>OX387963.1:5343790-7843790 GCA_947578425.1 Eugnorisma glareosa
CCACGAATGCAGCTGAATACCAGAATGGAGTGACTGCCTATCTGACCGCCACGAACCAATCACTGGGTGACACAAAACCTCTTGGTAAGACTGGTTGTCAGACTAAACCAATAAAAGAAAAGGTATTCCTACACTTTATTATAACTACAAACTTGTAATATTGGTGTCAGTTCACTCACAAATAAATGAGATTTCAAGTAAAATCTGAATGATAAAGAAACTTGCTAAACACATACTGAAATTCAGCTCTTCAACAGTTACAATATGAAAACGAAGACTTTCTTCCTATTTCAGTAATATATTCAGCAACTCAATTCTCAAGGGAGAACCCGAATGGCAACATACCTTCCATTCGCCGTGCTTACGTAACTCAGTTTCTAACATATTTAAATCAACTAGGACACAAATAGACTTTATATAATATTTGGCTTAATTTCGTTTCGTCCTATGCTAACAGTAATTCATATAGCATTAAAGCCTTCAAAGTTGCAAGTTGGTGTCCTGGTAACTTCAGTATAATTATAACAATAACTTAATGTGGGAAACTTTACAAAGCCTTTCCAGTATCTTTGGAGAAAGTTTGAGGTTTATAACGGAAACTAAGTAGACTCATATTATAACAGTGTGATTAATTTATAGTTTGGTAACGTTGTGTATGTGCTTCACTGTAAAATTTTATGTTCAGTCTTCAGGACTGTTAAAATCTTCATCATCAGAGTTTAGAGCTAATAAGGACGAGGATGTGAAATTCTTCCTCCTCTATAAAAAACCAACGCACGTTTGACTTAAGCCTGGCTGTGGTGTACATCCTAATAGGTACATTTCTCTGTTTGTACGATGTAGGCAATTGTGTGACGTCAGTTATGAATTTATGTTTTATAGTTTGTACGTGGAGTTTTAGATACCGCTGCCACACAAGACTAGCTTATAGCAGTAGACGGCTTGACATAAGCTTGTCTACACGCCAAAAGCGCGATCTTCCTTCATTATTTCTGTACATCGCGTAAGTCAGGTTATCCGCTCGATTATAGATCAGCCCGACAGCAACCGTCTGGCAGTAGCCCACCAGACACAACACACGTCTGGTCGGAGGAAAGTATTTTTTTTACTGACTAAACCCATCAATGTTCCTTCTTTTGCCCTTTGTGTTCCAGGCCAGCGGACGGCGAGCAAGCCCATTACTCACTGTCCGCAGGCCCGCGACCGTCCGCAGGCCCGCGGTCGGAGGACCCTTGGTCACAGGTTTTCCATAGAGCATAAGGAACTTTCCACCCGTTCCATCATACTTCTATAGAACCACATCAATAGCGCCAAATACGTCGGCAAATTTTAGTCTGACTCAATTTGAATTGTCTTCGACATGCTAATAAGGGAAGGAGGTCATGCTTTTTGAATCCTACACCCACAGTAATCTTCGCTAAATAGCTTTATCCAACTACACATACAGCTCATCAGTTCTTAATTAAAATTAATGATATAGTTTTATTATTTGCAGCAGTAGGCGCCGCTGCGTGGCGGCGTCGCGACGCTCGCCATTTTTACCGCCCCATTTGCATTTTAATCGAACTAAAACTTTCTTCTCTAGGGTTGACGGGCTTTTCGCTTTTTTTAGAGTGAGATCTTGATGTGACAGGTTAACTCAAATTGAAAGGTCGATGCCCAAGATGTCTATGTTTGGCATAACCCTTTCGATTTCGGCAAGCCGTCTTCAAAATGACCGTTTTCCGTTTCAAACCTGTGATGATAACCTACGTTAACATTTCCTTTATTCGTAGGAATATTTTATACTGAAGGTAAAGGTGAAAATAGAAAACGGTACTTAAATTGATAACAGTAACACCAATGTCAGATTTTTACCGTCTCATATTTTGGGATTAGCATATTGCCTCGCCCACCATAATATTTTAATTATCACACACTTGTGCACTAAAAGATTTCCTGCGTCTCCACTGCGACCGCCATGACCGTAAACGATCAGCCTCCTGCAAATCTGTTTCAATTTTGATCCGACTACACAGGGAACTTACGAGCATAGTCCGACATCTATGAGAGCTTTGAGGCCTATTGTGAACGATTACGTCATAGTGGCGGAATTATTCACTGGCACTGGTTTATGTTAAGAGGAAATGCGGGTGGTTTTTTCTCCATAAAAACGCTCTCGCTCGTTTTCTTTCTGGTTTATGAATTTAAAGCTATGATTTTTTACAGTTAAATAAATGTCAACCTTTTCTATGCCCCTTGTTTTTTTTTTTTTTTTGGATTGGAAATCATGAAATAACCCCTCCCGCTCTGGGCTGAGCAGTAAGGAGTGTCAGACTTTTACTGACTAAAACCCATCCATGTTCCTTCCTTTGCCCTTTGTGTTCCAGGGCCGCGGTATCTCTTTCGAACAGTGCCGCAACCCTGGACTGCCATAATGTAACTTTCAATTTTAATTTTTACAATATTTGCCCCTATGTTTTCCTTTTTGATGATACATAAAACAATATGCAAAATAATTATTGCAATATGCAAATGCTCAGAATAGCCTATTTTGACCGCTGTCAACAGAGGCCTAGTGTACAAATTTGACAACTATTCATTAGAAAAGAAAATCATAGGGACACAGTATATATCCTTCCTATTTAGTTTGTGAAATATCTTTTAAATTGGTTTAATATTGGAGGAGGAAATAGTCGAGAGCCAAGCTTCGAATTATGACTTTTTACTTGTCGGATCTGTAGTATTGTCTTTATCGCACCAATGTCGGAATTGCGGTCGTAGAGCTTCAGCGATAGTTTCTTCAAATACCTACTGCATTTCCTCCTAATAGACAGGGTGGAATCCGATGCGAAAACGTTACTACGTATTAGTCCATGATTCTACATAGAAATTTTTCATCATTTCATTTTGTAATTCATTATAGTACATTTTGTTATAAGTGGGGAAACTTTGTTATTGCATTCGAGCGTGGAATTAACACCCGAGCTGTAGGCGAGGGTGTTATGGAGCCGAGAACTGCAGTAACAAAACCCCACGCGTATCAAACGACGTTTTTCAATACACTTTCGAAGAAATAAAATATTAGAACGGAAAGTATTTTTGTCAGGAATTATTAGGAAACTATGATTTAATTTGCTATTTTACCGCGCTTTGCTTTGGCCAGGTTGTAGAAGAAGCAAAGGTATGCCGCTATTCAGCCTAATATGAAAAAAAAAAAATCTTATATTTTTTAATTTAGAACCCAAATAAATGTTAATTTCTTCTTATATGTAAACATTTGTTTTGAATATTCATGTTTATCTATGATATTCTATTTATAATTAACACAATTTAAATACTCGAAAAATATTTATGCCGTAAAGACGCATAATGTATCTCTTTGCCGAGATTAAAAAAAAAAACAATCACCGCTGACTATAGCTATAGTCTTTGAACCCATTTGGAAATTTTTATTTCCGCACGTGTGCGGAAAAATATTAAAAAAAGCCACGCGTGTGAAATACATTGCATGTTGAACCTAATAGTAGTGCGATAACAACCAGTTTTCGAGAAAGTGTATTGAAAATAAATTTCACTTCTCATGCTCTAAAAGTTCGATAAACGTCTCGCGAAAAATAGTGCGTTTTATGCACTTGATGTACAATCTACTATTTTGTCTTATGGAAATCAAGCTTTGCCAACCCTCGATAGGCGAGGTTGTTTTAATGAAAATAAAACAAACTAAAACTAGAAGAACTTATTAAGAAAAACTTTTGAACTTAATTGTTTTCTCGTTTCTCGACATCTTGACTTCATGTTTAAAACATGTTTTAGTTGTTTTGCTAACTTTGGATTAAGAATAAGATTATTAAAATTGTGTTTCAACAGTTAGTTTAATTCTTATTACACTTCTGCACTGATGAAAACATGCTGCCAACGCAAATGAGTTTGCAATTTTGCATAGCTGTATTGCGCTATGACCATTTTTTTGTATTGTATAGCGGGCTGGTGTCCGCAACTCCACGTCCAAGCGCATATTTTGCGTGCGGATGACCATTGTTTATACTGATATAGAATGATGTTATGATTTTCAGCAACGGTTTAATGATACTTTCATTTTAAAACCGCCTTGAAGGGTTCCGTACCATCGTAGTAGGAAGAAATTAAAGGGGGCTTCCCCTTTAATTTTAATTTGATTTTTATTATTTGTTGGACGGACGGACGGACGGCAGCGAAGGCTTAGTGATAGGGTCTCGTTGGTTACCCTTCGGGTACGGATCCTTAAAAAGGAGCTCAGAGAAAAACTATCCGCAGTAGGCAAAACACTCAGTCTAGTAACGTAATTCTAAATAGGCTTTTATTTGACAGTAAAAATAAACTTGGCTTTATGTTATGGTATAATCCCTTCTCTTGGAGCCTATTATTAGATACTAGCTGTTGCCCGGAACCTTCATTCGTGTGAAATTATTATTATAAAATTATTACCCTTTTTGAACCGAATTTTGTTAACAATTTTGAAGGTTCTTTTTTTGCACTTAACACTAATTATTTTACCCTATGTTACAACATCAGCTATCTGCCAGTTAACGTCCCGTCAAACTCGGTCCAGCCATTTTAGAGATTAGCCGGAACAAACAGACCAGACCGACAGACAGATAGACAAAAACGGAAAAAACTGAGCTTTTGTTATAAGTGCCGTATATATTTCCATTCATTAAAAAGCTGTTATTTTGATATAATATACAGAAACTTCCATTTGATATATTTGTATAAATGTCTATACATTTATACAAATATATCAAATATCAAATATCCGAGAGATAGATATGGCTAATCGTTAACAAAAGTGAAAAGTACGAATAAGATAGAAAATAAGTTTTTCAGTTTCACGTACAAAGAAATAAATTCTACCAGGCAATTAATTTTCAAGTCAACGAGTTTGCAATTACTACCGAGTAACAATAAACATTGTATCTACATGGCAATCACAATCGCTATTGCTTTTCCCATTACGGAAACCAGTGCCACAAACAAATGAAAAACATGAAATACTACTTTTTACATGCAAGTGCGGAAATAAATCTAAATGTAACCATAAAAAATGCTCACGAGTATGATTAGACTAATAAAATTACACAAAAGTTCTTTTTTAAATTCATTATTGATTGTAGGACATGGAGTAGGAATTGATCATAAACAATGAAAACTAATATTTAGAAGAAATAAAGGTAATGAAAAAAAAATACAATCTTCGACGTACCTATTCTGATAATAATGAAAAGCAAAAGGCTACCTTCAAATTACCTATAAATAAAACGCTTTTAGCCAAAAGTACTATACGGACAATTACTTTCATCTATTTACTACCTTTCAGCGTACATTGTAGCGTCTGCAAATAATGAACCGCCCACGACACAAGTATCTTACCGAAATCCTTATAATCACTCCCTAAGCGTTACTAAGAGATAATGTGTGTATGAAATAAATATAAGAGCTGGATCTTACGTATACATATAAGTAAAGTACATGATCTAGAACAAGTCCTGACTTCACCTACGATTGTTTTTGAAATATAAATATTATTCCGGACAAAAAAAATACTACCGTGTGGGTCTAGTCGTTGCAAAGCGCTGCAGCTGAGTATGAGGTCTTTGGGTTGGATTCCCAGGCTTGGCAAAGTGTTTTTAGGTTTTTCAGCCGGAATTTCTTAGCATCATCGCGGTGGCAATGGGCTGGTTCTATGGGACTTAAACATAACTGGTAAAATGTGAATGCACACATAGCGACCCATCAAGATATACATTTCCAGTATAACATGGCCTCGCTTTTTATACATTTCAAATACAATGTGAGATCCGCATAAATTGGTTTTGTAAAACTTGATTGATAGCCGTGCGTACTATATGTACACCCACATTACCAACAATGAACACTCACTTTGCTTACTTTTTGAAAAAAAAATGTCGTTACAAACGAATAGACATTTTTACTTACCAAGTTATGTGATAAATATATTATCTGTGGACTAATAGGTCTGGTTATCTATATCATTAGCGTGGGTTTTGTCAGAGGCTGTCGAAGGACGCTGGTGGGCGCCATAGTTCTGCCTCGGAACTGAACGACGACGTTAGATGAGACGTCGTTGATACAAATCTATACTAATATTATAAAGAGGTAAAATTTATTTGTAAGTTTGTATGTAGGAGGTAATCTCTGGACCAATTGAACCGATTTTGAAAATTCTGTCACTAATAGGAAGCTACATTATCCCCGAGTGCCATAGGCTATATTTACAACGTGCCCGTGGAATAATTTCCGACAAAACGCGAGCAAAACCGCGGGTAACAGCTAGTTTATAATATAGTGATTGTTTGTGTCTACAAGTTGTAAACAGACCCTTCATGAAGCCGTCAACCAAGCATTATGTACATCAAACTAAGTAACGCAAACATTATTGCTGGGAAACGACTTTTTTTTGGGGGTGAATAATTATGATACGGTAGGAGTCAATGTAACGCAATCAAATCATTGTGCTGATGGACGTGTCGCAGTCATCTGGTTGAATCTGCTATTTGATTGAATGACTAGCGCGTTCATTGAATGACGATATTCAACTGAATGACCAAAGGACAACTGGTCAAGTCGTTGAATGTAACGTTCAACGTCTTGACTGAACGTCATTTAGCGAAGTCGTTGAATGGGATGTAGTCGACTTTGTAATGTTTGGTTAGGGTGACCATAAGTTCGCAACATATAAGGTAACCTTAATTTAGATAACAAAAATGAGGACATGACATGACACGCCTTATTATGATTTTATATTGTATTTTAAGTCTTAAGATAGGTACTACTGACAATTTCTACCAACTAATTCAAGGAATTCAAAAAAATTAAAGACTAGGACAGCCATTTTGATATCGATAGAACTAGTCTTATATTTTATTTTTAAACCTAAATCTCCGAAAGTAATTGCCCAAAACAGTTTTCGACAATTTATCATAGAATATTTTCGTTTTGTAATATTTTTCTCTGTCGATTACCGTAAGTTTCATCATTGGTCGCCAAAATTTTAGGTCGTCCATAGTGGGGTCCCATGTAGGGTGACCATAAAGATTAGGTATGCCTATCAGGTAGGATGTTCATGAGAATTTTGGGGGAATTAAAAGATTACTGATTTATAAACTGCTAAGTTTTAAATATTAAAAGATTGCAGCATGATTTCCAAAGCTTTACTTAATCTCATATTTTTGCTTAGTATAAAAAAGTAAAAAACATAGAAAAATTTATCATATTATTTCAAAAGTAATTTATTAAAATATGCGAGTCTCTGGGACTCCAAAAAGTTGTTAACTTAAGTCTTTGTCACCTAGTGAAATGAGGGTTTAAAACAACTTGCTAACATAATAATATAAAAAATATCAACACAATGCTATCTGTGCGAGCTGTTTGACGCTTTATTTGTTTTGGTGACTACTAGCGCCGCAGTGGGAAAAAAAATTGAACCACCTGAATGTCGCCATTCAATGAACGCGCTAGTCATTCAATCAAATAGCAGATTCAACCATATGACTGCGACAGATGCATTGGTGTTTAAAGAAGAGTTATAACATTTAAAACGTGTGCCTATTTAAGCAAAACTTGCCAAAAAGTTGGAACTTTGACCTAAAATATCTTCGTAACTAGAAGGTTTCTAAGTAAAGATAGGGAAAACAAGGCCTTTCGGTCTTTTTACATCCATTATACGACGGGAAAAAGAAAGCACCGATCAGTCATAACCAGAGATCTTATCCACATGTTGCAGTTTAATTCCAAAGGCAAATAAACTACCTATACCAGGTCATAGCATATACGCAGATTGCGCCAGTTTCAAGAGTGTGAGCTTTAGAATTATGCGCTTAGATAGTTAGATGCGTAGGTGCTATACTTTTCCTATTGTCTGAATTTAAACAATTCAATACTAGGAGGTTAAAAATGTGAATAATTCGTTATCTGATAGAACACTAACACTATCGCCGAGTACTACAGGATTTGTTAAATAGCTATGTCTTGGGCAGCAGTATCTAGTATGCGAAAATTGCCGTACAAATATTTCTGAAATTTCATTGCATGTTTCAAAATGATGCAATGAAGGCTATCGTTTTTGAGCTCACCAGATGGCGCCACTCTCGAGTAAGGTCATGTCAATATTTCTATTTAATACTACAAAGTACCAATAACTTAATAAAATGTTTATTTTAGTGCGTATAACAACATAGTGTAAACTTCAGATACATTTTTACAATATTCTCCCTAAAATTAGCAAGCATGAAACATTTAAAAATCATTTTACCTCCAAGTACTAACAAATAAGATCGTAAGCTGCTACTTAAAATCTTCAAGTCATAATTAATCAGGAATGGCTCAATCTAGACCAGAATCGTGAATATAAGTAAAAAATACGTGATAAAAAAGCACGCAACGCGCGAACGCGCTACACTAGCGCCTCTAGCGGCGAATTCACACGCGATAGCACCCAATAATCAATTCAAACAGCTAGAAATTAGAAACTAGAATATACCGGAAAAAATACGAATACAGTAGTTGAGAAATGTAAATTGTATTGTTCCGACGTGTAGATACCACTTATGAATATTGGATTTCCATAAAACATAGAAACGTATCCGTGGCTTAAGTACGCTGTACGTCACCGAGTAGTTACTGGTTTGTTTACACGTGTCCAGTAACTGGAGCAAGTAAATTGGTTAGTCTAGTGGCTCATACGTCAACTGGGACCCACGGGATGAAATGACAAATTCACTTTTTTTTTTGTTTTGTGTTTGGATTATACCCGCTGATAAAGTGGAAAAAAATATCGTTTAATTTTCTTAGTACGCTGGAGCAACTAACGAAAACAACAGAAAGTACTGGAATAGTTAGTAGTTGGTACTTGTTTGTGACTTTCCTTATTCCAACGTTACTGAAATCATTATGTGGTCTGTTCAAGCTTTTTACATTATAGTTAGTTTTAATGTTTAGTGTTTTTAATAATGTGATCTCAAGCATAAATTGTTATAGGAATAGCCGTTTATTTTGTTAAGATTTTTGTGTAAGTTATTGCACGTTTTGTAGTTCTATAACTTTTCATTTTAAAAAGTTTTATTTGAAAAAGTACAATTGTCTGAAAACTACTGGTTTCTATGCGAATGCGACTAAAGATGGTGTCACATGGAATCATGGTAGAAAGCCCAAGCTAGTGGTAAGCTAAATTGATTGTTGTTTCTTCTACAATATCACTCCAACACATACATACAAAAACACATACATACAAATAAATAAAATTGAAGTGTCTATTTGTAATTTCAAAATCTTTTCACTGAATGTATATAAAAGTAGGTATATGTATACATAAAACAAAAATCTTTTTCTTTACTTTTTGTCGGTCTGTCCGTCTCTTTGTTCCGGCTAATCTCCGAAATGGCTGGACAAATTTTGACTGGATTTTACTGACAAATAATTGATGTTATAGGGAGTAACTTAGACTTACTTACCTAAGGCTACTATTAGGCTTACTTTTATTTTAACACAAGAATTATGGTTCCGTAAAAAAAACCCCTTTAAAATTGTAACAAAATCTGATTCAAACATTGAAGTCATTAATAATAATTTCACGAGGACGAAAGTCGAGGGCCACAGCTAGCTATATATAAATTTCATAAATACCAAACCATTGTTCAGTTTCGTGACAATATCCACCACCGGCAGCATCTACCAGATGACGCCACATTAATACGGACGATGGTTTACGAGCCCAAATGTTACCGGGCCAATTTATTTTATTACATTTGACATCGGGTTTACTCATATTTTGTTGGTAATTAAGGATTATTTATTAGAAAAAACAATTAATTGTTAGGTTTTGGGTGAGTTGGAATTAATAAGGGTCTTTTAGTCGCACATTTAAATAAAGCCTTAGGCGTTTTTAGGGTTCCGAAGCGGAATGGCAAAAAATGGAACCCTTATAGATTCGCCAAGTCTGTCTGTCTGTCCGTGTATGTCACAGACACTTTTTTCCGAAACTATTAGGACAACACCGTTGAAACTTAGTAGGTAGGTGTATTCTGTGAACCGCTTTACGGTTTAAATATAAAACAAAAATACAGATTCTGAAACTAAAAAATATTTTTTTCATCAAACCTATACGTGCGGGGTGTCTGTCTATAGATAGGTCCCTAAAACCATTTTCTCTCAAAGTCAATCGTTTGAAAGATAGATACTTCCAAAGTGGTAAAATGTGTGGAGGAAAATTCTGAAAAAAAATAGGATTATAGAACGTAAAAAAACTTTCAACCAAAATTGGTTTGAATAAGATTTGATGTTTATTTTTTGAGATGTGGAACTTTTTCATCAAACTGCAGCAACAACTTTGTTTTTAATTAGCATACTTTGAAAAACTAATTTAGTTTTGTTGTTGAATGTAAAACAATACAACATATGAATCAGCTTTTAAAATATTTTTATTATATTGTTTGGTGCTACGGAACCCCATGTACGTGTGAGTACGACTCGCACTTGGCCGGTTTTTGTTTTGTTTCTTGTGCTGTGTTTCATAAAAATATAATCATCTGCCTAGCCTTTTCCCAACTATGACGGGGACGGCTTCCAGTCTTACCGGATGCAGTTGAATACCAGTATTTTACATGGAGGGTCTGCCTATCTGACCTCCACAACCCAGTTCGTACTGGGTACTACGATACCACTTGGTAAGACTGGTTGTCAGTGTTTCAGGCCACATACTACCTGTAACGACTGTCAAAGATCTTCAAATGACAGCCGGGACCAACGAATTATCGTGCTTTCCAAGGCACGGAGGAAACTCGGTATGTAATGGGTGGTCACCATTCCAGCGCAGCCTGCCTTGGTTCAATCCATGGTCCAGAGCGAGACGGAATGGGACGCCGTCACCTCCTTCTGCGAAGCAGTCATGCTAGCGAAGGAGGTGGCGGAACGTGAGAGGGAGAGAAACTCACGTCCCAGCCGCCGCGGGAGACGCACCGGGCCACCGTAGACGCGGGGGTGTGGACGGTGAACTATGGGCTAGTTGGCCTCCGTCCGTCTTATGACGACAGGCCGTGTCGACGGCGCGCGAGTGTTCCACGCGCGCCTCAAAGAGAGTCAGCTAACGGTAAGGGGTCCGAAAGGACCGATGGCAGGGTTGCGGGACTGTTCGAAAAAGATACCGCGACCCTGGAACACAAAGGGCAAAGGAAGGAACATAGATGGGTTTTAGTCAGTAAAAGTCTGACACTCCCTCCTGCTCAGCCCAGAGCTGGAGGAGTTATTTGATGATTTCCCATTGAAGAAAGAAAATGGTCACCATTCCACGGAGCAACCTAGGCAAGTGCGGCTTAAACTAAAGATAAATCAGCAGGGCTATTGCGTATTTCGTTGACAGTTCATAGTGATCATCGCTTGGCGAGTTTTGATATACAATGACAGTTCTGCACGGGTAGTGTCACTTAGAACCAACAAGAACGGTCATTGTATATCAAAACTCGGCAAGTGATGATCACTATAAACTGTCAACAGAAATACGCAATAGCCCAGCTGACCTGGTGTTATTATTTACCCACGAGCTCTTCTGGGTTTCATACTACAGAATAGTAATGAAACATCGAGCACTGATTATAGCGCAAACCAACCTCCGACCGCAGGGTCATAGCCGCTCCAATCGCTATGCCAGACCCCGACAAGGCTGATATCAATACTACCGCGCTCATTGACGGTTGATGACTTTCCAACCTTATCACTTAATGTATAAGGGTGAAAAGCGACTGACCGACACCGTCAGTGAAAATTCTTTCGTAGGTAGTGACTTTGTCGCTGGATACTGTACACTAAAGGATGATTACCATCAAGCGGCTCGCATCGCATCGGATCGGAAAGGATACAACCGATCGCGACCGGCAGGATGTCGACGCATACGATCGGCTCCGTACCGTCGCTTGCGAACGTATCCGTTTCTGCGCCTAGTCAAATAGTTTCATTCCTACAGTGTCGGATACGACGACAGGCGAACGGAGCAGATCGCGCGTCGCAGCATACTTTCGGATACGATCGCATGTCGCGGAAGACGCCCGCGGTCAAGCTGCTGTGTGCGGCTTGGTAATATAGACTTTAAATACTGTGTACACAATTTAATATCGTTGAAACATTATAAAATCTGTTCCAATCCGATGCGATTTGAGCCGTTTGGTGGAAATCATCCTTTACAAAGTGACAAAAGGTATGGCCTTTTACGAAGCTGAATTAGAAAAATGACACTGCCGGCGAAGTTTTGACGACGCGTTCGGAATTAAAACTGCTGCAGCTTTGTCAATTGCGGTAATTGTAAACTACAACGTCATCGTTACCTCGGTAGAGTGAGCTCAATCCAAAAAGAAAACATACATAACATAGGCATGTGCGTTATTTCACGTCACTAGATACAATAACTAGTTACGCGGCATGTAACCGAATCACTAGTTTCGAATCTAGTTAAAGGTAGTGATTTTTGTAATTGCGTTATTTCAGTTATCTGTGATTGTTGGGTGTGAGTAGCTGAGTAATCGTTACGTTATTCGAGCGATCGAGAATAGAGTAGACTGTTGGTAGTGTTGGTTGGTCGACTGGTTGATCATAGGTTCATAGTAAACACTAATAATTAGTCGTAAATACATTTAATGCAGTCAGCCCTAAGCCTGAGTAAAGTATGAAGGGAATTTAATTTATTGATTTAACAATATAGCTACATACACTTAAAAGTAGATAGTGATTTAATTTATTTTCGTTTCATGTGTAACTGTATAGTTGGTGGAGGTATTTATACTAACAATCACAGTAGCTGAATAAAAATAACTAGTTACAAAAATCACTAGTTTTGAAACAGGTGACGCCGACCAAGTAACTGGTTTCGTTACGTTTCTTGAAAATGACGTAACGAACCACCTCTAACATCACATAACATCATGCTTGTACTCCAGGCAGCAGTGGCGTGCAGTAGTTCGTCTGGTAAGGTAGGCCACACATACTGAATTACTGACACCCAAAACAAAAAACTCGGCAACATCACAGCGTCGCTCTACTTAGGATGACCCTCAAAGTAGTCACATCTATTGATATATTCAGTCACCCGCCCCTGGTATTTTTAGTACTTAAGCTTATGAGAAACAACGCCATCTAGCTTAAATATCAGGAATTTCAATGGCATTCAGTCAATACAAAAACGAAGGTAGAAGCTTCCTTCTTTAAAAAAATCTTAAAAATAAAACAGAGTGCGTTGTCAACAAAAAAATAAAATTACCTAAGATTACCATGGTATAGTGTAGATTTTTGGAATATTAGAAAAAAAAAAACATTGAAAATAAGCCTGTAAAAACCAAAGTTATAAATACAAGAACTCACCACATTATTCAAAGTGCAAATCACGATTTTCTGACAATGCAAACAGAAGCAAGATTCATTTGAAATGACGAGTACGAGATGAATTTTAGGTTAATTCTCGTAATTCGGGTACCTACACCTTTAGACACAACTTGAATCTTATTATTAAACGATTGTGAATACTTATTGTTTTTAACTTATAACAAACACACATTATCAGCGCAAACTTCACAACAGAACACCATTTTACGTAAATAAACAAATACAACAAATAATATTTACACTACAGTACGTTTCAAAGCGAATTACAACCGTCAGATATTATAAAAAGCAAAACATTCAAGATCGCGAAATAAATTTTGCTTGTCACATGAAACAAATATGGCTTACAACTTTCTAAGAAAAATATAATTGCTACTTTGTCGATAAAAAACACTACCAAATATAATTGCATCACTGCATACCGTTTTAGCCGGATAATACTCTGTGCCAATCAGTGGCCAGCTACAGTCGCAGGAGTTGAGCCCCCAATCTATCAATGATCTATACATGTGTGCCGTTCATACACACGAAAATGTGCATCACTGTGCGTAAATTTATCAATGGAAATTAGGCCGGCGGCGTCGTTGCCTAGAAGAGCCGGGAGCGATCGTCGTAGTATTATTATCAGTTACGTCACACGGGCGCGACAAGTTGCTATAAGTATTTTAACAGGAGTTTTAATTATTTTTTTAAATATTTTGCATTATTTTATTACATAGTTATAATAAATACATTTGTTGCGTTGTTGGTAGGAATGGTAGGGTAGGCTAGGCCTAATTGCCTCTATGGACGGCACGCCCCTGCCAGGCAGAGGTGTACCTAATAGGAAACAAAAAGAAAACATTTCGTTAAAATGGCGAAGCGAGTTAAAGCACCTGGTTTAAAAGACAATTTCAGCGATATTTTAGAACATTTATGATTTATTTGGGGATCAAGTTACCACTGTTAAACGATAGAAAAAAGGTTTTTTATCTTTTAATCCTCAGTGACACTGCACACAGATAAACTAACTCCAACTTCATCTTCTACAAAAGCCGTTCAAATGCATTCTGAAAACATTTTCCAGTAGAAAGCTGTTAAAAATAGCACCGTTCAAAATTTGTGAGAGCATTCCTCGCGTTCGCAAACTTTATTTGTATTCAGAGAGGTTTTCAGTATATATGATAATGATGTTATAAGTAGATGTGCCAGGATTTGGATATAAAGAGGATTATTTCATTAGTGTGTGATAGCTATTTTGGGGAAAGAGAACCCTAATGAAATATTGAAAGTAAATGTATTATCTCTAAAATGTGCGATAATTGTTGTAATTTGTTATTGGTCTTTATTTTTGTTCGTACGGGTCAGATATGCAGTTGGTCCATGCGGCGATTGAAATACCTGTATTTATTTTAAAAAGTCGCAGTTTGAAAAGAAGCTGACCCCAACATAGGTGGCCAAAAGCCAAGCAGATGATTACGTGAATGAAAAAGACCAAAATCTTATGGCAATCGTGTGATTTTAAATTTTAAAATTCTGTTTGATATTTTATTTTTAGTAAATATTATTTTAATATTATTGTTCATTTATATATTATGTTGGAGACGGTCATTAGCATGGGCATAAATGGATCAAAGGCACGTAGTGGTGGGATGACGCGACCTACGTACCAGTCTACCCACACCACAGCGTGCTTTTTACAGAGCCCTGATGGTGGCAACTCTGAGCCAGGACGACAGTCATTGTATGATCGCGGTGGAGTTGAGACTTCTTGGAACTGTACCCGATTCATTGTGGCTCATGTTATTGTGTTAAGTTGTAATCTCAAGTAATTCAGTACATTTGATATGAACAAGTGTATCACTCTCAGTGTCTTTTCATAGCACGAAACCCATCGTCTGCCCACATGATGTAGAAGCCAAGCGGAATCAATACTGATATCTCTGATATATACAATACCTTTAGATAGTAGTAGATTCTATTAACAGAAAACGATGCGAATACACACGGGATCTCAATATTTTGTTATTTTATTAATACATCAACAGGCATTAGCCTGTGAATGTATCACATTCACAAGGAAGTCACCAACTTGATAGATCTGACTTACAGCTAGGTTACATACTGTAGTGTTAGTTACGGGCAAGTTCTAAATCCATTTTATATTATTTATCTGTTAAAATTGAAGAAGCATTTCAAAAATAAAGAGAAGAGACAAAAACCTTTTGTATCACTCTGATTTCTTTTGTAACTGTATATCCCTTTGTTGGAGATCCCAAATAAATTAATACAATTTATTTATTTTGTTTTCATTTACTTTTATCTACATGCAGGGGTTGTTTCGATAAGTTTTAGTTATTTAGAAAAATAAGAGTATCCCTAGACTGTATAATAAAGAAATGAGCATAAGATAAATTATTATTTTATACTATATTATTTATTTAACACATCATTTTTGATAAGGGCATTGAGTATTGTTAGCTCTGAGAATATGAAAATAAAAATATGGAACGAATAAGTGTAGTAGAGATGATACTGATACAGTATGAAGCCAAAGATTCAGTGAACAATTTTTGTTTTGTTAGTTGCTCGCGTAGTCAAAAAATAATAAATCATAATCCACTTCATAAAAATCTAGTGCCTGACGGAAGGTCGGTTTATGACCGAAGCCGAAGCGTCAATAACCCTAATTGATTGAGAACATTAACTAAAACTAAATTTTTTTTTTTTTTTTACTTTTAAATTAAAAGTAAAAAATAACATTTAACTAACACTAAAACATAGCGAGATGATTAAAACCTTGCAACTTGTCAAAAATAATGACACTTCGAAATCCTTCCATCGCGCCCTCGCGCATTCGTAACAGTTCGTTCAATTACGCCGCTTGCTAGAAAACTTTGGCTTCGAGCAAAACTTCGGCCCATTTAGGCCAAAAGGGGTGTATGGGCCGAAGGTGATTTTTTTGGCCGAAGGTGGCCGAATCCGAATGTGAAGTTTCGGTTGGACACTATAAAATCTTACATTGGCTAATTCATTCACTGACAGTTAATGCACAGCTTCTAATTACAACTGGACTTAGATGCATGAAAGAGTTCCTCATATAACAAGAGTTATTTTTGAAATTTAGGATTTTTGAAAATTCCTTATATATTTTCATCAGTGAAGAATTTTATTTTAATTCATCGGGTTGTTGTGGTAAGCTTTTTAAATTAAATGACCAAATTTTTTTTTTTAAGTCTTCGCAGACTTGTACTCAGCACACGTACAACATACTCGTACTCTTAAGTTCGAGTATGTACAGGCAAGCTTGCAAGTACTCTTAAGTACATACTCGTACTTAAGAGTACTTGCAAGCTTGCCTGTACGTACGAGTACCTACACTTCTTTTGATGGCTGTACCTTGAACCTTTGTTTCAGGTTTAGTCGCTTCGTAAATCACTGTAAATTCGACGAGTTAACGTCTGTAAGTACTGACATCAAGTGTTTTGTACACTTAGCGAAGTTTCAGGGGAATACTAACAGCTTTTTACTGTACGGTAAGCATATACGGTACTTATAACAAACAAACATTTTAAATTTTTGTCCGTCTGTCTGTTTGTTTCGGCTAATCTCCGAAACGGCTTTAACGATTTTACAGGACTTTTACTGGCAGATAGCTGATGTTGTAAGGAGTAATTTAGGCTACTTTTATTTTGGAAATAGAATTAGGGTTCCGTGCAAAAAAATGACCCCCATAACCCTTGAAATTTATAACAAAATCCGATTTAAATAGGTAAGTAATATTTATATAATATTTCACGCGGACGACGGTCGCGAGCATCAGCAAGTTTTAAGACATAAATTTAATAAAAGCAGCTAAAACACTATAGAGAGTGGGGAAGAGCTGGCCTTTTGGGAGAATCTTATGTCACTTTGACGTTAAAAAATACTGAATCTCAGCCTATTTTCAATAAATGACGGCTGTTTCTGAGTTTCCATCTAAGAATATTAGCGAGAATACATTTTCTTTAAAAAGGAAGTTCGTTGACATGAGAGCAATTACCAGTCGTTTCCATAATTCCAGTCTCCAGAAATTCCATAGCTTTGCCAAATAGTTTGACAAATTACTTGAACTCGAAAATTACTCTATTTTTTTAATTTCAATTTGCATTTCATCTTTAATCTTTTTCTGCGAGTTTCCCACGCTGCTCGAGTGCTCGTAGATGAGAAAAAAATAAATATAGGGCAAAAGAAATATTTTGTTAAAAATCTCAGAATCAATTTATTTAAATGTGTTTCTGCAAATTTCACCGACGGGAAATTAAGAATATCCGCAATTTGCCTCCCCCGCATCCCGCACGCCCGACCATCGCTCTCATTTTTTTTTAAATTGTATCACTGCATAATTTGTTTAATTTAGAATGTATGAAGTAAATAAGAGCTCGTGGCTAAATATGGGCTTGCCTAGGTTGGTCCGTAGATGGGTGATCAACCATTACATACCGAGTTTCCTACGTGCCTTGGAAGCCTTTGGTCCCGGCTGTCATTTGTAGATCTTTAGTAGTCGTTACAGGTAGTCAGTGGCCCGAAAGTCTGACAACCAATCTTACCAAGAGGTATCGTATTACCCAGTACTAAATGGGTTGTGGAGGTCAGATAGGCAGTCGCTCCATGTAAAATATTGGTATTCAGCTGCATCCGGTAAGACTGGAAGCCGACCCCAAGATAGTTGGGCAAAGGCTGGGCAGGTGATGATGCTCATTTCTTTCACACTACTTAATTCTTTGAAAATACTTTTCGATGTAAGTTTAATCTTCTGAATTTAGAAGGTAATGTGTCCAATTGATCTGATCGTGACATCATGTCTGTCCATCACGCATCCCGCAGATAGCGATGTAATATCCGTCCAGCATTGAATCTAACAGATCTTATCATTTCCTTCGTGAAAACACTTTAATCATAAGATAGATAGTGATTTCAGTGATTTTAGTGTTTCTACTGTTTATTCAATTCAATTTATTTATTATTGTCTTAGTACGGGTATTTTTGCCTGAAATAAAACATAATTTATTTATTTTATTTTATTTATAGGTTGAATTCATGGTACTAAGTATCGACGTAATAATAAATACTCTTTTAATAGGCTCGCCCCTATTACATGGGACTAAAACATAACAGGCGAAACGAAGGAATACTATAGGTATACATCTCTGCCTAACCTTTCGGAAAAAACAAGCGTAAAGTTACGTAATGTAGAAAATATTTTGTTGGGATTCAAAATTCATAGCAGTTTTTTATCCCATTTTTCCTCACCTCGGAAATTATTATTTACCTTTCTGCGCTATTGTAGGAAAAATAGGTAAAAAGGAAATTACCTACCTAAATTATTATGAAAGATGCTACGCACGATACGACCTTTTAGTTGAAACATTATTAACTCACATATAAACTGGGTAAAAAGTTGCACTTTCCGTTCATGTGGAGGTCGTTTTCCACCCCTGTTCATTAATTTGGGTACAAACTACGTTAGTACAACAATGTTATTTGAAGAATTCGGTACAATTTCCCGAAGGCATCATTATTTCCCTTTTTCCAAGACTTAGACATTTTCGTTTCCGCTTGCCTAATCAAAAAGAAACTTTGTTATTCGTTTCAACACTTCAAGACAATGAAAAAGTTTTTAACATTTTTAACCCTCTACAAAAAGAAAAAAAGATTCTTAGTTTAAATCTAATTTTATTTTTTATTTATTTATTATATTAGGTCTACCAACAATTGTTCACATTGGATACAGCGACATAATTCATTCTTAAAATTAATTTACAGCGCAACAATTACTTATAGGTAAACACCACATGCACAAAACAATAAATTAGGAAAACAAGCTTAGTAAGTACTAAGCGCCAATATTCAATTAAATAAAATTAAAATTAGAAATAGTGAAAAACAGAATTATGACAAAATTGATTAAAAATAAAATTGATTAATTTATGACAATTACAAAATTGGTAAAAAGATAAAAATTATATTAAAATTATATTACATTGGTGAATTGATAAAATTGATAAATTATAAATAAAGGTCGACATAAAATTAAAATTCATTAAATAAAATTGGTAAATAAAATCGATAATAAAAATTTCAACCAATCAAATGCCTTGAATCCAGTTTTAAGTAATGCTACACACTGCTGGAGTATTGAGTGAAGTTCTGTATTACCTTTTGCCTCATAGCCATTATGAAATAAAAAGGTCATCAATAATCTATACTAATATTATAAAGCTGAAGAGTTTGTTTGTTTGTTTGTTTGTTTGAACGCGGTAATCTCAGGAACTACTGGTTCGAATTGAAAAATTCTTTTTGTGTTGGTTAGCCTATTTATCGAGGAAGGCTATAGGCTATATATCATCACGCTACAACCAATAGGAGCGGAGCATCAATGACAAATGTTGCAAAAACGGGGAAAAATTATTCTCTTTGATAGCTTCCGTTGCGTGCGCTGCGTAAACGGTTAAAGTTGCACAAATATAATGTAGCAGGGAATTATTCCTCTTAAAAAGGTCTCAAAAAAAGTCCGCGACGGCACATGCCTATCTTTTAAGGTTGACTCACAATAACCATTTTTATGATTTTAAAATTTGGTCAAAATTAATGTTTTATTTGCGAAGGTGTTTTTACCGACATAGTATTAATCCTTATCAAAATAAATATGTTAGTCATCTTTAGCATTCCATTGTGACCAAAATTGCCCTTTACACTATTCAATTTAGATGAATATCTTAGGAGATATTATCACAGTTTTAAAATAACTCCGCATCAAAATAATGACCCGCGCGCGCTGCGAGGCGGGTGTTCATGTTGTTGGGAAAACCAATGTGATTAGATTCAATGCACAAATATTGTGGGGAACTTAGAGAAGGTTTTAATTTTTGTTTCATGCTGTAATCAGTGCTCTCTATCAAAAGATTTATAAATTTAAAGTGTTCAAGAAGAACTTACCATCATTGTGTAAGATACATGCAACGACATCTATTGCACCAAAATGGTACTAATTAATAAAAATGTGCTCACAAGATAACTTTTAAATCGGGTCTGAGAGCAAAAGTACTCTAGATTAGTCTACATGACGCTATAACCCTGTAGAGTGTGTGTTCGATCGCTTTACATGCATTATATTTTAACGGTTAAATTTCGTGCTCGATAGATGGCGCTATTAATTTCACTCCATTTTCTGAGTCGCGGTGTTAAGTTTTCCGTGAAAGAATGACCCTCGCCCGTGTCAAATGTCTGAAGCTTGGTTTATTAACCAACGAAACAAAAAGAGGAGGTTCTCAATTCGACGCGTCTATATTTTTTTATTTTATGTATGACCTGACTACGCATAACTTTTTACAGAGAAGTCCGATATACATGAACTTTTGTTTTTTAAATTGAGAAATCATGTTTGGGCTCATTTCCTGCACCTTGATGAGAACTTTAGATCTAGCTGGAGTATGACGTCATCGAAGGTCTGACGATGGAGACGGAAGGCACTTGCAAGAGGTCCTCAACAGTTTGCAGCAACAATAACGTGTTTGGGCTCAATTCATGCACCTTGATGAGAACTTTAGGCCTTGCTGAAGTATGACTGTCATCGACGGTCAAACGATAGAGACAAATGGCAGTTGCAAGCGGTCCTAAACAGTTTGCAGCAGGTATAATGTTATTGGGCTCATTTCATTCACTTTGATGAAAACTTTAAACCATACTGAGTTGTCAGTATGACTTTCATCGAATGTCTGACGATGGAGAAGGAAAGCAGTTGCAAGTGGTCCTCAAGAATTTACAGCATCTATATCGTGTCTGGGCTCATTTCATGCACCTTGATGAGAACTTTAGACCTAGCTGGAGTATGACTGTCATCGAAGGTCTGACGATGGAGACGGAAGGTAGTTGCAAGAGGTCCTCAAGAGTTTACAGCATCTATATCGTGTTTCGGCTGATTTCATGCACCTTGATGAGAACTTTAGACCTGCCTGGAGTATGTCTATCATCAAAGGTCTGACGATGGAGACGGAAGGCAGTTGCAAGAGGTCCGCAACAGTTTACAGCAGTTTTATCGTGTCTCGGCCCATTTCAAGAACTTTGATGAGAACTTTCGTTCTAGCTGGTGTATGATTCTCATCGAGTGTCTAAAGATGAAGACGTAAGGCTGTCGAGGGTCGCGGGCCTGTGGACAGTGAGTAATGGGCTAGCTCGCCATCCGTCCGTCTTATGACGACAGGCCGTGGTGACGGCGTGTTCGTGTTCCACACGCGCCTCAAAGAGATGTCAGCAAACGGGAAGGGATCCGAGAGGAGCGAGGCCTGCCAGGGTTGCGGGACTGTTCGAAAGAGATACCGCGGCCCTGGAACGCAAAGGGCAACAGAAGAAACGTGGGTGGATTTTAGTCAGTACAAGTCTGACAATCCCTTCCACTCCGTCCAGAGTGGGAGGGGTCATTTGATGATTATCCATCGGTAATAGTATATAATAGGGATTTACTCCTTTTGAGAGCTTCCGTTGTGCGTGAACGGTTAAAGTTACGCAATTATCATGTATGTCGGAATTGTCCCTCTTAAAACGCTCTAAAAAAATATCCGCAATGGCCATATGTCTAAGTTTTAAGGTTGACGCACACTCTCTCTAACCTCTCTTTCTTTTATGTACGCACGCACGCAGACGAAGTTGCGCGGGTCAGCTAGTAGAAAATATTTATCATACATACATCCATACTTCCATAGCAATATTACAAAAAAAAATAACTTCTCGTCTGTTATCTTTTTACGCTTTTAGCTGAACTATTGCTGTGAAATTAGGCCCACAGGTAGATCATAACCTGAGTGACGACATAAGTAGGTACATTTTATCTCGATGGTTATACATTCCTGTGGGGTACCGTCCAACCTCCATGCAGGCGAAGTTGTGACCAAAGATAGCCACCAAAATCTCTTAAAAACTACAAAATCTTTGTAAACATTTATAATGAGCACAATCATTATTACAGGTTCAAAATTACAGATCACCAACCTGACCACGTTTTCCACAAAATCTTTATAAACGTGAGCTAGTATTACTTCAGGAAGTCATACAAAGTGCTTCACAGTTTCCTGTAACTAATTTGGTTGGTTGCCGGCTGAAACTTTAGTAATATCGAGTCGATAAGTCAGTTCCCGAGTACGCGTGGTTTTGGGAAAACATGTGATCGGCTCTATTAGATTTCAGGTGTGAATTTAACGGGTTTCACATCTCGGACATTCGACTAAGAATCTTACCCTTCTATACTAATATTATAAAACTGAAGAGTTTGTTTGGTTGTACGCGCTAATCTCAGGATTTTTTTTTAGTGTTAGATAGCCCCCATCTATCGAGGAAAGCTATGTACTATTGCTTGACTTGTTACGTTGGTCGTAGCGTGATGTTAGATATGTATAACATCACGCTACGACCAAAAGGAGCGCGACATGAATGGAAAATGTTGCAAAAAAGGGCAAAATAATATTTAAAAAAATAATTTTACGCGGACGAATGTCGCGGGCAATAGTTAGTTAAAAATAAAAGTAAACAAGTTTATTTAAAAAAAAAAAACTGATTCCAAAAGATACCGATTACGATAGTGTTCATGTTTATTTCAAGTACATAATACTTCTTTTTTACGTTCCATCCCATCTTGTGGAGCTTTCAATCAGCTGTCCAAATCGGCGCCAGAGATAGCTTCAATCTCTGGCGCCGGTTTCACAAAAGATTTGATGTCACTTGTACCAATATCGACGACGAAGTTATTTTTGTCTTCTTTTTGTATCTATAAATATCATAAACTAGCGACCCGCCCCGGCTTCGCAAGAATTCAAATTACCGACCTTCCAGGTTTTCCAAAAAAAAAAAAATTTTTTTTGGGGTCAAAAGTCACGTTTTACGGTGGGACTCAATTTAACGGACTCAAAACATTGTGCTAATGGATGAATGGAATAGTACGGGGGTTGTGGAGGTGTTTAAAGTAAAAATCTTACATTAAAACACGTATTTAAAAAACTCCTTGTGTAATGTTGGAACTTTGACCCCCAATATCTCCGTAATGAGAAGGTTCCCAGGTATGGTCTAGAACAAAAAAATGATCGCAATGACGGGTAGAACAAGTGCCTTTCGGCTTCGTTAAGGGTTACACCCTTTATAATCAATAGTATTTCTTATTATTTTAAAACAATTAAAATTATTTAAAATAACATTTTTTTTTCTACATGCATTTTTTTATTTATTTTTTATTAACTTGATTTATTACCCTGCAGTTAGTTTACATTATTTAATTTCACCCTCCACTCTTAAGTACCATCTTTTTTCATCAAACAACAGTCCCTAAACAATTCTATTTCCAAGTTGAACTACACATAACATAATGCACTAGATTCCGCATAATAGACTTGGCTGCATAAACCAGACATATTACTAAGTACACTATTCACAAAAATCTTAATACAGGACCTGGCATGGTGCCTACAATTCCCTCTGCGAGATGACTGGCTGCATGAAACCTATTCTTTCGCTCCGACATGAAAGAAAGTAATGTTTGTCTATGCTTTGGCCGAGTTCCACATGCCCCTGACTTTCTAAGACCCGGAATTTCTTATTTCGCTTTCATTGTAAATGAATTTCGTACGTGGTACGGTCCAAAAGCCTTTGAAAGAAAGAAAGAAAGAAAGAAAAATCATTTATTTTGCACCGCCTAGAAACGCGCTTTGGTGTATGCATATTTGTCGTAGATTATTATATTTTGTTTTAACTGTTTCTACCAACTTCCTCAGTTTGAAAGGACTCTGGGCAAAAACTGTATAAATCTAATCTTAGAGAATAGCTTTCATTCATTTTGTATATCTTTGCCCAGCAGTACGATAGTACTTGAAAAAAAATACAAACTAATCTAAACAATTGGTTCGTCGACTGTACTCGTAGTAAACGAGCTCAAATATTTATGCATCTGATTAGTTGAGCTCTGATTACAAATTAAAATCTAAACTTTATTAATTTTCAATTTACTGAAATGTAATCTTTCAATTATTATTACTATTTTTAATTTTTTTTAATTGTACTATGATCCAAAGTTGGTTGAAATAAATAAATAATAATAAACTTATTAACGAGAGGCGGAAGGTTGATCAACACGCCGATGTGTCCCTCAGAGGACATAACTTCATAATGAGGGTTCAGTTATTGATCACACGCCCACATTAATGACTGCTGGCTTACTTAATTATTTTGATGAATATTGCATAGAATGATATACGTAGGTCATTATTTCTTACTATTTCAACATGAAACAACCCATGAACAAGTTGTGATAAAAAGATTTCCTCGCGACGCTCACATTTGAATATGGAATCAAAACTTATGTATGCAGACCTCTTTGAAACTTCCTCCTCGTAATTCTGTAAAAGTAAATTCAAATGTCTCCTCTCACTGTCCAGTATTTATTCTAATTATGCGAAGTTTTTTCAAACTCAGGAAGGAGTAAGTTAGTAAGTTTGTATGTTGGTGATCGTATTTATTTTTTGCATTTTTTATTCGTTTCTCTCTACTCGATTCATCAGGAAAAACAAAATCGTAATTTTAAGGATGTCTTTTGGAATTTTCATGGGCTTTCCATAGTTTCGATTGGAAATGTGGGTTACATTTTTTTGGTTACGTTGGATTATATTGATTAATTTAGCTTTTCTCAACACCCCGACACCCAACACAGGATTCTCAATAAAAAACTCTAGAACGTTCTACAAACCAATCACATGAGACCTATATGCATCGTAATATCCGGATTGACAGTATCCTTCGTTTCCATAGCCTATGTCCCGTTCAGTGCCATTACAACCAGCTTGTTCTACGCGAAATTGAAAAAGTTCCCGCCAAAAACACTGTCATTCCCAGTAAAACGTTCCAAGTTTAAATTGCATTTGAAATGTGGTTTTCGCAGGTGCACCTACGAACGAGAAACTTTTTTTTTTTTCGGGTGTGTGATGGATCTCCTTTCCTTTTTCGTTCTACAAAAATAGGTTTCTAAACTTACCTATCACTAATTTGATTCATCATTACTTTCTTGTGATACCGGTACAGAGATCTTCTAACGCTTGAATGATAAACGATATTTACAGGAGATTTTGGTTAAAAAATTAGGTCCGGCTGTGTACTGTGTGCATTAAGTAAAAAAAAGAAAATCTGACGAAATAACAAAAAATCCAAATTCAAATATGTCTATACTATTTATTGAACTGAAAAGCTTCAGACACGATCACAAATTATGAGGGATAATGTTCAGCATTGAATTATGTACTGATGGCATACCTACGTACTTTAACTGTTTTACACTAAATGTTTTCGCATTTTACCACTTCACAGTTCACACACACATAATTACCGACATACCAAACTTCCTCGTTTCCCGGCCGATCAGTCATTACTTCGGCGTCGGAGTTCGACTTCATATCTCTAGTTTAAATAACTGAGTCATTCTTTCAATATAGGCTTCAGGAAGTTTCAGTATTTTCAGCATTACTTGCAGTTTTATAGATTATGATGAACTTTTATAAAAAGAATTTTGGCGAAAAAAATGGAAGGATGACTTTGAGATATTAAGTCAACTTGGTATAATGGTACTAATATTGGCATAGATTATTGAATATAACAAAAATATATTTAATTTATACTTTTAGAAACTCAAACCTTTTTTCGTAGGGGTATGTAACAACCTACAGAACACCACCTGCTACAATCTTTAGGGAACCGATCGCTTCATCCATGTTCATAGGTACGTGTACATCTGGTCGTACACGCACATCTTCAATTATTTGTTGTTTATGGCATTCTCAAACTCGAAATTGCATTAATCCTTTTATAAATTAGGGCCGAAATTAAAGAGATTTGTCACAGCGTATTTCTGTGCAACCTTTTATTATTGCAATAAATCTAGCTTCCGGTAACAATGGGAGGATAGGCTTAAAATTCAGGCCGGCTTTGATGTAATCTATAAATCTTGAAATAAACTGAATAGATTCGAATATTAGAGCGAAAGCTAAAGCGACAAGAACATAAAAAACTAGGTAAAATAATTTTGAAAATAGAACTTTAATATTATTTCAGTCTAAACAGTTTTTTGGAAGTCTCTTTGAAAACTGTTTAATGAAGGAAACGAAAATGCTTGCCTATCCACCGTTTTAAATCTTCCTACATTCAAGAAAACAAGGTGGAATTAAAAGCTCTCGAGCAGAAAGTCCCTTAAGACTTTTTCTTAGAATTACAGCAGCAATGCAGTGCTCTTTGCTCAAGTGACCTGCAATCTAGAACAGGAAAATTCTTGGTTTTATCTAAGTTGGAAAAAATAGGGTCAAATTCGAAATAAGCAACTGAGCTTGATTTGTGTGCAGGAATAATGGAATAAATTATGGAAATAATTGTTAAGTTATTTTAATGTAAAACTTGTGGACGGAAGTAAATTCTATCTTATTGTAATTACGAACGTTTTTTTTTAATGCTACATAGTGCCAGCTAGTTACGAACAGTTACGATATGCATATTTTTTTGCATTGATTGTCCAACGATGCAAAGGAGGTGTTTTTTTTTCGGCCCAAACATGTACCGAGGTACAAATTACTATTTAAATTCTTTCCAATACATTGTGTTATTAGCAGTATTTTAAATCCTTCAATATTCGATAGATTAAAAAATAAAAGAATATGAAAAAACACTACCTCGAATCATATCTGCGTTCAAAGAAACGTTCTTAACAGCGCTGGCGGCTGTCAAACTATTCCATTTGTCAAAATATTAAACTCTTTCGAGATCGGTCGATCGATCGATCGTCTGACAAGGGCTAAAATAATCTGAATGACAATATTGTCACCAACAACAACAAAAGGAATAAGATAGTAAATTATCGGCCCTGGAGCACTGTCTTTTGGCCAGTAGCTAACCAAACGCAAAAAATAATCTGAAATGTGAAATAAATGTATTTTTTAAAATTTTGATCCTATAATGTTTCACAAGAAAGTGTGCCGGGAAAATTAACCTATCTTTAATACAAAACTAAATTCAAAATAGTATATTTTTAGTTTTTCATACGTGTTTAAATGAAGTAACGAAACGCATCATCGGAGAAATGAATTACGAGATTGCCAGATTAAAATTCTTGGGTTGCAAGTTTTAGCATCTTTGATCGACAATTTCAGGTGGTACAAATGCATTAATAAATCCAATATATATTTTTTCAGAATCTGCGATTTTTTTCCTATAAATTCGTACCTTTATTGTTAAGGTACATTGTTTGGCCACAATTGTATGGGGGAAAAAACACCTCCTTTTCATCAATATTTTGTCGCAACAAAAAGGCGATAGGAGTGTGTCCGGATCGTAGCAAACGGCGTTCTGTGATTTCTGCCTACCCACATGAGAAAAAGGCATGAGGTTATGTAGGTATACAGACGCCAACACATCAAGCTACTACAATATGTCAAAATTCTTTATTCGATTTTCAACTTTATCGCTGAAGCATTAGGTTCACGGTTGATTCGGAAAATTTGACAGTTTCGAGTAGCTTGATTGCTGGCGTCTTTACTACCGCGCTCACTGACGGTCAATCACTTTTCAACCTTATTACACAGCGCATAAGGTTGAAAAGTGGTCCACCTAACCTCGGTATTTTCGCGCCAATAATAGGACAAGAGATTTCACCGATTCCGCCCCTAAGATGATAACCCCGATTATGGTGACAGAAGGTCATTGAGGGAATGGGAAAACAAAACATGGCGGTAATCACGTCACCCCCATTAGTCTGACCTGTTTATCCGAAGACTGGCTATTGTTCCGCGACAGGATGTCCGGTGTCCGGTTACCGACATAATAGGACAGCACGGACATGTCTTCTAGCGGTCAACATGTCCATGTATTATGTTTAATGGATTATAGGTATAGATATTGGTTTTGATGTGTGATGGCCGTGATCGGATAAGAAAAAACAAGAGATGGCAGAATTTTCGGAGCATAAATACTTTTAATTTAATGTGATTTAATTTTAATTGGACTTTTATTTTATTTTAATTTTGATTGTGATATTTGATTGTAAAGTTGACTTAATTCTGATTTTTATTTTAGATTTTAATGATGAATTGATTTATGTGTTGATTTTATCTTTGATTATGATTTTATGTAATGTGAATTAAATTTTAATATTATCAATGTAATAATTATGTAAACTGAGATGTATGGGTTAATGCCTGAAACAAACGATAATAATAATAATAAATGATTACAAAAATAAACCTCGAATTAAAGACTACAGTAAAAAGTAACGTTTACATTCTTAGTTTAAATGAGTCAGAAATTAATACAGTTTTATCTGAAAACATCATGGCATAATGAGGAGGATACATCAAAACTATTTTTTAGACTTAAGAAACTTCAATATCACACATCCTTTACATTAATTTTTATAAGTTTTGTGGACCTTACCAAAGGACTTTGAGACATTAAGAGAGTGCGTTCTAAAACTAGCAAACGTTCTTAGGCGGTTGATGTCAATAGGCTCACCCCTTAATTCATGGGACTTCAAAATAACTGATGGCGAAATGTGGGTGTACTATTAAATACACCTCTGTCTAACCTTTCCCTCTGTGTCGTACTAAAATATGATCTAATTAATTGCAATAATAATTCTGAATTAGATAGTCTAACCGTTTTAGGTGTTAACGCTATCTTACTTAGAAATGCGATAGTTTGGATGGACAGTTATTTGTTACTCAGTCCCGCCAGGACAGCTGAACGTGTCTGGATGAAATATAGCACACAGTTAGATTATAGTCTGGAATAGCACATAGGCTACTTTTATCCTGGCCGTACGATTTGATGAGACAATAACCGAATTCCACGTGGGCGTAGCCGCGGGCATAAACTAGTATTTTATAAACAGCAAAATAATTGCCAGCTACGTATTTGCCTTACATTCTGAATTTATTAACGAAACACCGTAAATCTTGTTTACACAACTAATTGGTGATAAACAATGACCTTGACTTTCAATGACGTCATAAGATGGATAATTTTCCATGACCTTGAGAATGCATTTTCCCCGTAGCTCTTTTAAGCAATAAAGTATTAAAAACTTTTCATATCAGATCGTTGTTAAGGATATAGGTGTTTTATGCATTAACAATGAAGGTTTATTAGGGTTATACATTATAAGCATTGTCGAAAGTTTGTAAAAACAAAATCAAGAACATTCGATTTAGACTCAGATTTTTATTTGTCCAACCTAGACAGTCGACTGTTTGTAGATACATAGTAGTCTTTTGTTTTAATGTTTTATTGTATTTTATTTTATTTTTCAGTTTGCAGAAGAGTACGCTAGACGGTTGGAGGACATGCAGAAGATTAGGGGTAAGACTTGAATATAAAAGAAAAGCAAAGCACATCATTAACTTTCCTTTCAGCTATGCCGACTTTGCGATAAAAGGGGGAAGCCCCATTATCAGCTAGGGTCAAACCAAGCCAATCATCCGTAGTGATGATGAGAAATGAGGCTGGACTGCTTTCGGTACACAATAACTAGCGACCTGACCAGCACTCTATATTTTTAAATGCCTCGAAGTTAAAACTAAGCCTATGTGTCAACTGTCTATTTATCTCAACTATAAATCCCTCACCTAATCGCTACCGCCCGAGTGTAGTCACATGTTTAACGCGATTTGACGTCACGCCGGAATTCGGACAGGCATCCGATGTCACGGACACATGGACACGACTAGCCATCCAATACTTGTCAATATATTGCAACCTAAACATTCACTGTTTCCATGGATGTGAGAAATTAAAAGCGTTGATCGAAGTTGTATTTGCGGAGTTTAAATTGGAAATTTAACTGTGGTGTTTGTGTGGGTTTTGTTAGCCCGTAGCTAAATAGTAACAGTCTTCACGTTAAGCAGCTCTTGCCTAGGTTGGTCTGGGCATTGGTAACACAACATATCGAGTTTCCTCCGTGCCTCGGAAAGCACGTGAAGCCGTTGGTCCCGGCTGTCATATTTCGTATATACAAATCTAAGATACCTGACAGACGTTACAGATAGTCAGTGCCCCGTAAGACTGACAACCAGTCTTACCAAGGGGTACCGTATTACCCAGTATCAACTGGATTGTGGAGGTCAGATAGGCAGTCGCTCTGTGTAAAGTACTGGTATTCAGCTGCATCTTGTTATATTGGAAGCCGACCCCTATATAATTGGGAAAAGGCTAGGCAGATAATTATACAGCGCGTATCAGAAATGCGTGGTCATATTCAAGGGTGTGGTACAGTCCATAAAACTGAACAAATTTCTCGATGGACCGACGTCGTAATTGCAAGAAAAAATCAGCTGACCTATACAAAACTTCAATACCTAATCGACCCAAATGTATGGAACAGCTGCTTAAATAAAGCAGCTTAAGAGAAAGTTAAAAATGTGACAATCTCTCACGAAACTAGGTGTAACCTATCTGTGACTTACTTTGCAAACAAACTTCAACTCGCCCAGCCGGCGGAGTTGGAAAAATACTTTAGTATTGAGCATTTCTCGCCTCTGCATCCACTTATCTAAATCACCAAAAATAGTGTTGTTACTTACATAGAGATATTTATTTATATTTATAAAAGAAATAGATGGACAAATTTTAACACAGCGTTCAGTACGTATAACCAATGACATCTAAGTAAAAAAAAACACTGATTAAAGTGATTTTATTTTGACCTAAAATAATAAATTGCCGCTGGCACTCTAGAATAACCACGTCCATTATGTGAAAATAAAATCACTTTAATCGGTGTTTTTTTGCTTGGATATCTTTGGTTAGACGTACTGAACGCTATGTTAAAATTTGTCCATCTATTTTAATGGGACCATAAATACTGGCATGTATCACCAGATGTATGAATGTGGACGAAGCAAAAGTAGTATTTTAAGAACTTAGCAGGTTACGTAGTTTCTGCCTATCCCTATGAGAAAATGGCGTGAGTGTATGGATGTATGTTTGACGTATGTAGTAAAATATTATGTGTATATTTCAAGGATATTTAGTTGAAACTGTGACCTTTGCGGTGCCAGCCACGACGCGGTGGAAGTGGTGAAGTTTTGGATTAACAAAATTGGTTGTCGAGCCGAAGATAAAGAAGTTAGTACTGAAGAAAAACTTGCTACATTCTCACCTAGATTGTTAATAAAATATATTATCACATTTTAACGCACCAATACAAAGCGTGTTACACATTTCCGCCGCGTGTTTAGTCACGCGTTTAACTTCAATTGACGTCGCGTTCCCGACGTCGGCGTCGACGTCGCTTTCAATCAAGCCGACACGGGAGGGTTGCACGTTAAGTCAATAAATTACCAACCTAAATATAATTTTGACTTAGCTACGGCTGAAAATGTGTAGGTAGGCACTTGCTAAAATTATTCGAGGTGTGTGTATTTTCTTTCATGAGACATGTTCAAAACAGTTCAATGCACCCTTCTCCCAATCATTGTAATGCTTATAAAATGTAAAATAAAGTGCGTGGGAAGCCTTAATCAAATAACATCGTTTATTAAGATAAGATACTTATTTTTGCGTATCACTACATAGTATAAAACAAAGTCGCTTTCTCTGTCCCTATGTCCCTTTGTATGCCTAAATCTTTGAAACTACGCAACGGATTTTGATGCGGTTTTTTTTAATAGATAGAGTGATTCAAGAGGAAGGTTTATATGTATAACATAGACCCGTGCAAAGCCGGGGCGGGTCGCTAGTTAAATATAAAACATGATCTAATCATGAAACAATGTTATTGAGACTTCACTCACACAGCAGACTTTCATATATCTATACCAGAGAGAGGGTCTAAATAAGTAACAATCTTTTTCAAAGCTCCCTAGTTCTACGATTCTCAATTTGAATGTTAAAAGCCTTTCGGTACCGTTAGTAAATCATTTTTTTTAAATGTCATCGTTGTCACTTAGAATTTCACTTTGTCTAGGACCTTATTTTTTTGTAGTTCACTCCTTGTAAAAATATTATGAATTTATGATATCTTTTAAATTGCTATTTTCTTTTTTTTTCATGTACACCTTTATTACGTTTTTATCTAAAATAATATAACAAAAACATTTAAAATTATAAAAAATAGTAGCCAAGTAACAATCTTTTTCAAAGCTCCCTAGTTCTACGATTCTCAATTTGAATGTTAAAAGCTTTTCGGTACCGTTAGTAAATCATTTTTTTTAAATGTCATCGTTGTCACTTAGAATTTCACTTTGTCTAGGACCTTATTTTTTTTGTAGTTCACTCCTTGTAAAAATATTATGAATTTATGATACCTTTTAAATCGTTATTTTCTTTTTTTTTCATGTACACATTTATTACGTTTTTATCTAAAATAATATAACAAAAACATTTAAAATTATAAAAAATAGTAGCCCACCATTTTAAATTATTATTACATCGATTAAATAGTCCAAAAAATAGATGGGTAGGAAAATCAAGCGTTAAAAAAAAAGTGAAGTCGTTATTCCGTCCGTTACGTCCTTGCATCTCATAGCGCTCCCCGCTCGTCACTGCCAATTTCACATTTACCCTCTCGCTTTCGAACTATGGAAAGGGAGGTGGGGCTACAACATCGCATCATGGCACTAGCATAACAGCGTGGCCACCTTATAATTTGACTATATAAGAACAGTGGCCACACTACATCCTGAATACTATAGTCACTGCAGTATTCATTATGCTGTAAAATATCAAACGTCAATTTGTGGAGCTTAAATTATTTCAAGTTTTATTTAGGAGTTAATTACAGTCACACGTCCGAGCTGCCAGGTACAATTTTATATAAAGAAAATGCAAAAAAAGAAGAAAGAAGTGCAGCAGCGACTCAATTTTTCTTCCTGAAATATTTAAGGATATTTCCCTTAACCCAACATTATCAAGTTTTTTCAGCCTAAAGCTCGCTATTAACACTCCATCATTCCGTCTTGGCAGGCCAGCCGTCTGATATGGCTGACTTAAAGTCATATGAATAAATTACGAGGGTAGTAGGTATCTGACAGATGAGCTGGCGGAAAAGGCTGCTAAGACATTTTAACTTTAAGGGATTATTTTGTGAAAGGTGCGGTCGGTAGGTACTTTTTTTATCGGAGGCTTTAGCGAACATTGATAAATTAATGTTCGTTCCCTTTTTGCTGTATAGAAAACTTAGCTTGCTGATCAGTGAGTGCTTTAAACCCTTCGTGTGCCGGGAACGTGGATCTACGCGAGACACAATAGCTTTTTAATTGTGTCTATATACCCAAGTATAAAAAAAGTGACTTAAAAATTGCCGACATACGAAAGGTTAATTTTTAAGTCACTTTTTTTCGATCGGGGTATTTTCCTTTCTTGCCAAATTGGCTCGGTTAGTATTCGTTAAGTTACTTGCCACGGGGTATGTAAAAATATTTTTTATTTGGGTCTGCTAGCATGAGACATTTCCCATCAGATGAATTTATCAAAATCACCGTATATTTATCTATACATACAATAAATATTTTTTTTGTTTTTTTTTTGTCCGTCGGTCTTTTTGTCTGTTTGGTCCGGCTAATCTCAGAAACACTTGACCGATTTTGACGGGACTTTTGGACTGGAAGGTATGTTCCGGGGCTGCGGGACTGGTCGAAAGAGATACCGTGGCCCTGGAACACAAAGGGCGATGAAGGAACTTGGATGGGTTTTAGTCAGTAAAAGTCTAACACTCCCTCCTGAAGGTAGCTTATGTTATAAGCAGTAACCAAAGCTACTTTAGGAAATTAAGGTTTTGTGCAAAAAAATTAAAACCCTTGATATCGTTAACAAAATTCGATTCAAATAGTCCCAGAAATATCTTTATTATAATTTCACGCGGACGAAGGTCGCGGGGCACAGCGAAGCATGTAAAGAAACCCGTAAGAAAATATGAATATCTTATTTTGTATTGAATTGAATAAACGAAATACATTTCACATAAAACCCTTAGCCGGGGACTGTAGCCGATAGAATTGCTGTACCAATTCAATTCAGTTTAATTCAATACATTGTATGTTTCAGGCGCTTTCAGGAAGTAGGTAAGTGACATTGTTTCCGTGTCGTGTGTCTCGATACGAGTAATGTGAGTAATAAAACTGTCAGGTTTGCCTCGAGCGAGCGTTGTCTTGTACAGTCAGTTAGAAAAGTAGGGCAACACTTTCGTCAGTTTCAGAATGTTTTTTTTAATGAGAATTAACACGATGTTTGAGAAACAGTAGAGAGTACTTTGTATAGAAGTTATAAAAAAGAATTACCAACTTTATTAAGGAATATTTAAAACAAAATCGGTCAAAACAATTAAAATTTTTGATGACTTTTAATAGTCCCTAGAAGAGAATTGCCGATTATGTAACTTGTGCCCTTACCCCAATTTATTTATGCTCGGCGCAGCATCTCTTCTTCTTCCATACTTCTCTATTACTCGTCATCTTACCAGAAACCTCATTTCTTGCCATATCATCGTTCATATACTCCATCCATCGTTTCTTACTGCTGCTTTATGAGTATGGTATTGAAAAAAACTGCGAGTTCGAATTCATTGGACTTGGTAAACAATCCAAAATACGTATTATTCCGTAATTATACCATTTTACGTCAGTATGAGAAAACCATCGACCCAGAAAGGTGACGCGACGTCATATTAATAATACGTAACATTATTTAACGACTTACATAAGATAATATTGTATGATAACTTCACGGTAAGCAGAGGTGCTAGGTATGGTATAAAGGGTGTAACAAGACCCATAACGAAGCCGAAAGGCACTTGTTCTCCCCATCATTGCGATCATTTTTTTGTTCTAGACCTTACCTGGGAACCATCTAGTTACGGAGATATTGGGGGTCAAAATCCCAACTTATTCAAACTTTTTTTTTTTAATACATGTTTTTAATGTATTTTTTTTACTTTAAAAACCTCCACGACCTTCGTACTATTCAATCCATCCATCAGCACAATGTTTTGATTGCGTTACATTGAGTCCTACCGTAAAACGTGATTTTTCATCCCTAAAAAAAGTCGTTTCCCAGCAATAATTTTTGCGTAAAGTTACTTAGGTTGATGTACAGAATGCTTGGTTGAGGGCTTCGTGAAGGGTCTTGTTACACCCTGTATGTACACCAAAACTGTAAAGACCAAACTTTTTTTTTTTTCGATGCGAATCATCAAATGACTTACTCTGGGCGAAGCGGAAGGGAGTGTCAGACTTGTACTGACTGAAACCCATCCATCATCTCTTTCGAACAGTCCCGCAGCTCTGGCAAGCATCGGTCCTTTCGGACCCCTTGTCGTTTGCTGATCTCTTAGAGGCGCGCGTGGAACACAAGCACTCCGTCGACGCGGCCTGTCGTCATAAGACGGACGGACGGTGTGTTAGCCCATTACTCGCCGTCCACAGGAAGACCTAAACCTCTATGGTTATCTTAAAAGTGACTGGTGCATTACTAATTAAAGGAGATCGCTAATTTTTTACAATAATTATCTGAGTTCAACCGCATCTAAACGCATTTTATTATCTTTATCTGTACATAGTTTAAATCAAAGTCGCTCCCGCTGTTTGTACGCTTCGATTTTTTAAACTTCGTCACGGATTTTAATGAAGTTTTCAGCAATAGGTAGAGTGATTCAAGAGGAAGGCTTATATGTATAGTGTATCTACATTGCACCCATGCGAAGCCGGGGCGGCTCGCTAGTATAATATAAATTTACTAAACAAGGACAATACAGTCAGATCCTACAGTACATTCCACATTTCGCTAATTAAGTTTTATAAGTCCGCCTTATTTCAGTATTTTCGCCAAGTCTGTTAAGATTTTGCCGATCTATTAATTCTCGACAACTAAGTTTTCAATCGATTATTTTGTTTCATACTGAAATGCTTCTTTTCTCGCTTTCTAGATTGTAAAATGCTGCAAATTTGTATAAATCTTGAGACAAAAATAACGAAATGAACAGAAAGGCACCTTCCTTTGCACTAAGCGATCAATTCAGTTTTTTCAATTCTTCAAATCAATTTTACTTACAACACCAATGGCAATGTCATTTAGCAGCCAAAAGATTCTTTTAGCCGTGTATTCACGTTTCCCACAATGATGTAACCATTTCAAATAAAACAAAAGGGTAAACATATTTGATGGATCATTAGCCTCATCGCCTTGGCAATACATTTGGACAAATGGGACGTGTAACCCATTTCTGAATGCGACTGTTATTTCACAGGGAGGTCGGAACCAGGTGGGGTAGGAAACTTGGCAGAGTTCCAATATCTTGGCATGTTTGTAAGTGATAATTTCAATTCAAGAGGAAAGCGAAATTCTGTGGATTAAAAGTGCTTTATTTCAAAAACTTATCTTTTTAGACGACTCCTGTACATGACAGTTAGCAGGCACTTTTGAAAGTCAGAAAAACAAAGGCGAAGCTGCAGTTACAGGAACAAGGCATAATAACTTGTTAAAGTACTGTAGTTGCCCATTCCAAAGCGTAGATCTCTATGGAGAAGAATGGGCAAGAAACTCCATGGACACTCTTTTCAATCAAAATATTGTTATAAAATCTTGGTTACATCATTCATGTTGAGATTATACATATATGTGAGAACGATGTAGAAAGACGTGCACATTTAGAGCGTCCAGAATAAAAGATTATAATTATAAACAATTTAAAAGAAAAGTAGTTAAAATAAACCGTGGCAGCTAAGAGATGACCAGTCCCAACTGACAGCGCCCGTCCACGAACATGACGCATGGATCAGCCCCATTCAGCTCAACCATATTGAAGGGAACTAACGACCCGACACATCCGCCACTATCAGCGAGACATTTGAGTTATTAGGGTGGGTGATTAGGGTCCGATATGCCCACCATTATGAGAAAACGAATAAAACATTTAGTAAAAGATCTAATTGAAAATATATACGTATAACCTACAAAATAAAATAAAACGCCACGTTTTCTAACACGACACAAAAACAAAGTCACGTACTTCAAATAAATGTACGCTACGCCGTAGCACTATTGTTAACGTAGTAACGCGTAGCACACGTAGCGGCGTAGCTACGTAGCTCGTAGCGATACATAAATACTTAACATTACGCTTTGTAATCCCCGTATGGTTGGGTAGAGGTTATCTATTGGCATATCCACTTGTCGCTAGTTATATTCAAGTCCCATGTAATATGAGGCAAGCCTAATTGCCATCAACCGGGCATATATTCAAACTTCGTGGTTGAAAAACCCATTAAATCTTTTCTTGACTTGAGAATAGAACCCAGGACCTCGATGCTTGGCAGTAGCACTTGCGACCACTAGATCAACGGGGCAGACAAATAAATAGCCAGCATAAATCGTAGTGACAGAATGTGGCCGGAGGGACTGAAGCAAGTGTGAATGTTACTTGTGTTGTGACAATGATATATAGCCTCTTAGGCCTTATTTACACTGAAGTGGATAGCCACTTGAAAAACTCATCGAAGTATCGATATAATGTATCTATATCGATACTTCGGTAGGTACCTGAACGGTTATAAAGTTGTATGAAGTTTTCATTATAAAATTAAATTTTAAAACGTAAAAAGTGCTCGGTACAAAAAAATAAGTAACGATTTAATTTATTTTGGTAAAGCACCGTGAGCACAAAGTTCACGTGACCGAATAAAGCTGTCAGCAATAACGAAGTTTCTGACAGATGAACTTTCAAATAAATGAAACAATTGAAAATATGACTTCCACCGTCGCGTTGATTGACAAAATATCCTGAACTTCAGTTATCGATCGGAATCTGTATAAAAATACAGATTTAGAAAGAAAGAAAAGATATTAAATGGAAATCTAAACTAATATTTGTTTAGATTTCTATTTAATATCTTGAGGTTGTAGGGGGTAATCTCTGGATCTACTGAACCGATTTTGAAAATTCTTTCACTAATAGGAAGCTACACTATCCCCGAGTGTCAAAGGCTATATTAACAACGTGCTCGTTGGATTATATCTGACCAAAACGCGAGCGAAGCCGCGGGCAACAGCTAGTTACTTCTAACTGGCCAAATGTATAACTGTGGTAGAGACCTCTGCCTTCCCCTTTGGTAAACATGATCGAGATGCCACGTTATTAAAAAATCATGGGGTTAAATTACCCAGGTTCAAACACATTCATAATCACCCTATAATGTGGGCTATAATCCACCACCCGGGCCTAGTGCGGGTTGGTAGATGTCACATGTCTTCGAATTTTTAGTTCTAAGACATGCCGGTTTCCTCACGATGTTTTCCGTCACCGTTTTGAGAGCAGTAGTGATGAAATAAATTACAAAAAGTAATGCGCCTGCCTTGGTTCGAACTCACGACTTACTTTTCGTAAGTCGGGGCCGCCACCACTGGACCACCGCTGCTCATAAAACACATTAATTCCGGCCCATTCTGAATAAACTCTCGTTTGTGAAGTTGTTGTGAAAACTAATAAAGTTACTCCGGCGTGCCGCTCAGTCAAATTGTTTGACTTGTCAGGAGTTGTCACATACTTTGTCAAGTCAACACACCTCTCTCTTGATTAACTGTGGGTATAAATTAGTCTGTGTGTGCTGGCGTTGAAATTATTTTAGTGAAAGAAAAACATAGTAAAGTTTTAAGTTATTTCAGTCAGACGTCGTATAATATCAGAATAATTTATTGTTAGCAGTGTCAATAACACTTTCTTAATTCGTCGTTAATTTTTTATTTTTTTTCAACTTCTTTAGAGGCGATTACCTCGTTGGTTAAGTAATCGCAAGCGCGACTGCTGAACAAGAGGTCTTCGGTTCGATTCCCGCGTCGGACAAAGTGTTATGAGGTTGTTCCATACGGAATATCTCAGTAGCAACCACGGAGTCGGGATTTAAAATGGAAACAAAATGGCTGTAAATTCAATCAATTTATAAGGGTGTAACAAGACCCTTAAGAAAGCCGAAAGGCGCTTGCTCTCCCCGGTATTGCAATATTTTTTTTTATTCTAGACCATACCTTCTAGTTACGGAGATATTGGTGGTCAAAGTTCCAACTTTTTCAGAAGTTGTTTTTTTTTAATACATGTTTTTAATGTAAGATTTTTACTTTAAAAACCTCCACGATCCCCGTACTATTCAATCCGTCCATCAACACAATGTTTTGAGTGCGTTACATGAGTCCTCCCGTAAAACGCGATCTTTCACCCCAAAAAAAAAATCGTATCGCAGGAATATTTTTGTGCGTTACTTAGTTTGATGTACATAATGCTTGGTTGACGGCTTCGTCAAGGGTCTTGTTACACCCTGCATTTTCCATACTTTTACGTGTAACTGTACGAACCCACATTGATTTCATTTAGTTTGAGGTATTTTCAAGATCTAGCCGCAGTTTAATGTTTTGGTATTTTTAACGGCACGGTTGGCGCAGTGGCTTAGCGATTGGCTGCTGCGCTGCGTGTCGCGGGTTCGTTTCTTAATGTATGACCAACAGGTAGTTGTTCCGAGTCTGGCAGTTTGTCTGTGAGTTTAAATGTTTGTAAACGCACCAACGACAGCGGAGAAAGGTGTGCAACGGTTTTTTTAATGGAAGGGCAATAAAAATTGTAAACAAACCAAATCTAATTATACATGTCTGAGCATAATCAGCCTAAATGTTGCCACTGCAAGGGCCTTCTCTCTAAAAGAGGAAGCGGGCTATAATCCGTCATACGGGCTCAGTGGGGGTTGCTAGATGTCACAACGCCTTCGAATTTTTGATTCTACCCTACCGTCTTATAAGCTTAAGAGATATCTTTTACTCTGGCCGAATAATAATACTTTTTGATATAACATCACGTGTGGAATGCGCGAAGGGTCAGGCAGATATTTTTAAGTCCCATGTAATAGGGGGCGAGCCTACTGCCATCAACCGGGCACAAATCTGCTACTGCGAAATTCCAATATAATATGATGGAAAAGCCCAATAACAATTTGCCCAACCCGGGAATCGAACAGGACCTCATGCAGTCCCAATTGCGACCAACGACTAACTACTACGCTTTTATAAATTAATGATTATGGTAGAAACATTTAATGGACAGTGAAAACTATATTCTTAGGTAATATATATACCCAAAGAATACATCCCACGACAGAATCAAAAGTCAATACCATGACTATCATCCTACAATTGCGCTCCTCACAAAGACTAACACAACCAAAGCATAACATACAAATGATACGCCGGTAGGCCCACATTGTTTGTACTGTTTGTTTACTCTATGTCCGTCGTATGTCCTCCAGTATACACTAGCTCTGTTTTATTAGACTGTCGTGAAGATTTACGAGATTAACTGCGTGAATGTTGAGCTTTTTTTTTATCGATGGGAAATCATCAAATGACCCCTCCCGCTCTGGGCTGAGCAGGAGGGAGTGTCAGACTTGTACTGACTAAAACCCATCCATGTTCCTTCCTTTGCCCTTTGTGTTCCAGGGCCGCGGTATCTCTTTCCAACAGTCCCGCAACCCTGGAATTTCCCCCCGGCGTAGTGCCTCCACGCGCCACTCGTGCAGGCGCGCGAGGACTATCGCCTCCAGATCCCATGGCGGCAATCCGGCAAGGAGGCTCGCCGCCTCGCCGGAGATCGTGCGCTACCCCCGGATTAGCCTTACGGCTACCACCCTTTGGGGCGCGTTCAGATAGTGGGCGGCTCGCCGCCTCAAAGAACGCGCCCACACCGGGGCCCCGTAAAGGGCCATGGACCGCACGAGTGAATGTTGAGCTTGGCTTGCAGGATGCTTTGTTATGAGTCATTTTAAACTTTAGGAAGATGAATTACTGAAGTAAGGAGGATGTAGTTATTTATAGGATTGGTTTCATCAACATCATCATCATCTGAGGCTTTATAGCCAAGGGTGGACCTTAGCCTGGTCGAGAATATTTTCCACTGTGACCTATTTTTGGCCTTTTCTCTCCAATTTCTCACTCCAAAGTTCTTGAATCTTGTTCTATGCCATCCAACCACATGAGCTTGGGTTGGCCTCGACTTTTACTATCAAGTAAACGTTTGGATGCTCTGAGGGGTTACTATGTGAGACAGAGCTATACAGGTCGTCTAGCCCCATCTTTTTCCCTCACTGGAATTACTCCTGCTTTAAGACGTCATGGTAGGCCACCTGGTCTCGTCCGTTCTTGCAACATGTCCTGCACATCCAAGAAGTCCTATTTTTATGGTTTTAAAAACATTAGGCTCGTCGTACGATGGTTGTACGCTTCGTTCGCCAATGGTCGTTTTCCGGCACTGCACCGAATATGCGCCTGAAGATTTTATATTTCTATAGGGTGGTTTTACAAAGTATTTATTTGAGCATCACATTTGCTTCTCATCCGCATTACATTATATTATATGATATAAAAGCGAAAGTACTGGGAACACAGATAGAATCACGAGGAGCTCCTGGCTAAATAATAACAGCTACTCCGGTCGGTCTTTACGTTAAGCCGTGCTTGCCTAGGTAAGTTCATGGTTGGGTAACCACCCATTGCATACCGAATTTTCTCCGTGCCTCGGAAAACAAGTTATGCCGTTGGCCCCGGCTGTCTTTTATAGATCTTTGACAATCGTTACAGGTAGTCAGTGGCCCGAAATTCTGACAACCAGTGTTACCAAGGGTCATCGTATTACCCAGTACTAACTGGGTTGTGTAGGTCAGATAGGCAGTTGCTCCTGCAAGTAAAACTTTGAATGAGCTGCATCCGGTTAGACTGGAAGCCGACCCAAGATAGGTGGAAAAAGGTTATGCACATGACGACGGATAGAATCATGACCTGATTTAGGACAAAGAGTGTTGAATAGTCTTTATCCCGCTAGAATGTTTCTCTGGGATAAGTTCGACCTACACGCGGTCGAAGATATAGCTGAAGCTAGTTTGTTGTCGATAAAAGCTTGAAGTAATTGTAACGAAATTAACTTAATTTTTAAGCTTTTGCAAAGTATGTAAAGCTCAAAGTGTGCTTATAAGAAAGCAAAAAGTGTGTTTAAGTGAGTTAGTTGTATATTTAATGGCGTCTCGACAACTCAACTATATTATTCAGATGTATGAATATTAAACATCCAAAAATATACCTACGCCAAAGAATACGAAAAAATTACTTAAGTACTGACTTTTTACAACGTTTCATAGAACTCTAAAACGTAGACCTCCCTAATTTTTATTCATACCTCAGCTTTTACGTTCACCCAAAAGCCTAGTTTTCATGCCAAAACTCTTTTAACCGTCTTTAAAGGTTAAGAATGTGAACTAAAAGGTACATAAACATTCTTAAAAAAAACACAAACTGTTCTTTGTTCGCATCAAGTTCACCTGTTCGTTTACTTTGCCTGAGAATAAAGATGAGCTGTTCTTATGTATTTTTAAAGAAACGATCTTACGGTAATAATAATTTCGGTACGATAAAATAGTGGAATATACCAGCCAAAATTATAGAGTAAGCAGTTTTATTGGTTTGCGCATTATATCACCATTATTTTTCACTAGTAACACATAAAACATAACGTAACACTCGTATTTTTCGAAAGCGTAACCGAAGGTTTGCGAAGTTTTACCGATAGTACATTGACATTTCGCCAATAATATTAATTTGATTCTCATTTTTGAAAATTCTGCTTTCTGACTGCCTCGTTGGTCTAGTGGTTGCAAATGCGACTGCTGAGCATGAGGTCCTGGGTTCGATTCCCGGGTCGGGCAAAGTGTTATTGGGTTTTTCCATTAGGAATTTCTCTGCTGCAGCCACGGGGTCTGGATTTGTGCCGGTTGATGGCAATAAGCCCGCCTATTACATGGGCGTTAAAACATAACTTTCGACTGGTGTGGGTGAAATATTATGTATACCTCTGCTTAACACTTCGGGAATTAAAGGCGTGATATTACATTTATGTTCTGATGTAAAACTCCAATAACACTTTGCTCGAACTGGGAGAGGATTTCAAAACCTCTAGCTCTCCGACAAGCCAGAAAGGCTTTCACAAAAAAAAAAAAACGAATAACGTACCGGCGGAGGCTAAAACGCCTGGAGTATAATAACGCCCATCTGAAAAATAATGGACTTACAATAGTGTAAACGTTTTGGTTAGTAAAGGGAACGTACAAAATAGTAATTAAAAGCTAACACCAATTCAGTATACAGCGTGTAACAGAAAGGGTATAATAATATGGAATACTGTGGTACGGACCATCAAACTGAACAACTTTCTCTATGGGACCACCATCGAAATCGTAAAAAAATAATCAGCTGTCCTGTACAAAATTTCAATACCTACGCGAACCAAATGTATGGGACAGTTGATTATTATTTTACGATTTCGATGGTGGTCCCATAGAGAAAGTTGTTCAGTTTGATGGTCCGTACCACAGTATTCCATATGATTATACCCTTTCTGTTACACGCTGTATAAGGTCCCATTAAAATAGGTGGACAAATTTTAACACAGCGTTCAGTACGTCTAACCAATGACATCCAAGCAAAAAATACACTAATTAAAGTGATTTTATTTTGACCTAATGGATGTGTTTATTTTACAGTGCCGCCGGCAATTAATTGTTTTATGTCAAAATAAAATCACTTTAACACATTCAGTGCCGGGAACCCACCTGGTGGGTTCACTCAAGTCGCACTTGGGATGCCGAGAACCCACCTCGTGGGCTCAATTTTAATGTACGTTTTTCTTAGCGAATACAGCATCATATAACGTAAAAATAAAAACAGTTGTATATTTTAACAAGATTAATAAGAATACGCCGTGGTTTCAAATTACAAGCATTTTTATTTTCAATCAATTTTCGACCTCTTCCTAGATGCCGAGAACCCACGTGGTGGGTCCTATTTCAGGGATGAAAAACCATAGGCACAATTTTAATATTTTCTAAAAATAATTATTTTTCCATTTTAGGACACGAAAATGAGTTCACAATCGAGGCTTTTTAGTGTTCGGCATCAAAATAGACAAAAACTAATACTTATTACTGTGAGATTTAGTCTGCCTGCCCGTTTATCTCTCACAGGCACTCACAACTACATATTTCAGAAACCATTATCGCTACAGACTTGACATTGGGAATAAATAATGCTTAGCATTTTTCAATTAAATTGCCTAGACTACGATCCCCTTCGTGTTAGGTTTCTTTAAACCTCAAACATACAAAATGTCGATAAAACAAGCAAAAGCACTGACTTCCGAAAGTAATTTTAACTTTTTTGTATTCTGTTTTTAATTCGTTTTTTTTTTTGCAACATTTTATTAGTATATCGTATTTATATGCCGTGAAGTTTAAGCGAGCGAGCTCATCTCAGTGTGAACACGGTCGCGCGAAGTACGGCAAGGGCACATCTATGATTTAAATCGATGTTGTATTTAAAATAACTGCACTACTTATGGTCGTTAACCTAACAAAATGTCATCAAATCCGTTTTTTGTTTGGTTTATTATGTTAAGATATCGATATCCATCACAGCTGCAGAGTATCGCTAGCTAATATAATCGGGTATTACAAGAGTTACTGGGTGGTTCACACAAAACTAACTGTCAAATAAACTACCTACAAATGCAAATGCAATGTTTGTAATCATTCAAAAGTTTTAAAATGTTATTTATTAAATTCTAAAAGTAACAATAATTGCGACTACGGAAACTAAATTAAAAAAAAAATGCATGAAAATCTCACAAAAGGTTGAACACCCCTGTCACGGGATCAGAGCGGGCGATTTTACTTTTTCAATTTTTTGTTATTTCTTGATTATTGCACTTCCCCTACCCTACTAGGGCATGAAATTACCCCCACAGATAGCAAATATAGCGATAATACCCCCTGAAAATTCTATTTTACCACTTATTTTAGGGTTTTAAATCTTAATCTCAAACCTAATGCCGAGAGCCCTCCAGGTGGGTTCACTTTACCGCAAACGTAATGCCAGTGACCCACCTGGAGGGTCCACTTGCAATATGTATGGTGGGATGGCACATGCGCACTATGAAACTGGGGTGGACTCGAATGTGTTAATCTGTGTTTTTTTTTTTGCTTGGATATCATTGATTATACGTATTGAACGCCGTATTAAAATTTGTCCATCTATTTTAATTGGACCTTATATAAACTAGATCTCAATAATTTCTTAATAATTAGACTTATTCAAATTGCGGCTAATAAGGCCCATGTGCATCGCGCAATTAAACCTATTTAATTATAGGGAACCGATGTTGCTTAAAATTGTGTTCTCACAGAAATAATAATACCTAATACAACTAAACAACGATGAGTACTTACCGTTTAAATATTATTAGTGAATCATTTCTAATGGTTTTACATTTTTCCGAAAACTTGAAAACGGATAGGGAGGTAATAAACTACCCGGCCTTATAAGGCTACCTTGTACGTGATTTTTGTTTAAATTGTAATATTAAATATGACGCTTATACACATGTATTTCATTTCTACGTCTGTTTAAATTTATAAGAAGCAATACTGACCGACCTTAAAAAATAGCTATTTTAAAGTAATTAATAAATAAAGTGAATCGAAATTAGGTAGGCCTTATTACCCTCAGGTACCTTAATATAGCTGAGGCCGTCATAAAGAAATGGATATAAATAATTCGAATGGAATTTTCCTTTCTCATTTGTATAATTTGCCAAAATACGAGCAGAATGGTTCATTAACTTGAATATTGTAAAAATTCTGATGAACGTTATAAAATAACTCGACCAGAACTTGCCTAAGAATATCATGTTTTAAATAGATTAACTTAAAAATAAAAACCTGTCAGAGAGCCAAATTCTCCAGCGTAAAAATGAAGGTATTAATTAAAAACTTGTCGAAAAAACTTCGGAGGCGAAAAGAATATTAATTTTGGAGATAATTATTAGGGTAAGATCGTATTGGCGGTTACCAATTGTTTTAAGATCAATCAATATTTTATTTTTATCGCTTTTAGTTTCTTTCTTTAATAATATTTAATATTTTATTTCTCTTCGGCCTTTTATTTTTGTTTTCGTATTTCGAAATACATCTTTAGTGCGTTAAATACGTTTCTATTACCTTATACGTTTACATTTTTTTATTCGGAACTAGCTGTTGCCCGCGACCTTCGTTAGCGTGAAATTATTCTAAAAAAATATTACTCCCCATTTCAAATCTGATTTTTTTAACAATTTCAAGGGTTGTAATTTTTTTGCACGGAACTCTAATTATGTTACTAAAATAAAAGTAGCCTATGTTAGACCGTATAACAAAAGCTATCTGTCAGTAAAAATCAAGTTAAAATCGGTCCAGCCGTTTTGGAGATCAGCCGGAACAAACAGACAGACAGACAGACGGACAGACAGACCAAAATTGTAAAAAATGTGTTTTTGTTATAAGTGCCGTATATGTTTTCATACGAGTTCAGTAAAAAGCTGTTATTTTAATATTACAAGCAGACACTTCAAATTTATTTATTTGTATGTAGTATGTATGTATAGATAACTGATAACCATTTTCATTCAGTCATTGCACTCATCATTATTAACAACATTTCATGTAGCTGTTCAACCCTGAACTCACAAAAAGCGAAAAACAATTCAATGAGGGCTATCGTTTTTAAGCTCACCAGATGGCGCGACTGTCGATTAAGGTCCTGTCAATAATTTTATTTTATTCTTTTTAGTACCAATAACTTCATAAAAACTTTATTTTATTACGTATAACAACATAGTGGAAACTTCAGGTTCATATATTTACAATATTCTCCCTAAAATTAGCAAGCATGAAACATTTAAAAATCATTTTAGCTCCAAGTACTGAAAATTAAGATTCTAAGTTGCTACTTAAAATCTTCGTCATAATTAATCAGGAATGGCTCAATATAGTCCACAATCGTGAATATTTGTAAAAATACGTGTTAAAACAGCAAGCAACGCGCGAAAAATCTATGACATCTGACATTTCGGTGCCCCCGAGCTACACTAGCGCCTCCAACGGCGAATTCATACGCGATAGCCCCCATTGCATAGCTATTACAGCTACATTTTGCGTAACTGGACAAAACGTAGCAACAGCGAATTTATTTCGCGATTTCCTATACCGAAAGATGTTTATTATGATGATTAAAAAGACCCCTTTTAAAGTATTCAGTTATTTTAATTACACTTTCACGTATCTTGTTGAGCATCCATTTTGAAACAATCATGATAATAAATCGAAAGTGCGAAATTATTCAATAGCAGGGAATTCTGAATAACTCTAAATATAAACCCATTAATTATGTTTGAAACCATTAATTGCGGTTTCAAGAGGCGGAGCCACATGCGAAAACTAGTTTGTAACAAACTCCAGTTTCTTAGCGTACTTTCATTATTTGCATGACATTTTCAGGATTTTGTATTTTGAACAAAGACATTCTAATATTCGAATGTTATATTTATACGTTATTTGTTTTAATATCTCTTATAAATACCATTTGTTCTGGGAAATCTTCGGGTGGATACATAAAAGTGTTTTTATATCATTTTTATGAACATCGGAATACGTCTTCGCGAATTATTTGTTAGTAAAATACTTTTTAGGACACAACATCTCGCCTGAAATTCCTAAAGGGTAAGGCAGAGTTGTGCCCTACAGTAAACCCACATTACATTTGAGTATCGTTTGGGCGTGAGCCAATTCAAGAAGCAGGCATAAGTATTCGCCTCAAAGAGATGTCAGCAAACAGGAAGGGGTCCGAAAGGACCGATGCCTGCCAGGGATGCGGGACTGTTCGAAAGAGATACCGCGGCTCTGGAACACAAAGGGCAAAAGAAGGAACATGGATAGGTTTTAGTCAGTAAAAGTCTGACACTCCCTTCCGCTCCGCCCAAAATGTTGTGGGGTCATTTGATTATTTACCATCCACAAAAAAAAAGGTACAAATATTAACACCACGCTACTACTCAAGAATTCCTGGTGGAAAACCCAATAATTACCTGATCTGAGAATCATACCCAGAACCTCAACCACTCAACTATCATTACAGTAGATCTCCAGCAAGAATTAACTTTTATTAATATGATAGTCCGGATAGACTGCCGGAATTATTATTATTTTGACGACCCGAATGGCGCAGCGGTAGTGAGGCTGCCTTACGTTCTTAGGGTCCTGGGTTCGAATCCCGGTAGGAGCAAATGTTTGTGTGTTGAGCATGGACATTTGTTTCCGAATCATGGATGTTTATATGTATAATAAGTATGTATTTACAAACAAAAAAGTATCTATGTAGTATTATCAACTATCTGGTGTCCACGACACAAGCCTCGTTGCTTAGTGTGGCACCTAGATGGCGCTGTGTGCAATGTCCAGTGATATTTATTTATTTATTTATTTAATTATTTCAAGAGAATAGTAGGTAGTTGATATTACGGCGCGAGGCTCTTACCTGACTCGGTCAACGGCTTATCTAATGGCTCATCTCTCCGTGAAAGATTAAGAAGATAGTAGTGAGGCGATGCTAGTAGTATTTTATAGCATAATATGATTGTTAGTTCATAAAAAAGATTACAGAAGTGGTAGTAGATAAGTAGGTATGTTTTCACCGGGTTTAATTAACACGAGTAGTTTGTTTATGAAAACTATAACTATATTAATATTATAAATGAAAAGGTAACTCTGTCTTGTTTTTCTGTCTGTCTGTAGCATTTTTACTTCTTACAAAACTAATAAAGGGTGTAACAAGACCCTTAACAAAGCTGAAAGGTACTTGTCCTCACCATTGGGATATTTTTTTTGTTCTAGACCAGGGATCCCCAAACTATTTTGGACAAGTGACCCCTTTTCCAAAATGAACTGTTACCTCAGACCCCCATGGCCAAATTACCTACTTTTAAGATCAACCCCCTTATTCATAATGGTCCGCTAACTTAAAACAGCTGCTACAGTGTGTTATTTTTCATTCTGACTTAGGTCAATAGAAGAAGACAGAGTGAGAATTAGCAATGCTTTAAGTTAGCAGACTATTATGAATAAGGGGGCCTATCTTTAGTTTTTTCCTATTGACACAAAATACCTAGGTACTAAGGTACCAATTGGAAAACTTTGCACTTGGTTAAGTGAGTAAAATTGACTTCATTTTCGTATCAAAATTTAACAAAATAAAAAGACATACAATTCAGTAAATATCAAGTTTAATTTATAACGATTATTACAAATTAGGTACTTAAAGAATTTTAAGTAGGTAGGAAATTATATTTAAAAAAGTATTAATTCGCAAAGAGAAAATAAAACATTCAGTGTGATGGATGAACCTGGTGACTATCTACCAATCTAGCTACATCCGGTTCAATATTGGTGAGTTGCAGCCTTAAATCTCCACGTTCGTTGATTTTCAAACGGTTTCTTTGTTTCGTCAAAATGTTTGTTACCACACTGAAGCTTTTTTCAACTAGGTATGATGATGGAAAAGCGATAAGGTATTTTTCAGCAATGTTCCACAATGTAGGATACTGTGTTTCAATGTTGCGTTGCAACCAGAACTTCTGATAGCCTTGGTTGAACTTCTGCTTAAGCTCTTCGTCTGTGCTGATGGTAATCAACTCTTCTTGCATTATCACATTGGCTTCTTCTATGGCTGTGGTATTGTACGGATTTATTATCCATTGAGGAATTTGTAAATTTAAAAGATCCTCAAACCTCTCCGTAAAATCCTTGTGTAATGCGTCCAAGTGAGTGACATATAATAAAATGTCATCATCTTGAAGCGTTTCTGGTAATTTTGACAAATGCAGAAACTGCGAATATTCTTTTCTGCCTAAATTTTGTTTATAAAGGATTAGTTTACCCACGAAGGCCGATATTATTGATTTTGTTTTAATCAAGTTAAGATCGTCACCCTGCAGCTGCAAATTAACTTTGTTGAACATTCCAAAGATATCAGTCAAGTAATAAATATCTGTTTTACAATTGTTCAGATTTTCTTTCAAATTCGGATCTTTTTCTTGTAAAAACTCCAACACAGATTCAAAAACGGCTGAAAATCTTTCTAAGCAAGAGCCTCTTGATAGCCAGCGAACTTCAGTGTGAAGAAGTAATTGAGTAAAGACTTCGTCGTTTTCCTCACATAGCTGAGCAAATAACCGAGAGTTCAAAGAATTGCTTCGAATCTTGTTGATAGCATTTATTACATATTGTAAAGACTTATGCAATCTAGGACTCAGCTTTTTTGCTACTAAATGCTGCCTGTGAATCACGCAGTGAATGACCAGTACATCAGGCAGTTGTCGCTTTAAGTGAGCTATAAAACCACGATGACGACCAACCATAGACGGTGCACCATCAGTCGCAACAGAAACAATGTTCTTCCATGGAATAGCTTTGTCAGTAAAAAAATGTTCCACGGCCTGAAAAATTGATTCTCCTCTGGTATCAGTCTCTAAATATGTAGCAAAAAGCAGTTCTTGGCACATATTTTCATCTTTGATATATCGAACATATCCTAACAACAGAGCTTCATTGCCGGGTAATGTAGACTCGTCCAATTGGAGAGAGAATCTGTTGGTCTGTAAGAACTTGCATAAAATGTTTTCCACATCGCGTCCCATCTCGTCTATGCGTCTCTGAACGGTGTTATTGCTCAAAGGTATTCTCTTTAAAATATCATGTGCGGGTTTGTGCAATACATTGTTAAGGACCTCCGCAATGGCTGGTAAGATAAGCTGCTCTCCAATTGTGTGGGGTTTCCCCGACTTCGCTATTAGTAAAGATATATTATAGGACGCTCGTAAACCATCATCGTCTTTAATAGATGATGACGCAAACATCGATCTTATGGATGGCCTTTTGTCTAGTTTTTCTTTAAGTGCTTGAAAAAATGTCAAGGGCTTACTTTTTTTGTCAGCATGTACTCTCGATAAGTGGTCATCCATTTTTGAAGGCTTCATGGCATCGTTACTGAATACTTTTTCACATATGAGACACATCGGCAAGTGTTGATTTGATGGAGATGCAATAAATCCGAACTTCAAGTAGTCCAAACTGTATTATCTGCATTTTTTTTTCGTGTCCGCCATCATAAAACTCTCAGTAATCCTGCAAATAAAAAAATAAGAAACTAAGTACCTAAATTAAAAACAATACCTAATAAACTGTTAAATTTACTGGTAAATTTTTACAATTGAAACAACTGAGGCAACTGCAAACTGTTGCAAACAATCTACAGATAGCTCAACTGATCACTATCACACAGTGTGCAGTGGGGCAATGCTGATGCGCTGTGCCGGATAAAACTGTTTGGTACTTACCCTGTTAATTTTTCATAAACTGCAGATATTGTGTGGTTACGCTATTAACTCGCGTAGGGAGCTTAGCATTTTGTAAATTCTTTTTCAGTCACTTTACTTCACTTAATTTAGCTATGTAATAACTTTGTAATCTCTTGAAATAAATGAGTACTTATATGAGTTATTATCGTTCAAGCTCCAACGAATTTCAAAACGCAAATGAACTTTCAACCTAAGTGCAACCTCGTTAAATAGTAAAATATCAGGAACATGTTTGGACTTGCAACTTGATCATGAATTCGTTCGTGTTAAATCGCGCAAGCGTCAAATAGAGAGCAAGTCAAAACGCGCCTGAAAGACGTACGCTCGAACTCATTATCTTGCACAAACTTGTCCACACTGACTTGCCGAGTTTTTCATCTTGTACGAACTTGAGGCTTTATATTACTACAACAATGCTATTTCCTACATAAATATTAATTATTCTTAGTACACGTAACACAACATAAACAATACAGTACCTACCTACCTATCTTGAAAGTTTTAAATAAGAACTTGTGTTAATTTAATAGGGGTCGATTTTTAGACCTCGTCGACCCCCATAATCAGTTTTCGTTTATGTCGACCCCTAGGAAACCGATATCGACCCCAAGGGGTCGATATCGACCACTTTGGGAATCCCTGTTCTAGACCATACCTGGGAATCTTCTAGTTACGGAGATATTGGGGGTCAAAGTACCAAGTTTATCACAAGTTTTTTTTTAAATACATGTTTTTAATGTAAGATTTTTATACACCTCCACGACCCCCGTACATCCATCAGCACAATGTTTTAAGTGCGTTACATTGAGTCCTACCGTGAAACGTAATATTTCACACAAAAATAATCGTTTCCAAGTAAAAAAAATGCTTAAAGTCATTTAGTTTGATGAACATAAGGCTTGGTTGACGACTTCGTGAAGGGTCTGTTACACTCTGTATAATCAAAATATAATGCAATTTTTTTTTTTTTTTTCGTGTGGTAAATCATCAAATAACCCCTCCCGCTCTGGGCTGAGCAGGAGGGAGTGTCAGACTTTTACTGACTAAAACCCATCCATGTTCCTTCATCGCCCTTTGTGTTCCAGGGCCGCGGTATCTCTTTCGAACAGTCCCGCAACCCTGGCAGGCGTCGGTCCTTACGGACCCCTTTCTGTTTGCTGACTCTCTTTGAGGCGCGCGTGGAAATCGAACGCGCCGTCGACACGGCCTGTCGTCATAAGACGGACGGACGGCGAGCTTGCCGATAGCTCACCGTCCACAGGCCCGATATAATGCTAATCACACAGGCTTTATAGATTTTGATCATATTTTTGGGAAGATTCATTAAAATTATTTTTAGCTAAGCAACTAAGGAGATGGCGGGACGAACTGGATGTCTTCCTTGAGAATTGGAAAGTAGCAGCACAGAATCGTGACCGTTGAAAGGAATGTAGGGAGGCCTTTGCCCAGCAGTGGGACAATACAGGCTGGCTATAATAATAATATAAATAAATATCGCTGGACATTACACACAGCGCCATCTAGGTGCCACACTAAGCCACGAGGCTTGTGTGGTGGACACCAGATAGTTGATAATACTACATAGATTCTTTTTGTTTGTAAATACATACTTATCATACATATAAAATAAATAAATATATATATATATAAATCCATGACTCGGAAACAAATGTCCATGCTCATCACACAAACATTTGCTCCTATCGGGATTCGAACCCGAATTGGAAAGAAGCAGCACAGAATCGTGGCCGTTGGAAGGAATGGAGGGAGGCCTTTCGCCAGAAGTGGGACAATACGGGCTAGCTATAATAATAATATAATAATCAACTTGTACACGTTAAGCCAAAGCGTCGAACAGATGTAATTATTCCCTTCCCAAGATCTTGCAGACAAATTGTATGTTAAAACAAATTGTTACCCTCACCCTCATTCTTCACTCTGGCGTAGTCATTCAGTCTTCCAGATAAGTCTAGACAAACCCTATGTATTATGCTAACTAGAACGTCTAGAACAGGCGGCTCAAGACAGGTAACTTACCGTGTAAAATTTAATGTTCCTTCATAATACCTATTTTAGTAATCTAAGTGAAAGAAACAAAGAGCACCTTCTATATATTTACATGGATCGCCTACCTATCTGACCTCCACAACCCAGTTAGTACTGGATAATATGAAACCCTTTGATTATACTGGATGTCAGACTTTCAGGCCACTAACTACATGTAACGACTGTTAAAGATCTACAATTGTAGCCGGGACCGAGGGCTTAACGTGCTTTCCGAGGCATGGGGCAAACTCAGTATATAATGGGTGGTTACCATATTATAACGCTGAAGAGTTTGTTTGTACGCAGTAATATCTGGTACTTCCTGTCGGATTTGAAAAACTCCTTTTGCATTTGATATCCCAGTTTCTGGGAAAGATATGTAACATAACGCTGTCATTATAGAGCCAGCAGATGAAACCGTGGAGCACGGCTAACTAGTAATATAATAAATTAAGGACACTTTTGGTCGCCTCTCTATGAGACTGCGTTGTTTACTTAAACTCCACAACGGAGGTTTTCAGCATCATTTAAATAATTTATTCCGAAAGATTTACGTGAATAATAAAATAATATCATACTTGCATATAAAATAAAGTAATATCGATTTTTATCAAGTCGTAAAAGCAGGCGTATCAGGGACGGGTCGCTAGTATTTTATTATTATTTGTACTCCTCGGTAATAGCTACTCCTGTAATATACAGTGACGGCAACAGAAAGCAGCTTGTAATCGTAAACTTAGAAACATCGTGTTTGGCACAGGTAAGAAGAATCGTGATTCATTTGTTTGTTTGGTCCATTTATTTGCTCGGCCTAGTTTGTCGTAAGGTTGTTATTTGGATAAACTTGAGATTACATAAATAAACTCACGTTTTTTTTCCCATGGGTAGTCAGAAACTAAAGGGATAGTAATAAAAGCTCCGAAAAAGAAATATATATAAATACTCAAAATATGAGATTTACTGCTTTATATACTAATTTTTCGAAAACTGAAAGGACAATTCAAAGAAACGACCGAATAAAATACTGAAAATTCCGAAACACCAGCTTAAATTGCGTTTCACCGAAATTTACAGTTAGACATTTTCATCGTAACTCACGTATTACATTATATAACCTATAAAATAAATAAAACACGAATAAAATCAACGTCAAGTTAAATATCAAAATGTTGTAATAAGGCGTAGTCGAAGTAGCCCCGGTGCGCGGGGCTCCTATTTCTACCTGCAGGGTTTAAAATAACTTAAAGTCGGGGTGCCCCAAGTCCCAAGCTTGCTTCGCTTGCTCTAGCATTCTAAGTTATAGAGCTTAAGAAAACAGAAGCTTAATATTTTTTCAGAATCTTAGTATTTTTTTCGGAAGTTTGTTTTTTTTTTGGAAATTTAGTTTATTGGTTTTCGTAGAATTGTAATTTGAATAAGCTCATGTTTGCTTGTTATATACAAAATTTTTGTCGGTCAATTTTGTATTAATTTCTACCACAGATCGTTGGAAGTTAATTTGTTTTTCGGAAGCTTTATTATTTCCCAAACTAAAGTACGCCGTCTGCTTCGATTCTTACTTAGTTGACGCCTTACGTCTCGACCACCTTCATATACGGTCATACACGCTCGCTAGTTGAGAGTATTTTTATTTTATTTTATTTATTCGGGAAAATAAACAGTTATACATTAAAATCTTACATTATGTTATAAATATACAAAGTTTATAAATGTATAACCTACGACATTTTCCACAACATATTTAAAAGTTATATTTAAAAATGCGCTATTCTAATATTTTAATACAGAAAAACAGTTAAAAATGAACTTACACATAGACAGGCATGCAAACAACAAAAAAAAAAAAAAAAAAAGAGTACAACAAGAGATGTTTTATTTCATTTACTGGTTATTTGATTTGACTGGTTTATTTGATTGACTATAAAAGAAAATAAATATTTTCCAATTTTTATTAAAAAGAAAATTACTACTAGAAGCATGTATTTTGCCAGATTTTTGTCTGTAGTGCATATATTCCTACGTACCTTGGAGCCAAAGAGCCATATTAATGATTAAGATAGGGGAACATTTCCCAAATTCTACCAATAAAACTTTATCTACCTATTCATAAAGTAAATGGCATTTTCTGTGCGGACCACAGATAAAGAAAGGTCAAGCCAAATATTATTGTAAAGGGTAGAGGTGTGCCGCCCAATCTTATTAGAATTTCCCTTTCAAATCTGTATCGTTCAGTAAGTCTATTCAACTTTTATGCCTTTATTCTTTACCAGAGACCCGCCCCGGCTTTGCACGGGTGCAATGTTTTACATTTAAACCTTTCTCTTGAATCACTATTTATTTTAAAAAAAAACAGCATCAAAATCCGTTGCGTAGTTTTAAAGATCTAAGCATACTTAGGGACGGACAGCGGGAAGCGACTTTGTTTTATTTGTTTAACAATTTTTAGGGTTTTTTATTTTTAGTCCACGGAACCCAAATTTTTTTTCTAAAACAAGAGTACGTTACTCCCTATAACATCAGCTACGTGCCAGTAAAAGTCCTGTCATAATCGGTCCAGCTGTTTCGGAGATTAGCCGGAACAAACAGACCGACCGACAGACAAAAATAAAATGTTATACGTACCGTATAATAATATACTATACTTTGATATGCATTCAGTAAAAAACTGTTATTTTTAAGTTACAAAAAGACACTTCAATTTTATTTATTTGTATACATTTTATAGGATAATAAAAATAATACAGTTTACCTGGGCATAATACAAATTGTATTTGATACATAATGTATGATTTTTCACCGTTTCCTAGCATAAGTAGACTTTAGAACGATAGATTCCTTCTGATGACCGTTTTGACTTACGCTGTCGCATTGATGAAATTTCAACGCTGGCACTTAGTGCCTACAGCACCATCATATTTAGGCATTCATGAATTTAGATGACACTTCATCATCATCAGCTTACAAATAGTCTACCGCGCTGGACATAGGTCTCCGCAATTGCACACCACTCAACTCGATTCTCAACAACTCTCATCCAACTGCTACCAGTCACCCTCCGAAGATCGTCGCTCCACCGAGCCTCTCTTACTTTTGCCGATTCGCGGTCTCCACTCAAGAACACGTCTACCCCAACGGTCATAGGGTCTACGGCTAATATGGCCGGTTCATTCTCACAGATGAAAACGAGCAGTAGATTAAGTTCTTTCCTCTGACGTCCCAGTTAATTTTCAAAATGAGAAAGTTTGTTTGTTTTAATATTTCATTCTGTTTGTATGTCTGGTTTGGTACACCTTCATCAATATAACAGCACTTACCGTTCCCAACTGAGTCTCCGAGGCGTATCGATGGCCATGTCCTCGGGATTCCCTCGGACTCCTTGTGTCAGTAACCTGGCCAGTCGAGATCCAGTGCTTGTGCTGCCAGTGCTGGATACTGAACCGCGAGGAGTTGGGACCCTGCAACAATAGATACACAGAATAAAATTTGTGGTAGTAGTTGCCTCGTTGGTCATGTGGTCGCACCATTTATGTTTTCCTGCGTTTGGTGGGTCGGTGACAGTATTATGTCTTGTTTGACTTCCCTTGTTTTGGAAACGGGAAGGAAAAATGTGGTGAAGATTTAACTGGCCTGAGTGCAACGTCCCCCCCATCATTCTTGCCCTTGTTCTATTTTATTTTATTTGTCCCAATAATTTTTATTACATCTCCCAATAAATACCTGTTTATATTTCATAATAAAGCTATTAGTTTCTCTAAGAAAAGACCTGCATTATTATAATAGTAAAAGTAGTTTGCTAAGAAATGTTATATAATGTACAAATAATTCCCCTCTCCTAACTCACTTATATGAGGAAAATGTCTTGAGGTAAGTTTTCATTATGACTGTGGATGGGTATAAGAGTAGAGGAAGACCAAAGTAACGATGGATGGACTGTGTGAAGGATGATATGGCTAGAAAGGAGGTGACTGCTGAGATGACGAGTAATAGAGAAGTTTGGAGGAAGAAGACATGCTGCGCCGACCACAAATAAATTGGATAAGGGCAGGAGAGTGATGATGATGATGTTCTTTCTAAACCAAGCTTAAATTAAAAACAATGACGTAATAATTTTTTCATGGGAGAGTATATAAATAACTAGTCCACCATCTTTGGGAGCCTGCCGTATTGGATTTAGAATGTCGTTACTTAGCTAACCATGCATTGTCATCCGAAATAAACATGTATGCAATATTTCAGCACTATCGGTTGGAAATAACTGTTATTGTATGGGTCGGTCTTCTTTTTAACCTACAAAAAGGTGTCTGCCAGTGAAAATAAAACAAGGAAATTACCATATTTTTTTCTTAATTGTATTTCAACAAGCACTGTACTATACACTTAATGGCTGAGTACGATTAAATAACGTAATATATGTATTGAATAATTTCATTGTAAAAAGTACGTTACAGAGTTGTAAATCCGCGTGACAGAAGTGTATTTCATACAAAATCACAGTGTCTCCCGCTACCTCGGCTTGCGTATAATCCATAATATTATTAATTTATTTATTTATTTAAATTTATTTATTAAAAAAAAATATATTAAAAAAAATATGATGAAACAAAAAGTAAGAATATCCTAAAAATCCTAAATATATTACCTATCATGTAATAGCAATCATTATTTTTTATCACTTTTAATAAAATATTCAAAAAATGTCAAATAGTCTTGTCTCCTAGTTCACTCGGCTACACATCAAGCTATACATTTCCAGTTTATGCTGATCTCGCATTGTATAGGATTTCCGTACAATGTGAGGTCAGCTTATACTGGAAGCTCATAGCTTGAGGTGTAGCCATGTGTACCTGATGTTTTATTTTGTAAATACTGTCACGTGGGTTGTCCTTCGAAATACGTGTTTGTGCCGCTTGTCTTTGTGGCCTACGATTGAAGGTTTAGACCCCCTTCCCGCATGGTACGCCGCCCGAAAGCTGTGATAGGAGGTGCGTGTGTTTATTCGGCTACCACTTCGTCACGTAAGTAATTGATTCAAAATATAACTATTATTGTTACTTTTCGTTGTCTACTCTTATGTAATAAGAAATATTTTATTGCCAACGTGTAAATTATATATTCTATGTTAACTTTTAAATGTTATCGACTTTGCAACAAATTTTTATCCCTCCGTCACATGACAACTTCATCACATATTTTTGTGACGGAGCGGTAAAGTACGTGACGGGGGGGTAAAATAAACGATATTCATGTTCTATTTATGCTGAATCCGAGAAATACTGAAATAGATACACTAGTTATTAAGGTAATTATTCTTACGGAAAGTGTTACAATTATTTTTCTATCTTCTCGTATGTTTAGGTACTTATTAATTATTTCCTATTTCCAGATACCATCATGGCGAAAAATAAAACATTAACACGAGTAGAAAGACAGCGGCGTTGTCGGGAGAAACGAAAAAAATACCCTGACAAAGTTAGCTGAAATAAAGCGCAAGGATTTAGAAATAAACCATGCTCGAAAGAAGCTAGTGGCTGACATGAGCATGCGAGAACATCGAATCAAAAAGCAAATATGGCAAGAAGGAAATAAAAAAAGAAGGGTGAAGAAAAAGATGCTTGAAGAGGTACATTTAAACACGCCGGCCCCATCACCAGTACCAGAAACCCGACGAATGACTCCATCTGCAACACCGACTCCCTCTGAAGTATCTATTCGTAGTTTAAGGGCAACAAAGAAGGTGAAAAGAGATAGAACAAAGTTATACAGAGTTAATATTAAGTTTCAAGAAAAATAGACCAGTTAGAGAAGGTTTATAACAAAACTTATACTGTCACTTAGGGTATATCTTTCGTGATGGTCCATTATTTTGAGCTCCCGATATTTCGATGATTTTGCAAGTACCATGTTGCGTCAACCTGCGATCATGGCGCTTGCAACAGGAACAGTAACGTAACTGACAGTATAAGTTTAGAGAAGAAAACTCGAAAATATAAGAAGAGATTGCACAGAAAATCAAAAAAAGACAGCAGCAGCAATAGTTAGAATACAAAGAAAACATATTGATCTTGTACGGAAGATTCGTCAGTTCTTCTTGCGGGATGATGTAACGAGAGCTACAGCTGGTAAGAAGGAGACTGTCACGCATAAAAAAAAAAGAAAGTGCGGAAAAGATTTTTTTTTAATTCATTATCCTGTATGAAAGGATTTTGTTCGGAGTGCAAGAGCCGGTGCATAGATTATAATAAAAGTAACCAAACAGAGATTGTAGACTTACGACAGTGAATAAGGAAAAGTGTAGTTGTAGAAAAGCCAGAGAAAAAGGTAAGCATTGCAAAAAAATTACCAGTTACTGAAAATCTCACAATTGAAGAATTAATCTGTATATTTGAGAGTGAGCTGCAAAACTTCAAAACACACATCCAGTTCTCAAATGTGATTTTATTAATTACCTAACTTGAATACCAATGTTGAAGATTGATAAAGATCTTTAACAAAATAAATTATTCTAGAAAAATAAACCTGTTTTATTCCAAAACGCAGCCTATTATCCCCTAGAATAACAACTCTGTCACATAAGTTACTACTCTGTCACGATGTTGTCTCCTGGTAGGAAAATTGTTTTTTTCGTTTATATATTTTATTATGACTAGTGCAACATTGGAAAATTTATATATACAATAGTTGATGATATTGCCGTCTGTGATATTCGTATTTATTTGTAAATGATAGTAAAAATTGATTTATAGCAAAAACATAGTTTATATTAGCAGAAAATGTGACAGAGTGGTCTACGATCATGAATAAAACATATTTTATATTTACAAATGTATTATTTTAATATGTTTTCTAAAAGTTCCTTTCTTTAATTAATGTACTTATTACAAAAGTACAATTTCGCGACGGAGGTGTACATTTTTTTGTCGGATCCATCTTTCAGGTCTTGAAAATCGTACAAAAATCTGTAAACTTCTCGGCCAACAACTTTTTCCGATAGAATAGAAATTCTGCTATTAGAATATTTATAAATACTGACGAGTAAGCTTTATACAGCGTGTAACAGAAAGGGTATAATCATATGGAATACTGTGGTACGGACCATCAAACTGAACAACTTTCTCTATGGGACCACCATCGAAATCGTAAAAAAATAATCAGCTGTCCCATACATTTGGGTCGAGTAGGTATTGAAATTTTGTATAGGACAGCTGATTTTTTTTTACGATTTCGATGGTGGTCCCATAGAGAAAGTTGTTCCGTTTGATCGTCCGTACCACAGTATTCCATATGATTATACCCTTTCTGTTACACGCTGTATATATATTTTCGAAATTGAGCTAATGTTTTATCAAATTGTAGGTTAAAAAGAAGAACGACCCGTATATAAAATATTTGACCTTAACAAAACATTGCAAGTTAAATAAAAAGCTTTTAAAAATAAAGTGTCAAGCCGTTATTCACTTTCAACAAACAATAAAAGGACTTGAAAGCTTACAAAAACAAATCTGTGAAAAACAATAAATCCCTGTTTTTGTCACAAGTACCCGTCACCGGCTCAATAGAGATGGGTTGAAACTATCGCGATAGGACCCTTATCAAGTGTTTGTGTGACAACCAGATGATATGGGCAAGGTAGGACATGTTTGCCCTTGATTGAACTTGAATGTTATGTTATGTGTAACTCGTGTCAGTCAATAACTTTGTAAGAAGGGTTTACAGTAAGACCGATTTGTCTAGCTTTCTGTCTGAACTTTGTCCGGTCTTGTTATTCATTTTAAATGTTGCACATATTTGAGAATCAAATAACAACGCCGGTTATAAAGGGTGTAACAAGACCCTTGACGAAGCCAAAACCGTACCTGGGAACCTTCTAGTTACGAAGATATTGGGGGTCAAAGTTCCAACTTTTTCTTTTAAAATACCATGTTTTTAATGTAAGTTTAGCAAATGTCACCACCCCCGGTGACAACTGAGAAACAGACTTCCCATTTGTCCCCTCTAGTCAGTTTTCAAAGGGAACAGTCGGCACAAATTGTCACCCCGGTGACAACTGGGAAGACAATTCCCAGCTGTCACCGCGGAGGACAGGGCTAGAGGGGACTATTGGGAATAATTCATCTATCAGCACAATATCTTGAGTGCGTTACATTAATTTCTACCGTAAAACGTGATTTTACGCCCAAAAAAAAGTCGTTTCCCAGCAATAATACATTTTGCGTAAAGTTACTTAGTTTGATGTACATAATGCTTGGTTGACGCCTTGGTGAAGGGTCTGTTTACACCCTGTATTTAAAAAGTTTATCTTTGTGCTTTTCACAAGCTCTGACCGATATGCAAATACTCAACCTATCAGCCTACAACAGTCCACTGGTGGACATAGGCCCCAATCGCACACCACTTAACTCGATTCCCAGCAACTCTCATCCAGTTGCTACCAGCCACCCTGCGCAGATCGTCGCTCCACCGAGCCTGAAGGCGTCCCACCTTACGCTTGCCGAAATGCAAATACTCATATGTAGTTGAATTACCTGATGCTGTAAATTCTCACAAAACCCAACCTTATAAACATCTGTCCCACTCTTCTCTCGATTATTTGGAGCACTCGCTCATGCCTCATGGCCCGGCCACAAAACTATTCGAACTACATACTCGCTGCTCGCCAACTCGTTTGTAGTTGCTAGCTCTAGTCGCTTCTTTCTAATCTCCAACTGTGGGACTTGGGTCTAGTCACACATTTTAATTACATCCCAATCCGTTTGCCTAGTTTTATTAGCAGCAATGATCATAAATCCTTAGATAGGCCGATTGCCAAGAGCCGAATATTTCCGACGGTCAACTTCGGCGCTTTCCGAGTTCTAGGACGGTAACTAATGAAGAAAAGTTTTAATACACAGCCTATGTACGTGACAGACGTATTAAGTTCTCAGACTGCTGAATCTTTGGAGATAGTGGTACAAGTATGAGAGGCTGTGGGAGATTGAGTAATCTTCTTGTTATTGTTCTGTTATTTGATACATAGGCGTAGTTTAACATCACTGTACCTACTTATGTCTTACGTCTTGTTCATATTTAACTCTCGTATTTTTGGAAGATACTTAGTTATTTGTTTTTTGATGTTTTTGGTTGATTTGACGCATAAAGGATACGAATTGAATGTTTTTGTAGTCAAATACATAAAATATCTTTTGTAGGTTTACTTGAGATTACAACTTAGCACAATAACACGGTGCACATTGAATCGGGTACAGTTCCAAGAGGTCGTAACTCCGCCGCGATCAGACACTGATTGACGTCCTGGCTCAGAGTTTGTGACCATGGGCTCTGTGACAAGCACGCTGAGGTGCGTAAGTAGATCGCGTGATGTCACCACCGCGTACTTGTGATTCATTTTAAGCCCGTACCAATGACCTTCTCCGACAAATATAATATAATAAATAAATCAATCTACAATCAAATAAAAGATGTAGAAAAAAGATAACTAAAAAGAAGAAACACAATAAACTTACAATATTATTCTATTCCTAAATGAAAAATTATGGCTGGTACCTACGTGACGTATAGCAGCATCAGTAGTTGTTTCGTAGCTGTAACCCTAAATAATTTAATAGGTCTCCAGTAGATAACCAGTGGGTAGTCGTTCCGTGCTTAAGTTCGCTAGATAATTACACGTTATAACTTACAGATGTATTATCCTACGTTTGTTACTGCTCTCGTTAACCTACGGTAGTAATTAGAGGAATAGCGAGGAGCTAGCGTACCTGCACAATAAGAGATGAAAGTTAAACAGTCGGGAAAATAGAGAGAGAGTCACGATTGTAAATTAAGTCAAAGTCAAAGTCAAAACATTTATTGCGAACTAAGTGTACAATGTGGTGTTATGTTAAGTTAGTACTTATGACTTAGCAGCCGCAGCAGTGTAAGTCGTGATTACTTGCCTAGTCTTTCCCAAACTATGTTTGAGTCGGCTTCCAGTCTTACCGAATGCAGCAGTTTATCCCCATGTTTACATGTCTGTCCCCGGAAATCGGGAAGTGGGTCAAAATTAACTTCTATGATTTTTTTTACAGTTAGTTTTATAGGGTTCCTTACCCAAGGGGTAAAAACGGGACCCCATTACTAAGACTCCACTGTCCGTCTGTCTGTCTGTCCGGCTGTCTGTCACCAAGCTGTATCTCATGAACCATGCTAGCTAGAGCGTTGAAATTTTCACAGATGATGTATTTCTGTTGCCGCTAATCAACAAATACTAAAAACAGAATAAAATAAATATTTTAGGGGGTTTATTTTCCCATACAACAAACATGTTTTTTTTGGTATAGCTTTCTCTCTCCCACACTGGGATTACAACTGCTTTAAAACGTCATGGCACACCCACATGTCTCATTATTCATTATTTCACTGCCTTGCTTTACTCTGCGTACGAATTTAACCTCCAAAATTGGGAAAGAATGGAATGGAAAAGATTGGAAGATGAAGATATATATAACATAATTTCATATTTCTACACCCACGCAAGAAGTCTCCTTGGTATTATGACTGTGTTGATGAATCACTTTACTTACTCAATTTATTTTATTTATGAGACGATATTACTCGAGATATTTTTGGAAACTGAAATAACGGGGAATTTACGAAGCCGTGTTTGCACGTTAAACCTTGATTCTGTAGATCTTTGGCAGATAGAGAGGATACGAACAGACCAGACAGAAGTCCAAAAGTTCGTGTTTCCCAGTAACTGTAATGGTTATAGAGATCAGGTAGGTAGTCGCTCCTTGTAAAACACTAGTATTCAGCCGCTGCCGCCGAGGTTAGGCTGGAAGCCGACCTAACACAGTTGGGAAAAGGCTAGGCAAGACTTATTGCCTAAATCAAAAATAACTGCATTCAGATCGGTTCCCTCGTTTAAGAGCCACGCCACGGTGCCAGAGACACACACACACATAGCGGTCAAACTTATAACACCCCTCTTTTTGCGCCGGGGATTTAAAATAGGTGAAACCAATCTTTTTAGCCCTAGATCAAAGCTGCTATATCCCTTAATATATTCAATAGAACGAGGGGCTTCCACGTTGTCTAATAAAGCTCACCTAGATCGTATAAGAGGATTATTGTAGCCTACAACCACTATTGTTCTAGCAAATTGATGTTTCTCAGGTTTCATTAAAACTATTTCAAGTCTTGTGGCTTGAAGCGACACAATAGTTTTAACACGAACCTGGTGCCATGTTAGGGAACATGTACGCTTATTCTTTCTAATTACTTACACATTTTATTAAACTAAAAAACTGATATTCTATTTCTTTATTTATGTACACACAAAATACTTAACAGGACACTACCTATAGATACAATAACTAGTGTTCTAACATAATAAATTATTGCTCCAAAATACAGGACGAGACGTAGCGTCTGAAATATATGGTTTATTAATTACCCAAAAGGTTTTGATTAAAAACGGAAATATTATTTATTGTGTACACTAACATTTATTTTTGATTTTATACAAAAAATGGCAAACCTTACAAACATAAATTGTCTTAAACTTTACAAATGCACAAATACGTGAATCTGCAAAGTGTAGGAAGGAGAGTGCTAACAAAAAATGTGTTTACTTTAGACACCAAATGCAATATGGAATGCATGTTTGTCCAAACATTTACACGTAAGAACACGTTCTCTGAAAACGTACTCAGATGCTGTAAAATTGTGGATACGGTCGGCAAGAACATTGCAGTTATTTTCAACGATATAACATCTCAATTGACACTAACTATTTTATATGCTCCTTGCACATGTTTGCTGAGTGTCTTGTTCAGTTCAGATTTAAAAAGTTAAAATGTTAACCGACTGTTGTTGTGATGACATTAAAAAAATTCCAAACAAATTTGTAACTTTTCTCCAGTAAAACGTAACAGTAGCGTGTAGTTACGACCTTTTCCGAAAGCCCATTGACTACTTGACCAACTAAAGCCGATGGAGGGCCTTTCAGTCTAGCCTATCTAGTGTACACTGTACAGGCTATCGGACGCGGTCTAGATTTGTGAGATAGGGATGCTAAAATAAAAATGTGTATATTTAAATATACATAATCTTTACAGTCAGTCTAAAACAAAGTCGCTCCCGCTGTCTGTACGCTTAGATCTCTTAAAACTACGCAACGGATTTTAATGCAGTTTTCAGCAATAGATAGAGTGATTCAAGGGAAGGTTTATATGTAAAACATTGTACCCGGGCGAAGCCGGGGCGGGTCCCTAGTAATATTTTTTTTTTTTCCTAGCCTGCTCTGTCCCACTCCTGGGCGAAGGCCTCCTTCCACTTCTCGCGAACCCGCGCGTCCTCCTCCCAGTTTGGACGGAACTTGTCCAGTTCGTCCCGCCACCTCCTTCGTGGCCTGCCGCGACCCCGCCTCACTGTGTCAGGGCACCAGTTTCCAGCTATTTTGGCCCACAGTTTATCCGGCATGCGGCAGACATGACCTGCCCAGTCCCATTAAAGTCGGGCAGCCTTTTGTGCCACGTCAGCTATATTTGTTTTGGAGCGCAGTATTGTGTTTCGAACACGATCCGTTAATTTAACACCTAGTATACTCCGCTCCATTGCTCGTTGGCAAACCTTGAGTTTGGACTTCTGGATGTTAGTCAAAAGGAAGGAACTATTTAAGGGTGAGTTGCCTATGGCACTGAAACGCAAACTTATGGACATGTGTATTCTCCCCGTCTTAACCTATAGTGCACAGACTTGGTCTTTGACTAACATCCAATAATATAATAAAACACAAAAAAACAACAAGTACTGCAGTGCTGGTGCTTGTCACCGATGTCATAACCGATTTAAGAAAACACTTACAAATGACTGTTTTCTTTTAGAAAAAGTAATTTATATAGTAGGTAACTTATACAACTCAGCAGCTCTAAACTTTTTGAAAAGTTAGCCTCTAAAAACGCGAGCTAATTTTGAAACAGAAAGAAAACATGTATTGTAGGAAAATCCTACATTAACAGGAACATATTTTCTAAAAAATCACAAAACTGAATGGAACCAAGAGCTCGGATCTCGTATTAGCACCAAAAGCCTTTCGCACCGCATCGCAACGTCGAATACCATTTTCCTATTGTCTAAATTCTGAAATGCAATACGTATTGACAGTTTCGCAATTTCCAGTTTTCTACGTGGCAGCCCTACTTTATTTATTTGTCAATAGATTAAATTCTAAAACACAATTCCATTGACAATTTCATTATTTCCAATTTTCCATCTGTGACCATTTGTCTATTGATTAAATTTAAAAACACAATACGAATTTACATTTTCGATTTCCACTTTTCTGTTGTGTCAACATTGGCAACCGAATCAGTACCTTTTTGTCAATTGATTAAATTCTAAACCGCAACAGGTTTTGACAGTTTCATTATTTAAAGTTTTCGACAGTCCTTTCACGGTTATTTCGTTTCTTACTTTACACACTATCAACATGACTGTGATCTTTATTACCGTTAATATAAAGTTTTTCGGCTGCTGCTAATCACAAGTCTGACCATATTATTATCATCTTTGTTCTTTCAACAATAACGTTGCAGTTAGTTTGAGGTAAAGTATTGAAAGGACTATTTGCGGCAGCCCTATCTATAACTATTTGTCACTGATTCCGATTCAAAGCGTCCACTGCGCTCGACTTGATTTCTGTAGACGTTGCACGTGGATGCACTGTGGTTCCTTTGTTTTCGATTCTTGAAAAGTGGTCGTATTGGCTAGCAGGTGGAAAAGAACGCTGTTACTTTATTATTTTTTATCAGCCTGTTATGCAGAAGGAGAAGCCTGTAATGATAACACGGATCTTGTATCTATGTGTGAATGAAGTTTCAAACATCACGTATGTTTGAAACTTCATTCATAGGCAGTTGGTATTTGATGAAAATCAGGGGAAGGTATTGAGTAAGTTTTTACAGAATTAGCTGGCAATACTCACATAAACCGACATGACGTCCGCAATTCACCATAAGTGCAATGCATTTATTTATTTATACATTATTAATCACAATGGCTAAAGCACTGTTTTCATTGAATTTAATGAGACAATGAATTCGTAATTGTTACTTTGTGTCAAATGCTAGACTAAAATCACCCATAATTGAGAAGCCAATTAGCATCGTCTAACACTGCTAGTCATTAAATCACGTAAGCATTGTTAATGACGTTATGGCGGGCGATATCAAAAAATATTTTTCGCACTGGTTGCCATATCCAGTTCAAAGACAGTTTAAATAAAATGGCATTATTTCAGTTATAACGATGATGGAATGGCCGACAACCTAGGATTGGCAGGAAGCTTATGTCAATTCTGTTGAAAATCGTTGTAGAGATAGTAAAGGCTTTGAACTCGATTACCACTTGCCTGGATCCCCCCTTTGGTCCTCAAGATTTACTTTTTATTGTTTGCAGGGCAGCAAAACCGAAATACGGCACGTGTCACCAATCTTAAGCCCTCGTGTCCACGCTTTGACATAAAAAGGGAATCTATCAATTATGCAGATCCCACATAACATGCAATGGTCTCGAATCTATTTTGAATTGCTACATAAATTCGTAATGACGGACCTTTTACCCCAGAAAAAGTAAAACTTTTCCATCGTCAGCACCATCATAGTATTTCCGAAAGGAGGTGTCTTTTTCCCCATACAATTGTGGCCAAACAATGTACCTTAAGTATAAAGGTACGAAGTTATAGGAAAAAAATCGCAGATTCTGAATAAATAAATATTGGATTTATTAATGCATTTGTACCACCAGAAATTGTCGATCAAAGATGCCAAAACTTGCAACCCAAGAATTTTCGTCTGACAATCTCGTGATTAATTTCTCCGATGATACGTTTCGTTACTTCATTTTATACACGTATGAAAAATTAAAAATATACTATTTAGAATTTAGTTTTGTATTAAAGATAGATTATTTTTCCCGGCACACTTTTTCGTGAAACATTATGGGATCAAGAATTTAAAAAATACATTTATTTCACATTTCAGATTATTTTTTGCGTTTGGTTAGCTACTGGCCAAAAGACAGTGCTCCAGGACCGCTAATTTACTATTTTATTCTTTTTGTTGTTGTTGGTGACAATATTGTCATTCCGATTATTCTAGCCCTTGTCAGACGACCGATCTCGAAAGAGTTTAATATTTTGACAGATGGAATAGTTTGACAGCCGCCAGCGCTGTTATGAACGTTTCTTTAAACGCAGTTACGATTCGAGGTAGTGTTTTTTCATATTCTTTTATTTCATAATCTATCGAATATTGAAGGATTTAAAATACTGATAATAACACAATGTATTGGAAAGAATTTAAATATTAATTTGTACCTCGGTACATGTTTGGGCCGAAAAAAAACACCTCCAAATGTTTGTATGTTGCAGCTTCACGCTTAAACCGCAGAACTGCTGAAACAGCTTAAACAAGATCTGCAAACTGATAGAAGATAGTTTTTGTCCATACTAATATTATAAATTATTGCTGTTGGGGTGGGGTTGCCGCGCCATTGTAGTGCGTCACAAATGTTCGCAAACGCGCGCGTTGACGGTTTCCACGCTATATAGTGCGTCAGAAAGTGGCGTCATTATTTCAAAGATAGCATTTTGCAAATGATTGCATTCCGCCACGACTGTCCCATACAGGCTCACTGGGTGAGAATAGTTACGGGAAGATTTTGACTTTTATTATAGATCGTAAGAATTTTTTTACTAACAGTTATATGGATTCTGTCCGAAATAAATGGTTTATTATATTTAACATAATTTATAAAGAGGTAAAGTTTGTGAGGTATTGAACCGATTTTGAAAATTCATTACTAATAGGAAGCTACATTATCCCCGAGTGCCATGTTATGTTTACACGTGCCCGTGGGATGATTTCCGACCAAAACGCGAGCGAAGCCGTGGGCAACAGCTAGTTCGAGACAATTTAGAAATGCATGCGACTTGAATGCGAGGAAAAACCTCGCGCAACAACTGTTACAGTAATTATGATGTTGATGGCATTGCTATCTGGTCGCAGTAACTGCATTTTATGTATTTCTATAGGGTGTAGGGTGGCCGTGTGCGTCGCACTAGTGTCAATTATCCTACTTCCTACTAATAAAGGGTGCAACAAGACCCCTAACGAAGCCGAAAATTACTTGTTCTCCCCGTCATTGCAATATTTTTTTTGTTCTAGACCATACCTGGCAACCTTCTAGTTACGGAGATATTGGGGTTCAAAGTTCAAACTTTTTCAGAAGTTTTTTTTTAAATACATTTTTTTGACGAACGACGTTTACTGTAAACACCTCCACGACCCCCATTCTATTCAATACATTCATCAGCACAATGTTTTGAGTTTTGATTGAGTCTTACCATAAAACGTGATTGTTTCACTCCAAAAAAAAGTTGTTTCGCAGCAATAATTTTTGCGTAAAGTTACTTAGTTTTGATGTACAGACTGCTTGGTTGATGGCTTCGTGAAGGGTCTTGTTACACCCTGTATCATAAATGCGAAAGTTTGCGAAGATTTATGGATGTCTTGATGTTTATTACTCTTTCACGCAAAAACTACTGACCGGATTTGCATGAAATTTGGCATACGGATAGTTTATAACCTAGATTAACACATAGGATACTTTTTATCTTGGTAGTACGATCCCCTAGGACAGTTACGAACTACACGCGTGCGAAGTCGGGGGCATACGCTAGTTAGATACTCGTATAAAACAAACAATTTGCTGTCAAAATAGGGTGGGTACAAAATTCCTTAATTACGTATAATTTGAGGGTCCAATTGATTCCGTTGGTTCATTAACGTGGTTAGTAACGCGACCTATGGGTGATGACCTAATTACATACGGTTCGGCTGGACGTAATTAATTTAATTGTAATGTTACCGTTTAGCGTATAATTATGGCATGCCTATTGTCAGTATTGGTTAAGCTAGCTCAAAAAAAATTGACAAGCATATTCTTTCAGTTAACAGAAATTTAATACATATATTGGCAGACGAAACACTGTGGGGCCAGCGTGAACAAAATTGCAGACTTCCCGTTGACCCCACCAGTAGGGAAGATAGTGAGGCCAACGAAACGACGGTTTTGATTCTTCCCGTTGACCCCACCAGTGGGGCAATGCCTGTGGGGTCAACGGGAATACACCTATCTTTCTGACCATTTTGAATAACAGTCCAGAAAATAAACTTGAACACAGAATATTTCAGGACCTTAAAGATTCTGGACATGTCTTATTGTTGAAATATGGCTTTATTTTGTTTTATGTAGAAGTAAACTTGGACTAATTGATAACACGACACGGCTGCCCCACCTACATGCCACACCAACAAACTTTCAAGAAGCTTCCTTATTCGGGGATCTTAAGATCTGTTTTATCTTACTCCAGTATTTTGAAGGGAATGCTAAGTACTGCATTGCTATGCACCAAGTAAAACTCCCCAAATTAGCTAAGCTAAAGCTCAGAGCACAGACATTCTTGAAATCCTGAGTGAAGACTTAATTAAGTAAATAACTTTCGTAATACGTTAGACGTCTCCGACGACGACGTGGTATTCGGAGAAGATAAAATGGAGGCGATAGGAGCTTAGTCCACGGAGTTAGGTGACGAATTTATTTATTTATTTAAGTCATAAGTCATTTAATCATTTGTTAACACAGGTACAATAAATAGTTGTTATAAAACATTACAAGAGCGCTATGTTATGCCCGAAGGCGTACAAATATTCATAGAAGTCAATGACATTAAAATTGATAACCTTAAAAATTGTATTATTGGAATGCATATATTAAAGTATTAATTGATTTTGACAAAAAATAAAAAACAAAGAAAATTAAATAAAAATATATGTATAAATGTCAAAAAGTCAGTGTAATTAAGTCAAAATTCAAATTATGTTTAAGCAAAATAAAAAAGAGAAGACAATTATTAAAATAATACAAAATGTCACGTGAAAAATGTCAAATTGAATCTACTATGGTCAAAAAAAGTCATTACATTTTGTCTGTTAAAAATTCCGATATGTTGTAATATGCTTTATTCAACAGCAAAGATTTAAACCTTTTCTTAAATAAGAGATGTTCAAATCCTTACTTGAACTTGGTATGTGGTTGTATATGATTGGCGCCATACAAAAAAACACTTTTATGCATCAACGCTGTGTGGGACCTTTTTACGCACAAGTTATTGTTTTGTGGTCGAGTTGTGTGTTATAAAATGATATTTTGTCAAACAGGTCTAGATTGGTCTTAACAAATACAGCTACCTCAAAAATATATAAACACGGAAATGTCAACAATTTGTATTTGATAAAGAATGGCTTACAAGAATCTAAATTGTGGAGTCTGAACATTGATCTAATGCACCTTTTTTGTGCTTTAAAAACTAATTCCCTGTTGGTCGAGTTACCCCAGAAAATGACCGCATACCTCAATACTGAACTCACCAAACCATGATATGCTGTGACTAAAGCATCGATGTTAATCACTGGGGAAAAAATTAGAAATTAGAAATTTAAACTTCATGTACAATAGTGGCACATAGGCGGACTTAATGCCATTAGGCATTCTCTACCAGTCAAGCTTTTGGGTTAAATAAGAAAACGCTGTGGTAGGGTACAAAATAAATATCTAAAAACATATTGATATAAGTACATATAGTGATACAATACACATATTACGAGTACATATAAAATAAACTATTTTAACAAATACCAAAATATAAAACGAAAAACCTAATGATAATTACCGTGACTCGACTTCAAATTGAGAGTTATTTATTCTGACTTAGATAGTGGTAGAATATGTAAGGATTGAAGTTGTACAATTCATTGATGCGAATTGCGGGCTAATAGCTCAAAGCTTGAAATTCTTACGTATTGGCGGTTAAAAAAACATTTTTATTTTTCTTGAATATTTCAAACATTTTTATTTTTAATAGCTTTTTAATGTCTCAAGAAAAAAAAAAGTAAGTTAGGTAATCGTAATAAAGTAAATGTACTTAATAAGTACAGTCAATGTACCAACATAATCAGTTTCAAACATGCATTAGACATCTAGTTAACAAAATTTATTTTTAACACTATTTAGATTTTAGATGGCGCTTTAGAAAACTCTAAAATTTGTTAAATACGTTTCCTTAATTAAATTATATAGAGGTATCTATCCTACAACGCTAGCCATCCAATAAAGGAGCCCACGTGACCCCATACCTTATCAAGCTCGTAAACTAAGTTTTAACGTCTTTAACAACAAAGCTGAACTGAAGTTAAACTTAACTGGCAACTTAACTCGACCTCACACGTTCGCCTCACTAGGTCACGATGTTTATAACTTAGGTACCCACTTCAAATGTGTTGCAGTGTGAGACGAGATGCGACGTTTATGATCTAGATTGTTTGTCTAGTATCTTTAAAAAATATACAAGTTGGTCTAGTGGACGGCCGGCAGTTGGTTAAATTTCCATGTTGGGTAAAATTTTCATACTACCTAATGCCCGCGGTTTCGATATTTGTTCCAAGAGATTATACTACCGGGTTAAAAAGTTTATTAGGTATTGTATGTGTTAATCCAGGTTATAAACTATCAATGTGCAAAATTTCATCCAAATCCGTTCAGAAGTTTTTGTGTGACAGAATAACAGACATCCACACAAATTTTCGCATTTATAATATTAGTATGATTTTACTTTAGACTTTTTCAATATCAGGTATCAGCCAATCCGCGGGAGACGCACCGGTCGTCGGCGCGGGCCTGTGGACAGTGAGCTATGGGCTAGCTCGCCGTCCGTCCGTCTTATGACGACAGGCCGTGTCGACGGCGCGCGAGTGTTCCACGCGCGCCTCAAAGAGATGTCAGCAATAGGAAGGGGTCCGTAAGGGCCGATGCCTGCCAGGGCTGCGGGACTGTTCGAAAGAGATACCGCGGCCCTGGAACACAAAGGGCGATGAAGGAACATGGATGGGTTTTAGTCAGTAAAAGTCTGACACTCCCTCCTGCTCAGCCCAGCGGGAGGGGTTATTTGATGATTTACCAACAGAAAAAAAAAGGTATCAGCCAATAGTCTGGATTTGTGTTATGTCAGTTCAATCAGGGTTGGAAGTGACACCAACACACACATATTACATCAGGTTTTTTTAATCTTAAATCGTGCTCTTCCATCGTCTTCCTGTCCTCGTCCCATTCTACTCGGGGTCGACGCAAAACGTTTTCTTCTTCCATTCTCCCCTTTCAGACTTCATGGCATCATTTACAAGGAGTAAATGATGCCGTGGCGTCTGACGTCTCTTTCATATCATTCCCCACACAATCCATGCATCTTTTCTTTGGCCTCCCTCTCCCTCTCCATCCATCAACATTAATATCCATCACTTTTTAGTAACATGCGTTTCATCCCTCCTCATTACATGTCCATACCAAAGTAGACAACTTCCTTACTTTATCCATTCTTGTCACTCCACACATCCAACTCAACATTCTCATGGCCGCTACATGCAATCGTTTTTCATCCATCTTTTTCACAGAAAAATCGTGCTCTTTCACGGAAATTAATTTTCTGATCTTCAAATACCACCATTGATCAACGTTTTCCAACAAACTTTATAGAATCCCAAAATTAGCATTTGTCGGTCGCAAACCAAGTTCACGGTACGTCAACGTCATCGCTTCGGGTTATCATCAAAAGTTTCAACATAATTGACATACTTTCCCTCTGATCCTCGGGAACTTCTGGTGAAAACTTTTTTATTTGATAACGGAGTGAAAAGGACGATCAAGGCGAAGAGGTTTTATGTCTATATTCTTATTTTTTATTTGTCGATTAAAATCTAAAGTTTGTGCGGTTCTTATTTCAAACGAAGTTCAAGCTTGATTCATAATTTGTCTAATTTATGAAAGTAACCAGTTTTCCCAAGGCTTAGCTCGTTAGGAGGTCGGAAATTATCCCACGGAACATACTTTTGTGATTAAAAGTTTAAATTATGATTTCCTTAGGCATAATTTATTTACATTTTCAACATTTGTTCTCCATAAAACAACATTAAAAAATATAAAAATAGTGGTCCGCCGGTGTGGGGAGCAGGGTCCAATAAGCTACCAGAAGTTAGAGTTCCAGAGATAGGAACCTCCTCACAATGCGGGCGATATCGAGGAATACTGCCTTTTGAATCAGGCCCTTGATCCAACCACCTAGCGGGAGCCTCGACAGATGTTCGTCGAGGCTCTTGGCCATCACCCCATTGGTCGTTACAACAATCGGCACAATGAAACATGCATACACATTCCACATGAAAACCTCGACAACCTCGTGTGCCAAGTCAAGATATTTTATTTGTGTCTCTTTCTTAGCTTTCACGAGTTTAATCAAAATCGTAATAACAACTATTATGATTTTGATTAAAATTCTCATCGAAATTCGCTCAACAGTGAAAGCGTGAAAAGGACACACTGAGTTACTTTTGTGTTTAAAACATTAGTTGAGATTATATGTAAGTACCTATCAGTAGCAATATTAATCTTGAAAAGGTAATTTTAAGGTTAATAAAGGTTGTTCTAATTACTAAATTAATTAACACGATCTCTTTATTCTCATAAAGTTTGTTAGTTAACATCAAAGCTAGTTTCGGCCATTATGATTACCTTTTTTTTACTAAGACCGAAAAAACTTATCTAATGTAATTATTAATAGCTTTGGGACTGGTTAGTTAACAAAATAATCATCTTTAATATTTAGAAAAGAATCTAACGCTATACAAACAAAGAAAAACGCAAAAATGTCTGAATTATTTCATAGTCTATTCAGCTTTCTTCACAATACAATTTTCCATACATCATACATGTAGGTACCATTATGCCAAACAGATGAATTCTGGCTAGATTCCAAGGTGAATAATAAGTCTATTCTGGAAAATGATAACTTCTATACCAAAGACTTTTAGTTGAAAAATTATTTCTAAAGAGGTGGAAAATGTGGTGATACTGTTGCTGGGACTTTGAAGAAAGCATTTTAATGCTTCATTCAAGAAACAGACCCATTTCTTGTCCGATATGGTCTGAATTTGTGACCGGTTGATGGGAATAAGCTCTCCCCCAATTACATGAGACTCAAACATTACTGGCGAAATGTGGGTGTAGTATTTGGTACACAGCAGCTGCATAATCTTTTGAGGATTATCTCTAAGTGTGCTGTTAATATGTTATGTTTGTCCGATCCGGTCATTGGTTCAGATGTTACCGGCCAAACCCGATTTCAGGCCAAACTAGTTTGTCCTAGGCCAAACCGGTTTACTGGTCTATCTTATCAGGATACACTAACCCAAACATAGCAATTAAACTACGCCCAACTTGGATGTAGCGCTCGCAGGCCGCTACCGCGGCACCGCTCGCTGCGCTCGCTCTGCTCGCGCGTGGTTGTCACCAATCAAACCTAACCTGAACCTAGTGAAGAACTAGTTGAACTAGTTTGTCCTGAAATCGGGTTAGGCCGGTAACATAGACATAAAATTAATCACGCGACCCATGACAAAATTAAAAAAAAAAAAAAAAACATTCCTATACTAAAATAAAAATGACCATGGAATAGTAATTAGGCTTACGGTAATCACTTTGAAGGATCTGACAGGAAAATTATAACCCACAGTAGAAGCTGCGGAACTATGAACAAAAGCTCAGTAAGTACCCACTTGAATAACAATTCGACAATAGCAATGCCGACATTGATATGAATCTCGATTGTGTTTTGCAGACAGTATAATTAGCCTAATAAACATGTAGAAAAGAATTCCGGTTTCAATAACCATGACAGTGGCTTCCTTTTTATTCGTTCAATCCATGCTAATATTACAAAAGCGAAAGCTAGTCTGTCTGTCTGTAATACTTTCAGGTAGACTATGACGGGTTAGAATATACTTAGAATTCCTTTTAAACCCCGACGGAAAAGGAGTGTATCTGTGTGTCTGTGTATGTGTGTCTGTGGCGTCGTAGTTCCCAAATGAATGACTAATTTGATGCGATTTTTTCTTTTTGGAAGAGATTAGCGGTCCCCCGACCCGAACACCCTTTGGCCAAAATATTACTAGGTACTAAAGTACTATATTAAAGTTAAAGAGCCAACCAATACATTTTTTTTTACTTTTTATATATTTTTTCGTGTCGGGTTCATTTAAATTTAATTTTATCGCAGTACTATGTTTCCATGACATAATTTTCTCCTTGGGCAAAGTTCTCTATATCTAAGGAAGCCCACACACACACGACTGAAGTTGTAAAGGATCAATTACCCCTCATACTTTTTCTCAAGACCCTAGACATCAATGAAATCTTAGTACCTAAATATTGACCAAATCTGTACACAAGGATTTTTTTTTATATAATCGCATAAAACATGCTTACGACAGAATTAGAAAACTCTTTCATTTTGCAATCACCTGTAACGTATCGTAGGTAAAAAAAAAGGTAAAGTAAGGTAAGGTAAGGTAGGTAAAGGGTCGTAGGTAAAAGCTATTTCAAGAACACATACATCATTCTTTTCTTCTGTCCAAATAAAATTATTATTAATAAATCACATAAATAAATAATAAATAACATGAATAGAATATTAAGTACCTAAATATGAGTACTTAATATTTTATTTCAATTTTCTACGTTAAGGCTTCAATATGACACGTGTGTTTGTTCACTGCAATATTAATAATCAATTGTTTTGACAAGCTCGTTGGTCTCGCGGCCGCAAATGCTTCTGCAAAGCATGAGGTTTTGGTTTCGATTCCCAGGTCAGGCGAAGTGTTATTGGGTTTTTGGATCAGGAATTTCTCAGTAGCAGCCTGACATCTGGATTTGTGACCGATTGATGGCAATAGGCTCGTCCCCAATTACATGGGACTTAAACATACATAGCGCCTGTATTTCAGGCAAAGCTCTGTTTTACCTTGCGGCGGAGCAGGCTTGATGTTGTATTACGTGTTGAGCAAATGATAGTTGTACATTTTACACTATTTAATATATGTAGATTAATAATAGTCCAGAGACGGTCATTAGGCGCAGAACTTTGGTCTCCCTACAGACCAACACGGTAAACTATTTGGGCAAAACTAATTTGTAATTAATCTACCCTATATAGTTCAAACAATTTGTTTGCTAAATTATCATTTATTACAAAAACAAATAGGATAGGATAGGAGGATACTGTTGCCAGCCTTCTTCATCATCATCAACCACAGCCCGACTCCAACCACTGCTCGGTGTAGTTCTCTCTTTACTCCTGCTAATATTCTAGTTCGCAACAATGGCATCAGCACGTCTTGCCGCTGGAAGTCCAGGACTTCCTAATTGTGTACAAATAGACAGACCTCATTGCTGAAAATTTTGAGGAGACTTTTCCTGACCCTCTAATCTAAGTGGGGTGGGGACCTCATGAATGCAATCTCAGCAGCCGCATTACGAATGAAACAGTTAACATATATCAACATCCTTACAACTTTCCTTATCACTTCTCTACAGACTAAAGGTACGAGTTCGTGGCCGACTGCACAAAGCAGCAGCAGACGACGTGTCGCTCCGACACTACTGGTTTCTATGTATTTCTATGAAATAATTTCCGCAGCTAGCGACACGTAGTCCGACTACATGTCGCACGGCCGCAGACGACGTGTCTCCCGACGGCAGATCAGTAGTGCCACCGACGACGCTGAAGCGACAACACGTTGAATCTTTCTCTAAAAATGAGTTTTTCCGATTCAGAGGCAGAAAACTGTTAAACCAGGTGGTGGAATAATTTCCCTCACTTGCTCTGCATTTCAGCATTGAACGTCATCGTTGTCTTCATTCTCTTCTATAAAAAGATACAAAAGTAAATCGAGATCGCTAATCCCAAACAGATCAGACATCTTGTCTGGGTTCGGAATCATATCTGCAATGACATGACGCTGCGACGTGTCACTGCGACATGTCGCAACGTCACGTCGTCTGCTGCTGCTGTGTGCGGTCGGCTACGAACTCGTACCTTATCAGTCTAGTTTGCCACTCGCAAGCAACAACACTCTATGTAAGTAAATTAGTGTCAGCTATTGATCTCGTAACTTGCTCTTAGTGCAAGACCAGCTGCGCTTTAAGGGACCTGTCCGAAGCCTCTACTAAGGCCGTCGATGCAGCTGAGTTCTGGTCGAAACTAATTTAATTGAACAATGGGAATCATCAATACGGCGAAGAATAAGAAGGAAATATTTGCCATTTGTGTATAACCAGTGTACTTGCTTGTGTATTACTTGGATCCTCATCAGTCGTCGCAATATGTTTTATTCTAGCATTCTCCTCTGTCAATCGTCACTCAATCATTTACACCTTTTCCTTCATGTCATTCCTCACACAATCCATCCATCTTTTCTTTGGCCTTCCTACAATTTTCTATATTATGTTATTTCATTTCCAGCAGGGCGTCGAACCGACCTTTCATAAATAAACAGAACATGTGGCAAACCGCGCCGATGGGGAATTAATTACCGAACGTAGGTGTGAGTGGATTTCACGCAGATTTAGTTCCCTGATAAGGTAAAACCACGTAATCAGCTTGTGGTGATGTTGTGTACGCTCATACATGCATTTGAATAGCTACCACAAGTAAATCTAGCTCACCTTTCGCTGATAGCTCCAGGTATAAACAAGCAATAACTAGGGGAATACGTTTGACACTTTTTTTTTAATCAGATTATTCTGTATTTTTTTTATTGCTGTCCCTCTCTAGGAATTTCTCCTGTAGTGTCGGTGCGTTACGCACACATTTAAAATCACATACAAAAACAGCCAGACCCGGAACAACTACCTGTAGGCCATGCATAAATATTTGTTCCATGAGGGAATTGAACCAGCTACACGCAGCGCACCAGCCAATCGCTCAGCCACTGCGAAAACCTTGTCAACTTTAAAAGCGGTTTTTACCTTTATCTGCTACGATTGCCAACTGCACTCACAATAATATATGGAAAAATAACAGTATTTTTTTTTCATTTATCAATATTTTTCACTTATCCATCATCAACGTCGCGTTGTCTAGGCCCTCTTATTATTATTATATTTAGAAAGAAATACAGGCTCGGCCTAGCTCAGGCGCAGTTTTCATATTTATTATTTGTGCTTAATTCTAACTGCATTTATATACTCTTCAACATGTTTATATTTTTATGCAGCAAAATAAATTCATTATTATAATTTTTATTTAAATATTCAACACCCATCTACTTTTAACATTAAAAGTTTAACAATAAAAGTGATATTTTATTCAAAAAAAATTAGGACTGGATGACTAATTCATGTCTTATCGTACATCAATCTATTGAATTCACCCTGTATCGCTCAATATTATGTATCCGAAAAATGAATGTCTGTCAGAACGTTTATTTACGTAATGAATTACTAACACACTCATGAAAGCAAATAAAATGTACCGTAACACTAGTCTATTTGATAAAACACTCTGGACAATCGTAAAACTGTTTAAGTGCCACATTAAACGGCATCGTAAAATTTAGTGCTTATTTGTTCAGAAAACGTATTGGTGCTGGATGGAACTGGGTATCTTTTTGGACATCTACGTGATAGACATCTCACAAATAGAAAATATATTGATATGTTGCACCAACTACTCGTAGGTTACAAGGGACTCAGATTTAACTTGCAAAATGTGGGTGTACCAAAGGTCTGCCTACCTTTGCCTGTTGAGAGTGTGTGACCTGGGAGCATACTCGTACCATGGCTAGCCAATAAGTTTTGGTAGTCGTGGGATCATATATCAGCACTATTTGGAACTATGTTAATATTTATGTCACCACAAAGGAAAATATTTTTAAAGGTTTTCATGTTAGTGAGAAGTAGGTTTACGGAATCAATAAATTTAGTAATGTTAGTTTGACTTGGTGGGCGATATATTCCTAGTATGCAAACATCTCGATTTAATTTTAAAATAAATAAATATCGCTGGACATTACACACAGCGCCATCTAGGTGCCAAACTAAGCAACGAGGCTTGTGTCGTGGACACCAGATAGTTGATTGATACTACTACATAGATACTTTTTGTTTGTAAATACATACTTATTATACATATAAACATCCATGACTCGGAAACAAATGTCCATGCTCATCACACAAACATTTGCTCCTACCAGGATTCGAACCCGGGACCCTAAGAACGTAAGGCAGCCTCACTATCGCTGCGCCATTCGGGTCGTCATAAAAAAGTAGACAGTTAGCGTCGATAACTGAAGGTCCTTCGACAGTGGTCTTCAGTTTCAGCTATTTGGTTATGATTATTAATTTTAAATTAAATTTTATATTTGACGGTACACATCCTCGTCTTCCTGCCCTTGTCCCATGCTGTTTCATCATGAATTTTTTAAGCGACATTTGACAGAACACAATATGTCGCTTACAAAATTGATGTGAAGTCATTATGTTATAAATACATCCTATGTCCATCCTATGTGTCTCTATGTAGTGTAGTTTTAATTGCTTGAAGCAGTGAAGATAAAGCTTCAGTAAACCTCTATTGGTATTGCGAACTATAGTTTACCTGTTAGTGTTCAAACGCGTGTAACGATATTTAAGAATGAGTTATGTCGCTGTATCCAGTGTGAACAATTGTTGGTAGACCTAATATAATAAATAAAATAAATAAATAGATATTAGCGAAACAATGGCTTCAATGATAAGTATAGGATAATGTGATCTTCATTGGTGGACCTTCCTCGTTCGAAATCTATACTAAAATATTATAAAGAGGTAAATATGTTTGTAAGTTTAGATCTAGGGGGTAATCTTAGGAACTACTATTCCGATTCCAAAAATTCTTTCACTAATGGGAAGCTACATTAACCCCTACTGCCGTAGTTTACGTTTAATGTTCCCATGGCATAAAATCTGACCATAATGCAAGCGAAGCCGCAGACAAGCTTTTTAGCTGATTAAGACTTCAAGCTTTAGCTACCAAATGATTAGGTTTAACAATTGAAATGTCATAATTAACCATTCAATCAAATTGATCAAATCAAATAAAATCAAAATAAATTGACCAAATCATTTGATCAAATTGGTCATTATTTACGTATTATTTGATGACCAATTTATAATACAAATTAAAAAAAAGCATTCCCAGGCGTAGCTAGTCTTCCCCTTATATCCACACTGTATCACGTTTTCCCTATAATTCCCGACCAAAAGATTATTATCGGTTTTACTGATAACTTCTTACTTTCCTGTGCATTCCTAACCCTAATATTTTTCCAGTGGGTCATCGAACCGTTGGTTAATGCTGTCAATTCGTTATCGACTATTGTAGGTAGATATAATGTGGATCTAATATTTTATTCATGCAACACCGATTCTATTTTGTTTTGTTTACGCAGATATACACGAACTGATAAGTGGTGTGTCATTTGTAATCCTGATTTGAAAGGCAGGAATGGGAAAAACTACCAACGAAAATGGAACAGGAAAATAAAACTAATATGTGAATGTACCAGATTTAGTGGTGTTATAGACCATCAAACTTCCCCTGTGAAACAGGGATCAAAAAGAAAACCCGGCCAATTGTGAGTTGAACTCGCGCACCGACGTACTTTGTACAGATTTTGTACGGTTTTCAGATTTTTTCCTTTACATGTGCTGTAAGATGTTGCTTCTTGCCAAACATGATTCTAGGTCAACGGGCAGTATACCCTATATAGGTTTTGATTCCCGAAATCGCAAAATATGCGACATAAACGGTCATCTTTTGATTGCGTCTAGTTACAAGTTCGATTTTATCACAGCTGGAAGAAATCCTAGACCGAATGGTCTACAGTTTCTTTCAGGTTTCGTCCGTATTTGATATTAATTTCACCTAGATAGGTACCTTTACGAGTTCCTGAGAAAAAGGGGCTTGACAGACAGACAGACAGATGGACAACAAAGTGATCCTTTAAGGGTTCCTTTTGAGGTACGGAACCCTGAAAAATCTGACTCTTCACACTAATTCAGTGATCCGGTGCTATATTTTGTATTGAAATCCAATTTTTTTTTCTCCCCTTTTTCCTCGAGAGTTGTCAAGTTCGATGGTCTAAATCACCACTTAAGAGGTATGGCGCTTATTCTGTTACACCCTGCATGTGTTAACATGAAGGTATATTTAGTACTACAATTTTATGACCCAGTGTCTAAATATAATGATTAATTTCAAAACACTGACGATTGTGCAAGTCCAAGACAGTAAAACCTACTTAAGATATGTTGTACACAGAAGCTGTTGGTGAACCTATCTTAATATAGTACATTTTGATATAAGTGGGGAAACTTTGCTATTGCATTCAAGGCGGAATTAACACCCAAGCTGCAGGCGAGGGTGTATTGGAGCCGAGAACTGCAGTAACAAATCCATCATATCAAGCTACGTTTTTCAATACACTTTCGAAAGAACATATTAGAACGGAAAGTATTTTTGGCGTCTGGAATAATTAGGAAACTATGATTTAATTTACTTTTTTTTCCGCGCTTAGCTTGCGCAAGGCTGAAGAAGAAGCAACGGTATGATGCCGCTAAACAGCCTTATATGAAAAATAGAAAATACAAATATTTTTGAATTTAGAACACAAATAAACGTTAATTTGTTCATAAAAGTAAATATTTTTCAATACACTTTCTCGAAAACTGGTTCTTATCGCACTACGATTAGGTTCAACATGCAATGTAGTTCACACACGTGGATTTTTTAATATTTTTCCGCACACGTGCGGAAATAAAACATTCCACAGATAAGTCCAAATGGGTTCAATGACTATAGCTTTAATCGTTGGTGATTGTTTTTTTTAAATCTCGGCAAAGAGATATGCGTCTATACGGTCTAAATATTTTTTTAGTATTTACATTGTGTTTATAAATAGAATATCATAGATATACATTATTATTTAAAGCAAATATTTACTTTTATGAACAAATTAACATTTCTTTGTGTTCTAAATGTAAAAATATTTGTTTTTTTTTCTTTTCCTATCAGGCTGTATAGCGACATCATACCTTTGCTTCTTCTTTAGCCTGGAGAAAGCAAGCGCGGAAAAAAAGCAAATTAAATCATAGTTTCATAATAATTTCCGCCAAAAATACTTTCTGTTTTAATATTTTATTTCTTCGAAAGTGTATTGAAAAACGTCGTTTGATACGCGTGGGAATTTGTTATTGCAGTTCTCGGCTCCATAACACCCTCGCCTGCAGCTCGGGTGTTAATTCCGCGCTCGAATGCAATAACAAAGTTTCCCCACTTATATCAAAATGTACTATGTTTTAAATAACTATGTTCATCTATGATATTCTATTTATAAACACAATATAAATACCTAAAAATATTTACGTCCGCGTCGTAAAGGCGCATATCTTTTTGCCAAGATTTAAAAAAATACTATCACCGCCGAATATAGTCATTGAACCCATTTGGACAGTAAGTAGTTTATGTATCGTTATCTGTGTTTTTTTTATTTCCGCAGGTGTGTGGAAAAATATTAAAAATCCACGCGTGTGAAATCTCGTATATTGCATGTTGAACCGAATCGTAGTGCGATAAGAGCCAGGTTTCGAGAAAATGTATTGAAAAATAAATAAACACCTAAATTATTAATTAACGCTTGCCGCTACACCAAGTTGTTTGTTATTAATTACTAGTGTTGAAGCAAGCTTATTGCTTAAATCTATGCTATTGTTGCTCGTTGCTTTAATTGCTGGTTGGTCGTCAACCAACCGCAAACAACACGATGTTGCTCGGTGTTAAGCCTTTACATTAAGCAGTAATAACAACCGAGATTGTCGGTATTAATTATTGATGGCTTAGGACTATGATCAGTGAAATAGAAACCAGGCTAAACCAATTTTGAAGACTTATAAATATCAAACTAGCTATTCCGTGACAAATTGCAAAAACGATTTCCCCTCTAATAAAGAGGAGGAAAATTAAAGCTAGATGATATTTTTAGGATTTCTTACCCAAGGGGTAAAAACGGGACGGGGTTACTAAAACTCGAATTTCCGTCTGTCTGTCTGGCTGTCTATCACCAGGCTGTATCTCAGGAACCGTGATAGCAAGACAGTTGAAATTTTCACAGATGATGTATTTCTATTGCCGCTATAACAACAAATACTAAAAACGGAATAAATTAAATATTTAAGGGGGGCTCCCAAAAAATATTCGATTCAAACGTATTAAATCACTTGGTTTTTGGTACCATGGCGATCCATCAGCACTAAAACAAAATTGAATTTATTTAGGTAAAATGTATTCTATAAATAATCTTTACTAATATTATAAAGAGGTAAAATTTGTTTGTAAGTTTGTAAGTAGGGGGTAATCTCTGGATGTACTGAACCGATTTTGAAAATTCTTTCACTAATAGGAAGCTACATTATCCCCGAGTGCCATATATTTACAACGTGCCCGTGATATAATTTCCGACAAAAACGCGAGCGAAGCCGCGGGCAACCGCTAGTATCAAATAAAGGATTTAAAGAAGGTTAAGATTTTACTAATACTTTCTTCTTTTCTTGACGACAGCTATCCATTTCTTGCATGTGTTTACAGTTTTTATCAGTATTATTGCAATTTACAACACAACAACTGCTGTGACCCATTTTGGTTTGCGAAATAATTCGCTTACCTACTAAAACTAGGTAGATAAGTCTTAACAGATTGTTTTGACACTGACAGATTATTTGGCCACCATGAGCGCTGGGATAGATTATATTACCCCCATCTAGTACTTCGCACCCAGCGAACAAGTTGACAAGGTTTTGTCGCAATCGGATAAACGATATGACAGCGCTTAAAAAACAAACTTTTTTTTTATAAAATATAAATTAATTCCCGTACAGCGGTTGTTTTATTTTCAACCGACTTCCAAAGGTATTACGGCGGCTTATTTGGACTACATTTTAGTGGGCTTGAGATAGAAAATAGAACTTTACAAATGTAAAAAAGGTGTTTCTGTGAGATTTCGTAGGAATATATTTGTTTTTTTCATATACAAAAATTATGCCAGTATTATTGTTTATAGAATTTCGAGAGAAAAACAAAATAATGCAAAAAGTTATAAAAGACCTACTAAACTATTTTTAAAAATATCAATCAGTCAACTTCAAATAGAGGAGCATAAAATGAATGCCTTGATAAAAAATAATCAATGGAGCATTTACTGAACGTAACTCTCCTCATCATAATATCGTAAGTCGGTCGTCAACAATTCCAGCCTGTATCAATAATTCAGGACGTCGTCCTTTGTGTATGGTGTAAGATACAAGAGATGAGCGATCAACTCATAATGAGATCCATGGAGCAAAAACTCAGACTTAGCTCCAGGTTTTAATAGGATTATTTTAATCTTATTCCAGTCTGGACAAGAGATGGTGCTTGTATCTTGTATATCTCTGTCTTTTTCTCATACTAGAATGACATTAAAACAATACTGCTTTAAGACGTCATGGTAACCCCACAGCTACGAAAATGAACCTTATTTGTATAAAGTTAATGTTTTTAGTCGTATGATACGCTTGATATCACAGTCGCTTATAAGAACTTGCACGTTGACGTTATACAAATAAGGTTTTTTTCCGATGCAGCGCGAGTTTAGCTAGCTTGAGTTAAGTGAAAGTTCGATATATAAATCTCAGCCATAAAGTAAACTGACAGAGAACGCACAACCTAAACCGCTGGGTCTACAGAAGCATGAAATGTTTTACATGAGCCGAAGATAAGAACTAAGAAGAGAAATAAGATAGGAAATCCCATCAGGGACTTTGTTCGTTTTTAAGTGAAAAGGAATTATAGAAAGTATGTTCAAATGTATCGCTGTCTGGCTTATGATATGAAAAGCGTCTTGACATAGAAACACTACTTATGTGGGGAAAAATAAACACCATGATTACAAAATAAATAGTTTTGAGAGTGCATGATAATGTGAATTTCGAAGCTGAACAAAATTGTTCAAATCGTTCAACTATAAATATCTAGAATTTATTTAATATCCGCTGCATCTTGTATTCTAGACCTGTCACAAATTCTCACAAACAGTGATGAAATACCGTGAGCAATATTGATTCAATATGGTTTTTCCTTAAGGTCTATATTCGCCTTCATTCTTAACCTTTATAAACAAAAAACTGCTGATATCTGGCTTTGTTTATACATTAGTCTCATAAATATCTAAGATAGTGGTAAATTATTAGGGTAATGTGGACCTTTTGTGGCATTTTCGTAGATTCATGACCGTTTTAACTAATTCAAGACACCAAAGTGAATCCTACTAGTATTTATATGCGAAAGTTTGTGAGGATGTATGGATGTCTGGATATATAGATGTTTGTTAAGTACTGTTTCACGCAAAAACTACTGAACGCGTTTGATTGAAATTTAGCACACAGATAGTTTATAACCTGGGATTAACACAAAGAATACTTTTTATCCCGGTATTATGATCCCGTGGGACAATTATCAAACAATACGCGGGCGAAGCCGCGGACAAAACCTAGTATTTCAATAAATGCTTGGCTGAGCGCCGAAAGTTAAAATTCCAACGGCGTGCTTTTATTTATAGGTTCATATTTCATAGTTTAGGTGTCGCAACTTAAAATAAAGGGTGTAAAAAACCCTCTGAAAAACAAATTATCGCAATGGCCTCTGTCGTTGCGTTCGTTGTTGTTCTAGCCCTTAAATACAAGTTTTAAATTATTTATCTTTACTTTAAAAACCTCCATGACCCTGTACTATTAAATGCATCCGTCAAACCAAAGTTTTGAATTCGTTACACTGAGCGCTACCGTAAACAGTGATTTTTACACAACAAAGGCGTTTACCAGCAATATTTTGATGTACAGCATGTTTGGTTACAGCTTCTTGAGGGGACCGCTTACATCTTGTATTACAATTTCTTCAAAAGTCTTTCTTTCGTATTTCTTCAAATGACAGTGCTGGATTAGAAAAATCGGAAAAAAATATGTCACAGCGTTATTATCCTTGGTGGAACGAATACCAGATCAAAATAACAAACAAATTGATTGACCTAAATTGTGCTAGTTCAATTACTCCACTTCGAATAGCGTTACTCTACACAATACAGCTTTAATTTGTATCAAAGAGATAGAATGTAATATTACTTGTGTTTTTTGATGGCTAACAGGCCGATGATAACCCACTTGTGTAGTCAATTTCCTAAGTTTTCAGAAATAATTTTATGTTAATGTATTAATTTAATAGTTTTATTCGTGTGAACACGTCTTAAATGCTTTTTATTGTATTATATAAACTGGTAACATTAATTCCGTAAGAATGCCAATACTTCTATAATTTGATTGGCAAAATGTATGGCGCGAGAATGAAGAGGTTCTCTGATTGGATCACGAGACTGACGTGGCGTGAAGTCGTGAGCCAATCAGGGCGCTGGATTTTCCCTCCAGAACGGCAGGATTCTTGGTCAGGAGCTGATGCCCGAGCGGGCATTCTGGTTCTGAACGTCAAAAACGACTGACAATTATTAAGATAGTTGCCGATCCGTTATTGTTGTAATAGTGTGTAATGTAACAAAATTGTTAATAGACCTACCGATTCCAACAACTTTAAAGTCGTTGGAGTTTTCCTTCAATGCTGCCGCGTTTTGATCTATTTATTATACTTGATAATATAATTAAGTTGTCACCCCAACCTGTAATATTGTTAGGTATTTATATAAGCGGGCCTGTGGACGGTGAGCTATGGGCTAGCTCGCCGTCCGTCCGTCTTATGACGACAGGCCGTGTCGACGGCGCGTTCGTGTTCCACGCGCGCCTCAAAGCGAGTCAGCAAACAGGAAGGGGTCCGTAAGGGCCGACGCCTGCCAGGGTTGCGGGACTGTTCGAAAGAGATACCGCGGCCCTGGAACACAAAGGGCAAAGGAAGGAACATGGATGGGTTTTAGTCAGTACAAGTCTGACACTCCCTCCTGCTCAGCCCAGAGCGGGAGGGGTCATTTGATGATTTCCCATCGATAAAAAAAAAAAAAAAAAAAGGTATTTATATAAGGAATGAAAAGTTGTGTTCTGTTTTTGTTTATATTCATTTCTACACTGTATTTAATTTTTTCCCCATCAGAATACCAGCGTTGTGACTTTTTTTTAAATTTTATAGCACCATGCTCGTATAGGTGGTCCTATACGAGCATGGTGCTGCATTTTGTTTAAAGTATGTGTAAGTTTTAAATAATTTTTTGGTTGTTTTTTTTTAATTTAATTTTGTTTGTGCGAGTCAAATAAATACATTTTCTTTCTTTTCTTTATTTTTTTATCTGTGTTTCCAGAGGCGTGTTCTTCTTGTTAATCACTGTCAAACCGTATATAATGTGTAAGACATATTTTCACAAATTGAATTATACACGAAAGTTCTTCTTCGTTAGAGAAGCAGGTGTATTGGCATTCAGGGGTAATACTAAATTGTCTCGGCTTAGTGTTCCTAATTTATTTTTTTTGGCTCCAACTTTTTTCTCTTTATCTATCTTTATGTATCTTCTGGGCTTTTGGCTACATTTTATTTAGTTTAAAAAATTAAATTGCCAATGCGTTAACATTGTGCGGATAATTGAGCAATTTGCTTCTTATTTTCTGTCACTTTTCCGTGTTTTGTGTTTTCGTTCGATAAATGATTTGACTTTTATTTAAACAAACTAACAGGAGTATTAAAAAAATGTAAATACATCTTCTGATAGAAACACGTCTTCACACAAGTTAGTGATTGACCCAAATATCGTTGGTTGAATACATCTTCGATATCGAACTACATCATATCGGAATCGCTCTCGCTTGGAATTCGTTTATCACGTTGGCTCGGATTTCTACGTTTATATCGTATCTGTCAACTGCAGGGCAATGTTTGTTGTTGATAGACGCAAATTATACGGTTTGACTAGAACTTGTAAATTGTCGGCACATATTTGTAAATACCTGATAAACTACTGTATTGTATTGTATTGTATTGGCAACAACATAGTCGGCAATTCGAGATAACGTGTTTCCACTGCTAAATAACTTAGTTAAGCTTATCATAACATCAAGCCTGTAGTCCTTGAAAGGTATACCAGGAGTGTACCCACATTTCGCTAGTTACCTTATGTTAGGGGCAAGCCTATTGACATACATCGGGCACCACTCCAAATTGTAGGACGCTACTGAAAAATTTCTGGTTTGTGGAAAAACCTAATAACACTTTGCTTGACCCGTGATCGAACCCAAGACCTCATATTCAGCAGTGTCTATGTCTGTCTATATGCCTTATACAGTAAATAATACTATTTCCAAAAAAACAATAAATGGTTTGAACTCTAAAATAAATCATTCAACTAGAAAAACGCTTTAAATAAAAACCATTTAACCCTTTTTGTAAATCCTCAATGAGTTTAATGAGCCATTCCCCGCCATTCAAGGGTCACACCACAATTGTTAATGCACTGCTGATCAAAGATAAAATTCTGTTTTTAGCCCCTAGAAGCGTACAACGCTTGACTTGTCAATTTCGAGTCTACAGTTAAGTGTTTCTAAAGTACATTTTTGTGCGTGATTTTGAGTTCACTGCACTTACTTGGCAATGACATTGAGACACAAAAAAATATTCAAAAAGAATTAAATAAAACAAGGTACCTAAAAGAAATAGTGGCGACCGCGAACCGGAAGACGTTGCGTTGGAAGGCCTCCCACTAGGTGGACCGATGACCTGGTGAAGGTTGCGGGGATCCGCTGGATGCGAGTTGCACGGGACCGGTCAGTGTGGCGACACTTGGGGGAGGCCTATGTCCAGCAGTGGACGTCTTTCGGCTGAAATGATGATGATGATGAAAAGAAATAGATTATGAATAAGTCCATGATTGTAATAAATAAGACAACATTTGATTTTGGTTAAAAAAGAAAGATCATAAAGTTATTCGCGTATTTTGATAATGATAGAATATATGTAGTTGTTGATAGTGTTGTTGTGTTGAAGAGGAATCTTAAATAAGTGGTTTTAATCTACAAGAAGCTTCTTGTAGATTAAAACTACTTATACAGATTAGAAATCAAAATTACTAATTGGTTATCATTATCATCACTTTAGCCGAAAGACGTCCACTGCTGGACATAGGTCTCCTAAATGTTAAGTCCCGACGTAATCAAATTAATTATTTTTTAAACAAAACAAACGAATACAAAAATATATGCCCATCTCTTCAGCTCCCAAGGTGGATGTCTCGACTACACAATATTTCAGTATTTCGCCGCAGATAATTTGCAGTATGGTTTTAGGTATTACCTCAATTTAGAAGAAAATAAAGTATTTAAAGGAAATCCTGCACAACAAGGTGTAACGCCTCGGCGCTTCTATTGGAGTCTTCTTCCAAAGAGCGGAACGTGTAGCCAAGCTCGCTGTGGTGACCCGATGAATTAAAATGTCATTTAATGACAAAGTTTCACTGCAGTCAACGGTTTTAATTAGGTGCGGGATAAGAACGGCCCACGCTGATATGTTATGACCCTTTTCTACTGATTTCAAACCAATTTGCAAGATTATACGAGTATCATGATAAAAACGCTCTGGTAGCGATTTCTTTTTAACAATTAATGGCCATTATACAATGTGTAACAGAATTAACGCACAACCTCTTAAGGGGTCATTGTACTCATCATTATGAACAACTTTCACTATGGGACCAAAACTGAAATCGCGAAAAAAAATCGACTGCCCCATACATTTCTGTGCGCATAATTCGACAAAATGTACTGAACAGCTGTTTTTTTTTTCGCGTTTCGGGGTTAATCCCATAGTGAAAGTTGTTCATAATGATGAGTACAATGACCCCTTAAGAGGTTGTGCGTTTATTCTGTTACACATTGTATACAAATGGAATAATTTAGGTGTCTTATTTTCAAATAGTTTTTAAAATATTTAAAAAAAAATCGGTACACGAATGATCACCATGAAAAAAATGTCATAAGTCTAAAATATTTTTTTTTTTTTTTTTTTTTTTTGTGGCACTAGTTTTACTTTGTGCCATTTTCAGGTAAAAATTTGGGAAACAGGGAAATAAAAAACGGAACGGGAAGGATTACAATGATAGGAGTTATGGATCAGGCAAGTCATTAATATAATATATTATGTACAATATAATAAATAAACTAAAGTTTAATATCATTTTTATACAGAAAAGAGGCAATTAGATCATAATAAATTATTGGGTTATGTAATAAACAAATCATACGAGTGGGGAAAGGGGTTTTTAAACTAATAAGGAGATCAAGGAAATCAGAACGGTCATGACGAGAACATGAAAAAAATATATGGTCCAAGTTACCAACATCTTCCCCACATTCACACATGTTATCCTCTACGATACGGAGCTTGGCAAGATGGTAAGGAGTACATACATGACCCAAACGCATACGAATGATTTGACTAACAATCAATTTGGAGCACTCAACCTTGAAAAACCACGGCTTAATAGGAACATGAGGTTGTATAAAGTAATAATATTTTCCTTTTGTTTGTGCGCTCTCTGCCCACGAGACACTCCAGGCATCGCGAAGGTATGACTTGGGTAAATTCATGATATCATGGGAAAAGTTTTTATAGGGAAAAGTGTCTCCATCATTGACAGCCTCCTTGGCTAAACCATCCGCCCTGTCATTTCCCTTTATGCCACAGTGGCTAGGAATCCAAACAAAATGTACAGATTGCCCCTTCAACCTTAGTTCATATAATAGATTCCTAATATCAAATACAACAGGATAGAAAGCCTTCATTTTAAATGGGAACTTCTCAATTGCCTGTAACGCACTCTTAGAGTCGGAAAATATAACGGTATTTTGTAACTTAGCTAACAAAACATATTCTAGTGCCTTAAATAGGCCAAAGCACTCCCCCGTAAAAACAGAAGACTCCGGAGGAAGTTTTATTTTTTGAATAAGCTTATATTGTGCATGATAAACTCCTACACCTACACAACTAGCAAGCGTTTTAGAAGAATCTGTAAATATTAGCTGCCAGTCTTTCCATTTATCATCAATATAACTGATAAATTTAGAATTCGCTCCAGAATCAGTTTTGGCGATACCCATATCATATGTTATTTTAGGCTCTAAAAGTAGAGAGTCAAAAACGTTATCATCAAATATTGCTAGCTTTGGTGCATTATGCACAGGCGATTCAAGTAACTTAAACTTCCGGTAACTAGTAATTAAACAAGGAACAGATTTGCATCTCCAATAGTTGGAGCTTTCAATTAAATAATTTAGATTATCTAACCTAATGATCAATGGATGGTTGGAAAATTGCATGATTTTGAATATAAACCTATCAGCTAACAGCTGTCTTCTGAAATATAAAGGAGGTTCACCACACTCTACTTGCAACGCATTTAAAGGACTCGAACGCATTGCACCCGAAATGATTCTGAGAGCTTTAGATTGAATATTATCTAGCTTTTTCAACCATTTTTTACTACCACCTTCTAATAAAAAGGTACCATAATCCAAAATACTACGAATTATAGCATTGTATAACAATTTCTGGTTAAAAGGGTGAGCACCCCACCACACACCTGAGAGGCATCTCATAATATTCAACTGCTTTTCACATCTATCCACTATATAACTTAGATGAGATTTACCTGTCATTTTCTTATCCAATATTAAACCCAAGAATTTAGTTTCCTCCCCAACATTTAGAGTATGATTACAATAGGAAACTTTAGGTGGCAGAAAATCCCGTTTTCTAGAAAAAACTACTACAGAACTTTTTTTAGCTGATAAATCCAGCCCATTATTATCAAGCCAAGCCTTTAATGACGTGAGAGATTCTGTTAATGAATTACATGCAGTTGGGATAGACATGTTTATTGAATAAATAAGTAGGTCGTCAGCGTATTGTAAAACACTAACGATACCATTTAAGGACGCCTCAAGATCATGTGTATAAATATTGTAAAGTAACGGGCTAAGTACAGACCCTTGAGGTAATCCCTTATAAACAGTTCGTGAGAGTCTTGAACCTTGGTTTGTTATTACAAATATAAAGCGAATAGATAAGATATTAATAATGAAATTAACTAAAATTGACGGCACCTGCAATTTCATTAGTTTATTTTTGAGCACTGATATGATTACATTGTCATAAGCTGCCGAAACGTCTAAAAATGCAGCAACCACCGATAAATTATTAGAAAAGGCCAAATTGATGTCTGTGGTAAAGATACTTAAACTGTCTATGGTACTTTTAGATTTACGAAAGCCGTATTGAGAAATCGAAAGCAAATTATTTCTTTCGATATGCCATTCAAGACGGTTCTTAACCAGGTGTTCTACAATTTTAGCAATAACCAAAGATAAGGCTATAGGTCGATAAGCAGCCGGATCATCTGGAGATTTTTTAAGCTTTAGTATAGGGACTATTTCTTGAGTTCGCCAAGAGGTAGGAATGTTCCCAGAAATCATTATGGAATTAATTATTTCTAAATAATATAAAAGTGAGGAATCTCCCATATTTGAAAAGAAAGCATAAGGTATTCCATCTTCTCCAGGACAAGAATCTTTAACACTCGTCAATACTCCTTTAAGCTCGTATAAAGAAAAAGGTAAGTTTAAACTATTCGATTCTTTTATTCCAGGATATAATGCGCAACAAGGCATCAACGAATTTTTTTCAGGAGCTGTTGCAGGGGCCAATCTATCAAGAAAATCGTCAGCTAAAGCAGGAGACAACTGAACACCATAGCGGTTTTGATTAAAAGCATTCCTAAAACGCTTAATATTACTCCAGACCTCCGAAGGACAAGTTCTAGGAGAAAGGGAGGCACACAATGATCTCCATCCCTCAAATTTCCTTTCCCTCAAAAAATCTCTAGTCTCATTAATTATACCAGTAAGTTTATTTAAATTTTCTTCCGACATATCCTCACCATACTTTCTTTCCTCTTCCTTTCTTCTTCGTACTGCATCTGAACATTCAGTATTCCACCAAGGGGGCATAGGTAAATTGTTTGTGCGGGAACTTTTTACAGGGAAAATCTCATCCGCTACTTCAAGCATGCAAAGAGCTAAGGCTCGAGAGCAATCATCTTCTCCTCCATGAAGTATTTCAGGTAACTGTGACACTTTGACTTCAAGGACCTGTTTAAATTTTTCCCAATCAGCTCTACCTAATCTGTACTTTAATCGAGGGGGACGCTTTTCACTGATGGGATATTTGTCAGGGGATGCTATTACTAAGGGAAAATGATCACTGCCTAGTGTAGAAGAAGAGAAGACAGACCAAGTGAGTGATAAGGCCAAACTAGGTGAACAAATCGACAAGTCCACAGCACTCGGCAATTCATTGGGCTTGGTATGTCTAGTCGGAGTCCCAGTGTTTAATACACATAAATTATTGTCATCTAATATTTGTAGCAAACGTACACCATCACTTTTATTTTCACCGCATCCCCACGTCTGATGATGACAATTAAAATCTCCCATTATCAAGACAGGGCTTTTCAATGAACTAAAAATATCACTCATCTCTTGTAGAGCAGCGGAGGAAGGCTTTGGAATATATACAGAGGCATAAGATACATTATTTACACGTACTGCAACGAAATCAATTAAAGAATACTGATTGGGTAATGTAATTTGAGAAAACGCAACATTGTTTTTGATTAAGATGGCAACACCACCGTAGCCATCAGTTCTGTCGTTACGAATGCAAACATAACCTGGAATACCAAATATTCGACCGTGTTTAAGCCATGTTTCACTCATTGCAACAATAAGTGGTTTATATTTGTTAACTAAATATAAAAGATCAGTTTTTTTATTAGTCACTGACCTGACGTTCCATTGAATAATCAAATCCATTATCGTTTTTGTCTGTCAGTAATTTACAAATCAGGTCAGCGTTGTTCGGTTTTATGTATTTTTTATTTTGTAACATCTTAATAAGACTGTTAATTAGATCCATAATCTGTTCATGATCTTCTTTTTGTTCGGGTTTATTCTGTAGTGCACACCCATCACTGGGACTTGGTAAACTGAACTCATTTATTAATGCATTGTGTGCTGCTCTGTCATATCCAGACGCAGATTTAGGAGGCGAACGTGGTTTTTTAAATACTGTTTTTTTATATGAAGTTGTCCTAGGACCATTATTTACATTATCATTAGTGTGAAAGTATGCGGATTTGGAATCTGATTGAGAAATTTTACTACCTGAAACAACTTTATCTGCATAAGACATAGAGGAAGATGGATGCAACTTACTAGCCTCCAAATAAGAAATACATGAATGAGCCATAGTGTTTTTGATATCTCTTTGTCTCTTAAACTCAGGGCATGCTTTATTTATAGCAAAGTGAAAACCAGAACAATTTATACAAGATGCACAATCCTCCTCAATGCTACAAGATTCAGCTGAATGATTTTGTCCGCATTTAAAACATCTTGGCTCTGCAGCCCTACATTGTAATTTTGTATGTCCGTACCTACAGCATCTGAAACACTGAATGGTGGGGTACACATATGTATCAACATTTAATGAATTATAACACATGAATATTCTCTTTGGTAGAATTTGTCCATCCAAGGTTATAACAATGGATTCTGAAGGTTTCCAAACTGGACTACCATTAATCTGCACTTTATAATTTAACCTCCGAATTTTAATAACCTTTCCACACCCAATGGGTGTAGAAATATTTGCTTCAATTTCATCCAATGACCATTCTGAAGGAACACCACGCACAATACCCATTCTAGTTACATTGAATGTCGGGATAAAGGCTTTGAATCCATTAGTACTTATTAAGTTCGATTTTAAAAAATCATTTGCATCATGGAAAGTCGAAAACGCAACTGCACACTTATTGCGGCCTATCCTTTTAATGCTTCCATTAATTATATTTTTAAATCCTCCCCGTTTCACAAAGTTTCCAAACGCAATGGGATGTAATACAGTTCCACTATTAGGTAAGTCGGTGATGCGCTGTACATGTATCAAATAAGGAGATACATCAGTATGTATGTACTCCTTCCTACCAACCGGCTCAAAACTTGCTTGACTAGGCTTTGACTGTGACTCAAGTTGGGACGACGCCTGGTTACCATGGGTATTTTCGAGAACAGTCTCTTGGGGATTACAATTACAATCCATGATACTGAGTTCATTCTGGCCATGACCTTTTCTGCTGCGTTTGCGTATTTTACAGGTTTTACAGATTCGCCTGCGTTTTCGAGAAGATTTTTCGCTACTGTCAGTGGCCACTGAACCATCAGTGTCCATGCCACTTTTATCCACAACATTATCATTGCTTGACATGATAGTAACATAGTTTGCGACATCCTCGGGGGGATTTAGGCCGCCGCCTAAATCCCCCTGCAAGTTATTAGGGGGGTCGTTCATACAACCCGGACTTAGGGACTAATCATACAATATAAAAAACTTACCAAATATTCACCTACGAACACTACTACAAATATATACAATTATTATACAAAATTATATACAAAGATAAGACTCAACTGATCCGTTTAACAATAAAAATTAAATTTCAAGAATTTGAAACAACCGCGCGCAACCGAAGTTTCCCGCCTTTTTCCTAAAATATTTAACCTTCGAATTTTAACTTGTCAATTAAAAAGAAAAATACGGCTTTGAGGTTTTAAGAAAAGAGGCAGAAATTCAGAGGTAACACTGTAGTAAGTACTTTTATTTTGATAACGAATAAAAACGGGAGCTAGCTGGCTATTTTTATAATTCAAATAAACGGGTTAACTCATGGTCTTATAATGTGAATAAAATGAAATGGTTTGAATAAAATATAAGTACAGATACGTCTTTTCAAGCTAAGACTACTAACTCAGTAAAAACGCTACTTAAAAAAGAACATCTAAAATAATAGTACCAAGAGACTCTCGCAATTTTTGTACTGCTTTATACTAACGAAGTGAAACGAAAGAACCAGAGTTTTATATTTATTTTTTTCCCCCAAGTGACTCCTGAATGTATAATAAAACCGGAGAGGATTTTCCCACTGTAACGTCAAGTAAGGTAACAATAAGCGAAACGCTCGAATTTCCTAACTGTACTTACATAAAGAAAAATATGTTCTTGGTCGATTTTCTAAACAGAAGTGAAGATTTAGTCAATTTTCAGTCATTTTCAATCAATTCTAAGAGTTTTGAGTTCAAAATTTTGTATTACGATATTTATTTCGTTAATTTTTTTAGAATGAAAACTAATTATATAAAGAAATATAACTAATAAGTTTTCAATAATATTACTAACAGAAAATATTAGTATTTCAAATAATGAGATTGTTTATACGCCAGTTCTCTGTATCGAGAAGATACACAATATTGCACAGTGTTCCTATGTATAATGTTTGTTGGTTTAAGTGTATCTACACTAACATCTTAAACAGGTAAAATTTGAATGTTTGTAAATTTGTATGTAGGGGGTAATCTCTGGATCTACTGAACCGATTTTGAAAATTCTTGCACTAATAGGAAGCTACATTATCCCCGAATGCCATATTTATAACGTGCCCGTGGAATAATTTCCGACAAAACGCGAAGCCGCGGGTAACAGCTAGTTGTTTAAATAAAGGGGCACCGGCGTATATGTATAGCAAATAGAAAATAAAGAACAGCTCGCTTTCCCTACTTTCCTATCCTTCAAGTAAAACTTATTTGTAACCAGGAAGCGTGGTTATACAAGTAAACAGTAGTTTCCGGTTGAACTTTCATTAGTTGTCGAGTAGCCAAGTTTAAAACGCTTCTGGTTAAGCGAGAAATAAAGGCGTGCCCCAAGTGAAATAAATTGAAAACAATGTTCTTGTTTGAAAATTCAAGGGAAAATTGCTTGTTTCATTTAGCTAGTTTTATAGAAAAAGTTAGTTAATATGTTTAGAAAATCATTTTTAATTTGTTCCTGCGTTGATCTGAACTATATTTTTGCTTTTAGAAAATGTAGTTGATGGGTGTCCGCACTTTGTGTTTAAGGGATGAGCATTTATATTAGCAGGTTTTTCACCATCGTCAGCCTGCAACAGTCCATTCTAGCCGCACGCCATTCTACTTGATTCTTGGCAACTCTCATCCAGTTGCTACCAGCCACACTGCGAAGATTGTCGCTCCACCGAGCCTGAGGGCCCCCACTTTACGCTTGGTGATTCTCGGTCTCCGGTAAAGAACATATCTACCCCAAAGATCATCGATTCTACAGTTTATATGGCTAGCACATTGCCACTTCATCTTGCTTATTCTGTGAGGTGTGAACAGATCTTTTCACGCAGCGAAAGAGCTGAGCTTTCATGAGCTGGTCACGTACCTAAACGTTTGGACGGCGTTTACTAATGCTCTGTTCCAAAACTGATCATCACCTTCCTAGCCTTCTCCCAACTATGTTGTGGTCGGCTTCCAGTCCGAATGCAGCTGAAAAGCAGTATTTTACATGGAGCGACTGACTGTCTGGTCTCCACAACCCAGTTTATAATGGTTAATACGATACCCCTTGGTAAGACTGGTTGTCAGACTTTTAGGCCACTGACTACCTGTAACGACTGTGAAAGATCTACAAATGACAGCCAGGACCGACGGCTTAACCACTATGCACGACAGAATTTTGTCACATGACACATCAGCTGAATCGGCGGGGTGATGCGCATTGTCAAGAAATTCAAGAATTTTCGTGAACTTTCAGCATTCGATTTTATAATGAAAAATATGTCGCGGCAGCTGTTTCATACAATAAGTTTGTGGTTAATATCTCCAAAAACGTGTTGATGTCGGTAAAATGGCGTCAGTCTATTGCCAAATATGTGTAAATTACATACCACTACACCCTTCCAAAAATAGGTAACTTAGATGCGCTTGAAATAATGTACATGGACAAGTTTCTCGTTTGCTAAAAAAACTCGAAAGGGCAAAATAAAGACAGTAACATTCTATCTGCGTTCTTATTTTTACCATTATTCATACAAAATTTCATAAAAAAACACGTTCCAAGTCTTGACAAATATTACTATAACCTCTTAGTGCTGACCGTAAACCCAAGATTCAACATTCGATTAAAAAGTTGCAGTCAGCCTAATCGATTACTCGCAATGAAATCAAGTTTGGAAAAAAAAAGTTGAAACGGAATAAAACCTCCTTGGTATAATTTCAAATAATTATATCATTTTAAAATTAACATTTATGCTATCTTTTAGAATAATCTTATTTAGTAATTATTCGATGCTTTTGGCTGATTTCAAGAGAAGGAGAATAAATCTCCTCTCCTCCTCTATTCTATACTAATATTATAAAGAGGTAAAGTTTGTGAGGTTGTAGGGGTTAAACTCTGGATCTGCTGAACCGATTTTGAAAATTCTTTCACTAATAGGAAGCTACATTATCCCCGAGTGCCATAGGCTATATTTACAATGTGCCCGTGGGATAATTTTCGACCAAAACGCTAGCGAAACCGCAGGCAACAGCTAGTAAATAGACAGACGGACAGATCGACAGACTGACTGACAGACAGATTGACAGACTGACGGACCGACTGACAGACAGACTGACCGACAGACTGGTAGTAGAGGTGGGCGCCGCGCCGGCGCGGCGGCACCGCGCCGCCGCCGCCGCCGATCATTTGAAATTTGGCGCCGATTGAGGCGGGCGGCGCCGAGGACCCAGGCCGCTGTGAACCCGCGCCCGCGCGGTACGCGCCACCGCCAGTCGTCACGGCACTTTCGCGCTAGTTGCCACGTACACTCTTGACTTGGAACCTGACTGACTTTGACTCGAAAATGAACCAACTGGTGACGATGATGACGTTTTACAGAATTTTCAAACGTTCAATACTGAGTTTGGCGATATAAATCACTTGCAAAGCATCAAAACTGTAATGCCGACCCGTTGGCATAGTGTGCTAAGCATGTTAGAGAGCTTGGTGCATTGTTGCAATAGGAATCCAGTAAACATCATACTCACAAAGATTGGCCAGGAAGACTTGAAACTAATACAATTAGAATGGAACCTGCTGGAAGACCTTATTATATTTCTTCGAAAGTTTCGCGAAGCTGTCGGAAGTTTTATGTGCGCAAAAGTCTGTTTCTGTTAATTTCTTGCTCTTGTGTTTCGCTCTGAATTAAAAGAGATTTTATATTCGATCTCAGACAAAGAAAGAGTCACAATGATATCGCTTAAAAATAGAATACCAAAGAAATTTCATCACAGATTTCTTTTGACCAAAAACGTAGTAGTGGCATCTCTTTTAGATCCCTGTTTCCAGAATTGAAAGAAATCGATTCTTATGTAGAAGAAAGAAATACCAATCGTGTGGCTTTTATGGCAGATTGCATCAATGAACATGTAAATACTTCCCGTGATCTTACAGAGCATCCTATCAGATCCAAGGTCCTCTTCGACTCAATCTTTGCTGACAAAATTATATAAGAAGCATAGTAGTTTCAGCGACATTGAAGAGGTAACGCGAACAGATTTTTCTTTTCGAGATGCTGGAGATACCTAGCTTCGGTCTACCCCAAAGAAGTGGAGATTTTGAACGGAGATGTGCTTGCCTATTGGCGAGAGAAGAAAAATGTGATCCCAGGACTTGCTGCGCTTGCCAGGACTATTCTTGTAATTCCTGCTATAAGTACGCCGAGTGAACGTGTTTTTTCAATAGCAGGATTGGTTTTGAGCACTAAAAGATCGCGGTTGAGCCCTACACGCGTCAACAAAATAATTTTCATCCATGACAATTATAAATATTGTAAAAACTTTAAAATATATATTTTTCTGATTTTAATGTTTATTTCCTTCCTTTGACCGCTTTATAATATAACACTTAAACCAGAAATGGTTCTTTTTTTTTTAAACACCCGCGCCGCGGCGTGGCGCCGCCGCGCCGACCAGTTCCACCAGGCGGGCCGCCGCCGGCAAATTTTTGGTCGGCGCCCACTTCTAACTGGTAGACAGACTGACCGACAGACTGGTAGACAGACTGACCGACAGACTGGTAGACAGACTGACCGACAGATCGAGAGATAGACAGATAGACAGACTGGCAGACTGATTAAAAGACAGACTGACAGACAGGCCCACAGACAGACTGATCAACAGCCTGACAGACAGACTGACTGCAGACAGGCAGACTGATACACAGATTGAAAGACAGACTGATCGACAGACTGACAGACGGACAGGTCGACAGACTGACATACAGACTGGCAGACAGATTGACTGGCAGACTGGTTTAAAGACAGACTGACCGACAGACAGACTGGTAGACAGACTGACCGACAGACCGGTAGACAGGCTGACCGACAGACTTACAGACGGACGGGTCGACAGACTGACTGACAAACAGATTGACAGACAGATTGATAGACAGACTTATCGACTGACTGACAGACAGACTGACAGATTGGCAGACCGATTGATACACAGACTTACCGACAGACTAACAGACAGACTGGTATACAGACTGGCCGACAGACCGGTAGACATACTGACCGACAGACTGACTGACAGACCGGTTGACAAACGGATTGATAGGCGGACTGACCGACAGACTGACAGACAGACTGGTAGACAGACTGACCGGCAGACTGGTAGACAGACTGACTGACAGATCGAGAGATAGACTGACCGACAGACTGACAGACAGATTGACAGACCGATTGATACACAGACTGATCGACAGACTGACAGACAGACTGGTATACAGACTGGCCGACAGACCGGTAGACAGACTGACCGACAGACCGGTAGACAGACTGACTTGCAGACCGGTTGACAAACGGATTGATAGACGGACTGATCGACAGACTGACAGACAGACTGGTGGACAGACTGACCAACGGACAGTTAGACAGACTGACTGGCAGATCGAGAGACAGACTGACCGACAGACTGACAGACAGACTGGTATACAGACTGGCCGACACACCGGTAGACAGACTGACCGACAGACCGGTAGACAGACTGACTGACAGACGGACGGGTCGACAGACTGACAGATAGACCGGTTGACAAATGATTGATAGACGGACACGACAGACTGACAGACAGACTGGTAGACAGACTGACTGACTGACAGACCGTTAGACAGACTGACCGAAAGACTGACAGACAGACTGGTAGACAGACTGACTGACAGATCGAGAGACAGACTGACCGACGGACTGACAGACAGACTGACAGATTGACAGACCGATTGATACACAGACTGATCGACAGACTGACAGACAGACTGGTATACAGACTGGCCGACAGACCGGTAGACATACTGACCGACAGACCGGTAGACAGACTGACTGACAGACTGACAGACGGACGGGTCGAAAGACTGACTGACAGACCGGTTGACAAACGGATTGATAGACGGACTGATCGACAGACTGACAGACAGACTGGTAGACAGACTGACCGACCGACTGGTAGACAGACTGACCGAAATACTGACAGACAGACTGGTAGATAACGATAAAACCTATAACGAACATTTTGTTAATTTTGATATATTTGCTCTAAACCGCCAAAAATTTAAGAAACTGTTAGTCAATAGTCTGCAATTGTGTAATTAGTAATTTTAGTCTTTATTTTTATTATTATTTTTACTTTTTTAGTCATAAGATAATGTACATTTGCTTTATGCCTGTCTTATTTAATTATTACTTTTTTGTCTTATTATTTACGTTATTGTTATTTAAAATACTGTCTACACTGTATCTCCAACAAAAGTAATATGTGGAAACGTCGTGGATTGTACATTAGCCTACATAATTGTAATATTCACTGTTACATATATTGTACAATTGTTTGTTTTCCCTAAATAAATAAATAAATAAATAGATAGACTGACCGACAGACTGGTAGACAGACTGACTGACAGATCGAGAGATAGACTGACTGACAGACGGACGGGTCGACAGACTGACAGACCGGTTGACAAACGGATTGATAGACGGACTGATTCGACAGACTGAGACACACCGGTAGACAGACTGACCGACAGACCGGTAGACAGACTGACTGACAGACGGACGGGTCGACAGACTGACAGATAGACCGGTTGACAAATGATTGATAGACGGACACGACAGACTGACAGACAGACTGGTAGACAGACTGACTGACTCACAGACCGTTAGACAGACTGACCGAAAGACTGACAGACAGACTGGTAGACAGACTGACTGACAGATCGAGAGACAGACTGACCGACGGACTGACAGACAGACTGACAGATTGACAGACCGATTGATACACAGACTGATCGACAGACTGACAGACAGACTGGTATACAGACTGGCCGACAGACCGGTAGACATACTGACCGACAGACCGGTAGACAGACTGACTGACAGACTGACAGACGGACGGGTCGAAAGACTGACTGACAGACCGGTTGACAAACGGATTGATAGACGGACTGATCGACAGACTGACAGACAGACTGGTAGACAGACTGACCGACCGACTGGTAGACAGACTGACCGAAATACTGACAGACAGACTGGTAGATAACGATAAAACCTATAACGAACATTTTGTTAATTTTGATATATTTGCTCTAAACCGCCAAAAATTTAAGAAACTGTTAGTCAATAGTCTGCAATTGTGTAATTAGTAATTTTAGTCTTTATTTTTATTATTATTTTTACTTTTTTAGTCATAAGATAATGTACATTTGCTTTATGCCTGTCTTATTTAATTATTACTTTTTTGTCTTATTATTTACGTTATTGTTATTTAAAATACTGTCTACACTGTATCTCCAACAAAAGTAATATGTGGAAACGTCGTGGATTGTACATTAGCCTACATAATTGTAATATTCACTGTTACATATATTGTACAATTGTTTGTTTTCCCTAAATAAATAAATAAATAAATAGATAGACTGACCGACAGACTGGTAGACAGACTGACTGACAGATCGAGAGATAGACTGACTGACAGACGGACGGGTCGACAGACTGACAGACCGGTTGACAAACGGATTGATAGACGGACTGATTCGACAGACTGAGAGACAGACTGGTGGACAGACTGACCGACGGACAGTAAGACCGACTGACTGGCAGATCGAGAGACAGACTGACCGACAGACTGACAGACAGACTGACAGATTGACAGACCGATTGATACACAGACTGACAGACAGACTGGTATACAGACTGGCCGACAGACCGGTAGACAGACTGACCAACAGACCGGTAGACAGACTGACTGACAGACCGGTTGACAAACGGATTGATAGACGGACTGATTCGACAGACTGAGAGACAGACTGGTGGACAGACTGACCGACGGACTGTTAGACAGACTTACAGTCGGACGGGTCGACTGACAGATCGAGAGACAGACTGACCGACAGACTGATAGACGGACGGGTCGACAGACTGACTGACAGACAGATTGACAAACGGATTGATAGACAGACTGATCGACAGACTGGCAGACAGACTGACTGACAGACCGGCAGACAGACTGACTGATAGACCGGTAGACAGACTGACCGAAAGACTGACAGACTGACTGGTAGACAGACTGTCTGACAGATGGAGAGACAGACAGACTGATCGACCGACTGACAGACAGACCAACAGACTGACTGCAGACAGGCAGACTGATAGACAGATTGAAAGACAGACTGGTAGACAGACTGGAGTAAACACGCAAGTTTGGCGCGAAACTTCGACTTTTGATATCAAAATTCGTCATTACCACTGCTTACTTAAATTGAACCCTGGATTAATTCGTCACATAATTAAATGACAAGTTAATCATTCTCAACATACTGGAGCTTGGATGTCCGAAAACCACTATTTTCATGATTTTTAGCCTCGGCCAGCACTGCCGTCAAAATGGCGATGACCGTATTTACGCACTTGGATTTTTTAAGGGTAAATTAAGAAACTTGCGCGCTAAAGACAGAAGTTTTAATGGCGAGGACATATGAACTTTTTATCCAACTCTCTTAATTAGCGCACACTCATAGCATTTGATAATCGGATTATTAAATATTTACTTATTTAATGAGGATGACGTATGACTTAAACGCTTGCCCTTTTAGGGGCCGGTACCAGGTCAGCGGAGGTTTGTGTGTCGCGCCCCCAAAGGTACCCGTACCGAACTCCGTTTCCGTGTTTATTACGGAGGAACCTCAGTATGTAATTAATGACAGACTGACCTTGGCAAAAGCTGCTTAACATTAAACATGGATCTGTACGGCTGTTATAAAAGTATTTGATGAAAATATCAACAAATTAATCGGAAAATGTATCTGTAGATGCTTTATTGTAGTGCCTCTTACAAATAGAACTCTATATATTAGTTCACATCATCATGTCTATAATCCCCGAAGGGTTATGCAGAGGTGTACCAATAGTACACCCACATTTCGCCGCTATGTCTAAGTCCCATGTAACGGGGGACGAGCATCCTGATAGAAAAACTTTAGGACCTTATTCCTTACCCTCAGTCGACCAACGAGGTAGTCAGTCAATTTGGTAACTTCAAAAATTACGTGATTTGCATCAGCATGGGATATCATCAAATGACGGGGTCCCGCTCTGGGCGGAGGAGAATCCCTAGTGTCAGACTTATACTGACTAAAACCTATCCTCCTTCTTTCCCCCTTGTGTTCCAGGGCCGCGGTATCTCTTTCGAACAGTCCCGCAGCCCTGGCAGTCCCGCAACCTCGTGCCTTTTTAGCAACCTTATTTTATTACATTTTCATCAAATACTTTATTAACAGTAGACACGTTTCTGTATTATTAATATAATTTTTAGGTATCATCGTGTTTGTGGCTAAAAGAGCAATGAATATAAACGTTGATGGATAAAAAGAGAGAGGAAGGCCTGAGATGGAATATGGATGGGTTGTGTGAGGAATGACATGAACAAAAAGGGAGTGACAGACAGCGTGACGGTTGAAAGGCAAGAATGAGAGAAGAATGCCTTAGCTGACCTCAGGTAACTTGAGACTGGGCCAAAAAGATAACAAAGATGTATGTATTGTACAGCGTAAAAGTAATCTTGGATCAGACAAAAACATTTCCTACGTTTCGTGAACTTGGTAAAGGAAAACAGTGCCTACAGCTACGATACTTGCCATTACTCACGAGGCATGAAAATAATTTATATTAATAATAATCCCCAACACACAAGGTTGTCAATATCGATGCTGAGCCACAATCGATCATTCCGCTTCAGGTAAGGATTACCTGATTTGTGTGCGAACACAATGATGGATTGTGAGTGGTTAACTCATTCACTGAGGTTTCTTGGTAGCTTATACATATATATATTTATGAGAGTGGGAGTTACGATAATCAATTGATATATTAGTGTAGGTATGTTAAGCACACTGTGTCGGGCATAAGCCCTGGTATGGTATATCAGGCTTTCGTTCTGAAATTCAAAACAGGAACAAGTGAGTATTCGGCATCTACAGGATGTAAACAGAACCTTCACGAAGCCGTCAACCAAGTATTTTGTACATCAAAATAAGTAACTTTACGCAAAAATTATTGCTGGGAAACGACCATTTTTTTGGGTCGATAAATCACGTTTCACGTTTTAAGTCGTGGAGGTATTTAAAGTAAAAATCTTAAGAAAAAACATGCGTTTAAAAAAAACTTGTGAAAAGTTGGATCTTTGACCCCCAATATATCCGTTTTGTTCTAGACCATACCTGGGAACCTTCGAGTTCCTTTTGAGTGCGTTACAAGGAGTCCTACCGTAGAACGTGATGTTTCGCCCCAAAAAGTCGTTTCCCAGCAATAATTTTTACGTAAAGTTACTCAGTTTGATGTACAGAAGCTTGGTTGACGGCTTCGTTAAGGGTCTTGTTACACCCTGTATAGAGCACACAACTTGTCTTTAAACATAATAAAATTGTTTCACCAAACAACACAATCATGATTATGCCATCACTTTGTGTAACATTGTTATCAAGCACCCGTCAGCCAATCAGAGCGTACTGTCTCGAGCACCAATAACCTTATCAAACGTTATAAAATAATAAAGTTCTATGACTGACCGAGCTTAGTAATTTGTAGTAGGTATAACATCATCACGCTTGTAATTCCAGAAGGTTAGGCAAAGGTGTACCTAATAGTCCATCAATAGGGGGCGAAGCTATGACCATGAAAATTCAGACCCTCTGGCTTCTACTAAGAAATTCCTGATAGGAAAACCCAGTAACACTTTACCTGACCTGAGAATCGAACCCACGAACTTATGCTACCACTAGAAAGTGGTCTTATTCTGTACAAGTATTATATCTTTTCGGTTTTAGAGCCACGCGGTATTATTTTTGTAAAGAAAAACAAACGGCATCTTTTTAGTCATAAGAAAAGCGTTTGAATCTACAGTGGGTACTTATTTGCCTACTCCAGTGGAAAAAAGGCGGAGTTTATGGCAGTTACTCTATTCTAGTTCACAGCTGGTGGCCTACCACGACGTCTTAAAATATGAGTAATTCCAGTGTCTGAAAGACATGGTGCTAGACGACCTATACAACGTGTAACAGAAAGGGTATAATCATATGGAATACTGTGGTACGGACCATCAAACTGAACAACTTTCTCTATGGGACCACCATAGAAATCGTAAAAAAATAATCAGCTGTCCCATAGAAAATTTCAATACCTACTCGACCCAAATGTATGGGACAGCTGATTATTTTTTTACGATTTCGATGGTGGTCCTATAAAGAAAGTTGTTCAGTTTGATGGTCCGTACCACAGTATTCCATATGATTATACCCTTTCTGTTACACGTTGTATAGCTTTGTCTCTTTCCCACATTGGAATTACTCCTGCTAACCCCCCTGATCCCTTTCCTATTGATCAAAATGGAAAAACTATGGCCTATAAAAGGATAAGGGGGTATTTGTATTTCGCTTGCGAAGCCAAAAGCTCACAATTTCCATTTATACCTTCGCAGTCTAGCGAAGTTTCATCATGCCAAACCTTTCCCCAAAACTATCAACTTGATTTAAACTTTACTCGCACAGAAATAAAGTTCTAAATTCGATAGACAGTTCGTACTACCGGGTGCGTTTTCTCACGACGCAGGACATTTGGAAGGAATTTCGGTAACTCAGGTGTCACAATGAAATGGTTGCATAAATAAAGTGTAATAGGACCAGCATAAGAAGAGCTATCATGTTGGACCAAATACAGAGATTTGAAGGCTTTAACATACTGCTATATAATATTGAACCGTGTGTATATGAGATGAGGGTTGTTTTCATGAAACACAGCTAGGTTACGAGGCTGTTATTATATTATAACAGCTTTTCAACATTGAACCTTCTCGTAGTTGGATTATGGTTGTATTTAAGCTACAATTTACGGAAGTATACAACAAATGCAATACGAATTTCCCTACGGCATGCAAGTCAGTCGTGTTACCGCAGTAATACAAGAGATCATCCACTACCGAGGGAAACTAGTTTAAACCAGATTGTATAGGGATGATTTGAATCAATTGCACTGAACATGGTTCCGTTTATACTGAAGGCTGCTTTTTGATGCCAATAATTTTGTTGTAACATAACATGACGCCTACCCAAAGGGTAAGGCAGAGGTGTACCTATAGTACACCCACATTTCGCCAGTTATGTTTAATTCCCATGTAAAAGGGAGCGAGCCTATTGCCATCAACTGGGCGCAAATCCAGACTCCGAGGCTGCTACTGAGAAATACCTGATGGAAAAACCCAATAACACTTTGCCCGACCCGGGAATCGAACCCAGGACCTCATGCTCAGCAGTCGCGCTTGCGACCAATAGACCAATGAGGCAGTCCAATAATAATTAATAAATAAATAATAATTTTGTATATTTTTAAATGTTTTCATATTGTTTTTTTTTTAAATTTTTATAAGAAATATTTAAAAATATAAATAATTTGTATAAAAGATAAATAAAGAAAATTTAAAATTTAAATAATTTTATTGTATTCCTCTAATATATCAAGTACGGATCCGAGTTAATGCCATGAAACGAAATTGGCGAAAATAATGTTATTGTAAAGCTGATCAGAGCTACTTGCTACACTAACTACAGCTACCATACTTCTCCAGGTCCAGTACTCGTCCAGTGCTACGTCCAGTGCTGGCAAGGAACAATCATTGGACGTACTGATGCAGACTTTTTATAAAATCATTTTACAAAGGAAGAGGCCGCTATATACAGGGTGTAAACAGGCCCTTCACCTAGGCCATCAATCAAGTATTCTGTATATCACACTATGTAACTCTACGCAAAAAATATTGCTGGAAAACGACTATTTTTGTGGGGTGGATAATCACGTTTGACGGTAGGACTCAATGTAACGCACTCAAAACATTGTGCTGATGGATGGATTGAATAGTACGGGGGTCGTGAAGGTGTTTAAAGTAAAGTAAACCTTAAAAAGAAAAATTAAAAAAAAAAAAATTAAAAAGTTGGAACTTGGACTTCTTGGGACGTTAAAACCGTCAATTTTTATTCAATTTTTAGGGTTGTCCAAAATTACCAGTGGTTCACCCTTGAGTAGGTACCGTTTTTGGTATGAACAAGAGCGATCAACTAAACAGCATAGTTTCCGTTTCCGCATCACTGACTTAATTTCTGATCGACAAAGTTACTCTGGGGATCGAATTCGGGGCCGATGGCATCCTCAACGTTTAAGGCTGTTTGAGTGTAGTTGAGTTATTACTAACCAATTATTAGTTTAAATCCCTCTTGGGAAAAGAATGTCTATAATCTCTCTGTAAAAGCTTAAATGGTAGGTATTTTTAACCAAATTTACGAGTGGGAGGGCGACGGCAGTAAGGCAAGGTAAGTGAGAGAACAGAACGGAGGAAACTCAGTATGTGGTCACCCATCCACGGACCGACTGTGCAATTAAGGCTTAACTTTGCAGATCAACTTGTGTGGTTGTTATTATTTAGCCACTTCACTCACTCACCTATCTTTCCGCCGTCTCACTTCCACTCGTAAATTTCGTGACTTATCTACCTGCTCAAACAAAGAACGGTTTACCGCGACATTGAGGAGCCTATGCACTGGGGCAGGGCTGCGTTCAAATGACAGTAACTCTTAAAATAATTGCTTTAAAGTCAATACTTAGATATTATTTTGTAGGTTGATTCAAATACTTCTGATTCATCATAAAAACATATGCAACATTTAGGGGTTAATTTTACACTAGAGTAGAAAATGACAAATTTTGTATAAGATTTCTTATTTTTCTTATTAATCATGTACAAATATTTAATTATTCAATAGCCTCGGCGTTTACTCTTGCAAGAACGCCTCTAGGTCTTTTAGACTCAAAGATATTAGCATTTTATTGATCGTACCCTAATATTAGTCAATTAAAAAAACAAGATGGCTGCCATTGGCTGGGGGATAAAGTATCGGTAACCGTTATCCAAACACACTGTTTAAGCGGCATAGACTTATGACCAAAGTTATAAAAGTATTTTTTCTTCTTTCTCCTTATTAACGATCTTTAAGTTTCAGTAACTTCATCTAAATCATATCAGAACTTTGGACCTTAAGTTTTGCCCTAAGCTAAGCTGTTAAGCTCGGGATTAATGTCTAACTCTTCGAATACTTAACAGATGGGTTACAAGTTTTCCACAGTTATTTTGATATAAAGTTTTATCATAAAGCGTTCAGTATTTTTTGCGTGAAAGAGTAACAGATATCCATACAGCTATCCTCGCAAACTATCAGGTTTATAAAATAGCAGAAGGTTTTATAAACGAATCCAAGAAAAACTGAAGAGTTGTTCCCTGATTGTTAGAAATGAATAGCAAAAAGTTGAACAAAGAACAAAATTACCGATAAACAGTAGGTAATTATTTGTATTAATTTCCTTGAGGAAATAAAGGAAATCAGAAATGATTTTGCTTCAAAAAGGTGGGTATATATAAAGGTAAATAGCAAATGCTGAGGTAAAAGGAAAATACGTGTAAAAAATTACTAGTGGCACCAACATAAATAAAAATCTAATGAAGTATGGCGTGGAAAATAGTAAGTAACTAAATAATATTATTTTTGTCCCAAAAATCTCAATTCTACGTGAAAACCCCAGTTTCTCCGAAAGCAAACGTTACAAAAAAGGCTTCAAACGAATTCAGGATTAGGACAAAGTCGATCTTGGCTTACAAAAGCAAATTTTATTTTCATAGGAAAAGTTACAAAGGGATTTATGGTAATTTTGGGAAAAAAAGTAGCAATATGGGAAGTTTGCCCGCGGCTATGCGCTCATCTTTGAGTATCGACGGATGTATGACACGGGTTCAATTTGTATGTTTCTTGCAGTTTCTTGTGTAATATATATTATAAATGCAAGAATACGTCTCTCTCTGGCGAGTGAAAAATCGGTTGTTAGGGCCGGGAAAATCGTCCGGCCTTGGTTCAATCCATGGTCCGGAGCGAGACGGAATGAAACGCCGTCACCTCCTTCTGCGAAGCAGTCATGCTAGCGAAGGAGGTAGCGGAACGTGAGAGGGAGAGATCCTCACGTCCCAGCCGCCGCGGGAGACGCACCGGGTGTCGGCCACCGTAGGCGCGGGCCTGTGGACGGCGAGCTATGGGCTGGCTCGCCGTCCGTCCGTCTTATGACGACAGGCCGTGTCGACGGCGCGTTCGTGTTCCACGCGCGCCTCAAAGAGAGTCAGCAAACAGGAAGGGGCCCGAAAGGATCGATGCCTGCCAGGGTTGCGGGACTGTTCGAAAGAGATACCGCGGCCCTGGAACACAAAGGGCAAAGGAAGGAACATGGATGGATTTTAGTCAGTAAAAGTCTGACACTCCCTCCTGCTCAGCCCAGAGCGGGAGGGGTTATTTGATGATTTACCATCCGAAAAAATTAAAAAATAAATGGCTGGGAAAATCCTACTTAATGCGAAAGTATGTGAGGATAGATGGATGTATATGTATATCTTTCACGTAAAAACTACTCAACGATTTGGATGAAATTTTGCACACACATAATTTATAACTTAATAATTTTCATTTACTACTATTTCTAGTTACGGATTTTAAGCCTTGTGTAAATAAGAATTAGCCATAAATTAGTATGGTTTTGGTAAAGGTTATTTTCTTGAATCCATATCTCGAAACATGCAATTCACGGTAAGACGAAAAAGCCCATAACAATTATACTAACCCTACACGAAAAAACATGATGGATGTTAGGTTAACATGATGTATTATATCCCTTTGCGTAGTAACCGGCCATATATTATGAGCCACTTAGTTTTGAAAAGGAAATGTCCTAGGCGGCTTGCCAACTTCTGAGGTTGCCGCTCGGACTTGACCTTGGCAGTGAATTAAAAACGTGTAAGGAAAGACTGCCAAAAAGAATAGTGTGAAAAGACATTTGTTTATGTTTTTATCTACCATTCTTTTACAGGAGTTGAGTGTAAGTGGAAAGCTTTGAGCCAAGTCGTGGAACTCATGAGTGTCCAACCAAAAAAGTTCAATACCTATCCTGGTATCCTGAGGGCCTAGAAAAGATGCGATTGCTTTAAAAGCATTTTGTATTTATACGATAACTTACGACAGGATTTAGTTTTTTCGTTAAATTTCAACTGTCTACATAATACGGATCATGAGATACAGCCCGCTCACAGACAGACGGACGAACGGACGGACGGATAGCGGAGGCTTGGTATTATGGCCCCGTTGGTTACCCTTCAGGCTCGGAACCCATAAAACCAACATAGCCTTGAAACATAGAACTATCAGTGCTTTTGTGTTTACCAGTTTGAATTCTGAGCTGAATAAAATTTTCATCTGAACATAGGATTTTATCAGCATCCGGGGAAACGGAAACTCGACCCCTACATCGTTTCAAAAAGGCTATGCTCCCACAGTCGATTAAACATTTTCTATGTAATGCATCCACATAAATTCTCAATGCAATGACGTATCTAGTCGATATTCCATCCTCTCTGAATGGAGATAGGATTGCGCTTAGAGATTCCCTGGTAATATTTGCGGTGCACTCCCAAGGCGACTGCTCGGCAATTTTTGCAAAAGCTTCTCTTTAAGAGTTCATGCAGTATGTGAAACTACGTGAATGGGGATATTTGCTGCAGTTCGTGTGGATCCTAAACCTTAAAAAAACTGATTATACACATTACACATTAAAGAAACGGTAGGGAAAGAATCGGAAAAAAGGGAAGTTGGGGCCAAAGAAGAGCTCGTAGCTATATAATAATAGACGCTCGGATCTATCTTCAGATTAAGCCACGCTAGACTTAGTTGGTCCGTGGATAGGTAACCATCCATCACGTACCGAGTTTCCTCCGTGCCTCGGAAAGCACGTTAAGCCGTTGGTGCTAGTTGTCATTTGTAGATCTTTGACAGTCATTACAGGTAGTCAGTGGCCCGAAAGTCTGAATGTCTTACCCCTTAGGGTATCGTATTACCCAGTAATAACTTGGTTGTGGAGGTAAGATAGGCAGTCGCTCCTTGTAAAATACTGGTATTCAGTTGCATTCGGTAAAAACTGGAAGCTGAAACTAATATAATTGGAAAAAACCTAGGCAGATGATGATGGCATTAAAGAAACGGTAGGGTTAATTCACGTGGGGAATTGTTATTAGAGTCGTATTCACCATCAGATAAACCACTTCTCAACTGGGTTCGGACTTTTATCTAACCCGATGCATTTGAAAGGCATATTTTAATGGGCAGTATCTCATATAGATGTGTAGATTGATTGGCTTTGCTTGTTTCTATAGGGGTAAGAAGAACAGAGTGTAAAGTTCTTCATCCCCCATTGAAAAGGAAGGATCCTCCGACCTGATGGGTGTTGTGTCTGGTGGGCTACTGCCAGTCAGTTGTTGGTCTAAATAAATATGGAATATGGTCTTAAGTCGCAGATTCCCCATTTATCCCCAAGACGGGTTGACTGATTAAGATACGGTTTTCTGTAAGGGGTTTATGATTCATCTGCGATGGTCCTAAGATGTGTATCGCCAAGGGGTTCTAGCGGTGAAAATGTTTCATCCTTTAAAATATAAGTTTTAGTGCATTTACCCCAAAATGTCTTGACCGATTCAGATGCGGTTTAACCATCTCAAATAAACAGATATTGACAGTAACATACTAAAACTAACAGGTAGGTACTTACCTAAGTGCAATGCCATCAGCTCTATCCTCACTCGCGATGCTACTCCTAGGCGAGCTCCCGAGGCGGCTGCTCGCGGATTTCCGCCGCAGTTCGTGAGGATCAGGCTCATCCTTGCTGGTGAACGAGATGCGCGGCGCGTGTGCCCGTAGCCCGCCCACTTTGTGGCCCGCCACGCCGCGGCATAGCATCTGGCTTTGGGTTATGTCTGGAACAAAGAGATTCACAATTTTAAAGATGATAATATATGCTGTACCTTCTGTTCTGCCCGTCGTACACAACTACGTGCGAACTACAGAACTTAAATGACACGGGCCTGTGGACGGTGAGTAATGGGCTAGCTCGCTGTCCGTCAGTCTTATGACTACAGGCCGTGTCGACGGTGCGTTCGTGTTCCACGTGCGCCTCAAAGAGAGTCAGCAAACGGGAAAGGGTCAGAAAGGACCGATGCCTGCCAGGGTTGCGGGACTGTTCGAAAAAGATACCGCGTCCTGGAACACAAAGGGCAAAAGAAGGAAAATGGATGGGTTTTAGTCAATACACTCCCTTCCGGTCCGCCCAGAGTGGTAGGGGGGTTATTTGATGATTTACAATACGTACAAAAAAAGGACTTAAATGAGGCAATGACAGAGCTGCCTACATCACTTCGTATGGTCGGTTAAAAGAGTCATTGATTCAAGAAGCAAAATGCGTAACTGCGCTTTTCACAATAATGCCTAGAAATTGTTCGTAGCAAATCCGTCAAAGGACCTAAATAAATATTTAAATATTATAAGCCTGTTGGAGTTATATCCCTCGATGCTGAGCCCTGAAAACCCAGCAGAGCACATTCCTAGAGTTGAAAAGAAAATGGGTGTAAAAAAATGAATGTTAGGTAGATAACTGGTCGGGAAAAATATACCTTTTGTTAGCACACATTGATATAACAATTTACTCACTTTCAATTTCATGCTCTTTGATATTATGAATAACCTAACAAACTGTAAATATTCATATTCAGGTTTCCCAAGATTATCAGCCTCAGGTGTCTATCCTTCATAATCTAGTATCTAAACTATCTACTAGCCATTAGGTAAGTCATTACCGGTTTAGCATAGTATCTGCCTTCCTTAGGTACCTTATTGGAGTATATTCAATGTTTGTTCACTTAAAATATGAGCTCTATGCAAGTGTAAACAAAGTTGATTTAGACTCAATTAAATAAGTCACAAAAAGGTTTGAACTTAACGCAAACTGAACTTTACGTGTGGGTTTTAAAGTTGTTTTTCCAAAAACATATATTTGAAAGCTAAAATGCAAACGCAGTTTAAGTCTTAGGTATACTACGGATTAATAATTAATATTCTACTGTAAACTTGAGTGTAGATGACAGTAATAGTGCCATTAGGTGGTAACACAGATGTAGATATGCCTAAGATATCGCAAGAGTACCTACTTCGCGTGAAGCATTTTATGTTTAACGTGGCTACTGTCGCAGCTATAGCTTATTTGTTTAAAATAACAACGTTACAACTCAAGAACTTAATTCTAGACATAAAGAACAAAAACCTAGTCTATCTTATAAGTATTGAATACATATACTTGTTTGCATAATGACTAAATAGTGCTTATGACGTCAGAGTAGGTCGTCAAATAGTGCCACGCTTGGTTTTCCTACGGATCGTGATACTTGGGTTATCTAGGTATATCTATGTACTTATATCTGTGGGTGTTATAGTGTGAGATCATAAATTCAACGGAGCCTTGCTGGAATTGACAGGTCGGTAGCTTGGCAGATGTGCAAGGATTCCAGAGATTTCTAGATGGGTCTGAATAAGTGATAAGTACGTAGAGCTTAGAGGCATGTGGTCTGGGGTTTTAGCGATATGTATGTAGGTACATAATATACCGTTGTAATGTTGGTACCCAGAACCAGAGCTACTGCCAATAAAAAAGACACAACGGAATTTTATACCGTCATAATCGTAGAACAGTGACGGATATGACATAATTATGGTAAACTTTACAGGGCAGTCATTTCAAATGTTTTTATTAAATAACTTTTTTTAATACTACATTTGTTGTGTTGAAAATTTACACACATCTGACACTAGGTTTTATTTTAAGATGGAATTAAACAACAACTAATAAAGTTTACGATTTTCTTTGAAAATCACATGTTCGTTTACTCCGTCAGAGTTCCATGATTATGACGATATGTTCGTTTGCAAAAAGACACGTTTACTTCAGCGAGACCGAACAAATCACAGTCAATTACAAAAATAACACTGATTCTAAATTCGCTTGTGTGACCGAATACTAACAGAATTATTTGTGTGACAACCTGCTAGATGTACCTTAGGCGGACAACTTTTAAAGTACTACTGAGTTCACTGAGGGTCGAAAACATTTCAACCTTGTACTTGTGGCTTATGAGTGAAAACCGTCAACGACAAGTTCATTGACGGTTTTTAATCTTATGGCACAAGTAGTACCTAGCTATTGTCTATAAAGGGTGTAACAAGACCCTTAACGAAGCCAAAAAGCACTTATTCTGAGTAATTTTTTTGTTCTAGACCATACCTGGTAACCTTCTAGTTACGGAGATAACAGATTGTTTTTAATGTAAGACTTTTGGAGATACGTGATTTTTTACCCCAAAAAAAAGTCGTTTCCCAGCAATATTTTTTGCGTAAAGTTACTTAGTTTGATGTACATAATGCTTGGTTGACGGCTTCGTGAGGGGTCTGTTACATCCTGTATAGGAAAGAATACCATTCCTAGGTTTGATATTTCTTGGCATTAGTGTTAGAATCAGTCTACCAAAGCGGAGGTTTAAAGAAAGGCGAAGTAATAATTTATTTGCAACGTATAAAAGGCAAACAAAAATAAGCATGGCGCGTCAGCTTTTTCTCAAGAAATTCATACAAGAGCCAAAATTCCATTTGTTTATTTATTCAAAGAACCCTTGAAAGTAGCTCTGAGCCATCATCCGGAGACATACGCGGGTAAATAAAATCATACCAAACCGCTTATGCAGTGACCATATTGGGTCCCATTACCCCGAACATTTGGCATACAAGACAAATATTTGGGACGTCGAAAAGGCGAAGAGAAGAATTTTTTTATTGCCTCTTCCAAATAGATATTCGGATAGTTTCTAGATTCGGTTGATTTTCTTCGACAAAAGGATTTCCTGTGAACTCTCAGGGGCCGGATGAGACCTTTTTATTTTCAAGAACAAACGGGTCTCTAAGGTCAATTCTGATTATGATGTGCGCTTGGATTATAGTTTGATGTTTCTCTTTGTATCTGACATTAGTTTGACCTCCAACTTTATGTTGTTAAAGGTTCGTAACTAGAGCTGATTACGGTTAGCCTCAATTTTGACCGTAATTGCATCGTTAAGGTAAATAAGGTTCGTTCGTCGTATTAGGTGTATTTTAAGAATAGAAGTCCTACATTTTTATGTTACGAGTACCTACATCACGTGTAGATAATGTCTTTCGAATATTTCACTGTCTGTTCCGTAGTCATAATTTATGGACGGATTGGCGGCTTACCCAAATGGAACTTTGGCTTAAAAGATTTATTGTTATTTTAATTTCCTTGTGAGAGAGATCTTTTTCACAATTCAAAACATGTTTGAAACATTTTAAGGTTCCGTACCTCAAAAGGAAAAAATGAAACCTTTATTGGATGACTCGCGTGTCTGGCTGCCTGCCTGTCCGCCTGTCACAGCCAATTTACTCCGAAACTACTCGACCGATTGAGTTGAGACTTGATACACACATTGGAGGTTGAGATTTTAAACATGGGGAGGTAAATTAGAAAATAAAATAAATATTTTGCAAACTATATCGTGCTACATACCAAATATTTTTTTTATAATTTTAAGATAAATAGTTTTGAAGTTATTTAAGAAAATAGGCGAAAATTTACCATCTTAACTTAGAACGACAGGGCCGATTTTTTCCCGATTACAGGAAAACCTATTAACAACAAATAATAAAAATAAATTAAAAATAAAAGGGAGCTCGCCTGCTACGATGATACGGAACCCTTCATGGGCGAGTCCGACTCACACTTGGCTGGTTTTTTTATAATATTTTCATAGGATTCGTCGCCATTCTTGAGTGATAAGTACATTTTGCGAAGTGTGTGTAACAGAATAAACGCACAACCTCTTAACGGGTCATTGTACTCATCATTATGAACAACTTTCACTATGGGACTAACCCCGAAACCCGGAAAAAAAACAGCTGTTCAGTACATTTTGTCGAATTATGCGCACAGAAATGTATGGGGCAGTCGATTTTTTTTCGCGATTTCAGTTTTGGTCCCATAGTGAAAGTTGTTCATAATGATGAGTACAATGACCCCTTAAGAGGTTGTGCGTTAATTATGTTACACATTGTATATATCGCTGGACATTACACGCAGCGCCATCTGGGTGCCACACTAAGCAACGAGGCTTGTGTCGTGGACACCAGATAGTTGATAGATACATAGATACTTTTTGTTTGTAAATACATACTTATTATACATATAAACAACCATGACTCTGAAACAAATGTCCATGCTCATCACACAAACATTTGCTCCTACAGGGATTCGAACCCTAAGAACGTAAGGCCGCCTTACTACCGCTGCGCTATTCGGGTCGTCTGTGAGTTTAGTATAAGGCCGAAATCGATAATAATGCTTGCTCCTGAATCTGAACCATCTTCTAATAAGAATATACAAGATGTCATCTAACCTATGGGATACAGCTGTCAAATAATGCTATAGTCATGCTTCAGTCGCTTGGATTGCCCTCAACTCCGTATTTGTGCCTACTCTCACATCTTTGTGTTGCCGGTTATGTTTTTTGTTTCGAACTGTAGTCCAGCCCGATTCCTTCTCGTCTTCAAATTCTTGAGTAGTTGGTTCCTCGGCCTCTAGTGAGCTAGTGATACACTTATCGATGTAACAAAAGCCGACTTCGTGGCAAATGAGGCATAGACAGAGCTGCCTAGGTCACTTCGTACTGGTGGGTTAAAAGAGTCATTGATTCGAGAAACAGAATGCGTTACTGCGAGCTTTTCACAATTATGCCGTAAATACGTAAAAGTACTGCCTGAGCATGAGGTTCTGGATTCGCTTCCCATGTCGGGTAAAGTGTTACTGGTTTCTTCCATCAGGAATTTCTCAATAGCAGTCACGGAGTCTGGATTTGTGCCCGGTTGATGGCAATAGGCTCGCCCCCTATTACATGGGACTTAATTGGAGAAATGTATTACTATTGGGTACATCTTTGCCGAACCCCTCGGGGTCTACAGGCGTGATGTTATAAATAAAAGTAGCTTTTACCATTCAGTCAGGATTAAACAGAACATAAATACAATTGTTTCAGACATATCTTTCACGAACTTGTCAAGAGACACTAAAACTAAGTTTACTTAGTTGGAGTACTGCAATAGATAAACTCAAACTCTATATTGCATTCATGTGTACATTTAGTTGTTACATATGAGTAGGTAAGTTCCAACATGAAACCCAGTTAGGGCACGGCAACATAATAGATTGGACAAACAAGTATGCAGTGAGTAGGTATAGTGAATTGCAAGTTTGTTATACAAATATAATCATTATCTATAGTATGAATTACTATACTAGTAATAGGTTTATGTAGTTATTTTAATTAATATCATGAGGTTATTGAATTATTTAATGTACGTGTATATATGATATATTTGTTAGTATGTTTATTTTATGTATGTACTTCTTCTAGAAAACTATACTAGAATTATTTCTTTGCAAGCGATCTCTAGCTCTAATCAATATTCGATGTTACAATTTTACACAAGAAAATTCGGAGCGAGAAATTCTTGCTTTCGACGAGCATTTTCGTCGTCGGTTGTAAAGACGAATTTTATTCTCCTAGGCAATTCTTTCGTCTAGTTTTAGTAGCATATGGAATGAATTGTACAGAAGGGACCAGAGTTCTCAATGGTAACGATTATGATTCTATCGAGAACGTTTTGGATTTTTCATCTTAAATTGTGTCTTTTATTTGTAACATTCGGAATTCACTCCTCAAAATAGTATCTTGATGTCATCATCATCATCTGTTTAGTCTTTTCCTGACTATGTTAGAATCAGCTTTTAGTCTAACTAGATGCAGCTGAATATCAATATTTTACACTAGCGACCCGCCCCGGCTTCGCACGGGTGCAATGTCATACATATAAAGCTTCCTCTTGAATCACTCTATCTGTTTAAAACAAACCATATCAAAATCCGTTGCGTAGTTTTAAGGATCTAAGCATACATAGGGACAGACAGCGGGAAGCGACTTTTCTATACTATGTAGTGATGGAGCGACTATAAAACCTCCACAACCCAGTTAATTGGTAATTCGATACCTTATTGAGATTGATTGTCAGACCCTTGGACTTCCGATTGCTGCTAACGACTGTTAAATATCTACCACTGGCGACCCGCCCCGGCTTCGCACGGGTGCAATATCATACATATAAACTTTTCTCTTGAATCACTCTATCTATTAAAAAAAAAACATCTAAACGCCTTGCGGAGTTTTAGATCTAAGCATATACAGCGTGTAACAGAAAGGGTATAATCATATGGAATACTGTGGTACGGACCATCGAACTGAACAACTTTCTCTATGAGGCCACCCTCGAATTCGTAAAAAAATAATCAGCTGTCCTATACAAAATTTCAATACCTACTCGACCAATGTATGGGACAGCAGATAATTTTTTTATGATTTCGATGGTGGTCCCATAGAGAAAGTTGTTCAGTTTGATGGTCCGTACCACAGTATTCCATATGATTATACCCTTTCTGTTACACGCTGTATAGGGACAGACAGACAAAAGCGACTTTGTATACTATGTAGTGATTTACAGTGTCGACCACGTGCTTAGCGTGCTTATTATTTACTAACTGTTTCCCGCAACCTTCGTTCGCGTGAAATTAGTTTTAAAATATTATTTTTCCTATTAGAATAGGATTTTGTTTAACAAATTCATGGGCTTTAATTATTTTGCACGGAGCCCTATTTTCTAAAATAAATGTATAACCCGTATAAATCGGTCCAGCCGTTTCAGAGATTAGCAACAAACAGACAGACATTTTTTTTTTGTTGTAAGTGCCGTATGTACGTTCATATGCATTCAGTAAAAAGGAGTTATTTAAAAAAAAAAACAGACACAAATTTTATATATTTGTTTATTATAATGGAAACTTTGCAAAATATAATTGCTTCGAAGAACGTTCACAATAATACGACTATTAATAACTACGACCTCAATTATTCTAGTATTAAGATCTATTCAGCACTGCGTCAGATTCTGATGAGCTCATTTAAATCTAATTGTATATTCATTGCGCCTCTTAATCCCTCGCTTCCGATTATTTGACTAAATAATTGGACACCTCACTGGTTCTGTAACGATGGAAGGTACCTGAAATTTAATACATGGAATTATTGGAAGATTTTGATTGATCATCATCATCACATTCTCCCAAGCCACATTCAGGCAGCAGGTAATCGGACTGCCAAGTCAAAGGTCTCAAGTTCGAACCCGAGGCACGAACCTCTGATTTTCGGCTTCGGATTCATGTGCGTATTGAAAACATCGTGAGGAAACCAGCATGCCTGAGAGGTATTTCTTAAGGGCGGCATGGAAAGCCAAGTCAGAAGCCCATGAGCGGCACAAAGACTCTGACACCAGGTTAGACACTAACCTACTCTGCCTAGCTTTTTCCCAAGTATACCCGAGTCGGCTTCCAGTCCAACCGGATGCAGCTGAATACCAATACTTTACATGGAGCGACTATCTGACCTCCCTTACTTATTACAGATAACAAAAGATTTACTTTTATCCAGTTTATTTTTGCTTTGCTGGAATTTATTAGTAAGGTACGATATTTAACCAATGTAAGTAAACCTTTTCAATCCATTGCAGCATTTAGTACCTAGTGCTAGGGTGGAGTAGAACAGCTATTAACTGACTACAGGCTGGTGCAGAAAGCTTTGATCGAAAATTCAAAATAAATATTGAATTTAGAACATAATATCACGCCTGTAATTCAAAATAAATATTGAATTTAGAACATAATATCACGCCTGTAATTCAAAATAAATATTGAATTTAGAACATAATATTACGCCTGTAATTCAAAATAAATATTGAATTTAGAACATAATATCACGCCTGTAATTCCGGAAGGGTTGGGCAGATTTAGAGGTGTATCTAACGGTACACCCACATTTCGCCAGTTATGTTTTAAGTCCTATGTAATTGGGGGCGAGCCCATTGCCATCAGCCGGGCACAAATCCAGACTCTGAAAAAATCCTGGTGGAAAAATCCAATAACACTTTGCCCAAGGTCACCCGTCAGAAATATTGTGATGTAATGAAATCGAACTTTACTTGAAGAGTTAGAAATACAGGTATTCTCAACCCTTTAAATTAAATACGCTACCTACCTGTAATTCCAAGTAGATACTTTAAATTTCATAATATTAATCAATTTCCATTTTAAAATTCTACCTATTCTGGTATGGAAAAATAAGAAGGTAACTTGTAAAATATAGTTGAATGCTGCATGAATTATTAATCGAAAGTATGGAATTTAATATCAATTATAAGGGGTTTTCACATGAGGATAAAAATAGTGCAGGCACCAAACAATATTTTTTTTGTAATCTTGCAAATATATCGGACATGTCCACCTTTTTTTTTTGACTGGTAAAAGTGCAATGTTGACAAAAAGATGGTGATCTCAAAGGATTAGGCACAGGTGTAGCTATAGTACACCCTAAGGTACCTACACCTCTGCCTTCGGGGTATATCATAGTATCACGCCTGTGATAGGCGTAATAATATGATTTTAAGTGTAAAGGTGCCTAAACATACAATAAAGCAGTACCTAAACTCGTCTAAAAGTGCCTATTCGTGCTCCAGCTTCCTACATTGAGATCATTCCCACTCTCAAGGGAAATAAGCGGCCGGCAGACGGCAGATTTTCACTTATACTGTAACAGTTATTGTTCTTATTATTTATAGCTCTGACTTTTGTACATACGAGTACAGTAGTACATTACATTCTGGCTTTGAAAATTTCATTTACGTAGGAAACTTGTGTAAATGTTCCTTACCTACCTTTGTATAGTTTGTTCACTTGATGATACTTTAGCATCGATGACGAATTGGTAGTATGAAAACATTTTTTTTTTTAACATTTGTGAATCGTGATCTTTTGTTTTTCGAGAACGACTTGGAACAGTGACGAGTCGGGCATAATCCATCTTAAGCACAGCAATGACTAAATAAGTGGAACTTTTAAAAGAAAAGAATAAAGTTTTAAGTTCGTGGCTTCGATAAACAATGTCATAAAACACATTCTGGGACAGCACTATAATTTTACAATACACTTTAAACACCAGTCCGAATGATTGTGAAAGAAATTCCTAAACCGTTGCATTAAAATTTATTCAAAAAATCAACTGTTCGACAGCGTTAACAAATCATCAAAAAAATTGTATTGATCCATTAACTTCAAATAACACACAAGAGCTAAACAAACTAGAAATATAGGTACATAATAAATATTATATATTGTTGAATTGTCATTTTGGCGTTAGTGTGTTATGGAATTATCCTCCTCGCCATGTTTGGCTGCGAAGTGAATTGACAATGTATAGCCATTAAAGATAAAATACTGCTTACTTTCATGCTGATTCAATTCTGCCTTTCAATAATTAAATTCTTCGCCATTTACCGCGGGCAAAATAAGGACACTTATTAGCCAAATCATTAGAATTTCCAAACCAAGTGGTAAAAGGAACCTTTTTCGTAAAATAAACTCGAAAACGAACCAAAAAAGGAACCTGCCTAGCTGGCCTAATAAGCTACTTGGCGAAAAAATACAAAAACCTTTTTGGGGAGTGTATTCTAAATACGTAACAATACGTATTGGGACCTTTTAACGAATTGAATGGGTTTTCAAGCGATATCGGGAACACAATGCGGTTTGTATTGTAATCAAAAATGTTCCTTGGAGTCGGAAATTGCACAGTGGAAACATTTTGTCCAGATAGGGTTCGGGAATTGTAGCATTTACGATATCGCAAGAGATTTTTTTGTGGAACAAAATTTTGCAACATTTTGGCTTGCCCGATGCTGTCTTCTAACTTATCCGTCTAATTTTAATGATTCGCTATTATGCGACTTATTTAATTATTAATTAAATTCTCATATGGACAGACAATCTTAAAAATGGTAGTTGGGGTTAAAAGGCGAAGGACGGAGTTTCATGGGATAAGCCTGTGCGCGTTTGTCTGAGTTGATTGATCAGTTAGTTCACATAGACAAAAGAAGATACTTATGTTTGTTGTTTGAACCGACTGCTGTATGACCCATCGAGTACCTACGTAAATGATTGGAATAAAACTTATTCAACCCTCAAATCACACAAGAAAACTTATCGATGTTCGTCAAAGTAAACGTTCACATCCAATCTAGCTGTTAAACTGTTTCTAATCCACAGCACTTGAAACTTGAACAATGAATCAATGATAGACACGTTCAATATCGTCCAAAGCCGTCCACGTCTCTCGAATAACGTCAAATGTCATGTACTTCAAGATAACGAAGTTTGTCCCAAAACTACGGTCTCTTGGGACCAAGCTTTATTGTATCATCAATATTTTCTCCCACTCTGATGGATTCGACTTTGCCTTCTGACATTTTTTAAAGTTCATTGAGTTGCGTTCGAAAATTGATTTAGTAGTCTGGAAGTTTTTGGTAAATCAATCTTCTTGACAATGTAATCTCTATGGTGATTCTTCAATGAACATGGCAGAGAGATAGAGAATAAGGCCACGTCAACGCACAGATAGTTTTCGACGAAATACTTTTGATTTTCCTAAATACTTATTCTTTTGTAGAAGTTGAAAAACCACTAATTGTACAAGCTTTTAAAGACACCCGCTTCTAAATCAGTCAAGTCTTTCTAATGCAAATTCAACATCAAAAGACCCGTCTAATTTTAAATAAAGATTTTTAGGTATTGCGAAAAAACCGCGCCATTGAGGTCCAGTGTGGCGTGCAAAGTCATTATCTTGAGCTCCCGAGTAACTTTGTCACGTTTCTCGTTAAAAATGCAGAGTGTGGCCCATCGGCCCTTTATTGGTCGTAGGGCTGCCACTTAGCAGATACCTACCTATTATTTGAAGTTTTCATAGATATTTTCGGATGAATGAAGACAATGTCGAATATGGAAAATTTTGAGGATGAATGTTGATGGTTATAGGACGCCCAAAGAAACGATGGGTGAACGATGATATAGCTAGTAAGGGTGTGGCCATTGGGATGACGACTAGCAGAGAAGTATGGAAGAAAAAGACGTGCTGCGTCTACCCTAAATAAATTAGGAGATGGCCAGAAGAATAACGCATATTCATATTTACATAGTAGTAGTACTATTTTCATAGAATAAGTTCAGCTTTGTTCAGTGAAAGCCGGATAAATGCATGTGTATTTAGCATTGCTCGTAAAACATAGGAGGCATTGTCCACAGCCACGAACGCATTGCGCACGGACGAGCGATTTTATGGCGTCACTAGCGCCCGGCTGGTTAGGAAGCACGGCCTCGTGAATGTGTCGGATTACATGGGACTGATATAATTGTAAAAGTAACCTTAACGAAGCTGAAATACACTTGTTCTCCTCATCATTGGGACATTTTTTTGTTCTAGACTATGTCTGGGAACCTTCTAGTTACGGAGATATTGGGGGTCAAAGTACCAATTATTTGACAAGTTTTTTTTTATTTTTAATACATGTTTTTAATGTTATAACTTTACTTTAAACTAGCTCTTTGGACGGAAATTATACCACGGGCACATTGTAAATATAGCCTATGGCACTCGAGGATAATGTAGCTTTCTATTAGTGAAAGAATGATCAAAATCGATTCAGTAGATCCAGAGATTATATTAGTATAGGTACCTCCACGGCCCTTGTACTATTTAATGCATCCATGGGCATAATATTGCGAGTGTGTCACATTGAGTCCTACCGTAAAACGTGATTTTTCACCCCCAAAAATGTTGTTTTCCAGTAATAATTTTTGCGTAGTGTTACTGAGTTTGATGTACAGAACGCTTGGTTGACGGCTTCGGGAAGGGTCCGTTTACACGGTGTATTCCCGTTGACCCAACCGCCCGTGGCCCCACTGGTGGGGCCAGCGGGAATTGATTAAAATAATGAAAAATTGTTCCCGTTGACCCCAGCAGTGGGGTCACGGGCGGTGGCGTCAACGGGAATTGATAAAAACATTAAAAATTGTTCCCGTTGGCCCCACCGTATTTCTGAGTAATAAAATATTACTCAAAAACATTGTATGGAATCGAGTAGTGTTAGTATAGTCTGCTAGTTACGGGCAGTAACCTTACGAACAAAACAAACATGAATCAAATATGCATGATTCCAAGATGGCATTTATTACTAGAAGATCGTCCCTCCTACTTTGTTTACTAAGTTTGTAGCTTCTAAAAAGGTTCTTTTTTACCGACTAATATTTTTAGCTTACGCGACACCCCTGAGTGGTGGATCTCATTAAAACGTGCCGCGCCATCGGTCCTGTTGTGCATTGTTCCTGTGTCTGTCACCTCAAGTGTACCTAACATAACTCACAGTTCACGCACGTACCATGTACGTACCATTGAGTTTAATTGAATTATTTTTTATTTAAATTCTTGCGTTACCGTCGAGGGTTTTTAAAAAAATACCTACTTTTTCTGCTTTTCAAATACGAGCATCTGAAGTGACTAAAATAAATACAGCATACACGTATTACATTCGACTGCTACGAGTACAAGTGTATTTGTCCATCATTACTGTTCAAAAGTTTAACAAATAGGTTTTTAAAAGTCGAAAAACGAAATAATTGGCATATGTATAAAGCAAATATTCCACGATGGAATTTCAACTTCGTATCTTATCTAAACTCTCTCAAGGAAATTGAACAGACCTCGTAGAAGATAGCGGAACGATCTGGACAAGACCAGCTACCAGTGGTCTACATTGACCTTGAACCGAAACAACTGGAAGTCATTGGGAGAGATCTTTGCTCAGCAATGGGATGACGCAGGCCAACAGCACCAATAACGAGGTCATTGATATATTTTTGGAAGTTTGGTTGCTACCACTCTTTATGTCAGAGCTGATAAAATAAAGCTTGCGTTAACAATTACAATCTCGCAAAGGAATCTATACCTTATACACAGGTTACATAATGGATAATGTCCACAGCATCACAGGCATCAAATATTTGTCACCATGCGGGAATCTAACCACAATCGTTACATTTCCGAAGCGCACTGTCCGATACTGAAGAATTTACACCGCAATGAATATACGCATAAGTAGCGAAGGTAAAATAGGCAGGTAGGTAGGTTTTTGTAAGAGGTAAGCCGGAGTACATATCTTTATGTTATTTTATTATTTGACTATTAAATACTGACTGTGCCATTTTTCAAAGGGAAGCTAGAAATCGAGTTATATGGAACCTTCGCCACTGGTGCGCATATCCTATACTTGCGCAAAATTCTGTCTTATAGGCAGTCGCTCCATGTAAAATATTGGTATTCAGCTGAATCAGTTAGTCGACCCCATCGTAGTTGGAAAAAAGCTAGGCTGAAGACCGAAACAAGACTACTTCCTTAGATCATAGGTACTATTATGAGATAGGTCTTACCTCAAAGTTGCCATCGTTATTTGATGACAAAATCACTTTTGAACTTTGCGTTAGTGTACCGAAATGAAACCGTTTCTATAATGAATTTAAACGCCCTATTCTGGCTTGTAAAGCTTGAAAAGATAATTAGGAAAATGTACCAGCGTGTCTCCCTATTGATGCTTCTCAGAAAGATCAGGTGCATAATGCTCGCAACCGAGTGCGTGACCAGGGGGCCTAAAATGGCCGCTTTAGCAGAATCATATAAATAGGATAATAATATGAATAACGCTAATATTCTTAAAATGGTCACAGTCGCAGTTAATAAATGATTTTTTTATGACCATTTTCCGAATTGTAACGTAATTCTAGGCCTCCAGAAGTCCAGATGTACCATCCTCATCAGCTGCTGGACATAAGCCTCCTCAGTCGCACGCCACTCAACTCGAATCTCAGCAATTCTCATCCAGGTGCTACCAACCACTCTGCTTAGAAACCTTATTCTTGCCGATTCGCGGTCTCCACTCAAGAACAAATGTCTACTACAACGGTCATCGGTTCTACATCAACACTTCAGCTTACTTATTTTGTGAGCTATGTCGACTACTCTGGTTCTCTGTCGGATCACTCAGATGTATGAACGTGGAAAAATTAAAACTAGTATATAAGGATGGTGGTTGGCGCCTTTTACATGGTAAAAAGGTATGAGATATTGTATGTATCTATACATATAACCGTGTTTTTCATTCCTACAGTAGGTAAATAATCGACATATCTAATCAAGCCACGAAAAGATCTACATGTTATAATAATATTATGGATCGCTCCGAAAGAACGAATTCGAATTAACTAAATACATAATTCACTTAGAATAAACGAACTAGTTCAGGATCTTATCGCTTATGTGGCGTCAGGTGTTATGAGGTTATTTATGGAGAATAATAAATGTCGGTAGAAACAGTGGCTGTGTGGTAAGTGTGGTTTTCTTGAACAAAATATGTTTCATAACTTACATGTTTTGTAGGGCATCAGTTTCACGTAAATCTTTTACCCCTTGGTCTTTCAAATTCAAAGGTAAAGAAAAGCACTCATGTACCTGTAAACATTCGAAATAATGGTTGTAAAAATACCCTTAACGAAGCCGAAAAGCGCTTGTTCGCTCCGTCATTACCTACGATCATTTTTTCGTTCTAGGTCTAGACCATGTCTGGGAATCTTCTAGTTAAGGAGGTTTTGGAGGTCAAAATTCCGAGTAGCTCAGAAGTTTTTTTTTTTAATTATATGTTTTTACTACCATAATATAACTTTACTTTAAATACCTCTATGACCTCTGTACTATTCAATGCATCCATCAGTACAATGTTTTGAATGCGTGAGCGGCCGTTCACACGGCGCTGTCTTGCACGACATTTTATTGTAAAAAATTTGGAACACACGGCAATAACCTATTGTTCATTCGGTTAAAAACAAATTCAGCATGGATCTGCAATGTGATCCCAAAATTATACTGCAAAATAACGGTCAGATGAACGTCATGTGAACGGGGCTTACTTTGTGTCCTACTCTGTCCTACCGTCGGTAAACCGTATCTAATTTTTCACCCCAAAAAAAAGTCGTTTCCTAGTAACATTTTTTGCGGAGAATTACATAGTTTGAGGTACAGAATGCTTGGTTGACGACTTCGTGAAGTGTCCAAACGAACACTTCGGTGTAAACACACCTTGGGCCTTAGTCTGCTATTGCAATAGTGTCAGAATGGTCTATCATTGATTTAATAAGGCCCCGCGCAGACGAATTACCCTTTGTACGCACGTCAAACGAGTTTCGAACGCGCTTCAATACACCGTGGGCTAGTGGCCTTATTAAATCAATGATAGACCATTCTGACACTATTGCAATAGCAGACTAAGGCCCCTTGTATTTAGTTTTACCGATCCGCACCAGGCAATTGCGTAACACCTTTTTTTATCACAGTCTCACAATAGATTTTGAGGAATTCCTATATAAACCACAGCTTCTTAAGTGTAAAAAATTCGACCTTCTACTCGATGTCAACATAAAGAATACGCCATGAATGTTTTTAAATTGTCGAAATTAAAGGCATTGCTGTTCTAAGTTATATCCTAAATCATGTAGGTACTCTCTGTCGACATGACTGGCTTCGATCAAATAAATAATCGGATCATCCAGTCAACGTCACAATGGATTTCCCTGAAGCTCTTAAACCCTACCCGTCATCTAACTGTCTGAACCAGAACAGTTTCAATAATACTGGGAAGCTACACTTGTCAATCAAACGAGATGACTGCTGTTACCAATCCGAATACACCCCGTTGAATCACGTTTTAAACAGGGTGTAAGGGACAGTCCTCCATAAACGGACAGTGCATTCAGCTCCTTATTCTGAATCACATTCCACCGGATTTCTTTTTTCAGTTACTTCCTTTATTTCAATGTAAAATTACATTCCCTGTACGCAGCACTAAATTTATGTAAATAATACGGCTAATATAAAAAATCCAGCAATGGATGTTGAAATACTCTAACGAACGACGCGTAAAATCAGATGTTCACTTCCTGCCAAGCTACAGAGTTCATCGAACTCGTCGTCGAACTTGCCGTTCGGTACGTGCGTTTTGCCAAGGTGCGATACATTGCGTATGAGGAAATAAAACAAATCAAAATTGGATTCCCATAACATTCCTGAAATAATTTCTTGTACCGGTCATCTTAGTATGATATATTGAATTCACCCCATCAGTTTGTGGAGGGCTGTCCCTTACACCCTGTATGCTGTGTCAGCATAATTGTCCTGTACCCCAGTAGTGGTACCCCAGTAGTGGGAGTATTCTACAACGATTTATTTTTGTGGACTCATGCGTTGCCTAGGGAATTAAAGGGAATCAAAATACCTTAATACGACCGAGTCCGAAGTTATTTACTGTACGGACCTTGCAGAAACAAGAGCAAATTTCCGTGCGTTTAAGCGTTTTTACCATAAATATTATAGGAATAAAATATAAGAAACTCAAAGACATATCTATTCCATACTAATATTATAAAGAGGTAAAATTTGTTTGTACGTTTTTATGTAGGGGTAATCTCTGGATCTACTTAACCGATTTTGAAAATTCTTTCACTAATAGGAAGCTACATTAACCCCGAGTGCTATAGGCTATATTTACAACGTGCCCGTGGCATAATTTCTGACCAAAACGCAAGCGAAGCCGCGGGCAACACCTAGTTAAATATTAAATGATAATATGTGACTTGGCTATTGTATTAAAAGTTACTATAAATAAGGATAGTTTATGGCATTTCAATAAATAAATAAATGTATCCATGGTGCTGGGCAACTGGGCTTATCCCAGTTGCGTAACGTCCCTTTGTGCCTAATATGGGCTTGTTTCGTTCTGTCTCCTGCTGATATGGAGGGAAGTGGAAATTATGGTTTTTCTACACCTCCGCTAATCTTGTATGACTAACTTCGGAAGCGGGATCCAAGACACTTAAATTGTTTCTCTGGGACTTCGTTGAGCTTCATTGTCTCGGCGCTTTTCTGGAGGTCGCCACTGTTGAATCTGGCTTTCAGGAGTTACGGTGGTTTGTAAATACAGAAGTAGAATTTAAAAAAATGATTGAATAAAAAAGCTGTCTACTATTATACCTGCTACAACTTTTATTAAGTTTAAAAAACATAAGCTTTAACGGTCTACCACATAGGAACCATGCATATTTCGGTGTAAAAGTGGCCTTAATCATTGACGACAGTATGATGTGCATAATAACAATCGCGAGATATGCAGTCTTAGAGAATATTTCCTAAAAACCGACGTCGGGATGCATCGAGATGTGGTCGCGGTGGACAAAGGCCTCACTCCGCTCTCCTTGGCTAAAGAGAACTGGCGCAAACCAGTAGTGCTTGACACTAACGCCCGCAGTGAGGTATGGCAGAGTAAGGAGCTTCACGGATGCTTTTTCCGGGCCCTACATGGGCCCGATGTAGACCTATCAGCGTCCGTAGCCTGGCTACGTTCCGGGGACCTCTTCGGAGAAATCGAAGGTTTTGTTTGTGCAATTATGGATGAAGTTATGATGACGAAGAACTACCTGATGACGAATTTGTTGTGAAGGGCGGCATGGTTGACATATGACAGGCATGCCACCGTCCAGGCGAAACAATCCGTCACATTATCTCCGGGTGTTCTCGTCTGGCTAACATAGAGTACTTACATAGACACAAGCTTGTAGCCAAGATTATTCATCAGCAACTTGCTCTAAAATATAGCCTTGTGGAATCGGAAGTGCCGTACTATAAGTATGTGCCTGACCCAGTTCTGGAAAATGGCAATAGCACATTGTACTGGGATCAATCCATCATCACTGACAGGACTATTGTAGCCAATAAGCCTGATATAGAAATGGTGGCTGATCGATATCAGAGCGGCGAGCAATGATTATTGACATAAAGGTCCCGCATGACGAGAACCTCGTGAAAGCCGAGAAAGATAAGCAAATCAAGTACCTATCTTGACTTGGCTCGCGAGGTGGTCGACATGTGGGATGTGAACTCAGCGATAATTTTGCCGATAGTCGTTTCAGCCAATGGCTTAATTGCCAAAAGCCTTGCCCAATACCTGAGGGGGCTCACGTTAGGTAGCTGGATCAAGGGCTTGATACAGAAAGCAGTACTCCTGGACACGGCTCGTATTGTTATGAGGTTCCTCTCTCTGGAGCCCTGACCGCCGGTAGCTTGGACCCTGTTCCCGGCTCTGTTCCCGGTGTGTTGACTGCAATTTTTTATATTTTTAAATGTTTTTATATTGTTTTATTATAGAATATTTAAAAATGAAAATAATTTGTAAAAAAATAAATAAATGAAATCATTTTATTTGCAATAGGTATTATCCCAAAGTTTCACGTGCAGCTAGACTATTTTTAGGCAACAACATGGATTTCTGATTAAAAAACAGCGGCCAGAAAATAATAATAACTTTACCAAATCAATCTTCAACAAAAGCACACACGTAAATCCCAAGACTTGAGTAAAATAATACAATCCAGTATAAGCATGCTCAGTTAAGCCTACACCGCCATTGAAAATGTCACCGAAAATCGCGAGATGTGGGGCAACCATCTGATGTGAATACAAAGTGATTCTATTATTAGATCACTGACAGAATCATTGGTCTGTATTTGGTAAAGGAATTTATGAGAAAAAATATTAGATTCTTATAATAAATTTAGAAAATTAAATCGCAATAACAAATTAATTATGTCGAATTGATAAACTTTTTGAAGTCGTTAAAAAAACGAATACCTCACCCTACCTACTTAAGATGAGGCCAAGCGAAGTATGATCCCGAAAAATGAGAGAAATTATTGCTTTTCTTACTTTTTTCTGAACACATCAACAGAGCCTCTTGTGCAGCACTAGTTTACTTATAATGTTATAAGCTTTCACGGTTTATAAGATTTATAACTAATCTTAAACTGTCACTCACGGGATATCTTCCGTGAGTGAGGTCATCCTGCGATCATGGCGGTTGCAACAGCCTTGAAATTTCGGGTGCTGAGAATAATGGATAATCAAATCACGGAAGATAATACGATGATATAAAGAATTATGTGACAGTATAAGTTTAGCTTACTTACTTATATTATTTTCTTTTCCGGACTGTGTTTCTAAAGCAGCCAAATCAATCAACCACCGCCAATAGGCAATTAGCGAAAATGACAGGCAACATAAAAACCTTTTGAATACGTCTAGAACGTGTGAGAAAAAACACAAACTAATATTATAATTAATGTATGTATGTAAATCTGTCTGTTGGTTGGTTGGCCAAACGCTACTTTTGATGATTGATCGCAAACAAAGTCGCAAGCAACAGCCTCAGACCAAGTAAAAAACCAAGACAGACCTCAGTCAACAGTGACTTGAGGCCGGTTTAGTAAACATGTGTGCACGTGTTGAGGCGTAGTTTAATTGTAGTTTGATGTAAATGTGTGCGTGTGAGCGTGCATGCACAGAGCGAGGCGTAGTTTTGCGCATGCTTCACTTTAATGTTCTCAGCGCTCTGTCTTGTTTTTTTTTTTTAATTTGGCCTGATGCAACAGCTAGTATTTTAAAAGTAGGTAGATATAATAAGTGAATAAATCTCGGTTCTTTACGCAGTAAATTATCGAGGATCACAGGGAATCTCCAGCATTTCATAAAAGGAATAGCGAAAAGAATTTGGGGCAGATAAAAATGTAAAAGAAATATGCTAAGGCTTCAGACTGAATTTAAGTAAAATGCGTACCTTCAATTTTACAGTCTTCATCATTTATTGTCCATTTAATAAAGCAGTGATGGCTCAGTGGAAGCTAACGAGTCTTAGGTTGAAGGTTCGATATCACAGAGGCACGATAATTTGTGGAAAAGAGGAAACTAGTAAATCGTCAAAAGTATCTATTCGAATATAGGTATGTGAAATCCACAAAACCGCACTGCAATACGTGTTATTGAAAAGTGCCCAAATATAATAGTACATACACAAATTGGTAGGTACGTAACTGCTAAGTTTACAGTTATACAGGAGGGTGATTTCGTTACCTGCATCCTTCAATAAGGTATATATGAAACAACTTTCCCAAAGAAAGACATTGCCGATACAAGAAAAAAAAAACGGCAAATGTTTCCGTAGCACCAAACAATTCAATAATTTAAAATAAATAATATTAAACACACATCGCATGGTTTTAGACTAGAGCAACAATTTCTTTGCCGAAAAGATTTTCATCCGAGCTACCATTTTGGAAATACAGAGCGGTTTATATAAAACTACCTTCGCGTTGTTGTGGAGGTTAGATATGCAGACGCTCCATGTAAAATACTAGTATTCAGCTGCATCCGGTTAGACTGGAAGCCGACCACGACTTAGTTGGGAAAAGGCTAGGCATATGATGATGATGTTAGTAGGCGTGAGTTTATATATTTTTGAACTAGCTGTTGCCCACGGCTTCGCTCGTGTTTTAGTTGGAAATTATCCCACGGGCACCTTGTAAATATAGCCTATGGCACGCGGGGATAATGTGGCTTTCTATTAGTGAAAGAATTTTCAAAATCGGTTCAGTAGATCCAGAGATTTGTCCCTACAACCTCACAAACTCGAAAACTTTACCTCTTTATAATATTAGTATAGATAAAATAAAATTCGGAGGCCCATAATTCGGAAATTTGTTGTTTTTCCACGAATCGGTTATGAATTCTTTTTGGGAATCTTGTTAAATAGGAAGGGGACATTCACCTACTTGAAGCATACAGGTAAGTAAATCGCCACCCTGTATATGGCTCCTCCGTTTTGTAGTTTTTGTTAAATTCCTTCGAGATAGAAGTTAGAAAAAATATTTTTTGTCGCAGGGAAATGACGTGCATCATACAATGTGACAAAAGCAAAAAAAATAACAATAAACATACAACGCATAACAAAAAAAAAATTAAAAAAAAGTGTTCGTAGCTTGCACGTCGTGACTGCGACAAGCAGGTTACCACTCAGCATGATGCTGTGCTATGGGGGGACCCACAGCACAGCGCTGGTTTTCAGTGGTCACCCGTGAAAAAACGTACAGATAGAACATAATATAGCTAGAATTATTGTTATAAAAGGAAGATAGAGGCAGTTATGTCCGCAACTATTTAATGAAAGTTCGCTAACTATCTTGACGAAGGTCCGGCTAACTATAACTTATTAAATTGACTAACCACTTTGTTAATTTCGTCGTTTAATTAACGCCTTGAGGGTTTCGATAATTAACTTTATAAATCCGTTCCTCGCCAAATGTTAAACTGTTACCTAACATTACATAATATATAAAGGGTGTAAAAAGACTCTTAACGAAGCCGAGAGATACTTATTCTCCCCGTCATGACTTTGGAACCTTCTAGTTACGGAGATTTTGGGAGTCAACGTTCCAACTTTTTCACACTTTTTTTTTAAATGAAAATTCTTAATATTAAAACTGTACTTTAAATACTTCCAAGATACGTGTACTATTAAATACACCCATCAGCACACTGTTTTGAGTGCGTTACATGGAGTCCTACCGTAAAACGAGATTTTTCACCCAAAAAGTCGTTTTCCAGCAATATTTTTTAAGTAGATTTACATAAATTTGTTTTATATGTATGTCTTTTTTATACTATTATTTTGTAGCTGTTTGCTGTTCCTCTTGTATAAAATAAAATAAAATCATTCTAAACCGATTACGAACATAGAAACTCATTGATTTTTTTTTTAATTCGCGCACTTTCCTACAAAAGTGCAATACCAAAACGGTCAAAATATACGGAAAAGCTGTCTCTTATAAGGAGGTTCTTATAGATGTGCCAAATACGTTGTAACCGTCTGTGTGTCGGTGTATTCCACCGTCAGTCAGACATTGAGTTGAAATTGGAATGGCAAATATTAGAATGGATCTATTACTAACCTATGTTTATTGATCATGATAGATATTTGTAATATGTAGGTATAACTAATTTATCTGGTTTATTGGCAATTATTTGCATAATTGCATGTTGGGACTCAATTTACGTATAAATTAGATTAATGTTAATAATATTTGAATTTGAATGTGTGTAAGCTGTTCTTGGTTTGTGGAATAAAGAACAAGGAGTTCACTGGCAGAGGTTGTAAGGTTAAGATGGTTTTAATGATAAGAAGAAAAGAAAGAATATAATTTTATTTATCGCTAGCGACTAATTATTCCGTTATAACAGTCATGATCACCGATACAATCAAACCATGAAAGTTCTCAAATATCTTATTCAATTTAGTGCTCACAGCCTTTTCAAGGATATTTCAAAACGCTTAGTTGTCACTTCCCGTGACCCAAGGTCTGGCTTTTACCTTGGCCAAAGGCTTAGCGTTGCCATACAACGTGGCAACGCCGCCAGTCTCTTGGGTACATTACCAGTTGACAGCGTTGAGGAGGAGTTTTTTGACGGCATTTTTTAAGTTTGCTGCTAGGTTATTTACTTTAGGTTATTTTAATTTATAAATGTATACTTAATTAAAAAATAAAACTTTCCTCACAACATTTTCATTGAAAATCTATCTAGTCAAAATGTCGAAATTAATTTAATTAATAAACAAATTATAAAATAACCCGAAGTGAGACGAAATGCTTTTCACATTAAGACTTCTCTTATTTAACGAAACATAGCAAGTACCTATAGAGCAACCGAAGTTCTAGAGAAATGTTTTGAAAAGGGAAGGCTAAGCTAAACTTTATTAATTAAATCAATACTGAACACTACGTTCCACGTACCCACGTTCTAACCAAAGCGACTGGTCTCATAATATGTGTTCATTTCTTTCAAAAAACAGAAGGTGCCCACTGTCGAGACCCCGTATTAGGGTTCGCCGTACAAAATGAACACAACGGTCGTCGATTGCTTTGGTTAGGAAGGGTACATTATCAGGATTGGTTTCCGCACTAAGTCCTTCAACTGGAACCTTGTTCGAGGTTAGGGCCCAAAAGGGTTCTCTAAATAAAACCGTCTCAAAACTAAACTTAGTTTTGAAACTGTTTTCACATAAAAGGTTTTAGTACAATAAATATATCCAACAAAATTGATAATGTCTTAAAACAACTCCAAAAAAAGCTTTCAAATAAAAAAGTTCCATTAACCAATATAAAGATTGTACCACAGATAACGTACTCACAATACATTCAATCAACTATTAAACCTTTTAAAACTTCGCTCATAAAATCCTAAACTTCTCAAAGAAACTGAGCGATCAAATTTTAACGATTTCCAAAGAAAGAAAACTTTCAAAGAGCTATCGATATTAAAAATGAGAAAGTTTTGAACTCCATTATACATTGATTCTGTTAGAAAGTAAATAATCTGCAAGTTAATACGCTAAAAGTATTGCTTTACAATACTTTTAGCGTATTAACTTGTAGATTATTTACTTCCGGACTCGACAAATACTTCAGTAATCATGAGCGCTAATTATGCTAAATACAAAAAATAGCACATTGGTCTCTGCAATTTAAGAACTATAAAGGGTGTTACAAGACTCTTAAAGAAGCCGAAAGGCACTTGTTCTCCCCGTCATTGCGATCATTTATTTGTTCTAGATCTGCCTGGGAACCTTCTAGTTACGGACATATTGGGGTCAAAGTTCCAACTTTTTCACAAGTTATTTTTTTTAAATACCTGTGTTCAATGGAAGATTTTCACTTAAAACACCTCCACGACCCCGTACTATTCAATGCATCCATCAGCACAGTGTTTTGAGTGCGTTACATTGAGTTTTATGATAAAACGTGATTTTTCACCCCAAAAAAAAAATTCGTTTCCCAGCAACATTTTTTGCGTAAAGTTACTTAGTTTGATGTACATAATGCTTGGAATGCTTCGTGAAGAGTCCTGTTACACCCTGTAGGTTTAGGTCCTTACACGAAGACTGATTTCGCTTCCATTATCGTTTGAATGCCACGTTGATTGAGTGGTCGCAAGCGCGACTGCTGAGCATGAGGTCCTGGGTTCGATTCCCGGGTCGGGAAAAGTGGTATTGGGTTTTTCCATCAGGAATTTCTCAGTAGCAGCCACGGAGTCCGGATTTGTGCCCGATTGATGGCAATAGGCTCGCTATATTACACGGGACTTAAACATAACTAGCGACATGTGGGTGTACACCTCTGCCTTACTCTTCTGGGATTACAGGCGTGATTTTATGTCATGTGTCTCGTGAAATGTCGGTCATAACTTTGAGATAAAACCTATTTCATAACAATGTCAATGGAATTCTGACATGTCCGCTTTGTACGCAGAGTTTTTCGGCCAAAGTTGGATATGCTATTATAGCCACTTGAGAGCACATGAAAGAGCAGCACACCAAAGCTCTCGACAAGCACCCTAGAAAGCCATCGAATGCAGTCGCTGTGGCTGAATCCTGCTAGATAGCATCAACATTATCATCTTCATTTCATAACTGAATTCCAAAATTCTATTTTTTATGTACGCTAAATAGGCTTGCGTGAAGCAATGATGCAGCCTAGGGTGGAACACGCTTGGCTAGAAGAAACCCATTTACTCGAACATCGAAGAGATCCAGATTAAAGGATATGAACGGGAAACAGAAAGTTCATAACAGCAGAGAATTACTATCAATATAGTACGAGAAATCTCTTTTTCATCCCATCTATTCAAAAAGGACGACTTGGTTCGCCTTTATGTGCACCCAAAGGTGGTGTTTTCTATAAGAAACTTTTAGCGGTCAGCAATGAGTTTTTAATCCTCTTTATAAGTGCGCCGCAATTATCTTTGCCGCGCACTTTTTGAATTTGGAACATCTTAGTGTTCACCACCAAAGAAATAGAACGCAAATATTGTTTGAATAAAGACTGGCTGGTACGACGGCCCAAAGTCGCGCCGCCGTCGCCGGCTGAATAAAAAGAAATCAAATTAAAAATGCGCGAACTAAAGCCCGCGTCTTTGTAAATTTTCACGGATTCTTCAAGTGACAGTGAAAGTATTAGAACTGACGCAAGCAATGTGATGGATAATCTATTAAGTACCTGCAAAATCCTGGTAGAAATATATGAAAGCCCATGGTATTTTTATTGAATGGAGAAATGCAAGAGGCGCCAAGAATTTTTCAGAATCTGTGTTTTTAGCCTACTTCCAGTACTTAGCCAAAACTAAACCACCTTCCACTCTTTGGAGTACCTACTCAATGCTAAAATCAACAGTCAGTTCTAATAACGACGTAATACTGGACACATTCGAAATTAATACCGTATCTGAAGAGGATGTCTGATGGATTTAAAGCTAAAAAATCCAAAGTGTTCTCAGTCAAAAACATGGGAAATAAAGGGAATCTTTATATCGGAAGACTTTTCTAAGGAAGTTATAGAAAAGAGAAAGGCTTTGCTACCACAGCTACTAGAGGAGAAGAAAAAGGGAAATACTGCTTTTCTGAAATATGATAAACTAGTAGTTAGAGGCCCCAACACCGACAAAAGGAAAAGAGAACTATCTACGTCACCACAGTCGACGTCAACTACTAATCCTAAAAAGCAACAGACGATAAGTTCTATTAAAACTAACAGGAAAAACGCCTTCGATTTGATGAGAACCCGATCAAACTCTCTCACTGACATCCACGCACATAATAACCAATAGCAACTAACAACCGGCAAACGGATAATCCAACCAAACTACGAAAACCAAACAAAAGAAATAACACAATCTCCCCCAAGCCGACTGGTCCTCGTGGGGGACAGAGACCACAACCCTCCAACGACACAAGAAATAAAGTGCGAAAACAGTCACAGAATACCAAAAATCTATGTTGCAGCTCTCAATGTACTTACACTGAAAAACGACGAAAACCTTGCAGAATTAACATATGCGTTAAAACAGATTAAATGGGACATCGTCGGCCTTAGTGAAGTAAGGCGGATGGGAGAAAAAATTATTTCCCATCCAGACTTCCTTCTATACCATATAGGAACGACCCCAGGTCAGTATGGAGTTGGTTTTATTATCAAAAAACACCTTACAAATTATGTGGAGAGCTTTATAGGAGTATCAGAGCGCATAGCAGTGATGAATCTTAAGCTACCGGGTTACCAGGATCCATGGTCCATCATACAAGTATACTCGCCTACGGAACAATCTGATATAGGATCAATAGACTCATTCTACCTAGAGCTAAATAAAACAATCCAAGACCATGCTCACAAAAACCTTGTTGTGATGGGAGACTTCAATGGCCAAATTGGAGAACGACAACTAGAAGAAGACACAGTCCTGGGACCATTTTTATATAGAAAAAAGACCAGAAGCAGAAACGGAGAGAAGTTTGTCAACTTCGCACAGGAGAATGGCTTGAGAGTCCTAAACACGATGTTTAAGAAGAAAGAAAGTAAGATGTGGACCTGGATATCACCAGACGGGAACGTAAAAAACGAAATAGATTTCATAATGTCTAGTAAAAGCAGATACTTCTCGAACATGAAAGTCATAAGCAATTTCAACTTCAATACCAACCATCGAATGATTCGAGCAGAACTGATGACAATCCCGCCAAACAACCCAAGACCAAGAAGTAATGTGATGAACACAAAACCTACCAAATACCAAACAACCAAAATAGCCAATACCATAACGACAAAACTTATAGATTACAATAAAGAGACAACAAACATGGAGGTGCAAGAAAAATACAACTGGTTAGAAGGAACAATCAAAACATCCATTCAGCAAGGGACTAATAGCAAAGGCCTATCTAACGAGTGGATGACTGCCAAAACTATTAACCTTCTTAAACAAAGAGCCGACCTAATTAAATCAAAAAATACCAACGACAGTCGAAAGCAAATAGCTAAATTCAGCAAAGAAATAAAAGAAAGTATTAGAAAAGATAGAATTCAAAGAAGAATGGAAACAATAGAGAGACATATTCTACAGACAGGAGGAATAAAAAAGGCATATAAGGAGTTAACTAACAAAAAGGACTGGATCGTACAGATGAAAGGTAATAATGGATTGAAGGAAAATCGAAGACAAGGAATATTAGGAATTGCTACTGCATACTACAAGAAACTATACGAAAGTACCATAGCGGAAAAAGAAATAGAATTGTTGGAAATCTCATCCGTACCCAGCATCATGCAGGAAGAAATAGAATTCGCCATAGAAACCCAAAGAGATGATAAAGCTCCAGGACCCGACGGAGTAAGCAACGAAGTACTAAAACAAGCGAAGCAGACAATAACTCCTATTCTCAAAGAAATCTTTAATGACATTATTAATACAGAAACGATTCCACAGCAATGGACTATATCTAATATAATCCTCCTATACAAAAAAGGTGATCAGTACGATATCGGAAACTACCGGCCAATAAGTTTGATGTCCAACCTGTACAAAATATTTGCAAAGATCGTACTCAAGCGAATGGCAGGAAAACTTGATGAACAACAGCCAATAGAACAGGCAGGTTTTAGAAAAGACTACTCAGTACTTGATCATATCCACGCTGTAAGGCAAATCATCGAGAAGTATGAGGAATATCAACTCATATACTATCTAGCATTCGTTGATTATAGCAAGGCATTCGACTCGTTAATACATACAAACATTTGGGAGGCGTTAAGAGAACAAGGGATAGAACAAAAATATATAAGATTGATTAGAAATGTATACAAAAATAGCTCGGCGTGTATTCAGCTAGAAAAGAAAGGAGATTCTTTTAAGATACAAAAAGGAGTAAGACAAGGAGATCCTCTTTCTCCAAAACTTTTCTCAGCTGTTTTGGAAATGATCTTCAGAAGCTTTGAATGGGGAAATCTAGGTTTAAATATCGACGGCCGCAAACTAACTCACTTGAGATTTGCCGATGATATTGTGTTATTCGCAAAAACGCCAGAAGACCTAAATATGATGTTAAACGAACTAGCATCTGAAAGTGAAAAGGTAGGACTAAAACTAAATCCCGAAAAAACAAAAGTAATGACCAATGGAAATAAAAATAGCATAAAAGTAGGCGAGTCACACATTAACTATGTTGAAGAATATGTATATCTCGGACAGCTGATATCCCAAAGATAACATAAACAAAGAAATCGATAGAAGAATAGCAAACAGTTGGAAAAGGTATTGGGGCTTAAGGGAAGTAATGAAAGACAGAAACCTACACATAGCAACAAAGAGCAAATTATTCAATATCTGTATTCTACCAATCTTAATGTATGGAAGTCAAACATGGACCATAACAAAAAACACAACCAATAAAATTGCCATTTGTCAACGAGCAATGGAAAGAAGCATGCTAGGAATAAAGAAGAGCGAAAAAACAAGAAACATCAACATGAGGAGGAAGACCAAGGTACAGGATGTAACCCTAAAAATAAAAAGGCTAAAATGGAAGTGGTCGGGGCACATGATCAGAGGAAAGGATAAATGGAGCAAAATAGTCACACAATGGTACCCAAGGGAAGGAAAAAGGAAAAGAGGTAGACAACAAAAAAGATGGGACGATGATATCAGGCAGGTTGCAGGCATAACATGGAGTAGAGTAGCCAGAGAGAGAATAGAATGGAGTAGGTTGGAGGAGGCCTTTGCCAACTGGCAAACGGACTTACAGAAAGTAAAGAAGTACCAAATACGCGAACAATTTTAATTAAGTAAAATATATTTAAGTCAAAGTGCTGTAGTTTAAGAAACAATTGTAAAAGTCCGAAATAAAAGGCTTTATTATTATAATGAAATTAAAGAAAAACTAATTGTTTGTACGACACAAAAAACAAAGAGTAAAAAATATGTCATATAAAACCTGAACCCATTGTTTTTTGGCACACCCAGGAATATTCTGTCACAATAACAGTAATATTGCTTCTTCTTCATCAGATGAACTACTTGGTCCATTTACCCAATCTTCTTCAGACATCGTGCACAAGAATTGCTGGGTACGCAAAGGACCGGTGCGTTGCGTGCGTACCACGTATGCGTAAGCGTAAGCGTACGCAGATGCGTAACCCGGTCTGTCAGGGGTTCACGCGCGTCACCACGCGCGTGTACACGTGTACGTCACGCCACGCATCTGGTCTGACCAGGCCTTTAACCTGTACTTCGATAGATACTTGTCTTATTCACATTCGGTTTTGTTACAGGTGGCTTTAATTTTCGGAGAACATGGAGCTTGTCGTGGCTTGCAATGAACCTTTAAAAATAACTGTTGATGATGTCGAAAATCAACAGGATGATTTACTGTTAGTAAAGCTGACAGACACAAAACCAAAAATTGACCGATCCTTCGTAATCCGAGGACAATACAAAACTATTGCACAGAAATACCAGGATATGCGTCCTGCTGATATGAAGACCAATCGGTTTTTCATCCGTTAACAAAATAAATGGCAATTGCTTCAAACAAGTTATGGGCAAAAATGATATTTCTAACATGCCACAAGAAATCGCTTCTTAATTGAAGTTACCAGATATCAAGCTGTATACAGGACATTGTTTTCGTCTTACTTCTGCTACCCTTTTGGCAGATTCTGGAGCGGACTTAACTGTTCTCAAGCGACATGGAGGATGGAATTCGAGCTGTAGCAGAGGGGTATAAAGATTCCATTGAGAACAAGGCGGAAAGCATGTGAACGCGTCGTGGAAAACATTAAATTGCAACCTACAGTAAATCCATCCATGCCACTGTCCCCGCGCCTATCTACATCCAAACAACGAGATTCACCGTTACATTTTCCTCAAATGAGCCAGATTTGGACATTATTTCAAACACGCAGAATATAATATCTACAAAAATCTGTATTCCTAATAAAACTGTAACAATAAATTTTCATAATTGCGAAAAATGTCTCAAATGTAAATATAAGTTTTTAGTTGTTTTCTTTATTCGTATATATACATATAAATTACATTTTTAAATATTTCTAAACAAATTAATATTAAAAAAACATTTAAAAATATAAAAAATAGTGGTCCGCCGGTATCGGGAGCAGGGTCCAAGCTTTTAGTTGTTTTATTATTAGATACCATTTAATTTCAATTTAGTTGTTTACTCTATGTTTTGTTAAATAATAATATTACAGTAAGATATGAGGCGCCTTTTATTTTCTCATAGTGGGTGATGAAAAGTAGAGTATATCACACGGGCGCAAAATATATTTTTGGCTCGGGCGACGTACTTTAAATCCATCGCTACGTTCAGGATTCTACTAAAGAATCCCTCACTTCGTTCTGGATTCAAGAAAGCGCCCTCGCCGTAAAAATATTATTTTGCTCCCTTATGATCCCTTATGCGAAATAAAATCCAAGTTTACCACTTATTATACGTACCAAATACCGAAGTACCTAAACTATTTCTAAGTAACGGCTCTAGCAGGAAACTGGAATTGAGGCTATTTATGCCATAAAAACCACATACCATATTTATGTTTTATGTCGACGTCACACACATGATTTTAAAAGGTTCTACGAGTATTCACCATAAGATTTAGCATCACAATAAAAAAACTAACTACTCGTATTTTTCATTTTAAATTCAAATTTCTAAATGTGACAGTTTAAAAAAAAACACAGGGTTGTAGTAGTGAATCGAAAGGTTTTAAGCACAGAGGATATCATGCAGGGAAACACTGCAGTGTGTGCTCGATACTACACATTCTGTCACGAGTCCGGTGTCCTTAGCTAGTCCACAATACTATGTCCGTACTGGTTTCACTGTGCCTTTATAGGTAAAAAGGTCCATTTGATAGCCCTACGTTTTATTATGGCATCTAAAACATTTAATTCGGTGTAAATACGTTATGACGTCTATAAAACAATGTTTTTTTTTTATTAATTCTGCTTTTTTTTACCTGATGGGGCCTAGCACGAACACGCAGAGCGAAGTTAACGTAAATTCGAACTATTTTAAATGTAAAAATACTTGTTTAACTTTGATTTTTTTCATTTGTATGTGTTTGGTATAATTTGAGTAGATAATGGCATGGGGATAGTTATATTTCAGTTTTTTTTTTATATGCTAAATTGAAAAGCGTGCGTTGGCCCGCAACTTGCCTGATGTGAAGCACTTATGTGGCCTAGTGCGCACGCTTGCCTAGTAAAAAACCGATTCACTCGAACTTTAAATAGATCGAGATTATAATGATTTTAATTTTGTCCGAATTGAAATAACGTTTACGACGTGGGTTCGTGCAAGAAAAACCACCCCGCTAAAAAATATCAATAGTAAAACAACCTAAGAATACTGCAACTAAACAATTCCTCGGGTTTACATAACCTAAGAGTTATGTTATGTATGCCAATTACATTTTTCTTTTACCAGCCTACGTCACGTCCTGCCCACCTCGTCAGAGGGATAGCTAACTTTAATCAAGTTTGTTCAGCGGAACAACTTGCTTAGAATAATAATAAGCAGTAAATTCTCGCTGTTTTCCTCATATTACCCACAAACACATGAATAAGTTAAGATACCGACACAAAAACTTTGTAGAGGAGATACATTCGTACATGGAATCCAAAGAGGTAAGTAGAGGTGCACGTATAGTCATATAGTGGGTAACGGGTAGGTACTCCACTGTATCGCCAGTTATAATATACATAACATAACATCACGCCTGTATTCCCCGATTGGTTTGGCAGAGCTGTACCCAATTATACAGGGCGTAACAGGACCCTTCACGAAGCCGTCAACCAAGCATTATGTACATCAAACTAAGTAACTTTACGCAAAAATTATTGCTGGGAAATGACTTTTTTTTGGGGGGAAAAATTACGTTTTACGGAGACAATGTAACGCACTTATAACATTTTGCTGATCGATGGATTGAATAGTATGCGGGTCGTGGAGGCCTTTAAAGTAAAAATCTTACATTAATAACACAAGTTTTTTTTTAAATACATGTTGTATTTAAAAAAAAACTTGTGTAGAAGATGGAACTTTGACCCCCAATATCTCCGTAACTAGAAGGTTCCCAGGTATGGTCTAGAACAAAAAAAAAATCCGCATTGACGGGGAGAATAACTAGGCTTCGTTAAAGGTCTTGTTACACCCTTTATACTGTGTCCCTATGTTTTTTCTTTCAATAATAATTGTCAAAGTACACTAGGCCTCTGTTGACAGCGGTCGAAATAGGCAATTTTTGAGCATTTTTTAAAGGTTGCTAGTGCTGATACAGATTATTTATCATCAAAATAGAAAACATAGGGACATATGGGAGGTTGATATTTATTTAACTGTAAAAAATCATAGCTCTAAAGTCATAAACCATTAAGAAAACAGGTGAGGGCGTTTGTATGGAGAAAAGACAACCCGCATTTCTTCATATGGTATAAAGCCGTTGAAACCATCAAACGTCCAAATGAAGCAACATAGAAGCTGTACCTCATTCCATACGTAACTCCCTGACTAATGAAATGTTTACGCCGGTCAATTTCATTCGTTTATTTATATAAGCCAGCGTTTTTATTTGCAACTAGACGGATTAATTCATTGCTGCATTCATTGGTTTGAATTAATTCGTTGGCCGTGATTTAAAGAATGTGTTTCAGACCTACTGGGCTGGCACGTGCCTTGTCTAACGATAATTATGGCCGTTTTTTTTGGGTTCCGTAGCCAAATGGCAAAAAACGGAACCCTTATAGATTCGCCATATCTGTCTGTCTGTCCGTGTATGTCACAGCCACTTTATTCCGAAACTATTAGGACTACACAAATAAAACTTAGTAGGTAGATGTATTCTGTGAACCGCTTTACGATTTTTATACAAAAATAAAATAAAGAAAAGATTAAATATTTTTTCATCAAACCTAGCTGCAGCAGTAACTTGTTTTTTCATTAACATACTATGAAAACAAATTTAGTTTTGCTGTTGAATGCAAAAAAATACAACATATGAATGAGCATTCAAAACATTTTTATTATATTGCTTGGTGCTACGGAACCCTGTGTGCGTGTGAGTACTACTCGCGCAGTACTTGGCCGATTTTTTACTAGTACGAAGCGACAAATAAATGAATCCCCTAATATTTACCTTATATTTTTTTTATTTAGTCTTACTCAAGTCTTGCGTTATTAAACTATAACATAACATCACGCTAATAATCCTCAAAGAATTAGGCAGAGGTGTACCTAACATTTCGCTAGTTATGTTTAAGTCCCATGTAATAGGGGGCGATCCTATTGCCATCAACCGGGTACAAATCCAGACTCCGAGGCCGCTACTGAGAAATTCCTGATTAAAAAACCCAATAACGCTTTGCCCGACCTGGGAAGCGAACCCAAGACCTCACGCTCAGCAGTCGCCCTTGCGACTACTCGACCAACGAGGCAGTCAAACGATAATCGAATCAAAATCAGTCTTCGTGTAAGAACCTAAGCCTCGAATCTGAAATTGCAGAGAATCTGGGCATTCGATTATTGCCCATGTAAAGGAATTATGGTTTAAGAACTTTATTTTTTCTCATAAAGAATATACATTATTCACTTACTGAGAAAACAGGTTTAAGAATAAAATTAAGTGTAGGTAAGCGCACAGAAATAAACGGTTCAAACTAATTAGGTACAAAAATCATACGACACACAATCCAAAAAACGAAAAAATAAGCGGGTACAATAATAATTAAGTTTGCGAAACTATGTGAATTATACAATACACAATTAATACAATTTACATTCGAATACATTTTATCACAAGAAATCTAATATAATCTAATTTCTTATTCATAAAAATTCCTCAATATCAGAACTATATTGCCATCAATCTTTAATATACATTACAATTTCTGAAAATAATAGATTTTGTGATTTTGTGTTTCTTACACATATGTCAACATCAACTAGATAAAGTCAAAGTTAAAATAATATATTTTATAAACATATACTTATGTGTTAATCCGTAGTTTTCAAAGTTAAAAAATCTTTCATACCTCTTTTATACGTCAGTACACTACCTACATCACATTGATGGGTAAAGCTTTTTTTAGAAGTCTGGCAACATTAGTACAGTACTAAAATACCTCAAAGGATGGAGGGATGCCAGCGCAAAAAGGTAGACAGTTGATATATCGCAGGTTTTCTTTTAATTTCCTGTACAGACACGCACAGTAAATATTAGGGTACACATTACTGCTATGTTCGTGTTCACATAGTAATAGTAATAGTTTAAGAGCAAATATGTCAGGTAGGTAGTTGGTAGGCGATGGGCTCTTAGCGGATTCTCACCCGATACCACTCGTCCGCGCGGTGAGGCTTGTATGAAACCCGTTGATCCGATGAATATCCTCAGATATCGACGGATTTCTTACAAGCCAATACGACGTGAGATCCGCTTCACCGCACGACCGCGCGGACGAGAGATGTCTGGTAATAACCGCCTTAGCAATGATAAAATTTATTACAGAAACAACTTTCAGTACGTACCTATCTGCTGAAAACTAACTTACTATTATTAAATATTCTTTGGTTGTAAAGAAAAAGATACAGCAAATCATTCTTTTATAAAATTAAGTGTTTTTGAATAAAAACGGGTTTTCTATCTCGTTTATAATGTAATTTTTCCAAATACGCAAATGCTATATTGTTCTCGTCATCAATGCGAACGGAAACGCGGGTATACCCAATGATTACTAAATCAGAATCAGTAAATTATTATTATTTTGCTTGCTATTCTGAAATTATAAATTGTTTTTCCCAGCATGATCGACGTCATGCCAGCCATAACTAGCACGAAACAATATTTTTATCGATCAACAAATTATATTGTTCTTCCATAACAGGCAAAAATCAGGAAAACCAATGGCTTCTTATATTTATATGCGTAACTACAATAAAACCTAGTTTAATATAGAAGCATTGTTTCGTTATTTCCAATTTAAAAAATATGTCCCTGATTACGATGAGATAAATATTAAATGATTTAAAAAGAATCATAATGATTATATATAAACTTCACGTAAAATACGTATATGATGGCAGCCACAGTTTTAATGACGTAACGACGTGACGTGACGTTGTAAAAGTTAATACAGCTGCTCACAAATTACATTAGAAACAAGAGATTAATACTAGTATTGTGTACTCTTATTATCATTGTGATTACTTCAGCTAAACTTCATAGACCTGAAAGAAGGCATCGAGGAGATCTAAAATTTCACGAAATTAATCAAAAAGATATCAATAAAGATATCCACAAAGAAACGGCGCAGTTTAATGAGAACTTGGAGAAGTAGAGATATTTCGAAGAATTACTGAAAATCAACGATAGCTTGTATTTGGATTACATTAGTCACTTGAGAGGTAACTATACACATTATGTTTTAACTACATAGCAACCCTCGGCCCTCAGATTGTAGAAACAACAAGAATAATGTACCCAGGATTTTGTAGGAGCTTGTGGCTAAATAATAACTGCCATCAGTCGATATTCAAGATAAAGCAACGGTTGCCGAGGTCCGTCTGTGGATGGGTGACCATCCATTACATATTGAGTTTCCTCCATGCCTCCGAATGCACGTTAAGCCGTTGGTCCCGACTGTCTTTTGTAGATCTTTGACAGTCGTCACAGGTAGTGAGTAGCCCGCAAATCTGACAACCAGTCTTACCAAGGGTAATAGAGGTACATCGTGGGTACCCAGTAAGTGGGTTGTGGAGGTCAGATAGGCAGTCACTCTATATAAAACATTGGTATTTTGTACTGATGACAAATCGGGAACATCAAAATTAAATAAAAATTCATTTGTTTTCTTATGATGACGAATGACGAAACTTCTTGTATGGAAAAAGATTTGGTGACCAGTCGGAACAGTGACGAGTCGGGCATAAGCCTTCAGCAGCATCCGGTTAGACTGGAAGCCCTCCCCAACATAGTTGTTGTTGTGAATGGACTAGGAAGGTGAAAATGATTTAGTAATACCTCACTTGATATAAAAGAGTCTATAGAGTTTCTTACACGTTCTTCTCCGTTGAGATCTCGCTTTCAAACCGGTAATAAGATTCAGCTTTCTAACTACATGACAGACTCCATGACAGTTCAAATCTGCCTGTAAATGGTTTAATTAAAATCAATTAATGTTATGAGTTTTTGTTTCACCTCTGTAAGTTAAACAGAAAAAAAGTATTTTTTATTTATTTTCAGATATTTCTTCTTCTCAACGAGTCCTACAAGCCTAGGTATGATAAATGAAGGTCTCCTGGACAGGTTCACCATTCATACTACCGGATTAAATGAATCAAACGGCATTGTATTTGGGAAACTGAATAAAAGACCAACTAACCGTGATTTTTATTTTCTTCGCCACAATCGCCGATAAACCTAAGTTAAACAACTTATTTCTTCACTTTTATTGCTTTTCATTAAACAATGCAAAAGCACACCATAAGCCTCGGTAGGCTTTTTGTGTGCCAGACGGTATGACCATACTGCCTTTGATGTTTGGTAGCTTCAAAGGCATTAGGGTCATACCATCTGGAGTCTCCCATTGTTGCGTGGCAAGCCGCTGTTGGGTTTTAAAACAGCTAGCACTTGGTGGCAAGGGCACGACGAATGATGTCATAAATAAATAGGATATATTCTACCATGATCGATTAGACCTACCGATAAAAACCATTAAAGTTATTTTTATAATTTATTATACTTCCAAATAATCCCAATACATTGTGGATTAATTTACATTGGGAAATACGTACAAAATAGCAAACAGTTTTGTATTAGCCTCATAACTTTTAATTTATTAGAAGTAAGAGCAATAAAATGGCATAACAAACAAACGCAGTTATTTTCTATTAAATTAGCTAAAGAAATCAACAAAACATTTCAGTAATTTAAAATCTTGATTGATAGATGGGTGGGTGGGTGCTTGTTACTCTTTCATGCTAAAACAAATGGATTTGGACGAAATTTGGCAAACAGATAGTCTGTAACCTGATAGGATACTTTTTACGCCAGTAGTACGATCCCTTAAAACAGTTAAAACTCCCTCCACGCGGGTATAAGTCAATATTATATATGTTACGGCTAATGGTAGGGGTGAACATAAACTTAAGATTAGCAGGCTTAAACTTAGGTTAGGTTAATTTAAGCTTACCTGGCTAATCTTAAGTTTATGTTCACACCTACCTTTAGCCGTATCATATACACTATATATTTTCATAAATGTATACACAAAGAGCATAAATAAAACGCTTAGTTCTCTTTGATAGATCACCGCAGTTGCATGAGCCCAACGGAAATACATAGTTCATGAACCTCAACTGACCTATAGCAGACTTGGCACGTAAATAACGACCCTGACAGTAAATAGTTGATGGAAAACGATAGAATATATCGTGTGATATCGTGCCCGGCTGTCCTGTTGTTTGAACATCACATGAGCTGATGGACGCTACTAAAAGTGTCAAACTCGTCGCCAAATTCCGACCGACTCAATTTAGATTGTTATACGCTATAATGATGATAATTACAATAAATACGAGTACAAGCACGGTCACCTTTATCTTCCTATCGTCGATTATGCTAGATTCAGTCGCTGTTGTCTGACGAAAAGTGTCTTTGAACAGCCTTCCTTCTTCTTTCTGGTGGTTTCTTTGGAGCTTTTAGGGTTCTGTAGTCAACAAAGAACCCCTATAGTTTTGCCCATCTGTCTGTCCACGACTTAACTCAGAGACTCTTATTACTAGAAAGTTGTAACATGAACCAACAAGAAACTTGTTTGAAATGCAACTCACGAAATTGCGCTTCTGTTTTGACAGATTGATCACAGATAAAAACGATTGGACCTCTATTGGGCCTGCCAAAATTCGAATAAAGGCCAGTGTGCCATTTTGAGGGCGTCCATTGAGTATCTTGCCCATTCTTCTCCGTAGAGATCTATGGTTTGGAATGGGCAACTACAGTACTTTCACAAGTTATTATAGTTTCGGTTTTTTAAGTGACTGTAGCTTCTCTTATTGAAATAAATGCTTTGTGTTTGAGTTTGTCCATATATATCGTTTTGTATGTACGTATTTCCCTATGATGAGTATGAGTCAGTATAAAATCAATATATAAGGACGGCAGGCACAGCTTTCACAACATAACTACGAGGATTTCTAAGTAGTGAGCACTATAACATTACAAACATGAAAATTATATTTGTGTTATTTATGTTCATTGTGATTGCATCAGCGAAACAACACTTCGAAAGAAACGAAATAACAGGGGGGAATAGATATCCCATCCAGATATCATACTATCAAGATGATAACAGAATATATGACTATAATTCCAACAACAGAAGAAATGAAGATTCTGACGAAAAATCTGATTATCAAATTGACGACTATGAAAGTGACGAAATAGATGACTTTTCTGGCGAAGGTGATTACACAGGTAATTTACTTCTTTCATTGATTAAGATGTTTCTGGAGACGTCATTCGCATTTCCCTTGGTTATAAACATATGAAACTTTCATTTTCTTTTGCTTGCTATTTTTATTCTTCTGTAAGCCTTTCAATTAAAATTGGAAACGTCAGATGCTGATTCAGAGAGAGACTCCTCGCGAATAGTGTCCTAGCGGTAACTGCGTGTTCTTGGTAACAGGGGCGTGCCGTCCATAGAGGCAATTAGGCCTAGCCTACCCTACCATTCCTACCAACAACGCAACAAATGCATTTATTATAACTATATTTAAAAAAAATAAAAAACTCCTGTTATAATACTTATAGCAACTTGTCGCAGCCGTGTGACGTAACTGATAAATACTACGACGCTCGCTCCGTCTAGGCAAGGCCGCAGCCGGCTTAATTTCCATTGATAAATTTACGCACACTGATCGTTATTTTCGTGTATATGAACGGCACACATAGTAAATAGGGGCGTAAACTCCTGCGAGTGTAGCTGGCTAGCTGGCCACTGATTGGCTGCCCCACAAAGTATTATCCGGCTAAAACGGTATGCAGTGATGCAATTATATTTGGTAGTGTTTTTTTATCGACAAAATAACAATTGTATTTTTCTTAGAAGCCATATTTGTTTCATGTGACTAGCAAAATTTATTTCGCGATCTTCAGTGTTTTGATTTTTATAATATCTGAAGTTTGTAATTCGTTTTGAAACGTATAGTAGTGTAAATATTATTTGTTGTAAGTATTTGTTTATTAACTGAGAGATGGTGTTCTGTTGTGAAGTTTGCGCTGTTAGTGTGTTTGTTAAAAGTTAAAACAGTAAGTATTCACAATCGTTTAATGATAAGATTCAAGTTGTGTCCAAAGAAAGATGTGTAGGTACCCGAATTACGAGAATTAACCTAAAATTCATCGTCATTTCAAATTAATCTTTCTTCTGTTTGCATTGTCAGTAAATCGTGATTTGAACCTTGATTAATGCGGAGTTCTTGTATTTATAACTTTGGTTTTAATAGGCTTATTTTAAAGGTTTGTTTTTCAAATATTCCGGTCAGAAAACTCTACCTTTTTTTTTGTTTACAGCGCACTCTGTATTATTTTTTAGAATGTTTTGTAGCGGAGCGACATCCTTCGTTCTTGTATTGACAGAATTCCATTGAAATTCCTGATATTTAAGCTAGATGGCGTTGTTTCTCATAGGTTCGCTTACTAAAAACACCAGGGGTGGGTGCGGTGGACCCGGAAGGGTAAGTGAATATATCAATAGATTTGAGTACTTTGAGGGTCATCTTAGCGTGGCTGGCCTACCTTCCGCGGAAAACCACTGCACGCCACTGCTTGGTAAAGATATTAGGTAAAAAGATATTGTCATAGCTAAAAGTATTGTAGTTTTAACAAGATGCATTACCTGAACCGAGAACCCAAGGCATATTCTCCATGGGCTAGGTCTGGCGCGGAATAGGAGACCCGACCCCAAGTTATCGGATAGGGGAAGGACGAAAGATGGAGGTGAACTGGATGCCGGGCGGAGGTGCTTAAAAAGAAAACATTCTATAAATGCGGGTCATGCGAACATTTTGAAATACAGTTATCCCAATGGCGAAACATTCAGATGAAAACGTGTTGCCTGATGAGACAAAATAATTAGAGAAGAGAGAGTGAGAAAGAAAGGAATATAAATTTCAAAAGATAGAGAGACAGAAATATATATTTCAACTTGTTTTAATGGAATGTTTCAACACAGGAAACGCACAGTTACTTAATCTGAGAAAGTTTACTGTAATAATACTTTTTTTTTCAGAGGAAGTTCATTATTATGAACTACCACAAACACTTATGCAGAAACATCACCGTGTGAAGTGTTTTGCAGTGCCGCTACACAAGACTAATAGTTATCCATATTATCCACAACGATCACGTCCTATTCGTTAACAAAGGTGGAATATAATTGGTGTTTTTTGATACATAATCGTATTCTGTAACATAACAGTTGGAGGGATACCACTTTTCCAGAAAAAAAAATATGTTTGAAAATAGAATGGGTGTAAGAAAATCAACCTTAGTTTTTATTTACCTATACTAAGTAGGTATAGTTTTAGTTGAATTTAATTGCTTTAACTTTTAAACACCAATTTTCATTAACAGCTGAAACAATAAGTAATTAAAGCGTTATTTTGGCGCTTGTTGTTTTTGTCCACAAACTGGAAAATTATAATTTTCAGTATTTTTTTTTTGTTGCGATTTTCCTGTTTAAATTCAGCTATTCTTTTATAAAATTCGTTCACTACGCCAACACTCTTTTATTTATACTTGGGTAAATGTATTAACATTATTTTGCTTTGAACTGTCAAGTTAATTAATACGATTGTTTTTACAAATATAGTTTTTTTACCGACTTTGTCTTTTATGATACTATTGTACTATCATGTATGCACTGACAGTTGCGTCGTTTTTTTTTTATATTTGAAGTATCAATTAATTTTTTAAGACTAAGTTATGTTTTAAATTAATTAGACAGCATCATTCATTATATTATTTATTCATAAATACGTATCATCTAGTATTGATAACAGTTATTTAACCAAAAAAAATGTATTTTCTTTATAACTATTATTTTTCTACATTTTGTTTGGGTCTTTTGTTTTTGTAACATCTCAATTAATAAATCTATCTTTATTATTTTTTGCGTGTTTTCTTTTTTTTTACTTTTTCAATAAGCGCTGACGCTTAGTTATTTTAAAGTAAACAATAAAAGTAAATAATTGCTTTAAAGGATAACAAAACTCATGCTTCTTACAATTTCCAACTAATGACCTGTTAATGCTTTGGGCGGGTGCATTCCTCTCCGGTCATTAGTATGGGTATAAAATGGAACAAAAGCACGTAGTGGTGGGATGACACGATCTACGTATCAATCTACCCACACCACTGCGTGCTTTCTACAGAGCCCTGATGGTGACAACTCGGAGCCAGGACGACAGTCAGTGTCTGATCGCGGCGGAGTTGGAGCTGTACCTGATTCATTGTATCCCGTGTTATTGTGTTGTGTTGTTGTTGTAAGATTCAGAAGTATTACTAAAAAAAAAACATTTTTATTGGTAGGATACAGAACTCGACTAAAATGTATACATAAGACCTTATTGTAGTACCAGTGTTCACAAATAAAGATTGATTTGATTTGATTTGATTTTGTAATCTCAAGTAATTCGTTAGTTTTGCTAGAAACTGTGTCTTTTCCGAAACAAATAATCTGAATTAAGATCAACGTACACGAATAAACACCGCACCGAATGAACATCGACTCAACGTGAGCAGTTGAATATATATTCTTTTTATTATACTACATATTTTGTCACACACTAAAATCTCCGTAATCCTTAGGTTGCAGCCTCGGAATCAGCTAGTCAAAATGAGATAAGGTAATAGTGATCTGGTGCAATGCTAAAGATGTGTGACCGTGTACTTAGACTATCATACACGAAATCCTATGCGAGCTGTGTACTTGAGGATGAAGGTATCCTTTGGTATTTGTAGATAGTAAAAGAGATTTCTGTTTTACTGTAAATACCTAATAAATTAGATAATATCTTATTTTTAAGATTACATAATATAAATATTATGAATGAAAGTGCTTTTGATACCAAGAAAAAATTAAAAAACAGACAACGCGCCACTGGGTCTAGAAGCATGAAATTTTGCACAACAGCAATAAATTCATCTCAATTACAGGGTTACATTATTTCTCGGTCTCAATAACTAAATGGTTTCCGATAAAAGTCAAGCTTAGGGGATTTATCGTCGGCTTTAAAAATGGTGACAATCTTTTACAGTGTTTGCCGTGGTCTACACTAAGAGCTTTGGTGACATTGTTGTATTTTATAGCACAGAAACATTAAGTTGGGTAGATTTACCAGTGTATGAGCCTCATTGTACATTTCCGAGGATTCTGGGACTGTAAGGCTTTGGCCAAACTGAATCAAAAGCCATGCGGAATGCAGGAAGAGATTCGCTCACATTTCAGTCGCGTTACTTCATAATCATCCGCGCCCTGGGACGTGCGTACGCGCTGGATTTGTCTCACAATTTCTTTTGTTCAAGTTTTTGACGCTTGACAGTAAAAATATATATTTTTTTTTTTGTGTTGTAAATGCGCTGTGCATTTGCTGATTATAATGTACTACAATCTGTCAGATACAAATAGTAAGACAATGACGTAACAACACCACAAGGATTCGTTTCCCCTGAGAAGGGTATGAGCAAAGTATAGATAAGACCTGCAGGAATCGATTATGAATAATCGATTTTATTGCTTGAAATACAGATCATGTCTCGGCTATGTCGACTCGTTTTCTGCACGTCTCCGCTTCAGTCTAAGCGCACCTTTACATCCATGTTGTATTAAATCCTACTGCAGTTATTAACAACTCTAATGGCATGGCAATAAACATTGCTGGCCACTCATAAATGTCACGCGTATACTTAAATAACTCCATGCTTTTATGGCGGTTGATTTTAGAAATCTCATGTGGTTCTATTTAATTGTTAATTGTTTCAAAAGTAGTTTGTATAAAACGGTAACTTCAGAAGTGGTATATGTAAGTACCTTTATACTTACCTTATGTACCTATTGGTCATCATCAATAGGGTATACCTATGCATTTTAGAAAGGTCAGGGGTTGGAGTGTAGCCTTAGGGGCGCGGGACTAAAAATTTTTTTTTTCAAATTGGTACCATATGCTTATAGGCACCATGAGCCGTGCAGAAAACAAAAAAAAAAATAGGTAACAAAAATTTTTGGGACAATTTCTCCTTACTTTTCACCTTGAGTACGGTTATGGGCAAACAATTAGAAATTTTTTCGAATTTTTTTTTTTTTTCGAATTGTTACCATACGCTTATAGGCACCATGAGCCGTGCAGAAAACAAAACGGTGTGTACTTGCGAATATATCCATAGGTTAGGTTAGGTTAGAACTGTGACCAACTACGCGCGAGCCGAGCGAGCTAAGCGAGCGATGCGAAACATTGAACGCGAAATTTTTCTAAGTATTTTTTTCATAGTGCCCCTAAGACGACACTCTGACCGAAATTTTCTAAGTTCCAAAAATTTTTTTAACCAAAAAATTTTATTTTTCGTTTTCTTTGCTTCTCATAGCGCCCCTAAGGATATACTCCAACTCCTAAAAATCCGCCCCTAAGGCTACCCACTGACCAGGTCAGGGGCCTAGTACTCGCAATTGGCGAGCGTGTATAAAGCAAAAGGGTATATAAGGACCAGCAGGTGGCATTCTGTAGTTTCTGTCTACCCCATGGGTCAAAGGCGTGAGTATATTATGTATGTGTGCATAGGTGGACTAAGAATATAGCTTTAAAAAATCACATATCACCTTTTTCAAGTTCTATGACCTCGCTTTTCATAAAATATTTGTTTCAACCCAAGTAACTCTTGGCGAACCACTTTCGGCAACATTCAAGAACCGAGGTCCTGGTACAAAATTACATTAACATTAAAAACACGTATATCTACAGAGACCAAGAGACATTCACTCATAGGTCCCAAAGGCCCGTTGCATTATGAGTGTTAAAACTTATTCACAAAACAAAACATTCACACGTATTCCTTTAACTTTAAGTAGAGTGCTTTAGGTTTAACTTGTGACCTTGGATAAGTTATCATACGGCCAGTTCAATAGTACATTCAAAACAAAGACGACATCAGTATTAATTTTATTTCTCATCACAAATGTTAGAGCAAACAGGAACTACTTAATCTAATACACATACACGGAAAACATTTGAGAGACACTGGTGCTCGAAAAGATCATAAAATGCCTGTATTACGGGTCACCAGCAAGAGAAATAAAAACGTCTCAACAATTGAATCAAATTTATAGCCAGAGTCTATCCGCAAACATTATTTAGCAAGATTTTACTTAACATGGACATGTTCTCATGTCTATCTTGTACTGGTAGTAAGTTATACAACATAGAGAAATAATGCAGAGCCAAAGAACTTATTGAACGTTTATAGACCGGCCTTAAAGGCCGGTCGATTAAAATCTTAGGGGGTCTTTTTGGACGGCAGGATCAATGGCTTGATGCTGAAAAAGTATTCCTTAAAACGCCAACCCTTGCCAGGTTGCCCTCTCTGGAGCCCCGGGTAGCCTGAACGCTGTTCCCGTTGCTTTTTATTTTCAGTTTATAATGTATAAATATGCTTATGCCTGTCAATGAATAAACAAAAATCACAGTGAATAAGTTTCAAAGACGCGACCTTGCACAAATTTAAAGCGAAGTGTAAATCCTCTCGACTCTCAAAGGCCACATTTTCACGTCAGCCGCTAAAGGCTCGGCGCCATAAATTTTGCATCACGCGTGACAAAATATAAATCAACGTTCCGGTACGGCGTAGTTCAAAATATTATGTTAGTATTCGGACACGCTGCGTATATAAAGATTTATTCAGGGTATTCTATACTCTCTGTGTGTGGAATTCATGTGGGTTAATACGTTAATTGAATAGAATAAGGACATACTTTTTCTTGGGACTGCCAGGTTAGTCGCAACCGCTGCTGTTCTTTCGTCAGACCTCCAGATCGGGCAAAATGTTCTTGGCTTCTTCTAATAATAAATAAATATGTTGTATTGTTTTACATTCAACAGCAAAACTAAATTCGTTTTTTATAGTATGTTAATGAAAAACAAAGTTACTGCTGCAGTTTGATGAAATAGTCCCGTATCTCAAAAACTAAAAATCAAATCTTATTCAACCAATTTTAATTGAAAGTTTTATTTACGTTTTACAATCCTATATTTTTTCTGAATTTTCCTCCTCTTACTTTAGAAATTAGAGGCGCCTCTTGGACATACATTTTACCACTTTGGAAGTGTCTATCTTTCAAACGATTGACTTTGAGAAGAAATAGTTTTAAGAACTTCAATCTTATTCTTAAAGGCCTATCTATAGACATACCGCACGTAAAGGTTTGATGAAAAAAAATTTTTTTTTGTTACAGTTCCATGTATGGGGTAAAAGAAAAAATATTAAAGGGAGCCCCCCTTTAATATTTTAAATATTTGCATAAAATTCATAAAGCGGTTCGAAGAATACATCTACCTACTAAGTTTCAACTGTGTAGTCCTAATAGTTTCGGAATAAAGTGGCTGTGACATACACGGACGGACAGTCAGACATGGCGAGTCTTTTTGCCATTTGGCTACGGAACCCTAAAAAACAAACATAAAAGACCCCGTAGAAATAAACTCCTCATAAAAGCATGCGTTTCGAATAACACACATCCGACCTCTTTATACGGAAACACATCTTTGCAGTAAAACCTTTTTGTTGTACTCGTATTTTTCATCAGCGGCGAGTCCAATACGTCAGGATCTAGAAAGAAAATAAGGAAAACGAGACTTTGTCCACAACTATTCCATTTTGCTGATTATTTCTCAGAAACAGTAGTTATTTAACTGTGTTAACTTCTAACGATATCCGTGGGGATTGAAACAGCAAACTATATGAACAAAAATGCTAGATTTCAACATGGAAGTTCCATTTTTTCGGTCCCCTTAAAATTAGGATTTAATTTTGATTGTATTTTTTACACTTTATAGTTACTAAGCCGGAACGTTGTTAGTTTCTGCAACTTATCTTTGTACATTTTGCGCTAGTGAACAGGACCCTTCACGAAGCCGTCAAACATCAAACTAAGTAACTTTACGCAAAAATTATTGCTGGGAAACGACTTTTTTTTTTGGGGTGAAAAATCACGTTTTACGGTAGGATTCTATGTAACGCACTCAAAACATTATGATGATGGATGCATTAACTAATACGGGGATCGTGGAGGTGTATAAAGCAAAAATCTTACATTAAAAACATGTATTTTCAAAAAAACTTGTGAAAAAGTTGGAACTTTGACCCCCAATATCTCCGTAACTAGATGGTTCCCAGGTATGGTGTAGAACAAAAAAATGATCGCAATGACGGGGAGAACCCGGGAACCCGGGGAGAGCCTTTCGGCTTTGTGAAGGGTCTTGTTACACCCTTTGTAGTTCTGAATTATAATAGCAATAGGTATTTACCTATTGCTATTATAATTCAGAACTTTGAAACTTTGAATTTTCTTTCTTTTTTTCTTTGAACTTTGAATTTTCAAAGACCTTTCAGGCATACCTAGGTGCGGGTATTCTATCTATTCGAAACCTGTGACATTGGAAAATGTTCAGAAACATCGATTTAACTTAAACGTCTCTCTCAATGAATCGCAATAGTTCTCGATTACTTTGAAAGTTTCACTTTCACCTGTTCTATATAGGATTGTATAGGATTTCTGTACAATGCGAGGTCAGCTTATACTGGAAATGTATAGCTTGATGTGTAGCCGTGTGTACAACGAGTAATAATTAAAGTTTTAAACCATGTATTTTATTTGAATTGGCAGTGATTGTTTATGACGCTTTAAAACAATGAGTTAACGATTATTGAAAATAATAATATTATGTTATAGTTCAAAGTAGGTCTAAAGATCTCATCATTCACCTGCCCTTATCTCAATTCATTTGGGGTCGACGCAGCATGTCTTCTTCTTCCATACTTCTCTATCACTCGTCATCTCAGCATCCACCTCCTTTCAAGCTATACCATCCTACACACCGTCCATCCATCGTTTCTTTGGTCTTCCACATTCATACTCAACATTTTCTCTTATAGCCATCTACATTAATACTCAACATTTTCCTCATTCCTCCGCATCACATGTCCATTGCATCCATGTATAAAACGACTATAATTTAACAGGTCTAAGTTTAACAGTTTGTCTATCCCGCTCCAGTAAAAACGTTGGAAAGTTTCACAAGAGATATCTTTAGTTTGGTAACTGAAATTTCAGGGCTTAAAAACAAAGCAGGTCTCCTCAAACTGAAAGCTCCTTCCAAAGATTTTCAATTTTAATCATCTTCCAATGGCATCTTAACCACAGTTTCTTCAACCTACAAACTCCGGTTTTGAACTAAAATGTCCAAGTTGATGCAGTACCCAGTACCCACCTACTGAAATTTTGAATGTAATTTGCATGCTAATGAATATTGAGGCGTTGCTTTAAGTTATATCATTCAATTTGTTTATAAGAGCCTCATCTAAGGAGTATGGTAATCAACCTGACTTTGGTTGGATATTGTAGGTAAAACAGATTCATAAAGGAGTTTGGACTATGTTTAAAACAGTGACCCCTCCGCTCCCCCCTGGGCGGAGGCCTTCCATTTAGAATTTCCACATCGAGAAAAAAAACTGTGCTTTGACTCTGCATTTACATGCTGATTTAAAAGAGTGTCCATGGCGTTTCTTCTCCATAGATATATTACGCTAGGGAATGGGCAACTACAGTACTTTCACTGTTTTTATATCTTGTGACTAGAGCAGTAGTGGCCCAGTGGTGGCGGCCCCGACTTACGAACAGTAAGTCGTGAGTTCGAACCCAGGCCGGCGCATTACTTTGTGTAATTTATTTCATCACCTCTGCTCGCAAAACGGTGAAGGAAAACATCGTGAGGAAACCGGCATGTCCTAGAACCAACAATTTGAAGACATGTGACATCTACCAACCCGCACTGAGCCCGCGTGGTGGATTATAGCCCATTCCCTCTCATAGAGAGGAGGCCGAGTGTCCCAGCAGTGCAACATTAAAGGCTGATTATGCTATGTTTTGTGACTGAGACTGTAGCTACATTTCAGTGTTACCTTAAAATAAATGCTTTGATTTTTGATTTGGTTTTACTTGACAACAGCATGCTAGAAGAGATCAGCCCTATAACTAAGAAGCATTTCTCATACGGAAGGTCTCATAATCTCTAGTGATTCTAATCAGAGATAAAAGTAAAGCAAGCTCTTGTTTAGGGACCGGGGGCTAAGGATTTTATCCACCCTGTTTTAGAAAACAATTAAGTGATGAGATTCTGATAGATTAGAATAAGAAGCGTAAGAATCAGAATTATTTATTTGCGAAAAATACAGGTGTTACCAGATATAAAAGTTGGTGATGTATTGCGTGCACAAAACATATTTTGCCTGTTTTTTTACCTACACTATTATGTAGATAATGCAAAATTTATTTAATATAAATTATTGCCTATGACTAATTTTAAATGAAATAAGTATCAAATAATAAAACTACTTATTACAACTCAGTACCTTAAAATAAAACTATTTCCAAAACAACTCTGTAAGTACCTCATCTATACTTATATACTAATATTATAAAGAGGTAAAGATTGTGAGTTTGTGAGGTTGTAGGGGTAATCTCTGGATCTACTGAACCGATTTTGAAAACTCTTTCTCTAATAGGAAGCTACATTATCCCCGAGTGCCATAGGCTATATTTACAACATGCCCGTGGGATAATTTCCAACCAAAACGCGAGCGAAGCCGCGGGCAACAGCTCATTAGGAACAAGTTTTCATACGTATTATCATGACGGCCGTAGAAACCTACATTAATCACAAAGTAGGCACACCACCAACACTCAACAGACTCAATTGAATTAGATCTTCAACACAGCTCTAAATTACCCTAAGTACGGGCATCTGAAAGACCATCCCTTATCCCAGTGCCGGCCAGGTAAGCTGACAATTAAAATTCAGGTAGGTATTATGCAAATACGCCGCACGGGACGACTTTCGACGTCAATTTTGAACAAAACCCCCATAAATATGGAGAGTCTGGGGCAAATTCTGGTAGTATCTTATGATTACTAATAAAACTGGTCAAGATAATTGATTTTCGGGTTAAAATATTAGGAGAATGGCTTAAATTGGCCTGATTTGGAGGATAAAATGAAATCCAGGGGAAGTCGTTTGTAAATAAAATACCATGAAGTCTCATCCACAGCTCGATTTCACCCACTGCTGGGCATAGGCCTCTTATGGATTGTGCCAAGCTCTAGGTCCTTGTGCCAGTCTCATCCAGGATATTCCCGCGATGGCAACGATGCCGTCTGCTCATCTCGCTTCCAGACGACCAACACTTATCTTTCCAGTTCTTGCCACTCGATCACAGCTTTACTCCACCTGCCATCACCGCGCTTTGCTAGGTGCCCAGCTCCATTTGGGTTCCATAACTCAATTTCCCATACCCAAGATCTTCGTACATCTCCGAATTTCGACGTTTGAGGTTTCCGTGAAGTCTACATGAAGAATTATGCACAGCATCAGTACTTTTTGGGCCTCCATAACATAGCGAAGCGGTGTCATTTCAGAACGCAAAAGGAATTGAAACCCCAGTTTGTCAGCGTAGATAATAATATTGACGGGTCATGTACAACCATAACCCAATCATTTTAAAAGGCTCATCCCTTTGATTCCAGGAACGGAGGCAGAACTCCAGAAATTACCTCTAATACAGACGCCAGCACATCAAGCTACTACAGTCTGTCAAATTTCTGTAGTAGATTTTTAACTTTATCAAAGGAAAATTTTCCAGTTTTGGGTAGCTTGACTGGCGACTGTATCTAGACCCTCGTTTCGCAAGTTATATTGAACTCCCATGAGGTGAAAAGACTTTGACTGCTAAATGAAGTCTCAGAAACTTCACAATGTTTAGTTTCTAAAACGTGTCCCTGGTACAACGACGCCATTATCTAAGCTCACATAAGTTCAACTTAAAATCGCCCTTAAAACTTAAACTTAAAACGTAACATTAACAAGCTTAACTGGTATGTATGGCGCCATTACGTCTACTGACATTAGTCAAGACTGGAGTTAGGTCGGTTAATAGGGCTTTTTTTTTCGTATTGTAAGTCATCAAATGACTCTTCCTGCTCTGGGCAGGGTTAATAGTGCTGCATTACCGTGCCCCCGTTCCGTGGCCCCGGAACACAAAGGGCAAAGGAAAGAACATGGATGGGTTTTAGTCTGTAAAAGTCTGACACTCCCTCCTGCACAGCCCAGAGCGGGAGGGGTTATGTGATGAATACACATCGGTAAAAAAAAAAAAAAAAAAATGCCCCGGCAGTCATCGGCCCTTGCGGAGGCGCGCGTTTAACACGAAAGCGCTGTCCACACGGCCTGTCGCGGACGGACGGCGAGCTAGCCCATAGCCCGCCGTCCACAAGCCCGCGCCTACGGTGGCTGGGGGCCACCACGTGGCCCCCGACGCCCGGTGCGTCTCCCGCGGCGGCTGGGACGTGAGGTTCTTTCCCTCTCCGGTTAATAGTGCTGCATTACCGTAATGGACGAATCGTCATATCTTTATTTACATTCATGGATTGGTCGAAAACTGACAACACACACACACTACACTACAGCTACACTACACTACTACACTACTACTACAGCTGAACAAAAATCTACTGGTACTTAACCAATATTTTAACTAACGAAATAAAGCTGTCATGGATGTTTTTCACACACTTCATAAAACAATTTTACAAATATTTACCAAGTACGGGATGTACGAATGTTTATTAACGTAAAAAGTGCATTTTTTGATGGCCATAGCACGGCAAATTGGCGTAGCGAGTCATTTTGATATACAATTAATTCCCTTGAGTCTACAATAGACTCAGCCATAACTGCACATAATCCTTGTAACGTTACAATTTCCTAGAGCAGGGTATAAGGTACTCACCTACCTATTCTGGAGGAGATCACGGGTTAAAAGAAAAGATGGGAAACAATAACAGAATTTAATAAATAATACACAGACTTATTTTAAAAGATGGAATTAAATGGAGCTGGAGCTAGCTATATACCTATCCTCACTAGACCAGAGAAGCTGGGAAATGGAAATTAATAAGAAAATATGATGAAGTGGAGAAAAGCGGCCCTCTCGGCTGTAGCAGTGGCCGAGGAACGTCAGGCTTCAGTCTTCGGAGGAAGGCGGCTCTCGCAGCTGCAGCAGTAATGGCCGAAGGACGTGGAGAACAGCAGCCCTCTCGGCTGCAGAAGTGGCCGAAGAACGGCAGCTCTCTCGGCTGCAGAAGTGGCCGAGGAACGTGGAGTACGGCAGCCCTCTCGGCTGCAGTAGAGGCCGAAGGACAACAGACTTCGTCTTCCATCAGTAGAAATGGACGGAGGACGTTAACTACGTCTACAGCTCAAGCAACAGGTGAAGAACCACGGGTACGCGCTGTGTGATGATATTATTAACCACTATGCACGACAGAATTTTGACACATGACACATCAGCTGAATCGGCGGGGTGATGCGCATTGTCAAGAAATTCAAGAATTTTCGTGAACTTTCAGCATTCGATTTTATAATGAAAAATATGTCACGGCAGCTGTTTCATACGATAAGTTTGTGGTTAATATCTCCAAAAACGTGTTGATGTCGGTAAAATGGCGTCAGTCTATTGCCAAATATGTGTAAATAACATACCATTACACCCTTCCAAAACTAGGTAACTTAGATGCGCTTGAAATAATGTACATGGACAAGTTTCTCGTTTGCTAAAAAAACTCGAAAGGGCAAAATAAAGACAGTAACATTCTATCTGCGTTCTTATTTTTACCATTATTCATACAAAATTTCATAAAAAAACACGTTCCAAGTCTTGACAAATATTACTAAAACCTCTTAGTGCTGACCCGCTGACCGTAAACCCAAGATTCAACATTCGATTAAAAAGTTGCAGTCAGCCTAATCGATTACTCGCAATGAAATCAAGTTTGGAAAAAAAAAGTTGAAACGGAATAAAAACTCCTTGGTATAATTTCAAATAATTATATCATTTTAAAATTAACATTTATGCTATCTTTTAGAATAATCTTATTTAGTAATTATTCGATGCTTTTGACTGATTTCAAGAGAAGGAGAATAAATCTCCTCTCCTCCTCTATTCTATACTAATATTATAAAGAGGTAAACTTTGTGAGGTTGTAGGGGTTAAACTCCGGATCTACTGAACCGATTTTGAAAATTCTTTCACTAATAGGAAGCTACATTATCCGCGAGTGCCATAGGCTATATTTACAATGTGCCCGTGGGATAATTTTCGACCAAAACACTAGCGAAACCGCAGGCAACAGCTAGTAAATAGACAGACGGACAGATCGACAGACTGACAGACAGATTGACAGACTGACAGACAGACTGGTAGACAGACTGACCGACAGACTGGTAGTAGAAGTGGGCGCCGCGCCGGCGCGGCGGCACCGCGCCGCGTTTTGGGCGCCGCCGCCGCCGCCGATCATTTGAAATTTGGCGCCGATTGAGGCGGGCGGCGCCGAGGGCCCAGGCCGCTGTGAACCCGCGCCCGCGCGGTACGCGCCACCGCCAGTCGTCACGGCACTTTCGCGCTAGTTGCCACGTACGCTCTTGACTTGGAACCTGACTGACTTTGACTCGAAAATGAACCAACTGGTGACGATGATGACGTTTTACAGAATTTTCAAACGTTCAATACTGAGTTTGGCGATATAAATCACTTGCAAAGCATCAAAACTGCAATGCCGACCCGTTGGCATAGTGTGCTAAGCATGTTAGAGAGCTTGGTGCATTGTTGCAATAGGAATCCAGTAAACATCATACTCACAAAGATTGGCCAGGAAGACTTGAAACTAATACAATTAGAATGGAACCTGCTGGAAGACCTTATTATATTTCTTCGAAAGTTTCGCGAAGCTGTCGGAAGTTTTATGTGCGCAAAAGTCTGTTTCTGTTAATTTCTTGCTCTTGTGTTTCGCTCTGAATTAAAAGAGATTTTATATTCGATCTCAGACAAAGAAAGAGTCACAATGATATCGTTTAAAAATAGAATACCAGAGAAATTTCATCACAGATTTCTTTTGACCAAAAACGTAGTAGTGGCATCTCTTTTAGATCCCTGTTTTCAGAATTGAAAGAAATCGATTCTTATGTAGAAGAAAGAAATACTAATCGTGTGGCTTTTATGGCAGATTGCATCAATGAACATGTAAATACTTCCCGTGATCTTACAGAGCATCCTATCAGATCCAAGGTCCTCTTCGACTCAATCTTTGCTGAGAAAATTATATAAGAAGCATAGTAGTTTCAGCGACATTGAAGAGGTAACGCGAACAGATTTTTCTTTTCGAGATGCTGGAGATACCTAGCTTCGGTCTACCCCAAAGAAGTGGAGATTTTGAACGGAGATGTGTTTGCCTATTGGCGAGAGAAGAAAAATGTGATCCCAGGACTTGCTGCGCTTGCCAGGACTATTCTTGTAATTCCTGCTATAAGTACGCCGAGTGAACGTGTTTTTTCAATAGCAGGATTGGTTTTGAGCACTAAATGATCGCGGTTGAGCCCTACACGCGTCAACAAAATAATTTTCATCCATGACAATAAAATCAGTAAAATATATAGTATCAGTAATAAACATTAAAATCAGAAAAATATATATTTTAAAGTTTTTACAATATTTATAATATTGTAAAAACTTTAAAATATATATTTTAATGTTTATTTCCTTCCTTTGATCGCTTTATAATATAACACTTAAACCAGAAATGGTTCTTTTTTTTTTAAACACCCGCGCCGCGCCGACCAGTTCCACCAGGCGCGCCGCTGCCGGCAAATTTTTGGTCGGCGCCCACTTCTAACTGGCAGACAGACTGACCGACAGACTGGTAGACAGACTGACCGACAGATCGAGAGATAGACAGATAGACAGACTGGCAGACTGATTAAAAGACAGACTGACAGACAGGCCTACAGACAGACTGATCAACAGCCTGAAAGACAGACTGACTGCAGACAGGCAGACTGATAGACAGATTGAAAGACAGACTGATAGACAGACTGACAGACGGACAGGTCGACAGACTGACATACAGACTGGCAGACAGATTGACTGGCAGACTGGTTGAAAGACAGACTGACCGACAGACAGACTGGTAGACAGACTGACCGACAGACCGGTAGACATACTAACCGACAGACCGGTAGACAGACTGACTGACAGACGAACGGGTCGACCGACTGACTGACAGACCGGTTGACAAACGGATTGATAGACGGACTGATCGACAGACTGACAGACAGACTGGTAGACAGACTGACCGACAGACTGGCAGACAGACTGACCGAAATACTGACAGACAGACTGGTAGAGAGACTGACCGACAGACTGGTAGACAGACTGACTGACAGATCGAGAGATAGATTGACCGACAGACTGACAGACAGTCCGGTAGACAGACTGACTGACAGACCGGTTGACAAACGGATTGATAGACGGACTGATCGACAGACTGGTAGACAGACTGACCGACAGACTGGCAGACAGACTGACCGAAATACTGACAGACAGACTGGTAGAGAAACTGACCGACAGACTGGTAGACAGACTGACCGACAGATCGAGAGATAGACTGACTGACAGACTGACAGACAGACCGGTAGACAGACTGACCGACAGACCGGTTGACAAACGGATTGATAGACGGACTGATCGACAGACTGACAGACAGACTGGTAGACAGACTGACCGACGGACTGGTAGACAGACTGACTGGCAGATCGAGAGACAGACTGACCGACAGACTGACAGACATACTGACAGATTGACAGACCGATTGATACGCAGACTTACAGACAGACTGGTATACAGACTGGCCGACAGACCGGTAGACAGACTGACGTCTGTCAGACCGGTTGACAAATGATTGATAGACGGACACGACAGACTAACAGACAGACTGGTAGACAGACTGACTGACAGACCGGTAGACGGACTGACCAAAAGACTGACAGACAGACTGGTATACAGACTGACTGACAGACTGACCGACAGACCGGTAGACAGACTGACGTCTGTCAGACCGGTTGACAAATGATTGATAGACGGACACGACAGACTGACAGACAGACTGGTAGACAGACTGACTGACAGACCGGTAGACGGACTTACCAAAAGACTGACAGACAGACTGGTATACAGACTGACTGACAGACTTACAGACGGACGGGTCGACAGACAGACTGACTGACAGATCGAGAGACAGACTGACCGACAGACTGATAGACGGACGGGTCGACAGACTGACTGACAGACAGATTGACAAACGGATTGATAGACAGACTGATCGACAGACTGGCAGACAGACTGACTGACAGACCGGTAGACAGACTGACCGAAAGACTGACAGACAGACTGGTAGACAGGCTGTCTGACAGATGGAGAGACAGACAGTCTGATCGACCGACTGACAGACAGACCAACAGACTGACTGCAGACAGGCAGACTGATAGACAGATTGAAAGACAGACTGGTAGACAGACTGGCTGACAGACCGGTAGACAAACTGACCGACAGACTGGCAGACGGACGGGTAGACAGACTTACTGGCAGACAGATTGACAGACGGACTGATCGACAGACTGGTAGACAGACTGACCGACAGCGGTAGACAGACTGATCGACAGACCGGTAGACAGACTGACCTACAGACTGAACTAACAGCGTGAGATTTGTCATTTACATTTACATTTTTTTTAATTTTTTGCATTTACCCACGGGGAGGCTGTTGGCATCCCCAACATTTTATAAATTATATTTGTTGTCTTGCAACACTTTAACTGTCAATGTCAATATTTTTATGTCAGATCAACGTTCAGTTCAAAAATATAGCAACTCGATTGTCTCCATGAAACAAGTCAGGGTTTTTTATTTCCACAAAACCTCTCTCTCAATATTACAACCCACAAGCCTTAACAGAGGCCTTGCTTGGGAACCAAATAAATTTTTTTCTAAGGGCCCAAGACCTGGGTATTCTATATCCAACCACAGATAATATAATACTTCGTCCAATCGACCAAACAATAGAAAAATATTTATTTTTAAGTAATTCTACAAAAAAATACTTAAGTCTCTTTTTAAAATTTTTAGTTTTGCCGTTTACTGAAACGGCAAAACTAAAAATTTTAACAGCGGTAGCAGCGGTATCAGTATACCGCATCATTATATTATGCTATTCAGCGTTGAGTAGTGTCATCCTGAAAAGATAATCCTGGCTGAAGGATCAAATACGATTGAAATTATGTCTATTCCTCCAAATTGAACGAGTATCTATACAAAGTTTCGTGTCTGGGCTATTAACCGTTGAGGAGTTCCCTCGTGAGGAGAATATCCTGGCAGCAGGATGATGTCATGATAGAAATCATATATATTCATCAAATATGAACGCATATAAAAGATTTCTTATCTGTGCTATTAACTGTTAAGGAGTTCCGTCATGAGAAGACGATCCTGCTTGCAGGATAAAGTCATGAAAGAAATTATCTATATCTATCAAAATCAAACGCGTAGATAGAGTTTTGTGTCCGCGCTATTAACCGTTGAGGAGTTCTCTCGTGAGGAGACGATCCTGGCTGCAGGACTAAGTAATGTTTCTCATAAGAATGTATTGTCACCAGAACCAAAAGTGTGTGCAAAATTTCAGCTCAATCGGTATAGGGGAACTGGTTTGAAATTCAGTTTCAAGATTTGGCCAATACTTACTAACAAATTATGTAGATAATTTAAATAAATAATAAATAATATAATAAATCTTTATTGACAAGTTATTGCTTAAACATCAGTGTAGCCCTGGCTCTTGTACTAGGAGTTCCTGTATCACAAGAGCCAGACCTCTCAATTTACAGAGAATATAAAGAAAAAAAAAACGATAGACAAAAAAAATGAGATACAATATGGTGATGCATTAAACTTAAAAGTATTGACAACTTAAAACGTAAAAGAGAGTAAAAAAAAAAAATTAAAAGTGAAAATAATATTATTAAGAGATTTGAATATTTTTATAAATTAAATTAGGTTAAGTACCACTAACTGCGTTCTTAGGTAAGTGTGACTGGGATGAGTGTGTGGTGTGGGGGTGATTTGTGTGTGGTGTGGAGGTGTGTGTGTGTGTGTGTGTGTGTGTGATGAGTGTGTGAAAGTGACAAAGTGTCATGTAAGGCTTCCAAATAGTACTTCCAAGTAATACAATATAAAATTGAACAGCGAATGCATTCATAATTTAATTTTCTATAAGTATAGAATAAAAACGGCGCGAATTTAGCCATAGTTAGTCTGTGCTGTTTGTTGTGTCGGTTTTAGTACAACAATGTACGAAAAACTATTAAAATGACTATTATATACTTAAAAAAATAATTAGTGTTTATTTATTGTATTTTACGCTTAAAACAAATTTATTTTAATTTCAATCTATCATTTTTTTAAATTCCTTAATTTAATTTCTCGATTTGATCGAAATTTACAAAAAAAGAATCGATTGAAATAATCGCTTCCACACATCAAGATAACAAAAAAAAAAATGGTCGTCAATTTCGAATATAAATTGAGGAGTGGTAATGAATATTACGAGTTATTGGTCCCGCATTAGTAAACTACTCTAAGATCAGGGCATTTTCATGTTGTTTAGAATAATTGGAATGATATTTTGTCATATTTGTTATCGAATTAATACGCGTCTGTGTGATGTAATGTGAAAATAAAAATGTAAACACGCAAGTTTGGCGCGAAACTTCGACTTTTGATATCAAAATTCGTCATTACCACTGCTTACTTAAATTGAACCCTGGATTAATTCGTCACATAATTAAATGACAAGTTAATCATTCTCAACATACTGGAGCTTGGATGTCCGAAAACCACTATTTTCATGATTTTTAGCCTCGGCCAGCACTGCCGTCAAAATGGCGATGACCGTATTTACGCACTTGGATTTTTTAAGGGTAAATTAAGAAACTTGCGCGCTAAAGACAGAAGTTTTAATGGCAAGGACATATGAACTTTTTATCCAACTCTCTTAATTAGCGCACACTCATAGCATTTGATAATCGGAATATTAAATATTTACTTATTTAATGAGGATGACGTATGACTTAAACGCTTGCCCCTTTAGGGGCCGGTACCAAGTCAGCGGGAGGTTTGTGTGTCGCGCCCCCAAAGGTACCCGTACCGAACTTTATGGTTAATAATGCGATATGAATAAAATCTTAGAGGACTTCCTCTTAAAACTTATAAATTTGAAGACTTGTGATACTTTTGAGCTCTGGACGAAGACTGCCGCTTCACAGCCATCTCCAGATAATTGACATTTTACAATTTTTGAATGAAGAAATTTCTAGAACATACAATAAAAAAAAAATATAACGAGGTCGACATGAATTATCTATACGACCTAAAACTAGGCTCCAGCAATGAATTAAAAATAAAAACATAGGCCTATCATAACCTGGCATAAGAAAAGTAAACAAACATTCAAGAGTGATAATAATCTACAGAAAAACTTAAATAATATGAATTACAAGGTAAAAAGTATGCTAAGACTCCTGGTAATAGGAATGTTACTTTTTCAGGTTAATATTATAAAAATGCAAGTATAAAAACCATGTAAAAATACAATCATTACATCCTATTGTCGCCAAATTAATTTAAACTGGGCTCGTAAAAGCATAAAAGCACTAAAGCACCAGATCCATGATAGGCAAGTAATTGAATTAAAAAGTTACAGTCACTGGGCCGTGACAAAAGGCTTTTTCTTTTTCCAACAACTTTGGAGGCGACCTTCAGTCATTTCAGTCCATCCAGTCACAGCTGAGTGATAAGAACAGAGGGTATAGACAAAACGACATTCTATGTGCGAGGAACAATGGAAAAGTGAAAAACGTATTGGATTCTCCTTCTTGTTCTTCGCATCACTAGCACGACATCGACTCGCACGACTGGCAAAACTAAACCAAACCATTGTGTTGGTGAAAGCGGGCCTTAGGCATTAATTTAGGTATCACTTTGTGTTGGTGAAAATGGGCCTCACGCAATAATTTAGGTATCACTCTGTGTTGGTGAAAACGGGCGTTAGGCATTAATTTAGGTATTACTTTGTGTTGGTGAAAGCGGGCCTTAGGCATTAATTTAGGTATCACTTTGTGTTGGTGAAAACGGGCGTTAGGCATTAATTTAGGTATTACTTTGTGTTATGAAAACAAGCCTTGGGTATTAATTTAGGTATCACTCTGTGTTGGTGAAAGCGGGCCTTAGGCATTAATTTAGATATTACTTTGTGTTCGTGATAACGGGCCTTACGCATTAATTTAGGTATCACTTTGTGTTGGTGAGAGCAGGCCTTAAGCATTAATTTAGGTTTCACTCTGTGTTGGTGATAACGGGCCTTACGCATTAATTCAGGTATTACTTTGTGTTGGTGAAAACGGGCCTTACGCATTAATTTAGGGATCACTTTGTGTTGGTGAAAGCGGGCCTTAGGCATTAATTTAGGTATCACTTTGTGTTGGTGAAAACGGGCCTTACGCATTACTTTAGGTATCACTTTGTGTTGGTGAAAACGGGCCTTACGCATTACTTTCGGTATCACTTTGTGTTGGTGAAAACGGGCCTTAGGCATTAATTTAGGTATCCCTTTGTGTTGGTGAAAACGGGCATTAGGCATTAATTTAGGTATCACTCTGTGTTGGTAAAAACGGGCGTTAGGCATTAATATAGGTATTACTTTGTGTTGGTGAAAGCGGGCCTTAGGCATTAATTTAGGAATTACTTTGTGTTGGTGAAAACAACCTTAGGCATTAATTTAGGTATCACTTTGTGTTGGTAAAAACGGGCGTTAGGCATTAATATAGGTATTACTTTGTGTTGGTGAAAGCGGGCCTTAGGCATTAATTTAGGAATTACTTTGTGTTGGTGAAAACAACCTTAGGCATTAATTTAGGTATCACTTTGTGTTGGTGAAAACGGGCCTTACGCATTACTTTAGGTATCACTCTGTGTTGGTGAAAGCGGGCCTTAGGCATTAATTTAGGAATTACTTTGTGTTGGTGAAAGAGGGCCTTAGGCATTAATTTAGGTATTACTTTGTGTTGGTGAAAGCGGGCCTTAGGCATTAATTTAGGTATCACTTTGTGTTGGTGAAAACGTGCGTTAGGCATTAATTTAGGTATTACTTTGTGTTGGTGAAAACAAGCCTTGGGTATTAATTTAGGTATCACTCTGTGTTGGTGAAAGCGGGCCATACGCATTACTTTAGGTATCACTTTGTGTTGGTGAAAGCGGGCCATACGCATTACTTTAGGTATCACTTTGTGTTGGTGAAAGCGGGCCTTAGGCATTAATTTAGGTATTACTTTGTGTTGGTGAAAACGGGCCTTACGCATTACTTTAGGTATCACTTAATGTTGGTGAAACGGGCCTTAGGCATTTATTTAGGTATAACTTTGTGTTGGTGAAAGCGGGCCTTAGGCATTAATTTAGGTATTACTTTGTGTTGGTGAAAACAAGCCTTGGGTATTAATTTAGGTATCACTCTGTGTTGGTGAAAGCGGGCCATACGCATTACTTTAGGTATCACTTTGTGTTGGTGAAAGCGGGCCTTAGGCATTAATTTAGGTATAACTTTGTGTTGGTGAAAGCGGGCCTTAGGCATTAATTTAGGTATTACTTTGTGTTGGTGAAAACAAGCCTTGGGTATTAATTTAGGTATCACTCTGTGTTGGTGAAAGCGGGCCATACGCATTACTTTAGGTATCACTTTGTGTTGGTGAAAGCGGGCCATACGCATTACTTTAGGTATCACTTTGTGTTGGTGAAAGCGGGCCTTAGGCATTAATTTAGGTATCACTTTGCCAAAACTTCCGCGTTTACGATGTCAGCGCAGAACTATGAATTTTTAGCTGCATGTTTTGTGTTGGAAATGGAGCATATTCTGCCACACTTCACGAGATTGGATCTGTTGTTTGTTCATGTTCCAAATTCCTCAGCTGAAGTCTCAATTGGTTTATTAAAGGCAAACGTGGCTGGATGCCCGGCTGAATTTAAATTTAAACACATAAACCCTATGATAGTTATTAAAGCTTTCCGGCAAATAAAAATCAAACTGACCGAAGATCTTTGGGGAATGTCTATCAAAGTTTGTACATCCATAGTTGAGACTATAGCACCATACTTGGCGTTAATTTTTAATTTGTGTGTAGACCAAGGAGTTTTCCCAGATTTAATGAAATACAGTAAAGTCATACCTCTTTTCAAATCCGGGGACAGTAAAGATACTAATAATTATAGGCCTGTATCCGTGTTGCCAGTTTTTAGCAAGGTTTTTGAAAAAGTGATGCTGAATCAAATGCTCAATCATTTTAACACAACAAAATCCTACACGATCAGCAGTATGGTTTCACCAGGGGACGTTGTACTACTGACGCTGGTGTAACCTTATTAAATCACATATTTACTGCGTGGGAAGAGTCCCAAGACGCCATAGGATTTTTTTGTGATCTCTCCAAAGCATTTGATTGCGTAAATCACGAGACATTACTCTTGAAACTTGAGCACTACGGACTAGGTAAACTTGCACTTAGTTTGGTAAAATCATATTTGAGTGATAGACAACATGTTCAAATAAATGGTGTCAATTCACAGGGTTTAAAAGTAAAAATGGGGGTTCTGCAAGGCTCAATATTGGGTCCTTTTCTCTTTCTAGTATATATAAATGATCTACCCTATTTATTGAAAAACCAACCTCAAAATATGGTGTTATTTGCTGATGACACTTCCCTAATTTTTAAGATAAATAGACGGGTCCAAAATCTAGATGACGTGAATAATGCGCTACTTCAGGTCCATAATTGGTTCACAGCAAACAATAACGTATTAAACGAAAAAAAGACTAAATGCATAAGATTTGCTTTACCGAATGTTAAAAGTAGTGATTGTGATATAATATTGAATAAAGAGAAACTAGAATTTGTAGATAAAACGGTTTTCCTGGGGATTACGCTTGATGCAAGGCTACAATGGAATTCTCATTTAACATCTCTTGCGGGGCGGCTAAGTTCAGCAGCATATGCCATTAGAAAAATCCGTCAATTTACTGATGTAGATACCGCCAGACTGGTCTATTTTAGTTATTTTCATAGTATACTTATGGCATTTTGTTATGGGGACGGGCTGCAGACATTCAGTCTATATTTATTCTGCAAAAAAGAGCCATCAGAGCCATATATAATCTTCGTAGGTGGTGGTGGTGGTGTGGTGTCTCTAATGGAACTGTTTACAGACATTAACATCATGACGGTACATTGTCAATACATCTATGAACACATAATGTACGTAAGAAAAAATCTGCATCTCTTTAGTAAAAGCGGTGACAGACACAATTACAGTACTAGAAATAGGAACCAATTAGTTCAGCCAGGCTTCAGACTCGCTAAAGTAGACTCATCTTTCATGGGGTACTGTTTGAGATGCTATAATAAAACTTCACAAAGTATTCTTGAACTCAATGAGACGAAATTTAAAACATGCATTAAACGCACACTTTGCAAGCAAGCATATTTCAAGTTTAACGATTATATCGTTGATAAAAATGCTTGGCTAATGCCGGTCCTGCTCCACAAGGACAGGGACGCACAAATTGATAACACTAAATAGTATTGTTGGAGCTGCTGAAGATTGTACAACTATTTTTCATTGTATAGAATCAATCTCTTTAGTATTATATAAAGCCCATATTGTGTGAGAACTATGTGCTAAAAAGCTATCGTTCACTGGAAACCTACGTCCTTTCTTGACCTGAAGGTGCCCTGGCGGTTGAGAGTATGTCATGATCACTCAAATGTCTCGCTGATGGTGGCGCGGGTCGGATCATTTAGTTCCCTTCAAAATGGTTGAGTTGAATGGTGCTGATCTATACGTCATGTTCGTGAACGGGCGCTGTCAGTGTGACTGGTCATCTCTTAGTTGCCACGGCTTATTTGAATTAATTATTTTTATTTTTTGAATTGTTTTTTTTTGTTTTTATTGTGGTCACTTTTAATGTGCACATCTTGCTACATCGTTCTCACATAGTGTACCATCTCAACATGAATGATGTAACTAAGATTTTGTAACATTTTGCTGATATAAAAGAGTGTCCATGGAGGAATTTGGAGTTTCTTGCCCGTTCTTCTCCATAGAGATCTACGATAGGGAATGGGCAACTACAGTACTTTCACAGTTTTTATGCCTTGTGACTGGGACTGTAGCTACATTTAATTGTTGTCTTTGTGACAATTCAAAAGTGCCTGTAACTGGCCTACTTGAAATAAATGCTTTGATTTGATTTGACATACAGGAACTGATGGACGCTACTGAAGCCACCAAACCAGTGGCTCAGTTCTGGGCCAACACAATTTAGATTGCCATAGACCTGATAGGAAGAAGACGAGATTAGAGTTACATCTTCCCACGATGTATTGGATGGATATCAGCTGCCGAAAAGCTTCTGTCCAGCCTGTCAATCTTCGTTGTACAAATACGATTCGCTTTTGAAAGCCAATGCTTTCCCCCTGACTAACCCTTAGACATTAAAGCATCTCTACTCATCCTGAATCCCCAGAGTACGTAAGGTACGTATAATCAGGGAACACTAAATAGCATAAAGATAAATTAAACTCTCCTTTAGATAGCTTAATAAAACGCAGCTCCGTTACTAAGTGAAATCTTTTAATTTAGCATCATAATATTCCAAAATTAATCCCTAGTTTCAACGGTAATTTTGCAAACTAATTACCCACAGGTACCCACGGTCATTCTCGCTTGTTAGCGTATTAAACTGAATTAATTTTCAGTACTAAAGTTATCCTTTAATGAACAATCTCTCAAATGTTATGCTTCATTATGAGAAACGTTGAACTGTAGTTTGGAGTTGCGCAGCGGGGACAAACAACAGCATAATCATCTACATTATTTAATTTGGAGAAAGTCATTATTTGTTTTGCATTTGTGGTTATAAAGAGTTTTAAGTATACCCTTTTTAAACCACAAATGATAATGACTAAACAATGGTGATCCCTCTTTTTTCCGGTACGGCAAGCCCCACGTCAGTGGTTACAAAAGCAGTATATAAGCTGGCTCTTATACCATTCAATTTACGTACTTCGCCAGGCCAGCCCAAGGCCAAAGGCTCTAACGTGCCATCTGCTGTATCATACAAAATATGCTTCTTACGATTAAATAATTATAAAACTTTTTAGAACTTGGTTACAATATCTCTTTTCTTTCGAATTGATAGTACAACAATCGTCTAATTCTAAATAGATAATTTTCAAGCAAATATGCGCTAGGTTGCCAGTGCTAATATTATTTTTCTATCCAAACGCAGTAAGAAACACGCAGCTGCTACAGACTCGGCGCCAACAAAAAGCTTATGAGCGCTTTCCAAAAAAATCATACGTCATCCTAAAATGCCATTCCAAATTCGCCGACTCACTGCCGCAAAATAAATTGAGTGCCAAATTTACAAAGTTATGGTTCTGTTAAATAGGTGTTCGTGTGCCATGCAACGGTAATACGGCTCAATGGGCGCGGTAATCGTTCTGGAAACCTGCCAGATCAAAGCTGTAAGCTATATGACGGATTTTGTGGTTAGTAGTACCTTGGCACTGGGTGACAGAACTTTTTTTTAGCTGGTAATACGGAATGCCGGTGACTTCATTAAAAATAATGGGAGAGAGCATCGTCCGCTGTTTGCTGCGACTAGCAAAAATAGTCTACCCTCTGCAATAATATGGACGCTACTGAAAGTGCCAAACTCGTCGCCAAATTTTGGGCTGACTCAAATTAAATTATCATCGACACACTAAGAAGGAGAATAATAACATTATAAAGAGCGTACGTTAGTTAGTTTAGATTTAGGAGGTAACTTCCGAAAACAATCAGCCAATTTCAAACATTGATCTTGATCTTCACTCACTGATGATAAACTACACAATTGCAGAGTGTCAAAAAATTAGTTTTTAATACGGGCGAAGTCAAACTCAAACTCACTCAAAGCATTTATTTCAATTAGACCTTAGCAGGCACTTTTGAAAGTCAGAAAAACAAAGGCGAAGCTACAGTCACAGACACAAGGCATAATAACTTGTGAAAGTACTGTAGTTGCCCATTCCAAAGCGTAGATCTCTATGGAGAAGAAGCGGGTAGAAGGTATATTCAAAATAATATCCAAAACTACTCATCCAACTATAAGACCTACTGTATCACCAAAAATCACACTAATAAATACTTTGAGTTTTGAGAATTGGCAGGAAACTTTAAATAAAAAAATGTTTTATTATTTCATTATTATCCGATTTCAAACAATACTGGCAAAAAGCTGCGCAATTGTTGAGTGTCATGTAAAAACAAGTTTTATTTATATTTCCTTTTGATATATAATGTCTAGATGGAGCGTCGCCGTACAATCAAAACAAAGAAAACGAGGCAACAATTTCAAACATGTGTGCGTGCGGCAGCGTGCTCGCGGTGCACAGAGAACTTATAAGCTAACAGTCGGCTGATATTTCTTGATACGTTTTCTCACATTTGAAGCTCCATCTAGACATTATATAATCAAAGTTATAACAAGAAATTTTACGTAGATGAAGACGCGGTCAGAAGCTAGTCAATCATATTTTGCCAGTTGGCAGGCCTCAAGATTTTCGCAGTATCCTCTCTTTGCGTAATGCCACTTCAGGTCACAAAAGTTCGTGAATTTTCTTGTTAACACTAAAAGGTTTTTCCAGATGAACTGTACCCTAGATACAGTACGAAAAAACTTTATTATCATTGAACCATATTCAACCTTAGGCGTGCTATAAAAAAATACATTTTGTAAAATACAATAGTTTGTGAATTGCCCCTAGTGACTAAGGTTGAAAATAAATGTAAATATATTCAACAATGCTAGAGATCGGAGTTGAATATGCAAAAGTATTTATGAATATTGTTTCCTAGTATTTGAAACTGATAAAATCTACGGCAGAAACTAACTTTGGTAGAATTTATGGGTCTGAAAAAATATATCTAAACTACCGTATCTAGCTTTCTTTCCAGTGTGATAAAAATTACATAAGATCATAGAGTAATAAAAATCTATTTGTTTATTTATCCTCTAATTTGAACGCCATGCAGCAATTACGAGTAACAAAGTACTTTAACTGGCTGCTTTCAATTCATCTTGTGCAGGAAATGTAATCTCAATCTCACGAGACTTTTAATCTCGAGCGCGATTGAAGTATAGTGTAGATAATCCGAAGACTCTTTGAGAATATTCTTAAAACTTAATAAATTTATTGCTGTATTTTCATTGGCCATTAAACAACCATTTTACATGTAATAAAACTATTTGGATTCGCTCAACGTGTTTACATAAACGATTTGCGGGTAGTCGTAACAAATTACCAAGTGGCCATTGCAATAATACCGTCAATGCCTGTGCCAATACTATTTATAGGTTAATATGCAACTAGTGACATTGAACGAAGTCAATTTTCAATTTAGGAACGGAGTAGTGAATATATGCAAATCATTAGGTCCATTTACAAATATATGTATCATGTACGTAGAAGGGATACCGGCGCTAAAACCGTTGCCACCAATGATATTAAGAGCGGCTAACCCGTCATACTTTTCATACAAACGCTCGTACTTGATTATGCAGTTGTTATACATCTATTTTTGATTTTTTTGAACTAATAGTATTTTGTGCACTATATCTAGGTTTCTATGGGAGCAAAAAATAAAAAAAATGTAGAAACAAATTCAGTATAAGCCTCCAAAAATTGCTATTTTGCACAATTTTTACATGAACTTTGGCCATTCATAATGTACTCATAAACTCTAAAAGTAAAGAAATCATCACGATAGAAACCTTGCACATGTAATGGAGATTCTTAATGACAAATTTTTATTTCACACACTTGTAAGACTTATTCAAAAACACGTATTTCCTGGAACAAGTTTAAGAAATTTTCGAACACTATTTTTCGTTCAATGTCATCGCGTTAGGCGGTATGAGGTGCGCGGGAGACGAGTTGTGCGGGGTCGGGGCGGGGTAAGACAGGGGAGTTGAAAGGAAATCGCCGCTGTGGCTCTGGATGAAACAACAAGCTTTTCGACCATGCTCGCGTTGACCATAGACGCGCCGGGATGGGCCCTCTTAAAAGAAAGATACGCTACTTTCATACTGAGCGGCGTTCAAATATCGTTGCGTTGTTACGACTGCGATAGATAATACGGAACGTATGATACAGAAAGAGATAGCTATCGCGCTTGAAGTAGTTAAATTACGACAATTAGCTTCTTTTTCTGCAACAATTTACTTTTACTTATAATATCATTGGTTACCACGTATTCAGTACATCATTCTGAACAAAATGAAAAATTTTATGTGGTGGGACCACATAGAAATTATTCATTGGTAATTTCAAAAAAAAATCTGCTATTCCCTACATTTTGACAGTGTAAGTATTGGAGTTTAGTAGAAAACAGCTGTTTTTTTTAATAACCGTTTTAGCGTCAGTATCCCTCCACCTCTACACAAGCTTTTGCACGCAGCTTCGCTCGCGTTTAGAATTTGACAATCTAGTGGTGTGAAATATACTTTACGACCTATATTGCTGTAGCGGCACTACAAAAATACTGCAGCAACATAGAACAAAAAGTATTACAGCGCCATCTATGTCACAGACGAAGTAAAGTTATCCGCGACTTAAGAGTCCACCAGACATTACACACGTCTGATCGAAAGATAGAAAAGGGAGGATCCTTTGTCTATGGGGGATGAAAAACTTTACACCCTGTTCTCAATACCCCCAAATTGCCTTCCAAATATAAGTACATACAAAAATTCATAAAAATTGGTCGAACCGTTTCGGAGGAGTGCGACCACAAACACCGTGTAATCTTTAGACCCTAGATACCTTAATTATATCAGTATTTACGTTTAAAAGTCTCCAAACTGTACACAGTTTTTTATCTGCTGCTATTCCCAAGTCATATTTTTTCAATTTCTGTGCCAAAAGGGTTTTGCGCTCGATCTGTCCGCAATAAATCAATCCCATCAGTCTGTCACGCCAGCAGTACAGAACTTGACATAGCAGGTTATGCATTTCCATTTTCGAGCCAATAAACCTCGTGGCGAATGGAGTTTTCTGATCTATATTTATAAATAAAAAACTCGTTTACTTAAATAGACAATTCCCATATCGTAATATACTCTGTGGGTTAGGAATATTATAGAGTGGGCTTAATCCAAAAAGCTAGCATTTATCGTCCCGATTGTCCCTTCAAAAACCAAATCAATATGTAAGCCACTACACCAAACCATCATCTGCTTAGAGCGGCCCACTGCTGGGTCACACAGTCCTTCTGTAAGATGGAGTGGGCCATAAGCGTCCACGCGGGCGCGCACTTCGCCATAAAGATGCAAATTCAGAGTAGAGGAGGGATGAATGTGTTTCCCTGTCCGCCCTAATTTAATCTGACCACCAAAATGTATTCAACATCCTTGTAATCGAATTACATTAAAATGGGCAGCATGGTTTGTTTTAATTATTAATGCAGTTTAAATTCTGTACACAAACTGAATAAATTAAGATATTAATTAAATTTATCTTCTATAGTATATTATGTAGTATTACACACCAACTGGTGCTTTTCCCGCAGCTGAATTCACGTGGTTTTCGAATTTTCCTGAAACTTTAACACCTCACATATTTTCATCGCTTTCAATTATTTTAGGGACCAAAATTGTATGAACGAGGATGAAACAAAAGAACTATCCAATATAAAGGATCGTAGCGGGTGTTCCGTAGTTCTATCTAGCAGCAAACAGCAGTCAGCAGTCTTCTGTAGTTATATCGCAGCATCATGCTGAGATAGGAGCCTTTTTGGCCTCGCACAGGTCTTTTTTATTATTAAGTAAAAAGTAAGTAAGTAAGTTAGTAAAAAGTAAGTTCATCAAAACCAGTTTCGTAATAAACAGCTGGAATAACAGACATTTTTGTGAAAGTATTAAGTAAGTCCACTGCTGAACATAGGCCTCCCCCAAGTGTCACCATATTGACCGGTCCCGTGCGTCTCGCATCCAGCGGATCCCCGCAACTTTTACCAGGTCATTGGTCAACCTAATAGGAGGCCTTCCAACGCAACGTCTTCCGCTTCGATTCGTCTTTAGGCTGAAATGATGATGATGTTTAATTAAGTATAGTCGTTTTTTTTTTTTTACCTTTGGGAAATCAAATAACCCCTCCCGCTCTGGGCTGAGCAGGAGGCAGTGTCAGACTTTTACTGACTAAAACCCATCCATGTGTCTTCCTTTGCCCTTTGTGTTCCAGGAAAGAAATAAAAACGAAGTAATGACTTCACACTAAACACCTCCAGTGGCCTCGTGAGTTCTAACAATGAAGTTGCTCAAGAATTTGTAAATTTCTTTACCAGTATCCCACTTAAAACCTTAAATTCCTCACCATTGCTTTCTATTGATTTATTGAAAGCGAACGTTTCAGCCTGTCCGAATGAATTTAAATTTCAGCATATAAACCCCATAGCAGTCATAAAAGCTTTTAAGCAAATCAAGATCGAATTAACCGAAGATCTATGGGGTATGTCTATCAAAGCTTGTACCTCAATTATTGAGACTATAGCACCGTATTTAGCCTCAATATTTAATTTGTGCGTGGATCAAGGGGTCTTCCCGGATCTAATGAAATACAGTAAGGCAATACCGCTTTTTAAATCCGGGGATAGTACAGACACCAATAACTAAAGGCCCGTATCTGTGTTGCCGGTTTTCAGCAAGGTGTTTGAAAAGATAATGCTCAATCAAATGCTAAACCATTTTAACTCCAATAAAATCTTACACGAGCAACAGTATGGTTTCACCAAGGGACGTTGTACAACTGACGCCGGTGTTACTTTATTAAAACACATATTTACTGCGTGGGAAGAGGCACAAGATGCCATAGGAATCTTCTGTGACCTTTCGAAGGCATTTGATTGCGTAAATCACGGAACCCTGCTCTTGAAACTTGAGCATTACGGTTTAGGTAAACTTGCGCTCAGTTTAGTAAAATCGTATTTGAATGATAGACAGCAGCAAGTACAGGTAAATGGTGTCAATTCAATGGGTTTAAAAGTAAAAATGGGCGTACCACAAGGTTCGATATTGGGTCCTTTTCTCTTATTAGTTTACATTAATGACCTACCCCACTTATTTAACAACCAACCGCAAATGGTGTTGTTTGCTGACGATACTTCTTTAATATTTAGGATAAACAGACGTGCCACAAATCTTGACGACGTCAATAACGCCCTACTGCAGGTCCATAATTGGTTTACCGCTAATAACTTAGTACTAAATGGGAAAAAACTAAGTGCATAAAATTTTCTCTGCCAAATGTCAAAAGTAGTGATTGTGACATAATATTGAATCAAGAGAAACTAGAATTTGTCGATAAAACTGTTTTCTTGCGAATTACGCTCGACACAAGGCTACAATGGGGTCCTCATTTAACATCTCTTGCAGGACGGCTGAGTTCAGCAGCATATGCTGTTAGAAAAATCCGTCAGTTTACTGATGTAGATACCGCGAGGCTAGTCTATTTTAGTTATTTTCATAGTATTATGTCATACGGTATTTTACTATGGGGACGGGCTGCAGACAGGACAGACAGACAGACGGACGGGCTGAGTCTATATTTATTCTGCAGAAAAGAGCTATCAGAGCCATATATCTACGTAGGCGCGATTCTCTGAGAGAACTGTTTAAAGAAATTAACATCATGACTGTACCTTGTCAATACATCTATGAAAACATCATGTACGTTAGGAAAAATCTGCATTTATTTAGTAAGAGAGGTGACAGACACCACTATAATACTAGAAATAGGGACCAACTAGTTCAGCCAGGTTTCAGGCTAGCTAAAGTAGACTCATCTTTCATGGGGTACTGTTTAAAATGCTACCATAAAATACCTCCTCACATTCTACAACTGAATGAGACGAAATTTAAATCTTGTATAAAACACACACTATGTAGGCAAGCATATTATAAGTTGGGGGACTATATTGATGATAAAAATGCTTGGCTCAATGCTGGTCCTGCTCCACAACCATAGGAGCAAACTAATTGATTACCTTGTTAAGTTATTGTGCAAGCTGTAGAAGATTGTAATAATATCCTTGCTTTGTATAGATTCCATCTCTTAATAATATTATATAATTGCATAGCACATGTGTGAGTACTATGTACTGTAAAGCAACCATTTACATTTATTTATCTTTCATTGACTTGAATGTAGCCTGGTGGCTGAGAGAATGTCATGCTCACTCAAATTTCTCGCTGATGGTGGCGCGTGTGTCGGGTCATTTGGTTCCCTTCAATATGGTTGAGTTGACAGTGGATCCCTAGGCAATGACGCCGCAGACGAACTTGCCAAGAGAGGTTCCGAGATGGCAGTGCTAGGCCCGTACCCACTCCTTCCCTTACCTTTCTCACAATTCCGTACATGGGTTCGCCAGAGATCAACTGAACTTCACAACAACAAGTGGTCACGGTCTACGGACTACAGGCAGTCCAAAATGGCGATGCCAAGTCTACATCCGCGACTAACAAAACGACTGCTCAGCCTAAGTAGAAATAACCTGAGAATAATAATAGGGACAATAACGGGCCATTGCCCCCTAAATAAACATCTCTTTAACATAGGCGCCACGGACAGCCCACTCTGCAGGGGCTGCTTTGACGCCGAAGAATCAGCCGCCCACGTCATCCTGGAATGCGAGGCCGTGGCTACCCAACGCAAACAAATCCTCGGAACGGTGAGGTCGCTCCGCGAATCCTGTGAAGCTCCCAGGAAACTTCTGTGCTTCTGGGCGGAGCTAGGCTGGCTAACTTAGCCGGACACCTACGCACAACGGACCATATTAGAGTCTAAGTGCGGAAAATGGAGTCCCTACTCTACTCTATGGTTGAGTTGAATGGCGCCGAGCCATGCGTGCGTCATGTTCGTGAACGGGCGCTGTCAGTTGGGAGTGGTCATCTCTTAGCTGCCACGGTTTATTTTAATTACTTTATTTTGAAAGTGTTGATTATTTTAATCTTTTACTCTGGGCGCTCTTAATGTGCACGTCTTTCTACATCGTTCTCACATATATGTATAATCTCAACGTGAATGATGTAACCAAGATTTTGTAACAATATTTTGATTAAAAAGAGTGTCCATGGAGTTTCTTGCTCATTCTTCTCCATAGAGATCTACGCTTTGGAATGTGCAACTACAGTACTTTCTCAAGTTATTATGCCTTGTGACTGTGACTGTAGCTTAGCTTTTTTTTTTGTTTGACTTTCAAAAAAGTGCCTGTAATGGTCTAATTGAAATAAATGCTTTGAGTTTGAGTTTGAGGGCCGCGGTGTCTCTTTCGAACAGTCCCGCAACCCTGGCAGGCAAGTATTAATCGTATGGACTTATGTTTCAGGATAATTAAATGGCGATGGAATATTATGATATCTAACATGTAGCCAACACATTAATTTTACCAAAACTCATGCCAAAACTGTGAACACTCTCGTGCGCATATTTCGTGCAAGTGTCACAACCTTAGCTAGTAATGATGAAATCAGTAATATTCAAGCCAGAAATGACAAGATAAATCATAGAAATGATTTACACAAAACTGAAATAATCGTTCAAGAAGAAATTTATTTGAGATTAAGTAAGTAATATTATTCAATAGGTAAAATGATCATAGCTTTGCTGCACGGCTAGCTGTCACTGGCCACTCAATACTCAATACTCAATCCTTATTGCATTCCACAATGTAGGCTTAGATGGTAAACATGCATGGTAAACACCCTGCAATGCTATGTTCATTTTAAGCCGCCCTTGCCTAGATTGGTCCGTGGATGGGTGACCACTCATTACATATCGAGTTTCCTACGTGCCTCGGAAAGCACGTCACAAATGTCATTTGTAGAATTTTGACAGTCACAGGTAGTCAGGCCACTGAAAGGTAATCAGTGGCTCGCAAGTCTGTCAACCAGTCTTACCAAGGTGTACCCAGTACTAACTGGGTTGTGGAAGACAGATTGGCATAGGCAGTCGCTCCATGTAAAATACTGGTATTCAGCTGCATCCGGTTAGACTGGAAGCCGACCCTAACATAGTTGGGAAAAGGCTAGGCAGATGATGACGATTCGAGCAGTTGACTACAGTAAGCTGATGATGACAATGAAATAGAAACCACTACATTTTTAAGACCTTTATAGAACTAAGTATAAAGATCGTATCTGGTGGTATTCCGCAGTTTCTTTATTTAGAAAAACGCATGATAATATTTCATGGAAAATCAAGATAAAAAGTCAAAAAAGCTATTCAAAATAAATCCTCATCTAAAAATACCCCTTTGACATCCCATCTCGAAACTTACTGATTGGATCCTGGAACTATAAATGAGGGATCTGCACTGGCTTAGCGTCGAACCCGACTCAATGCCGATCTACATGTCGGATGACAATAGGATCCTTTTCAGGCACAAGGCACAAGGTTTTTTCTGAACGATTTAGGCGGCGGGGTAGTTCGGCTTAGGAGGAAAATATGTCATGGGCTTGTTCATCAATCTTACGGAGTCTACCTTTGGGTTTTGTGATTTTGAGGGTGTGTTCAATACTAAATAAAAATAATACAATCATAATTAAAGCTCCGGAATATATTCGGAAAAAGCTAGCAGTTTCGACACAACGTTAACGTTTTCCCATTGTCTATTAACATTAAATTATTCATCTATTTATATTAAATGTTTAGATTTATAGTATTTAATTTTAATATATATCCTTGTAGTTTTTCTTAGTATTAACTAAAATTATTTTCAGATAATCTACACCTACCACTGCTTGTCTCTGCATCACTCAAAGGTTGACTGGAAGAAAATGCTTATGGCATTAAGTCCGGCTCTGCACTTTGTGCTTGAAGTTTTAAATAAATAAATAAATATTATTAACTAACTTATTTCCGCGGCTTCGCCCGTGTGGAGTTCGATAATATCCCATGTGATCATACTACCGGGATAAAAAGTCAGATAGGTAATCGCTTCATGTAAAATACTGGTATTCTGCTGCATCTGGCTGGCAGAAGCCGACCCTTATATACTTGAAAAAGGCTAGGTAGATGATCATCGAATGGTAAATCCGCTGCCTATAAAAAACTGCACAGTCAGAAATATTGCAACTGCATTTTCACTGCGACTTCAGAGCACGAGGTCCTGGGTTCGATTACGGGGTCGGACAAAGTGTTATTGGGTCTTTCCATTAGGAATTTCTCAGTAGCAGCCACGGAATCTGGGTTTGTGCCCGGTTGATGGCAAAAGGCTCGCCCCCTATTACATGGGACTTCAAACATAACTGGCGAAACGTTGGTGTACTATAAGGTATACCCCTGCCTAACCCTTCGGACAATACAGGCGTGATATTATTTTACACATACAGGTACATGTTTAGATAGAATTCCTAGCCAACAAATTAAAGCAATGATCCTAATAAGCAAACTTGGCCACGTCTTAATTACAGTTAGGCTGAATACCATTTAAGTTATGACTTTAATTACGGACGAGAAATCCCAGAGCGAACCATATTCAGCCGAACACAATAACGAGACTCACGTAGGCAATAAAGACTTAGATGAAATACATTTTATATAACTTAATTCACATTCAGTAGAATTAATTTAGCAATTTCGGTAAGTTCCTACCCTGAAATTCGCAATACAAAGACCGATATAAAGGGTGTAACAAGACCCTTAACAAAACCAAATGGCACTTAATCTACCCGTCATTGGAATATTTTTTTGTTCTAGACCATATCTGGGAACCTTCTAGTTACGGAAATTGGGGGTCAAAGTTCCAACTTTTTTACAAGTATGTTTATAAACTACATGTTTTTAATGTATGATTTCCACGCTATTCAATGCATCCATCAGCAAAATGTTTTGAACGCGTCACATTGAGTCCTACCGTAAAACGTGATTTTTCACCCCAAAAAAAAAGTCATTTCCCAGCAATAATATAGCGTAGGATTACTTAGTTTGATGTACAGAATGCGTTGACGGCTTCGTGAACGGTACGTTTACACCCTGTATAATATCTCTAGTTTGAAACGACTTCGACAAAGCTGCTGAGTTTACTCGAAAACTCAATAAAACCCTCCTTAGAACTTCGAATCCTTTCCGTTGCAAACTTTTTCCTTTTATATAGAGAACAAAAATTCCCTTTTTTCGGGTCTTTGAGATCTTTCAATTTGTGACTTTTAGTTGCTTTGAAACTTTTCTAGAATTAATAATTACATTATTAGGCCCCGAAAAGTTTTTATTTAGAAATAAGTCTGCTACATTATGACGAATGACGACCAGGATATTCTTAAAATGGTCTATTTTGCCTTGTGCCAATCGGTGCTAGGGTACTGCATCAATGTGTGGGGTGGAGCCGGAAAGACAGGTCTCCTGAGGGCTGAGAGAGCACAGAGAGCAGTCCGCAGTCAGCAGTCAGTTAAAGTTATGATAAAAAAAACACGCAGATATCCAACAGCGCAACTTATATGCAGACTGTAAGGTTTTAACTGTACGGCAGCTATGTGCTACGTGCTTCAAACAATCCTTAGGACACATGGCAGTTTGACTCCTCCCGACCCCAAAAAACGTAAACATATAATTCCCAGCATCCAACATAAAACTAAACTTGCAAAGCAACAATTTTACGTCATAAGTATGCACATTTATAACCAAGTTAAAAAAAAAACGAAATATTCTCGGTCTCCCCAAGTTTAAACTAAAACGTACAGTAATGGAATGGCTACTCAAACAGGACTATCATAAAACAGAATCACTTCTAACTTACGTCACCTAATAAACATCCACTCTTTTTGTGTCATTCACCCATTTTTCGCACACGCGCTAAACACCTCAACATCCATAACATAACACACCTCAAACATACACTCACCTCATTCACTCCAATCACGATAAGCACAAAACACTCCAAGCTCTGATACACACAATCATCTAACACTTGCACTTACATCATTCACTCTTCGCTCATTCACTCTCACATTTTGAAAGTTTACCACAAGATCAGAAATGCACCCACTTCAAACAGTCCACCGGCACGTCTTCCACAATTAAGCATACCCCATAGCCGGACACTGCCCCCTAAGATACAGGCCTAGCCTAGTTTAGTGGACAGGGTTGAAACTATTGTACCTACTTATTTACCTATGCTAAATTAAGAACTTTAATCTGTATACAGTGCAATGCACTTGAACTTTGTGGTAATAAATAAATTATTAAATTAAATAAAAAATGGCTTTTGACCTTGTCGTCACCCACGTGGAGATCGATGGTTTACAAAATTATTATCTAAATCTATTCAGTTAAACATAGTTAAGGAATAAGGTGGGTGGTTTTTTTTTTTGGTTCAGATATTGGAGCTAGAGTATTAGAAAGCTCATTGATTTTAGTTCAACAACAATTGTTAAAGTCCCAAAAAACAAACAAGGAAAGTTAAATAAAACCGTTTATTAATTAATCTCCTCATAGATCAGTGAATCTTAAAAAGCCGGCCAACTCCGAGTCGGACTCGCGCACGAAGAGTTCCGTACCATTATCTAAAAAAGAAATACATCTTAATTGTAATAAATACATAATTATATTGGGGTCTTTTAACATTCAACATTCTTTAATATTCAACTATTTTATTTTTTGGAATTGTTCCTTTATTTGTGCTGTAAGGCCTTGCTTTTTGCCAAATTTTGTGATTCTAGGTCAACGGGAACTACCATATAGGTTTTCGACCCAAAACTTATTGGTTGACCTAGATTTGTCAATTTTGGTTAAAAGCAAGGTCTTACAGCACAAGTAAAGGGAAAATTCCGAAAAATAAAAAAAAACAACTTGCTAGGTTATGACCGTTCCTGAGAAAATCGGTCGGTCAGAGTGATCTTCTCTCTCTCTCTCATCTCTTTTAAGGGTTACGTTTTCCTTTTGAGGTACGGATCCTTAAAAATCTTTAGGCTATGCTCAACATTACTAAGATAGAAAATAATATTCTGTAGAAGTTTCAAAACTAACAGCTGCTCCCAATTAAAGCATCGATCAAAATTATTTGTTGCGTACCGAAGAGATTTACTTACTTTAGTCGTGGATTTACTTCTTCACAATATTGTTATCAAATAAACTTCATTGTTGGACATTGTTTGAAAATGATTAACGATGATACCGTAATAATTTAGTTAGCCAGTTTTTGAGTGGTATTTGCGGAAAGTTGCGGGTTTGTTGTTAGTTATCTTGTTGTGGTATGTAACTTTTTTGTTTCCTTAATTTTATAGCTACAACAGCGGGCTCTGGGCCTGTGTGATGGATAATGGCTCATTCTCTCTCTCCTTGGGGCGAAGCTTGTGTCGCAACAGTGGGTATGTGATATAAGGGCTGTCTACGTTCAGTATATTTTTCGTCTTTATTTTTTATGAGAAATCTTCTCTATAACAAACATATAAAAGACTTTTCTCTCTGCTTGTAAATGGTATGAGTCACGCGTTTAATTTAACTCCTCAAACATGGTCCCCATGTGTGAGGAGATAAACTAAACGCGTAATACAAACAATAACAAAGGTTTATTTATAAAATATTAACTGGTTCTTAATCACAATATAAAGATCCTAAGCGATATCCCTAATAGCATCGTATGTCACCTGTGCGATTCAATTAACAAATTCCCAAATAGATATTTTAAGACCAAATTGCAAAACACACAGTCAATCAAAAGTCTTCAGAAAATTTTAATTATCGTCTGCCCGACAACGCAATAAACGTTGTTGAATTGTCAAAACGAATGGAAGACATTGCTATTCCTGCCAGGGTTGCGGGACTGTTCGAAAGAGATACCGCGGCCCTGGAACGCAAAGGGCAAAGGAAGGAACATGGATGGGTTTTAGTCAGTAAAAGTCCGATACTCCCTCCTGCTCAGCCCAGAGCGGGAGGGGTTATTTGATGATTTCCCATCGGTAAAAAAAAAAGACATTGCTATTGTCAGTGTGTAACCCAACTGTTTTAGTATCAATTCTACTATCCAACCATTATTTCCTCTCGCCCTCCAACATACTTTCCGCTGCAATATTTTCTAATAAAAGTTGTTTATCTTCAAAATGGAAGAGCGTCGTAGAAACAAGTGGCTCTAGTAGCGTCTGTTTGATAAATGCATTAGATGGAACGTCGCGAGCGATGCCATACACCTACTAGGACGACAAAAATGAGACGGTGTGCGGTGAAGTAAGTACTGATATCGGTTTGGTGTATTTGTTTTATTTTATGTATTCATAAAGCCATGTTGATTGAGACCAAATTAAGTAATTGAATTCTATCTATATCCAAATTATAAGTCATACCATTTACATGAAGTAATTATACCTACTGCTCACATCTGCAGAGTTTTAAATTGTAAAACAAACACAACTTGGCACTCAGCCCCGCTACCAGCTTCCTAAGTATTCTTTCACAGATAGCGTTATAAGAAACAGTACTCTTTCAAAAATTATTTTTTCAGGGATACGTAATTTGCCATAAGGCCAGTTATACAAATGTTTGTAAATAAAGCGTCTAAACCACCTGCCCGCGTAGCAAGGCAATACTATCTCTATTCTACCAAGAATCGACAAAGCTCTTTCTATACAACTTGACATATCTGTCCTTTGTCTGTCATACATTTTAACATCGCCATGCTTGCGACGATAGAAATCTTTCCACAACCTATCATTTTTTTCGATTCTTCATCGACAAAACCCGTTTCTATGGTGGTCTTGCTACGCGGGAAGTCTTTTTTCGAGAGTAAAGAGGTATGTTTCAATCTTATTCTTTGTGCCAAACTATAAGTTGAATCGGATCCAAAATTAGTTTCCAAAGCGCTGTATTATTACAGTATTATTTGTCAGGATATATCATTAGATGTATATTATGATATATTTCGTATCATGTCGGCTGCTGTAAACGCGATTGCGACATTTTGTTGGCAGTAAACTGTCGTAAGTATATCGTTATTGTAGATTTGTACGTAATTCAGGAAAATTGAGTTGTAATAAGTATATTTGGCAAGTAAATATAGTTAATATCTAATGTGATAGATTTGTTTTGAACCAGATCATTTACATGTACGTTGTATGTGTTAACATTCAATATTATATTATTGAATGTTGTATATTTGACATTATTCATAAAAAAGAGATAAAATGATTTGTAAATTATAAAAAAAATGATGTATCGATTAATGATTTGTAAATTATATAATTGGGTTAAATAACATTGGTTACAAGTCAAAAAATACCATAATACATATTTTAAAACGAGATAAGGTACATAAACGCTGCTTTAAGTTCACTAATGATTAAGTACTGTTTAACCCTACATTTTTGTCATTAAAACGTCTGTTGTATATTATGCTCATTCAATATTTAGAATATTACTTGAAACAAAAAGGTAAATAAATCATTAAAATTATTTAAAATCCCTTTCGCGATGGCTGCTCAAAACATAAAAACGTGTAAAGTGAAACAAGAAAAACTTTTCACTTAGCAAGATCAGCTGTGTTCAATTATTAATAATTATCTAACTTGCCCACGAACGGAGGGTAGATTTTATGAGAAGTGGAAGTGAAACTTACATTAAAATATACACAACAGCGTAAAGCAGAACCAGGCCGAAAAACGAACCTGTCATCAACCAGTTAGGGTTCAGACAAACATGCAACCAATTATCAACATTTTAGTCGTAATTTCATTCATTTTTAGGGTTCCCTCAGTCGGCAAAAACGGAACACTAATATAGGATCACTTTATTGTTCGTCTGTCTGTCCGTCTGTCAAGACCCTTTTTCTCAGGAACGCCTGGAGGTATCAAGCTGAAAATTCTGCTACCCCTTAGAACAATGAAAAAATCAAACTTTATAAATCAACGCGATCGAAAGATCTGGCCCTTTCAAAAGATATGGCCGCCAGTCAAAACCGTAACCGGTGCTTTCCGTTGACCTAGAATCATGAAATATGGCGTAGAAGCAATGTGTTACAGTACATGTACCTAAATGAAATAATTCTGAAAACCGTAAGTATGTAGTATAAACGGAACCCTCGGTGCGCGAGTCCAACTTGGCCAGTTTTTTTTTTTTTCAATTACAGAGAATACGTGCACGAATTCAACTCAATAATCGACATCAAAGTTTACTTATTAACTGCGAATGGTTTTAGAATCGGTTGTTTGTTACTATAACAAGATAATGAGTTGAAAGCACGAATACGACCAAAAAATAAGGAAAACAAAAGCCTGATAAAAAGAAAGAATCACAAGCTTTCGAATTCAAAATTCAAACAAATCACCGAAAGGAGTTCAGTAATCTTTGTACAGAGATAATCAACCTTCGCACGCTTTTCACAGATACGTTTTTTTTTCTACGATAGCCCTAAAGATTGCGTGCAAAGGAAATGCAACGTCTGCCTCTAGAGAAACTATTGTTGAACACGCGAACTTTAATGGAATTTTACAAACTCACATTAAGCAGTGGGAAGCACTAGGGTTATTTTTAACTTTGAGTCGTTTTCAGGTATAGTAGCTACGCTTTCAGGCAATAAATATGCGGCAATGCGGTAATTTCTATGCAGGTTTGAAATATGAACTATTATAACAAAATTATAGTAAGGCAGTATGTGGAAAGTCGTTAATTTCTTCACACTAACCTAAGTTGACGCTGCAACCGATTTTTGTTATTTTGACTACATTTCTCAAGCACCTGAAAAACATATTTGTTTGCTAAATAGGTAATAATATATGTTAACATTTTTTTTATTTATTAATTATTCACAAAAACCACAGCCCAGTGAAATTTCGTCTTAAAATACATTTACTAAGATGAAAAATAAAACAAAACAAAATGAAATGAAAAATATAATATATTATGATGATGATGATCTTTGATATTTATTTATTATCGTTTATTTCAGGCATTAACCCATATATCTCAGTTTACATAATTATTACATTGATAACATTAAAATTTAATTCACATTACATAAAATCATAATCAAAGTTAAAATCAACACATAAATCAATTTATCATTAAAATCTAAAATAAAAATCAGAATTAAGTCAACTTTAAAATCAATATCACAATCAAAATTAACAATAAAATAAAAGTCCAATTAAAATTAAATCACATTAAATTAAAAATAAATCAATAAATTTGTCGGTAAAAAAAATACAATCATTATAATTTATTTATATGATGATGTGAATGTTTGATGTTGAAAAAAAACTGAACATAGTAATTATATCCAAAATATTTCATCTAGCGCCAACCTAGCAATTTTAATACCAATTTAGTAATTGGTAAACAAACAAGAAGTTATGCATGGAGAGTATTATCTACGAGAAAAGAATAGTGAATACTATAGCAGTAAATACCTAAGGAATTTATTTATTTATTTTGAATCGTACTTTTGAATAAAACATCAAACCTACATTTTGTTTGTTTGTTTCAGTATTTATTCATGCTAGTGCTGCATTAGTGCGTACGTGCGTGTTTACTGGATTATTTGGACTCAGGCCTTTCAAAATACAAGGTGTAAATGGACCCGTCACGAAGCAATCAACCAAGCCTTATGTACATCAAACTATTTAACTCTGTAAAAAAACGACCTTATTTTTTTTGTGTGAAAAATCGCGTTTTACGATAGGACTCAATGTAACGCACTCAAAATATTATTTTGATAGATACATTGAAAAGTACGGGGGTCGCGGAGATATTTAATGTAAAGTTATAACTTTAAAAACTTGTGTTTAAAAAAAGTTGGAACGACCCCCAATATCTCCGTAACTAGAAAGTTACCAGGTATGGTCTAGAACAAAAAACATATGGCAATGACGGAGAATTTGCCTTTCGGCTTCGTTAAAGGTATTATTAACACCTATTATAAATAATATATAAATAATCATCTGCCTAGCCTTATCCCAACTATGTTGGGTTTGGCATATAGGCCATCCATCCAGATGCCCCTGAATACCATTATTTTACCTTTAGCGACTAGGACCTGGCCTCCACAAACTACACGCTGGGTATAGCCCCTAGACCTTGCAGAACTTGAAATGAGAATGATTTTCACCAATGAAATTGAACGCGATCAAGACACCTAAACCGCGTACAAGACCTTTCAATGTCAATACTCCATACTAACGATGACGCTGATAGGTGTTGATCGCGGTTTAGGTGTACTGAGGATATTCAGTATCCTTGGTGAAATTTATCGAATTAACACAAACATGACACACAAATGAAATAAGACTGAAAGCGGCAGTACAAAAAGTATTACAGCGCCATTTATGACATAAATGAAGAACTAATATAAAACTTCAATCGCCCAGTTAAACGAATTTAAAAATTCAAATATTCTTAATCTTAAACCTTAAGTCGCTTTAATATCTACTAAAGCGACTTAAGGTTTAAGAATATTTGAATTTTTAAATTCGTTTTTTGCAATTTGCAGGTCAGTGTCAGGTTGTGTCGTGCGGTCCATGGCCCTTTACGGGGCCCCGGTGTGGGCGCGTTCTTTGAGGCGGCGAGCCGCCCATTATCTGAACGCGCCCCAAAGGGTGATAGCCGTAAGGCTAATCCGGGGGTACCGCACGATCTCCGGCGAGGCGGCGAGCCTCCTTGCCGGATTGCCGCCATGGGATCTGGAGGCGATAGTCCTCGCGCGCCTGCACGAATGGCGCGTGGAGGCACTACGCCGGGGGGAAACTCCGCTGCCGCGGCAAATTGTCGCTCAGCGGACAGACTTCCGGCGTGATCTCATGGCGACATGGAGAGAGCGACTGTCGCAACCCCGTGCAGGGCACGCCACTATAGTGGCGGTAGTGGGGACTTACCCACTTTGAGGAGTGGCTAGAGAGGCGCCACGGCGCCCTCACCTTCCGCCTGACGCAGATCCTCACCGGACATGGTTGTTTCGGGAGGTTCCTGCACCTAATCGGGCGGGAGGAAATGCCCGGGTGTCACCACTGCGAGGATCGACCGGAGGACACGGTGGAGCACACTGTGCAGGTCTGCTCCGCTTGGGCGGAGCAACGCCGTGTCCTCGTAGCGGCAATCGGCGGCGGCGACCTCTCGCGTCCGGCCCTGGTTCAATCCATGGTCCGGAGCGAGAGGGAATGGGACGCCGTCACCTCCTTCTGCGAAGCAGTCATGCTAGCGAAGGAGGAGGCGGGACGTGAGAGGGAGAGAGCCTCACGTCTCAGCCGCCGCGGGAGACGCACCGGGCGTCGGGGGCCACGTGGTTGCCCCCGGCCACCGTAGGCGCGGGCCTGTGGACGGTGAGCTATGGGCTAGCTCGCCGTCCGTCCGTCTTATGACGACAGGCCGTGTCGACGGCGCGTTTGTGTTACACGCGCGCCTCAAAGAGAGTCAGCAAACAGGAAGGGGTCCGTAAGGACCGACGCCTGCCAGGGTTGCGGGACTGTTTGAAAGAGATACCGCGGCCCTGGAACACAAAGGGCAAAGGCAGGAACATGGATGGGTTTTAGTCAGTAAAAGTCTGACACTCCCTTCTGCTCAGCCCAGAGCGGGAGGGGTTATTTGATGATTTCAAATCGGCAAAAAATAAAAAATAAAGTGTCAGGTTGTATGTTGATAAAAAATAAGTCATCCCAGTAACACGTACGTAGTTACAGAATTATAATCATTAAAATCATCAATACAAACAACCCTTTAAGTTCATTTAACCCCATTGATTGTCTTTTTCATGAAATAGTTACAGAATAGGGTTAAATGGACTTAGACGGCTGTATTAATAATTTTAATTATTATAATTCTGTAACTACATACGTGTTGCTGGCGCGACTCATTTTTCATCAACATAAAACCTGACACTGACCTGCAAATTGCAAAAAACGTAAGAAAATTTGAATTTCGCGGGCTACCCTGACGCTTCCTCCTTAAAACTATAATATAGAAAAACCCGACAACATCTGTGGGGCAGTAGCTCACCAGACATAACACCCGTCTGGTTGGAGGATCCTCCCATTTCTACGGGGAATGCAGAACTGTACACCCTATTCTTCATACCCTCAAAAGACATTGTACAAAGAACTAATTTCAAAATTTGCAATTGTACTATTAGTATACTCCAGCATACCGAAAATCCAGTGTTAAAAGAAGGATTATCTTGAAGCGTCACGATACAGCTTGCTAACGAGAAAAGTTGAAAACTGCTATTACTTTTTGTTTCACTTTTCACCTAATTAAACTCTTGTAACGGCAGAAGCTTATCTTTTTCTGGAATAGTATTTTCTTTTACAAAGTAGAGCGTGTAGTAATTATAGTTTTTCTTTTTGCTAACTACTAGACTATGTTTACACGCAAACACGAGAAACCGTCTTGAAAACAGTCGTAAAGATTTCGAACGTATTAATTATAAAAAAATGGTAATAATCAGCGGCCCGAAAGTCTAACAACCAGTTTTACCAAGGGTTCGTGTTTTAGGCAATACTAGTGCTAAATGAGTTGTGGAAGTCAGATAGGCAGTCGCTCCTTGTGAAATCCGGTAAGACTGGAAGCCGACCCTAACATAGTTGGGAAAAGGCTAGGTAGATAATGACAGAAAATGGTAGCAAGTGTCGTGTACATTTGTACAGTCAAAGAATGAAAATTTTATTTATTTATTTATAAAAAAATAAAAAGAAATAATAATATAATATATATATATATATATATTTTTTTATGGACCTTTTCAACGAAAAATAACAGTTCAAAACGCTTTATAAGAAATTAACATATATTTGAAAACTAGCTGTGCCCCGCCACCTTCATCCGCGTGAAATGATTGTAAAAATATTACTTTCCTATTTGAATCGTATTTTGTTAACGAATGTGGTGAGTTTTTTGTTTGTACGGAGCCCTAATTCGTTTTCTTTTCTTTTAAATTATTCCTTATAACATGAGCTTTAATCCAGTTAAATCGGTCCAGCGGATTCGGAGATGAGCCGGAAATAACAGACAGAAAGACAAAAAAAAAATAAAAAAATGTTCTTGTTAAAGTACCGTAATATATACTTTTACAAAAATATGCTACTTTATTAATTAGAAACAGACACTTCAGTTTTATTGATTTGTATAGATTTCCGTATTATTTCGCTATACATTGCCAACTTTCATTTATACTTATCAATATTTATGCACACCCATGTATACTGTTTTCTTCATCCAAGGTCATCAGTTTAATTTCAGTTACAAGCCGCTTCTGTTGAATTATGACCGTAATTTTGGTTAACACGCAAAAATACACATAAGTCTTTTATAAATCTTTGTTATCTTTAAGCTTTTTCTTTTTATCGAAAAGAAAAGAGCTTCAAGATATCTCTCGTTTAATGACCACTGGTCACGGCGTCTATTTACTACCTACCACTATATACTTATATTTATAGGAATTTTATAGGTTCAAGGACCCCTCTATTCGTCCGGCCCTGGTTCAATCCATGGTCCGGAGCGAGACGGAATGGGACGCCGTCACCTCCTTCTGCGAAGCAGTCATGCTAGCGAAGGAGGTGGCGGGACGTGAGAGGGAGAGAACCTCACGTCCCAGCCGCCGCGGGAGACGCACCGGGCGTCGGGGGCCACGTGGTGGCTCCCGGCCACCGTAGACGCGGGCCTGTGGACGGTGAGCTATGGGCTAGCTCGCCGTCCGTCCGTCTTATGACGACAGGCCGTGTCGACGGCGCGTTCGTGTTCCACGCGCGCCTCAAAGAGAGTCAGCAAACAGGAAGGGGTCCGTAAGGGCCGACGCCTGCCAGGGTTGCGGGACTGTTCGAAAGAGATACCGCGGCCCTGGAACACAAAGGGCAAAGGAAGGAACATGGATGGGTTTTAGTCAGTACAAGTCTGACACTCCCTCCTGCTCAGCCCAGAGCGGGAGGGGTCATTTGATGATTTCCCATCGATAAAAAAAAAAAAAAAAAAAAAAAAAAAAAAAAAGGACCCCTCTATTACATGCTTGCTTTGCTGACAAAGTTATTAAACTATCCGTATAAAGTCCTTATGAGACGTGAGGAATTGAGGACAAAAAATTTGGTATATAAAATTCGTCCAGAAGTGAAGAAAAATTCGTCCTCTGAGAAGTCTTTCTAAACTAAACTACTTACATTCTTTATTTTCATTTCATTGGAGCTGTTGCTCCTCATTAACAGGATGTCATTACAAAAGATAATTTATAATGAATCAGAAAGGGCCAGCGTTTCGAAGGCTTTCTTGTGTAATGTTTGACGTTCAAAAAGGGTTAATCCTCAACCTAGTTTGAATATAGTACATTTTGATATATGTGGGGAAACTTTGTTATTGCATTCGATCGCGGGCGAGAACTGCAGTAACAAATCCCCACGCGTATCAAACGACCTTTTTCAATTCACTTTCGAAGAAATAAAATATTATAACGGAAAGTATTTTCGTCAGGAATTATTAGAAAACTATGATTTAATTTGCTTTTTTCCGCGATTTGCTTTCTCCAGGTTGAAGGAGAAGCAAAAGTACGATGCCGCTAAACATCCTAATATGAAAAATAGAAAATTCAAATATTATTGACTTTTAAACACAAAAAAAAATTGTTCAAAAAAGTAAATATTTGTTTCAAATAATCGAATAATAATAATATTGTATCTATGATATTCTATTTATAAACACAATTTAAATACACAAAAATATTTACACCGCACCGTACAGACGCATATCTCGTTGCCGAGATTTAAAAAAAAAACAATCACCGACCGACTATAGTCACTGAACCCATTAGGACTTAGTATCTGTGGAAATTTTTATTTCCGCACATGTACGGAAAAATATTAAAAATCCACGTGTGTGAAATATATTGCAAGTTGAACCTAATCGTAGTGCGATAAAAACCAGTTTTCAAGAAAGTGTATTGAAAAATTACTTTTGATTTTGAAACCTTAGTTTCCTTTCATTGTTTTGAAACCTTGTCAAGACAACGTTTCGTCGATTTCTTAAAAATTAAGAAGGTAGGAAATATAACAATTTTCGAGGAACTTGTTTTTGAACACAAACAATACTGTGGATGTTGACCGAAACTTTCACAGACAGATTCCCGGAAAACTGGAATACCTAAACAAAGGAAGTACGGAAAGTGACCAATTATATATAGAAACTTCTAGAAAGAAAGCAATTTCCCGAGAAATAAAAAGTGAGTTCATTTGTTTGCACAGGTACGCATCATGTACTTAAGAATGCTTCAGATAAAGGAAAACCATCTCAAAGGAGTAATTTACACTTGGAATATGGACGCGGGTTTTAAACATTTTTAAAACAAGCTGCTTGACGGCTCCATTTTATCTTTCGCTATTGTTTTCATTTATAAAAAGGAAAACAAAGTGAAAGATTCGTCTACTGCAATGTTGCAAAGTAAATTGTTGTACCTATTGTTGAGAAACTGCCACCATACTTATTTTTTTATGAATAAAGGTATACCAACAGCTTCTGTGTACATCATATATCCTAATCAAAGGTTCCACAGTCTTGGCCTTACACAGTCGCCAATTACTGGTCAACCAGCATTCGCAAAAACCAGTGATAACATAAAAGAACACAGACACACACACAAACAAATACAACATTCAACAACAACAACAACACGCAACATAATTTATCGATACATTTAAGAGGAATCAGTAGCTGTTAATTTAAATGATTAAAATCTGTAAGTTTCACGTACGGACTAATTATGGACGCGATTCTGGATCCTGGACTGTTACAATATTACAATGAAATAGGTAATGTACTATAATATCTGTCAGTCAGTATCCGGTGGACGCAGATGAGCTCATGTCTAAATATAACAGCCGCTCGAGTCGATCTTTAGGTTAAGCCGCGCTTGCCTAGGTTGGTCCGTGGATGGGTGACCAAGCTACACACAGAAATATTCACAATCCTAGTACACTGAGAATATAGTTGGCAATTTTATTTTATAAAGCTTATGTCATTAAGAGTCAGTCTCTTAATGAAAATTTGTTAAATAAAATTTGGAAAAGTACACGCTTTGGCATTAGATTGTGAAAATTTCAGCGTGTATACCAAATAGCTTGTGCGACCGTACGTTAAGCCGGTGGTCCCGCCTGTTATTTTTAGATCTTTGACAGTCGTTACAGGGAGTCAGCGGCCTGAAAGTCTGACAACCAGTCGTAAGACTTAAGGTCAAGGTCACACTAAAGGGTCTCATATTACCTTGTACTTATAACTGTGCGGCTGTGCGTTGACATTCATTCACACCATCTTCCTGCCCTTCACCCATGTTACTTGGGGTTGGCGCAGCGTGTTTATTTCTCCCATTCCCTTCTGACAACCGTCACACTATCATTGACTCAGTTTTCTTTCGTATCGTTCCTCACACAATCGTTTCCTTGGTCTTCCTCTCCCTCTCCATCTATCAATATTTATATTCATCACTCTTTTAGTCACATGCGATTCGCCCCTCCTCATCACATGTCCATACCAAGACAGTCGTTCGGTCCTTTATTCAAATTATGAAGAAATTAAAAAGGTAATCTTTTGATATAACACAGTATCACATACTTAATACTTACTATAAAACGTATAGTCTGAAAATGCATAATGAAGGTACCTACCATAAAGTTCAGTTTTACATCCAAACCTGGAAATGCAATCATTATAAAATAAACATTTTTCATATACCCGTAAAGCATTATACTGTTTTCAGTAATAATTTTGTGACTCCACCAAATGATTTTGAAGATTATTATCGCGCAATTCATTGCAAGTTTCAGTTTACAGCCTGTCGTGTATACTGGCTTTTCCTTCATTATTACAAGCCATAAAAACTTTCGTTGATTGCAATACATAAATGTTTTATATTTTGGTCGTAAAAAGAGGACTAGATCCAGAAGATTAAAAGGAAATACTATGTACTTATGTTACTGGTCACACTGCTAACAAATTGTGGTTCTAGGCTCTTGTTTCTAAGAATGCCAAAAGGTACTGTTCTTAGTACCCAACAAACAAATTAATGTTTTATAATAGTTAAGTTAACGTTTTACATTTTCAATTAGTTTTTTAAGATTGGTCGCATAAACGTCAATATAAACGTTTATAAAACGCGAAATGGGCCCAAATTAAAAGACAATATAATCGTTTAGTAGTTATGTAGAAGTCAGCCAATGACCGTCGAATGTTATATACAAGTTAAGTAAAAGTACAAAAACCGACTTTTCGGTCCAATACTGGTTGTTATGAGACCCTTAAGTGACCGCTTATGTCACATAGCTGTTTTAATGAGGTTTTCAAATGACTGAAACGTTGTACTAGTGTCCAACAATACGACTCAACGACAACCGTTTTGATTCATCGTGTTATATTGTGCTCGCCGGTGTGTGTATAAAAAATATTAGAAAAAGGTAAGCGAAGTTAATTTCTATGATTACAAAATATCTTTAATGTTCATTATTTAAGCGAGTTTGATATAATAATAGGGGTTTATCTTTCAGGGAACTTTAGTTTTATGACAATGTATATATGTGTTTTTGTGAAGTTTTTAACGCCCTCCCCTATTTCTTTGTATTTCAATAGTTTTAGTTAATTATCCAAAATATTTTTTCATAGTAAAGCTCCAACCATCTTGTTTACGTTACATAGCGACCTCTATATTACACTAATATAACAAAAACGTCGCGTAGACTTTTCCTTGAGACCATGACACCGGGCCATGTTTAGCCGACTTTAGGGTTCCCTGATCATTACTTGCATAGGATCTAATAAACATTGCTCATCTTGAACAGAAATCTAACGCGGCCCTTTATAATAAATTCATCTTATTTTCGTGTCGATGGCTATCTAATGAAATAGTACCTACTTTTAACCCAGATTAATTTATATAAATGAAAAATTTAATTTATTTTCAGGTCTAACATAGGATATCAATGAAATATGGTAGTGTTCTTGGACATCGATACATTTTTGACTCGAAATGATTTAAAACGTCTTAAAAGACGACAATGGCCTTGGAGAAGAACTCATTTTACCTTGTCAAGCAAATGCTATAATTGCCACAGTTCCACTGCTATTGATACCCATAAGCCGGTTCATTTTGTTATAGTCAGCAGCAATCAAATAATGCACCTCTTGAATCATAATTTTTTCTGGTGTACCACCTGTTCAGTTTTTAAATATACGGAACCATTTTCTGAAACAATCGTTCGTTCTTGTACGTCATTTTTGCGGGGATCAGAAAACGAAGAGGTTATCGGCTCACTTTTCAATGAATGGAAAGTTTTCCTAATTTTTCGCTTGAAGGCGCCGCTTCTTTTAATATTTCTCCATTTACTTGGATCCATATTTTTAATTAAGTTTAACACTGTTGTATTTGACAAAACTAAATGGGAATGGTTAAATTAAAGTGTGGGTTTGACCTTTAAATGATTTAAAAGCCTACTTAAAGTTATGTAACGGTTGAAATTCAACATTTTACTCGCATACAAGTCTTAGTTAGTCTTTCATTCGACCAAAATTGTTTTGTTATATAAAGGTCATGCACAAACGTTTAAGCGTTGTTTTATTATATAAATGTTATATTATGATTCACACACAACTACGTTTGTTTTGCGAAAACCTTTTATTTAACCGAAACGTTTAAATGACCAATACATTGTCCAATAAACGTCATAACTAGCATCATTATCCAACGTCATATAAGGTAGACCTGAAAACGTTTACTTAACATATGCACTGACACCATTATCCGACGTCGTAGAAGCTATTCCCGAAAACGTTTACTTGATATACGCACTCACACCATTATATGACGTCATATAAGCGAGTCCTGAAAACGTGTAATCAACATATGCACTCACACCATTATATGACGTCATATAAGTTAGTCCTGAAAACGTTTAATCAACATATTTTTTTTTTTTTTTTTTTTTTTCCTTTGTTATTAAGAACAGAATTCTTAATAAATTAATTACAATCTAGCCTAAAAAGACTAATAAGTAATTTAACTCTAACTTAATATGCTACGTTATAAATAATGTTAATACTAAGAATAGTGTCTATTTGCACTTTTACACAAGTCCGTAGCACTTTCTTAGAGTCTGATATATTATATTAAAACACTATGTTCATGTGTTATATGTATAGCACACAATGTTACTATATTCACTCACTTTGTTAGTACTTACTTACACTACATTAATTCAAATGGTTTAGTTCTTTTTAGCCTACGCACTAAGTCTGTGTTGTCTAGCAGCTGGATAGCCTCAACATTCACATGTCGGTGTAGTCTGTGTTCGTGGGCTTCAGCAAATTTTTTGATGATTGTGGTGACGAATTCCATTTTAAGGTCACGGTGAAGGTCGTCGTTTCTTATGTACCAGGGTGCATTCACAGCATCCCTGAGTACTTTATTTTGGAATTGTTGGATCATTTTGATGTTGCTTGGTTTAGTACAGCCCCAAAGTTGGATACCATACGTCCAAATTGGCATAATAATCAACATATGCACTCACACCATTATATGACGTAATATAAATCAGTCCTGAAAACGTTTACACAACATATGCACTGACACCTTTGTACGACGTCGTATAAGTTAGTCCTGAAAACATTTACTCAACTTTATATTAAGACATTACAGTCACGCAACTAAACCGTCGTAAGATAAACGTCTATATATCATAATAGTTAGCTACATACCACTATATAACTGTTACATAATATGAGTCTTATAAGACTGGAGTTATACGACGTTTTTGCTAGTTGGGTACTAATATAACTTGGGTTTTACAACTTCCTTCATTTCATTGAGTCATTTTGTAGTTTGTTAAGGGTTTTGGGAAGTCAATATGAGTTACCGAGTTTATTTTAAAGTTTTATGGACCCCGAATTCAGTTGCTACGAAAATCAATGCTGTATCCCTTGTTGCGGCAACTGCAGCGTCATCAACCTTTTTCAATGACGAACTGAGACGCAACAACTATCTAAGTAGAATACATCTAAATATTTAGAAACCAGATAGTTAGAGCTTGTACACGGATCTTTTGGCTTGTGCCCAAAACCGGAACTAACTAAAAAGCTGAAAACGTCTACGAGCCGTGTATTCCCGTTGTCCCCGTAATCTGTGTCCCCGTCACGGGGACAACAGAACGTCTTAAGCGCCAGAAGGTCCATCCAGCACTATTTATTTCACTTACCATTATTAGTTCGTTGCGGGTCGATTTGAGCATGTAATATGGAGAAGCCGGGTGCGATGATAGCAGGCAGCGTGCGCGAGCGCAGGAGGGGCGGGGGGGCACGGCGACCACCCCCACCCAGCGCCTCCGCCGCCGCCGCCGCTGCCGCCGCCGCACTGCAACAAGAAAAAAAAGTTAATAATTGAAACCAAAGACGCATGCACCACAAACTCGACGTAACGAATGAATATATTGGGCATCTTGTACTCTAACATTTTTTTTCGTGAAAATCTAAGCATTTCCACAGTGATCCGTACAGCTCTGAGGACCGTAGATTTTCACGGAAAATGTTTTTGTGTACAAAAGGCCTAAACGTAATGAACCAATCGGTCGACGTAACAGGAATCGACATCAAGATTCAGATTATCATAATCATTCAGCAGGTTATGTCTACTTCGGAAAAAGATATGTGCAGAACATTCACAAGAATGTAGCTATAACATTACCATCATCATCAGATCAGCCTAGAGTCAACCACTGTTGGGGATAAACCTCCCTTTTCTGCTGCCACATTTCCAGGCCCCATGCATCACACATCAAGATATTTTTCGCGACTTTGACGATATCGTCCCGGATTTCTTTGTCCTCATATTATGCTTTACACAAAGTTCAGAGAGTTTCAAGTAGGTAGTACACATTTTTTTTCATCACGCCTGTAATCCCAAACCTCGTCAGTTATGTTTTAAGCTCCATGTAGTAGGGGCGAGCCTATTGCCATCAACCGGGCACAAACCCAGACCCCGTGGCTGCTATCAAGAAATTCCTGATGGAAAAACCTAATAACAGTTTGCACGAGCCGGGAATCGAACCCAGGACCTCATACTCAGCAGTCGCGCTTGCGACCATTAGATGGACGAGGCTGTGGGGTGGTTTTTTTACAAAGACTTTCAATAAGATAGGCCCTCAGGTCTGACTTATTAGGGGCCTCTCCACGTTGCCCCTTAGAATACACAGTTCAAAACTTTTCGGCCCCATCGAACATCTGTTCTAAGAGGAACATACCCCGCCCACTGCCACTCCAGATTCGTCATTCGTCATTTGTTATGTGGATTCTAGAATCATTTTTCCAAAAGGGCAGAATAATAATAATAAATCTTTATTTTCAGATCAGAGATCCATAGCATAAAAAATACAAAACAGCTTGGCACTAACTAAATAAAATAAAATAAAACTTAAAGCACATATCTGAATGAGAGAACAGGAAAATGTGTGCAATAATGTTTATAACAAGGAAAATGAGAATAGAAGACTGGAAATATTTAGGGAATGCGAATAAAACTTTTAACAAGGTACCTAATGGCATCTCTGGCAGAAATAAATTGGAAAAACTGAACATAAAAACGACAATTTCGCTCCAAAACTCACAGTTGTATTTTTGAGCGAGACTTGTGAACTGAATTTCAATTTTAACTGCTAGTTTTTTTTGTATTTCAACTAAATTGCATACTTCCTCCTTTTTTAAATCGAAAAACTAGGAAAACTTGATTTGCAATCTTCTCTATCGTTTGGTTAGTGCCTAACCTGGTGTCAAAGTAATAAAACTTTTATTATGCCGCCCATGGGCCACTGACTTGGCTTAAATGCCGTCAAGAAATCTCTCAGGCATGCGCTGGTTTCCTCACGATGTTTTCCTTCACCGAAGCAAGTGATAATTTTTACAACATGCACATGAATCCGAAAAATCAGAGGGTTCGAACTTGAGACCTATGACTTGGCAGTCAGATGGTCACACCTCTAGGCTATCACTGCTTAATTTGCAATGACGAATTTATGAGCTATAAAACTGAATAACATAGAACGAATCATAAGAAAGAATATTGGATAGCAACAAAATCAAGGAAAACAACAACAAAAAACATTACATCCCATAAAAATCATATAAAAACAGAAACATGACACGCGAAGCCGGGCTTTCAAATCATGCGTCAGTCTCACGGTCACAATTTTGTTTTACGTAGTAGGTACCTTGACATTCAACCCTGGATGACAGCAACAAAGAAAACACATGAATCTAGATACTTTGAAGACGCCCTTGCGGCAAGCATCACTCCACCTCCCGGTGTTTCCCGGTCACGTCGCATCACATTCCAATCGCCATTCGCAAGCTCCCCATCTTCAATTGAGGCATCAAGAAAGATACTTTGAAGACTGCTGCTGATCTTTTCTACTAGTTAGATATGATATACTATAAGAACATCAAGTAGAAATGAGAATTTATTTTCGAAGACTGAAAGAAAAAATTACTTCGTTGGTCTAGTGGTCGCAAGCGCGACTGCTGAGCATGAGGTCCTGGGCTCAATTCCCGGGTCGAGAAAAATTATATTGGGTTTTTCCATTAGAGAATTTCTCAGTAGCAGCCACAGGATTTGTGCCCGATTACTGGCAATAGGCTCGCCCTCCTATTAAATTTTGAATTTTGACGACCCGAATGGCGCAGCGGTATTGAGGCTGCCTTACGTTCTTAGGGTCCCGGGTTCGAGTCCCGGTAGGAGCAAATGTTTGTGTGATGAGCATGGACATTTGTTTCCGAGTCATGGATGTTTATATGTATAATAAGTATGTATTTACAAACAAAAAAAAAAAGTATCTATGTAGTATTATCAACTATCTGGTGTCCACGACACAAGCCTCGTAGCTTAGTGTGGCACCTAGATGGCGCTGTGTGTAATGTCCAGCGATATTTATTATTATTATTAAATGAGACTTAAACATACCTAGCGAAATGTGGGTGTACTATTAGTTACACCTCTGCCTAACCCGTCGGGGATTACGGCCTGATGTTATGATATGTACGAAAAAAATATTTTTTTTTTTTTTTTTTTTTTTAATTCGATTTTAATATAGTAGTTTGTGTCAGTTTTAAAATAAGAACTATGGACTAATTTCTTTTGACAAAATTAAAATTTACTTTTACAGTTAGCCTGCACCATTCTATTGCTAGGCGAGCCCAATGATTTCCAGCTCAGTCGGCCCAGGGTTAACATGGGCCACAGGTCCCTTGTTTTATCAGCTCTTTCCACCACCAGATGAGATGGCAAGCTAAACTAGGTGCCTAGAAAATGCTGAAATTGATTTAAAAACCTTGAAGGTCGGTCATGTTATCTATACATCTTCTATACATACATAAATAAAATAAATTGAAGTGTCTGTTTGTAATACCAAAATAACAGCTTTTTACTGAATGCTTATGAAAGTATAATTGTACGGTACCTACAACAAAAACACATTTTTTTGAATTTTTGTCTGTCTGTCTGTTTGTTCCGGCTAATTTCAATTATCTGAAATGGACTGATCCATTTCAGCCAGTGTTTTAAGCGAGCGCGTTCGGTTTAATGTTTTTAATTCCAATTCCAATACGTTACGTTGTGTTATCGTTTGTTTTTATTGAAGTGTTTGCTAGTGTTAACAATTAAATGTTAAAAGGAGTGCTTAACGTGTTATTTAATTGGTTTTATGTGAAGCGAAATGGGAATTTGCATTCTTTCTCATAAATTAGAAAATGGTTTTAGAGTGAAATGCTTGCTTGTGTTCGTGAGTTATTTTTATTACAATACTTATTGAACTCGTGGTTTTATTTCCCTGCAGGGAAACAATAGCGTGCAAAAATTAAATATCAAAATACATGCGATTTTTAAATAAAAAATATGACCTGTCAAGTGCAATAACACGCGCGACCGTTGACCTCCCAGAGTTATCAGTTACCATAAACAATTCACATGCGATCAAGCAAAGGTCACAGCTTACACAGCCTTCTCACACACATAATATTAATTTATTCGATTTATTCGACTCCTCGTTCCGCATCGTAGTTGTTTCCATGATCCTTCCGCGTTCTGTCCAATACAAACAGTTTACAATGCTGATGATCACTGTTGCTTTCATGCGGTTTTTTAACACGTTGAGTAATGGTTACCCACGCGATGCATCGACGCACGTCAATGGAGACATGGTTTAGGGTTGGCGAGGCTGGTCATATAAAAATAAAAAACATTTGAAAATAAGGTAAGTAATATGTGTATTTTTTATTATAGGTAGCCCATATTGTCCCACTGCTGGGCAAAGGCCTCCCTCCATTCCGTTAATTTAATACTGCCTTACAGCCAGATAAAAAGATTGATGTGAAAGATATATACGTAACGTCACAGCTTTAGAGACATTTATAAAGACTCATGTTACGTATAAGGGAGATTCCTAAAGATCATATGAAACTAAGCTATTGCTTATTAGTGTTATCCTGTTAACTTTCATTTCTGGTAACTCTCATAGCCTTCCCAATACTGTTACTGTTCCTGCGTCATCCCACTGCTGAGCATATTCTCCATACCTTCCAGTTCCATCGACCCCGGGCCAATGAAGCCCACTGGTCGTTGACCTGAGTGTCAAAATTACAACATACGAAGCCCTGACAGAACCAGAAGGCGTCGCGGCAGATATCTTATAAAACGGTGGGACGAGCTGAACAAAATCGATAATAGAATAGACGGTCTTTTTATTCGAGTATCCATGGCTCAAAAGGTGTTAGTGAAACTTACGACTATGTTAGTAAGCACTGATAAAACAAACAATACAACAAATAATGGTGGATCACTGCTGCGACAACCCATGAATAATTGGGTGTTTCGTCGTTTCGCACCACGAGTGGTTCGGACCGCGGTGTGAAACGCCGAAGAGCTCTTAGGAATAGGCTGTTTCGGACCGCGGTGTGAATCGACCATAGAAGAATTTGAATGGGTTTATTCGAACCGCGAATGGAACAAAATTTTTTTTTAGTAATAATGCTTAAAGTACAGCCAGGCACAATATAAAATAGTGAAAATAAAATAAAACCAACTTAAAAAAAACACAAACAAAACGAAAAACAAAAAAGTGAAAAATAACTTTAGCTTCAGAAGCCGGTGACAAAAACACCAAATCTATCAAACAAAGGTCAAGCTTCAGAAGTCGGTGACCTTTGTTTGATTTACACAGCAGCGACCCACATAAAAACAATCCACATGCGCTTCTGCGAACATCCCCGACGCCCTACAGAAGCGGGGCAGCCCCACCAGCATCCTAAACGCGTAATTACTGAACGCGGAGAGCACTGTACGATACAGAAATACATACATAGCCTTCAATACATCACTTAAACATAATTATTTGAAACGGCCACAAGACCGAAGGCACACATCACAAAGATCGATGACCACAGAAAGTGCATATTGGTAGTAGATGTTTCAATAAGTCCATCCCTGGGGGGTTACTATGACGTCTTAAAGCAGGAGTAATTCCAGTGTGCGAAAGAGATGGCGCTAGACGACCGAACAGCTCTGTCTCTTTCCCACACTGGAGTTGGAGTAACTCCAGTGTGGGAAAGAGACAAGACGAGAGACGAGGGAGTGTGGGCTTTAAGACGTCATAGTAGGCCGGCATTTCCCATTCCCTTACTAAAGATCTCGAAAGCTTCAATTTTCAAAATAGTCCACTACAAGGCGAAACCTTTCCTTAATTACAACCACAGCGCCTCTCTGCTTCCTAATTATCGCTACGTTGCAAATGATCCTACAGTTCTTCCATATTTATATAATCAGATCGTGTTTTAACAACCAAAAGATGAGTATACACTAGAGCATTTTCTCGAACATTCCCATGTAATGTAGTGATCTTAGGCAAAAACTAAATTTAATGAAGCATTTAAATGTAATGTGATCGTTCCCGTGAATGCTACACACAAAGACAATTTTCTATAGCATTCCTTTCTGGTTGCTTCGTTGGTGTACTGGTTACGCGACTGCTAAGTCTTTACTAAGTCTTGGTTTTGCGTTCCCAGGTCGGGCAAAGTGTTATTAGGTTTTTCCATCAGAAATTTTTCAGTAGCATCCACGTAATTTAGTTTTGTGACCTGTTGATGGCAATAGGCTCACCCCCTATTACACAGGACTTGCCCATGCTCGTAACTTTGCTCGATGAAATGTTACCCTAAGAACATTTGTTTACAAAATCAAGTTGTAACAAAGCGTGGAATCTCGTGCTCATGTCTCGATGTGTTCTTACAAGTAAATTCTGTAGTCTATACTCCCCTTTATGCTCAGTGCCAGCGTCTCCCTGTGACATAATGCAACATGGCGCTTATTGGCGCCGTCTGCGGCGAACGACTCTCATTACCCGCCAAAGCCTTTGCCGTGTCGCCCAATGGAATTTGAGGAGTTATGCTAACAGAAGCGCGGGAGAAAATGGACGTCATTTGCAGCCGTCTTCAGTTTAAAGTATGTGGTATTATTTGGAATGCTGTTTTTTTTGTTGTATTCTTCTTTATTTACTTTAAATTATACTCATTATTGCTCAGTATGTGGAGACTTTATTTCATGGTAGTAAAAACGTCTTTGAGTACGTACAGAGTATAAAATGATGATCATCAAAATTTTGTTCTGGTTCTGGTGGTTCTGGTGATTGAGGTTGGTTCTGACGAAGTTCAGCTGCAGGGGAGTATGGAAGAAAGAAACGTGTTTCGCTGACCCCAAGTAATATGGGACAAGGGTAGAAATTTGATGATGTCCATAAGTAAGATGATGTACCTGGAAATCTTCAAATAGACTCCGGACTCAGGTTGGTCGCAGCACGGAAAACCTGCTCAGGTGGAGTTTTATGAATGACTCTGGTCTGCAGTGTAAATGTGGTGCTGTTCCACAAACGATGGGGCACTTAATATTGTATTCTGCGTGTCAGTTGTTTGTTCACTACAGGAACTGATGGACGCTACAGAAAACGCTAAACTAGTAGCTCAATTCTGAGCCGACACCATTTAGATTGCCATCGACACGCTAAGAAGAGGAATAGTAAGATTTTCATCAAATACATTTAGAGTAAATTATTATGCGTTAAGAAGATTCCTTTCGGTCTGAGGAACACTTACAACTTTAACGTGTCGATTTCTCTTATCTGATAGGTACGGACGATGACCAATCAAGCTATACGAAACCAGTTTATGCGGATCTCTCATTTTACGGGAAATCTATACAAAGCGAGGCCATGTTATACAGGAAATGTATAGCTTGATGTCGCGCCGTGTGTACGACTGAAGTTACTCAAGCGCGGGCCGAATTTGCTACTTTCCTGAGTTCAACTACAAGGAAACATAACGTAATTGAGTTATCGGTTTGACCCCTTGTTATACTCACTGCTCATGCTTGCAGGCTTGTGGAGGTGATGAATTCAGCCAATTATACGCCCCGTTTAATTTTACGCAGCCATTTCCATAAACACTAACAAAGAAAACGATGTAATAGGAATATGAAAACAAAACATTATTCATCGTCTAGAATCATGTTCATTAAGTAATCAAAACACTGGATGCTTTTGTGCCGTTAAAAGGCCTCAATTAGGACCGTTTAGGTTTTGTATCTATACAAAAATAGTTTAATTTGGAGTGGCAACCGCGAACCGGAAGACGTTGCGTTGGAAGGCCTCGCATTAGGTGGACCGATGACCTGGGGCCTTAGTCTGCTATTGCAATAGTGTCAGAATGGTTTATAATTGATTTAATAAGGCCCCTAGCCCACGGCGTATTGAAGCGCGTTCGAAACTCGTTTGACGTGCGTACAAAGGGTAATTCGTCTGCGCGGGGCCTTATTAAATCAATGATAGACCATTCTGACACTATTGCAATAGCAGACTAAGGCCCCTGGTGACGGTTGCGGGGATCCGCTGGATGCGAGATGCACGGGACCGCTCAATGTGATGACACTTGGAGGAGGCATAATATGTCCAGCAGTGGACGGCTTTCGGCTGAAATGATGATTATGATGATGATCTATACAAATAAATAAAATTTAAGCGTCTGTTTGTAATTTCGAAATATTTTTATTAACTGTTTGCATAATATATAAGATTTTACGGTACCTACCTATAAAAAAGATTTTTTTTTTTTAATTTTTGCTTTCTGTTTGTTCCGGCTAATCTCCGAAACGACTGAACCGATTTTGACGGGACTTTTACTGGCACGGCTGTTGATAAAAGGAGTAACTTAGGTTACTGTCTGTGCTACTGTTATTTTAGAAAAAAGGGATCAGGGTTCCTTTCAAAAAGATTAAGACCCTTGAAATTCCTTAAAATTAGATTCAAGTAAGGAATATTTTTTTAATAATAATTTTGAAAGGAAAGAAGGTTGCGGGCAACTCGAAAATAAGATTGTCTTTCTAGCTATGCCTTAACTTAATACCAAATGGGGAAGAAATTATCAGCCAAAAAATTTCTTACCGCCGAATGAAACACAAGCATCCCTTCTGTGATAAAAATCTACCACGATTTACCCAACGCAACGTACACGGGTTATTAAATTAGGTATACATGTAGAAAAAGCTCCAATTAATATTAATTTTAGTCAATAAATCATTGCGAACAAATAATTTGACGACCTGTCAATTTTTTGCCTAAAATACACCAACTCTTTCGTATTTGATTTTTCGCAATCTTGAGGAGGAAGCGCAAGAATAGCCCGCAAAGATTTTCTTACGTTTTTCTGCAATTTGCAGGTCAGTATCAGGCTGTATGCTGAACAAAATATGTTTCGCGACGCGTTATTACAGAACTGTAATCATTAAAATCAATCAATACAACCTTCTAAGTACATATAATCCCAATGAATGACTATTTTCGAAAAAGTTAATCAATGGAAATGCAAATGCAAAAAACATAAGAAATTTTGAATTAATATAGAAATTAATGGTTAAGAGATTATGTGACTTGTATAATCATTAATCAGCTTATATCGTTCACAATGTTGGGACAAGCCTCATCCATCAGGCTGTAGTCCGCGAAGAGTGCAACGACACAAACTGCATAGTCTTCTTTTTCTAGGACATGCGGAAAATAAAAAAAAGATTTATTTTTGAAAGAAGATTTATTTATTACAGTTAACAAACACATTTTCTAACTAAACAGTACTGTGTACTGTACTGTTAGCAGCTGCAGTACTGTTAGCAGCTGCAGTACTGTTAGCAGCGACAGTACTTAAAGCAGCTGCAGTGACTGTGGAATTAACAGTTACAAGAGGCAGTACATCAGTTTTAGAAGACCCAGTAGTATCAGGTGTGTTCCAGACTTGGACAGTCGAATTCTTTACTGTAGTTGCACTTGAACGATGTACAACCGATGTATGATGCTTATGAGTTACATTATGAGTAGCTGCTGTAGTTGTTGCTTTTGTAGATACTATGGTAGTTGTTGTTTCATTTACATGTGCTTTATCATTTACAATAACTTCGAGTCCATCACTTCTTCGAGTATATTCTACCTTTTTTGCTGCTGTTTGTGCTTCAGTTGAAACATTTTTGGTGTCGTGTGTATGCCCGCCATCTTTAGAAATAATAACAATTACTTTTCAGTTCAGAAAAAACGTTTTAAATTATTTTATTTTTAAGTAGTCTAAGGCTGACCGCTTGGAAAGAATTCAGTCCAAATAAATACCTAACAAAAACAATAGAAGAATTAAAATTGTGGAAACATTACTTGTATCAGTTTTGCTTTATCTTTAAGTTCAAGCTTGATTTATTTCAATGCTTACAAATTATAACTTTAGACATTTCAAAATAAAATGACCTACGACACGATTGTCGTTTCACAGTTTCTTAAATATAAAAACGAAAACAGAGAAATATTTTTGAACGAGAAAGATTTATGAATAAAAGAGTCTTTTTAAAGAATTTTAGTAAGAGAATAAGAGATAGTCTGGCAACCAGTCTTGCCATGGGTGTGGTGCTTCATGTGAAATACTGGTTGATATTCAGCTGCATCTGGTAAGACTGGACGCCAACCCTAAGACAGTTGGGAAAAAGATAAACACAACCACTTAAAGATGGTTAACCTTACCAACGAATAAGTCATTGAATCCTGGCATGAAAAGCCCATTTTCTCCAACACCTAATTCCACGTGCATATTGCCAAGGTTAGATATACCGTGAGCATCCATATTGACTGAGCCTTTACCTAAAAAAATATATTAGGTATGAACAGGATTTTCATGAATTCTATCTACTTTAGCTAGACTGTCTCATGTTTACGAGTACTTATTATCAACGCGTTTAATAGATTTTAAGGCTGCTGCGCGTTTGTTTAGACATGATATTCAGAAGATGGCGGGTAAAACCTAGTTGAGACTCCCACCAGGGAAGCGTGACAAGGGAGGAGGCCTATTACCCAGCTGTGCTTGGTACAAGGATGCTAATGATGACGATGAGTCACTAATTTCGGTCGATTTCTTTTTTTCTTTGTCACAAAAAAAGCTTGCGTCCGCAACTCGCCTGATATGAAGCCATGATACGACCTAGGGACATAATTTTGGCAGAAATATGTGAACACTAAAGCCAAGCCAAAGCAATAACTACTCTTTTTCTGCTTTAACTCGGTTTGCGCCGATAAGCGAACTCCGTTCGGCATCTACCATCGCTGTTTTAGTCAAATCGGAACAATTTGTATGAAGCCGAGCGGCTTTATCCCGAAGATATAATGTGTGTAAAAGTACCCTTAACGAAGCCGAAATGCACTTGTTCCCCCCGTCATTGTGATATTTTCTTCTGTTCCATACCATACCTGAAAACCTTCTAGATACGGAGATATTGGGGGTCAAAGTTCCAACATTTTCACAAGTTTTTCTTTTAGTTCAAGTTTTCAATGTTATAATTATAACTTTACTTATTAAAAGTAAAGTTATAATATCAAAAACTTGAAGCACTTGAACTTGAAGTATTTAACTTCTATGGTCCTCGTACTATTCAATGCACCCATCAGCACAATATTTTAAGTGTGTTACATTGGGTTCTAACCTTTACCGTGATTTTTCGGCGAAACTCATAAAGAGGGTATTATTTTCGAACCCTTTTTGAAATCTCAGCCGCAGAATTCATTTTCCCGTTTCTAAATTTAAATTATTTAAGCATATTTAAATATACTGTTCACGAGCTTTTCGTCTAAAATCTAACATAATTAAAAGGTTACGTCGTCACTAATTAATTTAGCTTGTCAGCGTTCATCACTAATGGAGGACTTGGTTTAATTGACTTAACTTTAGCGCGAATTATTAAAGGAAGACGTAGACTGGCAAAATGTTTCAATATCTTGGTACAGTCACTTTAATGGTGACAAAACCAATTTTAACTGGCCTTGCATTCTTTTGAAACTCCGTACTACCCTGGGTCAACTCAAAGTGTTCAGTCAACAGTACGTTAGGTTGCAAAATATCACTGCAATACGGTGAGAATAAATCGTTATTTCAAAAAGACTAGTGAAAATATATAAAAGTTGATTTACGATCATATAATATCTTCCGTGGATTATGTGTACGCTGCAAAGTGCCATATACTACGGAATCCGAGGGTTATATTAAAGAAAGCCAAGCTTAATAAATAAACTTCTTAAAACGCCGATGGAGCCTGCTTTGCAGTTTGTCAAAAGCAAGTATGACACCAAAGGACTATTAGCTCAATAGACTAGCATTAACAGCCTGCAATTTTCCCACTGCTGAGACACAGAACTCCTCTCTATGAGAGGGAGAAGTCTGTAATGTATTACATGCGGGCCCAGTTGTTGGTTGTCTTTGAATTTTTGGTTCTTGGACATTGTTTCCTTACGATATTGTTCTTCACCGCTTTAGATAAATTGATATTATTAGTTTCCATACCAGTTCTATACTTGAGATCCAGAACACTTTCACCAATGTTACTGATGCCTTTGACATTCAGTTTGACATCAACGTTTTCTATATTTTTGCCACTGAATTTGTCATGTAGATCAAGAATATTGTTGATGTTAGTAGCGTTGCCATCACCATTCAATGGTTTCTTTTTTCTTTTCTCTCTGACTTCTCTCAGTTTTGATTCTAGCTAAAAAAAATGTTTATTTTGTTGTGGAATTATTCAGAATTGCCTTGAAAAAGTTTGTAAAAGATTACTCTTACATGATGATACTGTAGTATTTTGTTTACTCGAAGATAAAAAAAAAACAAATGAACCAAATCTCAGAAAATGATAGAGGACATGAAGAAGAAGTAACGCTTAATAAATGTAAAAACACTAAGAACTTAGATACTAAATCAACAATAAAAGAAACACAAGCGATTAATGATGTTATTCAGGCAGATATTACGTCAATGGGAGAAATAACGCAAATCTCATCACAGTTAATAAGAGCAAACATAAATGATGGATTTAACCTTGACAGTAGACGAACTGTATCGATTATATTCGGAGAATAGTATGATATCAGCCTAAGGACAAAGTAATATAAACATAACAGGCATAGAAACAAAGCTAAAACAGAGATTTTCAATAAATAATAAAGATAATTACTTAGTTTTTCATAACGGAAGAGAGAGAGATGTTGAGGATAATGATCTGAATGAGGTCACAAATAGGCCAGTATCCAGAAAAAGCCGAGCAGTTATATATACTGCTTATTTAATGATCGATTAGCTTAATAGTGACAGTGTTATTTTGTTTACAGTGGCTTGACAAAACATGAAACACTGTTATTATTTTCGAGACCCAAATACAAATTAGGCTCTTCTTCTTCCAACTTCGGAATTACGATTCCCTCGCCTCGGAATATATTACCATGTGTGATATTACAACAATATATCTCGCAAATCCAAGTTACATCTTAAACGAGGATCCTAACAAGGTTAGTCGGCTGTCCCGAAGCCTCCGGCATCAGATAATTGATTTGTTTCGAACTTCGCACATCGAGAGTAATTCGCCAAAGAAACAATTGTTTTGTGTGCCAGAACTCCGATCACCAATTTAGTTGAAAATTGTTGAACTCTTGAACTGAGATCAATGTGATGTTGCCAAGTTTCTGATACTTAGACTTTAATTGTAAGCTCATTTTCTGTGATGAAAATTGTATTTTTATGTATAAATAAATATAAAGTACGTACCATTTCTAATAAAATATCTTTTTGTTCTAGAAAGGTTTCGTCAACTATTTCACTTCGCCTTTTAGGATCTAATAAAGATTTTACAACACTATGAGGACTTAAGTTTGCTTGAATATCTTGCAGTCCTGCTAAAACCTATGAAAAATATTACAAATATGTTAATACGTTAATGGTAAAAGTTTCAGGATGGACCCTTCTTCACACGAAGCACCAATGAACTGGTAAGGATTGTGAAAGTCCACTGGATGCGGGAAACGCAGGTCTGGTCGAAGAAGCGATGTTTCGGGGAGGCTCAAGATCTACAGAAAAACTCTTTCGATACAATGATTATGATTTTGAAAAGTTTAAATAAAGAATTCCAAGAATCTATGGTTTGTCAATTCCGTGAAAGCGCATCTTTATATCCTACTCAACGCACCAAAGATAAGGCTATCAAGCAATGTTCCGAACTTATTACCTACAACTAGCTTATCTATTCTAAAATATACATTAATCATGCGAGTTTCCCCCTAATTACATTTTCTCTGAATAGAAAAGAAAAGAGGGAATTCCTGTCAGCAAAATTACGAACTTCAACAGCATCCATGAACAATTCAGTTTCATAGACAACTGATTCACAAAACAAACCAGACATAGAATGTTTGTTTACAAGTCTATCGTAGTTTTTATTTTATGAACCCGTACATTTCTATCACGATGTAGTTAAAATCAACACATTGATAGTTGTAATACTCGTAAAACGTTCCTGTGTAAAATCGTTTGATGTCTTAATTAATGCAGTGATTGGTATTTCTGGAACCATTTCTAAGAAACAATATTTATTTTTCTAACCATCTATGGTTTTTTTACAGTACCTAGAAATTGACAATTTATATGTCGGAGACGGTCATTGGTACGGGCTTAAAAGGAATCACAAGTACGCGGTGGTGACATCAAGCGACCTACTTTCAAGTCTACCCACACCACAGCGTCACTTGTCACAGAGCCCAGATGGTAAACTCTGAGCCAGGACGACAGTCAGTCAGTGTCTGATTGCGGCCGAGTTAAGACCTCTTCGAACTGTACCCGATTCATTGTGCCCCGTGTTATTGTGCTTAGTTGTAATCTCAAGTAATTCGTTAGTTTTGCTAAAAACATTGTATCGCTCAGTGTCTTTTCATAGCACGAAACCCATCGTCTGCCCACATGATGTAGAAGCCTGGTGGAGTAAATCCTGACACTCCGACATTATACAATATCTTACACATAACATTACGCCAGTAATCCCAGAAGGGTTTGAGCAGAAGTGTACCTAATAGTACACTCGCATTTCACCCGTTATGTTTAAGTCCAATGTAATAGGGGGCGAGCCTATTGCAATCAACCGGGCACAATCTGATCCGGGCTCAGAAATTCTTGATCGGCGAACTCAATAATAATTTGCCCGACCTATTAACGAACCCAGGACCTCAACCTCTGCAGTCGCGCTTGCGACCACTAAACCAAAAATGTCTTATCACCATGGAAATAACAGTTTTCGTTTCGTTATTCTGTCTATTGCGGAAAGACCTAAGACCAATGCAATGCGAACCCATAAGAGGAGCCGAAGAGCGAGCATAGAACTACTACTACACTTCATATTGTTGAGGCCACGACGCTTTGCTGAACAGAATGTGCAGTCGCCAGCGCATCAAATTACCACAAACTGTCAAATTTTCTTATTCGATTTTGACTTTAACCATCAACGTTTTATGGATTAAAATCATTTAGCGAAACATGACAATTTGTGGTAATTTGATGTGCTGGCTACTGTACATAAGTACGTTAGCTTCAGTCAGGATACTGGCTGTAACTAGAGCAAGCGCAAGAGCAAATTTCTCCAATAATTAAATTACTCTAGATGCTGATGCAGCCACTTATCTTCTAAACCCTTTTAACCCCTACCAACCCTTTCAAGCAAAGATGGGGGAGTCTATTTTAGTCTTCGACTACTCGACTGAGAGGCACGATTTCTCTATAAATGTTGCTCTTATACCGTCACGTTCCGTTTTAACTGTTTTATTAAGAATCGGTGTTATTTTCAACACAAATAAGCTGATGTTGAACTTTGGGGAAAATTAATAAGTTCATTGTTTGAACTTTTGGTGTTTGTTTCATTGCGTTGTTTGTTTAGGCGTTTCAGACCAAATTTTGATCATTTTAAACAGAATTATTAATGACGTATTTCGCTTAAATATCGGATAAACTCAAAATGTCGTATTTAAAAAATTTAAATTGACACATAACCTATTTCAAGGAAATAGGGTCAAGTCAAACAATTGTCCTGTATAATTTATATATGGGTTACATTACCGAGATAATTCTATTCAATCCCCTTGAAGAAATTAAGCGTAGGTAAGTATTTCATCACGGAAATAAAAAATACGTCCACCATACCTACATATTGCCCCATCAATCATCGTAATTACACAACTAGAGTCGCCAACATAACCACAGCGTCCAAGCAACCACAATTCCCAAATAAAATTACCCTTTTTGACCGCCACGCACAATCAATTACCACACAGACCGCTAGGTATATTGGTAATACCAAACATTGCTCGTCTTTTATTTTTTATTTATCGATGTTTCGAAATGGAACAACAAATTGATGATACAACGACATCGTCCCTACAGATTCAAAGGTTAACGTGATTTATTTATTCGAATAACTAATGTAGGGAGAAAGCTACATGTCTGAAATGTGTCCCTTCAAACACTGGTAAACAATAATCGCGACAAAACACTCAGTCATTTTCCCCGAAAATTGAAAATGGAGGTAGAGGTGTTTAGTACACCATGTTTCCACTAACCCAACAAATATCTTATGAACCGGCGATAGGTTACAGATGCCAGCACATCAAGAGCAGAAACTGTCAAATTTTGTAGCAGCTTGATGTGCTGGCGTCTTTACATAAGAAAAATGAACAACACACGAAATTCTCGAAACGACACTAAATATAATCGTTAAAAACGTCGAGCTCAAGGCGGATTGTAGGCAAACGCTTGACGGGTTATCTAAGAAAAAATCCAGACAGACAGCTACCGAGATTTTTCAGATAAAATTAAAGAAAAAAGAAAAAGTATTTATTAACAATCAAACAAAATTAAATAAAAAGAGAATACGAAAAAGATTTTTTAGATAAAAAGTAAGAAAAGTATTTATTAACAATCAAACAAAATTAAATAAAAATAAAAACACGAAAAAAAACTTATTTCAAACATACAAACAACTAAATTGGTCCTCTACGAAGGCCAGAAATGTCACAGGCCAAAATGATGCCCCGTGATGTAAAATCATTTAGGCTGATTCAAAATTAAACCCCATAGCGCAATATTATCTGTTGGACTTGCAAACAAAGGATCGGCAGGGTTACTTAAAAGTAGGTACACCCACATTTGACCAGATATGTTTTTTTAAGTCCCATGTAAAAAAGGGCGTGGCTATTGCCATCAAAAGGTCACGAATCTAGACTTTGTGGTTGCTACTGAGAAATTCTTGATTCTACACCCCAATAATTCTTTGTCCGACCAATTTCTTCATCCAAAATTGAACGAACGAAAACCGATATCTTAACAGCTAGGCTAAGCTGCTAATCCAATTCAGTCTCACACGATAAGAAATATTTATAACTCAAAGCCTACCTATAGAAATGTCTGGAAAAAGTTGAAGCTTATCGAATCTGAAGTGACGCACGTACGAATGGCACGTGCAACGGTTTCGTACGTTTTTTTCTTTATATAACTGTAGCTAACCGAGTTCTTGCTCAAAAAATGGGATGCAGAAGATATAAAATATTGATACTGTTAATCATCTGCATTACATCTTGAGCCAGTATAGACATAGATTATGATATCTCTGTCATGTCAGATGAAATCTCTTTATGTTATACATTCCAACCCATCTAATAATACTGATAGATAAACAGAACACAAATGCGAGGTTTGAGGCAAAGGCTGGATGCTCTCTCTCGCTGGGTGATCTTGTATTTAGTAAGTTAATGGTGCCGATTCCCTTGGTCACAAACTAAACTAAATTTAAGTTGAGTGCATCTTATTTATTAATTTATTTATTTTACTATTTATGTACACACAGTAGATTACACAGGAAAATACAATTACAAAATATGAGTACAAAGGTACTGCTTATTTCTTAAGAAATTTCTGCCAGCAGACCTGCAAAAGGAGAAATGAAAAAGAAACGTAGACTATAGTGTGTGAGAAAAGGAAAAGAATAATGTGTTTATGTCCCTTACCTAACTTAATCTATAATATTAAATAAACATAAAATACACATACTAAGTGAATAGTCATCTTTTTCTTTCTATTTCATTATGAAAAGGACCGAAGATAAATATTAGTTTAGTCCTGTCAAATTAGTCGGCACCTGACGTAATTTGATGTAATTTTAGTGGTAAACTTTTTAATCGCGTCTAAACTTGTAATAAGCGCTGATTAAATTGACAGGACTAAACTAAAATGTATCTTCTGTCCTTTTCTTAATGAAATAGAAAGAAAAAGATGCACTGAACTTAAATTTGGTTTAGTTTGTAACCAAGGGAATCGGCACCAATGTCGTATTTGTGACATAAAATCAACAGAATGAAGTGCAACTTTGACTAACTCAAGTCTTTCTTTGACAATTGTGATGTATACCAATGAGGGCTGTCGTTGTTGAAGTCACCAGATGGCGCCACTGTCGCTTATGGTCATGTCAATAATTCTATTTTATACTATAAAGTACTTTATAAAAAGTTCATTTTATTATACGTATAACAATATAGTGTAAACTTCAGATCATTTATTTACAATATTCTCCCTAAAATTAGCAAGCATGAAACATTTAAAAATAATATTACTGGAGGTGTACTAAAAAGTAAGATCCTAAGTTGCTACTTAAAATCTTCAAGTCATAATAAATCAGGAATAGCTCAATCTAGACCACAATTGTGAATATTAGTAAAAATACGTGATAAAAAAGCACGCAACGCGTGAACTTTCTATGACATCTGACATTTCGGTGCCCTCGCGCTACACTAGTGCCTCTAACAGTAAATTCACACGCAATAGCCCCCATTAGTTCGTTTCCCGATACAACGACAGAAGGTAAATTACTCAAGCGTCACATCGTACAGCTGTCGTCCGCAGCCAACCAATCAGGAAACAGTATTTATACTGAAAAAGTTCATGATGTAACTGCCTCTTTGGTCTAATGGTAACCAGCGCTACTGCTGAACATGAGGTCCTGGGTTCAATTCCCAGGTCGGGCAAAGTTTTATTGGGTTTTTCCTCCCGTCGTTTCTCAGCAGCCGGTTGATTGTGCGTGATGTTGTGTCATAATATGTATGATAAAAGTGACTAGAAACGAAATTCCTCAGACCTCAGGCTCGAAATTGATTGATGTGTGCCTCGATGACTAACGCGAAAACAACGAGATTCAGGAGACATAAAACAAAATCATATGTTTGTTATATGTATGTTTATATAACACACGCAATACATACCAGTAATGTGAATGCCAAATGTGCTCCCGCCATTGCGTTTAACTGTGGACGTGAAACAAACCAATAAGACCGCCAATGTGCGGTGTTGCCAGTGAAAGGGCGAAAATTTCGTCAATAAATTGTTAGGTTTTTTGGCAGTATTGTTATGACCTAAGAGTAAAGGACCCCACTCATTGCAGTTAAAGTCAGTCATTTATAGTCAAGAAGTTAAAAATTATGAGAAAACTTCCCTGTCGGTCATGATTATCTATGAACGAAATTACTGTCAGTAATTAGAACCACACCGTCATCTATTCTAACTTTACACTGCTGAAAACAGCTATAAAGAGCAGAAATTCTTAACCATACTTAATTCAAAATGGCGACCTAGACAACGTCAACAACGCTCAAAAAAGTGTTGTTGGATTTACAACAGTTTACTGAATAGCTTTTGTCAATCCTGCTTTGAAAGCAATTACCACCATTTTCTCAAAACTGAGAACCAAAGAGAAGATTTTAGCGAAAACACCGTTTGGTAAACTGTCAAAATTCCTGAGTCAAATATTTTCCCACAAACAACATATACGTTTCCCAACGCTAGCAACACATAAACGTGCGAAATTTTACGATCAGTTTCAGTAATCCACGCTTATAAATAAATACAATTTAAGCACATTTTATTGCTCGCACGCCGATGCTGAAATGCATTCGGATCGAAATAGGCTTAAATAAAACGACACTTTAAGATGAAGGCATATTGCTGAGTTCCTTCACCGATGATGATGTAATGAACGATACTTTGAATGGTTTTTGTTTACTTTGAGCATATTTGAGCATATCATTAACTTAACATCACCCTGATGGGTTGTGCAAAGACATATTTAATAGTACACCCACATTTCGCCAGTTTTGTCTTAGTCCCATGTAATACAAATCACATATGCAAACCCGTGGCTGTACTGAGAAATTCTTAATGGAAAAACCCAGTAACACATTGCCCGACAGAGGCAGTCATAAACTTAGTAACACAGTAATATAAAGTCCCATTAAAATAGGTGGACAAATTTTAACACAGCGTTCAGTACGTCTAACCAATGAAATCCAAGCAAAAAAAAAAACACTGATTAAAATGATTTTTTTTTGGGGGGTTCAAGGGTGTTATGGCGAAGCGTGGGAGAGACGTTTGTCCAGCAGTGGACTGTGACAGGTCGGGTTAATTGATTTGATTAAAAAAAAACAAATGCAACAAAATTTGAAAATAGAGTTATTGCCATCATCCGGCTTAACACAATCATCAAGATTGTAGTATCTATGCTGTTTCGTTTTTATATCCATCTTTACAAGTATAAAGTCTTATACAAATATGTACACAGTAATCATGGAAAGTCCTCATAAAATAATTTGATTATGAATGGGCACCAATGATTGACTTGAAACGATTCAGAATTAGAAAACCATGACCTGACGTATTCGAAGCAATATACAGGGTGTACCAGGACCCTTCACGAAGCTGTCAATCAAGCATTATGTACGTCAAACTAAGTAACTTTACGCAAAAATTATTGCTGGGAAACGACTTTTTTTTTGGGGTGAAAAATCACGTTTTACCTGGAAACAATGTAATGGACTCAAAACATTGTGCTGATGGATGGATTGAATAGTACGTGGGTCGCGGATGTGTTTAAAGTAAAAATCTTACATTAAAAACATGTATTTTTTTTTAAGTTGAGATAACTTTGACCCCCAATATCTCCGTAACTAGAAGGTTCCCAGGTATGGTCTAGACCAAAAAAATGATCGCAAACAAGTGCTTTTTGGCTTGGTTAAGGGTGTTGTTATACCCTTCACGTATAAGCTATTACAGTGTTTCAGATGCTTCGTTGGTCGAGTGTTCGCAAGCGCGACTACTGATCAGGAGGTCCTGGGTTCGATTCCCGGGTCGGGCAGACTGATATGGGAATTTCTTAGTAGCAGCCACGGAGTTTGGATTCGTACTCGGTTCATGGCATTAGGCACGCCCCCTATTACGTAGGACTTTAAAATAACGGGCAAAATGTGGGTGTACTATTAGGCCTCTGCATCTCTTGCAACTTCGCCCAACCCTAAGAGAATTCAAGCGTGAAATTATGTTTCGTAGAAGATATGGATGTAATACTATTAATGGTTATAATAATATTAGAAAATAATAATAAATATATAAATCAATCAATAATATTAATCGCCAGTGGCGTAGCTAGCCTAATAGGGCCCTGTATCAAAATAAAATGGCCCTACGAAACCGCATGCGGCGAATACCAAATAAAAATATATTAAAATAGCGTCCTGACTTGCATCGTTTAAGCTGCCATTGATTTTACTAAGATAATGCAAGAGCGAGCAAATTGGGATAGAAAATTAAGTAACCACGATCATGACTCGCACAGGTAAAGGCATTCATCGAAAATCCATAAACGCGAGATCGAAAAATTCTAGCTTTCTGAACCGCGATGAGCCAAGTCTTCATTGAAGAGCGAGCGAAGTGAGCTCGAAATTTTGAAGTCTTCTAGATTGCGAGAAGTTAAAAATTCATTATTTAACTTGGGGTTGAAAGATTTTGTGATTTTTTTCCTCTACACGTCGGAGCCCTTGTCACTCGGGGGCCCCGTATCATTGATACGGCTAATACGGTGGTAGCTACGTCTCTGAATATCGTCTACATGCTAAGATAAACTTGTAGAAGATGGGAAGTTGGCTTGTGGAGTTGGTTGTCCTTACATGCCTAAATAAAACATTTGACTATTATTTTAAGAATATTTAAGAATATGTAAAACCCAAAATATAATTTGATAGGATCGAATAGTCTATATGCACACCCAACTACTGAGAATTAAGTTCCAGGTTTGATTCTCAGGTCAAGCAAAATGTTAAAAAGTTAAAGTATCTTAAATTCTCCACAGTGGCGTAGAATCTGGATTTGAGCTCAGTTGATGGCAATAGACCCGCCCCTTTAGGAACATGTATGTTCTGTCTCTTCCTATAATCTATCCAAAGGTTGTCTTGAAAAGATCGCTTTTTGCGATAAGAGCACCCATTGTGTCACCTTGTGTCACCTTGTGTGAAATGTTTTCTTTTATGGATGTTACTTGTATGGTGTACATTGTATATAATGTTCTATTCAATTCTAAATGGGACTTAAACATGACTGACTAAACGTTGTTATAATGCCTACGCCTCTGCCCACCCTTTCCGGGACTAAAGGTGTAAACTTTAATTTATTCGAAGAAAATAAATGTAGCTACCAAAATTTATTTAACCAAAAAAGTTCATCCATGTGTCAGAAATGTATATGTATGTATACTCATAAGTCTTTAAAAGCTTTTTTTATTCCACCCAAAGAAAGCCTCATAAAAGATATTCCTTTATTCCTGAAATCATTGTAAGAAAGCCAGTAACATCGCATTTATAATAAATCGTTGGAATCGAAAATTTGCCAACAATTCGTATTTCACAATCGTTGTAACAATAAAATGGAAACCAATAAAACCGAATTGAAAAGTTGCGAAACAAAAAGAATTTGATTTAAACAGAATTTCAATCAATTCGTTATTGCTCACAGAGTACGACAAACGGTAAGCAAAAAGTTAAATTATTCACTTTTGAGCTTTTTCTTAAATTTTTGCTTTTAAATTTTATCTTTATTTTAGATGTTGCTTTAGAGCCTGAGAGCAGCGAGGGCCCAGTTGTGGCGGCCCCGACTTACGAACAGTAAGTCGTGGGTTCGATCGAACCCAGGCAGGCGCATTGTGTCATTTATTTCATCACCACTGCTCTCAAAACGGTGAAGGAAAACATCGTGAGAAAACCGGCATGTCCTAGAACCAAAAAAATTGAAGACATTTGACATCTACCAACACGCACTGGGCCCGCGTGGTGGATCATAGCCCATTCCCTCTCATAGAGAGGAAGCTCGTCCCAGCAGTGGGAACATTATAGGCTGAGATTATGCTTAAAGCCTATTCTTTCATTTACTTTTTGATTAGTACAATAGTTTACAATAGTTTTCTTCATTGCATAAATTTAACTGAATACACTATACGGTACACTTAAGCGGGTACGCAATTAGAAATTAATCCATTAAAGCGTTTGCGTACGCTAATATACGAAGCGGAAATGATGTCAGAGTACATAATAACAACGCAATTAAACAAATGACGTCATGATTACTAGTCTCATCGTACCATCTAGCAGGTACCTAGTAAGGACCTGCTAGATGGTACGACAGACCTAATTTAAAGACGCTTAATACGAGTATGCATAAAATATGCATCAAAGCAAAACCCATTTGATCATACCTCACTCGAAAAGTTTCGTTTATCGCAACAAAAATGTGGCAATAAATCCCGAATTGCCGTAAACTACTAAAACGAAATTTTATTTATTCCCAGAATATGTTTTCGCACACGTTAGCTGTTTTGGTGGGGTATATGGCGGTGGCGTTCTCCAGGGAGACGGTTCGGCCCATGCCTACCATAACCAACTCCCTGGTGAATCTAGGAAAAATGGAAGTCTCATTTTATTTGTCCGGTAACGGTCGTGGTAAGATTTTTGATATGACGCTCTCCTAAAAGGGAAACGTACATCATACAATTATTGTTGGATATCTCAAAATTTAAAATGGCTTTCAGAACATTGAATAACGTATTTTCTTCTTATTTCTTGTATCTCTAGATGGGGATTTTTTAATAAGGTACATAGATTAACCAAAATATTGATTAATAAATTAACACTTAATATTTTCAGATGGCCCCTCTCACGCGATGAAATCTGACCACGGCCCATCGTTTCCTCCGCCTTTCTTCCCAAAAGTAGAAACTGTTATCGAAGAGCCATGTATGTGCTCGAGTCTCCGCAACGCTAAAGATAACTTTATGACGAACCCTACTGGTCTCATCAACAAGATCCTTTCGAACCATGACCTGTTCTCCAATCCCAATGATCCAGTCAAGTCTACAATGTGTTGTGATTCTCACGAACATGTACATGAAGGTTCAATTTACTATGAATTCACTCCCGAACAGTCTTTTAAACCTATTAAACCCAACTCAGGCAGATCGAATCCCCTACCGATGATGCCTTTCATTTTCGATAGCTTCATTCCAAACAAATCAATGTTGCCTACTATTACGAAGACCAAACAAATAGAAGTATTACTGTACCCGAAAAAGAAGGACATGGCAGCTGTTACAAGTAATTTTGAGATGCCGAACTTTGGTTTTGGGTCAAAGAAAAGAGACACACTCCCCAAAGAGGCTATAACTGTTGTCGGTGATAAGAAATTGGAAAACAATATCAATTTGTATAAACCACCTCCACCTGTAAAGAAGGATTTAAGCGCTCAAGTTAAAAAAGAAAGAGAGAATGAGAAACCTGCGGAAGAAGGAGAGACAGTTATGCCTGACGCTGCTGGCAAGCCTAATACAGTTTAAATGAGGAATGTAGAAAATAAAGTAGAAAAAAAAAACATTAAATGGCGTTTTCATTCATTCTTACAAACCATGCGGAGTGTTATGTAGATTTTTCGTCATAGACCTAACTTTCAAATTGTTGCTGAAATTATTTTTTTAATCTTTATGAGTCGAAACAATATTACGTTGACATGCTAAGTAGTTACAAACTATAAACCATCTAAGAAATGGTATTCCAATAGTTTACCAAATTAACTAAATCAAGCAACATTAGAGCGTGACTAAGATCAAAGATTAGATCAAACTACGTTTAAACGTAAATTTCGCAAGACGCCAAGTCTTGCGTTTACGTTTAAACGTAGTTTGATTTTGACTTTAACTTGAAGAAATTACCAAAGCAAGATCGGAATACTAAAACGTTCTTGAGTTAAGAATTCGTTTCGGAAGAACGATTTTGTCATTAGTGTATTTTAGGCTCTAATCCATCTACTGATCTACGTTTTTATATACACGGTGATTTTTGGGCGTCCCTGGTTCGATTCCCAGGTCGGGCAAAGAGTTATTGGGTTTTTCCATCAGGAATTTATCTGTAGCAACCACGGAGTCTGGATTTATGACCGGTTGATGGCAATAGGATGGCCTCCTATGACATGGGACTTAAAATACATAACAGGCAAAATGTGGGTGTACTACCTATAAGGTACACCTCTGCCTTACCTTTCGAGGATTACAGGTGTGATGGTATCGTTCTTTTAGCTAATAACATAGTAATGTTATTAGCTAAAAGAGCGATATTCATAAGTCAAATACCAAACACGACTGCTCGGCTCAAACGACCGGCGCGTAATGAACCTGTTTCGTATCATAATACCTCTGAGGGCTGCCACACACACGTCCGGGTATGCTTGATTCGGCAAAGTCGAATAAATGTAGATGATAAAGGATGTTAATAAAATCAAATCATTCATTTCAAGTAGGCCAGTTAAAGGCACTTTTGAATTGTCGAAACAAAGATAACAATGAAATGTAGCCACAGTCCCAGTCACAAGGCATAAAAACTGTGAAAGTAATGCAGTTGCCCATTCCCTAGCGTAGATCTCTGTATGGATACTAAGAAGAAAGGGCAAGAAACTCCATGGACACTCTTTTAAATCAGCATATTGTAACAAAACCTTGGATACATCATTCATGATTGAGATGGTACACTAATGATGTTAATAGACCTGTTCTCCCCGTCACTGCGATCGTTATTTTTGTTCTAGACCATACCGGGAACCTTCAGTTACGGAGATTTTGGAGATGAATGTTCCAACTGTGTTACTATACTTTAAATATCTCCACGACCCGTTTACTATTCAATGCATCGATGAGGACAATGTTTTGAGTGCATTACATTGAGTTTAACCGTAAAACGTGATTTTTCACTCCAAAAAAAAAACGTTTCCCAGCAATATTTTTTGCGTAGCGGTAGGGTTTGAGGAGAAGAATGCTTGTCTGATGGCTTCGTGAAGGATCTGTTTACACCCTGTATACACACACGAAAAAAAAAAAAACAGTCGGCTTAGTTCGGATTGTTCCGAACAAACCCGACCATGACCCAGAGATGCAGATCGGCGAACTCGGTTCAGACGACGTCTGTCGCACAATTCTGTAGCAACCCTAAAATTGACGCCTTCGTGCAATTTCGCAGTACTTTCTATTCGACGGTCGCCACTCTCACTCGCCAAAGAATACCAACATGGAGAACAAACAATGTACATCGCCTTCGTCAATATGTCCGTCGTACACACAATTTACGTAAGCAGACCGTGGGCTCAGTAAACGTGGTACGTGTCTTTAATCCGAACTACCCTCATTTACATTTGTATAAGCAAAGGGAATTATCTGCAGGTAATGTGTACTGAGAGCACAATGGTTGATTGGGGTCAGGGTAATTAGGGTTTCTTTTCGTGGGATGTTTTTATTGTACTCCCGAGTCCACTGACGGTCGATCACTTTTGAACCTTATTACTTAGAGTATAAGGGTGAAAAGTGGCAGACTGTCACACAAATTAGTTTTTATCTAATGGAGGTAGATGGTCGTACCTTCCTTATCTATTCTAATGAGCCAAAATTAATGCAAGAGAACGTCGACAAAGTGATATTTAATCAGCGGTAATAGTTGATAACGGGTTGGTAATACAGTCAGTTAGTAATGGTATAACATGTTGTTAATAAAAGATAGCACGGTTGGCGTAGTGGCTGAGCGATTGGCTGCTGCGCTGCGTGTCGCGGGTTCGATCCCCGCACGGAACAAATACTTGAATGATCCACAGGTAGTGGTTCCGGGTCTGGCTGTTTGTTTATGTGAGTTTAAATGTTTGTAAACGCACCCACGATACAGGAGAAATTCATAGTGTGGGGCAAGGTTTATTTTAAAAAAAAATATTAAAAAAATAGAGGAGATATTCGCAATGTAGGGCAACTTTTTTGTTTTATCTTTGCATGTGTCCTAGCATGAGCATAAGCAGCTTATAATGTTCCCACAGCCCACTGCTGGGATAGGAATAGATACCTAAATGCTTATGTCAAGTTCATTGAAAATCGTTTTAGTAATACAAAAGGCTTTCAAAGCGATTACTATTTATCTATGCCATATATAAGGTCAGCATTTTTAATTACCAAGAAACTTCAACTTGAAATCCTCTTACATAAACTGCACTACTGCTTAAGAAAGTTAATCATGCCTTAGGGAGCAATTAAGTAACACGATGCTCGCTCACACGTAACGTAAGTATATACATACATAAATAGTATAAGGCCTAAGCCTTTCATCAACTTTGCGAAACAGTCCCAAACTTTGGCAGCATGTGAAAACGTGTCCTGTATCCAAAATTAAGACAAGAAAAGTCTGGATTGAATGGTTTTGAAGACTTGATGAACCGTAATTTGAGGTCTGTCGTACTCTATAAAGGGTGTAACAAGACCCTTCACGAAGCCGAAAGGCACTTGTTCTCCTCATCATTGCGATATTTTTTTTGTTCCAGGCCATACCTGGGAACCTTCTAGTTACGGAGATATTGGGGGTCAAAGTTCCAACTCTTTCACAGCTGTTTTTTTAAATACGTGTTTTTAATGTGAGATAATTACTATAGACACTTCCACGACCCCCATAATATTCAATCCATCCATTAGCACAATGTTTTGAGTGCGTTACATTGAGTTCGACCCTAAAACGTGACTTTTCACCCCAAAAAAAAAGTCGTTTCCCAGCAATAATTTTTGCGTAAAGTTGCTTAGTTTGATGTGCATAATGCTTGGTTGACGGCTTCGTGAAGGGTCTTGTTACACCCTGTATACCTATACACATTTTATGGTAGCTAATTATAAAACTTGCTCTCATATCAAAGATTAGCTGTTGCCCGCGACCATCTCGGAGGTTGGTGAAATTATTAAAAAACATTACTTCCTATATCAAGTATATATATCAAGTGTGTGTGTGTGTGTGTAATGTAGTTATATATCAAGTTTTTTTTTGCACCTATCTCTAATTATTTTTCTAAAATAAAAGTAGCTTACTTATGTGCTTTTTATGTCTCCAGTAAAAGTCTCGTCAAAATCGGTCCAGCCGTTTCGGAGATTAGCCGGAACAGACAGACAAAAACATAAAAAATACGTTTTTTGTGTTATATGTACCGTAAATACTTTTTCAATACACTTTCTCGAAAACTGGTTCCTTCGTATCGCACTACGATTAGGTTCAACATGCAATGTATTTCACACACGTGGATTTTTAATATTTTTCCGCACACGTGCGGATATAAAAATTTCCACAGATAAGTCCAAATAGGTTCAGTGACTATAGCTTTTATCGGTGGTGATTGTTTTTTTTTAATCTCGGCAAAGAGATCTGCGTCTATACGGCGTAAATATTTTTTTAGTATTAAATTGTGTTTTTACATAGAATATCATAGGATTATTTAAAACAAATTGTAGGATTTTGAGCAAAGAAAGAATAATATTTAAGAATATTAGTTTTATTAAAATAAACCTCAGAGCGACACACGTTGTGAAAGTTATATTTGACAAGAAGAAGAGAAGCGCCATCAAGTGGCAAAGGGACTTAACTAACTTGCGTTCTATTTTCAATACCCGCCCCTGAACGCAATCCCATTTTCAATACACAGAATAAATGCTTTTCTGCAGTAGTACCTTTGGTTAATATATCAGAAACATTTTCTATTCCCTTTACATAACAAAACTTTAACTTTAAATTGTTGACATGTTCCTTTAGAAAATGAAATCTTATGTCAATATGCTTTGACCTGGGTAGGTAACAATCATTAGCAGAGAGTTTGATTGCACTTTGGTTGTCGTTGTAGATGACCATAGTGTGATCACTTCGTCCGCCAAGCTCTACTTGCAGCTGTTGCAACCACAATGCCTCCTGCGCCGCCGCCGACATGGCCATGTACTCCGCCTCTGCTGTAGAGAGGGCCACGGTTTGCTGTTTGCGCGAACCCCATGAAACTGCGCCTCCCTGCAAAAGAAAAATGTAACCCGTGCACGATTTGCAGTCACGGATGTCACTCGCCCAATCTGCGTCACAATAGCCTGTGATCTCATCTTGACCGTTCTTGGTGTAGACAAGTTTGTAGTGTTTGGTGCCCTGTAAGTATCTCAGCACCCTTTTCACAGCAGCCCAATGTTCTGACTTTGGTTCCTTATTATATCTACTGAGGGCATTTACAGCGAACGATATGTCTGGCCTCGTTCCTTGAGCCACATACAATAAACAGCCTATGGCATGCTGATAAGGACAATCATATGAATCTCCATTGTTGTCCTCAAATTTCAGTCCAACTTCTATAGGTGTTTTTACTGGCTTACAATTTGTCATATTGAATCTTGATAATATTTCGTTTATGTACTTCTCCTGGTCCAACATAACTGTATCTTTATCTCTAATTATATTTAAGCCCACACATTGTTTTCCTTGACCAAGATCTTTCATATTTAATTTTTGACATAGGTCTCTCTTTAGTTCTTCAGTAATTGCTGGCAAAGAGCTAAAAATTATTAAGTCATCAACCCATACTGCTATATAAATTCCTCTAGAGATATCATAATAAATACAGGGATCTGTCTTCGATTGTTGGATTCCTATCTCCTTCAAGACTTGGCTTAACTTAGCATTCCACAGCCTGCTCGCTTGTTTGAGTCCATAGATAGACTTAAGTAAGTAACAAACTTGTTTTCCTTCATTATACATCTCTGGTTGAAGCATGTATATGTCTGTATCAATTTTTCCTTGTAAAAAGGCTGATACAGCATCCATTTGGTCAATCTGTAGATTGTACTGTGCTGCTAAAGCAAACAAATAGCGAATGGAAGTATATCTTACTACTGGAGAGTAAACTTCTTGGTAATCTATGCCTCTCTTTTGAGCATAACCTTTTATAACAAGTCTTGCCTTGTAGCGAATAATATTTCCCTGTTGGTCAGTTTTGGTTCTAAATACCCATTTGCTTGGTAATGCCTTTTTATCTGTGGGTAGGTCAACCAGCTGCCACGTTTTATTTTCCAACAAAGAACTATATTCTTCATCCATCGCTTTCTTCCACTCACGAGCATGTGGGGACGATAGAGCTTCCTCTACACTTTGTGGATCTGAAACGCTTGTATAAAGACAAAGTAATCCCATTTTATCTCCATGAATTTTATTACGTGGCCTCAGTGTCATATTACTTATCTGTTGGCTCTGCGTTGGTAGCTGTCTCGCAGGCCAGTAACTCTCATCAAGGTCATCCGTGTCAGTTTCATACTCACTAATGTCTTCATCTTCGGCTCCTTTCACGATAGGCTGAATAACTGATCCACTTGACTGAGGAGAGATGACAGACTCTTTCGGTTGATTAGTTTGCTCTGTGCAGGTATAATCTCCCAACTTGACTGACTCATTTATAATAGGATTGACTGGAATTAAGCACTCATTAGACTGATTAACATTTTCAAAGAAAATAACATCTCTGCTCTTTGTGACCTGATGAGTTAATGGGTGCATAAGACGATATCCTTTTGTGTTCTCGCAATAACCAACAAAGATCATTTCTGTTGATTTTCTGTCCCATTTAAGACGCCTTTGTTTAGGTACATGAACCATCACCTTAGAACCAAATATCCTCATATGGTTCAGTCTGAGGTCTTTACCTGTCCACATTTTATATGGTGTAGTATCTCCCAGTGCTTTAGTTGGCGATCTATTGACAATGTATGCTGCTGTGGCTACAGCTTCAGCCCAAATAGGTTTCTCTAAATTTGCATAAAACATCATGCACCTTGCCTTCTCTACTATAGCTCTGTTCATTCGCTCGGCAAGGCCGTTTTGCTGAGGGGTGTATGGGGTGGAGGTCTGGTGTGTAATCCCAGAACATGCCAGATATCTCTCAAAAGTAGAGTTACAATACTCAGTACCATTATCAGTTCTTATGGCTTTAATTTTAAGATTTAATTGGTTCTCTACATTCTTCTTATAGTCCTTGAAAACCTCTAATATGTTTTGTTTATCCTTGAGGAAATAAATATGGACCATTCTAGTGTGATCGTCAATGAAAGAAATAAAATATTTCATACCTCCGTAAGATGCTTTCTCCATTGGCCCGCATAAGTCGGAGTGTATCATTTCCAACGGCTTTGTTACCCTAGAACCTACGTGCTTGAAAGGCAACCTCGTTTGTTTCCCTTCATAACATGTAGAACACTGAATATTTTTCTGTGGATCCAGCGACAGTCTGACCCCCTCAGCACAATCGGGCAATTTCTTTAAAGCTGAAACATTTAAATGAGCCATCCGTAGATGCCATAGATTAATATCATTCTCATTGACTTTACTAGACACCAAGTGAGCAGTTTCATCATCATTTGTAAAGGTGTCTAAAACATATAACTTATTTATTAAAGTGGCTGAGCACAATAAGTCTCCATGAGCATTTTTTATGTCACAACCTTTCTCATTAAATAAAACCTGATACCCATTTTTTGTAATTGTGCTCACTGACAGTAAGTTAGCTGCCAATCCAGGTACATGGAGAACATTTTTAACTTGGATTTTCTCCTGTTGCGAAATATTAATACTGATATCTCCAACACACTCCACAGACAATGGCTCTCTGTTTGCCACTGTAATAGTTTTTATTGATGGCTCACGAACATTGCACATCCATTCTTTGTTACTGCACATATGCATGAAGGCACCTGAGTCAATGAACCATTTCTCATTACTTTTACCCGGAAAAGCTGAAAAAGCTGCAATAAAACTTTCTTGCTGATTACTTTCCTTTTTTACTGTTTTCTTCGAGTATTTGCAAAACTTTGCCAAGTGTCCAAAACCATTACAATTATAACATCGGGGACCCCTACTCTTAATCGGTGGCTTTGACTTGTGTTGATTATTATAATTTTTCTTGGAATTAGAATAGAATGCACTGTTCTTATCTTCAATTTTGACTTCTTGAAGTAATTTGGTTTTTATAAAGTCTGCAGTGATTCTTGCACCTGAGTTCTCTAATCCCATTATCATAGGTTTATACTCGTCAGATAATCCAGCCAACATTAACGTACCAAGCCACTCATCGTTCACTTCGAAGCCAATATTTCTAAGTTTGTGGGCGGCACTCATTAACCTGCTAACGTACTCTTCAATACCGGCACTTGATTCAAGTGAAGTGTTAATAAGTTCCTTCAACAAACCCACTCTTCTTGTCAGCCCGTTGTCATCGAAGGCTTTATGTAAATTTTCCCACACTTCCTTGGCAGTTTTACACTCCTGAACATGGACATAGTTTTGAGTGTTTATTAACAAAATAAGCTTGGATTTTGCTTTCACGTCTTTCACTGGGTCGACGGTTTTTCCTGCATATTCTATGCAGTCCCATAAACCCTCATGCTCCAGATATGTTTTAATACAGAATTTCCACGTTGTGAAATTCTCTCGACCGTTCAGCTTTTCGATATTAAACATATAATTTGAGCTCGCCATAGCAATTTTTCAACACGCGCTATGACACGACCACGCCGACCTTGTAACGTCACTTACGCTTTTTTTTCGGTAAAACTCGGAATCCTTACTGCGGTATTCTTTCTTTACAACCACGCTCTGCTACCATGTAGGATTTTGAGCAAAGAAAGAATAATATTTAAGAATATTAGTTTTATTAAAATAAATCTCAGAGCGACACACGTTGTGAAAGTTATATTTGACAAGAAGAAGAGAAGCGCCACCAAGTGGCAAAGGGACTTAACTAACTTGCGTTCTATTTTCAATACAAATATTTGCTTTTATGAACAAATTAACATTTATTTGTGTTCTAAATGCAAAAATATTTGTTTTTTCTTCTTTTCATATTAGGCTGTATAGCGGCATCATACCTTTGTTTCTTCTTCAGCCTGGCGAAAGCAACGCGCAGAAAAAAGCAAATTAAATCACAGTTTCATTATAATTCCTGGCAAAAATACTTTCTGTTTTAATATTTTATTTCTTCGAAAGTGTATTGAAAAACGTCGTTTAATACGCGTGGGGATTTGTTATAGCAGTTCTCGGCTCCATAACACCCTCGCCTGCTCGGGTGTTAATTCAGCGCTCGAATGCAATAACAAAGTTTCCCCACTTATATCAAAATGTACTATTAAATGCATTCAGTAAAAAGCTGTTATTTTGATATTACAAACAAACACTTCAATTTTATTTATTTGTATGTATGTATAGATTGAAATTGTCTGAAATAGCCAACCCGTCTTGACCAAGCGTGGTGATCAATGCTCGTGCCTTCTCTGTTGAGAAGAAGCCTTTGCCCAGCAGTGGGACAGTAATAGGCTGGTTTTTTTTTTATGTATAGATCGAGCCGCATAGGGTGAAGATTGGGATAAAAAGGGCCCCAGCAGAAGGTGCACCCACTAGGTATTCTAGGGCTGTGAATGATGATCATGAACCATTCATTTTCGCTCAATGAATTTCTAATAACTTAGTTGATAATTATGTATATTGATTATTAATGCATGGTGATTAGGTTTTTAAATGTTTATTTTATCTACTAATACTTACTGTTTCTCCTTCCTTTGCTGCCGCTTCTTCTTGAAGGCTCTCTTAACCCTCAGGAGTAAGAAAGCAGCTCTGTCTATAGTTAGCACAGACGGCCGCTTGGCGGCGCTAGGCTCGTCCATCCCCTCCTCTTCGGCCGGCTCATCGCACAACCTCAGGCCAAGCCATCGCTGTTTTGTCGCAGTCCTCGTTGTGACGCCGAAAGGAACACACGTCTGGTAATGAACGCACGCTTTTACAGTTATAGCATTTTGGTTTTTAATTCGATCCTACTTGTAACGCGTTTTTTGTACGAAACTTAACACTGTTTGTTTTTATTTACACTCACTGCACTTTTATTTACGTTTCACGGATGTGAAAAAAAACACCTGAAACAAAGAAAAGTCTACATTAGTACTTATGTCGGTTAAGCAAGTTGTTAATTAACTAAAAGTAAGTAAGATTAGAACTTAATTTATTTAGACATCTATAAAACTCACGAATACTTAGTAATAAAATAATCTAAACAAGTATCTTTCGACCTTTAGTAAGAAATTCAGGCAAAGTTGAAGCACCAATCCTATTCAAAGTAGAAACTGCCAGAAAAGTTTATGAATGTTTCGCAAATTCACGATTTCTATACACCAAGTGTCTGTTCGCATAAGTTTATCAGATTTGTCACTTCAGAGGGCAGAATTAATGCCATTACGTGTATTGATGGAGTCTAGACGGATAGAATATTAATGCAAATTGTTCGATCATCTCTTTAGAGTTTCGACATAGCGTTACTCATAAATGTGAGTTTATAATTCGATCATAATTTCTCCGTGTCGGTAGTAAATCGTACACTTTATATTGTCATGTTTGCATATTTTATGTGGATACAATGCCAAATACAAAGAAGAAACAAAGGGGGGGCGGTGTTTATAAGTAAATGATTAGAAGAGAGGAAATGCTAGGTTGAATAAGAAGAAAAGTTCTTGACAACCAATACTGCTGGTAATCTCCACATCCGTTTTTGTTTAACTTTCTAAACATGCTTCCGAACATGGTGACATTACCACCTGTGGCCGTTTTTATGTTGTGTGCGACACACACTATTGTATAACATAACGTCACGCCTGTAATCCCCGACAGGATAGGCAGAGGTGTACCTAATATTACACCCACATTTCACCATCAACCGGACACAAATCAAGGTTCCGTGGCTGCTATTGAGAAATTCCTAATAGAAAAACCAATAACACTTTGCCCGACCTGCGAATCGAACCCAGGACGTCATGCTCAGCAGTCGCACTTGCGACCACTAGACTAACGTGTTGGTCTAATAAGAAAAATTAATAAATAACAGGAATCCAAACCATTTCAATCAATCAAACTCAATACAATAACAACAACACCAATTGCACACAACAGTGTGTGTGTGTGTGTGTGTCGTTTTCATACAATTAATTAAACTTGACCAGGATCAAAACGAAACACACTTACCTAAAAAACAAAATACAAACGCAATTAGGCCCTCCATTTCCAGTTCTGATGTTGAAAATTATATGTTCCCTCCCCTAAGGCCTTTTGGCGCTTGCAATGAACGACAAGGTACCTTTGCTTATATAAAACCTAAAAACCCCTGGGATATGCGTGTGTCCTTTAAAAACGTTTTCAAGGACAAATAATGTGGGTTCAAAGACGAATGTGGAGGTCACACAAACTGGTATGAGTGTTGTTTTTGATTATTTTGTATGAATTTTGATGTTCATAATGGCGTTCATTTGTAATAGCAAAACGTTGTATATAGCTTACTATTACTTAGAAAAAGCTCCTCTAAGTGCTTGTATTTAAAAATAAAATTGCATGCACTTCTTTTTATAGCGCATAGATTTAACAACAAAATTGCACACCTTCCTTATCGCATATTGCTAAAATAGTAAGATGATACAAAAATATATTACGTAGGTATATGGTTACCTTTTATTTTTTTCGGTTGGGAAGTCATCAAATAACTCTTCCCGCTCTGGGCGGAGCAGGAGCAGTCAGACTTTTACTGACTAAAACCCATCCGTGTTCCTTCTTTTGCCCTTTGTGTTCCAGGGCCGCGGTATCTCTTTCGAACAGTCCCGCAACCCTGGCAGGCATCGGTCCTTTCGGACCCCTTCCCGTTTGCTGACATCTCTCTGACGCGCGCTTGGAACACGAACGCGCCGCGCGCCGTCAACACGGGCTGTCGTCATAAGACGGACGGACGGCGAGCTAGCCCTCACCGTCCACAGGCCCGCGGTATATGGTTACCTTATGGTACCTTGCTATGGCCATGAAACATAATATCTATTCTGTATTCCTATCTATTTGTTTATTTATCGGCGCAGGATGCCTTTTCAAGAAGTCAACGTACTAGTGGTTCAGCAGCTTCAATATCATGAGGATTATCCGGAATGCAAGAAAAAAACGTGATGTCGACCCCAAAGAATATGGGACGAGGGCAGGAACATGATGATGTGCTGGTATATAGCAGTTTGTTGTGAATAGCGGCTTCCCTAACTACCATATATTTTATATTTCAATTTTATTTCTACCTCGAAATACACCGCTTGCTTCGCCGTATGCAACAACCACATGCTATTATGAACGGTCTGCTTGAGACGTAATAATAGACTCAGTAGCTTGGCCGTTGCCGCTGGTCTCCAAGGGAAACACTTGGTGTTTTGTTTTAATTACCTAATTTCCTTTGAAAAGCCATTATGGTCAGAATTGAGTTATGCTCATGTTACTCGTGTAATGCTACTGTTGCTTTGTGGTATATGCAGTCGAGATATACAGGGTGTAACAAGACCCTTCACGATGCCGTCAACCAAGCATTTATTGTACATCAAACTAAGTATTTTACGCAAAAAATATTGCTGGGAAACGACTTCTTTTTGGGGTGAAAAATCACGTTCTAAGGTCTCAATGTAACGCAATCAAAACATTGTGCTGGTGGATGAATTATTGAATAGTACGGGGGTCGTGGATGTGTTTACAGTAAAAATCTTACGTTAAAAACATGTATTCAAAAAAAAACTTGTAACTGTACTTTCGTAGCTAGAGACAACTTTTGTCTTAGATATGAATCCCGTGGATCGAGAAAAGTGTTCCAGAATACCCCCAAAGTGTGAAAATTAAATAGATAGCTCTCGTTTTATTATTACTGCAGTATTTAGTTTGTGATTAATATATATTATGTCAGATCCGGTCGTTAGTACGGACATAAAATGAATCGGCAAGCGCGCCAGTCTGCTGGTAGCACTGGACTGTTAGCACGCGACCTACTTACAGTCTACCCACACCACAGCGTGCTCTTTCAGAGTCATTGAGTGTCTGATCGTAGCAGAGTTGAGACGTCCTGGAACTGAACCCGATTCATTGTGCCCCGTGTTGATGTGTTAAAGTATAATTTCAAGTAATTATCGCTAACGATGATTCCATAACATTTTCTCGACAGAAAAATACCTAAAAGCCTCAAAGGCCCTTTTGCCATTATAAGTTCTGTTTGTTTATTTGTTTTGTATAATTTTTTAATGTTTTTAATGCCAAATAAATACAATCTTCTTTCTTTCTTTCAAAGTTACCTCTAAATAAATATAAATAATAATAATTAATTGATAATTCCATTTCCTCGCTACTATTATACGATCCTATTCAACTTTGCAGGATAGTCCATCTATGTATAAAGCAGGAGGTGATGGTTTGTTTTGTTTTGAACCCGTTGTTTTGTGGGGTCTGGATGTGTGCTCGATTTATGACCACAAGATATGGATGTACAATTAATAATAATAGTCCTCCTGACCGCTTTCGGCGGCCAATCTAAGCGAAGATTATTAGTCATCGGCGCGACAGAGATATTATAGTGCACAAGTGTGTGCGCAGGCACAGGTGCACTCTCTGTTCCTTTACTTTCAAAGTCCGATGGGACAGCAATCCGATACGACCGGAGAGTGATCAGGCCCAAGGCCATACGGCTTAACGTGCTTTCCGAGGCACGGGGAGCGTGGGGTCCTGCCCCCCACGCTCTGCAGTCGCACAATTACGTCTGTGCCAAACCATTAAGGAAACAATTGTGAATGAACTTATATCTTCTCTCTTGACACTGGTTTTGAATTAAATATGTGACCAACATAGATTACTAAAAAAAGGTACCTTGGCTTTCCAAAAGAGGATCCTATAACCGTAGATCAAAATAAAATGTGCTTGCGACGTCGCCCTGTCAGCGCCGGCATACCCCATGCCCCATTACATTATATTCACTCAAACTGGTAAATCAGAATATCCCGAAATCTGACCTATTAATACATTTAACATAACTTTGAATTATTAGCTCGAATATTGAATGATTACAAGTTATTGAAGCAGTAAATTCGTTTATAGATTGTGCAATGCATTACAATATAATCCGACTCGTGAAATTGCCGCCCAATTGAGCATGAATAGTATAAAATATCGGTATGTATAAATACAGGGATGATTAACGCATCATTGTTCGAGAGCTGGTAAAAAAATAGATATTATTAACTGTGTTATATAGACCAGTTATTACACGTATTGGCTGGTCTACGTTTTAGAGTTCCGTGATGTAACCAACGGGATTATTACGAAGCCTCCGCTGTCCGTCCGTCGTCGGTCGGTCTCTCATTGGGCTGAGTCACATGAGCTGTAATAACTAGACAGTTGATCACAGAATGTGTATTTCTGTTGCGGCTATAACAACAAATAATAATAAAAAAATAAAGGGGACTACTACGATGTTATGGAACCCAACAATGATGTCACTGAAAATTATTTAGCGAGATTTCGCGTTCTATTTAAGGACGCATTCTCAAATCCGACAAAAATAAGCTATATTTCGGTACACTTTGCGATGAAATGGAACTAAATCAAACAAAACTAACAATTGCCACAAATAGATTATTTCTTGATCTCCAAATAATGGACAACTTTTGGTTTGAAATTTTGGTATTTGATATCGTAAAAACTATTTTCCATTACCTCTTCACACAAAATTGCCGACTTCGGGCTTCATTCAGGATCGTTTTTCTGCTATCAGATGCATAATTTTGTTTCTTAAAAAATACCCTAGTTAGGCAAATATAATGTTCTCAAAATCACGGACAAAATATTCATGAAAATGTTATAAATAATGTCAGAAAAAAATAAAAACGAACCGTCTAATTTTGCACGTAATTTGCTCTTACGCATGAACCTTAACGTGTGGTTTTAACGGTTATTTTATTTTGCCACTGTCTGAAGTATTGCATAAAAAGTTCTAAAGAGAAAGCGTTAGTAGGGCTCGGCCGCCGTCGTGAGTGAACTTGCTATAGTATCAACATCAGTTTAGTTACTCATTATTCCCGCAGTTTACATTGCGTATGTGTGTGTGTGTGTGTGTGAGCCGTGTCAGTGTAGTGATGCGATTCGATACCTATCTGTTTTGAGAACGCGTCCTTAAACGGTGATATCGCCCTTAGTTGTTGTAAAAAATGTGGTTTTCATTGAGCTAAGATAACCAGTTGGATAAAACGATTAGTTAATTTGTCTAGCTCATTTCGCGTTGTCCTATTTAACTCCATTCTCGAGTACGTCAGCCTAGCTAGCAAGATAGTTGAACGCGGACAATGCCACTCTTTGTCCCGGTCTCCGACGCATCCGAGGACATTCCACATATTAACCCACTTTGTCCGCTAAACGCTGCAGTGTGTTACGTTTTTATATTGCTTTATAGGGTTCCGTACCCGAATAGTAGCCAACGGGACGTCCGTCTGTCTGCCAGCGGGCTGTATCTCATGATCCGTAATAGGTTGACAGTTGAAATTTTCACAGAATGTGTTTTTCTGTTGCCGCTACAAATAATAAATTAAAATTGAAAGGAGGGTCCTACTTCAATGGTACGGAACCCTCGATCCATGCTCGAGTCCGACTCGCACTTTGCCATTTTTTTATATTTAAATGGAACAATGTTTCTGTTGGTTAAATGTATTTTATTGTTCTTAGCATGTTTTTTTTTATTATTTTTACGTCTTACTCTTTACATTTTTACGTCTTCAGTTTATATTGTGTCTGACTTTCCATTAGGTACCTGTTTATAACTTCCTTTCTGTCTAGTGCAGAACTTCACCATAATCCTCCATATTTCTTTTAGAACGGGTTGATGAAATTGTGCACTGCTTTTGCAATTTTCTGTACTAGACGACTGTTTATAAAAGAAAGAAAGAAAAAATATTTATTTGTCGCAGGGACATGACGTGTACGACAAAAAATAAATTAACAATAATCATAAACGCATAACAAATATGATTAAAAGAAAGAAAGAAAGAAAAATATTTATTTGGGACAAGCACAGGAACAACAAAAAATAACAATAAAAAAAGAATCTAAAACTAAATAATAAAAAAAGACTTGTGCGAGGCCAAAAAGGCTCCTATCTCAGCATGATTAGATGATTTGTTTATTTTAAACTCTTGCGATAAACATACATCGATATCAGCGCAATATCCAAGCTTTAATTCAATTCATCTACGATGGATACAAAGTTGCAAACAAAATCTCAAACGAACCTACATCAGAAACAAATCTCATACACAAAAAGACAGTCACAAAGCAGAGTTATCAAACTTCTATTAACTGTACAACCCAAATGAAATAGAGTACCTACGTCAAAACCACTTTATTTCTAAGTTAGTATATTGTTTTTGTTAAAGTACAGTGCGCCCACAAAGTTCGGTCCAATAAAACACGAGTTGCCCGCGTCGTTTCTTACAAAACTTTGTTCGTAACTGTACTAAATCGATCATGACAGACAGTGCACCCAATTTTGTTAGATACAAAGTTTCTCGAAGACGAAGGGAATTGGAAGGTTGGGGTTAATCATGTTTAATGCTACGGGGTTACCGTGACAGGATTTGTGTCACGGGTGTTGTACAATCTGTCTTATCCCGTGTTTACATCAAGGTATTTTAAAACATTGTTCTCCATGTTGTGTCTACAGCTTTTGTTTGTCGTTTAGGTACACCTAGACCAAAATGTAAAAAAATGTTGTTATTCTTTTAAGAAACTTGACGAAAAGATGGACGAAATAGTTCAAAATACATGTGTAAAATCACGTCAATAGCTGATGTCTGAAACGTCAATAGATGTCTGGATCGGGTACGTATTGCAATATCTAAAATTAAAAGAACTAACGTAAAATAACCGACGTTCAAAATCGGTCGGCCCTAAAATATAAGCAACTAACACTTACCTACGAATTACCTTAGTTTAAAATACCGATTGGACTAAATATCTAATGTTAAAAATATCAACAGTTATTACACCTAAGTTTGATACACCAACATTTGAAATACCAAATGGTCATTAGACTCCAAGACGCGCGCTCGCTACGCTCGCATCTCCTCATGCCAGCTAGCAAGACTTTTAGGACTGCTAGGATTCCATGACGCGCGAATTAAAAAACGGATGAAAAAGGGACATTACAAGAGATAGCAATACGTACCCGTCTGAAGCAACATCAACTCACCTTAGATATGAGTTTTTTTTTTATCTTTTGGTTATTGCCTAACCTGGTGTCAGAGATTTTAGGCTGCCCATGGGCCTCTGACTTGGCTTTTATATGCCGTCGAGAGATATCTCTCAGGCATGCTGGTTTCCTCACGATGTTTCCCTTCACCGGAACAAGTGATAATTATACAATACACACATTAATCCGAAAATTCAGAGGTGCGTGCCTTGGGTTCGAACTCGAGACCTATAAATTGGCAGTCAGACGGTCACACCACTAAGCTATCACTGCTACAAAGATATGTTTTCGATATGTATTTGACAAGACTTGGCGAAAATCAGCCCGTGTAGTATGACCACCGTAGAACCGGTTTTGTCGACGGAAGCATCGACAAAATGACAGATAGTGAAAATAAATCTGTTATTATGTCGATTCTTCCGTCGACAGTCGTAGTACTTATCACAAATCGTATGAGGTGTATAGTATATGCTATACTCACACTTTATACTATACTTACAATTGTCATACCATATACCATTTATCATCCTTTTTTATTGGTTTGTTTGTTAATACTCAGCGAATCGATCTAAATACGATTCGCTTTCATAGTATTTGCTAAAATAAAATATTAATTTTCAATGTTGTGACATGTACGTCAGATTTGCCAAACTGACGTACATTCTTTCTGTCATAGAGTTTCTTACTAGCTTAGTCTATGATGAATACTTTTTGGTTTATCTAATCTAAATTATATTTTTCAATGTTTAGCTGAAATATTGTATTTTATAGATAATAATGATGTATACTAATAACTTAATTTTAAATTATATTTATAAATTCTTTACGCACTCATGGTTTTATGAAGTAAGTCTGTTATGTCCTGGCCGACTACACTTGTCAGATGAGTTGATTATATGGCCGCAAGAAGAAAAACTGAGATTTAAAAATGGAAGGAGACTACTGGGGAATCGAGCTGACGAGGAGTCGAGTCGAGACTAGACTAGACGAGAGAGCGTTTCTTGAATGTGAGACTGAAGGAATTCTTAAAATAGGAGACAAGACAGATTCTTGAAGGTGAACCATCTAAAAGATACACCTGGGACTACTACTCCCAATCTTATTATTTAAAACTGTGGTTGTGCCATCCTTGCTGTTCATCTCGCGGAGCTTCCCTGGGTCTAAAAGCTGGTGATCCAACTCAAAGATCCACCAGGACCTCAACTCCTGTTCTTCAGAACGCCGCCTTCCTGTGGAGCAGACCTGATAGAACGTGCATCGTCCTACATCTCCACCTCTACTTTTCATCGTGCTTCACCAACAGTGCTAATAATAATCGTGTGTATATACTCAAAAACTACTTCCAGAGTGCGGGTTTGATAGGTCTTTTTTATTAACACTTGTATTTTTTATTTCATTTGTAAAACCATCCATATCTCTATTAAATTTTTAAATGTACAAGTCTACTTTTATCCTTTAATTTTTAACAGGATCTAGTAGATTTGTTACAGGTGTTAATGCAGGTCACCCGAAAAAAAATCTAAAATATTACAGAATGCCTATTTTCTTTTTGTTCTATTAATTTTGGGTCGCAAAAAATGTTTACTTGTTACAAATTTTAAATGAGGTCGGCAAAGAAAAATGATGAGGTAAACAAGGATTAAATCAGCTTTCAAAATTGGTACACAATGTGCTGTATAAAAACTGCCTAAAATTAAATTTATTTCGTTTTGGTATAATCAAATGAACGGCGCGGCATGTGATGCAGAATCCTGAACCTGAGTCGATTTCCAACTGACACGATTTGATCTATGTATTTAAAGCTGGACACTGTCCAGCAGCGGTCATGGTCTCTTGGTGTGGTGAAAGCGCGCTTGTGGTAAGTCTTATTCCAGTGGATATAGGCCTTCTCCAAGGATCGACACAAAGGATTCCCAGACCAGAGTTCCAAGGCAACGCGGCAGTATATAAGGTGTATCTATTCATACACGAAATCTTTTAAGGGGTCATTGTACTCAGTACATTTTGACGAGTTAATGCGATCATATTGCAGGGAAGAGCTGTTTTTTTTTTCGCGATTTCGAGGTTGGTCCCATAGTAAAAGTTGTTCATAATGATGAGTACAATGACCCCTTAAGAGATTTCGTGTATGAATAGATAGACCCTATATAATATCTTCGCTGAAGTTCTGACAGCAAATAAGTCAAAAATAGCATCTTTACAGGAGTCTAAAAAAACTGCGTAATTATACCTAGGTAACAGTACAAAACTATTTTTTAATTTGTGTTCACTTCATATTAGACACAGACGTTGCTTGTTTCTGATTGGCTGAAATAATGCGTCTTCTGATTCTCTAGCAAACGGCATCGAAATTTCAAAAACGCCAAAAATTTACTTACGTGGTGTTAAAACTTCAACGACGAAATTATTAATAACAATGATGGAAGGGTTCAAAGTGAATTAAATTGACATTAGCCATCAAAAAGCTTATATGATAATCGTGTTGTGTGACTGCCTCGTTGGTACCCGCAAGCACGCCTGCTGAGCATGAGGTCCTGGCTTTGATTCCCGGGTCGGGCAGTTTTATTGGGTTTTTCCATCACGTATTTCTCAGAAGCAGCCACGGAGTCCAGATAAAATTTTTGCCCGATTGATGGCAATATGCTCGCGCCCTATTACATAGTACTTAAAACATAACTGGTAACATGTGGGTGTACTATTAGGTACACCTCTGCGCTGCTCTGAGTATATGTTGTTATGCCATCAAAAAGCTTAGGTACGAGTATATTGATAATGGTGTTTCAAGCTTTTGTAAAAGTACGAATCGCTATATTCGCACATCCTTCGCCAGATCTTCGGTCTTCCTTATAATGGACATAGCTTGGCTGAGTTCTCTAGTCCCTACATGACTCTAGAAACCTTCAACCTAATACCACTCGTTGTACTAAAACTGTTACCAGACCATTATTACGATTCCCTCCCATGTTTACGATACCAACAAAGTAAGTTCGAACCTTCCAAAAAGGCCAATAAAAGAGGCCATAACGAACGTAAGGATGAAGCTTCATAATTAAAAGAGCTATCCTGACTTATGAACCATAGACATTTGAGTGCGTTTTTACTTCTTTGTTATGTGTTTGGAATGCTGAGCAGTTGGCCCGTTAACAAATATTTTTACGATGAGTGGAATTCTTTGGGAAACTACCAAGTGAAGTAGCTGATAAAAGCCAGGTCAGGAGGGTACTTGTATGCACTACTGAATGGATCGCACACACCTTGATTGCAGGGTTCGCGGATATATATCAATGGATATACTTCATGATATATATCCATGTATATCAAATGATATTTTATGATATATATCAATACAAAAATGGTTTAAACATTTTATATTAATAAGTAATTTTTAGCGTTTGTTACTGTATTTCTACTTCCCAAATGTATACGGCGTTGGAGTAGAGTTAAAACATACTCTCTAACAGTAAGTTCTAATCCATAAAATAATGGCAACACTTCTGCCGGCATTAATGACGTCAGTCGTGTCAGAAAAATTTCGTTACGAAAGATTAAGTTTTTTTGAGTTTATTATTTTTTACAAAGAAAGTAATTGACAAGTACAGAAACGATTTTACTTCAGAAAGTTTTTTTTAAGAAACATTAAATAACTTTTGTATTTATAGAATATAACTGTTTATTAGATGATGTATTTATTATGTCTATGTAACACATAATATGTGTTAATAAGCAATATAGCAAAGGCATATTATGCAAGTATAGTATACATAAATAATACAATAAAATAATAATGTGGCTTTCATACAAAATGGATATACAATCAAACTTGATATATATCGGATATATATCATAAATATCCAATGTTTTGATATTTATAATAAATATCGGATATTTTTGAACCCTGCTTGATTGTTAGCTTGAGTAATAAGTCACGGATAGCCAAAGATGATGATTTATTGACTATATTTAACTACCTCGTAACTAATGCTATAACAATAATGCGTGAATGAATACAGCTGACTATGAACGCTGATTGTGTACTATCGCTTTACAATATAATTTGTGTAAGATGACGGAAAAGTGCTGATCTATGCAATGCGCGTGCCATGTACATTGTGCGACACATGACTCATACAGTACTTTTTGTACATACAAAAAGTGCGATTTATCGTTCTGATTTGGTACTTTTATCTTTTGGCAGTTTTGTGGAAAATATTACTCAAAAGATAATGTTAACCTGGGCTTATATTAGTCATCACAAGCCTAGCCTTTTCTCGACTGCCTATCTGACCTCCGCAACCGAGTTAGTACCGAGTAATACGATATACCTTGGTAAAAGTGATTTTCAAACTTTTGGGCCCTGAAATGCCTTTAACGATCTAAAAATGAAGTTGGTAAGACCAACTTCATTTTTAGATCTTTATCATGAAGTTTAAGTATGTAATAAATGTGTATTTGGACTAGAAAATCTAGGTATTAGAAAGGGCGAGTTATTTTTAATATGTTCCTAAGAACTTTAATAGGTAAAAATTGTAGTGCATGATAAAAAAATAATAATTTTAGGTTAGGTTTGTTTTGTCTAGATTTCGAATGAAGTAGGCACCTATAGTAAAACCACGATACCACAGTATGGACAGGACGTCCAGTGGATCGTGTCCTCTGTACATTTCTATCCCTTCTACTAAAATGACTGCCACTTCTCGAGTCACCGGAAAAAGACGAAAAAAATCTTCTTCTGGAAGTTCCAGAGGATTGTTCGTGTCTCTGAGACGTCACCTCCGAATACGCATGACATTGTGATGGTGCTGCCGTTCTTCGTCATCACCCAGCAATACAACCAAAAGTCCTGAATCCATTATAATTATTATCGATAAGCCTATCGCACTTTTACAAGGTGTCGATAAATTACCGAGCTCGACAGCGTAAATAAGCGATCTCAACTGTCAAAATGTCGTTTCGTACTTGCATATTCGTTAAAATTTTATAGTTTATCTACCGATCGATAAAATAGTAGTTACGTAATTGCGACGTCGATTGGAGTCGATAAAAACTAATTTTATCGAGAATAATTGTCAGATTTATCGAATCAAGTCCTACGTACTTGCACTGCTGATCTAGATACTTGAACTGCTTATCTTTCTCTGCACGAGGTTCTCTTCATTGTTATTTTATGCGAAAACCGTCAATATTTTCATCTATGTAGAAAGAGCATTGAAGCGAGTAAACGCCGGTTAGCTTTCCTAGCGTACAGTTTATATCTTATGGCCAATATCTTCGTTGTATACAGTTGTATACAGTCATAAGTAAATAAACCTATTGCTTAGCTCGCGGCTTTGTTGTGGGTCTGCAATTAGTTACAACTTTGCAACTGGCAGGATATTGATTGCTTTAGATAAATAACTGTGCATGTTTGATGGGTTTCCTAGATGAGTTTTCAATTGTGGTTTTCGGAGCGACAATTTGATAAGCTTTTAGTTAGTTTGACTTGCCTTGTTAATTAGTTTTTAGTATTTATTGCTCAAATCTTGCAACTGTATTTCAAACCAGCTCCCCCCAACCGATTGAGTTGAAATTTTGCACACATCTTTGGTTCTGGTGACAGTATATTTTTATGACAAACATGGCTTAATCCTGCAGCCAAGATCACCTCATCACAAGAGAACTGTTCAACGGTTAATAGCACAAAAACTTAAACTTTGTATACGCGTTCCATGTTAATAGATAAACATGTTTTTTTGTTCTATTTGAACAGAATCTTATTTTTTACCAAAAAGTTAAATTTATTTATTAACTGCGTTGATGGGAACAGATCTCCGTAGAACCAATGAGACAGTGTGACTGTTAAGAGGGTGCTTAGCCTCAACATCCTTTTTGTCTTCCAAATAAACTAATCTAGCCTTACAATAGCCACTAACTGACAGTTTGACAATATTCTCGGTCTGTTTATTTTCACAGAAGTAAAAGAGTTTGAGATGATATTTGACTTATGTATTTCACTAATGTCTCAAATGTATCATAACGTAAAGTATGATTTTATGATCCAAAACTGTCAAAAGAAAATTATAATTTATTTTTATGAGATGTGAGAAATATATAAAGAAATATAGGTAGGCTAGGGTAAGGAAACATAACTTTTAATGGATAATTCTAACGACAGCCGATGTCGTAAAAAACTTATACCCACTTGTTCTTTTACAATAATGCGATGTAGGTAACACAAAGCTTTCCAGATATCCATTAAACCAATTGAAATTTATCGATTTAAAATGTTCAGTCAATTTAATCATACATGTAACATTACGCCTGTAATCCCCAAAGGCTAAGGCAGGTGTTATTAGGTACACCCACTTTAGCCAGTTAAGTTTAAGTGCCATTTAATAGGGGGCGAGCCTATTCCCATCAACCGGGCACAAATCCAGACTCCGGGTTGCTCCTGAAATTTTTTAAGGGAAAACCCAATAAGACTTTGCCTGATCTGGGAGTCATGCCCAAAACCGCATGCTAAGCGGAGACTAGCGACAACTAGGCCAATGAGGCAGGCCAAATCCTTTGAGCTAATGACACGCGGGGTTGCGATGGTCGTGGAGAGGATCCGGCAATTGGGTCTCGAGGTGGCATTGCACAAGTCCGAGGCCATGTGCTTTCATGGGCCTCGGAATGCGCCACCGTCGGGATCCATGCTCACGGTAGGAGGGGTTTCCATCGGCGTCGAGCCGACGTTAAAGTACCTGGGTCTCGTCCTCGACAGCCGGTGGAACTTCGTGGAGCACTTCCGACGTTTGGCCCCCAAACTGGAACGGGCCGGGGCTGCCTTCAAGCGGCTCCTGCCCAACCTGGGGGGTCCAAACGCCTCCTGCCGGAGGCTCTACGCGGGGATCGTGCGGTCCATGGCCCTTTACGGGGCCCCGGTGTGGGCGCGTTCCTTGAGGCGGCGAGCCGCCCACTACCTGAACGCGCCCCAAAAGGTGGTAGCCGTAAGGCTGGTCCGGGGATACCGCACGATCTCCGGCGAGGCGGCGAGCCTCCTTGCCGGATTGCCGCCATGGGATCTGGAGGCGATAGTCCTCGCGCGCCTACACGAATGGCGCGTGGAGGCACTACGCCGGGGGGTAACTCTGCTGCCGCGGCAAATTGTCGCTCAGCGGACAGACCTCCGGCGCGATCTCATGGCGACATGGAGAGAGCGACTGTCGCAACCCCGTGCAGGGCACGTCACAATAGTGGCGATAAGTCCCCTCTTTGAGGAGTGGCTAGAGAGGCGCCACGGCGCCCTCACCTTCCGCCTGACGCAGGTCCTCACCGGACACGGTTGTTTCGGGAGGTTCTTGCACCGAATCGGGCGGGAGGAAACGCCCGGGTGCTACCATTGTGAGGATCGACCGGAGGACACGGTGGAGCACACGGTGGAGATCTGCCCCGCGTGGGCGGAGCACCGCCGTGTCCTCGTAGCGGCGATCGGCGGCGGCGACCTCTCGCTTCCGGCCTTGGTTCAATCCATGGTCCGGAGCGAGACGGAATGGGACGCCGTCACCTCCTTCTGCGAAGCAGTCATGCTAGCGAAGGAGGTGGCGGAACGTGAGAGGGAGAGAACCTCACGTCCCAGCCGCCGCGGGAGACGCACCGGGCGTCGGGGGCCACGTGGTGGCTCCCGGCCACCGTAGGCGCGGGCCTGTGGACGGTGAGCTATGGGCTAGCTCGCCGTCCGTCCGTCTTATGACGACAGGCCGTGTCGACGGCGCGTTCGTGTTCCACGCGCGCCTCAAGGAGAGTCAGCAAACAGGGAGGGGTCCGTAAGGGCCGACGCCTGCCAGGGTTGCGGGACTGTTCGAAAGAGATACCGCGGCCCTGGAACACAAAGGGCAAAGGAAGGAACATGGATGGGTTTTAGTCAGTAGAAGTCTGACACTCCCTCCTGCTCAGCCCAGAGCGGGAGGGGTTATTTGATGATTTCCCATCGGTAAAAAAAAAAAAAAAAAAAAAAGGCCAAATCCTTTTTATGCAGCATACAGGGTGCATTATTTACATCAAATTAAGTAACTTTACGCAAAAATTATTGCTGGGAAAAGACTTTTTTTTGGGTGAATTATCACTGTTTACGGTTGGACTCAATGTAACGCACTCAAAACACGGTGCTGATGGATGGATTGAATAGTACGGGGATCGTGGAGGTGTTTAAAGTAAAATGGCCGTATGCCAAAATCTTACATTAAAAACATGTAGGTATGGTCTAGAACAAAACAATGATTGCAATGACGGGGAGAACAAGTGCCTTTCGGCTTCGTTAAGGGTCTTGTTACACCCTTTATACATATAGCAAGCACGATGTTTTTATTTTATTTTACGGATCCAAAACTACGTGTCTTGCAGATAATTGTAGCCGCACAAGTACATAAGCTAGTAATGTGACACAATGCCTCGTGCACGGTGCAGGTGAGGTGTTACGTAAGAGACACTAGAGACCGGAACGAGTGGACGTACGTACGTCACTATGCACTGTATGCACGTGTGGTTCCGTACTAGTTCGAGTCATAATCATTGTAGTTTACGAGTGTTAGTAGAAACAGGATTGAACATTTTTTTTTATTTATTTATTTACCAACTGTTGCCCGCGGCTGCGCTCGCGTTTCGGTTGGTTTTGGCTTCGGAAATTATCCCATGGGCACGTTGTAAATATAGCTTATGGCACTCGGGGATAATGTAGCTTCCTAATAGTGAAAGAATTTTCAAAATCGGTTCAGTAGATCCAGAAATTACCCGCTACATACAAACTTAGAAACAAATTTTACCTCCTTATAATATTAGTACAGATGTACACAAAAAAATTCTTAATAGGACATTACATTAAGACAGAAGAGCTTATTTCATAAGAAATTTCTTCCAGCGGACCTGCGAGAGGAAAGTTGGATTAGAGATATAGACACCATGTGTAGAAAAGACAAAACAGGAAAAATTCAACTAAAACTTGAATCAAAAATATAAAATAAAAAATAAAATACTATATTCAATAAACATACACACAAATATATACAAAATATATACGAGTATATACCTATAATGTAATATCCAGTTATATTTGTATGTTTACAGTAGGTGTCACAGAAGGTGGATAAATGTTTTGTTGATGGAAACTGGGAAGTTTTTGGGAGCTCTTTGTATTCTAAGTTTTTTGGCTTTTGTACTGGCTGTGTCTAATTATCTATCAGCATAATGTTTTGAGTGCTACATGATAAAAATCGTGATTTTTCGCACCAAAAGCAACGTCGTTTCCCAGAAATATTTTTTCAATAGACTTCCTCGAAAACTGGCTCTTATGAGTTATCGCACGTATTTTACACTCGTAGTATTTTTTAATTTATTTCTACTAGTGTTTTATTTCTACTAGTGTTTTATCTCTACTAGTGTTTTATTTCCACAGTTAAACTAGTGGGTCAATTTCTGTATTCGGCATTTGTCAAGTGGGCAAACTTTGACACTACAGTTCTCGGCTTCACAACACCCTCGCTTTAGGCTGTAACAAATCTACTAGATCCTGTTAAGAATTAAAGGATAAGAGTAGACTTGTACATTTAAAAATTTAATAGAGATATGGATGGTTTTACAAATGAGTTAAAAAATACAAGTGTTTACAAAAAAGACGTATCAAACCCGCACTCTGGAAGCAGTTTTTGAGTATATTTACACGATTAAGTAGCACTGTTGAAGCACGATGAAATGTAGAGGTGGAGATGTAGAAAGATGAATCAGGTCTGCTCCACAGGAAGGCGGCGTTTGTAAGAACAGGAGTTGAGGTCCTGGTAGATCTTTAGAGTTGGATCACCAGCTTTTAGACCCAGGGCAGCTCCGCGAGATGATCAGCAGGGATGGCACAACGACAGTTTTTAATAATAAGATTGGGAGTAGTAGTCCCAGGTGTATCTTTAGATGGATCACCTTCAAGAATCTGTCTTGTCTCCAATTTTAAGAATTCCTTCAGTCTCACATTCAAGAAACGCTCTCTCGTCTAGTCTCCTCTCGACTGCCTCGTCAGCTCGTTTCCACAGTAGTCTCCTTCCATTTTTGAATCTCAGATTTTCTTCTTGCGGCCATATAATCAACTCATCTGACAAGTGTAGTCGGCCAGGACATAACAGACTTACTTCATAAAACCATGAGTGCGTAAAGAATTTATAAATATAATTTCAAATTAAGTTATTAGTAAACAATCATTATTATCTATAAAATACAATATTTCAGCTAAACATTGAAAAATATAATTTAGATTAGATAAACCAAAAAGTATTCATCATAGACTAAGCTAGTAAGAAACTCTATGACAGAAAGAATGTACGTCAGTTTGGCAAATCTGACGTACATGTCACAACATTGAAAATTAATTTTATTTCAGCAAATATAATGAAAACGAATCGTATTTAGATCGATTCGCTGAGTATAAATAAACAAATCAATAAAAAAGGATGATAAATGGTATATGGTATGACAATTGTAAGTGTAGTACAAAGTGTAAGTATAGCATATACTATAAGGCTCGGGTGTCAGTTCCGCCTCAGCTGTAATGACTGTCTCCTATAAGTAAAGGATTATTATTTGCATTATCAAGCAATGGTTTGTGTTTATCTTTTGTTGGAGATCCTAAAATAAATAAAACTCTAGCGAAGTCGCAGACTAGGAGCTAGTAGAGCATAATCATGAAACTGAATCTTTCAAGGCATTAATAGTGTAAACTTTAAAAGTATCTTCGTTACTGATAGTTTATTCATAAAACCCTTTAAATGGCTTTTGGATCACGACTGAGATTAAGTGAGGGCCATTCTGTTAAATGGCCAAAGGGTTTGGTAGCCTACGGGACCGTTAAAGTATTAGAGGTTATTTGCAACAGGAATTTGCTATGCTCATACGACGAGCATAGCACACCACCGACCGCACAATATATGTACATGACATGTGGCTTTCATGCAGATTGGAGTATCCTAATTGGGCATTTAAGTTAGCACTTTATGACAGATTTTTCAAACAGTCTCAAAATTAGTTCTTTTCAAATCTTTTTAAAACAAAAGACTATTTTTTTTTTAAATGGTAAGTTATTTTTCGTCAACTCCTCAGTAAAAATAATTGCACTTTTATGACAGATCTTTCAAACAGTCTCAAAATTAGTACTATTCAAATCTTTTTAAAACAAAAGACTATTTTTTTTAAATGGACAATTATTTTTCTTCGACTCTTCAGTAAAAATTATTATAAGACTTTTTCACTCTGTAGGACGAAAGGTGTTGAAACAATAATATCTTGAGAGAGAATTTATAGTGGGCAATAAATCCGGCTAGAACTGGCTGGGATTAAGTGGCAACCGTTTCCCTTAAGAGTCTTATCTCCTGGACGCCGTTTTCTTCAGATATATGCTGGTAATTGAATTTAAAATTGGATTTGTTGGGTTCATTTTCGGCCATGTTTGGCCAGCCATTGGTCCGTGGAGCTGGATTGTGATAATAAGCAGCTGAATTTTTTGTCTAAATGCCCGCCATGGTTCCGCTCTCGTGGTCGAAAACTATCATACAGGAAGTTGTACCGGGGAATTATGTTATGTCCTAACCTAGGTCATGGGCCTAAAATTTGACATACTGGTAAACCATCAATCTGCCTACTGGCAGACTGATGGTTTATCAGTATGCCAAATTTTACCAAAATCCGTACAGCCGTCAAGGCGTGAAAGCATAACAAACAAACACACTTTCACTTTTATAATATTGTTTAGGATTGTTTTAAAAACTTAAAGTTTATACAGCATGTAACAGAAAGGGTATAATCATATGGAATACTGTGGCACGGACCATCAAACTGAACAACTTTCTCCATGGGACCACCAAAAAATAATCAGCTGTCCTATACAAAATTTCAATACCTACTCGACCCAAATGTATGGGACAGCTGATTATTTTTTTACGATTTCGATGGTGGTCCCATAGAGAAAGTTGTTCAGTTTGATGGTCCGTACCACAGTATTCCATATGATTATACCCTTTCGGTTACACGCTGTATAGATTAAGTACTTACTATATCCACCTATTAAATTGTATTTTCTGAAGCTTTTAACACCCTACAGCAGATGTAACTTTTCGCAGCATCACGACATTTTTTATTTTGCAATTTTTAGAACCTTTGATTATTTTACTTATTAGATCAAAACTCTTCAAAGAATCAAAATAATAATGAGGGCGAAAAAAGTTGCTGGCTATGCAAAGTGAGTATCTTTTTAACGAGGCACGGTATCGAAACTGCTAACTTGTAATTTTTGTTTAAGAGTAGATAAATTGTTTAGAAGGGCGGATAAAAATGTCGAAAAAGATCAATTGACTTATAACCATGGGTACAAAAATAAACGTAAGTCTTAGAGTACACGATTTTCTGTCTAATTGATAGATTAATGAGTAACTAGCCCTAGCCTGCGCCGTCGCTCTCGTGGATGTCGGAATTTATACAACGTGATCAGCCTACCGAGATTAAAATTATCCTAAAGAACGTACAAGAAAGAGAGTAGACCGATTTGTCTGCTCAAAAACACGCACCCGCAATAACTTCAGTTGATCCGTGACCATGGTGCTTGCAACAGCGCCGAACTATCGGGAACTCAAAATAAACAAACATGGTAAATATCCCGTTTTTATCCTATGTCCCTATATGATAAATCATAGACCATGAGTTATGCCACTTTCATATTCATTTATTTTTTTATTTAATTACAACGGTTATGTTTAAAACCAATTACAGTAACTAAAATTATAAAATAGAAGAGACAATTATGAAACATATTAAAATATACAAAATAACAAAGCAAAGCAAAATTTGAAGTGAAAATAAAAGAAAGAACAATACTTTCATAAATTACTCTCACAGTACTTCTGACATACCAGTAAAATCTTCGTCAATCCATCCGCAAACAGATCATCTGTTGGAATAGAATCCAAGAGATCATTAAGCGGCCAGGGGCCTTAGTCTGCTATTGCAATAGTGTCAGAATGGTCTATAATTGATTTAATAAGGCCCCTAGCCCACGGCGTATTGAAGCGCGTTCGAAACTCGTTTGACGTGCGTACAAAGGGTAAATCGTCTGCGCGGGGCCTTATTAAATCAATGATAGACCATTCTGACACTATTGCAATAGCAGACTAAGGCCCCAGAGTGCGCGGAATTGGTGACTTATCACGTGCAACAATATCATTGCCATCTTACCGCCTTGCCCCATTCTACTTGGGGTCGGCGCAACAAGTTTTCTTCTTTCATTCTTCCCTGTCAGACGTCCCCTTAGCACATACATAATATAAGTTAGGATAAAGATTTTTTATAAGTTAGGATGAGAGAGCAGCGGTGGCGACCCCGACTTACGAACAGTAGGTTGTGGGTTCGACCCAGGCAGGCGCATTACTTTGTGTAATTTATTTCATCACCACTGCTCTCAAAAACAGTGAAGGAAAATATTGTGAGGATACCGGCACGTCCTAGAAGCAATTCGAAGACATGTGACATCTACCAACTCGCACTGGACCCGCGTGGTGGATTATAGCCCATTTCTTCTCATAGCGAGGAGGCCATGTGCCCAGCAGTGGGAACATTATTGGCTGCTTATGCTAAAGATTTTTACAGTAAATCTTGTATTCGATTCTCGCAAGTTTTTACACCATTTAATGTCACTTTGTAAAAAAACAACACCAATTGCAAAGGGTAAGTGCAAACAATAGTAATTCCACTATTATATGTACACACGTAAAGTAAATAGTCGCCATGTTAGTATTTATTGAATCAACAAGTCGTTTGCGCGTAAAATATGAAATGTTTTCAGAATAAAATTCATGAAATAATTTACACCGCCATTTTCTTATTTTCAGTACTTTCAGGTTCCCTGCCTTAAAATTAGGAACAGCCATTTATTTTTTAGTACCAAGAATTTATCGCTCGAGTTTTTCGTAAAGGCGCGGATTATGAACCATTTGTCGTAATTAGTTTAACAGAAAGAACCTATCTAAAGTATATTCCTAAGCCGGCCTGGTGATGTCTGAAAATCTTACATGTAGGTACAAAAAAATAAATCCTTCAGATTTTACACACAAAAATCAAAATCCAAGCATTTGTTTCAAGTAGGCCAGTTACAGGCACTTTTGAACTGTCGAATCCAATGAAATTAGATTACTTTTGGTTTTAATATTGTAATACCCGAAGGATAAGACAAAGGAGTAGGTACCTAATAGTACTCCCACGTTTCGCCAGTTATATTTAAGACCCATGTAAGAGGAGGCGAGCCTAATGCCATCAACCGGGCACGAATTCAGACTGCCTTCAGAAACAGCTGTCTACTTACTATTAGCTTTAAAGCTTCGTTCCAAATCTAATCTTTATTAGCAACTCATGCATAAAAGATAACTTTTTCTTGTTACTTTTAAGTTTTTTTTTTAAATATTTTTATCATTTGTAACTTTAACTGTGCTGTAATTTTTACTGTATTATAGCTTGGATTTGTCTGTTATGTTGAACATATTTTCTCATATAAATAAATAAATGGTCGCGTATTTTTTCTTTACAGTCATTTATCATGAAGTTCACGGCTTCTTTTGTCTTAAATAAGTCTCATTTCTTTAATCTAGACAGTAAGTAGACAATTGAGTTCTGGCGTGATTTTGTTCTTGAAAGATAATTATTATGTATTTACAACAATTTAAGAATAATTGGATTTGGGAATAATATTACTTTTACACTTTCATCATGTTAAATGTAATGAAAACCATTTTCCATTACAATTTAAAATGGTTTTTATTTGGTAAAAGACACACAGACATCTTTAACTTGAAGGTTGCTGCGACCGTCGTCGTTTCAGACGACCTTTGGATCGTATGTTATTTTATGTTAAAGTTTATCTCGAGCGTAGCAGTTCATTAATTTGTATTTTTAACTGACTTCAAAAACAGGAGGAGTTTCTCAAGTCGGTTGTATTTTTTTATGTTTGTAACCATAGAAATTATATCAAAACCGGTTCAGTAGTTTGTTTTTTTTTTCTTCTTGGCCTATGTTGACATGATGGTCCTTAATAACTTCTAGTTACAATGTAAAATTAACCCATGACAAGAATGTGTGTGGTATACTGTAGTAAAAAGGATAAAATAAAAACAAAAAAAACCGACTTTCAAAAAACACTAATAAAAATGTCTAAACTATCTTTACTTTCGGAAGTCGGTGGCAAAAAAGTCAATGAAATAAACAAAGTCACTGACTTCCGAAAGTACAGTTATTTTAACCTTTCTTTGTATTTTTTTGGAAGTCGGTTTTTCGTTTGTTACCTGCTGTTACCCGTGACTTTGGCCCTGTAGTAGAAACAAACACTTGTTAATACTTTCCATCAGTAAAAGATTATTCAAATCGGATGTCATGGATCGGATGTAATATGAGTATAGCTTTACTTATTTATTGAATAAATGTCAACCTTTGATTTTATAATATCTAGATAGAGCGTCGCCCGACAATCAAAACAAAGAAAATGAGGCAACAATTTCAAACACGTGCGTGCGGCAGCGTGCTCGCGAGGCACAGAGAACTAACTTATAAGCCAACAGTTGGCTGATATTTTTTGATACGTTTTCGCACATTTGATGTTTCATCTAAACATTATAATTATAATCAAAGAGTACATCTCTCATAAAAATTGTTAAAGACTAAGATTACTTTTCCAAAACACCAATAAAACTGTATTTACACTGAGTAATTCTTAGAAACTTCCACATTAATAAACTATTGTACCGTTCATTAACAACCAAATGATAGCTCTGACAAAAAAGTTCATAATCGATAGTTGTCAACTTTGACAGTACAATAGACTACTTATCAAAATTGACTCAGAGACAATTAAACAAATCGCTTTATTTAACGCCACTACTATTACCAAAGTTTCCAGTGATTCTTGCGATAGATTGCGACTGTGTTAGCGAGAGTTTAAAACTGTTTTAACTTACAAAGACATTTTTAATGTTTTTTTTTTAAAGTTAAGCATAAGCATAATCAGCCTATAATGTTCCCACTGCTGGGACACACGGCCTCCTCGCTATGAGAGGGAATGGGCTATAATCCACCACGCGGGCCCAGTGCGGGTTGGTAGATGTCACATGTCTTTGAATTTTTGGTTCTAGGACGTTTCCTCACGATGTTTTCCTTCAACGTTTTGAGAGCAGTGGTGATGAAATAAATTACACAAAGTAATGCGCCTGCCTGGGTTCGAACCCACGACTTACTGTTCGTAAGTCGGGGCCGCCGCCACTGGGCCACCGCTGCTCTCTCAATAAAACTTAGCGAATGAAAAATACTATGTTATTAGCTTAGGTGTATGTAATGGTTATAAGATAAAAGTGGACCTTTTCTGAAACATTGACCTACTTAAGATAGATAATAAATAACATCATACCTGTAATACGCTGAGGGTTAGGCAGGGTGTACCTAATAGTACACACACATTTCGCCAGTTTTGTTTAAGTCCCATGTAATAGGGGTGAGCCTATAGCCATCAACAGCCAGGCCAGGCTGTCTTTTTTCCTTCCTTCAAAACCCAATAACACTTTGCCCGACACAGAAATCGAACTCAGGACCTCTTGCTCAGCAATCGCGCTGGCGACCCTGTGCCAACGAGGCAGTCGCAGATAAATAATATGTTTGGCATATGAAGAGTTGGGCATCAGCCGTACATATGTGGGTCGTATCTTGTCTTCTTCATATGTTGGTACCTAAATACAAGAAATAATATAAGAACAAAAGCCTGTCGTCCAAAATTATTTTAGAAAAAACCTCCCAACAACGGCAAGAAACTTCAATGCGGGGATAAAACAGCAGCCAAGATGCTCAACTTCATTATTCCTTAATTATCACCGACCCCGCTGGTAGAACATACTTCAGGACTTTCCATTGTGACGTCACGCACTCCTATTGTTCCTATAGTTCACGCCACGGTGTAGCTATCAAATTAGATAGAATTTAAATGGAAAAGATACTGCCCTTTTTTTTTTTTTTGGGAAATCATCAAATAACCCTCCCGCTCTCGGCTGAGCAGGAGGGCAGTGTCAGACTTTTACTGACTAAAACCCATCCATGTCCCTTCCTTTGCCCTTTGTGTTCCAGGGCCGCGGTATCTCTTTCGAACAGTCCCGCAACCCTGGCAGGCGTCGGTCCTTACGGACCCTTTCCTGTTTGCTGACTCTCTTTGAGGCGCGCGTGGAACACTCGCGCGCCGTCGACACGGCCTGTCGTCATAAGACGGATGGACGGCGAGCTAGCCCATAGCTCACCGTCCACAGGCCCGCGAAGATACTGCCCTGGTATACCAAATAATTTTATCGTAAAAATAAACCGTAAACCCGTTTTTTGCATTTTTGCCCGAAACATCAAAATAACATAAGATGCTACATAAAATGTATTTCGCTCGATTTACCTAAGTACCTATCCACACGGTGTAGAATGGACACCGATACTAAACAGGTGGCGACGTATAATTCTGTACATACATTCTGAACTGACGAAAAAATTATATGTAGGTACCTACCACATAGAAATATTTCGAGGGTTATTAAAAAAAATCCCTTCGGCAAGGCAAGGTAGATTTCGAAGAAGGTTCCACCCTAATTTTTTTTAAAACCAATTTTTCAGTTATATTTTTTATTTCGAAAACTATAAGTTTTATCGCTAAACTTTAAAAATTGTAAACATTTTACTTTAAATAAAAATATTTGCGATGCTAAAAATGTTTACCCATTCGAGGACATATCTTTTTTTTTTCAAATATTTTGGAAATTTCAGCCCACTCCCCAAGTTAGGGGTTGCATAAAAAAAGTTAAAATAAATTTAAAAATTGTCCGTATTCGTACTCGGCATGATGAAATTTTTAAACGGTTCAAAAAATTTTCATAGGAAAAAAGTTATTGCCAAAAAACTGTGTTTAAAATACCGCCCCCCTACCGCCCTCCATGGATGAATTCCGCCCATTCACGAACTTAACCTAAGTTTTGACCCTTTCGATTTTTTGGCGATGCATAATTGCGACCTGTAGAGTGTGGCAAAATTTTGCTTCACTCCCCATATACATACATACCGGGATTCGTACGTATACATATAGGTATATATATAAACTTTTTTACGGCAGTTGATTTGGGCTTTAGGGGCTAACTAGACTCCCTATGGTGAAATTTTTGGAAAACTAGACTTAAGGTGCAAGACCAATAGGTAGATTCTGACGAAATCTACCTAAAAACAGCTGGTTCCTACGTGGCGACTACACGATCAAAATGTATAGAACAGCAGATTTTTTTTTCCTTCCACCTTGTATATTAACGGTGTTTTAACTCTGATTCGCTTTTGCACATTACCTATTTGAGCCCATGTCCCACCAGAGCGTAGCAACTAAAAACGAGTTAGTTGTTTGACAGAATTCTCGTCATGTGGCCGGCGGTGTGAACAGTCAGCGATCAGCAATGATCATAGGTATGTATGTGCGGTACAGTTTCCACAATATTCCAATGTTCTAAATTCAACATCTCACGTTACGTGTCAATACATACGTAATTGACATGCAAAGATTGAGTAGGCAGTATGTCTGAGTTCAAATTATATTACCAATGTGAACTAGGCTTATAACATATAGATATAGTATGCTATATCTAGATCTAACTTCTTAGAAGTGTAACTTCTAACTCTACTCACGAAACAATCTTACAATTAACGTACGCAGCTAGGTCAGATGGGTGACCGCTCACTCCGGAATACGACCCAACACATCACTCCACACATGGCAATCTATTCTGCCAATTCCAAAACATCAGAGAAATCTTCAATAGAAATCAAAAATCCTCAAAAATGTCATTCAATTCCTCAGTTAAACTCCTTAAAAGTGCAGGGGGTCTAAAATGGCCGCAGACTCACAATAGGATAATGATTACGATATGAATCACGTTAAAATTCATAAAATATTCACAGACACAGTTAGTATTATAATAATAATATATCGTTTATTTCAGGTAACAAAGACCCATAACATATATACCTGATAGACTTTCATCATACATATTTATAAAAACAATATGATGAGTCGGAACTCGCACCACGAACGAATGCCGATACATGACACCCTTCGGCCAACGTGTTGTGGCACGACTCCAACTTCCCCACCCTCAAGGTCCAGCTGGTCTTCGCTCGGACATACTCCACGATCTGCTCAACCTTCGTGGTGTGATGAAGCCGGGACACATAAAGCGTCGTTGGTATTGCCGAACGCAGCACATTGGGTCCTGCCAGTGCGGTCCCGCACTGGCTCCGACTAGGGGGCTTCTTCCTCTCCACCTTCACGAAGCCCTCCTTGTCACACGTGCCCGTAGCTGGGCCTTGCTGTTTCGAACTCCTGTTGACAGGTTCACAGCAGCCCTTCTTATCCCCCTTCTTGGTCTGCGACACAGGTTTGTGCGTTGCGACGATAGCAGCGTAGGCACATTTAGGGGTCGACGTACCCACACAAGTCACTACTTCGACCGGCATCGAGTCAGCGACGCGGTTGGGGCGGCGCGGCGGGATTATGAGGTGTCACTTTGTGACCATTTCACGTATTGTGACGTAATTCATTTATTATGTATCTGTTCATTATGCCAATCAAAGTAGCAGTGATAGCCTAGTGGTGTGACCGTCGGACTGCCAAGTCATAGGTCTCGAGTTCGAACCCAATGCACGCACCTCTGACTTTTCGGATTCATGGGCGTATTGTACAATTATTACTTGCTCCGGTGAAAGGAAGCATCGTGAGGAAACCAGCATACCTGAGAGATATTTCTTGACGGCATGTAAAGCCAAGTCCATGGGCGCCCTAAAAACTCTGACACCAGGTTAGGCACTAACCACACGATAAAGAAAGATTATGGCAACTCGAAAATCATAGTTAACTAACCTAACCCAACCAAAGCGGTTTACAATGACATTCAAAAACAAAATTATTCGTACTTTTACGGCACAAATTGACAAACTTTAATAGCCGTAAGTACCCGGTAGTCGACCAGCTAAGATGACCTCTGCAACCCGCATTGTTTTAGTAAAATTCTAAGCATAGCGAACATTAATTGTGGTTTTGTAGATCTAGGTAAAATGGTTGTAGTTAGCTGGGATGATTATGAATCCCTTTGTTTTAAAACACGGTTCGTGACGTGTAATTTCCCAACACATTAGATTAGTTGATACATTTGAGCAACGAACTTAGAGAATTTTGGATGGAGGCTATATTAATTTTGTAAATTTCGAAAGTTCGTTTGACACTGAATAAATTAAGGACAGGTGCAAATCGTGCCGAAGTTTATTTCATTAACATTAATTGAACTTAATTTTATTATAAACTAGCTTTTGCCTGAGGCTTCATTCGCGTTAATTTAGAATAAACAATCAATTCGGCTTGTACTCTCCTTGTTCGATCATGATTCGAACGACACGTGGCGCCATTTATTATCATAAGATCGTTATTGTGGTTTTCCTCTGGAACAGTACTTTTATCGGGATGAATAGTACCCTAAGTCCGTTTCTGTACACCTGACAACGTATATGCAAAATTTCAGGATGATCGGTTCAGTGGTTTAGGCGTGAAAAGGTAACAAACGAACTTACTTTCGAATTTATAATATAATACGAGTATATATATATATATATTGTAAATTAGAGAGGATTCGGTTTGTGGTTCGATTTCTCCGAAACTAGTGCGACATAATTTGGTGACACATTTCAGCGTTTCATTTGAAGCGTGGTCGTGTGAGCTTTCAATTAGTGGGTAAGCGGACGAATTGGATTAGTTTCTGGATTTTGAGAATTCCATTGAATGTGCGAAAAATATGTTATTCACCTGATTTAATAAGGAGAATACAGTGATTTTGTTATTCGATTTGGGAATGTCTACGGTCAACGTATTTTTTTCTTTTATAGTGTGGTTAGTGCCTAACCTGGTGTCAGAGTTTTTATGCCGTCCATGGGCCTCTGGCTTGGCTTAATTGGTCTACGCATTATAACCTTGGCAAATTTTTCTAGTCTAGAATTACCGACAAATTAGTAGCTATTGTTAGCCTTATAATATTTAATCGAGTTATTTCTTTCTCCGATTTTATTATCTGTATTCAACTGACAACTGGCTGATATTCAGCCATTTAATAACACGAATTAAATCCAAATATTTCTTAGCAATCTGCAATCAACCTTGAAACTATCGCTGTAGCAATAAAGTTCAAAATCTATTAACGAAAGTAGTAGCTTGATATGCTTGGCGTCTGAACATAAAACTAAATATTTTCTTATGTCATTAAATCTAAGTTCGTTAATTGAATACTAAATCAAAACTCACCATTGTTTGTTCTTCTAATAGAATTTCAAATAACCAACTTCTCATTGCGCATAAATACATAGTTTGAGTTTATTAAATAAATTGTTTTGAAAACTTCTAAACAAACAAAATTTACATAGCAATCCTACAAACTGCTACTCTATTTATAGGTGATTTCTTGGAAGATAAAAAAAATATGTTTTTTTGCAATGGAAATCTCCAGCTTTCCTTTGGCCAACAATATTGTAGTCAAGAGCGGTGATTATAATTTGTTTACACTTTATATTAGAAACAGGCCAGAATGAGCTACAAATCCCAAGGCAATGTTTAGAAAAAATATGGAGATTTCACATTACCCACTTCCAAATACAAAGCCACGCAATTTCCAACTTCTAGTAAAGCAATAAAACATGCCACAACAACAACACAATATGAATATAATTCTTTTGTGAGACGCCGAAAAATGTTCTAGATTTTTCACGTCCAGGTTCGACCTTTATTAGATTATTCAGTGCTCATATTTCAGTAGCACACCCGAGCACAACGGGAAATAAATCATGGCCCTTGTTAAAATCTGATACAAAAAACCTTTGAGACGTAACCCATCAATATAGCTGAGCTAACAAAGAAGGATCCAGTTAAAATGTCAAAATGAGGTCATCCGGAATCTGTGTAATACCTTTAATTCGGTGGCTTCAAAAATGTTGAGTATCTCTCTCTACTTCTAATACGAAAAGCAAAAGAGCAAAAGAGTGGTTTCCAGATTATCTTACGAGGATGTTTAATCAAATAACAAAAAAAAACTGGAGTAGGTGGTTTTTGTTTCAATTGAAAATCAATAAAAAAATCAGCCAGGCGCGAGTCAGACTTGCGCAAAAAGGGTACCGTACCATAACCTAAAAACAAAAAAAAACTGATATAAGAGCCCCCTTAAATATTAATTTTATTCTGTGTTTAGTATTTGTTGTTATAGCGGCATCATCTGTGAAAATTTCAACTGTTTAGCTATCACGGTTCATGAGATCACACAGCCTGGTGACAGACAGACGGACAGTGGAGTCTCAGTAATAGGGTTCCGGAACATATTAAAGATTGGTAATAAATACCTATTCATTGTGTTTTACTCATGTAGTATCGTGTATGCAGGTACCTACTTACAAATTACTTTAAACGTCAAACTTAAATAATTTTAAATGTCAGCTTTTTAAATTATTGAATGACAAGGCATATTACTCTGTCGATGAATACCTTAATGATACATTTTGATATGATAATTTAGTACAGTTAAATCTAATTTTGTCAATTTTTAAATTTTGGTGACATTGTTAGTGATTTTGTACGGTTATAATTCATTTTATTTTGATCATTTTAATTTTGTTGACATTGTTTTTCCGTTTTTCATGACATTTTGTACTACTTAGATTTTAAGTGATTTAATTTTGACAACTGTAATATTGCTGACATCGTATTTGAGGTTTTGTAGTTTTATAATTAACTTAATTTTGATTTTACCGGTGACACTATTTTGTATGCCTTTCGGCGGAACATAGGATGGACTAAATGTTTTATACAACATCACTGTACCCTGTGTTCACAAAATTAATAAATAAATGAAATGAATTTTTTTTTTTTTAAGTTGGATTTTTAGGACACCCACGTCAGGGTTCACCTTCATTTCAACCATTCTACTCGTCCTTCAAAAATAATTAACTAAGTACTTAGTATTTAATAAAGCAAGGTAGGTCAGACATCGTACTAGACAACATTGCGTGAACAATGCTTCTTCAATGTTACAACATGCGATACAAAAACTGGCCAAGTGCGAGTCGTACTCACACGCACACAGGGTTCCGTAGCACCAAACAATATAGTAAAAATATTTTGAATCTTAAGTTGTATTGTTTTACATTCAACAGCAAAACTGAATTTGTTTTTCATAGTATGTTAATGAAAAATAAAATTGTTGCTGAAGTTTGATGAAAAAGTCCCATATTTCAATAAATAAACATCAAATCTTATTCAAACCAATTTTGGTTGTTAGTTTTTTTTTACGTTCTATAATCCTATACTTTTTTCAGAATTTTCCTCCTCTTACTTTAGAAATTAGTGGGGTGGGACACACATTTTAGCACTTTGGAAGTGTCTATCTTTCAAACGATTGACTTTAAGAGAAAATGGTTTTAGGAACCTCAATGTCATTTTGAAACCCCTATCTAAACACCCCGCACGTATAGGTTTGATGAAAAAAACATTTTTAGTTTCAGTTCCATGTATGGAGCTCCCCCTTTTATTCCAAGCCGAGCTCTTTTTTTTTGCTAGGAAAATCTAAAGCGGTTCACAGAATACGTCTACCTACTAAGTTTCAACTGTGTAGTCCTAATAGTTTCGGAATAAAGTGGCTGTGACATACACGGACAGACAGACAGACTTGGCGAATCTGTAAGGGTTCCGTTTTTGCCATTCGGCTACGGAACCCTAAAAATAGACAAGTACACATCAAATGATATTTCATAATGGATGAAACCTTTTAACCTTTAAAAAAATAATGAAGAGCTAGTTACTGAAGCGAACTTTCAATCGAATGCCGAGAATATTGTAGCATTACTCGTATATTTATCTTTACCAACATTTTTTTATTCCCAGAGAAAAAAAAAAGACTGGTTTTTCGCTCGTAAACATTTGAATGTCTTTGGTAATTATTGATCAAATGATAACAAAATGTATACATTTATAAATTAAAATAACTAAATAAAAATAAACTAAAAGATGGCGTCAAAAAACTCCTCAACGCTGTGAACTGGTAATGTCCCCAAGAGACTGGCGGCATTGCCACACTATAATGTAAATAGATGGACAATGTATATTTTTGAAAATGTTTTGGCTATGGTATATCTATGTTATTAGATCACGTTTCTATCTTCACGATTTACTTGAGCCATGTTCAATTTTTATATAACGATTTTTATTTATTGAAAAGCAATATTTAATTAGATTTCCAGACGTTCAAAAATCTTAAAAAGTGCTGCAACCTCACCTTAACCATGAAGAGACCTGGGGGATGACTATCTTAAAGCCAGCTTTAGACGTGACGTGACCGCGGGCCTGTGGACGGTGAGTAATGGGCTTACTCGCCGTCCATCCGTCTTATGACGACAGCCCGTGTCGACGGCGCGTTCGTGTTCCACGCGCGCCTCAAAGAGTTGTCAGCAAACAGGAAGGACTCCGAAAGGACCGATGCCTGCGAGGGTTGCGGGACTGTTCGAAAGAGATACCGCGGCCCTGGAACACTTAGGCCAAAAGAAGGAACATGGATGGGTTGTAGTCAGTAAAAGTCTGACGCTCCCTCCTGCTCAGCCCAGAGCGGGAGAAGTTATTTGTTGATTTCCCATACGAAAAAAAAAAAAAGACGTGACGTGACGTAACTCCAGTGTGGGAAAGAGACAGAGCTATACAGGTCGTCTAGCGCCATCACTTTCCCACACTGGAATTACTCCTGCTTTAAGACGTCATGGTAGGCCACCTGGAGGCCTAAAATGGCCGCTCTAGCAGAATCATAACGGGAACTTAGTATCAGTGACGTTAAAATTCTTAAAATGCTGCACTGACATAAGCAAAGACTGTTAACTTTCAAACTTTTCAGCCTTTTAGTTTTTCCGTTGTAGGGTTCCATACGCGAAGGGGACTATAAACCTGTAAATTACTAACCTATATATTTATTACTAAGCCTCCGCTGTCCATCCATCTGTCTGTCAGCGGGCTGTATCTCATGATCCATAATAGGTAGACAGTTGAAATTTTCACAGAATGTGTATTTTTATTTTTATTTATTTATTAAAACTTAATATACATAATGTACACATAATGTACAAAGGCGGACTTAAGGCCTTGGGCATTTTCTACTAGTCTACCTTAGGGTGATGCAGAGACAAAACAATAGGTGCAATAGTATAGAAAATTGCAAAGACAAAATATAATAATAACTACATTTAAACACACAAACAAAATATACAAATTAAAGAAAGATAAAATAGATGAAGAAAAACAACATAGATGGAGAAAAACGACAAATTAATTGTGTGACGAGTCTGCCAACTTCTTATGAATGTGTTCGCGAGCTTTAGCCTTGAATGTGAACCGACTGGTGGCCGTCCTGATATTCTGAGGGAGCGCATTCCAAAGGAAAAGAAAGGTTTAAGTTTAGTTTTTTTTTTTCTTAGGTTTTTCTGTTGCCGCTATAAAAACAAATAATAAATTAAAAAATAAAGGGGGCTCCCCTAGTACTAATAGTATAGAACCCTTCATTGGCATTTACAAGAAAATCATATTAGGACATTATTCACTCTCTACTATCAATTTCGCAATAAATAATATTTCATATATTTTGCTCGTTTTCACAAACTTAAGTTTCAACGCTCGACGTTCAATAAGGAGTCTCCTGTTGATAGTAAAAATGGACTTGAATGTTATAATTTTAATGGAGATGTATGACAATCCACATACATACATAACATCAGGCTTGTCATCCCAAAATGGTTAGGCAGAGGTATACCTAATAGTACACCCACATTTCGCCAGTTGTGTTTAAGTCCCAAGTGATAGAGGGCGAGCCTATTGCCATCAACCGATTCCATGGCTGCAGCTGAGAAAATTCTGGTAGAAAAACACAATAACAATTACAAAACCTCGGAACTATTTCTAAGAATTCCCGAATGATTCGCTTTTACTTCGTAAATGTCGTCGCTCAATTTCGGATAGCAACAAAGTCATTGCAAGATAGATTGAGGATAATGTCACCCTAATGTGTTATTCTCTTCGCAAATGGAAGGTTAAGGTCACTCGCCTACACAAGTTTATAACGGAAAATCTTTTGGAGAAACAATGTTGATGATCAAGTGAAAAATTTGCCTGCTACATGCTAAGTATGCAACTGAGTGAGTTTGTGACTAAATTTGAATTATTTTTCATAGTCGTTTCCTTAGTGGCTAATCACTACATAGTATAAAACAAAGTCTGTCTGTCCCTATGTATGCTTAGATCTTTAAAACTACGCAACGGATTTTGATATGGTTTTTTTAAATAGATAGAGTGATTCAAGAGGGCGGTTTATATGCATATCATTGCACCCGTGCGAAGCCGGGGCGGGTCGCTAGTCTGCCATAAATGCCAGTTCCATTTGTTTTAAATGAAACGTGTAGATCGATTCACAACAAGAGAAACTGACCCTCAAAAGAGAATTTCCTTAAGGTCATTCTGACTCAAGTTGTCGTAAAAAGAAGGTCCATATTTGAATGGACCTTCCGTTTCACTATTGCAATGCTTACTTTAATGGCATTCGTCCTCAACTCAAGGTTCTATTTGCACAAATATAGTATTAAAGCTTGTAAAGTATAATAAAAGTCCAGTCCTGCACTGTTATGTTGCTTCAGACAGCTACAGTGCCACCTACCTTGTTGTCTCGAAAATAAAGATAACAATGTTGTTACAGACTTGTCAGTGATAACAAGCTAACTACTACGAGCATACGTCATAACTTCATAAGTCATAACTCATTTAATCGGAAGAATAACATTGCGTAGTTTTTTTTTTTTAATAAAGCGGCACCATTCAAACATAACAATCGAAAAAAAAACATGCCAAAGATAATAAAAATAACAAATTCAAAACGAAAATAATCTACATTAAATTAAAAATAATTTATAATACAATAAAACAAATTGGAAAATAAAAAGGAAAAACGAAAATCAAATTAGTATAAAAATATCAAGATCAATGATTTATGACATCTAATTTTCTAAGACTAATGCAATAAAATAAACAATAAAAAACAAATTGTGTTAAAAAGAATAATAGTGTAGCATAAATATCAGTTTGAATTTAACAGCCATGCGCAAGCGTAGAGTTATAATAACTGTGGAAGGACCGTATCATGAACTTGAAGTAATGACATTGACAAAATGTTGAGCGCAACTGTGAAGAATATTTTAAAATAGAACATCAATTTGTTTGATAAATTGGGTCTTGAAATAGAGTTGGCTGATAATATAAATATTCAATGAAAATTAGTGCTTTAGATTTAAAAAGATTTGCATAAACGGATGATTTAGTACCACTATTAGTAAATGCTCGTAGGTATAAATCGGGCATTCACATTACAGTTTTTCACGCGTTTTTTCAGTGGAAACTGGTAGAAAATAAAATCTTCTCGATAATAAAATCTTGAAGATGTTTTCTTGTCACCTGCAATGAGTTGTGTCTGTACGCTCCGCTTGGCGACTGCATTTCTGTTTTATTTTATTGCCGTAACAGCTTTTGCAGAAAAACATGATAGAACTCGCATAAATGTTGATAAATATAGTGTTTATATAACAGTAAAGGCTTAGTAAGACACATATATGTATAAGATCGTCGTATTTTCTTTCAACTGCCAATTTACGTTTAGTTTGCAAACGATTTTAAACGAAAGCTTTATTTATATTAAACTAGCGACCCGCCCCGGCTTCGCACGGGTGCAATGTTTTACATATAAACCTTCCTCTTGAATCACTCTATCTATTTAAAAAATCGCATCCAAATCCGTCGCGTAGTTTTAAAGATCTAAGCATACATTGGGACAGACAGCGGGAAGCGACTTAGTTTTATACTATGTAGTGATGTCACAAACCATTAATTTGCGAACAAACAAACGTGTTTGTTTTAACGCTCCGTTGCTTCAAGTCTCGATAAAAAGGACACTTACAAATCTGTCACGTCCTTCACGCCCAATATTACTGTCACGCGACATTTGCACCTTGTAACATTACTAAGACAAAATAACCCCTTTATGACAACTAAAATACCTACAAAACTAATTTATTTCTTGAAATCTAAGCAAACATTTGTGAAATTGTAAAGGTACCTAGCACCTAGACGTCGTTCACGATTGGTTTGCGATCACGGTGTATTTCCACGGCGGCGTGAAAATTGAACTTTTTGTATGGTTTCCTTTTTTAATTTATGGGTTTGAATGAATAAGTACGTCACGCCTTGACAAAGGGGTTTGCAAGAAGTCGACGAGTGGTAAAATCTTGATAAACAATCTATGCAATATTTTTTCACAAAAAAGGAAATTCCGTATACCTTTGACGTCAAACTTTTTTTTTTTTTTGGTTGGGAAATCATCAAATAACCCCACCCGCTCTGGGCTGAGCAAGAGGGAGTGTCAGACTTTTACTGACTAAAACCCATCCATGTTCCTTCCTTTGCCCTTTGTGTTCCAGGGCCGCGGTATCTCTTTCGAACAGTCCCGCAACCCTGGCAGGATGACGTCACTTCCTTACATTATGTTATCACTTTAATTGAAATTAAATATTGCAAAACCGTGACTCATTTCATTGCAGTATCGACTTTGACAACGTGGGGAAAATACGCAATTTTTCACGCTTTCTGCTTGTATACAAGCAGCAAAATTGCTTATTTTTTTGTTGCACTGGAACTTAACTTCGTGTGATAAAGCGACGCCACTTGTAAATTTTAATCTAAAAGATACATTTTTTCATCCTTTGTCTTGCTATAAAACAGGAGGAGCTCGTAGCTAAAAAATAACAGAGGCAAGGATAAGTACTCAGGTTAAACCGCGCTTGCCTAGGTTGGTCCGTGGATGGGTTACCATCCATTACATACCGAGTTTCCTCTGTGACTCGGAAAGCACGTTAAGCACATTACAATATCACGCACGCTAACATTTAGGCTGAAATTTTTAGATCTTTGACAGTCGTTATAGGTAGTCAGTGGTCCGAAAGTCTATCAACAAATCTTACCAAGGGGTATCGTATTAACCAGCGCTAACTAGGTTGTGGAGGTCAGATAGGCAGTCTCTCCATGTAAAATACTTTTACTCTGCTGCATTCGGTTAGACTGGAAGCAATTTATCATGTCATTTTCTGTGTTCCTAACATACAGGGTGTAAGAGTCCTGCCCTTCACGAAGCTGTCAACCAAGCGTTATGTACATCAAACTAGGTAACTTTACGCATAAATATTGATGGGAAGGACTTTTTTTGGAGTAAAAGATCACGTTCTATGGTAGGACTCAATATAACGCATTCAAAACATTGTGCTAGTGGATGTATTGATACGGGGGTGGGTCGTGGAGGTGTTTAAAGTAAAAATCTAACATTAAAAACAGATAATAAAAATAATAAAATAAAATTGTGTGGTAATCGGTTATCGTGGTATGGACATGTGATGCGGAGGAATGAGGAGAATGTATTGAGGAAAATGTTGAGTATGAATGTAGATGGCTATAAGAGTAGAGGAAGACCAAAGAAACGATGGATGGACTGTGTGAAGGATGATATGGTTAGAAAGGAAGTGACTGCTGAGATGACGAGTAATAGAGAAGTATGGAAGAAGAAGACATGCTGCGCCGACCCCAAGTAAGTTGGGATAAGGGCAGGAGAATGATGATGACCCCCAATATCTTCGTAACGAGAAGGTTTCTCCCTCCCAGCTATGGCCCAGAAATAGTAGATTATACAACAAGTGAAAAAAAAGATAATTTAATTCGAGTGACTAAGTTGGATCCCGAGAGCAGCGAAGGATTCTAGAGTAGAATCCCGAACGTAGCAAGGGATTCTAGAGTAGAATCCTCAGCGGAGCGAGGGATACAAGAACTCTACTTTTTACCATTGACTGCGCGAAAATAAATATAAATATATTATTTATATATCTCGCGGGTAATAAGAACGACTCGGGTTGATCTTTAAGGTTAAGCCGGGCTTACCAAGGACGGTATGTGGATGGGTGACCACTAATTCATTACACACTGAATTTCCTCCGTGCCTCGGAAAGTACGTAAAGCCGTTGGGCTGGCTGTCATTTGTAGTTTATTGACAGTCGTTACAGGAAGTCAGTGGCCCGAAAGACTGACAACAAGTCTTACCAAGGGGTACCGTATTATCCACCCAGTACTAACTGGGTTGTGTTCTGGGTCAGATAGGCAGTCGCTCAAAGTAAAATACTAATATTCAGCTGCATCCGATTAGACTGGAAGCCGACCCCAATGAAGTTGGGCTAAGTCTAAGCAGGTTTGTCACATTTTATTATATAAAGGATTAAATATGAAAATAATAAAAATTTGTAGTGAAATTAGAACAATTCTCGACATTCAGTGTTATATTTTTGTCGGCGGCACGTTTTATTTAATTTTTTGTTCATAATTCGTGCTTGTTCCAAATTCAAAATGTTTTTATTCACTCAGTGAGTAAAAGAGCGTTTTATTCACTGTTACATTATCGATTTATAAAATGCCCTTTTTCGAGTGGCAATGGTAAAAAAATATTGCAATGATGGGAGAACAAGTGCGTTTCGGCTTCGTTAAGGGTCCTGTTACACCCGTTATGTGCTTGATAAAGGACAATAAATAAATAAGAAGCGTCTAATTTTCCGTACACGTTTGTTTTAAATAGCACCCTCACTTACCTACAGACAGCTTAAGAAAAGCCATTCACGCGCCGGTTGCACTCACACAATAGAAACGAGATGCATTGCAGCAGATGCCGGAAAATTACCTTTAACGCTTCTAAACGCTACTTTCTTCTTTTTTTTGCTCAACCTTTTGTTTTACCCTTTTTGCTTCTTCTTAGTATTTGTTTTATTTGAAGAACTTTGTATAAATTATTTTTAAACTATAATTAGGTTAAATCATTCTAAGCAACACGAAAAGTCTCTTTTACTAAAATGCAGTTTTTTAAAAGGAGTAAATACTTTTGATATTTTGTACTTTTGACTGGTTCAAAATTAAAGCAGGATGCTAAACGATGGCTCGGAAAGAAAAAAAAAACAATCCTATAGTTTATATAATCGTACTATTTTTAGCACGTTAATTTTTTTTAACAACTAGCTAAATATTACAATAAAAAAGTCTTTAAGTTTAATAACAGAAAGTTTAACACACTTAATATAAACATTAGTGTTAGAAATAATTTCGATACCGCGCAAACTATTAGACCTTCTTCATTCCAGCACAATCTAGAAAATTGAATATATGCATAATCCGATATTCACCACTTTCATTTCTTTCCAGCATTTACTTCTTCTGTTAGGTGAGGCGCCGCTGACGCGGGCACTCCGCACTCTCAACCTCATTGCTAATGACGTGGATTTATTCCAGTGTTCTCTGAATATAATATTACAATAAATATAATAAATTTATTTCATAAAAAAGGAGATTGTAGTACATGAGGCTCACACAAAGTTATACACATAAGTTTGTACCATGTCAATCACAATCTGGTGGGTGAAGTTCTGCTTTCCTAGCTAGGTTATAGAATAACCTGTGTTAAGGAATAACAGTCCCAGTCCCTTACAAAAAGTTACAATAAACTAGTACAATTTTTTTTTTTTATACTACAACATTTTTTATAATTGAAAACTTGCAAGTGTGTGTGTGTGTGTGAGTGATTCTGTGTGTGTGAGTGATTCTGTGTGTGTAAGTGGTATGTGCGTGTGTACGAGTGTGTATGTGATGAAGTGAAAGAGAGACTGTGTATTTGTTTTAAATGAAGTCGAGTGAGGTAATATTTGAACTGTCATCGTCACTGACATTTACCGAGATAATTTTCTGTTTCATCATAGCTTTTATTTTGAAGAAATGAACATAAGATTTGTTTACACTTAAAGTTAGATAATCCGTAGATCAGGCAGATTTTGTTAAATTTATTGTACAGATTCGGGCCTAAGCAGTTACAAAATCTACTTGCAAGTGATGTGCGTACTTGTGGAATAGTGCAAATTATGTCTTTCATAGGCCTTGTTACTATTTTATAAGGGGTTTTACGGTGCTGTAGGAGAACTGTTTGAAGGATGAAGTGTTGTCGAATGTTAAGAACATTACAACTACTATACAATAGATCAGTAGGGAACATGAAAGGTCTGGAAGAAGCTACTTTCAGTACCGCTCTGTGTGCGATCTCTAGTGGTTTTAGTACAGTTTTCGCAGCACCGCCCCAGCATGTGATACAGTATATAACAATAGATAAGCACAGGGAACAATAAACTACACGTATAATATTCGGGTTCGCTAAACCTCGGAGGGTTTTAAATATATAAATTAACTTGCGGACTCTACTGGTAAGTTGGTTAATTTGAGTTTTAAAATTAAGATTTTTGTCTAAATATACTCCTAAGTATTTGATATGATCGACTACATTTAGGGATGGACAGTGGCAAGCGGCATTTCCTTGTAGACGTCTGTATGTGTGGGCTTTAATAGATACAGGAAATCTTGGCTAAGTGGCAGGACTTATTGAATAACTGATAATGTTAGTTTTGGAGGTGTTGAGTGTTAGTGAGTGAGAATAGAAGCAATTTAGGGTTTTGTTGAAGCCAGACTGTGCTATTTGCTCAAGATCCGACCAAGTGTCAGCAACAAAGGTAATCAGCAGTTAGCAGTAGCAGTGTCATCTACAAAAGTTACTATCTTTGCATTTGTTATGTTCAGATTGCGAAGGTCGTTTATAAAAATTTGAAAAAGCGTCGGACTCAATATGCTTCCTTGGGGTACTCCGTAATAGATGGGATGCTCTTCGCTTCTATGGGTATCTATACTAACCATTTGAGCGCGATCCAAGAGATAGTTTCGGAAAAGTTCCAATTGCAATCCCCTGACACCAATCGTTTCCAGTTTTAGTAAGAGCATAGAAATTGGAACGGTGTCAAAGGCTTTCGCAAGATCTATAAACACAGTTGAATGAGTGTGCCTTGTTTGTAATTAGATGCAAAATCTAGTATTGTTATTGTGTACCAAATTGCATTAGGAAACCCTGCAATGAACTGTCATTGTCATTATTTAAATGTTTTTTTTTGTTTTTTTTTTCTCCATCTTAGTAAGTGCAAAGATGGAGAAAAAAAAAACAAAAAAAGTACCTTTCAATAAATCATATCAAACTGTCACACAATATCATCAAGCCACAGCCAACGTCGTCTCCTTATAAATAAGAAACGGTAATGAGATTAAAAAAAAACTACTGACCTTTAAACATAATTTAATCAAAAAGTTCAAACTACGTCTTCGAAAAAACTAAACGAGAATCTGAAAATATTTTAAAGTTTTCGTAGTCAAGAAGGGACTTTGTAAATGTTCTTACACAAACGATTTTCGAAGAGTCATGACGTCCGAAATTTTGTAGCTTGATTAATTAAGATAATAAAGCCAGAATCTTACTACATAATTATTATTTAAAAAACCACGATCATACGAAAATTTTACCAAATAAAAAAATACAAATACTCCACAAAAAAAAAAACTAAATTTTTCGTCCCACGTTTCAACGTGTAACCTTTCTTTTAATATTATTAAGAGGCTAAAAAGGTTTCTTGAAAAGTCATAAGCATCGTCGTATTTTAGTACGTTTTTGCTTATAGGAAACTTTTCCTTTTTCCGTTTTTACTTTATAAGCCATGACCAACAAAGTATACATACGTAACATATATATTTACATAAAAATCACGCCTATTTTTTCTCATATTAGAATGGACGATCGTACCCTAACTGAAACTGACAAATTTTTCCAATCAACCTTGAACCTAATGGTTTAACGATAAAGTTGAAAATCTATTAAAGAAATTTGACAGATTGTGGCAACTTGATGTGCTGGCTTGTAACATCTGAGACCCTAGTGTAAACGTAATGTTTAAATCGAAAATACAATTATCCTATAACATTTTAGTTAAATTGTCTGCAACAAGCACAATCAGTAAAAGTCACAGATATTAATAAATTCTTAAAATTATGAAAATATTATATAAGTAACGAGTATTTTTAATTTACGTTACTTTACACTGGTAGGGCCTTTTTTTTCGGATGGGAAATCATCAAATAACTCCTCCCACTCAGGGCTGAGCAGGAGGGAGTGTCAGACTTGTACTGACTAAAACCCATCCGTGTTCCTTCTTTTGCCCTTTATGTTCCAGGGCCGCGGTATCTCTTTCGAACAGTCCCGCAACCCTGGCAGGCATCGGTCCTTTCGGACCCCTTCCCGTTTGCTGAAATCTCTCTGAGGCGCGCGTGGAACACGAACGCGCCGTCGACACGACCTGTCGTCATAAGACGGACGTTACGGACGGCGAGCTAGGCCATTACTCACTGTCCACCGGCCCAAGCGACGCTAGGGCCTCAGATCGCCATTCGATGACTCGATCCTTACCTACATATTAGATAAGGAAAAACTCAAAATCTACATTTTTGATGCTTATAAATAAGTTTTGTCTGTAATTAAATAATTATTTTATTTTTGACAGAGCTTCGTAAATGTTTTGCGAATGTCTTACAATTTAGGTAACTATTATAATGAACTAACTTAGTTAATTATTTAAATTAAACTGTAAATGGAGATCAAGACTAAAGTCAGTAAGAAAGAGTAATTCGAAAATTCTTGATATTAGATTATTATAATAATGAACAACCCTTTGTACATTCGTGAGAAAATATTACAATATAAATACGGTGCAATGTAATAATTTAAAATTAACTATGAAAATTACATTTTCGACAGCTCAAACTTATTCAGACCAGTGGTCGTAATATTGTGCCATCAGCCGTTGGTAATCAAAACTTGAAATTACAAAGTTGAGAATATCATAATTTTGTATTGGATTAAAATAATTTGTTATTGTCAGATCCCAAGCCAGTCGTATTGACTAAGTTGGCGGTCTAGAATTACTTTTAAAATATTCTTTTTCTTAGTTTGTCTGAATCAATTTAGATGGCAATCTAAATTGATTCAGCGCAAAATTTGGAGTTGAGTTTGGCAATTTCAGTAGTGTCCATCAGCTCCTGGAATCTGCTAACGACAGGGCAAGCAAGATATACTCGTATTTAAACTCAAATCCCCCACTAAAGTTGATTGCCAATTCCTACTTATACTCGTACATGGAAAATTATCGAACATTATCATCTGCGAGCATTTCCCAACCATGCTGCGGTAGGGTTCCAGTCTTACCGGATGCAACTGAATACTAGTATTTTACATGGAGCGACTGCCTGTCTGACCTCCACAATCCAGTAAGTACTGGGTAATACGATACCCCTTGGCAAGACTGGTTGTCAGATTTTCTGGTCACCGATTATCTGTAAGGACTGCCAAACATTACAGACTACAAATGACAGCTGGGACTAACGGCTTAACGTGCTTTCCGAGGCACGGAAGAAACTCGGTATGTAATGGGCGGTCACTCATCCGCGGACCAACTTAGGCAAACGCGGCTGAACCTGAAGATCGACCCGAGCTTATTTATAGAGATTATTATTTAGGGCTTCTGCTGGAAAATCATCATACGTGGAAACGTATTACGCTTGCTACACTATACACATTTTGAAAACTAGCAAATACTAACATATCGATGGCCTAGAAGACAAATGCGGTAATTACAACATTTTGATAATATAATATTTTAATGCAAAATGTAAAAAAAAAGGGTACGAGTATGTGAGCATGCTCTACCGATCGCACTTATTCAAATTGCATAATTCCGTCTCTATCTCTCTAAACTGTATTTCTCTGTACAGTTTTACAGTATCTAGAAGTTTTGAATCAATAAAATGTCCTCCTGAACCATTGGTAAGTCTGTAATTAGCATGTTTGTCTTCTTAGGTAAAGCTAGGAGCTTTCTGTTTTCTGTGGGGAAAGTAAGCATGATGTTATTTTACGTACCTACCACGTACCAAGAAAGAAAAGTCCACCATAAATAAACCATAACACATGTTTCAATTCCATATTATATCTCGTATGAAATAAGAAACATGCTGTAATCAAGTGGCACACGGTATGAATGCTCAGTTTTTGAATGAGTCGCATTCACGACGCGATTCAAGCTTCGTCTAGGGTCATTGTGGAACATACGCTTGTATAAGATGGCTCCTTCTTATATTTCTAGCGTGCATTTTAATTTACCTAGATTATAATAGGAAAATGTATTTTGTTTTGAATAACATAACTTCACGCTGGTAACTCCTGTAAGGTTAGGTAGAGGTGCACAAACAGTACTCACTTATCACCAGTTAAACGTCGAAGTCCCATGGAATAGGGGGCATATTGCCATCAACTGACCAAAAATATAAATTCCTGAGGCTTAAATCCAAAAGCTCCCGAAATAAACATCTTTGTACATTACAATTTAGGTACAAAATTACTGAGTGAAAAATAGCAGAAGTTACCTCCGCCTAAATACTCGTGGTGATGCAAGTTTGCGGAATTTTTAAATAAACAGAAAAAGGCTTGCTGCGGTGGCTGCTATGGACCCTGCTGCGGTGGCGGCTGTGGTTCCTGCTGCGGTGGCGGCTGTGGTTCCTGCTGTGGTTCCTGCTGCGGGGGCAGCTGTGGTTCCTGCTGCGGTGGTGGGTGTAGACCCTGTCGTGGACCTTGTAACCCTGTGTGTGGACCTTGCTGGCCTAGAACTTTGATACCTTGCAGTAAGCCTGTTTCTGTTGTAAACTACGCAGAAAAAAATACTAAAACGAATACCGATCCTGTTTTTCCTACCAATGTAGGTTAATATCTCTGCGCCGTAAAAAATACAAGAACGGAACACATTGTTTTGACAAGTGATTAAGTTGACACTGGACGATGTTGACCACACTTCAATACCTTTTCTGGAGGATATTCCTTCAAAAACTGGGCTGTACAAAAACCCTTTTAATACCCGTACTACGTGATCTTTTTCACCCGTGTTAATCGGTTATCGGGAACTTCAGGGACTCAACAATGAAACATGATCAGAAACTGATGGATTATTTTATTAACGACTCTACCAAAACTCGACACGAATAAAGCGATGAAAATAATAATGAAGGCAATTATACAATACCCATAACAAAGTATTATAATATTAAACGACATTCGCGCCATAAATATGCAAAGTGCTTATTACAATATTTGTTCTTTCCCAATTTCAGTGAGTCATTTTAGCTTCTGAAATAACACCAATGAACCTCCGGAAATTGCCGAACGGTCAATTAACAAAACCGTACGTCTCATCGGATAGACACGAATGAGTTTCTTGGTTTCATTTACGAAGGAGGCTTAGCCGTAAATATCTTTGGGTATTTTGACCGACGGAGACCAATTGCCTTCGATCCCAACCCTTGCAAGGGCCACTTAGACCCCAGATAGCCGATATTGCTTCCGATGGGTTAAGAATTCCGGTGACCGCTGTTCTATTTTCAATTTTACTTTTTTTGTACTATCGCTATCGCTTGAATTTGACCTTTGGAGCGCGATCGAATTTAGAATTTTGGAATATCTAATTCGAAGTGTAAAATAAAGCTACGTACTAGAATTACTAACAAAAACAATACAAACTAGACATATCAGTGTCTCTAGTATTATCAGAACTAATATACAAATTCAAAATTACATCTGAAAATGTTAAATTACACCACATTTAAGCCAGTCTGCTCAAATGTGGAGTGACAAGTTATTTAAGCAAAAGCAAATATTCCTACTCAAATATTACACCTAGCGTGAACCTTTCGGGCTTCAGGTTTCGCAGAGATTTAGTTAATCATATCTAATTTGATAAACAGAAAGATACATTGGCGGTCTGAAGTTTGTTGTAGGTTTGAATAAACCTACTAATATCTACCTACTCGTATTTAATCTTTCAAATCAAAACGGAATTTTTAACTATACTTGTATTTCGCCCGCGATTGCGTCTGCAAAATATAATTTTGTTTATAGCCTTATAGCACCCACGAATAATGTAGCTTGGATTGTAATTGGATCATTAGTTCCGGAGATTACCCCCTACATACAAACTTACAAAGAAATTTGACCCTTTTATAATATTAGTATAGATATAGACTAGCTGCGCCCGCGTTATCACCCTCGGTGAAAAAGTTAGCACACGTCCAGGCGCCAGCTCATCAAGCTACTACAGATAGATTTTCAACTTCATCGTTACAGCATTGAGTTCAAGGTTGATTGCAAAAATTTGACAATTTCGGGCAGCTTCATGTGCTCGCGTCTGTACATGAACTGAAACATGGAAAAAAGAATGACATCAAATTTTCAAGAACATTTTTTTCATGTTCTAGATAATTTGATACTAAACGCTGGCAAAAGTAAGCTGTGCCCGGCGACATCCGTTGCAATGCACTTTTCCTACCTACTACCTCCTTATACTTATTACTACTCTACCCTACCCTACCTACCTGCCTACCAACCTATACCTACCCTACCTTCCTACCTACCTAACCTACCTACCCTACCTGCCTACTTACCTACCTCGTTTGAATAAACAACACCTTGAATTTATGCTGACCTAGTACTTTTGGTTGACACAAAGACGATTTTAATCAAAATTCAGGATATAAATATTTGAGTGATTTGATCAAACCACGGGAACATCACATTCTTCCGGGATCAAAAGTAGCCTATGTGTTAATCCAGCACATAAGCTATATTGATACCAAATTTCATCCAAATCCGTTAAGCTGTTTAAGCGTGAAGGAGTATCAAACAAACACACATCCACACATACAAACTTTCGCCTTAATAATATTAGTATGATACGTATTTAAGCATTTTTCCGTGACGACTTTTGTGCTATCCGTTTTCACTCGCTAGGACGTGTTTTCTTAATTATACGATAATACCTATATTCCCACTAAATAAAAACATTGAATAAGTCAATATTGCTGACTTATAATTCAAAATTAATTATTATGCTAGACAAAATATGATCAATGTCAATGTGTGTGTCTTTTGTGTGCACTAAATAAATGGTTTATCTATCTATTTAATGTAGACAAAACCCCTCATTTCGCAGGAATGCAAACCTTTTATTTTTTGTAGACTATCTAAATTCACCATTTTATCTGATTGGAAGTGCAACGTACAGCTAAATCGTCAAGAAAGCTAACCCCCCAGTCCAATCCGATAAAACTGGCAATGCTATTTGAATAAAATAACTGAGAATCTATCTCATAAGACACACACGATGAGGTTCAGTCGTCTTTCGATCAGGATAATAAATTGTGAAAACGAGTGCAGTGTGGTTTGTATTGTTTTTATTGTATAAATCTGTGTAGTCTGTATCTACAGAATCTGCCTCCAGCACCCGTTTCGAATGCGTCTATTCTCTGTGTTTCTCTTACTCGGATTGTCCAAACGCACAAATGTGTTTATCTTTTCCCAACTTGATATCAAGATCCGATTGTCTACAGTTTGCCTACACCGTATTTTGACCTCATAGTGCGAAGGGGAGATAGTAGCCTTGAAAATCTGGTTATTATTGGCAATACCGAAGGCAAGAGAGCACGAGGCGGAACCAAGTTAAAGAAGCTACGTCCTCAAGCAAATTTTAGCAGGTGGTGATGGCCACTTTGGACCGGAGTCGATGGAGGCAGATTGTCCGTTTAAAAGGGTCCAGTGACCACGATCCGAGGGACCGATAGGAGAAGAAGAAGTGTAGTCTATGGTGTTGAAAAGAGTATAATTCTCTATGGTTCTTTCGGCGCGTGGCCAGTCTGAACTAACGCCACCATCTTGTTTTATTTTTCACTAGCGGCCCGTCCCGGCTTCGCACGGGACTATGGATGCCTATGTTTACAGCCGAACGTCCACCGCCGGTTAAACTAAGTTAGTTGAGCTTAGCTCGCATAGTTGAGCCAGTTTTTCATACATGTGCGTCCACCGCAAATGTATGAAAAACTGGCTCAACTGTGCGAGCTAAGCTAAACTAACTTAGTTTAGCCGGCGGTAGACATAACATAGGCTTACGGACTGCCTATGTTACTCAGGGTGAATGTAGCTTTCTAATGATGAAAGATTTTTTTAAATCGGCGCAGCAGTTTTTGAGTTTATTCATTACAAACATACACACAAAAATACAAATCTTTCCTCTTTATAATATTAGTGTAGATTACAATTATGTATTGAAAACTAAAACAAGATGGAAGTAAAGCTGTGCAGAACACAATTTTAAAGGGTGGCAGTGTACCTCATTAGTACACCGACATGTCTCTGTCGCTAGTTATGTTTAGCTCCCTTGAAATAGGGGCGAGCCTATTACCATCAACCGGGCTCAAGTCCAGACGCCATGGCTGCTAATGAGAAATTCGTGATGGAAAAACCCAATAACACTTTGCCCGACCTGGGAATCGAACTCAGGACCTCATGCTCAGCAGTTTAGGTTATTTTATTGTTTTTATTTTTATTATTTATACCTACAGCTATTTACAAAAATCAATATAGGTAGTAACCGTTTACTGAAATATCATTCAAATCAAAATTCAATAAGATTAGTTGCGATATTTGACAACTAAGCTTTAAGAAACCTTGGTTTAGATACTTACCTATCATTTTACTATTTCATTTATTTACCTTACCATTCAAAATCAAAAAATCAAAATCAAAGCATTTATTTCAAGTAGGCCAGTTACAGGCACTTTTGAACTGTCGAAACAAAGATAACAATAAAATGTAGCTACAGTCCCAGTCACAAGGCATAAAAACTGTGAAAGTACTGTAGTTGCCCATTCCCTAGCGTAGTATTTCAACAGCAGAGGTATTGAAAGTTAATATACTCTGTTGCGACAACAGAGGCCGTAAACGTAGCGTAAACACGAATCCAAAATACAATTATCTATTATCATTATTATTTTTCCTTTATTTAATTATCTATACTAATATTCTAAAAAAAAGGTAAAATTTGTTTGTTTATTTGTATGTAGGGGGTAATCTCTGGATCTACTGAACCGATTTTGAAAATTCTTTCACTAATAGAAAGCTACGTTACATTATCCCCGAGTGCCATTGGCTATACAGCATGTAACAGAAAGGGTATAATCATATGGAATACTGTGGTACGGACCATCAAACTGAACAACTTTCTCTATGGGACTACCATCGAAATCGTAAAAAAATAATCAGCTGTCCTATACAAAATTTCAATACCTACTCGACCCAAATGCATGGGACAGCAGATTATTTTTTTACGATTTCGATGGTGGTCCCATAGAGAAAGTTGTGTGTGGGCAACAGCTAGTCTTACATAAAATTTACATTTTCGTATTACTTTTTTTATTAAATATTTCTTTAAAAAAACAGCAAAAATGTAAAAATATATAAAAAAAAATATTATTAATTTATTAGTTTTTTAGCTAAATTGTTTGTAACAAACACAATCAGTATCATAGATATGTATGAATACTTAAAATTATGAAAATACAATTTGTGAAACGAGTATTTTTAATTTTAAAATCGACTCAATTACTTACATTACGTTTACATCGCGTTTAATTTGGAACTAGTTTCGAGAAGCTATTACAAATAACAGAGTTGTGGTTGCTTTGCTAACTCGGATTGTTAAAACTTTAGTTTCTAATTATCTTTCGATATAATTACTGGAGCAGATACTATACCTCTAGATACACACACATATCCCTTTGTATCTTCACCTACAATCTTATTAAGATGATTGTAGGCGTATCAATTTAAGTAGAAGACTTATAAGTGCGCGTCTCCTTTTTAAGGAAATATCTCGCCGACTGGTCGACACTTCGCGTGACCAGAGGGCTGGCTCTTTCTTTGGTCAAATAATTAGCATTGCCATTCAACGTGGCAATGCTGCCAGTCATCTGGGCACGTTTCCGGATGACATCGATGGGGAGGAGTACTATGACGCCTAAGTGCTCATTTACGGAGACGCGGCGCGGCGAGAGGCGGTGCGCGTGGTGCGGTGCGTGAGGAGCAGCGGTGGCGGCCGCGTTGGCCGCCGCGTTGCCCGCTGAGTCGCCCGCCGCGTCGCCCACCGCATCGCCCGCCGCGTCGCCAGCGGCGGCGCCCGCGGTGGCACAGTCCGGGAGGTATTGTTGCAAATGAAAAAGTCATAGTAAGCCGGCTGAAATTGACATAGATGTTGATCTTATATGACGAATAAGAGAACCGACCGTCAGCTGCTCAAGTAGCGGTGGGTTTGGGTGTGGGAGGTTACGGAAGTTGTAACAATATACTATCTATGAAAAAGTTTCAGCCGGCGTACTATGACTTAATATTTTTTTTTACAACTTCCGTTACCCACCCAAACCCACCGCTACTTGAGCAGCTGACGGTCGGTTCTCTAATTAGTTTCTTAGGTTTTTTTTTGTAATTAACAAACATGGGGTTGTATTGATGACTTTAATGATTATTTTGTTCAACATACAGCCTGACATTGACCAGCAAATAGCAAAAAAAAAATTACTAACATTCATGAAAGTTACAAATGTAGCAGATTTTTTTTTATGCAACTTTTGAATAATTATTACATTAAGTGGTTTTAAATACAATTACGTTTACTCATTTGAAATTCGCGACTTCTCAGGCACTTAAAAACCTAGAAAAGTTTGGACGTTCAACATCCAACTCTGACGGAAAAAAAAACTCATTATTTTTATTTGATAGTGTAAAAATACCAACAGGAACTCACTGTAAATATTTCAATGTTTGTGAACGTACCCAATAGTACGGTTAAAAAAAAAACAGCTTTACTCTGAACATGACCATTCAAAATTTCCCAAACAGAAAAGCCTTTTCCACAAAATATTATTATGACACATCATTCTTAGGGTTCCTTACCCGACCCTAATACTAAGCCTATTACAAAGCCTCCGCGTTGCGTCCGTCCTCCTGTCTGACAGCGGGCTATATCATGATCCGTATTAGGTAGACAGATTAAATGTTCACAGAATGTGTATTTCTGTTGCCGCTATAACAACAGAAAATAAAATAAAATTAAAGAGGGTCCGATTAAATATTTTACGATAGTACGGAACCCGTCATGTGCGAGTCCGACTCGCGCTTGACTAGTTTTTTACATGAGCTTACATCATCAGACATGAGCAAAGATGTAAGCTATTACAGTTTTGAAATTACAATTTGTACCCTCCGTGTAACCTGTCAAGTTTGACGCGGGTTCTGAGATAAAACAATGATCTCGGGAGAATAAAAATATTAAACCAAAAAAAAAATACTTATACGAGATTTTCCTTTGACCTACTCTTAAGGTCCCAAAACAGTATGAAAAGGTTAGGTTATGGCTATTAGATTAATAAAAAAAAATGATTTTATGAGCTTTTGAATAGGATCAAAAATATAATAGAAATGAATTAAAAAACTATAATAAAAAATCAAGGAACTGTTGATTAATTTGATATTTACAGCGTGGCTGACAAATAAATATAAGGACTTATTTCCCCAACGTCCTTTTTGGCAGTTTTTGTATGTACAAACTGCCGAAAAAACGAAAACCAAGCGAGATTACGTCAATATTAACCCACGGATAAAATACATTGGAAAAATCAGCCCATCTATTTATTTACCTACCTTAAAAGTCAAGGTCCTAACAGGTCAAAAAAAATATTAAATTACCAATAATCCCAGACGACACAAAATGTCTTAACGAACTCCTTTGTGCTGTAAATAATTTCGTCGGTGTTTCAATAGATTTCTTATAACCACAATCATTGAATTTTATGGCAAATTTTTCGTTGCTTACGAATTCGACGGCGGACAGACTTCGGTAAACACGTAATTCGGTTTTATTGGTTCAACTTTTATTGATTCTGAAAATATTACTTATTTTCGGGTAAAATGACAGTCTGGCATAGTAACCGTCTTTGTCTGTGGGCCTAGTAGAAAAGCGCAGAGCACCCTTTGATTATACAAGCTGTCGTTTTGTATCCTGGTTAAATTCAGGAAGGTATCTATACTAACGATTCTCGACATGAATCTATAATAAAAAGTGTAGTCTTTTTCATTTTTTTACGGAAATCGGTAAGTGTCAATCACCCGTATGAAAACGCAGCCCGTCTGTTCCTAGCCCAATAAACGCGCCGTCACACACACAAACGCAAAGTTTATTCCACAGTATAATTATGGACAGTATGGAAACTAGGGGGTGGTTTACGCTTACCGATTTCCGTAAAAAATAAATAAGAAAACTTACCCTTTTTATAATCGATTCGGGTCGAGAATCGTTAGTATAGATACCTCCTTGAATTTGACCAGGATGCAAAACGACAGCATGTTTGTCTAGATGGAGCGTCGCCCTACAATCAAAACAAAGAAAACGAGCCAACAATTTCAAACATGTGTGCGTGCGGCCGGTGTTTTACAACGTGCGTCTATGTCTCTGTGTGCGAACTTATAAGCCAACAGTTGACTGATATTTTTTTATACGGTTGCGCACATTTGATGCTCTATCTAGACATTATATAATGGAAGAGGCACCATAGATAACGTAAATTCGACTGACTTTTAAAATTGAAAACACTTATTATTTATTCAATATGTATTTTGTTACTTTTAGTTTTATACATCTACTAATAGTCATCATCTTACCTAGCCTTTTCCCAACTTTGTTGGGGTAGGCTTCTAGTCTAACCTGATGCAGCTGAATACCAGTACTTTATATGCGAACTACTGCCTCTCTGACCTCCACAACCCAGTTAGTACTGGGTAATACGATACCCCTTGGTAAGACTGGTTGTTAGATTTTCGATTCGACCTTTAACAACTGTCAAAGATCTACAATTGATAGCCGGGACCAAAGACTTAATGTGCTTGTCGAGGCACGGAGGAAACTCGGTATGTAATGGGTGGTCACCTATCCATGGACCAACCTAAGCAAGCGCGGCTTAACTTAAATATCCACACGAGTGGCTGTTATCATTAAGCCACAAACTCCTTCTTATATTACTACTAATAATACTTGACAAATAATGATTCAATTAAAAACATAGTTCGAATTTACGTTACGTTTTTACTTTGGCCTCTGTAGAAAAGTTTATCGCTCTAAAATTATAAGAGGGAAAAATTTATAAATTCTATCCAAAGATTTTATTGGATAAAATTAAAAAGTTAAATATCTACCACTCTCCAGACAAAAAATCAGAACCACTCTATGCTCATATATAGTCCCTTATCAAGTAAACATGGGTAAATAAACAATCTGAGAAGTTTTCTCCTTCATCTCAAACTTAATTTCACTTTCCAACCTTCATATTTCCACGAAAACGAAGAAATATACAGCCATTATAAACACATGAGTTCAAGAACAAAGCTAGGTAAACCGTGCAGGGTTCATCGACCATAGTGTCTGTCATGTGGAGCAATTTTCCGTGAATTATCGCCCCCCCATCGTTAAGGCAGGAAGCTTTTAGGTACCTCCACCTATGTAGGTACCGCACTTCACTCGTAAGGGATGACCACAATACAAGAGAGAGATTTGATTTGATTTTGCGAGATTTTGTGAATGTAAATTTTGATATAAGTGGGGAAACTTTGTTATTGCAGTCGAGGCGGAATTCACAACCGAGCCGTAGGCGTGGTTGTTATGGATCCGAGAACTGCAGTAACAAATCTCCACGCGTTTCAAACGACGTTTTTCAATACACTTTCGAAGAAATAAAATATTAGAACGAAAAGTATTTTGTCATGAATTATTAAGAAACTGTTTTTTTTTTTGCTGTTTGCTTTCGCCAGGTTGAAGGAGAAGCAAAGGTATGTAGCCGCTAGACAGCCTTATAGGGAAAATAGAAATTTTTAATATTTTTGAATTTAGAACACAAATAAATGGTTTGTTACACCTAGAAAAACCCTCCTCTTGAATCACTCTATCTATTGCTGAAAACTGCATTTCGATCCGTTGCGTAGTTTAGATCTAAGCGTACAAACAGCGGGAGCCACTTTGTTTTATACTATGTATAGATATTACTTTAGGGAAGTCGGATATGGTTAACAATTTCAAGGGTTTTTTTGTACGGAACCCTAATTCTTTATTGAAAATAAAAGTAGCCTAAGTTAATTCTAATTCTAAAATCTGCTAATTGCCAGTAATAAGTACCGTTGTTATAAGTGTTTGTACCGTAAATATTTTCATAAGCATTCAGTGAAAAGCTGTTATTGTGAAATTACAAACAGACAGTTCAATTTTATTTGTTTTATAGACATAGCGATAGGCTGACTGAGTCTTGACAGCCCTAACCAATTCGTGTAAGGCACAGAGCAGACGATGGACTATTTTGGTATGCTGAACAGGTGACCTACCATGACGTGTTAAAGCAGGAGCAATTCCAGTGTGAGAAAGAGATGGCGCTAGACTACTTGTATAGCTCTGTCTCTATCCCACACTGGAATTACTCCTACTTTAAGACGTCATAGTGACCCCACTGGGGTCCTACCATGACGTGACGAGGCCGACAATGGGGGCTATCGCGTATGAATTCGCCGCTAGAGGCGCTAGCGTAGCGCGGGGGCACCGAAATGTCAAATGTCATAGAAAATTCACGCGTTGCGAGCTTTTTTATCACGTATTTTTACTAATATTCACAATTGTGGTCTAGATTGAGCTATTCCTGATTAATTAAGACTTGAAGATTTTAAGTAGCAACTTAGAATCTTAATTTTCAGTACTTGGAGATAAAATGTTTTTTAAATGTTTCATGCTTGCTAATTTTATGAAGAATATTGTATATATATGAACCTGAAGTTTACACTATGTTTTTACACGTAATAAAATAAACTTTTCATGAAGTAATTGGTACTGTAGACTATAAAATAGTATTTTTGACAGGACCTTAATCGACAGTGGTGCCATCTGGTGAGCTCAAAAACGATAGCCCTCATTTGCAACAAACAAAGACAAACAGTTTTAAGCTCTCACGGTTTACAATCAAACTCACTGCCACTTACGAGACATCTTCCGTGATTGTCCATTATTTTGAGCTCCCGAGTAAGTTTAAACAAAGACAAGTTTAATTTCTGTCAATCAAAACACTATAGTCATCCGGTAAATAAACATATACTCGTTATTTATATTTTTATCTAACTTTTTACAATTTCATTAAACTGAAAATTCATGAAAATTGTGGCGCCAAGAACCATTGGGGTTTCAACAATAAATTTCCGGTACATTGTCAACTGCGACCAGTAAAATACGTTTCTTTTTAGGAATGTTACAAATGGTGAGTGATGATAAATTGCTATTTCCCTCCATTCAAGCGATGCGATTATGGCCGTATTTACTCATGTTTTATCAGAGAAATGTCAAGAGGGCACTTCACAGGTTGAATGCACTGATAATGTGTTCTGATTTTCTTTAAAACTTTTTTTTTAAGTTTGAATATTATATCTTTGCTTAGCACCTTAGAGAAGAGCTTGTGGCGTCGGCGTCGGTCGGTCTGTAGATGGGTGACCATCCATTATATACCGAGTTTCCTCCATGCCTCAGAAAGCACGCTAAGCCGTTGGTCCCACTTTCATTTGTAGATCTTCGACAGTCGTTAAAGGTCAGTGGCCCGAAAATCTGACAACCAGTCTTACCAAGGGATTTCGTATTAGCCGGTACTAACCGGGTTGTGGAAGTCAGATAGGTAGTCGTTCCATGTAGAATACTTGGATTCAGCTGCATCTGATTAGACTGGACGACCCCAACAATCCAACATACTTGGGAAAACTCAGAAAAAAAAAGACAGATGATACGGCTTGGCACCCTAAATTCGTAACACGCTTTCAATCACATGCAAAAGATTTTGAAGGAAATTCTATGAAATTTCCATTGCCATTATTGTTTGTGAATTCGTTTTCTCAACAGTGTAAGTGACACAATGAATATTGTTAAATTGACAAAATTAACGGCGTCAGAATTGCGAGTGTGCTTGATAAACCATCCACTTACTTGTTGGTGTTGTAACCGCAGCCAAATATTATTATTATACTACGTGTAACAGAATAAACGCAAAACCCTTAAGGGGTCATTGTACTCATCATTATGAACAACTTTCACTATGGGACCAACCCCGAGCTCGCGAAAAAAACATCAGCTGTTCAGTACTTTTTGTCGAGTTATGCGCACAGAAATGTATGGGGCAGTCAATTTTTATTTCGCGGTTTCAGTGTTGGTCCCATAGTGAAAGTTGTTCATAATAATGAGTACAATGACCCGTTAAGAGGTTTTGCGTTTATTCTGTTACACGTTGTATAGTAAGAAAACAAATATCTAAGATCTTCATGTTCCTGTGTTGTGTCAACAATGGTAAAATATAAAAGTAGCCCACCCCACTAGACACAACACCCTGTCTGGTCGGAAGATCCTCCCTTTTCATCTGGGGACGAAGAACACCATGTTACACCATGTTCTTCATCGCCCTATAAACTATTACTCAATCAATTTCCCGTACATTGACGTATTACTTCATTTAGGAATAACTTATTACTCCCATGGGCCATCCTACTCCGTAACTACACAGAAAATCCATTATACTTACTTAGTTTTATTTAATTTACTCTATAGAAATTAAAAAGGAACTGTTTTTGGTGTAATTTTAGAATTTCTGACAGCTAACTGCCTACGGTCGCCATTTTGTTTTCCTAATCAGAGCGGGCACGCTATTATAATTAAATTAATGGCTGTTGACGTAATTCTTTCATTTTTCCCTTTCTTTTGATGCTATTTTTTGTTAATTTATTTTTAATTATAGCATATATTTTTAAATTTTGTTAATACTGTATTTTCAATGTCAGAACGAGGTGAATATGTACTTTGTAGGTCGTCACGCTATGCGTAGATAATCGTGCCTAAAAGCTATATCCTGTAGGAAGTTAGCATGGATTCAACCTATTAGAAGGTTGGTTCTGTTTAAGAGATACGTAATAGGGTCCTAAAATAAACCATCACATTAACAAAATTATTAAAATCGTCAAAACGACTCAGGTATTGTGATGGTAGCACTGCAAACAAAACAAATCTTCGAAACAATTAGATTGTAACGAGCAAATTCAAACCTTTCCTGCATCTCAATGATGTCATTTAAAACACTCATAAAAATTATATCTAAAACCATTAAAAATTCAAGCCAGACATCATTTCTACGTTGCCTAATTAATCATAAGCCGAGCCATAAAGCGGTTCCTAATTACTTTTTCTCAGGAAGCAATAAAAACCCTGAACGTGACATAATCCTGCTGAAGGAATTAATATTGTATGTAGGGACATCTCTATTTATATTCATTATGAAATGCCAAGGTAATTACGACTGTGTTTTCTTCTGAATAGAGTTTAATTTGACTATGCAGTGGTGGGGAATGTATTAGAGATATAGTTGTTGGAGATTAGACTGTTGTTTCGTAGAAATTGAGTAGGTTTTCGCATGTCAGAGTAATGACATTTGCCTTAACTTTGATGCGTGAAATGTATGTGTCTGTTCGTCAATTAGAAGGGAATTTAGATAGTTATTGCGTTAAATATCATGACACCTCGGTTTGAGAACTTAATTATAGAAAGCTACTAGATTAAAATAGAGAATAATGTTTGAAACTTTGAAATTGATAGAGAAAGGGCAGTGAAGTAGATTATTCTAGATTTTAATCAACTTTATCAAAACTGAGATGGAAACTAAGTTGATTAGGTTCATGGAAAGGGCAAAGAATGAAGGAGTGGCTACTTCTCAGGGTCACAGTCTTTTTCATTCGCTTAAAGTCTGTTTTTTTTTATCTCAGAGACTAAACTGACATTACGTGGGTTGCCAGTTTTTTGCAATTCTGATGTGAAAAAAAAAAATAATTAAATAGTGATGTGCCACTACCGTAAATTGCCGTTAATAAAATCAGTAGTTTCGTTTTTTAACGTAAATAAAAGTGCGTCCATGGTTGTTCCTGTTAAATATAGGGTTAAAATCAGACACTAACTGCCGTATTAACATAATTATTTTGAAAATTGTAATGGTTTGTATGGTGCCAAGTTCCAATAATTGCCGTAACTTCCGTTTTGTAAGAGAAAAGGATTTATATATCCGTTTTACCGTGTACTAACAATACTGATGGCATCTGTATTTTTTTTTCTAATCGTCTAATAATTATAATAAAAGAGTTTCTATGGCCACCGTCCAGCTCCATCATCCAGACACTGGATACCATTTAGGACCAAAGTACTCGTCAAGACAAATCATAGGAGCCCAAACTCGATGAGATTGTGTCATTATACTAAGGACTACCTGTGACCACCTTCCAGCTCCATCACCAGACCCTGGGTACCATCTAGAGATAAAGTACTTGTCAAGACGAATCAAACGAGTCCAAACTCGACGGCGTTGCGTCGTTTTATTACAGAGTTCCTATGGCCACCTTCCAGCTCCATCATCAGATCAGCTCCATGTCATCATAATATTGCATTGTCTTGCGATATACATATGCGTGCAAAATTTCCATCTCAGACACTAATCTGCATAGTCCTCATGTGAGTTAACCAAGATTATGTCTGGACTTTAAAAGAGACTATGACCTCTGAGTTTGTTTCGGCTGTTTCTTCTCAGAGTAGACAGGTACGAAACACCGGCCCATCTAGTTTAAAAAAAAAGACGTGTAAAAGTGTTTGCAAAAACCTATTTACTAAATAAACGTCATTTATCATTAATCTATCTCTGTGCCAAACATCCAGATCCGTCCAGCCGTTCTGGCGTCATGGAGTAAAAACCAAACCATCCAAACTATCGCATTCATAATAGTAGTACGAATATATATAGACTAAGGGTTTATTCGGAACAACAACCAACAATGTCTTCTAAAATGTCCGTAAGGCGATTGAGACATTATGAATAAAAGAAAGAAAGATTATTGAAAGAAATTGAAAGAAAGATTATTGCATACACTTTGTACAGATATTGTAATTCTTCGTAAACATCAAGGACTTTAACAACGGAAAACAGATAAGCAAGAATACTTAAATGTGGTAATAACAAGCACTTGACTGAAACTTTTCAAATTTTGTCTCCGAGTGACAGACGGAATGCAATGATAAATGAGGATCCCAACTTTCTATAACATTTTGATTACATACAACCTCGACAGCGACCATTATTTTTATATATTCCTCGTATTTAGCAATGTACATAAAGGAACTAATTAAACTGTATTATTCTACATGGAATTATTCTTTGTTATGACTAAAAGACAAAACTACTTTTTCCAAAAGTACTTAGAATATAAGAAAGAAGACAAGAACCTCATAGAACAGAAGACAAGTTGCGCTGTCCCCAAATGAATATGGCCAGGACAATGTTGATGGGTATTCTGTGTCGGACACTCCGAGCCCCATGTTGTTTCACTTAACACGTTTCAGTTGAACTCAACCAACCCTAGCAACTACAAAAAAGGATTTGAAAACTGCGTTACATCTGTATTGGGTATCTTTTAATGAAAACCACCCATAGATAACCGAAGAAAGAGGGACGAGTCAATTACTATCATCTGGGAATCGAAGCCAGTACCTTATTATTAAATAGTGGTCTCAGAAAAATAATAAGCTGTAAACTGACCCTCAACCAAACATTCTGTACATCAAACTAAGTATTAAAAGTTTTTTTTTGGGTATTAAACAAGGTTTATGGTATGATTCAATGTAACGCACTCAAAACATTAGAATAGTAGAGGTCATGTAGGTATTAATGTAAATTAACTGATCAGTCATAAAAAAAATTGTTAAAAATAAAATTGAAAATGTTGGAACTCCAATATCTCCGGAAATAGAAGGTACCCAGGTCGTATGGTCCCGAATAAAATGATGACAAGGATGAGGAGAACAAGCGCCTTTTGACTTCGTTAAGGTCAATTTACACCCATTACAGCATACTTCAAATCATCAGGGACGTCAAAATTATCAGTTCCTTGCAACAGTTTAACTCTTTACTGCAAGTGTAATCAGGATTAGACTCGTTATCAAATCGATTAAACCTTAAAATAATATCGATACTGATAACAATGATAAGGTTTTGTGATAGGAACATTATCATAAAACATGTGTTCCTGTAAAGATAATAAGAGAATTTCCCAAAGGTTTTTTCCTAACAGAGCCATCGATATTAAAGACTAATTACGGCCCTCAAAAATTAGTTGTTTTTTTTCACAATATGGTTATATTGTAGCATAATTATGTATGTAGCCTATTGTAGTAGTAATTTTTCGAAGGAGTAACGAACATGTAATCACACAAACATTCGCGTTTATAATAAGTATGGTTTTACATTATTTACATATTATTGTTACGTATAGTAAACGTCGCGATGGTCCAGTGGTTCAACCCTCGCCTATCATACACGTGGTAGTGATTTCAAATCCGGACAAGTAAGAATGTGGATTTTTAACCGAATTCCAAAAAGGAGGAGGTTCTATGTTCGACTGTACGTATTTTTTTCTTTTAAGTTTGTTCACCGATATCCCAGTCAATTCTCAATTTTTTTTTTTTCAATTGGCCTGATAAGTTTATCTTGGACATTATTGATGTCAGTGATTAAGGGCAATATGCGTCAAATAAAATAAATTACAAAGCAATGCTCATCAACCGGTTCGTCTTATACCTACCTGTTTCATATTTTCTTTCAATTTTATCGCAATATTATAAACAAAAACATAAACCGAGGAAATAACCCCGAATAACTAAAAAAACACCTTTGGGAATAGACCAGTTGGCCATTAGTATTCAAAACTACACATGAACCTTCCGTAACCTTTTCAGGTTAACAAACAACCTACTACTTTCAACAAATTTATTAACATTTAAAATATAAATTTACATTGCAAATCACTTATAAACCATAAATGTTAACTTTTACCTGTGGTTCGCTCCCTTAGTATGTACCACTGAGGAACCACATATTTTCTGGTATAGCATAATCAGCCTATAATGTGTTCCCTGCCAGGGTTGCGGGACTGTTCGAAAGAGATACCGCGGCCCTGGAACACAAAGGGCAAAGGAAGGAACATGGATGGGTTTTAGTCAGTACAAGTCTGACACTCCCTCCTGCTCAGCCCAGAGCGGGAGGGGTTATTTGATGATTTCCCATCGGTAAAAAAAAAAAAAAGCCTATAATGTTCTCACTGCTGGGACACACGGCCTCCTCTGTAAGAGGAAATGGGCTATAATCCACCTCGCGGGCCCAGTGCGGTTTGGTGGATGTCACATGTCTTCGAATTTTTCATCCTAGGACATATGACATTTTTGCACAATGTTTTCCTTCACCGTTTTAAGAGCAGTGGTGCGGAAATAAATAATACACAAAGTAATGCTCCTGCCTGGGTTCGAACCCATGACTTACTGCTCGTAAGTCGGGGCCGTCATCCTTAGGCCACAGCGGCTGTATTTTCTGGTATGCCTATGTTATTTTCCGACGCATAAAGTAACTCTATGCAAAATAAAAACAAGTCACTCTGTAGCTCTGTTCCTGCGTTAAAGAAAGCCAACACAACAAACCTATTTCGCTTCTATAATAATAGTAGGATTCATTGGATTAAACCTGCACTCAAAGACAGCTCTGTGCCGCCAGCAACGACGCTATGGAGGTGGTGGATGTTTAGGCCAACAAAATATAAAATACTGTCCTGCCAGTGACAAGAAATAGAAGATCGAATTAAATCAGATGTAGGACAACTTTTAAAGTAGGATTAATTGGATTACAGGCTACCAGCAGATACAGAAAACTTTTAAATGATGGATCTAAATAATAATCGAGTTGGTTTATCATAATCTGAATGGCCGTTTGAGCTCTGAAACTTTCACACCCGCGCTGAAGACGTTGATGGGTTAAGCCTAGATCTGCTCAACTATGTCTAACTTAGCACTCTAGACTAAGTTCTTGAATGTTGTTTGAATACTAGCAGCTTTCTATGATGCTGATTAGATGAACAGGGGGGTTACTAAGGCGTCAGAAGGAGTAATTCCAGTGTGGGAAAGAGACAGAGCTATATATACAGGTCGCCTAGCGCCATCTCTCTCCCACATTGGAATTACTCCTGCTTTAAAACGTTATGGGAGGCCACCAGGAGTTTCGTGCGTAGGAGGTATTCATTATATATATTATTTAATTTAGCTACAGCAGTAGCCAGCCTCAGAGCCTGAACGGCGAGATGCCATCCGCAGAAAAAAAAAAAAAAACAGCCATTATCATTCTCTTACCTTTATTCCAATTTATTTGGAGTCAGCGCAGCATGTCTTCTCTATTACTCGTGATCTCATCAGAAACCTCCTGTCTATCCATATCATCTTCACCATCTATGGTTTCTTTAATCTTCCCCAACTTCTTATAAGCAACCACATTAATATTTAAAACTTTCGTGACGTCATTTTCCTCATGTAAACAGCCATCATCACAGAAATATGGTACCGTCCGTGTATTTTGAGATACCGCCTAATATGTCGCTCTTCACCCACCTGTTTACCCTCTTTGTGCATGTTTTTAGAATTCCGTACCTCAGGTTGAAATTTGGTATACATAATTATGTACATCGGTGACCCAAAGACGGCAGTGTAACGTAAATTACTGTTTTCGAAACATGTAGGCCACTTTTGGGGGGTAAATCAGAAAAAAATAAGGTTTGTAAACTATGTCTTGTTACATATCAAATGAAAAGGCTCATTGTCATCTCATCATTGTCATCTCAATTTTTTTTTTTTTTGATGATTGGTTTTGAAGTTATTTAAGAAAATAGGTGAAAATTTACCATTCCCCTCCCTTAACTCCGAAACAACAGGACCAAAATTTTTTTAAAGAAAATACAAATAATATCTCTTTGCGTAAAGATTACAAGAAAACGTATAAGAAATCTATGGCAACAAATTTGGGTCAGATTTAAAACATCTTACGGAATTTAGATAATTAACCTACGGAACCCTCTCCACGTGAGTCGAACTCGCACTTGTCCGATTTTTGTTTTGCAGATTATTGTACCTTAGTTTAATATAAAACTAACCTCAGCTTCGTTACCCACGCGAGTCCTAAAACTAAGAACAATAAAGAAAATGAGGAAAACAGAATTCACTACCTAATAAAGAAAGAAAGAAAAATGTTTATTCGAAGGTATGACTGTACTGTGTGCCTCACGGCTGCGCCAAAAAGGTCCATTTCAGCATTAATGCCAGACAGGTGAGGCTGTCTGACGCTGGTCTTCCAATGAACCTTGAGGGGGTACCTAAGTGACATACAGAAAACAGTTTCAAAGATAGTATATGAATAAATGATTAAGTACAATAAATAGATATTAAGTTAATTTATGAAATGTATATGTAGGTACGAGTTAGGATAAAAATGTGAGTAGGTAATAAGTATTATAACGTGTTCGAAAGTACTACTGGTTACAATACAGAGAATATATATTCTTGTTATAATACAGAGAAGCCATAACAGAATAAATATTATAACAAGAAAAATAAAATAAACAGTATATTATTAATTATTTATTAAGCGTTCTGGCATTACGTAATAATTCCTAGAATTTCCCTTTCAACCGTTCGTTGTCGTTGGTTGACCGAAACCAATGCCATTGAATCTTAGTTGCAATCATAATCTTATCCACATTACCATTATCTACCAATCCTATTCCCAAATATGTTGGGGTCGGCTTCCAGTCTAACCGGATGCAGCTGAATACCACATTTTAAATGGAGCGACTGCCTAGCTGACCTCCGTAACTCAGTTACTGAGTAATACGATACCCTTGGTACTAGGTACTTAGTAAGATAATATTATATCCATAGTCTATAGAACACTACGTCTATAGATAACTACATTGTAAGATAATATTATATCCATAGTCTATAGAACACTACGTCTATAGATAACTACATTGTAAGATAATATTATATCCATAGTCTATAGAACACTACGTCTATAGATAACTACATTGAGAATTCAAGGGTTTTTGACCTTTGAAACTACATAACAGCCCCCAAAACTTCTATTAGTTACCAGGGTCGTATACAATGTAACGAATAGTTTTATAGATAACAATAAAATAGACCTGGTGTCGTTAATCTTAACTCCTTTTGTTACTGACCGCCTAGTACCATTCGTGAAGGGAATATCGAACATTGCTTGTAATTTGGGAGAAGCTTTCATGGGTTAAATGGTTTTGTTATCCAGTAATATGTCTTTTTGTACCAAAATTTTCTATGTTTTTTGTATCAAAATAGCCTTCAAATATACATGATTTTTACCATGAGCAGTCGGACACCGCTGTCATTGAGTTAACTTCCAAATATTTCAGGTATTTGCAAGAAGGCCTGGTAAATTAACTTTTTGACCGCCACTGTCACATATACGTGACAAGCAAGTGCGTGCCCTGTACGTCAACTGACACAAATATGTGATAAAATGGTAGATGTATTTCTGGCTTGGCGTGGAGGGCACGCGCGTGCGTTTATGCGTTCAAAAGATTAAACAACATTGTTTTCAGCTACAATTTGAAGGTAAAATAACATTCCCATATTTTATTATTTTCTCAGGCTACGGTGAAAGTTTCGTAATCTATTTACAACACATATTTCTTTTATAATTTATAGCCAGCTAAGTTGACATGAAAAATTGCTAACGATCAGATTTGAATAAACAAAACATTAATCAAAGATATTTCGTAAATAATAAACCTTTATTTATTTATGATTGACATAAATCTCCCTTTTATTTAATTTTATTACATTTTAATGATTTTAGTCCCACTGGCCTGGTATGCGAAATATTTAAAGTGGGTGTTGACAAATCTTAATGGATTCTATGTTCTGTTATTATTGTAATCATTTAGAAAATGAATGTTTTGGTTTTGTTGGTGTCAGATTCCGCCGTAGAAAAACTTCTATACATATATCATGAAATAAGGTACATTTTCGCGTCTGTCTGAGGAACCATTTTATTCTGCACAGCGGGTTTTGATAAAATTTTCACTATCGTCCGCCCTGTACGTTAAATTTTACAATAAACTAATTAAAAAAATAAAATGTATAAGTCGTAAGATTTGAAGATTTGCTATCGCTATGACCTTCAATAAAAAAAACAAACCATTGTAAAAATATTAACGAGATGAAACATTCAGGGCCACTATCAATCAAAATGCAGTTTGGACTTCACTCATCAACTTCTTGCCCTTTGCCCTTGTCGCATTCCATTTGGGGTCGGCGCAACACGTTTCCTTCTTCCATTCTCCCCTGTAAGACGTCACGGCATCATTTATTCTTCTACTCCTCTTTCATATCATTCCTCACACAATCCATCCACCTTTTCTTTGGCCTTCGTCTCCCTCTCCATCCATCAACATTCATGTCCATCACTCTTTTAGTCTCGTGCGTTTGATCCCTTCTCATTGCATGTCCATACCAAGACAAACGACTTCCTTTCTATTTTTCAGCGCCACTTTCAAACTTCCTCTAATATACTCATTCCTTACTTTATTCATTCTTGTCACTCCACACATCCATCCCAACATCCTCATCTCCGCTACATGCAATCGTTTTTCATTCATCTTCTTCACAGTCCAGCATTCTGATCCATACAGTACGACAAGTCTAATCGAGGACTTGTATATTTTCCCCTTTAACTTGAGGGGTATCGTGTATGAATTCGCCGCTAGAGGCGCTAGTAGCTAGGCTAGGCTAGGCGCTAGCGAGAGGACGCCGAAATGTCAGATGTCATAGTGTTCGAACGATACGTGCTTTTTTGTCACGTATTTATACTAATATTCACGATTGTGGTATAGATTGAGCCATTCCTGATTAATTATGGCTTGAAGATTTTAAATAGCAACTTAGGATCTTATTTGTTAGTACTTGGAGGCAAAATGATTTTTAAATGTTTCATGCTTGCTAATTTTAGGGACAATATTCTATATATATGTATCTGAAGTTTACACTATGTTGTTCCACGTAATAAAATAAACTTTTTATGAAGTTATTGGTACTCTAAAGTATAAAATAGAATCATTGACATGCCCTTACTCGACAGTGGCGCCATCTGGTGAGCTCAAAAACTATAGCCCTCATTCAATGAAATGTGCAACTTTTATACAGTCCGTCTAATATATTACGTGCTGACAACATTGTACATCTTTGACAACCTCCTGTCTCTACAGTGTTGTTTTCGTAACTTAAACTACACTCGTGACTTAAATGTGAAAGTTTGTTTGTTTGTTCTTTTATCTCGGTAAGATGTTCCGAAATTCTGACCTCAACGCGAGTGAAGTTGCAGGCAAGAGCTAAGTTAATCGAATGCTGTTTTAAGCTTTCGCGGTTTAAAACTAAACTTATGCTGTCACTTACGGGATATCTTCTGTCATTATTAATTATTTTAAGCTCCCAAATTTCAACGCTGTCATCTGTTGCAAACGCCATGATCGCGGGATGACTGAACATGAACTGACATGGTATTTGATATAATGATATCCCGTTAGGTAAATCGGTTCTTGAAAACGTAGCGATCATTACAATTTCAGGGGGGTAACTATGACGTGTTAAAGCAGGAGTAATTCCCGTGTGGGAAAAAGACAGAGCTATACAGGTCGTCTAGCGCCATCTCTTTCCTACACTGGAATTACTCCTGCTTTAAGACGTCATAGTGGGCACGCCAAAATAGTGGCGTTAAGTCCCCTCTTTGAGGAGTGGCTAGAGAGGCGCCACGGCGCCCTCACCTGCCGCCTGACGCAGGTCCTCACCGACATGGTTGTTTCGGGAGTTTCCTGCACCTAATCGGGCGGGAGGAAACGCCCGAGTGTCACCACTGCGAGGATCGACCGGAGGACACGGTGGAGCACACTGTGCAGGTCTGCTTCGCTTGGGCGGAGCACCGCCGTGTCCTCGTAGTGGTAATCGGCGGCGGCGACCTCTCGCGTCCGGCCCTGGTTCAATCCATGGTCCGGAGCGAGAGGGAATGGGACGCCGTCACCTCCTTCTGCGAAGCAGTCATGCTAGCGAAGGAGGTGGCGGGCCGTGAGAGGGAGAGAACCTCACGTCCCAGCCGCCGCGGAAGACGCACCGGGCTTCGGGGGCCACGTGGTGGCCCCCGGCCACCGTAGGCCTGTGGACGGTGAGCTATGGGCTAGCTCGCCGTCCGTCCGTCTTATGAAGACAGGCCGTGTCGACGGCGCGTTCGTGTTCCACGCGCGCCTCAAAGAGAGTTTGTTGACAAACAGGAAGGGGTCCGTAAGGACCGACGCGCCAGGGTTGCGGGACTGTTCGAAAGAGATACCGCGGCCCTGGAACACAAAGGGCAAAGGAAGGAACATGGATGGGTTTTAGTCAGTAAAAGTCTGACACTCCCTCCTGCTCAGCCCAGAGCGGGAGGGGTTATTTGATGATTTCCCATCGGTAAAAAAAAAAAGAAAAATGACGTCATAGTAGGCCACCAGGTCATTGTCATTAAAGCTCTATATTATTTAACTTTATTTTATGAAGAAAAATAAAATAGAACATTCCTCACTGTAAGTAGGTATATAACGTTATTAAAAAAAAAAACAGGACCGTGTAGGTGTATCTGATAAACCTATCAATATTACAATTACAACAAGGTGGGGAATCCCTAAAAATTGTTAGAGAAAATTCACCAACAACCCATTTGCTATTATTCTCAACGAAGAAGAAAATAAAAGAATCCTCTTCTTCATCGTGTCACTGGCACGACAGTATCACACGCAAAACTAAGCCTAAAACAAAAGAATGAATCCTACGCCACCATCACCCGCCTAGCCTTTTCGCAACTATGTGAGGTTCGGCTTCCAGTCTCCTCGGATGCAGCTTAACATGAATCCTCATCAATCATCATCAATATTCAATTATTATATTAAAAGCAGTGAAGTGTGTGGTGTGACCGTCTGCGTCGGTCTGTCAAATCATAGGTCTCACCTCTCATTTTTCGGATTCTTGTGCGTATTGTATAATTATCACTTGCTTCGAGGAAAACATCGTGAGGAAACCAGCATGCCTGAGAAATATTTCTCGACGCCATGTAAAGCCAAGTCAGAGGCCCATTGACGGCATAAAAACTTTGACACCAGGTTAGGCCCTTACCACACGAGAAAGAAGAAAAAAGAACATTCAATTTAAAAAAACACGTTTCTCTATTTAGAGCGCTGTCTCTATCACTCATTTCTGTACGATTAGTCTCTTTTCAAAGTTCGATGTGTCATACAGTTCGTTTACGAACCGTATCATCACTAATTCAAATTAAATTGTTTTGCGTCAACGGCTTATCACGCTAATCAAGAGATAAGCGGGATTTTGGGATGGTTGACGTTCCGTGACCGAACACACAGGATAGTGAACGATAACAGTACCCTTCAGTATCTGCACCATTGCGAGAAAAACATTCAATGAGGGGTTCTACATACATACGTACTTCTCACCCTTTTTCCAATATATATCGCTGGACATTACACACAGCGCCATCTAGATGCCACACTAAGCAACGAGGCTTGTGTCGTGGACACCAGATAGTTGATAGATACATAGATACTTTTTGTTTGTAAATACATACTTATTATACATATAAACATCCATGACTCGGAAACAAATGTCCATGCTCATCACACAAACATTTGCTCCTACCGGGATTCGAACCCGGGACTCTAAGAACGTAAGGCAGCCTTACTACCGCTGCGCCATTCGGGTCGTCAAAACAATGTCTCCTACAAACTTTGGAAAAAGGCAGAAACTACAGAATGCCACCTGCTACGATCCTTACATACTCCTTTCGCCTCGTCCACATTCATACATCTGGTCATACACGCACACCGATTGGTAGTACTACAACTAGATTGGCGGCACGGTTGACGCAGTGGCTGAGCGATTGACTGCTGCGCTGCGCGTCGCAGGTTCGATCCCCGCACGAAACTAATATTTGTATGGCCTACAGGTAGTTGTTCCAGGTCTGGCTGTTTATGTATGTCGGTTTAAATGCACCCTGCGATACAGGAGAAATTCTTGGTGTGGGGCAACGTTTTTTAAAAAGAGATAAAAAAATATGTAAAAGTCTATTGCCCTACTAGCCTACTACATACAAAATGTCACATAAAAAAGTATTTTTAAAATCAGAACCTGGTAAAAGCGAGGCTTGCCATAAATTCATTAATCAGGCCATAAGGGAGGACGTGTGAAAACGTAATGGAGTCTAAAACATGTGTAATGTTCGGGAGGGAAGGCGAGAGTATTGCCACCTGTTAATTTTAGAAAATACCCGCACCAACTGTCTGGTTATAAGATGGAAATATGCTTCTTTATAAATGCAGGTCTTCAATCAGTGCGTCCTGCCTGTTGTGACTTATGGGGCCGAAACATGGACACTCACGGTACGGTTGGTCCATTAATTCAAGGTCGCTCAGCGAGCTATGAAGCGGGCTATGCTTGGAGTCTCTCTGAGGGATTTGGAACGAGGTGATGCAACAGAGAATCAGAGTTGTCGACATAGCTCACAAAATAATTAAACTGAACCTGCCACTGGGCCAGCCATATTAGCCGTAGAACCGATGACCATTGGGGTAGACGTGTTCTTAGGGTGGAGACCACGAATCGGAAAGCGTAAGGTGGTGCTCTCAGGCTCGGTGGAGCGATGGTCTTCGCATGATGACTGGTAGCAACTTGATGAGAGTTGCCGAGAATCGAATTGAGTGGCGTGCATTTGAAGAGGCTTATGTCCAGCGGACTGTTGTATACTGATGATGATAAATGCAGCAGGATTAAGGTGATGCCAAAAACAGGGGTCTAAAGTAAAACAAATACAGGATGGCTTGTTAATACACGTCCAAAAATGTGACATCCTTTCTCTAGGGGTTATTCGAATTGCCACCGTTTTTAGGACAAGGCCGCCACTCTATTTCCAATCAATGAAACTCTTGAAAGCTACAATAAAAAGTGGCAACCACCAGAAAAGCAATGCAAAACGAAACGCTGCAATGAGGGCTATCGTTTTTGAGCTCACCAGATGGCGCCACTGTCGCTTATGGTCTTGTCAATAATTCTATTTTATACAACAAAGTACCAATAACTTCATAAAATGTTTATTTTATTACGTATAACAACATAGTGTAAACTTCAGATCATTTATTTACAATATTCTCGCTAAAATTAGCAAGCATGAAACATTTAAAAATCATTTTACCTCCAAGTATTAACAAATAAGATCCTAAGTTGCTACTTAAAATCTTCAAGTCATAATTAATCAGGAATAGCTCAATCTAGACCACAATTGTGAATATTAGTAAAAATACGTGATAAAAAAACACGCAACGCGTGAGTTTTCTATGACATCTGACATTTTTGTGCTCTCGCGCTACACTAGCGTCTCTAGCTGTGAATTCACACGCGATAGCCCCCATTCGACTGCCCCGGAGAAACTATATAAAATCTGTTTTGGATAAAAAGAACCGCGGAGACGGAAATAATCACCACCCATGTCTTAAATCGAGCTTTTTTCCATAGCTAAGCCAATTGTTTTTCTTAATTTTTGGAAATTTTTTACCTGACTTCGCATAGTGGTGGCCAAGCTGGCGTTCTACCAACTTAAACGGTTACCAGCCACGTTATCAACCTTGCTGAATAGCCAATCTTTCTCACAGAATAAACTTTTTCAAAGAACTATTAATTGACTACATTACTTTTAGGATTTATAAAGTTTTTTAGTTACAATCTCTAAAGTAATTATTCGTTAAGAAATAGTCAAGTCACGAGCACAAACGGTTTACATTAAACACAAGATTCAAAAGCGAAAAGAAAAGAAAAATAAATATATAACTCCACAAAATAAATATTGATAGTTTTTTTTTTCTCAGCCTGTGTTGTCCCACAGCTGGGCAAAGGCCTCCCCCATAGCCTTCCATTCTTCTTCTGTCGCTACATAACTTAGTTTTTTTTTTTTTCTAAACCGTAGTATTATGAAATAAGATATTTTCGCAAAGTTGCAATCACTATTTCACAACAAAGTCGCGTGAATATAATTCAGATAATGTAGTATCAAATCCCAAAGCAACAATTGTAAAATTTCTTTAACAACTTCAAAATCAGAATTACACTTTCTACCACACGAAACCGGCGTTCTATTACAAATCGTGCACATTAAAGTAGCCAGCATCATCTGCCCGTCTGCACGTCTGGCCATAACAATAATACAGTCTAGGATACCCCCATTAGCGCAACATGAAAGGTCAATCTGTGTAGAAAATTCTAGACTTTTCCTTTCGAACAAATTGTCACTTGGGCTAGACTTATTTACTGGTTTTATTACCGTCGTTTCTAAAACGTTCCAAGAGGATTTTTTCAGCATCAGCCCAGTGACCCTGTTGATACCAATAGGCTTACACAGGACTAAAACGCAACTGGCGAAATCGAGTGTACTATTAGGTACACCTCTGCCGAACTCTTCCGGGATTACAGGCGTGATGTTATGCTTCTGAAAGCTCTCTCTCTTTGTCTAAATTGTCTATTTTCTTCTTTTTTTTTGGTTTTTTTCTTCGGGTATCTGTCAAACAGTTTGCTAAGTTTATAAAGTTTTTGTTTTATTTTCCTAGTGGTAATAAAGAGTCAAACTGTGTAGTTCCGGTTCTTAAATAGCACTATCTTATTTATTTTTATGACTGGAAGAACATAAAACTGTTGAGATGTCTTGGACGGAGAATGGATGGCATGCTGTAACTGTGTAATATGGAATACTGATTTTTATTTACAGTTTACGAAAAGCAATTTGAAGCAATTTAAGATTTAATACGTACATACCTACAAGGAATAAAATGCTTCGTGGCTAAAATTTCTTTTTGTGCACCTGCATTGCTTTAATTGCCCATATTGTCCCACTGCTGGGAAAAGGTTCTGAGCTACTTTTTTCCAATTCACAAGGAACACGTCCAGTTCGTCCCGCGCCGCCGCGCCGCCACCGTTTATTTCGTGTCACTGTTTCAGGGCACAAATCCTGGGCTTTAGGGGCCCACAGCTTGACAGACAACTCCTGCCCGGTCCCATTTAAGCCTGGCAGCATTTTGAGCCACGTCAAGGATTTATGTTCCGGAGCGCAGTGTATTGTTTCGAACACGATCTGTTTATTTAACACAAGATACTGCGCTCCGCCTCACGACTAATTACATAATATATTACATAATCATGTTAATTTATATAATAAAGGGCGTAACAAGACCCTTAAGCCGAAAGGAACTTGTTTTCCCCGTCTTTGCGAACATTTTTTTGTTCTAGACCATACCTGGGAACCTTCTAGTTACGGAGATGTTGGGGGTCAAAGTTCCAACTTTTTCACACGTTTTTTTTTTTAAATACATTTTAATGCAAGATTTTTACTTAATACATCTCCACAACCCCTGTACTATTCAATCCATCCATCATTACAATGTTTTGAATGTGTTACTTTGAGTCCTACCGTAAAACGTGAATTTCCCAACAAAGAAAGTCGTTTCCCAGCAATAATTTTTACGTAAAGTTACTCAGTTTGATGTACATAATGCTTGGTTGACGGCTTCGTGAAGGGTCCTGTTACACCCTATATTAAATTATTCACCAGCCATAACGTCTAAACTAATCAATATTGTAATTATCTTTCCATTCCACATTAATCTCGATACAATACAGAACTCAATAATAGTATAGTGTCAATATTTGATTTGTCGTTCACACATAATACCTTGGGAATTACGCCACGACAAATTCCCGCTTCCCACTTCGTAATTACGACACATTCTCACTTCCTCCTCTATACTGAAATTGTCTTATTTGTACCCTTTATTGTTTTGTTTTTCTTGAACGAAAGTGAGATTGTTGGATTTTTTCTCGAAGGTTCTATCATAATACCTAGTGTTGTGAGATAGTTTCGAACATCGCTTTGAAGTCAGGAACTTCCTTACCTGTTGACAAAAAGAAATAAGAATTAGTTGTTGTTAATAGAAATACTTGATACATTTTTATTATCATGCGGCACGGTCCTCCTGCCCATTTTTATTCAAGCGCCAAAATATTCATTAAACAATTTGAAAGACCCTCAGTCGGTCTGTCAATCACGTTTTGATATCCAAACCTCTGTAACGATTTTTAATGAGGAAGTCTTAGGCAAAGCAAACCTTTGTATGAAATAAAATTGATCACTGAAGTCCGTCCGTCAACTTCAATTTTAATTAAAACGAAGCACTCAAATCTGCATGACAATGCAAAGATTTATTTTAAATAAAAGAGCAGGAGGAAATTAAACAAGCACTTCTTTAATCACAACCGATGAAAAACAGGAACGCTTGCGTTTCAGTCTACAATACTATCATCAAGCCGCCTTTATTACAATGTGTTAAGGTTCATTATTCGGCGACGTGATAGTAATACAGCCCGTTGGAGCTACCGCCTTGAAATTGAATCAATTTACGTTAAGAGCAAATTGCGCGAGAAGGGAGATTGGCAGTTTCGTTTTTTTTTCCTTCTAATCGAGTTAAATCAGAGTCTGTCGTCACTTGTCGCTAATGGACGGTGACCCAATAGACAGAATGGCTCGGATATAGGCTCAAGTACAGACAGATCATGTACATTTTGACAGCTGAATGTCCACGACAAATTGCAAATATGTAGCTACCAAGCGTGAAAATTAGAATTTCCTCTGTAGACCGTTCGAATTGTGCGAGACAAAAGGTCCTTATTGGGATAAATGAATTATCTAAATTGCCAAAATATGTTCTCTATCAATATGGATATCAATAGCTAGAAAATTTTAGATTTTCCTACCAAAATCGAGTGAAATATTCTAAGCATTTTCGCCACTCCAAATTGCCATGTCTGCCAAATGCGATAATTATAATTTCCTCTTTGATCGTTCGAATTGTATCAGACAGAAATTACTAAATTGCCAATGTGTATACTGTATCAATTTGGTTATTATATTCGCTTCACGATTTTCGCACCAAAACGGAGCAGAGTATTCTATTTCGCATGATTGTAATGTCCAGACTGTCCATCCAGAAATTTAAGTTAAATATTTCGAGCATAGAAGTGTCGAGCACTAAGTGCTTAGTAAATTGAAGCTTACCCCACCTAATTTAATGTCTGTTTTCGGCAGCACGTAACTTGGGTAGTATTTGAATATTTCATCAGTTTCGAAATAGTTCGCTTATCGTAGCTAGATATCGCTTTAATGAGGAAATAAAAGTGTAAAGTAGTTTTGATTTTATCATTTCTAATACATACAATTTCATGTCAAACCAACTTTCAACAAATCACTTATTTTTATGTGAAACATCTAAATCAATATTTCAGTTTTTAGTTATTTTATTGCCCTACATTCAGAATAATGTTTATGGTTTTCGTGCGCCCGAAAATCTACCACTTAATTACTACTACACTTAACTTTTACTAAATAAATGCACTTAGACTTTCAGAGCGTAATGCATGTTCAACGACAGCAGTTTCGCATTTAAGTACCACTGAATGAATCCGAGCAAACTATTGTGAATAACAGTTATTTAAATAGGACGTCAAAAATGTGAAGCAAAAAAGGACGAAAATTTCCGAAAGTTTGACGACATCGCGATGTTGTAGTCATAAAAATAAAAGTGGCAATAAATATCTAGCCGAGCATTTTTAATATTAGAAAGAGGATGAACCTGGCCATGTCAACGAGTTCCGATATCGAGTTGCCGCCATTTCTGTAACTGGCAGCACAGACTTTAATTTTAGAAGGCGGTGTTAAAATTTAAACTTTTTAGGAACGTTTTTGTTTTTCTCGTCATGTAAATCGGTCGTTTCGGCTGTCGTTGATGTGGATAATTAAGTTTTTTTAACGATTAGAATCTTTATTTCACCCCTCAGTTGAGAAGCGTTTTATTCAAAACACGTAATCTTAAAAGTACACAATAACAAAAAGGTAAATCCGCTAAACCCTAAACTCTACCGAAAAATAAATTTTATTCCACTTTTATCTTCGAGTTTGGAATTGAAATGTTTTGTAGATCTGTGTGAAATGCAAATGAAACGCTAAATAAAAATCAATTTAATGCTGAGAGTCGTACAATGGGCTATTCTGTGGTAAGGCGGCTCAATTTTCAGCGCCAGCGCGTTACTCTCGAAGTGATTTACGACATAAACATGATAAGGGAATATCTGAATGCCACATATTTATGTGTGAATATTTACGTGCTATTCGGTAAATGTGACGTTATTTTATGTGTTCTGATTTTTTTTTCCAACAGGGTTGGCACTGGTAGAAACCTCTGTCGTGCAAACAAGTAATAAATAAAAAAAATATAAGGCATTTCTAAAAGTATAAAGTTTCTTGTACTTAAGAGAGTCCTAATATACAGTCGGGGAATTAATAGTTTATCAATATGACAAACATTAATTTGGCATGTTATAGCCGTTTCATACAATTGTCAAAAATCTAGTTATGATTATACAGCGTGTAACAGAAAGGGTATAATCATATGGAATACTGTGGTACGGACCATCAAACTGAACAACTTTCTCTATGGGACTACCATCGAAATCGTAAAAAAATAATCAGCTGTCCTATATAAAATTTCAATACCTACTCGACCCAAATATTATGATATTATGATATTATTAAGAACTTATTTTTATGTACCTACATTCTAAGCAAATAAAGACCTATTCTATTCTATTCTATTCAAATGTATGGGACAGCTGATTCTTTTTTTACGATTTCGATGGTGGTCCCATAGAGAAAGTTGTTCAGTTTGATGGTCCGTACCACAGTCTTCCATATGATTATACCTTTCTGTTACATGCTCTATATACGGACAATTTTAGTATTTTGTATTTTGTAAAAGTCTGACACTCCCGTCTGCTCCGCCCAGAGCGGGAGGAGTCAATTGATGATATCCCAACCGAAAAAAAAAAAATATTGTATGCTGGTTTCCTCACGATGTTTTCTTTCACAGGAGCAAGGCATAATTATACAATACGCGCATTAATCCGAAAAATCAGAGGTTCGAACTTACGTATGACTTGGTAGTCCTTGTGTTCTATAAGAAAATTATCTGGGCATAAATTGAAAAGACTTACTTCTACCACAAAATACATTAATTTAGCACCCGTCGTGGATCAATTGCCCACATAAAAGCACTACACCGCCCAAAAACCAAAAAAAAAACTGTTAACGCACAATAGATTGTGAAAAATCTTAGCAATAAAAAGCGAGCAACAACAAAAGGCGGGGTGTTCAGGCCAGCCTCAAACAATAGCCTAAAACCTACCCTGTTTCAGCGCCGCGCCGTAATTAATAGTTCCAATTTATTTAGGGTCAGCCCTGATAATTTGTGTTATGAGACCCATATGTCCATGACCTTAGACCTTTGTGTTGTCTTATTGTACTTACTTATTCTATTCTGTTGGTTTTTCTTTGTAGTTTTATTTCGGCTTAAGGGTATTAAGAGGCGTTGTGCTGCGTATATTGTGGTATCAATTGACGTAATCTGTGACACGTGCTAGAATCTTTTTGTTATTAAGTAAAAGTAATGGAGCAACAGTAATCCAAAATCTTTGGATTGCCGATTTTCGTGTAAATACTACAGACGGTATTATTATCAGAGGATAACTTTTCATTTAGAACAACTTACGAGCTATCTTGGATAACTTTATTTTGAAGCCATGGGCGGCATAAAAACTCTGATACGAGGTTTGGCACTAATCAAGACTAAGTCTAGACTTAGTTGGTTTTGGAACGATTGTTGTAATAAATAAAAGTCAAAATAACGTCTCTTTTATTATTATAATTAAAATACAAATTCATTTTAATTATTTTAATACTTTTAAATGTTTTTTTTTTAATAGGTTTTATTTTAAGAAATATTTAAAAGTGTATAAAATAAGATGATTAAATTAATAAAAGAGAAAATAATAAGAAAAATAAATTGATTTTATAAACGAAACTATTTTTTCTTTATTTTACTACATATTTCGTTATAGGTATTTTTTATTAATTATGAATTCTAATAATAACATAGATGTTCCACATCTGCCGGACGTCCGAAAAATTTGCCGTCACGGGCTAATTTTTTAATTTTATTATTGGAAACCTCCATCACCTTTCTGTCCATTTACATGTGGTCAACGCAAGATGCTTTCTATTTAAACTTAAGTTAGCAATGTACAAATTATAATGTCATAGTGTACTCATTGCTGAGAAGCCTAATAATAAATAAATAAATTTCCTTCCTCCTCTGTCAGACGTCACACTATAATTCACTCCATTTACTTTCATATCATTATTTTCACAACCCATCCATATTTTCTTTAGCCTTCCTCTCTCTGTAAGTTACATGCATTTCAGCTCTTTTAAAAAACCTACATAATAACGGAAACCGGTACAACACACCATTAAAGATCTCCGCAAGAATGATACTTACCGATCATCGGCATTTATTCGCTTGATTTTGCAATCTTAATGGGAGCATAGGGGATTCGGGATCTTTCCCGACCCCTCTAGTCCCCTGAGATTAATCACAGACATTGCTGATGCCAGGTAATCTAAACAGATGTCGCGGTTTAGGTAAGGTTACTAAAGTGTAGGTGAATTTAATTTATAACATTTCCCTTAAATTACACACATTTTCAGCTAGAAAAATCTGATGATGATGTGTTAAAAATCAAAAACAAACAATATCATAATTGGTGCAAATGCCCTTAAGGAAGCCGAAAGGCACTTGTTCTCCCCGTCAATGCGATTTTTTTTTGTTCAGGACCATAGTATTCTTACCGAAGTTTTTTTTTTAAATACAAGTTTTTAATGTTATAACTTTACTTTAAATACCTCCAGGACCCCCGTACTATTCAAAACACCCTTAGCATAATGTTTTGAGAGTGTAACATTGATTTATCACAAAAAAAAAACGTTTTTTTTTCTTAGTTTGATGTACACAAAGTTTTTTTGATGGATTCGTGGAGATTCCGTTTACACCCTGTATTAAGTAAGTGAAGAAGATAAACTTTTACGTAAATGATGGTATAGCCATCATTTACGTAAAAGTTTATCTTAATTAATACGAATCTCATCATCTTTTTCACTATTATTGCAACAATAATAATTTATCAGCTACATAGGTTTTAATATAATCCCATGAACAAAGCAACCATAACAGATACTCGTCATAGAATGATGTCAATCGTTTTAACAAAACAAACATGACACAAAAATCTAATTAGCATTATCTAGTCACATTTGAAACTTTAAATCGATTTGAGATCTGATAGACCAACCACTCAATGTGACCGATTCGTCCATCATTCGATAACTTAATTCCGATAATTGCTATGTGTGATTTCATTAGGATTAAACCAGTTATAGCTGCGTATTTAGAAAGTATATCTACGAAGTTCAATAAGCTCTGAGCTCCGGTATATGTTGGTAACTTTTAATCCCTTGTAACAAGGTATTGTATAATTTGTATATGGGTCTGGTGTAATAATCTAGGATTATGGTCGTGTGGCTGGGATTTTATAGATTGGAAATGCTTAGTTTGTTGAATTGTTTTTGTATGTACCTGATGAATGAACTCAAAAAACTTAACATCACGCCTGGACGCGTGTGCCAAGGGTTAGGCAGAGCTGTTCCTAATAGTACACCCACATTTCGCCAGTTATAAACTTTAAAAAAAGAAGATTTAATTTCTATTCGATCATCATTATCATTTCAGATCAATCATCCACTGTTCCTTTATTTAAAATAAATAATTAAATTATGTTTATTTTGTAAATTGGTTTTTACAAACATATATTAATAAATGTAAAAAAAAAAACTGATTGAGAAAAAAACAGCCGAAACAAACTCAGAGGTTTCTTTTAAAGTCCAGACATAGTCTTGGTCACACATGAGGACCATGACAATTTCAAATTACGTATAACAAGAACCGACTACGTAGAAAATAAAACTGAAAATGTATCCAATTTCCAACACCTAACATACTAGATTTTTATTCACAAAAAGAGCGTTCCTCAGACATTTTCGGATTTATGTATTCAGTCTGTATCAAAATAACTTAATTGTTTATACTTTACCTTTTTTATCTGGATAAACGAGATTTTTTAATCATGTACATGATTATCTTATATAAGGTCCCATTAAAATAGATGAACAAACTTTAACACAGCGTTCAGAACGTCTAACCAAAGATATGTAAGCAAAAAAACATTGATTAAAGTGATTTTATTTTGACCTAATGGATGTGTTTATTCTAGAGCGCCGCCGGCAATTTATTATTATAGGTCAAAATAAAATCACTCTAATCAGTGTTTTTTTTTTTTGCTTGGGGGTCATTGGTTAGACGTACTAGAGGCTGTGTTAAAATTTGTCCATCTATTTTGATGGGACCTTATATATAAAAATCTCGTGTCACGGTAGTTATAGTCGCACTCTTCCAAAACAGCATGACTGATTTTTATGATTTTTTTTATGTATATTTGCTAGGTATGAGAATAGGTCGTAAAGTATAGTAAAGCGCGAGCGAGGTCGCGGGCAAAAGCTTGTATCTTAATATTTGTAGCGGATAGTAAAAAGTATATAAGCTATGAAATGGGGGCTATCCTCAGAGGCTAAACTGCGAGACACCATCTCCAAAAAAAAAAGCTGTCGCGTGAATACGCCGCTAGAGGCGCTAGTGAAATATCAGATGTCATAGAATGTTCGCGCGTTCCATGCTTTTTTAAATATGTATCTGAAGTTTACACTATATTGTTATTCGTAATAAAATAAACTTTTTATGAAGTTATTGCTACTGTTATTGTTGTTGTTGTTATTGCTATGCTAGCCCTTTTGGCATTATTATTATTTTTGTTTATGTATTTTGTTATGTTTTTAAGGTGTGTGTGTTTTTTTTTGTAATAATGCCGAATAAACACAATTTTCTTACTTTTCTTTCTTTCTTTCTTCTTTCACTTGTACTTTAAAGTATAAAATAGAATTATTGACATGACCTTACTCGACAGTGGCGCCATCTGGTGAGCTCAAAAACGATAGCCCTCATTGTGCTGTTATTCAAATTAATCAAGTCATGAAACATATCTCTCAAAGTAGTATTAGTTTGGCTTGCTCGTTGGTCTAGTAGTCGCAAGCGCAACTGCAGCCGAACAAGAGGTCCTGGGTTTGAGTCCCAGGTCGGGCGAAGCTTTATTGGGTTTTTCCTTCAGGAATTTCTCAGTAGCAGCCACGGAGTTTAGATTTGTGCCCTGTTGATGGCAATGGGCGCGCCCCTATTACATGGGACTGGAGAGATGTTGGTGTACTATTAGGTACACCTATGCCTAACCCTAAGGGCATTACAGGCGTGTTGATATGTATGTAGTAATAATTAGTTAATTAAATCTGTAATGACGAAGATGTATTGGAAATGTTTGGTGAGGTAGAGAATAATTTGAAGAAAGAAATAACATTATTTTCGGTTTTATAGTAACTATCTCGTCAAAGTTTTTCTGTAGCAGCCACGGAGTTTAGATTTGTGCCCTGTTGATGGCAATAGGCTCGCCCCTTATTACATGGGACTTAAACATAACTGGCGAAATGTGGGTGCACTATTAGACATACCTTTGCCTATCCCGTCAAAGATAACCGCCGTGATGTTTTGTTCCAATTACCAAAGAAAATAAAATAAAAATATTCATTTTGTAAACTCATGTAATGGTATTACCAGAAATCCTATTAACAACATATAATTGTTACTGAAACGGCAAACATAATTTAAATTGTTATTGGTAGTGCTACGAAACGTTACGGCGTAGGCGTTCGTAGCAGTTCGTAGAAGGCATTAATCAAATGGTTACTTTATTCTTGGCTTGTTGAAACGATTTTTGAGCTCAAATCTGGTAAAACTAGATCGTAAAGTCGTTAATTGGCTTTCTATAATGTGAAGCTAACGATTCTCGTCGCTATTGTAATACCTGATAATTTTAAGAACTTGAGAATTCCATGAAAAAAATCGGTTGGGATGTTTCACTGGTTTTAACCTCTGTACAAACATCCATCCCATATTTCACCCCTCTAAGGGCCGAATTATTAATCATTCGTTCCAGCAGTCCGTAAACGTCAGGAACTGTATTTGAAAAATGTTGACGCTTCTAGATCTAATGGCTGTGAGTCGTCTGTGAATTTAAGATTTTGTGTTTTCCATATTACTTTACTTTGCTGACTTTGGCGTGCCTAGATTGGGATTGGTAGTTTCACGCCCGTTGTTATAAAAGGTCTTGATGTTAATAATGGTGATCAGAAATAGCTATTTAAAAAACCAAGTCAGCGAGTCGGATTGATGATAAAGTGGAGGAGCTCGTGGCAAAATAATAACAGCCGGTCTGGTCGATCTTTAGGTTAAGCCGCGCTTGCCTAGGATGGTCTGTGGATGGGTGACCGCCCGTTACATACCGATTGCGGGTGTGTTGGGTCGTTTAGTTCCCTTCCATATGGTTGAGCTGAATGGGGCTGATGCATGCGTCATGTTCGTGAACGGGCGCTGTCAGTTGGGACTGGTCATCTCTTAGTTGCCACGGTTTATTTTAACTACTTTCTTTTTAAATTGTTGATAGTTGTAATCTTTTACTCTGGACGCTCTTAATGTGCACGTCTTTCTACATCGTTCTCACATATATGTATCATCTCAACATGAATGATGTAACCAAGATCTTGTAACAATATTTTGATTGAAAAGAGTGTCCATGGAGTTTCTTGCCCATTCTTCTCTATAGAGATCTACGCTTTGGAATGGGCAACTACAGTACTTTCACAAGTTATTATGCCTTGTGTCTGTAACTGTAGCTTCGCCTTTGTTTTTCTGACTTTCAAAAGTGCCTGCTAAGGTCTAATTGAAATAAACGCTTTGAGTTTGAGTTTGATTTTCCTCCGTGCCTTGGAAAGCACGATAAGCCGTTAGTCCCGGTTATCAATTGTAGATCTTTGACAGTCGTTACAGATTGTCAGTGGCCCAAAAAGTCTGACAACCCTTGTTACCACGGGGTATCGTATTACCCTGGGCTTCCAGTACTAACTGGGTGGTGGAGGTCAGATAGGCAGTCGCTCCATGTAAAATACTGGTATTCAGCTGCAGCCGGTTAGACTGGAAGCCGACCCTTACATAGTTGGGAAAAGGCTAGGCGGATAATGATGATAAAGTGGCAATAAAAATACACATTCTGTGAAATTTTCAACTGTCTACCTATTCCGTATCATAAGATACAGCCCGCTGACAGACAGACGGACAGACCCACAGGCGGAGGCTTAATAATAGGGGTTCCCTTTGGTTACCATTCGGGTACGGAATCTTAAAAAAGACGAAACCATCCATGCAATTTTCAAAATATTATCCAGTGAACAGTCTGGACAATTACCAATTAGACAGAGTTTGTTTGTGCGACAGTACATTCATTACCGAACTTACTCCATTGTAAGCAAACTGTATAAAAGTTTTAATAACTGTACTTAATAACTTTAAATACAAATGATTACTGCTACATTTACTTCTCATTGTCAACGTTTTATTACAGTTTAACTGTTGAGAAACTGTGTACAATCATTGTAGGTATATTCTGGAGCTTATATTTGTTGTTTTTTTTTAACCAACTATTCCCTAAAAGGAAGGTAATGTTCTTAAGGTTATTTATTCCTTGCCCTGCCCGAGAATTCACTCGTGCGAAGTTTCTTCACACAAGATTCCTATAATGGAACACGACAATAGTCTAACTTTCTGTCAATGAAAAGTTTTTTAATCGGAGAAGTTGTTCTGGACATTATCTCTTATAACATCCAAAATTCCAAACTCATACGCATTACCTAATGATGAAGTTAGTGTAGATGGCTCCTGCCAGGGTTGCGGGACTGTTCGAAAAAGATACCGCGGCCCTGGAACACAAAAGAAGGAACATGGATGGGTTTTAGTCAGTAAAAGTCTGACACTCCCTCCTGCTCAGCCCAGAGCGGGAGGGGTTATTTGATGATTTACCATCGGTAAAAAAAAAAAATGTGTACATGGCTCCACTGAGAATTTTTTTATAAGAAAACTTGCACTCTTACCGCGACTTAGTCCGCAAATATTGTGATAGCTCGGCTAATATGCATGGTATAAATATAATTTATAGCCTATAGCACCCACAAATAATGTATCTTTCAATCAGTAGAAGATTTTTTTTAATCGGATCATTAGTTCTAGAGATTACCCCCTACAAACAAACTTAATATACATATGATGTGAGTTCACGAAAACAGAAGAACGATTTTCTTCTGTTTTCGTGAACTCACATTCATTTGCATCCATTTTTAACCAAATAAAGATAAATGGACTTCTCTCAGTTCACTGAACTTTGCTTTCCGATTGCCTTTCCATGTTAAAGCCGGGCTTGATATAAAATAACGTACGTTTAGCAGACATACATATAACAAGTACGTAAAATATAGTTATATAAAGAGTCTATCTATTCATACACGTAATCTCTTAAGGGGTCATTGTACTCATCATTATGAACAACTTTTACTATGGGACCAACATCGAAATCGCGAAAAAAAAATCCGCTGTTCCCTCCAATATGATCGCATTAACTCGTCAAAATGTACTGAACAGCTGATTTTTTTTTCACGATTTCGGGGTTGGTCCCATAGTGAAAGTTATTCATAATGATGAGTACAATGACCCCTTAAAAGATTTCGTGTATGAATAGATACACCTTATATACATATATCTACATAATACTAACAAACCAGTTTAATACCAAGTCAAGCCGTGGGATTCCCCATAGGCAAAAGACGAACTACCACACAAACTTTCAACCTCTTTTGTAGGGAATGATTTTTTTATTTGCAATAACTATTCCTCCGGCCTCGCTTTCGTTTTCGGTAACGAAACTGTCATGCTTGTAGATAGTGTTTTTTTTTAACTACATGTCAAAGAAACGATGCCGATGGATGGACTGTGTGAGGGATGATATGGCTAGAAAGGAGGTGACTGATGAGATGAAGAGTAATAGAGAAATATGGATGAAAAAGACATGCTGCGACGACCCCAAATAAGCTGGGATAAGGGCAGGTGAATGATGATGATGTCAAGGTTTTGTTGTTAAATGCAAAAAAAAAAACATTTCGGAAAAAAAATCTTGCTTTCATATACCTTTTTCTTTTTTTAAAATTTTATTGAACAATAAAAATGAAGAAGAAAATGTGCTTTTCGCTTTTGAAACTTTCCACAACGGTTTCACCGTTTCAGAGACTAAACATTGCCACGTGAATAAATATTTACTTGTCTACAAACCGTAGCCTAGTAAACAAAGCTCTGTAGATTAAATTAACCAATTAATTTTATACCAGACTCCAATTAACTTCATAATACTTACATAACTCTATTTTTTGTAGGTATTTTACTAAAAATGTCTAGCTAACAGCAATCAGAAAGTCGTCATAACATTCTTATTTGCGTCATTGTTGAGTTTTTAATAAGCGGGAAAACGATCAGAGCCATATCTACACTAATATTATAAAGAGGAAAACTTTGTTTGTTTGGTTGTAATGAATAGGCTCAAAAACTACTAGACCGATTTTAAAAATTCTTTCACCATTCGAAAGCTACATTATCCACAAGTAACATAGGCTATATTTTATTTTGGAAAAAAATAGGGTTCCGTAAGATATTTGGGTTTTTCGGACACAAGGTGTAAAAAATCAACCAGAAAAGTTACTTATTTTGCGTACGCTGCCTAAACTATAAAAGACAGAACCATAAAATGTTCTAATTAATTGTAGATCTTATAAATACCTACAAAAAAGTCCGCAACACACTATACCTATCTATGTCGAGTGAGGCATAACAACCGTTTTTTTATTTAAAAATCTTGAATTTTTTTTGGACTACATTTAAACGCGTTTATTTTACTGATGCTATTAATCCTTATCAAAATAAATTATTTCATCACTAAGTACAGTTTATGTAGATAATATTTGGTCTAGACAATCTGTGCAGCCTGCGGATAATGACTGCGTCGTCGATGTTACTGTCGGTGTCTGTGAATTGACCTGGGAATCATTTTGCTGACCGTGTCTTTCCTGGGTAGGCTTTTTTCAGCGGTAACCGACATCCACGCGGGCGGAGCCGCGGGCAACCGCTAGTTGTATTATACAGGGTGTAAAAGGACTCTTCACGAAGCCGCCAACCAAGCATTATATACATCAAATTAAGTAACTTTACGCAAAAAATATTGCTGGGAAACGATCACAATGACGGGGAGAACAAGTACCTTTCGGCTTCGTTAAGGGTCTTGTTACACCCTGTACCTATATAAGGCCCCATTAAAATAGATGAACACATTTTAACAGAGCTTCAGTACGTCTATATAACAAATGATATCCAAGCAAAAAAAACACTGATTAAAGTGATTTTATTTTGAGGTAAAATAATAAATTTCCGGTGGCACTCTGGAATAAACACATCCATTAGGTCAAAATAAAATCACTATAATCAGTGTTTTTTTTGCTTGGATATCTTTGGTTAGAACTGAACGCTGTGTTAAAATTTGTCCATCTATTTTAATGGGACCTTATATATAATGTCAGGTCAGGTCATGGACTAGTGATATTTAAGGCACTTATATAACAACTATTTTAATACATAAATACACTATACGTGGGTCCAATCTACTTCCCCGCTATTTGACAGCCATTTTGTTTTTTTTTGTTGTTGTGATAAACTCATATCTCTCGACTTTTTGGTCTTACTGATAAAGAAATAGGTTAAATAAAATTAAAATAGGTTTATTCTGAGGGCAACAATATTGTTTATCGTTAACAATACGAAATAATGGGTTCACATTTTTTAAACTTTCGCAAAAAAAGATTAAACTGTCATAATATATATTTTTTTTATGTAAGTTAAGACGACAAGAAAATACTATCTTCGATTAGTGATTATTATTTATAATACACAAGATGGTAGATCTTAACAGACATGTATTAAGTTACCTTCCCACACAGGTTTCTGTCTCTTAAGTAAATCTATTATGTATAAAGTTAAGGCTCAATTTATAAGAGCGCCATTTACTCCTACACTAGCACATAAAAGGCTAAAGTGACAACTTAATATACCGTATTGACGTTAGTATACATTTTCTTGAAAGTACGTCAATAGCAAGACTAAAATAAAGTGAAAAACTTCTATAAACATATTTCATACTCGTTTCATACTCACAAGACTCATAAATTAAGGCCCTGTTTGATCTAATGGAGACTATACACGCAAATTCAGGCACTTTTCAGGTTTTATGCATCGTGTAAACCAGAGGCTTTAGCACAACTTAAACATATAGTAATACGTTGAATTTTGAATCGAAAATACAGTAATCCTATAGCATTTTAGTTAAATTGTTTGCAATAAGCACATTCAGTATCATCCATAGTAAGAAATCAATTCTTAAATTATGGAAATATGATAAATGTGAGACGAGTATTGTCAATTTAAAAATCGGCATATTTACGTTACGCTGACACCGCGCGCTTGTGATAGGGACTTATAGATGTGTGAACGTGGACGAAACAAAAGAGGTATGCTAGGATAATAGCAGGTGGAGTTCTGGGGGCTTATGAGACCGGGACTGCGGTCCCGGATTCCACTTAAAAATACAATAATTATTTTTGAGTAGTATTTTGGGACCACAAATAACATAAACAAAGTTATATCTTGGGAAAGTATCAATAAAAAAATTTAGAAGACAAATAAAAGTATTTTTATAAAACCGTATAATATTTCTTTTATTTCGTACGTTCTGCCCTCCTCCATTGAAAAAAAACACGTGAGTTTATGTACACATACCACACCTGTTTAATTTTTATAACTTTAGTCTTTTAAGTTTTATATTTCATTTCTTTTTATTTGTGTTCAATTGCATACACTATAATGTTAAGTGGAAGAGCGGAGTCACCTAACACAAGCATCTTCTTGCTTAAAAGGTGATCTCCAAATCATGTTTGTTAAGCCTTATGTAATTGAAATAAACATTTTTATTTTATTTTTATTTATTTTATTTACATACATATTATAAGTAAGCTACAAAAAATAAGTCCTCATGGCTCATGTTAAGTGATTTACTTAGGTGGTGCAAAAAACAGCCTTAGCGTCGAAAGGCTTGATTATGCCATTCAACTAAATTTTGTAATAAATAGCTACATAAAAAATGAAAACGGTACCGTCACGAAGTCGTTGACTACGCATTCTGTACCTCAAGCTAAGTAATACTGCGCAGCCATTATTACTGGGAAAAGACTTTTTTTTTTGGATGTATAAACACGTTTTACGGCTTTTTTTTTCAAGGCGTAGAATAAAAACAAAAACATAGTGTTGGGGAGAACATGTACCTCTCAACTTTCTTAAGGGTTTTTACATCCTTCATAACAAGATGTGGGTATGGGTTTACAAACTGTGAGCATACCTCGGCCTAATGCTTGGAGGAAAAAACGCTGTCAAGTTATGTGTTTTATCAACACATCTTCTATTCAAATTAACTAAATTGAAGTGTCTGCTTGTAATACTAAAGTAACAGCTTTTTACTAAATACATATGTATGAAAATGTATACGGCACGTATAACAAAAACCTCTTTTAAATTTTTGGAAACACACATAAATATACCCATTTTTTTATGTCTGTTTGTTCCGGCTAATCTCCGAAACGGCTGAACCGATTTTGACGGGACTTTTACGTGCAGATAGCTGATGTTTAAGGTCTAGCTTAGGCTACTTTTATTATATAAAAAGATTAGGGTTCCGTGCAAAAAAGTTAAAACCCTTCAAATTGATAACAAAATCCGATTCAAAACGGGCAGCAATATTTTTTTTAATAATTTCACTCGACCGACGGTAGCGGGCAATTGCTACTGTATTATAAAATGTGCGTTAACACACCGGGCACAGTTGTCTGGGTCGCCTTTATCAAAAATCGAAATTCAATTTATGTGTCAAAAAAAATATATAAAAAAGCATGAAATATTTACAGCAATGTACAGCCAGTCCCCAATTACAACACGGTAATACAAAGTCGTTATTATATTTCTAGTAAATGTACTCTTTATAAAAATATTTTGTGACAAGGCAGGGAGTCCTCATGGCAAGGTTATTCAGTTTCATCGTTATAACTTTACACAAAGTGTCTGCGAGACACCACCCCGCATAGTTTATGTTAGATATTGTGTTGCTGTATATTTACATTTACGAAGACACAGTGTCTGAGCTGTTTGAGTTGATTAAGCGAAGATGTAAAGGGTGTAACAAGACCCTTAACGAAGCCGAAGGGCACTTGTTCTCCTCGTCATTGCGATTTTTTTTAGTGTTAGACCATACTTGGAAACCTTCAAGCTACGGAGATATTGGGGGTCAAAGTTCCAACATTTTCACAAGTTTTTTTTTTTAGGATACATGTTTTTAATTAAGTACTTTACTTTAAACACCTCCACGACCCCCGTACTATTCAATCCATCTATCAGCACAACGTTTGGAATGCGTTACTCTGAGTCCTACCTTAAAACGTGATTTTTCATCCCAAAAAAAAAGTTGTTTCCCAGCAATAATTTTAGCGTAGAGTTGCTTAGTTTGATGTACAGAAAGCTTGGTTGACGGCTTCGTGAAGATTCCAGTTACAACCTGTATAAAGGTGTTATTTTGAACTTGCACCTAATATATGTAGAACAAGTAATAATAGATGAGAATACTGAATGAGATTTTTCCAGTACAGGGCAAAAGCCTTGTCTCGTCACAACGAGTTATTATCACCAGCCCAGTAGATGACTGCGTGTCATATTACACATGGTTGATGGTTTTAAAATGTTGCATAATCAGCCTATAATGTTCCCACTGCTGTGACACTCGGCCTCCTCTCTATGAGAGGGAATGGGCTATAATCCACCACGCGGGTCCAGTGTGGGTTGGTAGATGTCCCATGTCTTCGAATTTTTGGTTCTAAGACATGCCAGTTTCCTCCCATGTTTTCCTTTAACGTTTTGAGAGCAGTGGTGATGAAATAAATTACACAAAGTAATGCGCCTGCCTGGGTTCGAACCCACGACTTACTGTACGTAAGTAGGGGCCGCCACCACTGGGTCACCGCTGCTTATACCACCAGGTTTATTCTCGTTTATTTTAATCGAAATAGCACACGTACACGTCAATTTACCAAATGCGAAACATCGAATCGGAAAAAAGCAATTTGTACTAAATTAAATTTTGATTGAATTTTTGTAAACCGATTGAAATTATGTATGTCTACAAAATGAGTGTTTTTTATTTAATAAAACAATGGAACATGTAGGTTGATATTCGATTTATTACCATACCATTTACTAGCATGTTCCAAAATTAAAAGATTGCAAAAAAGAGAGCTCGAAGGTAATATTTATTTTATTTTCACAGGATAGATAAACCTGAGAATTGAAAGAAGGCTCCTAGGGTAAGACAATTAAGCTCTGTACACATAACAAAGTTTTATTTTTCTTGCTTTTAAAAGTAACTTGGTTAAAATAATGACAAAGTAATCACAGATAACAGAAATCATATGTCTGAAACAATACTTATTTTAATTGAAAAAAAAAATACTACTTCGTTAGTCTCGTGATAACAAGCGTGACTGCTGAGCATGGGGTCCTGGGTTCGATTCCCGGATCGGCTAACGTGTTATTGGGTTTTTCCATCAGGAATTCTCAGTAACAGATACGGAGTCTGGATTTGTGCCCGATTGATGGGCACAGATGGGATTGATAGGCTCGCCCCCTATTTGAAATAACACTTAAAATATAACTGTGGGTGTACTATTAGGTATGTCTCTGCCTGACCTTACAGGATTACAAGCGTGATGACATGTGGTTATGTTAAAAAATGGCGTTGTTTTTTGCCATGATAAAGCCGCGATTATGGCCTCCAATTGTTAAACCTCGTTCAAATTCAATTTGAAACTGAAAACTGAGTCAGATAATGGTCTATGTGCCACATCCACAAAGCCGGCTAAGTCCTCGAATGATGCTTTAAGCCGAATGTTCCGAGAGAAGCTGAAGATTTTATTAACCATTTGTAAGTATTCAAAGGAGGTTGTCTGACATCTCTCTGAATCGATTTATGTTCTCGGTTTTCATTCTTTCTTTCTTGGCGTCTAGCTAAATTTGTTTGGGTTTATTTTACAACCGTCATTTATCTTATATAGACATTCTGTACAAAAGCTGTTAAACCTATATAATTATTCTTCAGACAGTAGATACAATATTATTGTATGAATTGTTTCACTTTTTAAACAGGGCACATCTTTTTTTATGTTTAAATTTTCGGAAAATTCATTTGAAATGGAAATATAACGAACAGCAGACTATGAGGTAAATGCACCTTTGTTCAAATGACTTGATCAGGTTAAAAATACACACACCTAATGTGGACAGTTTTAGCTCAGTCAGGGGGACTCATACATAAACAACGTGATAATCAATTCAATTAAAAAGGGTTACAAATACCTCTACGGATATAAATCCGTGGAATTATTTCTGTTTCATTTATATTGTGTTACATCACAATACAGGATATACATTATATTCATTTAATAACATAGAACTTCTTGGTTCGATTGCAAAATCTTCACTGGTTCAGTGGAAGAAAAAGCATTTACTTTGAAGCAAGTTTCCTGTCGAATTTTCAAAGGTTTGCCATTAGAAAACTATTAAGTCTAAAGTAGGTAAATAATCATCATACCAGCCTATTACTGTCCCACTACTGGGCAAAGGCCTCTTCTCAACAGAGAAGGCACGAGCATTGATCACCACGCGGGCTGACGGGTTGGCGATTTCAGACTTTTTTTTTTTAGTCCAGGTTTCCTCACGATGTTTTCCTTCACCGATGTCTGTGATGTCCAAGATAAACTTAGAAAGTACATATGAATTGAAAAAGTCACATTGGTACTTGCCCGGATTTGAACCCACAACCTCATGCATGAGAGGCGAGGCCTTAACCTCTGGGCCATCACGACATAGGTAAATAATATTACTAACATATTATCTTTTAAATCCAGTACAAGCAGACACATTCATAAACGACACCTCGTCCAGAATTTACAAGTAGAAACTGCAAAACTTTATTTAACCTAGGCTGAAGTAAACTAAATGTCTTACAATCCGTAAAGCTTTAAAGCGTTTTTCAAAGCTACGCAATGTGCAAATAGTGAGACGTTGAAGAATTATTGAATTTAGAACAGAACCCTATTTTTGTGTCTAGGTCAGAAAAATTGACAGTCGGATTTTCTAATGGATGTGTTAGCAACGTTTGGGATTAAAAAAAACACATTTTAAGCATTTTTAGGCTGTTTCTAAACGTACTGGCCTGAAAAATCAAGATAAATCTAAAGCGTGTTCTCGCAAAGATGCGTAAGAACTTCACGCCGGAACAGTTATATTTTTTATAACCTGTTCGAATACAATCAATATTGACAGAGATTTCAATGCTATAGTCTGTTTTTTTTAATCTCAGAGACTAAATTGACACATGCAAATGTCAAACTTACAAATAATGATTTTTTTTTTTTTTTTTATTAATTTTATGGCCTGGTTTCAGAGACCTTTTAGCCAGTACAAATAATGATGCCAGCTCTTTTGTGTAGTGTTGTACCTACGATACCGGTTTGTTGAATCGTAACTTTTTATATTTATTAGACGATTAGAAAAAAAAATACAGATGGCATCAGTGTTGTTAGTACACAGTAAAACGGATATATAAACCCATTACTCTTAGAAAACGGTAGAACTTTTAAAAATTATGGCAATTATTGGAACTTGACACCATACAAACAATAGTAATACATACAGGCAGTTAGTGTGTGATTTTGAATATGGCAACCCTAAATTTAACAGGTAAAACACTGGACGCCGTTTTATTTCCCTAAAAACGATACTACTGAATTTTATTAACGGCATTTTACGGTAGTGGCTCATGACTATTTGAAAATTGCAAAAAAACTGGCAACCCACATAATGTCAGTTTAGTCTCTGAGATTAAAAAAAACGGACTTCACAGCAGTAACTGCTGTGAAGTCCGTTTTTTCTGTCCGCTGTTCATGCTTGTAACTGCTGAGCAGTTACAAGCATGAACAGCTAGGCAGTCATAAGTACTATCATAGCGTAGATACTCCCCAAAAATAACCTACAAAATAGTATGCGTGGGTTGAGAGCCTACGCATACCTCAGGGAAAACTGTAATGTAAACTAAACGTACTTATTTTAAAACATACTAACCAAAACATATAGTCATATGAATATTTAGTAGAAGGTGGGTAACCTACTAGAACTGACATAATAAATGGATTTATACTTCAGTTCCAGCTGGTAAGACGACAAATTGAGTTTCCAACGTTTAGTTTCCGAGTACATGTTTAGATATTTTAACAGAAAGATCCTATAAATCATGTATGTGTAAATATAAGGGCACATCACAAAGTGTTTCCCGATATTATTACGACACACAAGACATGTGTCCCTTTGATGTCATAAACGTACATACAAGGTGTAAACAAACCCTTCACGAAGTTGTCAACCAAGCATTCTGTACATCAAATTAAGTAACTACACAAAAATTATTGCAGCGAACCGCCTTTTTTTGGGGTGAAAAATCACGTTTTACGGTAGGACTCAATGTAACGCACTCCAAACATTGCGTTGGTAAATGTACTGAATAGTACGGGGGTCGTGGGGGGGAGGGAAGTGTGGGGTTGAAATAAAGTTATAACATTAAAAACTTGTATTTAAAAGAAAAAGTTGTAACTTTGACCCCAATATCTCCGTAACTACAAGGTCTTATGAATAAGTGCCTTCCAGCTTCGTCAAGGGTTTTTTACACCCATTAGGATTAATCAGGTAATACCAAGTAGAACGCAGCCTTTGCATACAATTTTGAGATGATACGTCTTCGTGATCTTAGCAACCATTCTTGAAGCAGTATTATTTTAGAAGTTTTCACACACTGTGACAGATTACAATAACACTGCCATAATTATGAGGTAGTGGTAGGCCCCGCTGAAAGATTTAATTTTAAAATCTTTACAGCGCACCCCTAAAACGCGTTGCCAAGTCACATTGCCTGTTTATATTGCCTGTGTTTACATTGCCTTAAAACATCAATTTTAAACTTTCGCCCATTCCTGCCATTTTAGTTACCTTCCGATTGAAACTTTAAAACACAGTTTTGACAGGAATCCAATCCGGGCCGCGAATAGTCGAACGTTCCAGATACCGGTCTGCAGAGTTTGACAGCGTTAGGTAGACTATTTGTGGGGACTGAGCCCGACTCAAAGAGGCTTCGACTTAACTGTGGTTGAAACTAGAGGGTCTATTGGAAAACTAAAATAAACATTATCAATTACCTGTTACGAAACAAAATTAGGCTGTATTGTGTTATATTCCTCTGGTTTTACGAAAGGTTAACTGCTTTTTGAGCCGGTGTGCGTTCGTGACCAGGTGTATGAACTTGGACGAGGCAAAAGTATATGGAAGAATCGTAGCAGGAGGCTCGGACGTCTGTCGTTTCTGCCTGTCCCGAAAAGAAAAATCCAGATTTTTGTAGAATCCAACTGAACGGTTGCCCCAATATAAACGGAATGCGGAAGACGACATACAAGCGCTGATTCAACTTGGGAACCTCATTAAGTATCATGTCCAGCTGTGAACTGCGGCAGACTCATACACATGTCATATAATCTTGGACATTGTTACGGACAGAGGCCGTCAGTTCGAGTCCGGTCTGTTGAAAGAATTTTCTAAGATTGCTGGTTTTCAGTACAAACGGACCACGGCATACCATCCGGCGTGTAAGGGCATGGTGGAGCGTTTTCACAGGCAACTTAAGGCGTCCATCACGTTGGGGTCACCACTATAAGGGTACCTAATGAGAAACTTTACACTCTGTTCTTTATTCCCCCTGTAACCATCATATGTATGTATAAGCACACGATATATTCATCAATCTACATAATTTATTTTTTTGTGATAAATCACTGTTTATGGCAGCGCGCAATGTTAGGCACGCACTGTATATGTTGCGTGTATATGGAATTACATTTAATACTTGTTTTCGTTGAAAAAAAAAACTTAGAACTTCAATATCTCGGTAACCAGAAGTTTCCTAGGTATCGACTACAATAAAATGATCAAAATGACGAGGAAAAGTGACTCTTGGCTTCTTTAGGCGTCTTTTTATATGCACTTGTTACCTAAGTTGCTTTTCTTTAACGCGAATGGATAAAATAAGGATTGAGTACATGAGGAAGTCTGAAAGTGGCGCCGGTGACTGAAAAGTTGTGTGCTGATCGGTTATCGTGGTGGTATGGACATATTGTGATGTGGAGGAATGAGGAGAATGTCGAGAAGAAAGTATGAGTATGAATGTGGATGACTATAAGAGTTGAGGAAGACCAAAGAAACGATGGATGGACTGTGTGAAGGATGATATGGCTAGAAAGGAGGTGACTGTTGAGATGACGAGTGATAGAGAGTATGGAATGTATGCTGCGCAGACCTCAAATAAATTGGGATGATGGCGAATGATGATGAAACCTTAATTGCTTCTTCTTTTCGAGCTTTGTAACTTTAAGAAGAAAAGAGAAAAGTACTTTAGCAAACTTTATCCCACAAAATTAAAACCTTTTTTCGGGAACAGCACCGGGAGGTACAGAAAGCAAAAAATATATTACACTAGTAATATAATATTCCGGGGCAATAACGAGTCAAGAAGATAAACTTGTAATAGCCTTCACTTTGAAGTTTTAAAATTAATGGCTCGCAAGTGGGACGTAGGGTAAGTGACGTATTACCCGACATGCTGAGTTTAATTTTTTTTTTTTTTTTGCCATACAACGTGGCAACGCCGTCTCTTGGGTACATTACCAGTTGACAGCGTTGAGGAGGAGTTTTTTGACGCCATTTTTTAAGTTTGTTGCTAGGTTATTTACTTTAGGTTATTTTAATTAATAATTTTTTTGAATTCATTATTTTTGTAATTGAATTATGTTGGGATATTTTAAGTCGGGTTAGAGTGAAGTGCGATTTTTAATTTCGTGTCAAGCTAGATTTTTATGAATGTTTATGACTACTCTGTACCATTTTAACCGACTTCTGAAAAAGGCTGCCTCGTTAGTCTAGTAGTCGCAAGGACGACTGCTGAGCATGAGGTCCTGGGTTTGATTCCCGGGTCGGGAAAAGTATTATTGGGTTTTTCCATCAGGAATTTCTCAGGAGCAGCCACGGAGTCTGGATTTGTGCCCAGTTAATAGCAATACGCGGATTACAGGCGTGTATGTATTTAACTCTGTATTATTGCTAAAAGTAATAATAAAGATATATTTTTTAAACTTAGACAATCAATTTTTGGTAAAAAAAAGCTACTACTCGGTAAACGAATATCGAAGTGATAGACTTTAAAGTCATAACTTAACTCGAGACTTAAATTTTTATTTGACTTATTAAATTGTTATTACATCTCTCAATATATATATGTTTATATTTTATATTATAGCTCTTAGTTTCTTAAGAAATGTTATATAATTTACAAATGCTTCCTCTCTCCCAACTCACTTATTTTGCTGTGCCCGACATGATCTAATAAGTTTACCACTGAAACCTACATGTGGAATGCAATAAAATATTGAGTATTATGTGTATATAACTTTGTTAAATAAGTGAAAATTAAAATAAACCACAACCAAACCAAAAAATTAAAACAAACCACAACCAGTTTGGTTTAACCAAACCTTCAAGTACCAGCATTATTTTTTCAATACAGATTTAGGTTCACCTAAAATATCTTGACACAGCAGTATCGTATAATATCCGTTTACGAGCCCGACTGCTTCAAACCTCGACTAGTAATTTATTCATAGATTGTCATATACGCGTGTGCAAGCATTTAACGCTAACCTAGAGCTAACTAACGATATAGAACAGCTTTAACTCGGAAAATCAGCACCAAGGGTGGGTTTCAACGGGGACACTGATCGTGATCAGCAGATCTAAACGGCTATCAAAAGCTCTGTGTTTATATTTCATAACAATGATGACATTGACATTTTTGAACGTGGTTTTGATGTTGTGCGTTCAGTTTTATTTGTAAAATTCGCCTTAAACTAGCTAACAAATTTACAAGTAAGTTCGCGTAAACCGCTGTGCATGGTGAACTGAATAGTCAACAGTCAAAAGGGTCAAGTTGACTTGAGTTTATTTTTACACGTCCATGATTTTCGACAAAAACCGGAGGCACTCCAGAGAGCGCGCGGTGAAAAAAAAAATCGTTTTCATAATTTTAAGAATTTATATCATATCTATGGATGATACTAATGAGGGCTGTTGTTTTCTGAGCTCACCAGATGGCGCCAATGTCGATTAAGGTCCTGTCAATAATTCTATTTTATACTATTAAGTACCAATAACTTAATAAAATGTTTATTTTATACGTATAACAACATAGTGTAAACTTTCATATATTTACAATATTCTCCCTAAAATTAGCAAGCATGAAACATTTAAAAATCATTACTGTACTGTGTAGTACTGACAATTAAGATTATGAGTTGCTACTTAAAATTTTCAAGTCATCATGAATCAGGAATGGCTCAAAATAAACCACAATCGTGAATATTTGTAAAAATACGTGTTAAAACAGCACGCAACGCACGAACAATCTATGACATCTGACATATCGGTGCCCCCGCGCTACACTAGCGCCACTAGCGGTGAATTCATACGATAGCCCCCATTGTGCTTATTGCCAACAATTTAACTAAAATGCTATAGGATAGTTGTGTTTTGGATTTAAAAATCGACATTATTTTTCTACCGCGCGCTCGTGCCAGCCAGGGCCTCCTATACCTACGCTCATCATTTTATGTGACTTTGACAATCGAAAAACGCAAAGTTTAGAATCCCCCTAACTTAGAAGTACGAGTAGTATCTTATCCTAATCCTAACTTCTTATCTATAGTATTATAAATGCGAAAGTAAGTTTGTTTGTTTGTTACCTTTTGACGCCTAAACCACTGAACCGACCATCCTGAAATTTTGCATATACGTTGTCAGGTGTACAGTCCTCGGGAACAATAATTTTTTTCGGGATGAAAGATATTTCAATTTAAAAAAAAGTACTTTTCCCGAGGAAAACAACAATAACGTTCTTATGATAATAGATAGCGCCACGTGTCTTTCGAATCATTATTGGATTATATACAAGCAGGATGCAACCCGAATTGATTGTCAAATTAAAAAAAAAAGCTAAAAATAATTCATTAATTATAATTAATGAATAAAGGTTCAGACCTTTTTAGACTTTCGGGTTCGTGACCTCTAATCAAGATCGCTACAACCACGTGTCAAAAGGCAAATTATTATCATAATAACCACACCCTGCAGACAGCTAGATTATGATAACTTTAGCCATAAAAATGTACGAAAAAACCCATTCGACAAAAGATTTGCATACTTTTTCCCAACTTTAATTGAAAAGAGAAAAATAAAACTTTATTCGCCGAACCTTAATTCTTTTGTTACTTTCAAAGTTCTGAAGAAAATCGACCAAAACAGTTACAGAAGTAAACCGAAATTCAGAAAACTTATTCTTGTCACAAATTCTATGAAAAACCTCGCGTGGTTTGTACAGTTAGCAACTTAAGTACACAACTATTTCGATATTTTGCCTACTTACCTGTACCTATCATGAAAACTAAATTTTATTTAGTTTTACCAGCACCAGTACATAATCAAAATGCCGCAGAGAATTATTTTTGGATAAGATAAGAAAAGGCAAAACACCGGGAGGGTTGGAGAGGAATGGAGGAAGTCTTTGCCCAGTAGTGGGAGAGAAAAGGCTAATAAAATAAAAAATAAAAAGATCACACTAATCTTTATCGCTAATACGTCAAAAATGTATTTAAAATATTGATTTTAATTAATCAAAACTAAAATTAAAAAAAAAAGAAGATTAAAGATTGTAAGTTTGTACATCGGGGGTAATCTCCGGAACTAATGATCCAATACAAAAAAAAAAAATTCACTGGCTAAAAGCTACTTTATTTGTGGGCTATAAATTATATTTATATCATGCATATTTGCCGAGCAACTCACAACTTTTGTGAACGAAGTCGCGGACGAAGAGCTAGTGTTAAAATAAAAACTTTTAATATTGCACTACCAACAAAATACTTTTTATCCGTCTGTACAAAATAAATCTTATACTTTACGTAATGTCATATTTCCCACCAACAAAAAGTAGCCAAGAAGCCATGATATTTTTCTTTAATAAAACGAGCAAACTTTCAGTAATAAATAATGGTCACGAACTCGTTATTTACAGTGTCACTGACCTCAGTTTCCAACTAAAATAGATTTCCCAAAAATCTATGATGAGAATTTTATAAAATCTGGCCAAGCGCGAGTCGTACTCACACGCACACAGGGTTCCATAGCACCAAACAATATAATATTGTTTTACATTCAACAGCAAAACTAAATTAGTTATTCATAGTATGTTAATGAAAAACAAAGGTATTGCTGCAGTTTGATGAAAGAGTCCCATATCACAAAAACTGAACATCAAATCTTATTCAAACCAATTTTGTGTGAAAGTTTTACTTACGTTCTACAATCCTAAATTTTTTCAGAATTTTCCTCCTCTTACTTTAGAAATTAGAGAGAGGGACACACATTTCAGCACATTGGAAGTGTATCTTTCAAACGACTGACTTTGGCAAAAAATGGTTTTGGGAACCTCATTGTAATTTTTAAAGAACTATCTATAGACACCCCGCTGGTATAGGTTGGATTAAAAAAATATTATTTAGTTTCAGTTCCATGTATGGGGAGAATACATTCACAGAATACATCTACCTACTAAATTTCAACTGTGTAATCCAAATAGTTTCGGAAAAAAGTGGCTGTGACATACACGGACAGACAAACATGGAGAATCTATAAGGGTTCCGTTTTTTGCCACTCGGCTACGGAACCCTAAAAATGTGGATAATGCATGTTATATTTTACCTGGAAATCCCAGCTGTCGATATTTTATGCGTCATATAAAAATTATAGCTTATTTTAGTAGGTCATGCTCTAAAATATGGATTACTAAAATTCTTTTCAACATATTTCGTGTTACAATATTTTATCTCGAAACCGAGAATAATAAATGGCCAATTCAATAATGTCAATTCCAGGTTCCGCTTTGCTTGAACGGCTAACGTCCAATGCAATTTTTTCCTGTTTCTGTCCTACATAGAATAGTCCAATAACCTTCATTTCTATGCGACAGTGAGGCAACGATTCATAGGCAAATGTCATTGTCGCAACGGTTCGTCTCCGCGAACTAGTGTGCTTTCGACCGCGATCGTCACAACTTATAAGAACGCCGTGTTGTTCAGTGGTTTCTTGAAAGAACCGAATTCATATACCAAAACTTTGTGAATTATAGAATCACTTTCTATAAGTCTTGTACTTATAGGTATTTTACTAGATTTGTCTTTAAAATCATGAAAAACAACAAATCGTAAATTATTTCTTTCTCTTACTATGTTAATTTTTGTTTTCAAATATCACAGTGACTGTACTATTTTTGAAATAAATACATTGCGCCTTAACCACTACCAAAGTTTGTCGCTATGTGACTGGACAAGCAATGTAAAAATCACACAACGATACTTCTTGCGACGAGTTACCCAACCAGCAAAACCTTATCGTATAGCAGCCCATAGAACGTTTTTCAAGAACTAATTAGTGTTAGTGAACGGTTCTATAAAAGACCAAAGAACGTTTACACACCCCGGATTTGGCGCAGATATAGCGTTATTCGCTGATATACTAGTTCTATAGCAGCTTCGGCGTATCATTTTTGACCTGTTAAATTGATGTTACTCTGCGATATGTCACCAAACAGTGATGTAGTTGTCACGCGTAACGCTGTTATTGTACTTTTATGTTATGTAATAGTGATTGTGGTGCTTTTACATTACTATACCACGATAATTCGTTCAATCGTTCATTCTCATTTAGTCTGTGTGTTGATATAGTTAGTTAGATTGTGTTACAGTCCTTATTTCACCAAACAGTGGTAAGTAATTTTACAATATTAAGATTTTTATTATGGCGACCATGCAGTAGTAAAATGCGCTAGTAGTAGCGACCCAGGCAGTGAAATAGAGTTGCGATCACAATTTTACTTACTAAGTAGGCATAGTTTAGTACGATATTTTTAATGCCCCTCTCAAATTAGTGAGTTTTGTTTAAATTAAATTAACTTAATCGAAGACTAGTTCCATAATTTTCCACTATAGAATAAAAAGTGTAATGTTGGCGACTACAGGCCTTCTATAGTACTATTGTGAAAGTAGTGACCGCCATTATGATTAAATAAATTAGGGTTCCTTTGAAATCATAATATAAACAATTCTCGTAGATAAAATAACCCATCTTCTTTCTTTATCTTTTCCAGTGTCTTCACAATAAAATAATTGGGGCGGCTGTGTAGCGGTCACGTTGCTCGGAACTGTACCTTTAAAATTGAGTGACGTTTAGAATCACGTACCGACTGAATTCATATTATAATTTTGTGATGTCTGATGTTCCTTCCACCCTGTATTGTTGATTATTTTTAATAATTATTTTATGTAACTGACTAGGAACAGAAATTCAATTTACTTTTTGATTTCAATTCTGTTGAATTGAATTGTGAACAGTTTTTCATTATTTTAAAATAAAGTTCTTTTTTAATTTGTAATTGTATCTTTTATTACAAACATCATCATGCAGCTCAGATTATAATCAGTTGTACTTCATAGAGCGTCGTGTGAAATGTCAATAGCCCAATTTTTCAGCTCATCGCATAATTGCTCGTTTTTATGTTCTCGGTTTTGTGTTCACTTGAGCGTTCAGAAGTTCTTTCACCTGTACAGCTGAACTCCATATCGGCACTTAAATCATTTACTATCTCTTTGCTGGCTTCTTTTCAAATTTTTTAAATAAAATATTACTTTGTACGGAACCACTTTCCGCACTTGCATTCTCGATTTGACTTTGATTGCTAGCAGTGGTTTCATTATAGTGTATTAAAGGTATCTAAAACCCTGTTACATAACAATTCTGCGCTAAATAAGTGTCTTCGTGATCGGTATAAGAATGTTAATAAACAGCGATTTAAAAACTCTTATAGCTTAAATTTCACACATATGGAGTAACACCGAACTCAATTATATCACCAAATCGCTCTATTTTTGAGGAGGCATGACTATTATGTCACTATGTACTATAGCAGATACATCAAAATACACAATATCACAAAAATGTCGTATTACTCGTATTGTCGTATTATTGTCTTGAGTTTCAATAACCATTAATGAGACAGGCCTATAGTGGTAAATTGTAAACTTATATAGATTAAATTAGATACAAAAGGGCAACGATCAGCAAGTTTATAGAACTAAGTAGTTGTATACATGTTTTTATTAAGCCTTATTTAGTACTTTTCTATAACGGTTGTATAAAATGGTAATGTAATTGTTTACATCACTAACTTATAGAACAATTTTGCTGTATAAGCTTATAGAGCAAAAAAGTCTTGTGAAACACCTTTATACAACATGCTCTCACCATAAACACCGTTATATCACGTTTACAAAACTTTTTTTGCGAAATAAGGTTTAGTTATAGTACAATTTTGCTGGTTGGGTAGTGATGTGCTTGTGCAGATCCACTAACGTAGGCTATCGACATAGTCGATTTTTACTAACTAGGTTTTTTTATTTTTATTACCTGCGGAGAAATTGCGTAACACACTTACAGTAGGAATCGATTTCATTATGTTATCTGAAATTACATTTATTGAAATATTATGTCAGTACAACAACATTCACTGGTTCACATATTTACTTTGTTGCTCAGACCAATTTTTCGAACAAATGAAGATTCGATAACTTTCCGATTTAGTCAATCACTAGCGTAGGTATTAAAATAAATTGCTTTTGCACAGCACAACGATAGCGACGTTGTTTTTGTATGGGTAAGTTGTACGGTGCATGACAAATACACGCTGTGTTTGATAGGATAAGGTTTATAATTGATTGTGTAGTACGTTCTGTCGTAAGAAATGCGGGTGTATGTGCAACTGCGTATCTATTGCTTTTACTAAACTGCATGTGTAGTAGTTGAATGGTGGAAGGAGAAGTCTAACGGACATAATATCTCCTTGTTTATTATACCTATGGTCTGTATTATTGGGTACACCTCTGCCTTTCCCTTTGGGAGTGACGGTGTGATGTTATGGTTATAACCCCATAACGTTCCCACAGCTGAGAGGCCACCTGTATGAGAGGAGGAGTGGGCTATAATCCATCACACGGACCCAGTGGGGGTTGCTGGCTGATTTGTTCGATACAAAGACATTCAAGTATTTACGATTATAGACGGGACAAGACAAAGAAAATTGTAATGTATATAATAATATTAATAATGTTCGCTCTATATATATATGTGTTTTAAATATCTTTGCTTTCATACTGACACGCCACGGAGCAGTCACTGTAACAACCCTATTAGCTCTAAAAGACTGCACGTAAGAAAAGATACCTAATTGCAGTTTCCAAAAGATAATCGTAGAAAAGAGACAATCAAACTTGTACGTATCTCCATTATATTAGACTAGCGACCCGCCCTGGCTTCGCACGGGTGCAATGTAATACATATAAACCTGCCTCTTGAATCAATCTATCTATTAAAAAAACCGCATCATAATCCGTTGCGTAGTTTTAAAGATCTAAGCATACACAGCGACAGACAGCGGGAAGCGACTTTGTTTTATACTATGTAGTAATCCCTAGCGTTCTGCGCTAATATACTTGTGATATAAGTGTAATATTAGATTTCAGATGTCCTCGTTAAGCTTCCATTACTAAAAGTATGTCCCAAATCGGTTGAGTGGTTTAGTAGGTTACGCGACACACATAGATAGATAACTATGTAAGTATAATAAGATAGTTCTTTTGACGACCGACGTCTTCATAAGATTCTTTGTGGAAGTATACTTTGGGAAAAGTTCTTTCCGTCTCTGTCGTATGTAATTGAGATTATTTGCGGCACACCGGTAACTTTTCGAAGTGATCTAAAGTCGAAATCTATAATCGTTACTTAGTACGTGCTTATAATAAAATAATGATAATGTTAAGACATGTTACTCTACCTTGTTGTTGTGTCTAGGTGGCACTTGTAGTTTGAAATGTGAGCGACAGTGACATAGCGATATGAATGTACCAAGTAACGTTTAAAGATGTCGGCTTAGGCTAATATACTAGCCAATATTGGGGGTTGTCTGAATCAATAAACAAAAAATAATTAAAAAAATAATATTCTTTTTTTTTGCTAAAACGCCTAAACCTCAGTCTGTAAAAGTCTTTCAACTTAATTTATTGATAAGTTCTGAGATTGGCTGTTGTCATTTCGTTTAGCCAATCACAGCAGTTAAACAGATACTATTTATAACTTGTTTATTTCCACATAGCGGCACGGAAGTGACAAATATCGAAGGAGTCGAGTGCGCATCTTCGACGGAGACACCATGGCTTGTCTGCGTGGAATAGCGCTAGCTCTGTGCCTCTAGCAAATAGAATAGAATAGAATAAACATTTATTCGTTAATGGACAGCAGCAACACAATAGAGCAGCACATACATATTACTAACAAACAGCTTAACAATTAATTAAAACAGCTCAACTCGCCGAGCATGCCCATAACGAAAGGGTTACCTACTCAGCATATGCTGGGTGGAAAACACTCAGCGCTTGTTTTCCGTAGGCCCCCCGCAGTGACACACGGATGAGGGTAGCAGGTAGTACATAAATAACGTTATTCTATTAAATGGGCATTTCTATATGTGTAAAAAATAAATAATATAAAATAAATATTTTTGTCACAGAGGTTAACATAATTATATCACTTATGATAGAACACGAAAGTACCTGCCAAATAAATAAGAACTTATCCGAAAACGAAACACATTTGATTGACATGACGCACTTCGGGCCGGCCGATGCCGCATCGGCCTATGCATTTTTAAATTGTAATACCGCCATGTCATTTAGTGAGAGTGAGACTACTGCCTAGTTAATGGGTCAAATCTTCGTACAGCTGGTGTAGATCGTGATGCAAGGGCAGCAGCATCCACCGCAGCAGCCACCGCAACATCCGCAGTATAGTGTATACGCAGGTAATTAGTATTTTATTTTAATTGAAAAGAACCTAAAAAAAATGTTCAAGTTAAAGAGTAGGAGAATCTAAAGTTGTGGGGTGCAAGGTCACAATTTTTTAATAAGTTTTTAGAAATATTAGAGATTTTTTATACGGCAGTGATGAGAGGCTTTTAGAAACAGGACAACGGTGTATTTTTCAAAATATATCATTTGCTGTTCAGTGAAAATGTCATTATTTGTTATTTCTGTATTACACAGGCTGTCGTTTTGCATCCTGGTCAAATTCAAGGAGGTATCTAAACTAATGATTCTCGACCCGAATCGATAATAGAAAAGGTAGTTTTTTTTTACGGATATCGGTAAGTGTAAATCACCGGTATTAAAACGCAGCCCGTCTGTTCCTAGCTCAATAAACGCGCCGTCACACACACAAACGCAAACGTTTATTCCACAATAGAATTATAGACAGTATGGAAACTAGGGGGTGGTTTACGCTTACCGATATCCGTAAAAAGTAAAAAATAAATAAAAAACCTACCTTTTGATCATCGATTCGGGTCGAAATCACTAGTACAGATATCTCCTTGAATTTGACCAGGGGCCTTAGTCTGCTATTGCAATAGTGTCAGAATGGTCTATCATTGATTTAATAAGGCCCCGCGCAGACGATTTACCCTTTGTACGCACGTCAAACGAGTTTCGAACGCGCTTCAATACGCCGTGGGCTAGGGGCCTTATTAAATCAATTATAGACCATTCTGACACTATTGCAATAGCAGACTAAGGCCCCTGGATGCAAAACGACAGCTTGTATTATATTCTTATTTATACTCTTAAGTATAACCAGCAAAAAGTGTTTCAAATCATTATCATGGAAGTCATTTTGTACACACGTAGACTGTTTCATTTTGGCAGCTAAATCATATAAAATCTCAAAACTTTCCCTGACCTATCTTGAATATACTGCGTATCGTAGCAGTAAGCGCTTGACCCCTTAAAACACCCCAGTCGTATAGTAAATGACCCCGTGACAGGTGGCGTTCTTTATCGGCCTCCTTCGTCACACAGTTTTTATTAAGAACGTGAGAACCCGCAGCTTTTCCGTCTTTTAAGCGGAATATAAATTGTTTCTTCACAAAAAAAGAAACTTATGAGAATGCCTGCTGAATTGTCAAACACAGGACAATTCTAGATTCTGCGTGGAAAAAATATCTTTGGATACAACGGGTGGAAATAAAAAAGCTACCGTAGGTTTTTAATTGTGTGTTCCAACCTACATAAATACGTTGTATAAACCGCCATATACACACATTTATCTACCAGAAAATGCTTAGAGAATGAAATCTAAATTGAAACTAAAAATAAAACTAAAATAATAACAAAAATTAAAACTAAAAGTAAGTACCCACATAATATACAACGACAACAATAAGACACTAGACGTCAAAGTACTAAGTCATAAGTCATTTAATCATTTGTTAACACAGGTACAATAAATAGTTGTTATAAAACATTACAAGCGCGCTATGTTATGCCCGAAGGCGTACAAATATTCATAGAGGTCATTGACATTAAAATTGATAACCTTAAATATTGTATTATTGGAATTAAAGTATTAATTGATTTTGACAAAAATAAAAAAACAAAGAAAATTAAATAAAAATATATAAATGTCAAAAAGTCAGTGTAATTAAGTCAAAATTCAAATTATGTTTAAGCAAAATAAAAATAAAAAAGAGAAGACAATTATTAAAGTAGTACTCCACCGCATCGCTGTCATTTGGGAACTTGCCCAGAAGACTGGCAGACTTACCACGTTGAATGGCAATGCTAATTCTCTGGACAAAGAAAGAGCTTGCCCTCTGGTCACGCGAAGTTTCGATCAGTCGGCGAGAGATTTGATAGAAACGGTTAAAAATATCTCGAGGTGTCGACAAAAAGAAGTATTTTTGTCAACAGAATTATTAATAAGTCACAAAAATTCTGTTTACTGCTCAAGCCCGTAGTAAAACTATTTATAAATCAAAATAGACAAGATCAATTGATTCCAAATAACATTCCAGTCACAACAAACCAGATTTAGACACAATATATAAAAAAAATCCTATCACGTATCAATGTGGCTCAGGTTTTACTTCGTAGAATTGAATGGTGTATATCAATCAAATCTTTCAATAAAGTAATCTATCAGACTTCGAGCAGTATTCTTTTCCTTGGCAGTCTATTTCTAGATCTCGGTTTTTCATCCATATATCAATAAATATTCCTTTTTTCTTCCATCATACCTACCTAACTCGGGCTTTTACGATATTGCTATTCCAGACATAAAAGCAGAAATCTTAAAAGTGGATTTCCCGCGTTTATTCAAAGGATCACAAGGCAATCTCTAGCCTTCATTTGCTTTACGAACACCCAAGTAGATGTGTGTAGCTTCTATTTTATCTTACACATTATGGCGAGATTATAGTACTATTTAAGATAAACGTTCATGCTATCACAATAAACCGCTCGTTGGCTATGAGATATTGGGTCAGTTTCGTTCGGCCACTACCGTATCATCACAATGACGTCAATGTATGAATGAAACCCAGTAACAACGGATAAATCTGATGGGGCCGATGCCCTTACGTTGTACCGGCTGCGGTTTTTGTATTGGATGTCTTACCGCGAGTAGGGCGTTAATAGCAGTACGAGTATCTAACTTCATTCATTATGTGAACCTTTCCATTACCAAATATGCCAGTTTTTTACCTAATTAGTGTCTCCGAAAGTCTTCCTTACGATATCTTTAAGTTGACTGTGAGCTTATTCTTATGTCATGACAACCTCGGTATTAGTTGTTCCAATAAATTCAACCCAATTGGTTACATAGTCATTTGAACAAAGATCAATTTAACTTTAAGTATCCTAATATATAACAGCTTATCCCAGAAATTCCATGTCATACATGCAGACAATATTCACCTGTATTATACATATATCATCTCGTAAATCTCCGTATGCATCTACGTGAACCATGATTTATTTTAGAACCTCTGACGCATCTTGTGCATAACTTCATACAGGACAAGTACCAACAATATACTCTTTATAGCTTCCAACTTTATAGGTACATCGACCAATAGCTATTAAAATATATTTCGACTAATAAACCAGATTTAAACTTCAGTCTTTTTTTACTGTTTCATTGAGCGATCAATGTTTGACATTTTTGGTGTTACACTGCTAATATAGTTGTCATACGAACAGCAATTATTTGCGCCAAATAATTGCTGTAAATAAATAATTTATTATAAAACGAAATTTTAGAGGGCAGAGCTGTTCGGTTAGCTTTCCTTACATTATACTCCGTAATCATTCGTCACTATTGAACAAAGCATGCAACCTTTTGTTTTTTTTACCGACTTTCTTCAAAAAGGAGGTTTTCAATTCGTCATTTATGAACCGCTTTGAAAAAATCTTTTTTATGTGAAAGGATATACTTCCCGATTAGTACCATAGAAATTTCATCAAAATTGGTTCAGTAATTTGTTTTTTTTTTACTTGAATAAGTATGTATTTTTTCTTCTTGGGCTATGTAGATGAAATGATGGTTCTTTAATAACTGCTAGTTACAATGTAAAAAAAAAAATCTTGACAAAAATTTGTGTGGTCTAATACAACTAAAAAGAATAAAATAAAAAAAGTCTTAAATAACATTCGGTTTCGGTTTCAGGTTAGGCACTAACCACACGATAACGAAGATAGAAGACATAATAAAGATGCTTTAGAGTACATATCAAATGACAGTTTGTCTTTAAGGTTTGCTGGCCTGCTATATGAACAATACACACATGGATATTTGTGTGAATAGAAAATAAGTAGAACATTTTATGTGATACAGAATGTGTTCTACTTATCAACTAACTATACCGCAATAGGGTTATGTATTACGATAGTATAACGCAGTTTAACAATTTTTCAGTTTTTTTTTTTTTTCTTAATAAGTACCTCGCATATGACTAAAAGAGTGATGAATATAAAGAAAAAGACCAAAGAAAAGGTGGATGGATTGTGTACGGGATGATATGAAGGAAAAGGAGTAAATGATAGCGTGACGATTGACAGGGAAAAATGGAAGAAGAAAAACATGGTGCGCCGAACCCAAATAACACGCTTATGTGTATGTGTGGCAGAAAGACGATGAGCTAAAACCTCGCCTATTAACATTTAAATATATTCCGAGGCTAGATGAAGTGCATCACCGGCATTTGCAGTTGCTTCAATACCTGGCTGGACCATCTCTTGACTTCAGAACTCCTTTTTTCAGCTCGCATAGCCATATAATTATGTGACTACTCGTAAAACATAAGTGCTGGCAGTTTCGCCACAACGGTAATGTTTTCCTATTGTTTGTCTTTTTATTTTAGTATATGCGTGTAAATGTTACGTTATATTAATATATATTTTGATATATAAATTTATAGTATTTGATAAATATTCATTTATATCCTTGTAGTTTATCTTGGTATTAATGAAAATTATTTTCAGATAGACACCTACCACTGCTTGTCTGCATCACTCAAAGGTTGACTGGAAGAAAATGTCTATGGCATTAAGTCCGCCTCTGTCCTTTGCCACTGGAGTATTACAGGATGTTGCATAAGCCATGTGTTGCCATGCTCCATAAAATTTTATGACACTATTGGCGTAGTCCCTAGCTCTAAAACCATCCCAAATAAATAAAAGATCACAATCACTCATTTTATCATCCAATTTACCCCCAATACACAACTTATCATTACCAATTTCATGTACAAACGCCTTAACACACAGATATTTGGCATCCACCCAACACTATTTACCTAAACGGATAGTGTAGCATAGATAAAAATCTTTGTGACGACTTTTATACCGCGTAGGCGCCGTATACATACATCCAATATTATCGGTGATTTTGTTATATATTTTGATTTATAGACACGGAATTAGGACAATCCATAACATAAAGACTTCCACGAAGATATGAGGAAGGAAGTTTGAGAACTTTCTTCAGTGTGCCGAAAAGTTTGTTTTTCATAACATCGGAAGTAGGTAGGAATGAAGAATTCGGTGCTCTGAAATGATTGATGTTTTGTGTAGGTATTATAGATGGCTATCATTATCAACTGTCCTGGGTGTAAACGAAACCCTCACGAAGCCGTCAACCACGCATTCTGTACATCCGTATCCACAAGTAAATCTACGTAAAGTTATTGCTGGGAACGAATTTTATTTTTGGTGTCAAATATTACGACTCAATGTACCGCACTCAAAAAATATTGTGCGGATGGATGCATTGAATAGTACGGGGGTCGTGGAGGTATTTGAAGTAAAGTTATAACACTAAATACTTGTATTTCAAAAAAAAACTTGCGGAAAAGGTTGGAACTCCGACCCCCAATATCTTCGTAACTAGAAGATAATATGGTCTAGAACAAATAAATCGCAATGACGGGGAGAACAAGTGCCTTTCGGCTTCGAGGTACTCTTACACCCATCATTTGCCTTTGAAGAAAAAAAGCATTAAGAACACGTCAAACAAGCATGGACTTTCCATGTTTTTTAATTCTCAGATCCTTGATAAGTTCAACTGCAGATTAAAAGCTATCGAAATCGAGGTTGGACTTGTGGTTATTACATAATATATCGCTATTACCTACACTAATTTACCACATGAGATTTTCGTCATCGGTATTCCAGCATACAATAACTTATGTACAATTTCACCGCCTACATTAATAAAATGAAAAATGTAAATGACTGTAGGAAAACAGAAAGATAAGTCCGCAGTATTTAAAGTACTATTAAACATGTATTTTAATTACCTGAACGGACTCAAAGGGACATTAATTGTTTCTACTACATGTAAATTGTAAAGAGGAAAAAAAATCTCTCATAGTTGTTCCAGAAAATTCGAAATGAGAAATCCTCTTACGAAAGGACATTTTTGTGTCAATGCGTATAAAATAATATTCCCTGCTTATTATTCAGGTCAAATCTGGGCTCTAAGCCAATCTAAAATCAAGGAGTCTAGAATACATTGCCCCAAAAACATTTTTCCTAGATTCTATTTTCTTTACCGGCCAGTCAAGACTAAGTTAACGTGTCAATAAAAAAGTATTGACCACAAACGAAGACACATGACAAGCGAAGATTTTAGGGCTAGCAACACTCATAACCTCATTCGTCTTCCAATGAAACCACACCTTTGATTGCTCACGCACAAAGCCTTTTGGCCCCTTTCTTTAGTGCTATTCTGAAGATAATTGACAGAAGTATTAGTCGGAACAAAAGGGTAAGTGTACGGAATGTTCCGGAACAATTACTTGGATACGGGTCCTTGTGTGAAGATGTTACTACAAATACAGGCTCAAGACATCTAGATACGTGTTTATTGAGCTTAAATCCTTAATCAAATCAAGAGATCAATATACTTATCTTTAAAAACCTTCTGTACCTTATTTGCGAAAATAAATGATTTTGATTTTGGATAATCGTTTCAAAAGATTTATTAAATAAATAAATAAAATAAATAGCGCTGAACATTACACACAGCGCCATCTAGGTGCCACACTAAGCAACGAGGCTTGTGTCGTGGACACCAGATAGTTGATATTACTACATAGATACTTTTTGTTTGTAAATACATACTTATTATACATATAAACATCCATGACTCGGAAACAAATGTCCATGCTCATCACACAAACATTTGCTCCTACCGGGATTCGAACCCGGGACCCTAAGAACGTAAGGCAGCCTCACTACCGCTGCGCCATTCGGGTCGTCGTTATTAAATAAACAATTTATCAAGCAATCAATATTTCGTTGTGCCGTAGCAACCTACGGTATCTTATTACCTACAAGATTCCTTCTTTAAACGGATATGGAGAGTCCTTGTATTTTAAAAGCTATCTATTCTTTAACTGGTATTAGCAAATTAATCTTCTGATGAAGGTACGAGTATGTGTTAATTTTCTGTGCCATTTCTGCACAGTGTGCTCAGAAATCTGATTTATTTCTGTGTATGTAAGTAGTTAGACTAGTTAGGGCGAATTACATGGGCCTCTGTGACGCTTGTCAAGACATGAAACCTTTACCGACCTTTGACCGCATTCCACGTCCGCTTCCCTGAATATTTGTCATCAGGGGGATACTAATTAATTTAAGGTAGAAAGAAGGATATGCTTGGAGTCTTCTGAGGGATCGCATCCGGAACGAGGTGATCCGACAGAGAAGCAGAGTTGTAGCTCACAGAATAAGCAGGCATATTAACCGAAGAACCGATGACCGTTGGGGTAAACGAGGTCTTGAGAGGACCGCGAATCGGCCAGCGTAAGAAGTGTCGGTAGAGCGACGGTCTTCGCAGGTAGCAACTGGACGAGAGTTGCCGAGAATCGAGTTGAGTGCGATTGAAGAGGGTTATGTCCAGCAGTGGACTGTTGTAGGCTGATGATGATGATATTACGGATATAAATACAGGGTGTAAGGGAAAGTCTTCCTCAGACTGATGGGGTGAATTCAGAACGTGGTACTAAGATGACCCGTGCAAGAAATTATTTCAGGAACGTTATAGGAATCCAATAAACTTGATTTGTTTTATTTCCTCATACGCAATGTATCGTTACCGTGGCAAAACGCACGTAGTGATCGGCAAGCGCGACGACGGATTTGATGAACTCTGTAGCTAGGCAGGAAGTGAACAGCTGATTTCACGCGTCGTTCGTTAGAGTAATTCAACATCCATTGTTGGATTTTTGATTTTAGCCGTGTGTTTTACATAAATGGCGTGTTGCGCACAGGGAATGTAATTTTACATTGAATTAAAGGAATAGTAACTGAAAAATCGATAAAAATTAAAACTTTCCGGCGAAAAATTCCTGTGGAATATGATTCATCAAATAAGGAGCTCAATGCACCCTGTCAGGTTTTGGAGGGCTGTCCCTTACACCCTGTATAGAAAGGAAGAAGGATATAGATATAGAAAGAGGCATAGAATGTGAAAATGTTCAAAGATCACGACAAATCAGGATCTAGGTAATGATGCATTTCAATGTTAAGAGGCCTATTATACTTCGACCGTGATTTTTGCTATTGGCCAACTTTGGCGTTCTTAGTCTAAGAAACTGTAAAACCTCGATAATACTCAAACTCAAAGCATTTATTTCAATTAGACCATTACAGGCACTTTTGAAAGTGAAACAAAAAAATCTAAGCTACAGTCACAAGGCATAATAACTTGAGACTGTACTGTAGTTGCACATTCCAAAGCGTAGATCTCTATGCAGAAGATTGGACAAGAAACTCCATGGACACACTTTTTAATCAAAATATTGTTACAAGATCTTGGTTACATCACATCAATCACTTATTAAATGGTGGAGAATAGTTATTAATATAATAATATTGTATAAAGCGGTCTTCCTTTTCCCAGTTTCTCCGCAGATATCTTTATTGAGTCAAATAAATCAAAGAGACTCCTTCAGTCAATAAGTGAACTATACTAACAGAACTTACAAAACGCTTAAATGACCTACAAAAGAAAAAGTATAATAGGATATTAATCCATTCTTTATATCCTAGGTACCTAATTCTGAAGCACGACGTCTGTAAAGTTTTAACAATGAAAATATTTCTTTGTAAATTATATTATTAGCTCAGTCTTGTAACATTAGTAGACCATTTGTGTCTAAATAACTTATGCTTTCTTTTATGTGGCCGATTCGCTCACACAATGAATGAATTGTAGGAAAAAAATTACAAAACAAAAAGAAAAGCAAAACAAATAAAATTAATAATAACTCTAACTTCTGAAGTCGGTGACTTTTGTTTGTTTGTTTGATTCAGTTTTTTTGTCGCCGACTTCTGAAGCTAAAGTAATTTTTCACGTTTTTGTGTTTTTTTAGAAATCGGTTTTATTTTTTTGCAAAAAAGTTTATTTTTTATTTTTTCCATTTTTAGTTGTAATTTCCTTTACAAATATATTTACGTTGTTAACAATACATTTCGTAGTAGTAGATTCTTCCCCAATAAAATGGAACTGTGAGTGTACTGTATACATCTGCGTACCCCCTCAGAGCATACAGGCGATTGCAGCAATCACGACAGATTTGCTGTCTATTATGGAAGAGTTTCGTTCCATATCTCCGAAGTCCATCATCAGATCATGACAATCATCAGATCTTTCAAACAAAAAAAGAATTTCTTCGATTCGATTTCGATTCGACAAGTCGTATATCTACCTTTTATGGCATTACGTAAGCGAGCGAGATAGACATACGAATTTCCGAATCGAAATAGAATCGAAGCGTTTGTGAATAGTGAAAACAGGTGTCTTCGAGTAATCGTTGAACATACATAAAAAAAAGATTCCGACGAATTGAAAACCTCTTCTCTTTTTTTGAAGTCGGTTACAATGATTGTAACAAAGTAGTACTTATAAATTAAATTGACTCTTTGAGAGTTCAATCATCTTTCCTTACCACAGATAGTTTTTAATCTGGAGGATACTTACTAATAGGATACTTTTTATCTCGATAGTATGATCCCGTGGGACAATTATTGAACTCCACGGGGGCGAAGCCGCGGGCATAAGCTAGTGTTAAACTAAATCATAGATTTAAATTGAAATTGGAACACGCGAAAAAGTGTTTAAACTGAAAAAACTGAGCTCGCACATCTCGCATGGAAACATACTTACGTTTGCAGTGTCAGTCAGCGAAACCAATGTCGTTAAAAAATAAGATACTTACGTGCTCATTTTTGACACGGTAGGCATTAACACTATGTAAATCTTTGACCCACAAAAATATAACCCTGAGCTGCCATTTTAATTAGAGGACTAAAATTAAAACTTCAATTTAACACCTTAAATTGAATACAGTAATTAATACAGGGTGTAAACAGACCCTTAACGAAGCCGTCAACCAAGCATTCTGTACATCAAACTAAGTAACTCTAAGCAAAAATTATTGCTGGGAAACGACTTTTTTTCGAGGTGAAACATCACGTTTTACGGTATGACTCAATGTAGCGCACTCAAAACATTGTGCTGACGGATGGATTGAATAGTACGGGGGTCGTGGAGGTGTTTAAAGTAAAAAATCTTACATTCAATTTCTTACATTCACATGTATTAAAAAAAATACGAAAAAGTTGGAACTTTGACCCCCAATATCTCCGTAACTAGAAGGTTCCGCGGTTTGGTCTAGAACAAAAAAAAATATCGCAATGACAGGGAATAACTATAAAGGGTCTTGTTACACCCTTTATAGTTATTCATTCTTGCTAACTACAAATTCCCTCCAACTTTCCTGTACCCTGAAAAAAAGTTTTCATTTCAACTAAAAACATATCCGTATGTCAATGTGATACATGGATCCTTTTAACCCTAGAAACACTAGACTAGTTATAGGGGTAGACTGGTCTGGCGGGCTGAAATACTATTCTCTATCTATTTCTAGTCCACTTATGCTTATTTGAAATTAAAGCTCTTGAAGTTACAATCTAAACAAATTTTAGAGCTTTTGTTGTCAATAACGTTCCAGTTAAAAAAAAACATTGAAATCGAAAAAAAAAAAAACTGGCCTTTGAAATTCTGAAACGTCATCATTTTTACTAACCTGACTTTAGGTACACATAAATGGAACCGTCTCCACTGGTGTGTAAAAGTCTTAGATGAAATGAAAAACAGATTCCAATCCTACTGCTTGCGATGGGCTTCCTAAGATGGTCTTAAGAGCAGGAACCGCTCGAACCGGAAGGCTCATTGGATGATGCTTTGAATGCAATCCTTTATAAAAAAAAGAGCAGCGGTGGCCCAGAGGTGGCGGCCTCGACTTACAAACAGTAAGTCATGGGCTCAAAGTTCGTAATAAATTTATTTCATCACCACTGCTCTCAAAACGGTGAAGGGAAACATCGTGAGGTAACCGGCATGTCCTAGAAGCAAACATTCGAAGACATGTGACATCTACAATGGGCCGCAATGGGCCCGCGTGGTGGATTTTAGCCCATTTCTTCTCATAGAGACGAGGCCGTGTATCTCAGTAGAGGGAACTTTATAGGCTGATTATGCTTTATAAAAAAATATTTTATTCCTAACAAAAATTCAATCTCAATCTCCTGCAGTAGATACAAATGAATACCCATAAACCCAATCAATAAAATTAATAATCCAATACAAAAATATTGTTACAAAAAAAAATGCAAATCCCATAATACGGGTTTATTGTATCTCTTCCACCAATTGGGTAAGCGTAGGAAAATAAAAACACAAGAGCACAAAATAATACATTGGGTACGCAATACCTACTAGGTTCTTGTACTTATGTACTGCCGGGTACCAACCTGTCACGGACAGAAATTATGTTATAGCCGACAGGTAGGGTCCGCATTAACGAAGGACTTGATTGAGGACCGGACTCAGGTAAGATAGTCCCATTTTTAACTAAAATAAAACTGTAGAAATAATTTTATTATCTACATGAAATCATTGAGACGTAAGAGTCATTCATACGTCACACGTTAATGCGGGGGGAGGGGACCGATGAAGTGCGACATTGTGTGACATGGAGTGGGAGAGTCCTAAACGTGACGTCACATTTCAAAATATAAAATTTATCTAGGTACTAAAACGCGAACATTAACGAAAAAATTAATAAAATGGCATGGCAATGGCAATATGTGACGTCACAATAAGGAGAGCCCCCCTCTATGACAAAAATGGGGGGGTAAAAAAATCAAGAATTGTAATTTATGAATGGGCCTTAATTAGCTTTAGTTATTAAAATTGCTTTACGATAGTTTTTGAGACCATCATCAAATTACAACGTAAATATTGTCATGAACCGTGTTACAGAATGGACGATGTAACGCGCCTGTTTTTTCGAAGGAATTAAGCAGAGGTATTATTATTTATTACCTATTGGTACTCCCATATTCGGTTCAGTTATGTTTTAGTATCATTGAATAGGAGCGAGCCAATTTTTTTTTTTATCATTTCCCCGCACTAGGAATTTCTCCTGTATCGTGGGTACATTTAAACTCACATGCACAACCAGCCAGACCCGGAACAACTACCTGTAGATCATATACAAATATTTGTTCCGTGCGGGATTCGAAACCGCAACACGCAGCGCAGCAGCCAATCGCTCAGCTACTGCGCCAACCGTGCCGTCAAATGGGCGCACGTATCCCAACTTCGGGCTTCTGCTAAGAAATTCCTAATGGTAAAACCCAATAACCTCATGCCCAGCAGTTGCGTTTGCGACCATTTACTAAACCAACAACGACGATCGTGTTAAATATTTGGCATTTATGACGGCAATAGGCCAATAGGCAATATACCTAACCTTAGCAGGAATGGAAATGTGGGTGTACTATTAGATACACCCCTGCGTAACCCTTCTGGCATAACAGGTATTATGTATGCCTCCTACGAGAAACGTTATTTTTCATTTTCCTGCCTGAATCCATCCCTGTGTCCAATACATGAAAAATTATCCGTTCGCTCGGCCCATCGAGTTCCTGATTGAATAGACATAATTTCAGATATAATTTGTTTTACGAACAAATACGATTTAGGTACTTCGATTCCGACAAATGAGCTAATGGTGCCGATTCCCTTGGTTACAAACTAAACCAAATTTAAGTTCAGTGCATCTTTTTCTTTCTATTTCATTAAGAAAAGGACAGAAGATACATTTTAGTTTAGTCCTGTCAATTTAATCAGCGCTTATTACAAGTTTAGACGCGATTAAAAAGTTTACCACTAAAATTACATCAAATTACGTCAGGTGCCGACTAATTTGACAGGACTAAACTAATATTTATCTTCGGTCCTTTTCATAATGAAATAGAAAGAAAAAGATGCACTCAACTTAAATTTGGTTTAGTTTGTAACCAAGGGAATCGGCACCAATGTCGATCAAACAATGTAGCGATTTTGTTCAATTCTCTGTAAAAATTTGTATAAATGAAGGTACAAAGTTGTTGGTTTTATTTTCCGTTCAGTTAAAAGGCCATTTTCATCTTTTCCCGATACATCGTAAAGGCGACTAATGGATTATCTAAGGGGTATCTTGGGCCTATAATAACGTCATATTGCAATCGTTAATTCTGAGGCAATATTGCTCCATGAAACTCGAAGAAACATACTGAGTCTTTATTAGTACCTACTATCTTACTTCTGCGTAATTTTTCCTTTAGTTCTAAGCTCTATGTTAAGGGTTTTGGTTTCCGCACTTAGTCGTTAAAGTAGACCATTGTGCGTGAGCCATGGTGACCGTTACTCCAACCAACCTACCTGCCTTAAGAAGCAGATCTAACTTCCCGGTCTTCTCAGGACATCCGCAAGGGATCTTGGTGTTCCAAGAGTCTCCTCGCGGATCTGGGTGACGCCGGTGCACTCGAGGAGCACGTGCGCTACCGTTTCCTCCGCCACCATGCACACTCTGCACAGGGGACTGTCAGTAATACCTAGTGTGTGGAACTTTTCTCAGTGAGCAGTGTCCAGTGATGGGCCCAGTCGCAGGCTATCTCTGTCCAGGCGCAGAAGACGCTTGGTCAGCTTCCTATCCAGGGATGACATAGCTTCCTTGGATTACCCACACCCTGGTGTCGACGACCACCATTTCTCCGCTTGTGTTTGAGTGTGATCCTTTAACCAACTTCTAAGGATACTTGAAAGGAATGTGCACAATGCGTTCGGGTCCGAAGGCTCTTGTGCTGCTTCAGTTAGATTCGATACAAGAGCAAGGGAGCACCACTTCTTATAACAGTATTATTTGAATCTTACTAAGTAAGATGTAGGTTGGTACCTAAGTTTCTCGTATAAATTCTCTCTAATTCTCAAGTACAAATTTTAAATCATTTGTATAGTAAGTGTGTCTTTAAACATAACTGTAACATCTTATGTTTACCAAATTTTACGCAAATAAATGTACTTAAATACTATACGTCCTACATTCCTCCGCCCCATAAGTAATCAAATATTAGGTACCTTCCAAAGGCCATGTACAAAGTTAGTCCGTCTCGACTTGAATAGGTCTGGGAACAACAGTGATTGATTGCAGGCAAACAGTCTAACTACAGATACGATCTGGCACGAAACATATGTGTTAGCAATCAGGCTTTGCTGTTATGTATGTGGTTTGGGAGCTAGAAAGTTTATTAAAGTTAGAACCGTTGTGTAGGCATTGAATCAGACAAGAGTCTAGATATCCGAGTACAACAACTGTTCTAATAAAGGGTGTAAACGTACCCCTTAAGGGCGGCCAACCCGTCATACATTTCATACAAACGCTCGTACGTGATTATGCAGTTGTTACACATCTATCTTTGATTTTTTTGAACTAATAGGTATTTTGTGCACTATATCTAGGTTTCTATGATAGCAAAAAATAAAAAGTTGTAGAAACAAATTAAGTATAAGCCTCCAAAAATTGCTGTTTTGCACAAATTTTAACTGAATTTTGGCCGTTCATAATGTACTCATAAACTGTAAAAGTAAAGAAAATATCTCGATAGAAACCTTGCATATGTAATGAAGATTCTTAATGATAAATATTTATTTCACACACTTGTAAGACTTATTCAAAAACACGTAATTCCCGGAACAAGTTTAAGAAATTTTCGAACACTATTTTTCGTTCAATGTCATCGCGTTAGGCGGTACGAGGTGTGCGCCGCTGTGGCTCTGGATGAGACAACAAGCTTTTCGACCATGCTCGCGTTGACGATAGACGGACCGGGAAGGGCCCTCTTAACGAATCCGAAAGGCACTTGTTCTTCCCGTCATTGCGATCATTTTTTTGTCCAGACCATACCTGGGAACTTTCTAGTGAGATATATGGTGTCAAACGTTCAAGTTTTTCACAAGAGATTTTTCAAGCAAGTTTCTAATGTTATAACTTTACTTTTAAATATATCCTCGACTCCCGTACTATTCAATACATCCGCACAATGTGTCGAGTGCGTTACATTGAGTCCTACCGTGTAACATGATTTTTCACTCCAAAAATAAAAATAGTTCCCCAAAAATAATTGTTGCGTAGAGTTACCCAGTTTGATGTACAGAATGATTTGTTGACGGCTTCGTGAAGGATCCTAATACACCTTGTATGTAAGCACAATTTCATATTAGATTTTCGTCTCCTGAAGTTAAATGCTGCCCTAGTCACTGAAAAGACAGCGTCAGTTGCAGAAGTTACTATGTTTTTACCCGCCTTCACGACAACAAAGTCAGGTTTATGTTTTTACTTAAATAGCAGAATGGTAACCATGGAGTTGAGGTTTGTCGGTTAAGTCCTAATAAAATTTGAAGATGGAGTAGCTTCTCACTTAACCTTTAAGAGAAAAAATCAACGTATAAGAGTTCAGCACCCCAATTGCATTAGGTACATGTTTCTTTCATACTCGAAGGATTTTGAAGACATTCGTACTTAATATGTACATTGCTCTCCACCTCCAAGTCCACACGGGCGAACCTGCACAAGCTAGTCCTAAATATTGAAATACAGAAACATTGCCCTAATTTTGTTTTACTTCAACATGACGGAAGTAAACGTAATAAATACATCACATTATTCGCTTGTATACAAACATTATTGGTAAGTCCTGTTACAAATAACAACAAATGTGTTAACTGTCTTATGAAAACAACCGCTTGTTTACAATGCGCAATATAAAACACTAACAGAGCCATTCATAATGAAATGTGGCATCACTCAAAATAATAACGTCCAAATCGTCTGATCGAGTGAGAAATCAAGAATTATTTATGTGCAATGTGGTGGTGTGCTTTGTGGTGGCACAAACCACCTTTTGGCTTTTTAGAGCAAGCAAATGTAATTTAACATGAAGAAATACCTAATGCGTATTTTAGATAAATAATTACCAATAATGTTCTCAAGGTAATTTAAAAATTAAATAAATACAAAAATAATATTTTACACAGTCATATGCAGGAGAGTCAGGAAGGCCGAACTGATAGCGACAATCCCATGGTTGTTCCAACCCTATGCGTAGCAGGGCGGACAGCACTATCGATTGGCACGACAGCGATCGATAGAATAGTATATTCGGGAGTGCGCGGGAGAGACCGGTGTGGTTTCAATTTCTTACAGTATATGTGACGTAAAGTATCCATAGTTTGAATTCAAGACCTAATAGAAATATTAAATTCCCATAGACCTAGAAATTAAATTATGTGTTGCATAAATTCCTGTAAGCTGTAGAAACAATTTCGTGTTACATTGACGCAATTTATTAAAAAAACAGTTAAATGGAAGTAAAAGATAGATAATTCCTTTCTTTCAGACAGTTTTTAAGCTGAAGTGGCCTTAATTAGAACAAACTCTGCCATCTTGTCTTTTCAATTCAATTTCCACAGACTATTTCACGCATATTTTCCAACAGCGCCGTCTTGTCAATGTCACTTTAGTGTCAAAAGAAACATGCAGCGCTATATCGATAAGTTTCGACGATTAATAACTACACTACCATTTGCAGTTAATTCTACTGAAAATTAGCCTATTTTTGCACTGAAAACACAAATAAGTACTTAAATAGTAATGTCTGGCGAAAATAAGATTATACATAAATTACTTTTAGAACGAAAATACCACTTTAGTACGACTATATGAGTTCTCCAGAAAATATTTTTATAATTTCAAAGACTGTTTCTCTTACTAAAGTAAAACATGTAATCATTTAAAATTTATTTCGTTAATTAATTTTTGGTTTAAAGTCTTATAAAGACTTTAAAAAGAGAAAATTTAAATAGTGAGTAAATAGTGTGTAGGCAATAGAGAAGTAATGTAAGTCAAATCTTATAAACGTTATACAGTTTAAACATTCTTTCCGGAGTCAGTTTTTAAGAATATAAAGATGGCTAAATAATAACTGTCACACGGGTAGATCTTCAAGGTTAAGCACTGCTTGCTGAGGTTGGTCCGTGGATGGGTGACCATCATTACAAACCTTTCCTCCGTGCTTCGGAATGCTCGCTAAGCCGTTGTCCCCGGCTGTCACTTGTAGATCTCGAGGTAGTCAGTGGCCCGAAAAACTAATAACCAGTTTTTCCATGGAGGTACAGGAGAATTGCAGGTCAGTATTACAGGTCAGATAGGCTGACGTTCCATGTAAAATACTGGTATTCCTGCCTGCTACCTGCATCTGTTTAAGACTGGAAGCCGGCCACGAAAAAAGACTAAGCGGATTGATAAAAGGCAGGCAAACGATAATTTAGTTTCAAATTAATACACCTACTACCAGACTAGATGATTATAAAGATAATTATGTTGTAAAAGACATAAAATAATGACGCAATCTAGTGTGTAAGTGACCACAAACGATAGCGATATGATCGCCTAGGTCACACTGTTCAGAATAGATGCGATACTCGTAGATGTATATCTATCGTATCTATTCTGAACAGTGTGATAGATGTCTAGCTACCTACCTATGTATTTTCTAGTACTGGTAAAACTATGGCTATTTTATGATTAGGTATACTTCTATTTGAGTAAAATAGTGAGAATTATGTATATCATACAAAAACAAATACCTGGTGTAACAGGACCCCTCACGAAACCGTCAACCAAGCATTATGTACATCAAACTAAATAGTAACTTGACGTAAAAATTATTGCTGGCAAACGACTTTTTTTTGTGGGATAAAAAATCACGTTTTACGGTAGGACTCAATGTATCGCACTCAAAATTATAATGATGGTTGGTAGAAAATTTAGGGGAGTAGTGGAGGTGTTTAAATGTAAAATTATAACATTTATAACACTAAAAACTTGTTTAAAAAACCACTTGTGAGAAAGTTGGAACTTTGACCACCAATCCGTAACTAGAAAGATCCCTGGTATGGTCTATAAGAAAAAAATGATCGCAATGACTGGGAAAACAAGTTCCTTTCATGCTCTTTATTACATCATCAAAATCCTTCAATAATATTTTTTCAAACAAAAGCAATACAGATTTTCCTCCATTAACATAAGTAGTATACCCACTTGCTCAAGGTTAAGCAAAATACGGCTCCCTCCCGTATCCCTCCATTATTCAGTATTTTATTCCTATAACAAATAGTTAAACCGTATTTACTGTTCTTTTTAGAGATCCGTAGAATGATAAAAAAATCCTTTCCTTAATCCAGGGTTAATGAAGACAAATCCAGCGTTGCGCGGACAGTGAGAAATAAGAACGGGAAAAAACAGAGTGAAAAAATAGTTCTAAGCGGTTTCGTTTATGTGTGGCAGCGGAAACCAGGATATATGGTAGACAGGGTAAACTTAAGAGGGAACCGGGCCTGCGAGGAATTTGAAAAATAGGTATTTGAAGAAACTATTGCCGTCGCACTGCGTCAATCCTGCCCCCGTTGAATACGATTGGGAGCTGCAGCTCAGTCCTCGCATCACGGCCGTAAAAATGGGGAATTTTTTGACATTTTTGGAGCGTCATATTTTCTTTACTTATTAGTTGCTGAAATTACATGGACGTGTCTACAGTAGACCTTGATTTTATTAAAAAAAATGATTGCTCCATAGCCATTTTTCAGGAAGAAAAAAGGAGAATACTTTTGTATGGAGAATCACAGCCTCTGTTCCCTCATAATGTTCAGGCATTCGAGGTAGGAAATAAAAGTTTGAATTTAGAATTTGACTTTTTGTTTTTTCCATCAGGAATTACTCAGTACCAGCCAGTGAGTGGTTGATGGCAACAGGCTAGCTTCCTACGTATTACAATGGGACATCAATGTGAATGTATTTTTACCATTGCCACTCGAAAAGGGGCATTTTATTCATCGATAACAGTGAATAAAACGCTCTTTCACTCACTGAGTGAATAAATAGTACATTTTGATATAAGTGGGGAAACTTTGTTATTGCATTCGAGCGCGGAATTAACACCCGAGCTGCAAGCGAGGATGTTAAGGAGCCGAGAACTGCAATAACAAATCCCCACGCGTATCAAACGACGTTTTTCAATACACTTTCGAAGAAATAAAATATTAGAACGGAAAGTATTTTTGTTAGGAATTATTAGGAAACTATGATTTAATTTGCTTTTTTTCCGCGCTTTGCTTTCGCCAGGTTGAAGAAGATGCAAAGGTATGATGCCGTATACAGCCTACTATTAAAAAAAAAAAAAGAAAATTTTTTTTTTTTTTTTTAAATTTAGAGCACACTAGGATGTTAATTTGTTCATAAAAATAAATATTTGTTATAAATAATCATGTTTATCTATGATATTCTATTTATAAACACAATTTAAATACTCTAAAAATATTTAATCCGTAAAGACGCATATTATCTCTTTGTCGGGATTAAAAAAAAAACAATCACCGCCGACTATAGATATAGTTATTGAACCCTAACTTATCTGTGGAAATTTTTATTTCCGCACGTGTGCGGAAAAATATTAAAAATCGCACACGTGTGAAATACATTGCATGTTGAACCTAATCGTAGTGCGATTAGAACCATTTCTCGAGAAAGTGTATTGAAAAACATTTTGAATTTGGAACAAGCACGAATTATGAACAAAAAATAAATAAAACGTGCCGGACAAGAACTGGATTTCGAAAACTGTTGGAAAATAAGTGCAATTTCTACATCAAAAATTTAAAAAATGACAGTAATTAAAAAAAAAATGAAGTGAAAAAGGAATTCGAGCTGATGATTTTGGGTCAAATCCACATTCAAATGGTGAACATTTTTCTCGATCAGAAAAAGTTTTTTTTATTTTTTTTTAACTATACATTTTTTATGTTTATATTTATTCCTTTGTTAACTTATTATATTACCGATTAGGTATATAATAAAATGTGATAAATACTCATCTGCTTAGACTTATCCCAACTTTATTGGGGTCGGCTTCCAGTCTAATCGGGTGCAACTTAATATCAGTATTTTACATGGAGCGGCTGCCTTTCTGACCCAGAACACAACCCAGTTAGTACTAAGTGGGTAATACGGTACCCCTTGGTAAGACTGGTTGTCAGACTTTCGGGCCACTGATTACCTGTAACGACTGTCAAAGAAATACAAATGACAGCCGGCTCAACGGCTTTACGTACTTTCCGAGGCACGGAGGAAAGTCGGTATGTAATGAATTAGTGGTCACCCATCCACAGACCGACCTTGGTAAGCCCGGCTTAACCTTGAAGATCGACCCGAGTGGTTGTTATTATTAACCCACGAAAAATATAAATAATATACTTCTATTTATTTTCTCGCAGTCAATGGTAAAAAGTAGAGTACACAACTCGTGAAAAAAATAATTTATCTCGGTTCTTGTATCCCTCGCTCCGTTCAGGATTCTACTCTAGAATCCCTTGCTACGCTCGGGATTCTACTCTAGAATCCTTCGCTGCTCTAGGGATCCAACTTTGTCCCTCGAATTAAATTCCCTTTTTTTTCACTTGTTGTATAATCTACTATTTTGGTGCACCTCTGCTTAACCGTTCGGTTATTACGTGAAGTTATATTTATTAAATTAGATTTTTGAATAGAGTCCTGCTAACTAAGATTACCTGTATCGAAAACAGATGAGAAAAGAACGAAAACATCTAACTTTGAATCACAAAGTGAATTTTCCAGTTATATGTGATAATCAGCCCTACATTTGGTGTTGTCTAGTACAAATCACTTTCGAGCCATGATTAGGCAGTAAAGACACCAATAACTATAGACCCGTATCCGTATTGCCGGTTTTCAGCAAGGTGTTTGAAAAGGTAATGCTTAATCAAATGCTCAACCACTTTAACACCAATAAAATCTTGCATGAGAAACAGTATGGTTTCACCAAAGGACGTTGTACGACTGACGCCGGTGTCACCTTATTAAAACACATATTTACTGCGTGGGAAGAGGCACAAGATGCCATAGGAATTTTCTGTGACCTCTCGAAAGCATTTGATTGCGTAAACCATGAAACCCTACTCTTAAAACTTGAACATTACGGGTTAAGGAAACTTGCGCTCAGTTTAGTGAAATCGTATTTAAACGATAGACATCAGCAAGTACAAATAAATGGTGTCAATTCAATGGGTTTAAAAGTAAGTATGGGTGTACCACAAGGTTCGATATTAGGTCCTTTCCTCTTTTTGGTATATATTAATGATCTACCCCATTTATTTAAAAACCAACCACAAATGGTGTTATTCGCTGACGATACTTCCTTAATATTTAAGATAAACACGTACGACGTAAATAACGCCTGAATGCAGGTCCATAATTGGTTCACCGCAAATAATTTAGTATTAAATGGGAAAAAAACGAAGTGCATAAGATTTGCTCTACCGAATGTTAAAAGTAGTGATAGTGACATAGTATTGAATCAAGAGAAACTGCAATTCGTCGAAAATACTGTTTTCCTGGGGATCACGCTCGACTCAAGGCTACAATGGGGTCCGCATATAACATCTCTTGCAGGACGGCTGAGTTCAGCAGCATATGCTGTTAGAAAAATCCGCCAATTTACTGATGCAGATACCGCGAGGCTAGTCTATTTTAGTTATTTTCATAGTATTATGTCATACGGTATTTTACTATGGGGACGGGCTGCAGACATTGAGTCTATATTTATTCTGCAGAAAATAGCCATCAGAGCCATATATGATCTACGTAGGCGCGATTCTCTAAGGGAACTGTTTAAAGAAATTAACATCATGACAGTACCTTGTCAATACATCTATGAATACATCATGTACGTTAGGAAAAATCTGCATTTGTTTAGTAAAAGAGGTGACAGACACCACTATAATACTAGAAACAGGGACCAACTAGTACAGCCAGGTTTCAGGCTAGCTAAAGTAGACTCAACTTTCATGGGGTACTGTTTAAAATGTTATAATAAAATACCTCCCCACATTCAACAACTGAATGAGACAAAATTTAAATCTTGTATAAAACGCACACTATGTAGGCAAGCATATTATAAGTTAAGGGATTACATCGATGATAAAAATGCTTGGCTCAATGCTGGTCCTGCTCCACAACTATAGGGGCAAACTAATCAGAAGCTCATGTGAAATTATTGTGGAAGCTGCAGAAGATTGTAAAAATATCTTTGCATTGTATAGATTCAATCTCTTAGTATTAAATAACTGCATAGCACATGTGTGAGTACTATGTACTGTAAAGCTACCATTTACATTTAGTTATCCTTCATTGACTCGAATGTGCCCTGGTGGCTGAGAGAATGTCAGGCTCACTCAAATGTCTCGCTGATAGTGGCGGGTGTGTTGGGTCGTTTAGTTCCCTTCAATATGGTTGAGCTGAATGGAGCTGATGCATGCGTCATGTTCGTGAACGGGCGCTGTCAGTTGGGACTGTTCATCTCTTAGCTGCCACGGTTTATTTTAATTACTTTGTTTTTAAATTGTTGATAGTTATAATCTTTTACTCTGGACGCTCTTAATGTGCACGTCTTTCTACATCGTTCTCACATATATGTGTAATCTCAACATGAATGATGTAACCAAGATCTTGTAACAATATTTTGATCCATAGAGATCTACGCTTTGGAATGGGCAACTTTCACAAGTTATTATGCCTTGTGTCTGTGACTGTAGCTTCGCCTTTGTTTTTCTGACTTTCAAAAGTGCCTGCGAAGGTCTAATTGAAATAAACGCTTTGAATTTGAGTTTGATTACATCTACAGTAAAAACAGGATAAAGCCCTCGCTCTGTGAATGCAGAAGTTAACTCGATAGAGGCTTTTTTCTGAACAGTTTGGCTGATATAATGTTACTCGTACATCATCAAAGCCCAACTTTATTTTAAAGATGAAACCGCACAAGTCCGAATTCGACTCGCGTGGAAAGAGTTCCGTACGTTTATAGATTTCTTAAAGTTTTCCTGTAATCTATAGGCAAAGAACTATTTTTTGTATTTTTGGGCGCTATAATCGGAGTTAAGGGAGGGGGGGAATGGTCGAAACGGAATGGGACGACCGTCACCTCTTTCTGCGAAGCAGTCATGCTAGCGAAGGAAGCGGCGGAACGTGAGAGTGAGAGAACCTCACGTCCCAGCCACCGCGGGAGACGCACCGGGCGTCGGGGGCCACGTGATGGCCCCCGGCCACCGCAGGCGCGGGCCTGTGGACGGTGAGCTATGGGCTAGCTCGCCGTCCGTCCATCTTATGACGACAGCCCGTGTCGACGGCGCGTTCGTGTTCCACGCGCGCCTCAAAGAGAGTTAGCAAACAGGAATGTCCGAAAGGACCGATGCCTGCCAGGGTTGCGGGACTGTTCGAAAGAGATACCGCAGCCCTGGAACACAAAGGGCAGAATGGAACATGGAACATGGATGGGTTTTAGTCAGTAAAAGTCTGACACTCTCCTGCTCAGCCCAGAGCGGGAGGGGTTATTTGATGATTTCCCTTCCGAAAAAAAAAAAAGGGGGGGGAATGGTAAATTTTCGCCTATTTTCATAAGTAACTTCAAAACTATTTATCATAAAACTATTTTTTTTTTAATATTTGAGATGCCTTTTCATTTGACATAGTAGTTCGCAAAACTTTACTTTTTTTCATTTTCTAATATACCCCCCAAAAGTGCCCTCCATGTTTAAAATTCATTTATTTACGTTACACGTCCGTCTTTGGGTTACATAAATGTGTACCAAATTTCAACTCAATCGGTCCAGTACTTTTGGAGTAAATTGTCTGTGACAGACCGACAGACAGACAGACACGCGAGTGTTCGTATAAGGGGTCTCGTTTTTACATTTTGAGGTATGGAACCCTAATCGTTCGTATGGAGATAACTTATTAAAACTCTGGTCTGTTTAAAGAATCTAAACCCAAATAATTATCACGATTAATCACCAAACTTCGCCAAATCTAAGTAATTCGAAACTTCACAATTTGATAACCGTTCATCAAATCCCATTAAATTAAACGCAACGTTAATATCTACGGATTTAACATTGATTGCGAAAGTTAACGATCGCTAATGAATTCGTATAATCGACTAAATGAATACTGGCAACTCTATTCACTGTGGTGCATCACTAATAGTATTTGAAAACGCGGAATGAAATATTGTTATTTGCTGCCCTGCAGGTAATGCCATTCTCCTCAAAACGAGATTGTACGTCCACAGTCTGCCGTTATTGAATTAAGGCCCATAATAGGAGTTAGGACTGACTCGTTGGTCTAGTGGTCGCAATCGCGACTGCTGGTCTTAGATTCGATTTCCGGGTCAGGCAAATTATAATTGTGTTTTTCCGTCCGGAATTTCATTTTTTTTGCAGCCACGGATTCCCAATTACATTGGACTAAAACATAACTGGTGAAATGTGAGTGAACTATTAGGTACACCTGTGCCTCACCCTTCGGGTATGACAGGACTCATCAGTCCTGTCTTATGCTTATGATGTTATAATAGAAGTTCAGCCTGCAAAGTCGTAAACTCTAAACTGCCATTAGAACACTTTGTAAAGCCTTTTTGCTTCATAAAATCATACACAGCACCCCTGATAAGGACCATTAGACTTGATCAACAAAGCAATTTAAGTCTTTTGACATTTATAAGGTCAAGGACCTAATTACAGAAAAACCCGAACCGATGTACACTTAGTACCTACTTACCCAATTTAACATCGCCAGATGCAGACGACGTAAATTGCGTAGCACTTTAAGGAAAATTAGGACCAACGCCGCCAACAACAAACGTTTAGCTACTTGCTGAAGTGCGGACTGGACCTTAATAAAACTATTTCACTTGTCACTTTGGGCGGAAATTAAGGCTTACGTCGAGAATATTGAACTGGTTATACATCCTGAACAGAGTTGTTTTATTTATTTTATCATTTAGGTACACAAGAGAGAACATTAGGAAACACCATAACATAGTACATACAAAGGCACAGCTAACATCAAAAGAAAAATGTTTTTGTTTTATTTTAAACTAGCGACCCGCCCCGGCTTTACACGGGTAGTAGAGCATATTATGCGTACATGTTTTGCCTATTTGCCTTGGTCGAAGCAGCGTTTTCGATGAAAGCTCGCAAGCGGCTTAGCTTTTTCCGACAATTCCAACAATTATCGTCATATTTCAACCAATTAACACATAACTTTGACAAACTATATATTTAAACTTTCCTCATGAATCACACTATGTATTGGTGAAAGAAAATCGAGCCAGTAGTTTTTGAGTTTATCGTGAATAGACAGACAGACGCGGCGGAGGACTTTGATTTATAATGTAGTGATATTGGAATAGAAAATATGGGATATACAGCGTGTAACAGAAAGGGTATAATCATATGGAATACTGTGGTACTGACCATCAAACTGAACAACTTTCTCTATGGGACCACCATTGAAATCGTAAAAAAATAATCAGCTGTCCCATACATTTGGGTCGAGTAGGTATTGAAATTTTGTATAGGACACTGATTATTTTTTTACGATTTCGATGGTGGTCCCATAGAGAAAGTTGTTCAGTTTGATGGTCAGTACCACAGTATTCCATATGATTATACCCTTTCTGTTACACCCTGTAGAGAGATTTCATTTCTGATTCTCAAAAATAAATTAAACACATTTAAATCGAACACAGTTTCCATGCCGATAGCAGTAATAAATGTACAGAAACAAAAGCCATGCATAATCCCTTATGCCAAATTATTTACCTAATCAAGTCGTTACCTATCAATATTTCACACTGTTTTCTAATATTTTACTCAACGCTAGATCGAAAACAATATGATTGACGTCTCGCAGATTTCAAGAAACCAATTTAATAATGAATTTCTCATTTTAATCAATAAAGTTGAAAGACAAACGTAATTATCCTGTATCGACAGCCATTTTGTTTGTAACCGCTACCGCAGTGCGATTGAATACCACGGCTGCCCATGATTACAGGCCATAATCCGTCCGTCACAGGGCTCAATTAATTGATAGATTTTCTGTCACCAATAAATCAAGGCTGAAGTTTAAATTGCTTTCACGGTGCGAAGAATTAATTGTAATTTCTAAGCCGAGCGTGAACCTAAGTAGAAGTACCTATAAATTAGTAGTTATTGGATTTCTAGCAAACAATTGTGACTCACAAATTATTATTTTTTGTAAACACGGTGCCCGTGTACAGTCGCCTGTGCATCAAGTTACATCAAACTGTCAAATTTCTCCATATGATTTTAAACCATATTAATGGTTAAGTTCAAAATCAAATAAGAAAATTTTACAGTGTAGCAACTTGATGCGCTGGCGACTGTACTCACTGAAACCATGGACACAGTTTGTGCAGCGATGTCCCTTACACGGACACCGTGTTTACAATAAAAAGTATTTCGTGAGCCACAATTGGTTACTAGAAATCCAATAACTACTAATTTATAGGTACTTCTACTTAGGTTCACGCTCGGCTATGTTTAAGTTCTTTTATTTGCACCATGAGGGATCTGTCGGAACACCGAAGCCTCCGATAACCCTGTTGAAGTGGCAGAGATCATCTACACGACGAAGAAGAAATACTTGATTATGTACGGTCCACAAATATTGATATTATGGCGGTTATAAAAACAGCTTCAGCTACAACTTTTCTATACAATGTGTTAAATGATTTCATGTACTAAGTAAATAACTTCATGATAGTGAGCAAGTAGTACTTACATTAGTATAGTTTGTGTCAGGACGATAACTTAGATTAACTTATTTGTGAAAAGTCTTGGCCTATTTCGTGCCTTAGCTAGCGTATCTGTTTAACTGAAGAAAATAACGTGACAAGGCGTATCCATTCAGAATAATTATAACACATACGCTACCAGAGAAAGCAAACGAGAGATGAAAAACAAAGTTATAAAATATTTGAAAACAGTCACCTCACCGAAATTATGAATAACAGCAAAATTGTTGATTTAAAGCACTACATAAAACATTTTTTCAGTCAATAAAGCAGTTTTAACTACACTTTTAACCACACGTAGATTAATAGCTGTCAGCTGACTTTGAAATCAGAGAACAAAAATTACCGAAATTGGAAAATCGGTACATGACAAAAAATAAACGAATATTTTTATCGCTGTGCTCGGATGTAGTCTATGGTACCCATTTTGCTTTTAAACTGGCTTCCGATTTTTAATGCAGCCAGTTTATTTTTCAAATCGTTGAGCTTATAACGATTTGTAAAAGCCAAACTGTTATGGCGAAGATAAAATATTTAAACTTCAGCGTCCTGTTCAAATATCTTTAAAGCTTAAGTAATTCCTTAAGACCTAAATGATAACGAAATCATAATCATGCTAACGATTGCTGGGAAGGTCAACAGTTAATTTAAAACGCTTAGAACCACCAATTAAGATATAACGCGCACTTGGTCAAAAGGCGAGATTAAAGAGCATAAGATGTTTGCAAAACATTGTTTTTTTTTTTATTATAAGAATCGACAACGGGAACACTGAAAATCTGTAAATATTATTATTGTCTGAAGCTTTGAACTGTTGTAAATATTTATGTAGGTAGGTACTTTGACGCATCTAGAGCGTTAGGCACTCTTTTTATTTAAAAAAAAAACTAGCTGTTGCCCGCGACCTTCGCTCGGGTGAAATATTTTATTGCACCAAACCCTACCCTTTTTGTAAAATAAATAGCCTAAGTTTGTCCTTATAACATCAGCTATCTGCCAGTAAAAGTCACGTCAAAATCAATCCAGCCGTTTCGGAGATTAGCCGGAACAAACAGACAGACAGACCAACAGACAGACAGGCAGACAAAAATTGAAAAAAATGTGTATTTGTCTAGGTAACGTATTTACTTTTGTATTCAGTAAAAATCTGTTATATTGATATTACAAACAGACATTTAAATTTTATGTATTTCAATAGATTGTATAATGAAACTAAAAATAAAAAAAGATAATCTCAAATCTACCATTTTTTATTGCACCTATTTACAGATATTCTCCTGAATGTACCAACTTAAATGAACAAAAAGAGAAAAACATTCTTCACATTCATAATTTTCATTTTCTCACACAAATAACCATTCAATCCAAGTAACAAACCAACTATTTTCATATAATTGAGTAGTTTACCATCTGATATACGAGTAAGTTTTCTTAATTTAGCGGAAGACAACTCTTTGACAAAATCCAAAAATAAAAGCAAGCAGTCTTTGATCTTTATTAGTAGATATTTTAGTGCCTGCATAAAATATTTGTGACAGATTTCCCAACTATTAACCAACATAGCTGTTTTTAGAAAACAACATGTGAAACACGCTGGCTAGTGATGGACATGGCTTCTTAATTAAACGCGTCTTGCAACTAACCGTAAAAATCTTTTTTCAGAGTTTAAATAAATATTCGATGCTACAACTTTCTTATATCCACTAAGTACTCACCCAATAATAAACGATGATTGCCAACCAAAAAAAAATCCGCAAACAAAAAATAAAACTTTATTTATACCGTAACCAACACTCAATAAATAATCAAAACTTCTTGAATTTAGAAATTTTTACACATACGACACTTTGACACTCGTTACTGGCCACATAAGAGCGCGAACTTAACCATTAAAATTCAAATTAGTTCGGATTTCGTAAAGCGCGGTAAAATGTCCCCGGGCGTGCGTTCAGAAGAAAATTTGAGTCGAACTGAAGGGCGGCGCTTCTGAATGGACGCGTCGCGACCACGCTCATGCGCTCTCAACTTAGCTACAGCAAATGTTTTTCCAACGGACTTTAAGCTTTTCCACGCTTTAGCTGGAAAATATATTTTCGTCTTTAAGTGCACTAGGCGCCCGGAGGTTTGTTCTAAAAGCGAGAAAAATTCTGTACGCTCCTTCGCAAGGTAACAGCGACGAATCTAATAAAGGGAAACTTGTAATCTCTTGCAGCGCGGTTATTGCATCCCTCCCGACGGTTCCCATTCTTTTGCGGGCAAAATTTATAGACTAACTTTAAGATAATATAACTTTTAATGTGGGTTAGTACAGTTGGTATTGTAAAAATAATGTAAAAAATTATTGCAGTTTTCAGTTCCTTTGACTCAATGTGATATCGATCCCATTTGTTTTTGTTACAAATTAATGGAATTCTTGTATAGTTTATCAACATTCGGTGCATCTTCCTGGAAATTCGTACAAGTAAACAACATGTTTTCATGCGTCAATTTGTTATTATAAAATCGGCGGCACGGTCGGCTTTCTTTTTTAACCGACTTCAAAAAAGGAGGAGGTTATTATGTTCGTGTGTTCGGATATGTTGACCACTCGTCAGATTGGCTATTTCGTCGCCATCCCTATTAAGTCACATTCACTAATACGTCACCTTGGCAGCTGGTCAGTTTCCTAACTCGTTTCATGCACTAATTCGTCTCATTCCCAACTCGTCCGATGCATATGTACAATGTACAGACAGCGACAAAAATATCGAGACGAACCGCCTGTTCACAAAGGGATCTGGGACTTTTGCGCGAAAAACATTAGCGCGAACCCACTTGCAATAAGGAAAAAAAAAATGAAAATCCAAGATGGCGCCAACGAATATTTTTCGTTTTACCATTATGGGTGTCGTTTCCATGGTTTTCGGGGTCGCTGATAACGAAAATGGGATCAAAATTAGATTCCAAGATGGCGCCGTGTATTTTGTTTTAATGTATGTTACCTGATTTCTCCTCATTTTTTTTTTTTCTTTTCTTTCTTTCAAGTTCGATACCCATACAGAAAAAAAATTGGGTTGAAGAAAATATAGGTAGATTTTCTAAGATAGGTGCTGGTGCCCAAGCCTGGTGCAGAATAAATTCGTAGTGTTGCCCTGTGCGCTCTTATCAGAAATGAAGAGGTTAGATTGGGTTCCGGGAGAACCTTATGTAACCAATATAGCCCAAAGAATTGGCACAGTAAAGTGGCAGTGGGCAGGGCACATTTCAGAACGGATACGGCTGCCAGGGCAAAGAAAAGGTGGGATAAAGGTGGCGCCGGTTGTAGCCCCTTGTCCAGCTGTGGATGCTTTTCTTATGATGTTGGAAAACGGTTTAAAACAGCTTTTGAGCAAGTAGTACACAGAAAAAGGTTAGCCAAATTAAGTTTTCTTTTAAATCAACCTAAGGATACTAGTACGTAAAAGTTATTTTCTAAAAGATCTTAATCCGACCGAACCATAACATTGAGGTTCGTACAAAAAGTGATGGCTCTAATTACTTTCGCAGCAGATAAGATGAATCGCCTTAGAGAGGCTTAGGACACGTAATTAAACCTTTTTCTGGAAGGTGATTAGGTCGTAACTTCGACCACGCAACGACCTATATTACTAGTCCGTAGCCCTAACACGAATAGGAATAAGGGTGTGACCTCGATTATCGAAGAAAATCTGCTTGAGCCAGTCAGAATGCTCATTATTCAAATAAACCGATGTGAAAAAGTGTTTCTTGGCATTATAATAAACAGAAACATCTTTAAATTAAACAAAATAAATAAACAAACCTATTAACGCCAAAAGCGCCTCAGCTCAGCATACAAGGTCCCACCTAAAATCAGCGTCAGGTGGTATAGAGCAACACAAAGTATACCACCTGACGCTGAATTTCAGCTGCAACCTCGAAGAGCCTTACTACGAGTATAGGCTCGATAACACTACCAAACACAAACATAAATGTGGTGTTGTAAAAAAAAGTCGGTTCGCTGCAATAATTTTTGCGTAAAGTTTGATGTACATAATGCTTGGTTGACGGCTTCGTGAAGGGTCCTGTTGCACCCTGTATAAAAGTTTAAAAAAATACGCATAAAAGAATCTGTATTTGTGCCTGGTTGTTGGCAACAGACTCGTCCCTAATCGACCGACCTATCAACGAAATCTAGGTGAGACGTACTAAAACACCTATGATATTGAGGCAATGTATTAATCCTCCGGACCGTTTCCTGCCAAGGCGTGGCCATCCTATCTCAGCAATGAGGGCACGCGGAGGACCAATGACTTAGTGTGTTTACCGAGGCACGGTGTAGCTATCATACCGCTAAAATTAAGGAAAATTTAATTTAATTAAAGGAATATTTGTCAATACCTATATAATATATAATAATAGCCATAACATGATCATCTGCTTAAATCTAATCACCATCACCACCACCATCACCATCTGCTTTAATCTATGACTTTATTATTATTTTTGAATGTTAAGTTTTTAAATGTTAAAAACACACACTTACTTATCGTATCTAGTATTTTTTATTTTTTAGCTTGATTATTTTGCTAGCGCGTGATTATTTTGACGGAAAACGTACATAGGTCCACAATAAATTTATCTTCGCACTTTGAATCAACCAATTAACATCATTAGACATCCAACTCCAACATTACTTATAATTTCACGTACTTACTTAAAGACCCGGTGTTATATCTATGCCCGGAGTTAAGATCACAAATTTGTCCTGGGTGGCCTACCATGATGTCATAAAGCAGAAATAATTCCAGTGTGGGAAAGAGATGGCGCTAGACAACCTGTATAGCTCTGTCTCTTCCCACACTGGAATTACTCCTGCTTTATGACGTCATAGTAACCCCCCAGATCTTCCACATAGAACAATGGCCTCGAATGCCATATATTAGTCGTCATTCGTTCGTGTCATCGAATCATTCAGATCCAGCCTGTCCCTTTGCTGTCCTCCCCAGCGAAGCCCTAAGCCGAGGCTCGTACCCCACAGGGTGTGCCCTTAGCGAGTGGTCCCTTAGTTTTTAAGTTTAATTTAAGCCCCTGGCTGGAGGCCTTAGGTTCATTTTTAAGGCATCCACAGGATTTGCCCGGTTAAGCAGTAGCCAGCATCAGAGGCTGAACTACAAAAAAAAAAGTGTCAGGGACAATATATTTAATTTTATTTTTTTGAAACCCGTAACAATTTATTTAGAACTCTGATCTTTGTAAGATAATAGTCTGGGTGTAACGGCTTCTTTTACGGTTATTATACTAAAGTAACGAAGAAAGCTGTATAATATGGATCCTATTTTTAATTATTAGGGTATGGTATGTATGGCTCTATACAGCCTTTAGACTGATGAGAGTACAAACCCGAACTTAAATACAGCTTCTATACAGCCTATTATGCTGTTTGGAAAGACTGGCGGGGCAATTAAAAAATTACAAGTTAGGGCGTATACACACGGCGTATTTTTCGACGCAGAAGACACGCATTTAACACGCTTTAAACGAGACTCAATCGCAGCCAGTAAACCTTAGCAAACGTTTAGAAATTCAGTTATGTAAATGCCACGTACGTACACGTGCGTTTTTGAAATGTCGCCGCGTCAGCGCGTATACATTTCATACGTCCTTAGTTAGTGAAGTATCAAAAAAATATTCCTTATATAAAATTGGCTAAAGTTTAATTCAAAATTACTTAGGCATTAACTTACAGTACACAACGTAGAATAAACTGGCTTATCTTTGATAGAATGAAAGAAAAACAAGCTTTTTGTGGGCTTCGTTGACCAGGCTGCCCGGCCGTGGAAATGGGGCAGTTTTTGCGTACACAATAGCGAAGGAAGCCCCGACCACGATAATCCGTTTGACCTGTGAACATGCGTCGTTTGACACCAAACCTTTTGCTTTTAATGTTTCATAGGTTTTTTCACAATGTTCCATACCTTTTAAACCTTTTTAAGGCACTTCTTCCACCGCCGGTTATTGACGGTTTTATTCTACTTCAAAATCAAGGTTATGGTTTCTTTGACCACTTCCCTTCACCCATAGTTTAAGTTTTGAATTTAGCTCTGATGATCGTGCTCAGCCCGGACTAAGTTTGACCTCTTGAAAATCTTGTTTGACAGAGCTTTACTGCCAAACAAGATTTTTGTTTGTTATGGTATCTTCTCTCACATGATTGTATTAAAAATCGATAGTGACCGCCGAAAAATAGAAAGGCACCATTGCTCCATATCTTTTAAGAGGGCCCTTCCCGGCCCGTCTATCGTCAACGCGAGCATGGTCAAAATCTTGTTGTTTCATCCAGAGCCACAGCGGCTATTTTTTTTCAGCTCCCCCGTCTTACCCCGCCCCGACCCCGCACAACTCGTCTCTCACGCACCTCATACCGCCTAACGCGATGACATTGAACGAAAAATAGTGTTCGAAAATTTCTTAATCTTGTTCCAGGAAATACGTGTTTTAAAATAAGTCTTACAAGTGTGTGAAATAAATATTTGTCATTAAGAATCTCCATTACATGTGCAAGGTTTCTATAGAGATGTTTTATTTATTTTTACAGTTTATGAGTACATTATGAACGGCCAAAGTTCAGTTAAAATTTGTGCAAAACAGAAATTTTTGGAGGCTTATACTGAATTTGTTTCTACATTTTTTTATTTTTCGCTACCATAGAAACCTAGATATAGTGCCCAAAACACCTAGTAGTTCATAAAATTCAAAGATAGATGTGTAACAACGGCATAATCACGTACGAGCGTTTGTATGAAAAGTATAACGGGTTGGCCGCTCTTAAGTATAATGGGTGTAAAAATACCCTAAACGAAGCCGAAAAGTACTTTTTCTCGCCGTTATTACGATTTTTTTTCTGTTCTGTACCATACCTATCTTTGACCCCAATATTTCCGTAACTAGAAGGTCAAAGTTCCAACTATTTCACAATTTATTAAGTATATTAAAACTAGAGTTTTAAATACTTTCACGACTCCCATACGCTGCATCCATCAGCATAGTGTTTTGAGTGCATTACATTGGGTCCTACCGCAAATCGTCATTTTTGACTCCGAAAAAAGCGTTTCTTAGTTTGATGTACCTAACACTGAAAACCAGCGCTGTGCTGTGGGCCCCCCATAGCACAGCATAATGCTGAGTGGTAACCTGCTTGTCGCAGTCACGACGTAGGTACAAGCTGTTAACTTTTTTTTTGTTCCGTCTTCTTGAATGTATTAATATTTGTTATGCGTTGTATGTTTATTGTAAATATTTTTTCAATACACTTTCTCGAAAACTGGTTCTTATCGCACTACGATTAGGTTCAACATGCAATGTATTTCACACGCGTGGATTTTTAATATTTTTCCGCAGACGTGCGGAAATAAAACATTCCACAGATAAGTCCAAATGGGTTCAATGGCTATAGCTTTAATCGGTGGTGATTGCTTTTTTTAAATCTCGGCAAAGAGATATGCGTCTTTAAGGCGTAAATATTTTTTTAGTATTTAAATTGTGTTTATAAATAGAATATCATAGGTATACATGATTATTTAAAACAAATATTTACTTTTATGAACAAATTAACATTTCTTTGTGTTCTAAATGCAAAAATATTTGATTTTTTTTTCTTTTCATATCAGGCTGTAGAGCGGCATCATACCTTTGCTTCTTCTTTAGCCTGGCGAAAGCAAAGCGCGGAAAAAAAGCAAAAATTAAATCATAGCTTCATAATAATTACCGCCAAAAACACTTTCTGTTTTAATATTTTATTTCTTCGAAAGTGTATTAAAAAACGTCGTTTGATACGCGTGGGGATTTGTTATTGCAGTTCTCGGCTCCATAACACCCTCCTCAATTACACCCATACATAGCACCCTACTTAATTCCTCGCTCGAATGCAATAACAAAGTTTCCCCACATATATCACAAAAAAAAAATGCATAAATTTCACAAAGAATAAAATAGTTATTAACTTTAAATACTCATTGCACGATACAGCACTCAGTAATGTATCTACTGTGAAAGATCTTGGTGTGCTGATTGATGATAAGTTGTCCCTGAACCAACATGTAGAAAAAATTGTAAATAAAGCATTTAGGATGTATGGTTTCGTTATGAGATCGTCCACTGAGTTCAAGCGGGCCTCCACATACCTTTACCTATATAAGACCCTTGTACGATCACAATTGGAATACGCCGTCCCTATCTGGAACCCGTTTTACCAGAAATACATAGACGAGATTGAAAAAGTCCAGCGTAAGTTTCTACGAGCGTTGCATTATAGATGCCATAAAACGTATTTGTCGTACTCACAATTACTAGATAAATATGGGCAGGTCCACCTAGAATCTAGACGTAAGTATCTAGAAGCTTCTGTACTGTATGGTATGGTTCATGGTAATTTCGATTGTATCGATCTCACTAGCAAACTATGTTATGTAGTCCCACGCACCGATAATGTACGTAGTAAACGTGCTGGTACCCTATTTGCTGTCAATGCCTGTCGAACTAATTCTGGTTTGCGCTGCCCTATCCGTAGAATGGTTGAATCTTATAATTGTAATTTTGTTAATATTGATATTTTTATATGTTCAAAGTCCAAATTTAAATCTAATGTTATGAAAATTATTATTAACCAATAATGTTATTAGGAATGTAAGCTAGTCTAGATTTTATTATTTATTTGTTTTTAGTGTTAATTATTGCTCTGTTGCCTAGCAATCAAATCAATTGGAATTTCTATTTTGCATGATGTAATTTATACTTCGTTTATTTAATTATTTAACAATTGCTAATTGATATTTCTATAATATTTTTTAATGAATGTGATGTAATTATTTATTGCTTATCTAGTGGCACTCATAATCATATTTACTTTTGTTAATATGCGGATAATGTAGTGGGCTGCAATATTGTTAATGATTTGTATTATCATTCCTCTGTTCCAACATATATTGTAGCTGTTTAGTGTCCCTGAATAAATAAAATAAAAATATCAAAATGTACTATTTCATTTTGTATGATGCTCGTCCTGTTTCTGCGACAAAATAAATATTTTTATTTCTTTCTATATACAGATTCCTTGGCTTCCGACTTCGTGAAGGGTCCATATACACCTTTTAGGTTTATGCCTAATGGCGAGGGTCACCCCCGATTACCATTCTACCTACCCCTTCGAGAAATGCAGGATTCCGTGCAGTGGCGTAGCTATGTAACCATGGGTCCGTGTCAATAAATAAGTATGGTCACTCCGTAACGCCCGCCAAATTTCATAAAATTTGGTATTATCCTATTCCGAATAAAAAACCTGAAATACTGTAGTCAACTTATTGTGGATTCACAACGTGAGCTGCGATTCGCAGACCGCTACCGAATGACGCCATCCATTGATTGAAACTGGCGGATTTAATTATCCAAGACCATTGTGCCGGACAGCAGTTGTAGGTGTCTGCCAGGACTTGTGTTTGAATCCAGGCATACATACACTTTAGTATATGCAGTAATTTATTTCATTATTACTGTTGAAAAAAACAACGTGAAGAAACTGATATCGATGTTAACAATACAGTCAGCATCAGAAGTACTTAGATTAACACTACTCAAAGTTTCAAAGCAGGTTTTTTAATGAAAACTTGTTAGATATTTGGTACTCATTACTTAGGTACAACGTATTGAAAAGTAAGAAATATTTTAAGGAATAATCTTCTTCGTCTTCGTTGTCGTTTTCTTTTCTGGTGTCTGAGTTTTTATGCCGCCCATGGGCCTCTAACTTGGCTTAACATGCCGTCAAGAGTTATCTCTCAGGCATGCTGTTTACTAAAGTTTCATGATTAATCCTCTGAAACATTAAAAATAATAGCTGGAGTCCTGTTCATCAAATAATTAAAATTGCGAAATGCTACTTCTGTTGCTGACCGTACATCAATCCTGTATTTCCTGTCTGTTTTTTTTTTACTTTTGTTTGTTTCATTGACTTTTTTGCCACCGATAGAGGATAACTCAAGAAGTACCGAAGCAAAGTTTATAAAATTGTTATGGACCCACCGTGCGAGCTTCCTCTACGGAATCACTGGGAAATCGGTGAGAAAGAAAAAAAAGATGCTGGTGGAATACATAACTTCCTTCTTTTTAAAATCCGGTTAAACAGTACATACCTACACCTACTGCAGTGCCACACGCAATGCAGATACTTAACTCAGAGAAAGCTTTCGAGAAAATCAAAGTTTTGTAAATGTTGTTTTCTTTTTACTGAACATTATAATCAGCCTAAAATGTTCCCACTGCTGGGACACATGCCCTCCTCTCTATGGGGGAATGGCCTTTAATCTACCACGCGTGCCCAGTGCGGGTTGGTCGTCACATGTCTTCGAGACACATGTCTGTTTTGAGAGCAGTGGTTATGAAATAAATTAAACAAAGTAATGCGCCTGCGTGGGTTCGAACCCACGACTTACTGTTCATAAGTCGAGGCCGCCACCACTGGGCCACCGCTGCTCACCAGGCCATCGCTGCTATCCCTACTTAGCAGATTGTTGTCTTATTAAATGGATTTACAGATTGATCTTTTTGCGTATAATATTTGGCTTAGTTAGTTGGATGCGTATTTCTTCAAGCTATCCGATGCCATAATAATCAAGTTTACGATTGTTTTTGAGATAAGTAAGTACCGCTTTTGAGCTTAGCACCACATTATAGTAGTTACACACAAAGGCGGATACAGATTTTTTGTCTGGTCATTAAAGGCTTCAATTCGATTACATTATAAATCGAAATTAAAAAGAAATAGCATTTTATTGTTATAGTTCAGTCAGCGGCAGGAAAGTCAGCGAGCTCGAAAAATTTCGTAACCTGCCTCAGATAGGTTAGGTTTCTTTTCATGTAGATAAAGGAGTTACTTTGTCAACTTATCTACAAAGAAAAGAGTCAAATTGTATCAAAAATTCCCCCAAATGTATCAAAAATCACTTTTCCTAAAGAAGTTATAATGACCAAAATTCAGATTGATCAGTGTTGTATTTATTTTAAGAGAAATTAGCTTTTAATTACTTTTCCATACTAAATCTCCGCTTATAACCCGACCAAATTAAATTTTCCGACCGTGTGGACGAGCGGTGTCCTGTGTGAATCGCCTTTTTTTTACGGATGGGAAATCATCAAATGAGGGTCCCGCTCTGGGCGGAGCGGCAGGGAGTGTCAGACTTTTACTGACTAAAACCCACCCATGTTCCTTCATCGCCCTTTGTGTTCCAGGGCCACGGTATCTCTTTCGAACAGTCCCGCAGCCCCGGCAGGCATTGGCCCTTGCGGACCCCGAACACGAACGCGGCGTCGACACGGCCTGTCGTCATAAGACAGACGGACGGTGAGCTAGCCCATAGCTCACCGTCCACAGGCCCGTGCCTACGGTGGCACCACGTGGCTCCCGACGCCCGGTGCATCTCCCGCGGCGGCTGGTTCTCACGTGAGAGGGACTCACGTTCCGCCACCTCCTTCGCTAGCATGACTGCTTCGCAGATTAGGTGACGGCGTCCCATTCCGTCTCGCTGCGACCATGGATTGAACCAATGCCGGACACGAGGACACGGCAGTGCTCCGCCCACGCGGGGCAGACCTCCACCGTGTCCTCCGATCGGTCCTCACAGTGGTTTGCGGTATGGCCTGCGCTTTATGTGTAAAAGTTTCAGAAATATTAAGAGACGAGGCACTATTGTCCGCCGGATAGAAATTACCGTTCCTGTTCATTGGTTGTTGCAAATTATTCGCTTTTAGGGTAGGATGGCCGCCATTATATCCATAGAATTAAAAATATTGCAAATTTAAGTTTGACCTGTCACAGAACAGACGAGAGATGCAATGTAGATTACAACCGATGTGATTGGTTGAAACTTTCTGCACGTCCATCTCCGCTCTGCTCGTCTCCACTTTGGTACAGTCCGCGACTTATGGTGTAGTATTTGTTATCTATCATAACAATAAATCACTACATAGTTTAAACAAAGTTGCTTCCCGCTGTCTGTCCCTATGTATGCTTAGATCTTTAAAACTTCGCAACGGATTTTGATGCATTTTATTAGATAGTGATTCAAGAGGCAGGTTTATATGTATGACATTGCACCTGTGCGAAGCCGGGGCGGGGCGCTAGTGAATGAATAATTTCCCAATGTTTAAAAGCTACTAAGACTTAAGTTTTACTTCAAAATATTGAGAACAAACTTGAGTTAGGGTCATAAATAATTCCCCCATTTCGGGTGTTAATCAATTGTTTATTTCATACCATCATCTTATAAATAAATGTAACAAAAATAAATACAAACAGGTATTAAAAGTCCGTTTTCCATTTGTAACATATCAATTTAATATGATTTCTATAAACATTACCTATTGTATAATTTATAAACCGAAATCTTACACTGAACATATTGAAACTCGCGTATAAAATGCTTTTGTGACTTTAGCGGGATGAAGGTATAAAAAAACTGTATACTTTGTGGTCTGTTTATTAAAAATGTCCGTGATACGGAATATACCCGAGGTCGGTGTTCGCACGCCGACCCCTAACGTTTGCGCGGAATGGTGACTACTCGATGACCGTTTGTTCTTCTTTCACGAAAAATTCTACAACTTCTTCTACCGTCGTTGTTGTCGAGTCGGTGTCGATACCGTCTGTGTCAACATCTGTGAAAGAAAGATGAGACTTAATTACACAGAATAAGTATAATGCTATTAACACGCCATAGTGGAGTTTTTGAAATATTAACTAAATAAAAATAAATAAATAAATATCGCTGGACATTACACACAGCGCCATCTAGGTGCCACACTAAGCAACGAGGCTTGTGTCGTGGACACCAGATAGTTGATACTACTACATAGATACTTTTTTGTTTGTAAATACATACTTATTATACATATAAACATCCATGACTCGGAAACAAATGTCCATGCTCATCACACAAACATTTGCTCCTACCGGGATTCGAACCCGGGACCCTAAGAACGTAAGGCAGCCTCGCAACCGCTGCGCCATTCGGATCGTCAAATAACTACGCTTTCAACACAACATTGTGTTGTCAACAGCTTATAGGTATACAAACAGTTTGAACACGGAATCCACCCTTGCTGCTAACGGCCGTTTCCTATAAGTTACTTTTACTTACGTGTAACGGTTATTTAATATGCCTTACTCTATGTTATCGGTTTTCTATAAACAAAGTTAGCAATGAATTGACAGGAATATCCCATCCCCGTCACTTATCTGTCTCTCGGAGGGTTGTCAGTTGATGTTTCTTTAACTGTTTATCTGAGATAGCAACGTTCCGTTACAGTTTGTAAGTTACTGAAAACGGCCGTAAGACGTTGTCTATGGCCGTAAAACGTTGAATATGTCCTTAAATTACAATGCCGTGCAGTAGACTAGAAGTTTTCCTTGAGAGCAGAGGTGATTGAGAGTTTGGGCCGTTATCTATAAAATTAAATTATACGTACAATTCCTGAGCTCGAGCCGGCGCGGCTTCTGCTCGTTCCACTCCTGCACCTTGGCCTCGCGGTACTCAACGTGCTTCTTCATCTGTTCAGTACGCTTCGCCACCAATTCCTAGAAAAAAAAATATCACAGTCAATGTGGTGGGACTTAACTAAGAATAGAATAAGAATAACTAATTTAAAAAAAGAACTGGCGAGCTATTGGTGTACTACCGGTACTGAATGCCGAACCCTTCGAGAATTTTGTCAAATGTCTACCAACCTAGCTTTTTACTTTCAATTCAACCAAACAATTTGTCTTTCAGCCTTGCAATAGGTATTTCTGCAACAAAATTTACTGCTGCTGATACTTTGACGTGACACAAGGAGCGTTATATATTCGAAAATTACGTAGAGCTGAGATACTAATGATACTATGAACACCTCCTGCACTTTTCACAATTTATTTTCTTACATACATTTCTATTAGCCTCGAACTACCTTCATCCACACTTTGAAATAGTCCCTTTTTGGTTTGGTTACCATTTGGGAAATGTAAACTTCTTTATTCAACTGCTTTGTTTGTTGTAATAATAAAACGTACCTTGCTAGCTTTGTTACTACGCATACGGTCCTTAGACTCGAACTGTGAGTAGTATTTCTTAAGGTTCTTCTTGATGTCCTTCTGCTGCTTCTCCGAGAGCAACGTCGGGGGCCTCGGCCGCCAGTTGAACTGCGCGAAGCCTTCCTTCATCACTCTGTATGCACAAATGTTTACGTTAGCTTGGTAGAATTAATCTCCTCCTGACCGAATTTCTGTAACAGCAGTCAATATCAACGAAGACTGTAGAAGATGGCACACAGATGATATTATAGTGCGCGCAAACAGAAATGCACTCTCAGTTTTGTGCAAATTGAAACAACTGGGGAGATCAGGCAAGGCTTTGGGTATTTACATCAAGTTTCTGTTACAGGCCGGAGTTAGGATTTGTGCCAGATTGATGGCAATATGGTCGCCTATTACATGAGACTAACTATCAAAATGAGTATATAATAGGCCCCTCAGGAAAAGCAGACGCATCAGTATAAGATGTGGATAAGAGATACTTTTATTTGGAAAAATATTGGCGCATATCACAACAACCGTTAATTGCCTATTTAAACATTTACAGGTAACGGATAATCGATACGATTTCTGCTTATTCATCACTATAAACATTTTTATTTTTACAGAGCTGCTATTCAAAAATAGCCAATCAATCTACTAACCTTCTTAAGATTTTGCCCTGGAAGGACCAGATGTAGTATCCAGTATCAATCTTGCTTTTGAGTGAAGACACGCCAGTTACCACGAAGCGACCGGTCGGGTCCCATTCAATGCCAGACATCTGGTGAAAAAAGCTTAGGTTTATTGTATTGCCTAGGTAGACTTATCGAGTAAGAATAAGAGTTATGCTGAATTGAGTAACCAAAACATCCTTAATTCTTCATAACAGTAAGAATCATGCCATGAAAAAAACGAAGAATACATTACATAAAGGAAGAATAAGTAGATTATTCTTCCTTCGTAAGAATAATAACATTCTTTGTAGCATAAACATCATCTCTATGAGAGTGAGTAGGCCTTGAACCAACATGCAGGTCCAATAAGGGTTGTTGAATGTCAAATGTCTTCCAACATGGATGTGGCCGGGTTTCCTCGTACTGTATTTTTATTTCATTCACCATTTTAAGGCAGTAGTGATGGAATGAGTTCGAACCCGCCAATTCGAACCTCGTTCAAACCTCGCGTAATTCGCGGAAATTTCCGCTGAACCACTACTGCAAAGCAAGTAAATACACGTAAGAATCAAAGATCGTGTACACACCTGGTAATGGTCCGAGACATTCATGATAGTGAAATCATTAGTGTCCAAGAACTCCAAAGCACCACCAGTCAGTCCAAGGTTAGCGAGAACAATGAACTGTCCCGACGGTGACCAGAACAAGTGATTGAAGGGCTGTCTCTCGAACTTCTTCAGTAAAGTCGGCGCCTGACCCGTATTCACTTGGTAGAAACTGATGCAGATGTTAGCAGGATCACCATGAATTATAGCAAACTTAGACCCAACAGGCTCCCAAGCAAATGCTTGAATAGATTCCTTAATTTCTACCGAGTCAACCGGAATCTCCTTCTCTCTCATATGGAATATTTCAAAGTTGTAGTACATTCCCGAGTACTTGATTTCATTTTTGTCTTTCTTTACTTTGGAGTAGCGGTCTACTTTGACACAAAGGTAGTCTCCACTCTTCTGCCAGTGGATCTTGCAGTCAGCTACAGAGAACAAGTTCTTGGACCGTATTTCAGTGCGGTTTGGAAGCTCGAGGAGTGTTACCCTGGCTGGCACGTCTTTGTCTTCAGCCACCCAATATGCTACTATATTGTCTGTAGGCGACCAACTGAAGTCTCTGTCAATAGAAACAGAAACATGTCAATTGCTAAATAGAACCTCACAAATTTTGGAAAAGAATGTGTCTTTAAAATTATTGCTTCAATAAACTCAATTTGCAATACCAAGCTCTTTTATTTAAATGCAAGAATGAATTCATAACCTACATTATAGAATGTTCAACATAACAATGTACTTATGTGTTGTTTATTGAATAGCAGATATTGTTGACACAGAAATAAGCTAACAGCATTAACAATATTATTTACATAATTTTTGTTCAGTCATGTCTACTGGAGCACTTATTTTTTAATGATTGCCTTAAAGGCATTATTCAGAAAGAAAAACGCAGCTTAACTACTCTTGACTGGTAAAGAATTAAGTCCTCATTTGCACTTTTTGTGTGCATCAAGATTAAATAAATAAACCAACCTAGTTTATATGACATTGTCTTACCTAATTCCTGGTATTTTAATAGACTTCTTGTCTAGCAGACCGAAGCTGGGCGTCTCGTACACGGAGAGTATGTCCTGGCCGAGTCTCGCAAAGTATTTGTCGTCTTTGCTCCAACGGAACACAGGCCACGTCACGTACTCGTCCGGCGGCGGGAAACTACGCTTCTCCAGGCCCGTCCTGTGAGAAATATGATTGTTTTAATAGCAATAAGAACGGGGATCTCTTATTACTTGGGAACATGGGATGGGATGGAACTGATGTAATGTAGGGATGAATAATACCACCTCGGCACACACCTCGGCTAAGTAATTTAAAACACTCTTATTTAATTCCGTGTTTTTTAATTACAGCTGTTATTAATTGAGAAGACTTGAGCAGGCGAGCAAATGAGGTGAATTGCACTGCATCTCAATAGAATAACTTGAAAAATTACAAATTAGTTACAACATCCTGCTCTCACGTACAATGGTCCACTTTAGGGACTAAGTGCGGAAACCAAACCCTTAACATAGAACATAGTGTCCTGCTCAAGTCTACTGCAATATCATGTTTGGGTAACATGAAGTTACTAGTAATATACAAACACAACCTGGCTTAGGCCGAAAAAGGAAATGGCATATTTTCCTTACATCTTACAAAACAACATGAAAAGTCTTCCTAAATCACTAAAGACTTTCTAAATCATTCCTGTAATGAGCTAGTTAAAAATACTTTAAAGGAGGAAGACGGTTGAATAAGACAGTTTTTGTTTATATGTAAATCTCTGATACCTGTTGGTATTCTAACTGCCTCTGTCTCAGACTCTCAGAACAGAAGTCGCGAGGTGAATACGTAATACAAGCCCGTTTGCGTGAGTTGGAACAATTCAATGACTGTATAAAAAGCTTGGAAATGTTAAACTTTCTCATTCAAGTCTCAGAAAGGTGGTTTGAGTATGTTTAGAAGAGCTGCACATGACATAATAGAATTCCTATCAACTAAATCATATTCACGTTCACGGCGTCACCTAATGTTTGGCCAAAATAAAAACGCGCTATTTATACACAGCAACAGTGCAAAAATATGTTGGTATTGCATTTAAGAAGGTGTCACCTGGAGTTGCTGAAAACGGGTATATACCAGGAGCAGGACACTAACCAGCGAACATACAACTAGGCATGTAAAATTAGATGTCCATTTGTTTCGTCTGGCATTCTGCTGGTCAACACATAACTTGTTTTGTAGCTAATCTGTGCTAAGTGTGCCAAATTACAGTAAATTTTAATCTTCGATATTATAATTTTTATGCATGCATGCATAGAAACTTCCTTTCCTAATAAAATTGTTTACAGATCAATGCAATGTGTAGGATATCTTTGTTCTTGTTAAGAAATCTTCATAAAACATTTCAATGAAGGGACACCGACGTGAAAACAGTTACCACGTATTCTGTACGTCACAAAAATTTCATTGAAAAAATTTCAAAAATTTCAAAATTTCATTTTATTATTTAAAAAAAAATCAACAGTTCCAAAAATTTTGACCATGTAGGTATTGCACTTTTGTAGGAAACAGCTGTTTTTTTTTACCGTTTTCGAGTCAGTGGCCCTGGTGGATTTTTAGTAACTTCACCAACAATTTATTGTTTAATTTAAAAGTTTCTACAATGCTATGACAACTAGGATTTTGAGTAAGAGTAAAAAGAATTTCATAAAACAACAATTTGCAACTAACCTGATATCCCAAATAATGAGCTTCTTATCTTCACCCCTATCTCCAGTTGGTGAGAATGTCACAACATAGTTCTCACACGGCGAGAAGGAGATGAACCGAGCTTCTGGATGGAAGAACTTCTGGAACTGGGAGAACTTAGGGCCGGCCCATAAGGCCACGCCCCGCCAATGGAACGTCGCCAGGTATGTGCCCAGCGGTGACCACGTGGCATAGGTCTCCGTCCAGTTCTGAGGGAATGAATAATAAACATGTTTTACATACAGAAGATAAGAATCGTGATCTAAAATTGTGTGAAGGCTTTAATTCATCAGAAATCATTAATTATGCCTGCCTTAAAACAATCATATCTACAGCTTGAAGCATGTTTTTAAAACATATCAAAACATGATATTGCATTTGTTGTTGCTACTTTGGAGCAGTCATTTACAAACTATTTTAAGCAGTGGTGCCAATGTTTTCAAGGTAATCTTAAAACACTTGCACAGCAGTTCTATTCACGAATAGAAGAAATCCTGTCTTGTTGTATCAATACAAGACACAGATTTCTTGTACAACTGATAATAATAATATTCTTGTCACAACCATAAATATAAGGGTTAGAACCGTGGAGCACTTTCAAAAAGAGCGCAAATTGAAAGTGATTTGTTGACCATAAAGCAATTATTGCTTGTTGGTTAACATGACAAGTGATTGCCTACAATTTGATTGTCAACAAATCACTGTCTTTTCAAAAAAGCTGAATTCTGTTAGGTCTTGAATTCAAACTATGGATACTTTACGACACATATATTGTAAAAGAAATTGTAACCACACGTCACTCTACCGCGCACTCCCGAATAAACTGTTCTATCGATTGCTGTCGTGCCAATCGATAGTGCTGCCCACCCTGCTACGCATAGGATTGGGACAACCATGGGATTATCGCTATCAGTTCTAAGTTTAAATGATTATATTTTCTATCATTCTGTTTGCATTTTCCTTATGTGTTTGTTAGGTTAAAAACAAATAACTTACCGGTCTCTCCTGCATAAGTGTAGGTTCAGGCAGTGCATTCTGCCACACCTGTAATGCAGTACCAGTGCCGATGCCGACCAGGAACTGGTCATATGCATCAGGGTCCATCAGGTACCATTGTAAATCTGATGCAACCTTGAATGGTTGAGGTGCTGGCGGTTCCCATTCTTTAGGGATATCTGAATATCTGATGAGGATACAATTGATTTTAATTATAGAAACTTGGATAAAGTGTGAAAATTGTTTGGTATGTGCAGTTTAAAAAAAAATACTTAGCATTATGGATTTCACAGTCAGTAGCTTATTTCAGTTAGGTATTTCAACATTTAATTATGCTTGTCTTATGGAAAAAAATTAAAGTGGCTTATAACTAATAATTGGTTAACTTTTAAACAACCCTGAAAGTGGTCCATTGGTAGGTTGTAAATGTTTGCAAGAAAGCATCTAATCATCTTGTCACAATGTCAAATTCAGTGCTTTTCAGAGCTCAATGAACTTTACAGGACAATACTTCCTTATATATCCTTGAATACTAAAAAGCAGCTGGAAGACGACCCACTGACTGGAAGTTTTGATTGCAGAATAAGAGATGGGGGTACTTACTTCTTAAAATCAGTGAACAAATTCACCAAGAATGTGTGCTGCTTATCTAATTTACAGTTATTCGTCGCTTTCACGGCTTCGGCGGCGTTCTGAGGGTTGCTGTACTCCAAGAAAATGTAGCCAGTCGTGTTTCCATTCTCTTGGGTTGGATAATACTCGTTGACGATCTTCCCGAACTTGCTGAATATCTTGGTTATGACGCTCTGGAGCTTCTCCAGGCGCTCGGGTCCGACCTGCGGGCACCCGTCAACCACGACCACATTCTCATAACTATCAGATTCCTTCGGTTTCTGCTCTAAAAGGTCGGCCAACAACTCTGCAACGTCAAAGTTAGGTTAGGATTTTGTGACTTACATTACACTGCTTAATTCACTGGTAGAGTTCAAAATTTTAACCAAGTACACTTGCTAACACACACAAAGCGTCACTATTACATTAGAAATATTAACAACACCAATGAAAAGTTGTAAAATGCGTGGGTGACGCATATGGCCGGTCAAACTTGTCACAGAAAATTGCCCACCTTCATCGGGAATATCCTCAACGAAACCCTCCGGATCCTCGAAATCGGGTTCCTCGTCATAATTGGGCTCCTCATTATCACTTTGAGGAGCTGGGTTCACTTTTTCGTCGCCTTTTTTCTTAGCCATTTTGACGATTTAACGTGTGTAACAGGAAGACACGCCATTAGTGACTGAGCATAGAGAACGAATTTTTGACTTTCACTCAAATATAATTGCGTTTTGATAGCACTGTAAAAGTATTATTTTAAAATATTATGTAATTGCGTGGATAGCTTGAGCAATATTTTTTTAATATTCTTTAATGTAACAATAAACTATTTTGTTGCAAATTAATTAATCCCCACAAATTGGAGGAGATACTAAACGCTGCGTCATTTTTCATCCATAGACAAAACAAGCATTAAAAAAAAATCAAAGCGGGAAAATCAAAGTTTTCGAATGAATTTATTTGCTACTACAAAGTTTTTATTTACTTAAAACGATATTCGAATAGTATTAATTTCAATCTGTATAATTAAGAATATGTATTTACCACACTTAAACATAATGGCAAGAACAACAAAGTAATTGGTTATCAATAATTAATTTAAAATGTATTCGTTGCGCTAATTCGGTATTTTTTAACAGTCAATAAAACATTTTTTTTCCTTGTTTATAATGCGATCTGTCCATTTACTGACATTCAGCATCTTTTGTGTTAAGATTTTTGAACAATCAATAAAACAATATCTGCAAATGCTGCAATGGTTTGACTGAAAATGCATGATTGTCTTTTTCAGATGCGAGCAACTGCACTACAAAAAAAAACAAGAAACTCTCAGTGGGTCGTTTTAAATTATGTCGGTATATTGTTATTAATCAATTTTGCTCGTGAATCAAGCTTTTAGTTAAATATAGACAACCTACCTACCCAGAGAGGTAGTAGGTAAGTGTAGCCATAGATCTTGTATCTGCCTTACAAAACTTGGGCTTTATTCAAATTACATAAACATAAACGCCGCATAAATAAGTAGTGTTTAACTTCTGCTTAGCCAAATAATTATGTCTAAAGCAGCGTTTATAAATACGGGTTACCGTGGGTCTGTACTTAATACTCTGATAGGCTCTATCTTATTCCACGTAGACCGACTTTAAATCCATAGTTTTATCTACTTCTGTTCATAATCTAAGAACAGTACCTACCTACCATAATCTAGTTAGATTCTAACTAAAATCTACATAAAAACACTATACTACTTACCTAATTTTAATTATTATTCTTATTCAATAAGGCTCATATTACCTCATATAGCGAACGTTCTTTATTAAAAAAAAACAATGTTTTTAAATTGCCACTATACATAGAACGCCACGCATCTCATGCGTATAACAGATGAGGTGGCATTTATGGACGGCTGACGGGTCACCGCACATGAAAATTGAGGTCGCACTGCATGCACCGCAGTGTAGCTCTATGTATAGTTAGCTGTACAGTCACGAGCACCAATATACAGTACATTACATGTAGCAATTTTTAAAAGTGTTTTCCCCCAACTAATAATTGTAATTTTATGTTATTACGAACATAATATTTTGAAACCCATACAATCATAAATACTTAAAAAAGTTATGAAATCGTTTTTCCACAACAAAATCGTTCTTGAATCACGCTAAATGTATACTTATTGGTGCTTGTGACTGTACAGGTGCAAAACTGTTACAGTAATGTTAAACGCGAAGGTATGCACCCAGACGTGTTTCGATTCATTGCCTATAAAATGTCTTGTGAATGTTTCGATGATTGTGGATTTTGTAATAAAAAAATAAAAAAGATTTAGACTATTTTTTTCGTCTTAAGGCCTAACTGTCCCAACGGAAACAGTGGGTGGTCTGGCCTATAATAATTTCTTGACAGGATACAGTTTATGATTATTATGATCATCATTCAGCCGCGTCATTTCAGCCCGTAGTTGTCCACTGCTGAACATAGGCCTTCCCAAACGATTTCCAACGTGTCCGGTCCAATGCCATCTGCAACCAGCGACTCCCTGCAGCTTTAGCAAGGTCGGCGGTCCATCCGGCAGGTGGCCATCCCACGCTGCGCTTTCCAATGCGTGGTCTCCACTCCGGTATCTGTTTGCCCCATCGACCGTCCGATCTTCGCGCTATGTGGCCTGCCCATTGCCACTTCAGCTTGCTTATCCGCTGGGCTATGTCGACGACCTTGGTCCGTCTACGGCTGTCCTCAATTCTGATTCTATCACGTAGAGAAATGCCGAGCATAGCCCTCTCCATAGCCCGCTGAGCGACTTTGAGCTTCTGTATAAGACCTATTGTGAGAGACCACGTTTCAGAGCCGTACCTAAGTCATCACTGGTAACACACATTGGTTATAAACCCTACCTAACCTCTGTATAGGACAGTCGCATGTGACTGCCATGTTCCTAAATTACCCTAGGCTGAAAAAGTTTTAGTTTTTCTTAAATCATATTAGTATTAAAGTCGGTATTTCTATAGTTTTCCCCGAATTGTCCTCCTGACCGTTTTCGGTCACGAAGCTCCTGACCGTTTTCGGTTTAACATTACCTACGCTCCGACCATATTTTTTTCTTTTATGAACACAGCTTCAATTCCACCTACATTGATTTGGCTCTGAATAATGGATAGATGAAAAGGATATGCATTCGATTCACACATAATTGTACAAACAAACAAAAACAGCAATTTGAGCTTTGTGGTTGGTAATAATATGCTTGCTTGCTATGTAGATATGTACTTCTGAAGTCATTACTCTGAAAGTACCGTTATCCTGAATGTCAATGACATGGTAATCAAGACCTACCTAAGTATTAAGTACAACAGCGTTTTTTAATCAAGGAATGAAACGAACTAAGGATACCCTTTCAATGATACTCTTAGGTTACACCAAGTTACTAATGAAATGCGAAGGAATATTGCCAGAATTGTTAATTCTATTGTCAAGAATCACAGACTCAATTTACATGGTAAAGAATGTCGCAAAGAGAAAGAATATGCATGTACTTAATTAATAACTTTTCACCTGAATTTGCCCATTCAAGCTTCCTGCTTCAGCAGCTTAATTTCTCAAATAGATATCGTCAGATTATCATTTTCTTGGAATTCAACACACTTAGTACCTCACTGAAACAGTCCTTACGACCCAAAAATATCCCCCAAAGTACAAACCTAATAGAGTCATTACAGCAAACCCAGCATCTTACTTACATTCCATAAATAGCAAGGAGAACACTAATCCCCTTATCAGGGCATTTCATAACTCTTATCTGAAGCTCGAGTGTGTACAATCAAGCTTACTGGCACCGCTTTCTCCAAGCTTGGGCTTGAATGAGGTCGTATCTCTATGCAGGTTTGATACTGGTACCTGCGTCTTTCGTCATAGCCGGTGTTACTGACCGATGTTGATTGCAGCTTGACTGTGATTAGAGTGTTTGTTCTTTTTCTAACCAGCTTTTTTTGCTATGTTTGAATTGTATGCGTTAAGCCATGTTTACGTGGCTGTGTCTTCAAGAGTTGAATATGTAAAGTTTGGAGAAAATTCGTTTTTCTGTAGATGCTTTCGGAACTTGTAGAATATTGTCACTGCTGTAGTTTTAGATCTACACTTGGAAAGAAGTAGACTATTCAGTCTGTTTAGTGTGTGTATCTTCATTCTTTTTACGACTAGTTAGCAGGGCTCACACTTTATTATTAACACCTCCAAACTCAAACATAATAAGTATGCACTAAAATACGCCGGTGATTAATGTATGCATAAAACGTTGCGAGAACTCGTATTTGAACAATGTAGTTCCTACCAATATTTTAGTCAAATGTTCCTTTTTACCTACTAATGCTATAGGTACAAAATAATAGGTGGTACAAAGATTAGTCAATCAGCAGGTCTGACAGCCTAAGATCCAACTCTAAAAGGCATGCTGCTCCAGAAATCCAGTCATATTTCAGAAGTCCTAATAAAATAACATAACCTTATACTTTTGTAATAGAATCTGAAAGGACCCAGAAGTATAGGTACAGACGCCTGGACAGCAAGCAACCCGAAACTGTAAAATTTCCCAATCAACCTTGAACCTAATGCTTCAGCGAAAAAATTGAAAATCTACTATAGAAAGACAGATTGTAGTAGCTTGATGTGCTGGCCCAGTCTGTACATTATGTTCCGCAAACTTCAATAAAGTACCTGACACAAATTCATGCACAATGATCATTGATCAGCAGGCACAATGATGCGTAACAGAGAAATGTTCCCATGTGATTATTCTCTCGGAACAATAAAATAACAAGATAAACGGCTTGAAAATAGGGCGTACGGTTTACGTCATTTCTTACGGTGGTTTTGCGGGATGCTGGGAAAACCATGGACTAAAGCCGCATATTAGCATAGCATCAAAAACCAAATTGCAGTTTTTTTCATCCTGTCATTTATTTCCAAAAAAAGACACTGAAACTTGAGCTTCGGTCGTCTCACCTCAGAGCAGCAAGCAGCATTAACATGAAAAAAACCAGAAGCTAGGCGTTTGTTGAAAGTCACCAAAATAGCATCATATGCAAGAGGTATTTGCTGCAGTCAACATTCGGCGCCTACCCCTACCAACAATCAGGAAAACCGACCTACAATCAGGAAAACTTTAACCGTAGTTCACAGCTTACATAGACCGTATCCTACGTTAAATGTGGATTACCTCACTTGCTATTTCTCGACAAAGCGTGATGTCACCCACGCTGGCCTATGCATGACACAAAAATTATCAATAGGTACCCTAACCTCGATACCGTGATTTATCCAACGAATTATCGAGAAAATTCTGGATTTGCTTATACGAGTAATGTAGGTCTCGAATTTTTTTCTTAAATTGCAAAGACGCTTCACATTTTTGTAGAAAAATGCTAATTTATGCGACGTATCTACCTACTTCAGACAGGTAGGCCCATCTGTGTAAACTTAACCAACAAAAATAGGGACATCATTATTACCAAAAGTAAAAACTCTCCGCCAACTTAGAAACTCCATAATTATAGTAGAAGTCAAGACAAATGTAGTCTACTTCCAAGCATCGTTAAGTGGAACAATTTCTTAATTAAATCTACCTTTCTTTACATTATGTGCCGCTAGCTTATTTACTGATCATGCATGTCAGCGTATAAACGATTATATATATTTACAATATTGCACATACATCCGCAAAAGAGAAGTCAGCTATATAAACACGACTGACATTGAAAGAAAATTCTTTTGCGCAGCAATTGACTCGATCTTAATTTAAGATGTACCATACCAACTTAACTTCATTCAATAGGTAACAGTGCTATGTTTTGAGGTTGTAACTTGTAAGCATACTACACGAGTGACGAGGGGCCAATAGTTGTTAGTCAAGAGAGGCAGCCGGTTGGGTATCCACTCGTCACCGTCAGTACCTCCGCCATAGCCCCCGCGGGTCGCCGCGTTTCCCGCGTTTTTGAACCATAGACAAGCGTTATGTTTCCCGAATCATCCCGCGCAAAGGTAATCAGCGTTGTACCGTTCGTTTAATTATTCGTGTTAAATACTTTTTTGTGTAGTGTTCGAGAGTGCCACATTAGTGCAGGTTCACGCCCATTGTGCCGCTTGTTATTTGTTTGCTCTTTGAGTTGAATTGTGCCCACATTTTTTGTAGCATTCAGTTTAAAGATACCAATAGGTACAACATGTTTTCAATTACATAATAATGTGGAGTCTGTGAATCGTAAACTATTTATAGCAATTATTATTAACCTATGAATTGCCGGCTGGTGGCATTTGTTTCCTAGGTTTTTTTATTCATTTAATTTCTGAGCTGTGCTCAAAAATAACCGAAAGTAGGCTATTAAATAGGTACTCCTGGTTATTTTCCTTTGAAATCAAATGTCCTTTGGGTACCTATTCAATCTCTATTATTTAATAATAGGCAAATATTTAGGTGCAGATACCTACGAGAAGTTTCAAGCTTGTTGTAAGCCGATTTATAATAAGCATCCAACTAGTTCCGCAAGTTTTTCGTACCAACTTAACGTTATTTCGGTTTAGCATCCAGCTACCGAATCATTTGTCTTGTACTTAGTAGGTACAAGTTTATTACGTATGCACTACGAATAAGTTGAATTTTCAAAAGCAATGAATGTTGCATTAGTGTAGTTATTGAATTAAAACATGTACATCATACATAATGTATTTACATTATAAATTACTTATTATAAAACATAACTTACACGTGCATTACATAAAACATAAATAAGCGAGCCTTAATTCCTAACAATGTTATTTAAATATTTACGAACGTAGGATTTAGAAGATATTTCCTAACCAACTCGTAGGTCCAAAACCAAAAATACTTAATGCATACCAGCAATATCTAAAGCAGTTCAGATTGTTGCCGACTGCTTATTCAGTATACCTACCTACCCAAAATCATGAATTTCAAGAAATAGTAGATATTACCTATGTACTTACATTATAAGGGCTGGCCACATCTGCCGTATGCCCTGACTGACAGCAAGGCGTGCACGGTGCAGCAGATCTCGTAGAAGTGACGGAGTCACTGGAGCAAATCTACGACCAGAGGTCCAAATTTAATTAACCCTGGATCGAAAGAAATAGAAGTCAGGGGGAGAGGGGGGTCTTTTGCCTAGCGGGTAACAGTAACATAATGTGTGTAAAAATACATAATGAAGCCGAAAATCACTTGTTCTCCCCGTCATAACGATATTTTTTTTGTTCTGGATCATACCTGTAAACCTTCTAGTTAAGTTGATATTGTTCAACTTTTTCACATTTTTTTAAATTTTATATGCATGTGTTTTTGTTATTTCTTTACTTTAAATACCTCCACGACCCCTGATCTATTCAATACATTCATCAGCACATCAGTGTTTGGAGTGCGTTACATTGAGTCCTACCGTAAAACGTGATTATTCACCGCAAGAAAAAAGTCGATTTCCTGCAATCGTTTTTGCGTAGAGTTACTTAGTTTGATGTACAGAATTATTGGTGGCTGGCTTCGTGAAGGGTGTGTTTACACCTTGTATGGTAGATTTCATTACTCATACCGCCCCAAAAATTAGTTATTCTGTGTCATAACAACTTTTCCTACAGATTTGAGATGTGCTTAAACATCTCTGTTTTTCTAGAAGATGTGTTGGTGGTTCCTACTTCTGGTGCTGGCCGTCGCCAGCGGTCAAAGCAGTCAGGAGACCTGCCTGTCAGTGGAGGACGACCCTTATCTCCGGTATGGCACGAAGACTGCCTATATCTTCGCCAATAAGGACATTCCCATGACGAGAGCTCAAGAAGTTCCTGGTAAGCTATTTAACTAATCAACTTTATTATTATTCAGTTTTGTCGGAAGGATGTGTCAGCCTGTTAATATATTTGTCTGTCAAAGCAAACACAACCCCAGATACACCACCTGTGTACAGCAGGCTACTTATATCCATGATCACCCTACCCTTATCCCGTTTTAAATACATCTCACCAACTGTAAATTACAATTTCAGAAAAAAGAAATGTTTATACGAAACATTACCCTGTCATCAAATGTTGTCAATGCATTAGATATTTTTGTGCATTCAGGTGCATCAGGAGATCAAAATTGGGTAGTAGGAAAATAAATATTACTTTTCTAACAATATGACCAATTTTTTAAATTAATTTACTGTGATTATTCTTAATATAATAACTGTTCTTCCTATGTCATTTTCGCGAATAGCCTAATAAAACAGACATGACCTATAATTTTCGTCAGGTACTCTATCTAATTGAATAGTAAAACCCTCTAAAAGTGACGTGACTTGAATGCATAAAAATCAAATGACCCAGAGCTTTCTGGTTCAGTTGACCTAAATATTATTCCGGATTCAACACGCAATTAAAGCTCTACCACTCTAATACCTCCGTATACATAATTATAATGTATCTATAACCGTTCACAAATCATCCAAGTTTAAAAATACATTCAATTAAATTCAATAATGCTGAGAAAGTACTCAATCAGACCGAAAGCCATCTCCTCGAACGAAAACCGTAGTCCGTACATGTTCCTTTCACCCAAAAGACATTTTAAGATATTGTAGTTCCTTATTGTGAATAATATAAAGACTAATGCGTTTTCAGACTTTCGAAAGGGGAAAGGCATTCGACACAGTCGTGCTTTGGCTCGAATATATCAGACAGATTGCTGTCTAAGTATCTTCCAAAATCGATAAGAAACTACTGCATTTCTGCATTTTATGGGCTTTCAACGGGGCTGACATATCAACTCTATTGAAAGTCGTTGTAGAAATATGATTGAAAGCGATTGCCACTATCCTAGGCACTAGCCTGCCTAGGTCGAAAACGCCAGGTGCCATAGAAAACGCTTTTGAACGCGTTCTAGACGCAACGAGTGTGTGGCATAGTGTGGACGCGTTACATTGAGTCCTACCGTAAAACGTGATTTTACACCCCAAAAAAAAAGTCGTTTCCCAGCAATCATTTTTGCGTAAAGTTACTTAGTTTGATGTACCTACATAATGCTTGGTTGACGACTTCGTGAAGGGTCCTGTTACACTTTGTATATCAGATTCTACATAACTAGGCAAAGAATACTTTAATCTAAGAACGGTCCTATCCCAATCGAAATTGAAGACATAATTATGTGGCAATATTAATTTATAGTTCTGTTAAATTATATTAACAGAACTATTAACTAGGAAATTCCAAGATTTCCTAATGTTCCTTACATCAGGAAATCTCTTATTATTGGTTTGACCGTGTACGGCATAGGTATTTTATTTAAGAACCTAGATAGATTTTATTTAAAAGGTTCTGAAACGTTCGTTAACAAAGTTCCAATCCTCCATTAGATGCTAATGTATTGCACATTAATCATTAATTATGATTAAAATCTACTTACATTATGATAAATCGCTGACAAATTAACATTTGTACTCATAAGTCGGAAAATATGAAAAACAAGTTAAATTTATAAGAGGTACAGGCACTTTGACATTTGAACAAAAACTTTCAAAGCCTTTAAAAATACCTACATACTAATTGATATACTAGACGGTACCCTCATGGAAGCTGAAAGGCACTTATTCTGCCCGTCATTTCATTCATTGTTTGTTCTGGACACCTGGGAACCTTCTAGTTACGGAGGTATTTTTGGTCAAAGTTCCAACTTTTCCACAAGTTTTTTTTTTTTAATACTAGTTTTAAGGTTATAAATTTACTTTAAATACCTCCATGACCCGTTTTGCTACATCCATCAGCACAATGCTCAATACCGTAAAACCAGTAAAACGTGATATTTCACCCCATAAAAAAGTCGTTTCCCAGCAATAATTTTTGCGTATGGTTACTTAGTTTGATGTACAGAATGCTTACTTGACGGCTTCGTGAGGGGTCCCTTTACACCTTGTATACAGCTTGTAACAGAAAGGGTATAATCATATGGAATACTGTGGTACAGACCATCAAACTGAACAACTTTCTCTATGGGACCACCATCGAAATCGTAAAAAAATAATCAACTGTCCCATACATTTGGGTCGAGTAGGTATTGAAATTTGGTATAGGACAGCTGATTATTTTTTTACGATTTCGATGGTGGTTCCATAGAGAAAGTGGTTCAGTTTGATGGTCCGTACCACAGTATTCCATATGATTATACCCTTTCTGTTACACGCTGTATATGTTAGTAACTCTATCTGTCCGTTACCTTAGAACTTCAAAACCACGGGTCAGATCCCTATGATATTTCCTACTTTTCACCCTGGATACTTCATGGAATACAAATCAATGCAGACAATATACTTAGCTTTTTGCGGTCAAATTCTGTATTAAAATCCTATTTATTTATAATCCGTAAATAAACACACATAAGGTTGCGAGTGAACCTACATATTTGATTTCTTATTTCACGATTGGAAAGGTTACTCGTAGAGAGAAGTAACGGTATTCACAAATGTAAACTGAGGCCTGCGGTCAATTTGCAACTTTTGTTTGCCGGCCAACACAAACAGACAGGCAGAGAAAGATTTATCTTTTTCTTTCAGTTTTGATGTAGCTAACTGTGCTTACAAAAACGTATCTATCAATGAAATCAAATGGGATTAGGATTGTTCTATTCCCTTTTCCTTAAGCACAATGCACATGCCAGCATAATGTACCCAACAAACAGAAATGAAAAGATCTCCGATGATGAGTCATCATCGGAGATCTTTTCCTCCTACAATGTCTACAACAACACATTGAGATGCACAATTAACTAATACCGTTCAACCAATTAAAGAATCAAGGAAAATTAAACAAAACCATTTATTTAGTAGGTACTTGTTTAGTCATGGACTAGCGATATTCTACACAAATACACTACACACTTGGGTCCAATCCACTTCCTTGCTATTTGGCAGCCATTTTGTTTTTTTTTGTGATAAACACTACTTGTGTTGGGTCCAAAAAAAAACATAGAAAGTTTTGGTCTTACTGAGATAATATTTTTAGCGTAGTAATAAAAGCTCCGAAAAAAAAAGAGCATACTCAAAATATGAAACTTACTGCTGTATTAAATACTAATCTTGCGACAGCTGAAAGGACAAAGAAACGACTTCATAAAATACTGAAACTTCCGAAAATCAATACAGCATGTTTTGCTGACGTAGTATTTTTTCTCCAGCTTAAATTGCGTTTTATTCTATTAAATAAATAGAACAGGAATAAAATCAACGTCAAGAAAAATATCAAAATGTATTAAGGCACAATCGACGTAGTGCGATAAGAGCCAGTTTTCGAGAAAGTGTATTGAAAACAATTTTTTCTTTATTATTCGGAATAACATCAGTTTATACATTGTCTAGTCTTGTGGCATTCGTAGGCTTTATTTTAATATCTGTAATGTAGGTAATGCTTTAGAGCATTGCATTACGTACCAGACGAAAATAAAATTCATGAAGATAATAATTTCATCTAGCAGTGTTCTAACATCACATAAATAAAATCTAATAATAAACGACAATTTAATTGTTCTTTTAGAACAGGAAGCGCAATTTATACTGAACAACGCTAGATTGTTAGAGAGATAAACTAAAGAGTAACCCAAGCGGTACTGGAATCCTATTCATTTCCGAATATTTGGTTACCATGATTAAATTCATTAAAGTTTTAACTTGTCTTCTAAGCAAATAGAAATGCTTTCCAACAGCCATGTTTTATACACTAAATCCGATGTTGCCACTCTACATAAACTTAATACCACATCCCACCTTTCATCTTAGTTAGGTACTTAATTCAAATTATATAATCCTGGAGATAAACCGGAGTCCTAACCAATCGTCCTGACCGAGTAGTAGTGGTGGTCACCCTAGTATTATCATCATTATTGGCTGCTTGATTGACATCCACTGTGCTTATCTTGTGTTCCACCACTACTGCTTCCCGAGGGGTTTCTGGTTTGATTTTCATATGTATCTCCATAGTCCAACTGATCCTTTGGCTTCACAATAAACTTATTTTTACTCTGAATCATTTGCTTTTCATTCCATACCACTGTATATCCTTTTTCATTTTTAACAGAGAATGATCTATCTTTTCATTACTTAAAACTTTAACAGTAGGTACGCCATGTTTTGTCAGGAAAATGTTGTATTAACACATTATCTCCCGGTTAAAATGATTTTTTCTCGACTGCGCCAGAAGGAGGGTTATGTTTTTCGAGAGTATGTATGTATGTATAATTGTTTGGCACGCTCTGTGGCCTGAACGGCTCGATGGATTTTAGCTTGAGAGGTGTCGTTAGATTCGTATTTACTGTGAGAGTGACACTGGGTATATCAAAATTAAATAAAATAAAAAAGGGTAATTTAAAAAATTAAAAAACCCGACTGCGTATAAAAAAAAAAAACCATGGAACATAGCGACTTAAACAGTCGGGACCCATTATTGGGACGATTTAAGCCGGTCTATATATGTTAGTGGGTCCCGACTGTTAAGTCGCTATGTTCTATGCTTTTTACCCGACTGCGCCAGAAGGAGGGATTTGTTTTTTTTTTTTTTAAGCAATCGGGTTTTTGAATTTTTTAAATTACCGTTTTTTTACTCTAGCTGTTTTTACCCGACTGCGCCAGAAGGAGGGTTTTGTTTTTAGAGAGTATGTATGTATGTATGTATAATTGTTTGCCACGCTCTGAGCCCTGAACGGCTCGATGGATTTTAGCTTGAGAGGTGTTGTTAGAATCGTATTTACTGTGAGAGTGACACCGGGTACCTATATCAAAAAAACAAACGGTACCTAATTTAAAAAATTAAAAAACCCGACTGCGTAAAAAAATATTTTTATTTATTATTTATAGACCCGAATTAACATATATAGACCGGCTTAAATCGTCCCAATAATGGGTCCCGACTGTTAAGTCGCTATGTACTATGCTTTTTTTTTTACGCAGTCTGGTTTTTTAATTTTATTAGAATTATTCCTAGAGTTCTCTCTGTTATCAACATTTTTCCCTTCACATCTGAAGTTACCGCTGAAGTACTTTTTGATCACAAGTCATGTTTGTTCTCAACAATCTAGACATCAATAATTCTGACGGGCTGTAGACTAAGCCTGCAACAGGTGTTGTTCTATAATGTAACATAGCAGTACTAAAATCAGTAATAATTGTCTCTGCATTTGCGCAAGATATTTTTAATAATACCCACTGGCTTTTTCTGCCTTCCATTAGACTGCATAGTTTGGGCTTGAATGTATCTATTTTATATCCAATGATTTTGATTTTGATCACATAACTATTAATGTATGTGTAGCAAATATGAATTTTAGTTCTTTTATTATACTGTCTGCAGTTTTATCATACAACTTTTGTATTTATATCCATTTTGAATACTAATCAATCACTACAAAATAGTCATTTTTTCCCAAAAATTACATATTACCTTTACAAACGGTAATTCAGGAATTCCATGAGACATGAGAGGCTGTTTTGAATTTGATGGTCTGTATTTTTCCCATGTCTGACACAATAAAACGAACCTCATTATCATTTACACTAGAAAGCATATTTATACCATGTTTACTGTTGATTTTGAGTTTCCGATATTTTGTTTATCCGTGACCATGGTGCTTGCAACAGCGCCGAAATATCGGGAACTCGAAATGAACAGTTCACATGGTAAATATCCCGTTTCTAGTGTTAATGACCATGTTAGTGACCATGACGGTTTAAAAACTTATAAAACGATCCTCTCTATGTCTTGTGACATTCCTGGCCAAAATAAAGCTTTTCTGGCTCTTTTCTTACATTTTACTATTCCCACATGTATGTACAAATATTTATCATTTATTTTCTTATATTTCTAGAATACTGATAGTATTCTAATTTTATAATATACAATACGATCTTTGACATTTATATCATTTATCAAGTTATGCAATATTTTAAATTCCATATCATGAATATTTTTATCATTTTTTGGCCAACCTGTTGTAAGTTAGGGTCACTATTGGTATGAGATTGTAGATGTTGCATCATACGGTCTGAAACTCTGTTTCAAAGCTATGAACTAGTTCTGGCAAAGTTGGCTCTACCCTTTCATTTATCAACAAATAATTTCCGGACAGAGAGTCGGCAATATACATTTTAGGCACTGGTGGCGTGGCCGTGGCTAAACGTTTGAGAACCATGCGTTGTAGTCTTGCAGAGATTTCATTTATTTCTTTATTCATAAAAGTCACTAAAGGCTTGTGGTCAGTTTCCACTATAATTCACCGTCCATAAATGAATTGGTGATACTTTTCCATAACTGCACTTCGGCGAAAAGTTCTTTTTCCATCGGGACCACCTATTTTGACCTTCAGTATAGCACCTAGTGTAAAGTGACACAGGTCTTCGATTCTGTAACAAGTAGGCTCCCATGCCACTTTTAGAGCTGTCTGTTTGTAAGGTTATTGTTCCATTTTTACTACAAATTGCTAAAGTAGGAGTGCAACTCAGCTTCTTTTTTAATTCTTCAAATGCTTCTGTCTGAGCTGCATGCCAAAACCATTCTACATCTTTTTTGAGAAGTTCTCAATGGTTCTGTAGTTTTTGCATATTCAGGTATGAACTTACTTAGGTAATTACCAGTGATCGGAATAGGTAGAGCTAATGTGCCTAAAGTTCAAGGAACAGAAACGAAAGTGGAGACTTCTTTACCTCAAAATTTATTTTTCGGAATATTTGTTCTGAATGTCGTAACATTACTTAAGTACAACTAAAATTAATAAAGTAAAACAACTATCGAATTCATTTACTGTTCTATTTAAAAAAAAAGTGCACGATTTTTATTGTTTGAAAAATAAAGGTAATCTCCTTATCTTCGTTTGAACGCCGTAAGTGCGGAAGCTAATTTAATTTTCATACCAGCTTTAATACGTAGTTAGAACTAACAAGGTAAAGAAAAACAATTTATAGGTTTTCATACCATTTATTAATTTTGTACAATTATTGGAACTAAACTTAAACAGAAATCAAAACAACTTGCGGTAAAACGTAGTACATAAAATCAAGCCAAGGTGGTCATGTGAAGCAGATCCAACGATAAACAAAGTACCTATACAGGGTGTAACAGGATCCTTCACGAAGCCGTCAACCAAGTATTCTGTATACCAAACTAAGTAACTTTACGCAAAAATTATTGCTGGGAAACGACTTTTTTTTTTGGGGTGAAAACTCACGTTTTACGGTAGGACTTAATGTAACGCACTCAAAACATTGTGCTGATGGATGCATTGAATAGTACGGGGGTCGTGGAGGTTTTAAAGTAAAAATCTTACATTAAAAACATGTATTTAAGATAACACTTGAGGAAAAGTTGGAACCTTGACCCCCAATATTTCCGTAACTAGAAGGCCCCTAGGTATGGTCTAGAACAAAAAAATGATCGCATTGATGGAGAGAACAAGTGCCTTTCGGCTTCGTTAAGGGTCTTGTAATCTTGTTACACCCTTCATATAGGTAAAAAAAAAAAACACGAGTAAATATGCGTACACAGCTTGAGAAACTACTTACAGGAGTGAATGATGCGCGCATGACAACGAGGAAAAAAATTTTTAGTCGTAAGGAACACTTTTCGTTTCTGTTCCTTGCTTGAACTTTAGGTACCTACATTAGCTCTACCTATTCCGATCACTGGTAATTAAACATTCCACGGAACTTTTGCGGTTGTTTTCTATTATTTGGTTTTTCCAGTTGTAATATAGCCTGAACATGTCCTGGATCTACTTTAATACCTGCATAATGCACATGATCTAATGTAAACTGTAATTTGTTGCTAATGTTGTCTTGTTGTTTAATTTTTCATTGTATTTTCTAGCTCTATCTATTATCTGCATTAATATACTATCATGCTCCTGTTTGTCCTTCCCAGCTATTGTTAAATCATCATAGTCCAGTTCTACTACCCCTTGTATGTCACTGAATATGCTATTGTTTATGTTTTGCATATCCTCCGGTGCGGAGGATATCCCAAATGGCATCCTTTTAAATCGGTATCTACCATATGGAGTACCAAATGTGCACAGGTTTTCTTCATCACTTAATAAGATCTGAAAAAATCCATCTTTCATGTCTAAAACAGTCTCGTTCCCTGACAGGTTATTGTATATCTCCTCAAGAGATGGAATTTCATAATTTTCCCTAAGGATGTTTTTATTTAGTTCTTTTATTTAGCAAAATCGTAGTGATTTATTAGGTTTTTCTACAATCACTAAGTTATTGCACCATGCACCATGCATGCACTTTCAACTTCTTCTATTACATTCCTCCTCTCATAGTTTTTTTATAGCGCGTGGTATCCTTCATAATGGTTTTATTACAGGTTGCGCATCATCTCTTAACTTATTTTTTTATGTACGTTTAGTACTGTAGGTATAGTATACTACAAGGCCTGTGAACACATCTATATTCTTAAAAGTCCAGTCACATACGATACAGCAATAGTGAAGTCTAGACTGTAGAACAAAACTGCCGACAATATAAGCCGATTTACGTGCTGTGTCACTGCATGGAGAATGGAGGTTATGTTCTATAGTCGAAGGTATGAAGTACCAAGTTCATAAGTAAAATGTTAGGTACAGTGTTGTAAAATACTTTAACCTGGAAATCCTGGAATCATACACAAATCACACTGCCTGTAATGATTTGCTGCGTAATAAGGAAGTTAGACAGACAATGCTAGGTAGCTCCACCTTGGTACCAAAAAATACTAACTACTAATTGCGAAAGTATCTGTCTGTCGGTCAATCTGTCTATCATTCTGTCTGCTATATTTTCATGGCTTAACAGCTGAACGGATTTCGTTGAAAGACACACAGGTAGACTATGAATTCAGTTAGGACATTAAATTTCTTTCGCGGTAATAGGCACGTGGGATAACTTCCGACACCCGCACAGGTAAAGTCGGAACTTATTCTTACGTGTTCCCATTGTGGAGACAAGTATTAAAAACTACAGCAATTGACTGTATAAAACCAAGAAACCTAGTGCTGACAGGAGCAAAAGCCAACTGGAAAAAGTTAATTTAACCCTATTGAATGACTTTTTCATGAAATAGTTATTGAATGGGGTTACATAACACATTCAGTGCCGGGAACCCACCTGGTGGGTTCACTCAAGTCGCACTTGGGATGCCGAGAACCCACCTGGTGGGCTCATTTTTAATGTAGGTTTTTCTTAGCGAATACAGCATCAAATAACGTAAAAATAAAAACAGTTGTATATTTTAACAAGATTATTAAGTATACGCCGTGGTTTCAAATTACAAGCATTTTTATTTTCAATCAATTTTCTACCTCTTCCTAGATGCCGAGAACCCACGTGGTGGGTCCTGTTTCAGGGATGAAAAACCATAGGCACGATTTTAAATATTTTCTAAAAATAATTACTTTTCCATTTTAGGACACGAAAATAAGTTCAAAATTGAGGCTTTCTAGTTTTCGGCATCAAAATAGACAAAAACTAATACTTATTACTGTGAGATTTAGTCCGCCTGCCCGTTTATCTCTCACAGGCGCGCACAGCTACATATTTCAAAAACTATTATCGCAAGTGTCAAGCGGAAAATGTCAAGTCTGTAGACTTGACATTTGAATTAAATAATGCTTAGCATTTTTCAATTAAATTGCCTAGACTACGATCCCGCCATCCTCTTCGTGTTAGGTTTCTTTAAACCTCAAACATGCAAAATGTCGATGAAACAAGCAAAAGCAACGACTTACGAAAGTAATTATAACTTTTTTTGTGTTTTGTTTATAAATCGTTTTTTTTTTGCAACATTTATGATTGTATATCGTGTTTATAAACCGTGAAGTTTAAACGAGCGAGCTCATCTCAGTGTGAACACGGTTGCGCGAAGTACGGCAAGGGCACATCTATGATTTAAATCGATGTTGTATTTAAAATAACTGCACTACTTGTGGTCATTAATCTAATAAAATGTCATCAAATCCGTTTTTTGTTTGGTTTAATGTGTTAAGATATCGATATCCATCACAGCTGCGAAGTATCGCTAACTAATTTAATTTAACCCAGTATTACAAGTGAAGGAATAGAATATGTATATGCAACGTTTGTAATCATTCAAAAGTTTTAAAATGTTATTTATAAAAATCTAAAAGAAACAATAATTGCGATTACGAAAATTAAATAATAAAAAAAAAAAACATGAAAATCTCACAAAAGTTTGAACACCCCTGTCACGGGATCAGAGAGGGCGATTTTACTTTTTCATTTATTTATTTATTTCTTTGTTATTGCACTTCCCCTACCCTACTAGGGCATGAAAATACCCCCACAGATAGCTAATATAGCGATAATACCCCCTGAAAACTCTATTTTACCAGTTATTTTAGGCTTTTAAATCTTAATCCCAAACCTAATGCCGAGAGCCCTCCAGGTGGGTTCTCTTTTGCGCAAACGTAATGCCATGGACCCACCTGGAGGGTCCACTTGCAATATGTATGGTGGGATGGCACATGCGCACTATGAAACGGGGGTGGACTCGAATGTGATAAACTTAGTTGTATTAATAATTTTAATGATTACAATTCTGTTAATAAATACGTATTACTGGCGCGTCTCATTTTTTTTCAACATAGGTACAACTTGACACTGACCTGCAAATTGCCAAAATAGTAAGAAAATTTGAATTTCGCGGGCTACCTTGAAGCTTCCACCTTAACTAATTGTGGCAGACATGGGTGTAGATGTAGACTGTAGCCAGGACGGACAGCATGTAGGTACCTAATAGTAGAATTCATCGTGGGCAGACCCAAAGACCTAGACAAGGTTACCCGTGACATTTTATAACGACGATGGAGAAATCAAATATATGTTTCTGTTGAAAATCCCCGTCGTTGTAGAAATAGGTACAAAACGCTTCAAAAGCACTTGCCTCTGCCTCGAACCAGAGTTCGAATCTGAGAAAATAAGCATGAGAGTTGTTAAAGACATAGCTCGTTGTGTAATTTATAGACGCTTTCTTAAATTAAATCTTTATTGTCGTCCATTTTGTTATTACCAAGATTCTCTCCTAAATTATATCATCTAAGCTCCCTTCCTAGTGTTAGCTTTCTTGCGGAACAATGCGTAAACAATCATGGCAATGTATACCTAGGTGCCAACTTATTAGCATTTTTCTCGCGCCAGACGAGAGCATGGCACATTCACCCCTGTAACACAATATGTAATTTATTCTCACACCGACGACGCGTATTGTGTAACATTTCATGAACAAAAACTGAGTACGTTAACCTGGCATCAAGTGCCTGTAGCAGATAACATCACGGATTCATTACTCATAATTTTGGAAATAACATCATTAATGGCCAAAAAACTGTAGCTTCTGTACTAATAGCCTGATGTTCATAAAGTACCAGGTACGATATTATGTATGTATCTGGTCGGGCTGAAACTTTGTTGAATGTAGATCTTTGATTGTTGTTGTTTATAATAAAGCTGGGCTTCCTACGACCTCGTAGCCTTCTTGGGGGCCGGTCAAAAATCAAAACCGTTTCATCATTTTCATTTAGACATCAATCATCAGAGGAACCTAGTTCCTTCACCATGCGTTCTGGCTTTGCCATCCCTACAAGATTTTATGTTCGAAAAGTAGGTACTTTGATAGTTGGTAATATAATAGTAATATTATATTATATTGTGTATCTTTATGGGCCTCATCAGAAGGCTTAGAGTCGCCCAAAAGGCAATTGAGAGGGCTGTGCTCGGAGTTTCCTTGCGTGATCAAATCAGAAATGAGGACATCCGCAAGAGAACCAAGGTTACCGACGTAGCCCGAAGAATTGCCAGACTTAAGTGGCAGCGGGCAGGACACATTCCTCGCAGAACGAGTGGCCGATGGGGCCGAAAAGTTTTACAGTGGCGACCGCGAACCGGAAGATGTTGCGTTGGAAGGCCACCCACTAAGTGAACCGATGACCTGGTGAAGGTTGCGGGGATCATGCTGCGAGACGCATACGGGACTGGTCAATGTGGCGACATTTGGGGGAGGCCTATGTCCAGCAGTGGACGTCTTTCGGCTGAAATGATGATGATCATCTGCTAGCCTTTGTCCCACGTTTTTACGGGTCGACGCAACAAGATTTTTCTTCCTTTCTCCCCTGTCAACTTTCACGCTTTTACTTCTTAAGCATCCATCTTTATTCTCTCTCCCTCTTTCCCTCCACCCATCTGTATATCTAATTGTCTATAACCAATCTCACAAATCGATTGCTTATCGAATCACAGCTCCATTAACATTGCTGGTTGTGCCAAAACATTTCGCTAGTTTCACCAACTCAATTATCGCTCTCTTTAATCTTGCGCCGATGTTTATTGATACACTGGCACAGATATTTACAGTATCATTGTGTATGACGCGATACCCTATTTTAATTTTAATCTGTATCTGATATTTGGAGACGGTCCAATAACGTCACTGTCTTCATTACTGAAGAATAATGTGCTTTTGAAAGTTAACACCGCGTGAACCGTTCACCTAGAACGCAATAACGTACCTATGTGTTTTACACACAGATATAGATAGGTTTTACAATATTGTGTGATATTGCTGTATTTGGTTGATGCATCATCTGCCTAGCGTTTTCCCAACTACGTTGGGGTCGGCTTTCATTCTAACCGGATGCACCTGTATATCAGTATTTTACAAGGAGTGACTGCTTATCTGACCTCCACAACCCAGTTGGTACTGGGTAAGACGAAACCCCTTGGTAAGTCTGGTTGTCAGACTTTCGGGCCACTGACTACTTGTAACGACTGTCAAAGATCTACAAATGTCAGCCGGGACCAACGGCTTAAAGTTCAAATGATATCAAGTTTAAATGGTCGATGCTCTAAAACGCCCTCTTAATAAGGAATAGTATTTACATATTAAGGCTTGTCCTATTGTTTTCCTTTCCTGGTTATAGGGGACTGCTTTGAACAGGGAATACCGCCAGCAAAACCCCCCAAACAGAATTAAACAAGTAGAAAAATAAAATCCCTGAATTTCCCAACCACTTAGATCGTAATTTTAGTTGAAGACGTTTACATTTCTGGCTTTTGGACAAAGGGACTGAAAATATTACAAGTAGAATATAGGTACTACGCGAAGCTGTTAAACACAAAACATAGTAGATACCTATCTTTCATTTTGATTCATCTAGTTAGTTTTCTATCTACACTTATAAATAAACAGTGATCGGAATATGTAGAGCTAATGTGCCTAAAGTTCAAAGAAGTGGAGACTTCCTTACGACAAATTTTCTTTTTCGGAATATTTGTTCCGAATGTCGGAACATTACTTAAGTACAACTACCTTTTTTTGATTAATCTGGTTAGTTTTCTATCTACACCTATAAAACACCCTGCACCCTATAAAGCAATTCATATAACAAGCTGGAACAAGGCTAATCTGTATATCTAAGTTTATCCGACATCCGATGCTGTGGGGGACAACAGCGGGGGTGGGATGTAGGTACGTCACATGACACACTTTTACAGCTATTGTTAACCATACTCGGGGCATAAGCTTAGAAACTAGATTGAAACATGCAACACGATATAGATGGTTTTTAAGGGTTGTTCGCAACAACGCGGTTATTTTAGCAAGGTTGGATCTAATTTCTAAATTCATGTGATAAAAAGTTTCAGATACAATCGCTAATTAAATGTTTGCAATCAAATTATAAAACTACCCGCTACATTTTTGTCTAATTGCACCATCACTTTGCTGTGCCTAGCTCGCATGCGGGTCACATTACTGAAAGCATATCAAATTAATGTGACAGGCATCCTAAACCCAATTTCTCCAAACTATTTGACCTGCATAACTTAATTATACAACTAAAGAATGCTCCCAATAATCGAATAACAGCGAATATCAATCTACATAACAGGCGGGGTCGTTCGATTGACAAATGGTCGCTAATAGGCCGATCAATCTTAGTTATGGGGTCGACCTGGCATCGTACGGCTTGTACCTATTATGAGCATTTTTACTATAGAAGCATGCAATGTGTTAGTGACTTGTAATCATCAATAATCGTTAGAAGGGCTACATGGAGTAGGGACTGCCGCTACAAAATATGTATATTGATTGGAAAATACACAATGTCAAACGCAATTAACTAGGGATAACTTTTCAATCGTATTCCCTTAGATTATTATTATTGCGTATTCCGAAGGATTTTAAAGAAATTCGCAATACTTAAATTCTGTGTGAAAAATTGACTTGTCAAAAGAATAGCATTGAGAATGCGAGCGTGTTACCCAATCTCCCCACCTTTTTTCCTACTACTCGTATGACCATCTGCACTCAATGCAATCGGTACACATCTCCTTGTAATGATTAATTGAGAGACATACTCTTGATCTACATCATACGTACCAAGATCTTGTTCCAGACCCCTCCTAGGTTAATCAGAGCAATCAGGCTAGGTCAGAGATCAGAGTCAAAGGAAAGTTAAATAAAAACCATTGCAATATTTTATACACTTGTCTAAGTGAGACGGACGATTCACACAACGTAACAGGAAATAGAAAAGTAATTGAAGGTATAGGTACCATATTGCAGTGTTTTCCTCTATGCTTGAAACCTTTCGATTCATTTGTAGCTTACAACCTTTTTAATGTTTCTTTAACTGTCAATTTTTAAATTTGAATTCGAGTTTTCGGCAAAAATGTAGTGGTGTTTTAACAGTTCCTGTTGGTTCTATGGCATAAATAGCCTCGATACCAGTTTCCTACTAAAGCATTATTTAGGAGTATTATACTTCGTTATCTTGTACGTATAGATTGTAATAAGAATTTTCTAATACTTCCATACCTACTTCAATGTAGTTTTTGTAGTATTTCCCCTTAGGGTAAGAGTGGTCCTTGTCTCTGGTCTGAAACCGTCTTTCTATTTGTCAAAGGTATAAGAAAACCAGTTGACAGGGCCACTTTTTCCTTTTTGGCCCTTACCTATCTACCTCTAGGGAATGTCCTGACACAACCGTCAGCCAGGAAGTTGAGTGCAGAGAATACCAGAATTCCGTTCGTCTGAGGTTTTTACCCAAATATCCAGGAGCGTGCAGTTCGTTGGCCATTTCACGGAGCGACACCAGGAGAATCTATTCAACGAGAAGAAAGGTAATACAGTAAAATATAGTAGACCACAAATGATTGACTAAACTTAAATTGTTTCTTATTCTTATCACTAAGTACTTTACGTTCAATTCAAATCTTGTTATATACGTTTAAATCCCGCTTAATCAAGTAATATTCTTCGATTCACTGAAAAGGATCATATTATTATTTACGTCTTAAACATAAATAATGTTCCTTTCTCAAAAAACCAATCGCAACGTGGCCATATTAAATTCCTAGATACTGTTACAACTAAATTAACTTATTTCCACGACAAAACTTATTTTGTACATTTTGTAGTTTCTCATTTTTTATATTAATTATTAATTTTACTTGAAATTATAAGTGTTTATAAAGTGGCGAAATGATCTGGATTTTTATTTCGCTACAATATTATGTTGGTACCTACCTATTTGTACATGGACCTTCTGGCGAGTGGCCTTAATCAGAACCAACCAACGCCGCCATGTGGTTTTTAGACAATTTCACAGCTATCGCTACAAGATCCTTTCACAGCATGAGAAAACACAAAAGTGTATCTGAATGTTTTGATTTACATCCACCAGTGCCACATCAGCAAAGATAATGACATGTAATATAAATAAAACACCATGGGAACATACACAACGAGTACATAGGTACATGGTAATCTATTTTTAATGTCTGGGATGTTCCGCGGTACGTTGGCGAGTAGTTCCGGGAATGGGATGGATGAACGTCGCGAAAGATGTGATGTGTACAAAGTCTTTGAGTTAGTTTTATGGATCAAATGTTTGTACACTACCGGATGTATTGATGTAATAGACGTGTGTATAGATAGGAAACCGGTTTTATAAATATAGTTAGGTAAGAGAGTTAATGCTTAATTGTGATGAATTTGTGACTCAAAGTTGCAGGCATTGAAAGGGTATTTTTGTTGATTTCTTGTTCCGCAATGTAATAGTAGACGATGATATGAAAATACTGGTTTATAATAGGTACAGGAATCATTGTAACAAAATTTTACATAACCTAAAAACAGAGCACAATAGCCAACTAATAACTGAAAGCCGAAAGGACCCGAAAAAACTATGGAATACTCTCAAATCAATATATAGCCCAAATAGTCAAAGAAGTGACTCATCCCATCTAATTTCCAATTCAGAGGATCCAGCTAACTCACTTAACAACTGCAATATGTACTTCACCTCGATTGGAAAAAATCTATCTGATCTAATACGTATCACGAATCTCTGAGACTCAAAGATCCCTCGTCAAAAAATACAAACCTCGTGAAAATTTCCTACTCTCATTCTTTCTTCACCCGACAGACGAAGAAGAAATAACTAAATATATTCATCAACTTAAAATTGACAGCGCACCAGGACTTGATGGTATCACTACAAGATTTATATTAAAAATTAAAAATGCAATCCTCAAACCACTCACCCACATTTTTAATCTAAGTATGGAATCAGGAACCTTTCCGGAGTGCTGGAAGGTTGCTTCCGTTAGACCAATACACAAAAGCGGCGCTACAGACTTACCTGAAAATTATCGACCAATCGCACTTCTGTCCATTCTGTCCAAAGTACTGGAGAAATTAGTCAGCAACATGCTAGTTAACTATTTCGAAAAACACAAATTGATATCAGACAAACATTTCGGATTCCGGCGAGGAAGGTAAACTGAAGACGCGGCTACGTTACTGACTAACCTGGTTGCTACTTACACCCAAAAAGGAGAACAGTCCTTAGGAGTTTTTTTAGATCTGGCAAAAGCCTTAGACACAATATCAATTGAACTTCTTCTGAGAAAACTAGAATGTGCAGGTATAAGAGGGGCTGCACTTGATTGGTTCACGAGTTACCTACATAATCGCAAACAGCTAGTCAAAGTAGATGAACAATCGAGTGACATGCTTCCCATCGCCTTTGGAATTCCACAGGGCAGCACACTCGGCCCAAATCTCTTCACCTTATATATGAATGATATATTAGCCATACAACTAAACGACGCAGAAATAATATCATATGCTGACGATACTGTCATAATTTTCCATGCTAAAACCTGGGAACAAGTGTACCGCCTTGCAGAAATCGGATTGATTGATTGATCTTGACGCAAATCTCCTGACTCTGAATATAAAAAAAACTAAGTTCATTACCTTTTTCAAAACAATAGCTTCTCGGCCTCCACGTCATCTCACACTTAGATACCATTCATGCTGCAGTTACCAGACATCACCGCTTACACCCTGTACCTGCCTAGTTGTAGATCACACTGCGTCAATCAAATACCTTGATATCACACTAGAAAACCTCTCATTCAAATCACATATACACATGCTCTCTGGTCGCGTTAGGAAGCTGATTTACGTGATGAAAAAACTACGTGACTGTACACCCATTGAAATTCTACGCACAATTTACCTTGGTCTGTGTCAGTCAGTACTTCAATACGGGATTTCTGTTTGGGGTGCAGCTGGGAAAAGCACTATGATAGAAACAGAAAGAGCTCAAAGAGCCGTTAAAAAAGTAGCCTTAAGAAAACCGTTTCGCTACCCAACAGATTTAATTTATAAGGATTTTGCTGTATTAAGAGTGCGGAAATTATTTATCCTAAAGGCAACATTGCTTGTTCACATAACCCTGAAGAATAGACCAGATTATGAAAAACTTGTCTCTAAACGCGTCCTCAACATTCCCCTTCCCGAAGCAAATAGCCTCTTAGCCAGACGATGCCTGTTTACTCGCACGTCCATATTTATAATACAATCAGCAAAAGCTGCGATATCAAAGATATGAGCAACTTTTCATGCAAAAAAACTTTAGTAAAATGGTTTGCCAAACTGCCATATGAAGAAACGCAAGAAATTTTAAGTTAATTAAACTGTAAAACATAAAATAACTGCAAATAACCCACACATACACACACACATTCACACGATATTAAAACATTAGAATTATTTTTACTTTTTATTATTGTAATACCATTTTGTTTTTTTTTTTTTTAGAAAAAAAAAACTTATTCCTCATTTACCTACTTACCTTGTTAACAATCACTTCAACAAATTATGTGTTTTAATTTTAAGTAAACGCAACTCCGGCCCCCAAGATACAGGCGCTGCCTAGTTTGGGGACCTCCATTTTCTATATATTATGTTAAAATTTTACTTGTTACGTTGATTCATAGCGCTAAGTTAGGTTAAGTAATTATTTTTTTGTAACAATGGTATAATAAATTTATTCTTATTCTTATTCTTGACGAGTACTTTGGTCCTAAATGGTATCCAGTGTGTGATGATGGAGCTCGACGGTGGCCATAGGAACTCCGTTTTATAACGACAAAACCTCATCGAGTTTGGGCTTGTACGATTCGTCTTGACGAGTACTTTAACTAACTTCTAATTAGAATGTAAAAATTTATTCATGTGGTATACTACAACTGAAAAGGGTAAAATAAAAAGACTTTCTGCGAAAACAAACAGACTTCCAAAAAAACACTAAAAAAGTCTAAAATAACTTGACTTTCGGAAGTCGGTGGCAAAAAGTCAATGATACAAACAACCACCAGACACCGACTTCCGAAAGTCAAGTTATTTTAGACTTTTTTAGTGTTTTTTTGGAAGTCGGTTTTTTTTATTAGATGGTAGTACGGTACTAGTTTAAATAACAAAGCAAGTATACTACGGACATAGCAGTCTATGTTCGAATTGATTCTAATACGGTAAAAACCGTGTCATACATATATGTATAGGTAGTATAGGTACTACTCAGGTCAAAGAGTCTTTTCTGTGCAGCATGTTCTCGTTACTATAAGGTTGATTGTGGGTTGCTGATGTCAGAGGTAAAAATATTGTGGTCTGTATGTGCCTTCGTGTTCGTGTCAATGGGAACAATTTCTCTGGCCATCGAACCATGTCAATGCCATAAAATTAAATTAGGTATGGTGAGCTTATTTACTGACCAGAAAATTATTGCTCATTGAAACTGCATGTCGATAGGATGATTACATCTCAATTCTCATAAACTGTCTGACTGTTAAAATGAGAAATCGATATTCTTAATGTTTAGGTTTAATAGGTAGGTATATCTTTGGGGCTGTGCTGGCGGCGTCTGACAACTGAAGGGAGGTGACCTCGTTCAATGAGACCAGGATGCACAACGACAGCCTGTATAAAGGGTCTAGAGGTGTGACCGTCGGACTTCCAAGTCATAGGTCTCGAGTTCGAATCCAAAGCACGCACCTCTGATTTTTCGGATTCATGTGCGTATTGTATAATTATCACTTGCTCCGGTGAAGGGAAACATCGTGAGGAAACCAGCATGCCTGAGAGATATTTCTTGACGGCATGTAAAGCCAAGTCAGAGGCCCACGGGCGGCAAAGAAGAAGAAGGGTCTAACAAGACCCTTAACGAAGCCGAAACGCACTTGTTCTCCCCGTCATTGCGATATTTTTTTTGTTCTAGACCATACCTGGGAACCTTCTAGTTACGGAGATATTGGAGGTCAAAGTTCCAACTTTTTTACATATTTTTTTTAACAGGAACTTTACTTTACACACCTCCACGACCCCCGTACTATTCAATCCATCCATCAGCACAACGTTGCGTTACATTGAGTGCTACCGTAAAACGTGATACTATTAGATACACCTCGGTCTGCCTAACCCTTCGGAGACTACAGGCGTAATGTTATGTTTATGTAATATAATGATTACTGTGCCGTTAGTACCTTTGTACTATAACCTAGATAATGTTTGTATCATTAAAATGAGTAGAAGGACGGAAATTACCCTCCATTTATTCTCCTGGTAGATACACACGGCAGCACATAGTACATTGCTACACATTTCCAGTATAATTTAGCCTAGCTTTGTATAGATTTCTTACACAGTGAGAGATCCGCATAATCTGGTTTTGTATAGCTTGATTGGCCGTCGTGCGTACTAAATAAAATTAGCTGCTATAATGGTTTTCTCTGTTCCCAGGTTGCACGCCTACTGCCTTCTGGTTGCTGAACCGTCATGGGTCCCACAACCCAGAAGCCCACGAAATCGCTGAGCTGCAGAAACTGGGGGACCTCAAGAACAATATTGTTACCAACTACAGGAATGGCAACTTTAGGAACACTGCTGTAAGTAAGACTTTCAATTGTGAGACACAGGAACAAAGAGACATTCTATCCGCGACATAGATGAAATGATGGAATGGTCAAAAACACTTTGAAGGCCGTAGTCACTTGTCTAAGTCTTCAGGAAAACACGCGAATGTGCAACTTTGACATACCTACCTAAGTCATCATCATTTGCTTAACCTGTTCCCATCTACTCCTTCCCCACCACACTACTTAGCCGCACTACTGGTAGTGTCGTGGGTGTCGGCTTCCAATCCAACTGACTGCAGCTGAATACCAGTACTTTCCATGGAGCGACTGCCTATCTGGCCGCCGCAACCCAGTTAGTAAGCACTTGGTAATACAATACCCCTTAGACTGATTGTCTTGGCAGACTTTCGGGCCTCTAGCTACTACCTGGGGCTGCGGGACTGTTCGAAAGAGATACCGTGGCCCCGGAACACAAAGGGCGATGAAGGAACATGGGTGGGTTTTAATCAGTAAAGTCTGACACTCCCTTCTGCTCCGCCCAGAGCGAGAGGAGTCATTTGATGATTTCACAAAGGAAAAGAAAAAAAAAGAAGGTCCTCTTCTACCCGTAAGGACTGTCAAAGATCTACAAATAACAACCGGGACCAACGGCTTAAGTGATTTCCGAGGCACGAAGGAAACTTGCTATGTAATGGGTTGTCAGGATCACCCAGCCACGGACAAACCTAGGCAAGCACGGCTTAACCTAAATTTGGCCATAAGCTCGTAGTCTGTCATTTCTTGATGTCAGTTTAGTAAGGGAGCATTGCAGTGTTATATATTCCCTAATGGAGTTACGGTGCAATGCTCCCAAACTGAGCATCAATAATATTGATCAGTAAATCGAGAGCTTTAAAATTCATCAACACAGATAATTGTAGTCAACAACAGCTTTCTAATAAGAGAAGAGCCGTTCGAAGAAGTGTCTACCTAAACAACGACTAAAGAAGGTGTATATCCAGCTAATGTTGGATTTCGTTTGCCGTATGTGCAAATACATTGGTTTACTCGCCTTACTTAACCTTGTCAGTTTGACTATGAATCTGTGGAAATGTACTGTTTGTGGCATACATACGTTTTCGGTAAAGTTCCATGAGGTGCCAACTATTAACACTTTGCAGGTACTTAACCTAAAATCGTTCATCGATTTGCGCTTCCTGAACTTAATGATGAGGTCGGGTACCTATTAGTGCGAAAATCACTGAACGAACGGGCCCGCTGAATTGACTGTAACAAGCATGAATCTCAACCGAATGAGGGCTATCGTTTTTGAACTCACCAGATGGCGCTACTGTCTAGTAAGGTCATGTCAATAATTCTGTTTTATACTTTAGAGTACCAATAACTTCATAAAATGTTTATTTTATTACGTAAATTACGTAAAACAACATAGTGTACAGTTCAGATACATATTTACAATATTCTCCCGAAAATTAGCAAGGATGAAACATTTTAAAATCACCTCCAAGTACTCGTAGGTACCTACTAACAAATAAGATAACAAGTTGCTAGGTACTTAAAATCTTCAAGTCATAATTAATCAGAAATGACTCAATCTAGACCACAATCGTGAATATTTGTAAAAAAAACGTGATAAAAAAGCACGCAACACACGATCATTCTATGACATCTGACATTTCGGTGACCTCGCGCTACACTAGCGCCTCTAGCGGCGAATTCATACGCGATAACCCATAACCCCCATTGCGTAACACCAGTTTTAATTACAGTGTGAAGGATTTTATAGATGAGATTTCATGTTTGAAAAATTCGTCTGTCGAATGTTATTGTTGTAAAAATGAATAGCATTTGGTAATGCGAGTGCCCCGCTGATACTGATCAAGTGATCACTGAAAATATATTCGTTCTTAGCGAGGCATAATCATATTATAATTATTATTTCTACCAGTGTACACGACATAATTATGCACATACCATAAGTACTGAATCTTCTGTAGTTACGAGTATGTCACCCTTCGGTATCCAGGGGTACCTTGGCAATTGAAATTTGAATTTTGAATTTCGTCACCTTTTCAACCCTCATTTCCTCCACAGCAACACATCTGCACTTCAGACCTGAACCTCCTGGAGCAATGGCAGTGGAACAACCGGCACAATGCGACGTTTGCCGGGGACCTCACCGCCGATGGGTATATGACCACGCAGCAACTGGCTCAGGCCTGGAAGCATAGGTTCCCTGGACTTCTTACTGCCAACCGAAATAATTATTTGGTAAGTTATTTTTGATAATGATAATTATTCATTTTTTACTGTCCAAGAGAATCGGTAATCGACTGTTCAATAATTCTGCCGACAACACATCGGCACTTCGATTACCGCTTGACAAACATTATCCAAATGTTACCGCTATTATGAATGTGATGCGCATGTCTAGTACTAAAGCCTACGATCTAAGATTACTTAATACTTACGTGACGTAAGGGCCCATTCCACACCTACGAGCGCCTACGAGTAAAACAAAACAATGCCTGCAATGCTATTGACTTTCATAAGTTGGTAGAGGAAAAGCTATTGGTATAAATCCTTCGCTCCGGATATAGAAGCTGTATTGGAATTTCATTATCATTGCTTAAGGCATCTGGTGGTTTCGAATGTCTGTTATATTTAGGTTGTGCTGATAAATTGCTAGATAGATATATACGATATGTATGATATGTAACATAAGTCTCATTAGGTTCAGGGAAAAAAGAATCATAATAGGATAGTAATAGGAATTACGTTACAATTCGTAAAATGATGCTTTCACGAATAGGAAGCTACATTATCCCCGAGTGCCATTGGCATTTTTATAACGTGCCCGTGGGATAATTTCCGAACAAAACGCGAGTGAAGCCGCGGGCAACAGCTAGTGCGTTTATAAATCGAAATTGAAAAATCTACGTTTTTAAATAATTTGTAGAAAGTCTCGTCTTTCTAGGAAATCACTGTTAAGCGGGTTAATTAAAATCACTACTCGTTATAATGTAATAACAAAACAAATTCAGTGACAAATGTTCTTAGAAAAATTTCTACATGGGTTCAGAATGATGTAGGTACTGAAAACGTGGTGACAGTTTTAGCGACGGTGTCCATTCCACCCCTTATACCAAAGGGATGTTACCGAGTAAGTGGTTTGTGGAGGTCAGTTATATGTACATAATTAGCCTATAACGTGTCCTCTGATAGTGAGCCATTATCCAGGCCCAGTAGAGGATTGGTAGATATCACGTAGTGTAGTGTGTAGTGGTAGTCGCCAGTGCATTCGGTTAGTCTGGGGGTCAACCTTAACATAGATGGAAGAAGGCGTAGACTTGAACAGGGGGCCTAAAATGGCTGCTTTGACAGAATCATAATATGAATCACCTTAGATATATATATGATCATAACCTTAAAGACCATTTTAAGAATTTTAAAATATTTTAACGTGTTTCATATTATGATTCTGATAAAGCAGCCATTTTAGGCCCCCTGAAAACAATCGATATGCTGCAATTTAAATCCACGAATCATTAAACCGAGGCACCCAGACGTACTACAAAATTCTTTCATAGAGTTGTCCCAGATAATGTAACAACTGCACTAGGCTGCTCTCGTACCATGACCCATTAGTTCCGAGGAGGTGCAATACGTTTTCAGTGACATTACGTATTCTAGCGTGACTCACTTCGGCTGTTTACTGGGTGAGGTGACGTCAGCTCACTCGTTTCATGTTATTTATGTGGTAATACATGAGTTTGTACTGTAGACTTGTGTTATAAATGTGTTTTTACAGCGAATTTTAGATCAAGTGTGGATATCTGCTCTTTTACTATTTATGAGAAGAACAATAGAACACTGGGATACAGAGAACACGACTCTTTAGCTTCCAACCTATCTTAATTTACGTGTTCATCTCGCAAGCTTTACAGTTTACACCGTCTGATTGAACCCAATTGTTATTTATCGGAATGCAACATTTTTAAGCTAGTTTCGCTCACTCTTGCATCCTAGGTTCTCTTAAATATTTTTTAAGAAACGTTCCTCATTTTGTTAGTAGATAAATGAATGTACATTTCTGTATGTAAAGTTAAATAAAAGAAAGTAGGTAAGCACGTCGTCTCCCGCCGCGCCCTCACTTCTAGTTTGAATTCACGCACTCACTATCACCATACTTTTCGTCTAGCGATGTTTATCATTATTTTTCTTTCAGGTTTTTTGGGGTGTCCGGGAAAAAAATCTCTATTTCACCTAAATGTCCGGGGCTTTTAAGTTTTCGCCCGGCATCGTCACCTTAGGTGATGGCAACCCTATTTAAATGTAATGTAGTCAAAACACGTAGGTACCTGCCTACTAACCATACAACCGATTTCTGTCAGAAACTGATTAGTTTAACATAATGAAGAGACAGCTTTCGTTATATTTTTATTTCTATTCGACAGTTCAAGTTTGTGAACGATCAGCGATCGAGCAACACTTTCAAGGCGTTCACTGAAGGATTGTTTGGCGACCAAGCTGAGGGATTTGACATTCCCAAAGAAAATGACGAAAAATTGCTTAGGGTAAGTCCACAAGCCCCACAAGAGGTTTTAAACTTTTATGTAGCAACTCGCCTCATTACAAATAGTTATTGTAATGTGTGGAGTTCTTGATTTGGTGATTTTTCAAAGAGGCTATTAGTTTTGCTCTATGGAATTATATAGAGCTTGGTGGTGGTCAATTGACACTAATATCCCACTTCTGATGACACACCGAGGAACCCAGAGGAACACATCTTATGACCGTGGAACTCATCTTTTCTTAGTTTAATAAAAAGTTTTTGAATTCTCGACTGTTCTGATTCGAAAGTGCTTAACTAATGTAAGCTTATTTTGAATAAAAAAACGGAGGTTTTCTATTAAAACGTCAATTTCTCTTTCTTTAGCCTTTCAAGTTCTGCCCAGCGTGGACCAAGGCTGTGGGAGAGAGCAACGACACCATGTCACAGCTGAACATCTTCGAATCCAAGAGGGAATACAAAGAGGTAAGTTTAGAAATTAAACAATAACATTCTATTATAATATTTGAATAAACCGTTAGATAACGATGGTAGATAGTAGACTGGGAGCCTAAAATGGAAGCTTTATCAGAATCATAATATGAATTACGTTAAAAATTTAAAATTCTTAAAATGGTCTTTATTGTTATGACTACAAAGTCCATTTTAAGAGTTTTAAATTTTTAACGTGATTCGTATTATGATTCTGTTATAGCATTTTAGGCCCCCTGGGTGGAATGCAATGCGGCGGCATTTCTATCGTCTATTGTCTTACTATCATATTACCTATTTGCCTGAAATATGTAGATGACGTAAGTACTTCCAAGTGCAAGTGTGTAATTATTTCGATCTAGATACTAGGAGCAATTTCTATCGAACAAGCCGTTGGGATTTCGCACCGGTAAAACGACGTGCAGATGCCAGCACATCAAGCATTACAAGCTGTAAAATTTCTTTAATAGATTTTCAACGTTATCGTTCAAGCTTTAAGTTCGAGGTTGATTGGGATTTGACAGTTTCTGGAAGCTTGATGTGCTGGCGTCTGTACTTCAATACAAACTTTCTTGCGTTATTGGATTCATTACTCATAATTTTGGAAATAACATCATTAATGGCAAAAAAACTGTAGCTTCTGTACTAATAGCCTGATGTTCATAAAGTACTAGGTACGATATTATGTATGTATCTGGTCGGGCTAAAATCAAAACCGTTTCATCATTTTCATTTAGACATCAATCATCAGAGGAACCTAATTTCTTCACCATGCGTTCTGGCTTTTACTTTGATAGTTGATAATATAATAGTAATATTATATATATAATAGTAATATTATATTATATTGTGTATCTTTATGGGCCTCATCAGAAGGCTTAGAGTCGCCCAAAAGGCAATTGAGAGGGCTGTGCTCGGAGTTTCCTTGCGTGATCAAATCAGAAATGAGGACATCCGCAAGAGAACCAAGGTTACCGACGTAGCCTGAAGAATTGCCAATTACCTTAAGTGGCAGTGGGTAGGGCACATAGCTCGCAGGACGGATGGCCGAGGGGGCTGAAAACTTCTGGAGTGGCGATCGCGAATCGGAAGACTTTGCGTTGGAAGGCCTCCCACTAGGTGAAGGCCATCTGGTGAAGGTTGCGGGGATCCGCTGGATGCGATACGCACGGGACCGGTCAATGGCGATACTTGGGGGGGGGGGCTATGTCCAGCAATGGACGTCCTTCGGCTGAAATGATGATGATTATGAATGAATTTAAACTTATTATTTCATAGAGAATAGGTAAGACATACACCAACCTTATTGGTGAGGTTCTTCAGAAATGTTGGGCGTGCGTGTAACACCAGATGTATGAACGTGGACGAGGCAAAAGGAATGTGTAAGGATCGTAGCAGGTGGCATTCTGTGGTTTCTGCCTACCCCATAGGAAAAAGCATGCATGTAGTGTAAGTAGGTAGGTGTATAACCCCTCTGCCAGGGTTGCGGGACTGTTCGAAAGAGATACCGCGGCCCTGGAACACAAAGGGCAAAGGAAGGAACATGGATGGGTTTTAGTCAGTAAAAGTCAGACACTCCCTCCTGCTCAGCCCAGAGCGGGAGGGGTTATTTGATGATTTCCCATCCGAAACAAAAAAAAATGGTGTATAAGCCCTATGCCATAATGTTGTGTAAACAATACCTACCTCCAAGTAGCTAATTACAAAGACTAAGGTCTTCCACCACTAATTAATACAAATGAGAGCTTACACAGATTTTAACATGGCCGTGATGACCTTGGTCGTAGCTTTAATTAAGTCGGCAGGTAGCAACTTACAATAGCGGAAACATTCGGTATTTTTTGTGTTAATTTTTGATATAATTGAGTTCATGGTTTATTCTTGGAACAATGGAATCACCGATAGAACTACCCCGGGTTAGGTGAGGAGTGAAGTAGATACAGACGCCAGCACATCAAGCTACTATAATCTGTAAAATTTATTTAATAGATTTTTAACTTTATCGCTGAAGCATTAGGTTTAAGGTTGATTGGGAAATTTGACAGTTTCGGGTAAAAAATCAAAATCAAATTGTTTATTTGCTAAAAAAACATACAAATTACAAGAAAAGATCTTATATCCTAAAAGTCTTTGTATTCTGCCTGCAAGCAACTAAAGAGTTTCTTTTGCAACCATCTCTTTCATACTAACTTCATTTTCAACATCCATATACCTCTTTTTACCAGATGATCAGCAACATTTCCCTCCGCCTCGGCTTCAACTATGACATGCAGAAGGAGATCATACTCCGCATCTACCAGATCTGCCGATACAACAAGGCTTGGGATATCGTGAAGATATCTCCTTGGTGCGCTGTAAGTATTTATAGCTTCTTTAAATGATTTACTTACAATTCTATATCTATACAATACAAATAAATAAAATTGAACTGTCTGTTTATAATACCAAAATAACTTCTTTTTACGGTACATAAAACAAATATTTTTTTCGATTTTTGTCTATCTGTTTCTTCCGGCTAATCTCTAAAACAGCTGGACCGATTTTGACGGGACTTTTACTAGCAGTTAGCTGATGTTATAAGGTCTCACCATGGAAATTATACAGCGTGTAACAGAAAGTGTATAATCATATGGAATACAGTGGTACGGACCATCAAACTGAACAACTTTCTCTATGGGACCACCATCGAAATCGTAAAAAAATAATCAGCTGTCCCATACATTGTGGTCGAGTAGGCATTGAAATTTTGTATAGGACAGCTGATTATTTTTTTACGATTTGATGGTGGTCCCATAGAGAAAGTTGTTCAGTTTGATGGTCCGTACCACAGTATTCCATATGATTATACCCTTTCTGTTACACGCTGTATAAACTAACATAATTTCCTTGGGTCTCACATAGCTGGCTACTTTTATTTTAGAAAAATAAAAATAGTTCCGTGCAAGAAAATTAAAACCTTTGAAATTTGTAACAGACTTCGATTCAAAAAGGGAAGTAATATTATTTTATTATAATTTCACGCGAACGAAGGTCGCGGGCAACAGCAAGTATAGACTAGACTAGAGACTAGTTTAGACCTATACATATATCTTGCTTATGCGAATGAAGTTTCATTAAAATCGGTTCAGTCATTTCGAAAACAAATGAGGTCAAAGTTTGTATGAAATGCCGTAAGACGATAACGCTCTTAACACACCCACGACACAGGAAATTCCTAGTGAGGGGCAACGTTTGAGATTTGACAAAGAATAATTGAATGTTCTTAAATATCTTAACCTTTCGTTGCTAGGCCTTCACCCGCCAGGATTTGCAGCGCCTGGAGTACGCTGAGGACTTAGAAACTTACTACAAGTACGGATACGGATCTGCTCTCAATCAGGACATTGGATGCACCCTCGTCAAGGATATGATGAGCTTCTTCGACAAGTATGTTGGGAAAGGTAAGTTTATTTGAAACGCTGCATATCAACGCTACCCGCGGGGATTTCGGATCTGTCTTTTGAGAGGTAACGGTCCTTCGTTATAGAGATGGTGATCACCGGGGTGGTTATAGTGAGGTCCCAACCTGCCTACCCTGCTGCTACCTTTAATGAACTTATACTTAGGTTGTGTTAATCGGCGGCGGCGACCTCTCGCGTCCGGCCTTGGTTCAATCCATGGTCCGGAGCGAGACGGAATGGGACGCCGTCACCTCCTTCTGCGAAGCAGTCATGCTAGCGAAGGAGGTGGCGGAACGTGAGAGGGAGAGAACCTGACGTCCCAGCCAATTACAGGTTAACACCACATGCACAGAAAACGGCTACATAACATAACCAAACAAAAAATAAAAAAGGGGTTGTGTTCATGATTTTAATGATTATAACTCTGTAAAGCCATAGGCGCGGGCCTGTGGATGATGAGCTATGGGTTAGCTCGCCGTCCGTGCGTCTTATGACGACAGACCGTGCCGACGGCGCGCGAGTGTTCCACGCGCGCCTCAAAGAGATGTCAGCAATAGGAAGGGGTCCGAAAGGGCCGATGCCTGCCAGGGCTGCGGGACTGTTCGAAAGAGATACCGCGGCCCTGGAACACAAAGGGCGATGAAGGAACATGGATGGGTTTTTTTTTTGGCGCCGCGCTTAATCCCACTAATTAAACATTAAACACTTATTTAAAAGTGACCCAGAGGCCCAATTTGTTCTGAAATAGAATAATTAACCTTGAACAACCTCCTGTTTCCTGATTAACATTAAGTAAACAAACCATTGTGATGACCGCATACATTTTGAGACAAACCAACAATAAGTAATTTATTTCATTAATATACGAGTCATTTCTGTAATTATTTGCAATTAAAGTACTTATTATTGATCATCTTACGAGTCATGTATGTTATTGAAATATTATTCAAATGAAGTAGAGCATAATAAATACCTAAGCTATTTATTTTATACAAAGTGTAATATGGCATGACGCAGGCAAAGTTTATATTCTCGTATCCTACAGAATTTTATGGTATACTAATACTTTATATTAGAAAAAAACAATAAGTTAATCAAATCGCGGGTAGTTTCAAATGTTGCCGTTACACAATAAAAGTAATTACGAGAATACTGAAGTACGATATGTGATGTGCAAACTTGACAGTAGTTGACAGACTTCTCGCGATCAATTTATGTATTTATTTAATTACAATGGTTGTGTTTAAAACAGTTACAGTAACTAAAATTATAAAATGAAGAGACAATTAAGAAACATATTAAAATATACAAAATAACAAAGCAAAGTAAAATTTGAAGTGACATTATAAAAAAGAACATCACTGTCAAGATACATGGAAATCTATGACATAATTATGTGAGTCCTACTTACAACGACGACGAATTATTATTTATGTGTCGGGTTTTTACCCGACTGCCAAAGAAGAGGTTATTGTACAGTGTAATTATATCTTCCACATCTCTAGTTTGCCTCATCTTGTACTTCACGTTCCCAGATGAGCAACCCGCGCAGCCCCGCGCCATGATCCACTTCACGGAGGCCGCCATGGTGCTGCTGACGCTGACGGCGCTGGGCGCCCACCAGGACTCCGCGCCGCTGACCGGCGACAACTACCACTCCGCGGGCGTGCAGGCGCGCAAGTGGACCACCTCCACCATGACGCCCTTCAACGCCAACCTTGCGGCCGTGCTCTACAAGTCAGTATTACCGACATAATATTAACATCACGCGTGCAATCCCGGAAGGGTGTAACAACAACACACACCACAATAGGAGCGAGCCTATTGCTAACCAACCGGCTATAAGTTCAGACTCCGGACTGATACTCAGAAATTTCTGTCAAAAAACACTTTGCTCAACCTGGGAATCAAACACAAGACTTAATGCTCAACAGTAACGCGTCACCCCTCAACCTATAAGAGCTCACTTATACTCCACATATCAATGGCCTGTGTAGGTCTTAGGAAAGCCCTACAAGTGGGACGCATATTTTCTGCAGTAGACATATTTGTGAAACATGACGACTATGATAAGTTATTTTACAATTTTGAAACAATAACATTCATCAGTACGTAAGTATCAAGTGCACTACTTTGAACTGAAATCGCTACGTACACACAAAGTATTTCGCCACCATAATATTATTACCAATTTAACTCGACCTTCTGCTATGAACCTAGGAATACATTCAGACAAGTTTACGATTATAACCTGTGCCAAGTACGAGCAAACAATAATATTATTATAATTATTCCGCTAACTGTCACTCCTTGAAATAACTCTGTGAGAAATAGTCACACGTACTACGAATGTATATTTATACCTAAAAGGATTTCTAGGTACCTATTTTCATGACTAGTTATACATATAGACTGTGCAAGTGCACTGTACTGCATCGCTTAGGTGCGTAATAACCATCATGTCAACGGTTCTTAGGCCTACCAGGTTAGTAGTCTCCCCAGGTATGTGTCATAACTTATGATAATGGTGATGACATGATGACTAACAAGCATTCGTAATACAGTGGCCAAAACAGGCAACGCGTGGAAAAAATGGTGACTGCCAGTGACGGTCCAGTGGAAACCACCACGGCTTACTTATGAAAACCTTACTCTTGTGCCTTGTGCTAAGGAAAACATTATGATTGTGGGGGAATCGGATGTCCTAGAACCAAAAATTCGGAGACAGGCACATTTTAGCTCTACCTATTCCGATCACTGGTAATAAGTTTAACCAGAAATCGATTATTAATCCGAATTCATTGGAATGAAAGAGACAAACCACAGACCGCGGGCAGACTCTGTGCGTGAACCGCTTATAATAGGCTGATTTTGTATAAGGTTTTACACATAACCTTTACCTTTTGAGCGCCACAGTCTGATAAAGCCGACAAATGAAAACGTGCCCAGCATGCCACCGTCGTCGGCTAAAGAAGCCGACAAGAAATCGTAATTTTTTGAAAACTTTATAACTGCTGTTTAATAATAGTCTATGTAATAGGTAATAGTGTCAAATAAAATAGTGATGTTGCGAGTGATATTTTATTTAAAAAATATAGGACACATATATCCATCTATACATAGGTACATACATACATACAAATAAATATAATTTGAAGTTTCTGTTTTTAATATGAAAATAACAGCTTTTTAATGAATGCATATGGAAATATGTACGGCAGTTTTAAGAAAAACACATTTTTTTCCATTTTTGTCTGTCTGTCGGTCTATCTGTCTGATTGTTCTGGCTAATCTCCGAAACGATTGGACCAATTTTGACCCGACTTTACTGGCTGCAGCTGATGATATAAGGTCTAACATAGGCTACTTTTATTTTAGAAAAATAATTAGGATTCCGTGCAAAAAAATTCAAACGCTTGAAATTGTAAACAAAATCCGATTAAAAACGGTAAGTAGGTAATATTTTTATAATAATTTAACGCGAGCGAAGGTCGCGGGCAACAGCTAGTATAATATAATATCGATAAGATGTTGGAATATTTTTTTGTAAGTATTTGCGCTGAATTTGTGGCTTGGCGTGGAAGTTGATCGCGTCGCCATGCGTTTATTAGCTTTCAAAAGTTTAAACAATAACCCCTGTACCGGTAATCTTTTCGATCCCTGGGTTTAACACAATATTCCCTACATTCTAACCTATAAACCTATACTTGGGTTTACTTACATACAATACAATACAATACGAGTTAGGCAGAGCTGTCAAAAACTAGTCCCATAAGTAACTAATTCGCAACCTTTCATTTATTCCAGATGCACCCAAAACGGCAACTTCCAGGTAAACGAAGAGTACCAAGTCCTCTTCCTAGAGAACGAACATCCCATGAACTTGCCAGGTTGCAGGGTAGGGCTCTGTGACTGGTCACTAGTCAAGAACCGTTTCGGAGACCTCTCGAACAAATGCGACCTGAAGTTCTGCAATAACGCTAATCAGTTAAGTGGTCTCACTGCCATTAGTTTTGCTGCAATCGCCTTTATTGTGAGGTATGCTGTGTTCAGGATATAAGCATTTTTAGAATCTGTCTGTGTCAAATGCTTTTTAGAAGAAAGAGATGCATGAACAAGCACAATTTTGTGTCTACAGTGCCTACATGAACAAGCCAAGCCATGTTTTAAAATCAAGATTCATAGCGATTTTGATAACAGTTAAGGTTCCATAGACTTGTTTAAGCGAGATATCATTAAGAATTCAACCGAGTTGCAGTCTTAGAACTACCTAGTTGAAAACATATTTTAGTACCTATACAATGTCAGTATAATGAGCTTGCCCAACTTCAGAGATATGAGCCTAAAAATTGTAAAACTACAAAAATAATGTAATCATTTTTCAGTTCGGTCAACGACCCCGAACTCGTAATAGTCTATTGAGTAACCACCACGTGTAGTTGTTTCACTAGCTAATCTAATTTGACCTTGTCTAGTTTACTATGTAGTGGAAATTATGGATGCAAACGATATATTGCTTAAAAGCTATCAAGAAACACATACATTAAAATATATTTACCTCAAGATATTGCACCTAAATTGTACAAACTCTTTGTTTCATTACAGTGTGTTGCCTTTATTCCTGTAAATAGACGCACTTTTCTTGTAACTATTTTAAATATTGATTTTCAATAGACAATACTGTCTAATACTGTGTAATAATGTGGAATGTATCATCATTTGCCTAGCTTTTTCCCAGCCTAGCCTAGCCTAGCCTAGGCTTGCAGTCTAACCGGATGCAGCTATACCAGTAGGTATTTTACATGGAGCGACTGCCCATCTGACCTCCACAACCCAGTTAGTACTGGGCAATACGATACCTCTTGGTAAGACTGGTTGTCAGACTTTTCGGGCTACTGACTACCTGTAACAACTGTCAAAGATCTACAAATGACAGCCGGAACCAACGGCTTAACGTTGGTTGCATCATGATATCAAGTTAGTTTAACTGGTCGGTGCTCTAAATGTATATGTAGAAAAATAATGTTTTCATGTTGAAATATTAAAAAAATACTGTCTTCTATGCACTGTAATTTTTTGAATATTTTCTGAAGTTTTTAATATATCTCTAGTTTTAAATCAATTTAACATTCTTAGGCCAGTAAGTATTACGTTTGTTTTTTATATGAAGAGCCTGGATTTCAACATTTTTGTTTGAAGGAACTTGTTCCCTTCAGAATATAATCTTCCAATGACTAAGAATAAAAAATGTTTATTCTTTTGAAATGGCTCAGGCCCCGCTACAGGATGTACTTATTTTTCCAACTAATAACTTTGTATTTTAATATATTTCTTCAATCGTTTAACTTAAGTATAAGCACAATATTTTTAGAAGTAAACGCTTACTAAGTAAACGCTTAATGTTGATGTTTGAGAATTTAATAATTATTGTTGTTGTACACGCACCAAATAGAACTATGTAATAGTTGAAATAAAATGTTTTATGTGGATCTTGTCTTTTCATTTTTATTACGGTTCAGTAGCCGAATGGCAAAAAACGGAGAGATTCGCCATGTCTGTCTGTCTGTCTGTCTGTCCGTGTATGTCACAGCCACTTTATTCCGTAACTATTAGGACTACCCAGTTGTAACTTAGTACGTAGATGTATTCCGTGAACCGCTTTACGATTTTTGTATTTCCTCATACATGGAACTGAAATTAAAAAAAAATTGTTTCATTTAACCTTTATGTGCGTGGTGTCTATAGATAGGTCTTTAAATATGGCATTGTTTGAAAGTTAGACACTTCCAAAGTGGTAAAACGTGCGTCCCTTCTCCTTCTAATGTCTAACGTAAAAGATTTTTTTTGAAAAAACGTAGGGTTGTAGAACGTAAATAAAACTTTCAACCAAAAGTGGTTTGAATAAGATTTGATGAGATATGGGACTTTTTCGTCAAACTGCAACAGTAACTTTGTTTTTTTTTTTTTCATTACAATAATATGAAAAACAAATTTAGTTTTGCTGTTGAATGTAAAACAATACAACGTATGAATGCGCTTTTAAAATATTTTTATTATATTGTTTGGTGCTACGGAACCCTGTATGCGTGTCAGTATGACTCGCACTTGGCCGGGTTTTTTTACGTTGAAAACGTCAGCTGACTCAAGCCCGCCGCAAGCGGGATTGCAAGTGCGCCACATCAAGCTATCGCATAGTACCTCGTATGACAAACAATGGGGTAGCGAGGGTTGAGGCCCCTATCCACGATGAACTGAAACTCAAAGATTTATTTCAATTACAGCAATACGAGTTCAGGCACATAATTTCCAAATCTCAGTTGCCAAATAAATTCGTAATGGTGGGAAGTCTAGGATCATAAATCAAAAGATCGAATACATAAATAATAAACGGTTTTTATTTCGTTTACAAAAATTAACAACTTATCGATAAAATCACAAATTGCTCATACACAATTTTTCATTATGATAGCATACAATTGTTTTATATACAAACGACATTTATGTACAAATGCGATATATTTTCATTTTCCCCTAATAAGATAGCGGCTTAGATTTTAATGTAATATGGACTTTTTTTGCGGCTTATATTTTACTTGTAAGGGTATGTAAAAGCACTCATTCGGTATTACCAATGGAAGCTAGATTTGATTAACCATGTGATAATTATTTTTATTTTTTTAATTGTCTTTTTTGTTTTTAATGTGCACATCTTGCTACATCGTTCTCACATAGTGTACCATCTCAACATGAATGATGTAACCAAAATTTTGTAACAATTTGCTAATTTAAAAGAGTGTCCATGGAGTTTCTTGCCCGTTCTCCTCCATAGAGATCTACGATAGGAAATGGGCAACTACAGTACTTTCACAGTTTTTATGCCTTGTGACTGGGACTGTAGCTACATTTAATTGTTATCTTTGTTTCGCCTATTCAAAAGTGCCTGTAACTGGCCTACTTGAAATAAATGCTTTGATTTTGATCATAATTTTGCCGAAACAAGCTTTTACGTGATGGTCGTATAATATTCGTACTACTGGTGTCTACCTACTGCTTAACTAAAGCGCAGGCCACACCGCCAGCTAGCGAGCTAACGAGCTGGTGGGCGAATCGAGGCGATACTATATAAACTAAGCGAAGTTTTGGCGAGGTAACAGCCCTGGCTAGAGGCCTTACACTCAAGGCACCCACAGCGTCGTCCGGTTAAGCAGTCGACAACCTCCTAGGTAACTGCAAGATGCCATTCATAAAAAAAATGGCGAGGTTAACTATGTGGGTTCACACTGAGAACTACGGACAGACGTGCGAGCGGGCGGACGCACCGGGCCAGGCGGGCGAGATGAACGAATAGCATCGCTGGCATCGTCAGATATTTCGTTCGCATCGTTTGTATCGCTGACGTAGCTTAGCTCTGCAGCTCGCGGTGTGAGCTGAAGTATGATGAAAAGAGGTCATACGCTGCTCGCCCAGCTCGCTCGCTCGCTCGCTAGCTGGCGGTGTGGCCTGCGCTTTAGACTGTGCCCGAGGTAGCGGTGCGCGATGCGGGGTGTGGTCACGACGAGAGAGCTTAGTCATTCGTCCGTTGTCGGGCGTCAACAGCCTCTCCCGCACCGTGCAGCTGCCTCTTACCGTCAAAGTTATATGGTAGGCTTGTACAGACACCAGCACATCAAGCTAATACAATCTGTCAAACTTTAATAGATTTTCAACTTTATTGCTAAAGCATTAGGTTCATTGGGAAGATTTGACAGTTTCGGGTAGCTTGATGTGCTTCCGTCTGTACATGACATACTTCTGCATAAATAAAAACAAAACAAAAAAGAAACACCTGTGCAGCGCATCATTGATGTCACAGACTGTGAAGATGTGCTCTTTGGCGTTGCCTGTTGAGGTTTCGGTCGACTTCGAACGAGAACCAGTAAAATAAACACCACGTGAAAGCTTGAGTGGGCGAATTTAATAGTCGAGGGATATTTTGATAGTCATGATTTTTTTGAGTAAGTATATATGTTTGACGTCCGATTTTAAACAGTAGTCTGGCAGTCAGTGTGTTTGTCATGATTAATATTATATAATTTCGGTCACTTATTTCGGATAGACTTATGATGTTTACTATTAACTTTGATTCAGAAAAAGTTGTTCAAAAACATTATTTAGGCACATTTTTTGCATACACTTGATATCAAATGGAACTATGTTGTTGAATCATTAATATGAATTCTATTATAATTTGCTAAAACACAAGAACCACATTTCTTCCATCGGTAAATTACATTTAACTGCCATGCAGTTTTACTCACATATACTATGCCACAGAAGCGAAGGGTCAATTTTTGTACCATATCTTTAATGTGATTTTGTTATTTGTCTATAAAATACTGACTGCGCCATTTTTCAAAGGGAAGCCGGTAGGAATCGAGTTGTATGGAGCCTTCGCCACTGCTATGCCACTTTTCATGCATTTATTAAAAAAATATTTCACACAATACGGACCGCTAGCTTTTCAACATTTATGTATTCATGCTCAGATAGAAACAATGTTCAATATACAGATTTAGTCTTCCAGATCATCTACATAAATAATAGTAACTTTGTTACTTGATTAAAAACCCCATAACAGTCATGTCAATACAATAATTTTAAGAAGTCTTAAGTCTTAACTTTGATCACTCATGTCATGATAATAAGTTATCGAGTGAACCATGAACCAAAAGTGAAAAAACACAAAACATATTGAATGAAAACTTTGATAAATAATGCAAACTAATACAAAAATATATTTTATCAGATTTTCGATTAAAAAACCATTCTTTCTAACAAGTGAAAAGAATCAAAGAATGTGCTACAACATTAAATTAATTAGACTCCAATATGAAACAACAGTTCTGGATAACAAACAGACAACTAAAAATTTTGGCAAGCCTGTTGATATTTATAAAAGAACTATGACTGATACACGTCCATACTTTGATTAGCAGCACCAAAACGTATACCTAGCTATGATTAACAATGTGCGGGCTCACAGTTCACTGATGATCACTAAGCACTGGTGGGTGACACTACGCTACAATTTGATAACCTAACTAGGACGAGAATCACGTCGCATCCTGCGCACTGCTTGAACTTATATGTCTAGTCCTTTTCCCACTACCGGTGGCGGATTTATTTTTGTGTCTTTTCTTATCATTGTCTTCTTCAGTAACACTGTTACACCGCGGCTTAGGGCTCATCATCGTCTCGGATGATATCGAGTCTCTTTGAGATTTCTTTCTTTGCCTCTTGGGTACATTTTCGCCGATTAACATTTCGTTGAACAATCTCTGGCGAGCCTCCCAGTACAAGTTCTGTCGCTGGACGACTTCAGGGTACTTCGTTTCGAAGGTAACGTCCGGCGGTATGACTAGCTCCCACCCGGTCTTAGGGTTGTATTTGGCAACGGAGCTGATGATTTCTAACACTTCTGCGGCGGGGAGACGGACAGCCGCTGAGACCTTCCGTCGATCGACGTATGCGCGTTGTGTGAAGAGATACAACTGTACAGAAAAACATATTTATGTACAATGAAACACAAATTACATAACATACATACATGCTCGTAAACCACCACTCTGGCCAAGTAAAGGTTCATCATCATCAACATCACTTCAGCCGAAAGACGTCCACTGCTGGATAGACCTCCCCCAAGTGTCTCCACATTAACTGGTCCCGTGCGTCTCGCATCCAGCGGATCCCCGCAACCTTCACCGAGTCATGGGTCCAACTAGTGGGAGGCCTTCCAACGCAACGTCTTCCGGTTCGCGGTCGCCACTCCGAACTTTTCGACCCCATCGGCCATCCGTTCTACGAGCAATGTGCCCTACCCACTGCCACTTAAGTTTGGCAATTCTTTGGGCTACGTCGGTAACCTTGGTTCTCTTGCGGATGTCCTCATTTCTGATTTGATCACGCAAGGAAACTCCGGGCATAGCCCTCTCCATTGCCCCCCATAGTAAAGGTTGCTTTGATATATTTAATTGTAGGACTAGCTAATCGCCTTACTATGTTTATTTACGCCATTTTTAGAGCAGACCACTGTTTCCTCTATTCTACGAAAAGCAAGTTTAGTGACTTACAACATGATCCCTAGCCGCGCACATGAGCCTGGCGGGCACGGGCAGCGCGCGCGTGTACAGGTCGGCGGAGCGCGGCGTCCACAGGCCGCGCACGCAGCACGCCGCGCCGCTCAGCGCGGACAGCAGCGCGCTCTCGCCGATAGGGCCCTCGTCCGTGCGGATGAGGGCGCGGAGGTCGTTGAAGGTCATCAGTTTTGCTAAAAGAAGTAATAGTAGATTATACAACAAGTGAAAAAAAAGGGAATTTAATTCAAGGGACTAAGTTGGATCCCGAGAGCAGCGAAGGATTCTAGAGTAGAATCCTGAGCGGAACGAGGGATACAAGAACCGAGATGATTTTTTTTTTCTCGAGTTGTCTGCTCTACTTTTTACCATTGACTGCGAGAAAACAAATAGAAGTACCCATAGTATTTATATTTCTCGTGGGTAATACAAGCAACTCGGGTCGATCTTCAAGGTAAAGCCGGGCTTACCAAGGTCGGTCTGTGGATGGATGACCGCTTCATTCCGACCGCGACCGATTCGTCGATTATCATGCAGCATGCGATGAAGATAATACTTCTTCATGATTCTGGTCTCCTGGTAGTGTGTGAAATTTGACTACCCTTGTTTCTCATTTCTAACTTGTCCTTGCCAATTTCCTACTACGTTATCTTCGAGTGTAAACTCGCACAGTATCCCGAGGCTATTCGAGCCAAGAAATTCCAAAGCAGGGTAAATTCGCATTAATGCGAGTTTGGCATAGTACGCCAAAACGTATTACTAGTCGGAACAAAAACTCATTAGTATTAAAGTTAGATTGTGTAAAAGAACAGAACTTATGGGAATTTTTGGTCCCACTAGTTCTATGATTTTGTACCACCTAAAATCGTAGAACTTGTGGGGAAAAGTATTCCCATTAGTATGCTGTAGAACTAGTGGGAACGAACTGAAATGTTTGCTATTCTGACAGCATACGCACGGTAGTGGTGGTCCAGTGTATTGCTATTGAAACTAGCAACAACGTGCTGCAGACTTAGCAAGCACTTAATTTTATAGCAGTAATTACTACTACTACTAGTACCTGTAGCTATCATTACGATTAAATTTTCTTAAAAATACAGTTGTTATCACAAACCTCTAATGAGTATTTCCTTCAGCTGGTCATGCGGCGAGGGTCTCTTAGTGGGTGCTATATCAGCCTCGTCTTCCGGCGGCGCGGGTACCAGCGCGCGCACGTACTCCCGCGCACGCACCGTCAGCGCAGACCCGTCCGATGAGGTCGCGCTGAACAGTTTCAAACGCTCCAGCTGTGGGAAATATTGGACAAAATGTTTCATACTATATTTTTGTCTAAGAGCTGATTTAATTAAATTTTTAGATAACTTTTCTGAGGATTAATAAATCGGCCTGAAGTTCCGTGTAAATGTTTTGGCACTGTCTGCTCATCTGTATAGATAGTATAGAATTATAGATGGTCTGCTCATTATTGACTAATTAACTCTAGGTGGAATGCTGAAATCATAATTTTTATTATTTAGTCACCTACTCAATTTCGTAGTACACAGCCAAGTCATGAACCAGTTTTGACGCCTCCTGTGAGCCAAATGCAGATTCAACGTTGCAGTATTTGTTCTATGTTAGGGTTTTGGTTTCCGCACTTAGTCCTTAAAGAGGACTATTGTACGTGAGCTTGCAGTATTTAATACATATAATGTCGGCCCACTTCGCCACAGGTCGGCGGAAGAATCGGCAAAACCTTTCTATAGTGGGCATGCTACGGAGCTGGTCTATTTTAATTCCATAACACTTTACAATGTTTCTATCAATATTATCGAATTGTGCTAATAAATACTATCAAAGACCAAATAATGTTATTCTAGTAAGTTTTTTTCACTGACCTCAGCATGATCAGTCTCGCAAGATTTCCATAGTGCGTCGTACCACGACTCTTCGTTGATTCTCTGAGATATCGTCTCGAAGGATTTCTCTCGCGCCTTCTTTGACACTTCAGTCTCTTGCCGCGCGAACTTCACAGTCACCTGCAAATCAAATAAAAACGACTGAAATTCAATTTGAAAACCCTATTCATGGATTAATGGATTATCTCTAGTTAGGGTCGGAAATTACACTATGAAAGTAATATACTACTGGGATAAAATATCCTATGCCAGGTAATAGTCTACCAGTGTACCAAATTCATCCCAATCTGTTCAGCCATTAAGGCATAAAAATGTGTCAGATGCAAGGATTTACTTTTGCATTTATAACATTGATATGCAGGCGCTTGCATTGCAGATATAAATCAAGAAATAAAAAGTATTTATTAGCTGGCACAGGACAAAACATTAAACAAAAAAAAAATGGTTACATTTACAGTAGGTACAACAAAGTAAGATAGGCACCGCCTACTTGCCTACCTACCTCAAAGATCCAACTATCTTTAACTATAACTACTTAAATAAAATATATCAATCATCCATCACCCATCACCACGGTATGGATGTTTGCATTCCTGATTGTCTCTCACTCAACTAGGGGTTATGTGGTATAATTTGAGTTTTGATTGACCATATGTAATCAGGTTTATTTGATTACCCCATCTTCAGCCACTGCCACTGCTGGGATACATACCTAGTGGAGAGGTCTGTGTAGGCCCAATATAGGTTGGTGGATTTCACGTTTGATGCATGACATGTTAGTTTCCTCATGGTGATTTCCTTCACCATTTACTTACTAATTAAATATTAAACTAGCTGTTGCCTGCGGCTTCGCTTGCATATTGGTCGGGAAATTATCCCACGGGCACATTGTAATATAGCATATGGCACTCAGGGATAATGTAGCTTCCTATTAGTGAAAGAATTTTCAAAATCGGTTCAGTAGATCCAGAGATTACCCCTACAACCTCACAAACTTTACCTCTTTATAATATTAGTATAGATTACCTGTTGTGCTTCAGGCTCTTTGTCTTCATCATCTGAATCTGCTTTGTTCTTATCAGTTTTGCGCTTGTCTTGCCTATCATAGTAGGAATAAGAGGGCCTCATTTGTATGATACCTAGAAAGTAAAACTTAATCAGTTCACTCTTTGAACATAACAATTGCAATTTTCTATGATATTGCATTAGCTAGCTTAGAGATATGAATGATTGCAAATAGTGAAATTATATTGCTGATTTATTTTACAAAATCATTATGAAATACATTAAAGTTATACAGTTAAGATTTTGTAACAAAATATATTTGGTAGAATTCTGTATTTATTCTGTTACATAGAATGTTGCAAAATGTATGTTGGAGACTCCTGTTCTTTTTAAAGAAGTAATTAACTTGCAACCACTATGAATAGGACCAGATGTATAAATATGGACAAAATAAAATTAATGTCAGTATAAATAGCAGGTGTAATTTCAGCATATCTCCATATATAAAATGCATGATTTTATACATTTATGTATTAATTACTATTGAAATCTAGACCTTATTCTTATTTGCACACAAAATAAAAAATATACACAAATTGCAATAATGTAGCTTATGTACAATAAACGCCTACGCCTACCTACACTTATGTACCTTGTATAGGGGTGCAATGTAACTCCTTATCCTGCAATATGGCGACAGCATAGTGCTGTGTCTCAATGCAGGGAGCACTGCTCTCATACACAATCTTGTCCATGATGCCATGCCTGAAGTACTGGGACTTGTCCTTTTCCTTAATATGCCATGATGATTCCTGTTCACAAATGCACAACTTTTATAAATAGAGGTGTTGATAGCACAATATTGTGGTTACTAGTTTGTATTGGATGTTGGAAAAGAGGGCAAGAAATTAAGCAAAAAAGCAATTATTTACTTCTTAACACATGCACATGATTAATTTAAACTCAAGGATATTGATCTACAAGAAATAAAAGCATAACATCGTAAACCTATTCTACAATATAGTAAACAGCCATTAAAAAGGTCACATTGGGAACAAAAACAATTCAATACTTCTATTTTAGTCGCGAGATAATAGGCTTCTTTTGGGTTAACTCGTTCCATCGTCGACCTCATCTCTGTCCTCAGGACAAGATTGAGGTCAAGGATCATATTATACCTGTTGGCCATCAGTGTTGAGCGCTATCTGCTCGCCCTTGGACGAGCAATACTTGTCGCTGTACGTGTCCAAGCCGACCTCAAGTCGCACCATCTTGTTCCTAGGCTTCACGGATGCATTCAAAACTTTCACGTCCTTCCAGTCCCTATTGGCTGGTCTCACTGGATACTGATATATGTACAGATTCTGAGCTAACGCCTGAGATAGAAACACAGGTATCTGCAACGAGTAAATAGCAAAATTTATCAAAAATGCGACGTTTTTCTCACAACAACATAACCTAATGAATAACCACGTTGTTAATGAATTATAACCATGGTTTTACCTCCTGCACTACCGGATCTTCTTCTTCCATGTTGCTATAACTTATTTTTGCAAACAAAGCTCTAGCATGATCGGAATAAATAAACCAATTTTTTGGCAAAATTTACACCGCAACGCCACAGTGTCAGTCAGTGACAGAAATCCACCATTTTTGACAGCTTAAAAATTAACACGAAACACTAGCGCCAATGAGGCATTACACGACGTGGTCAAAAGCAGAACCTGCTGGGATGCCATATTCATGAGCTGCTAAATTAATGTTTGCCCAAAATAGATTTAATGCTAATATATTTTAATTCTGTTAATAACTACATAAATATACATTAAAAATTAAGATAACCTTAACTTACTACAACCTAAAACATAGCACCAACATTTTTTTCTTATACAATTTTTATTTTATTTTACATTGTTATAAATTTCATGGTAATAAGCTTATCCCCAATAAAAAGGAACTTAACTTACATAACTGTCTAAATCTGGGTGTCCTGCAGTACACATCAGCATCTGAGGGGGTTCTCAGAGCATACCGGCGTTATGTTATGATTATGATATTGTTTAAACAATAAACATCCAAGCGCTTGCTGTAAAACAAACAATCTTGACAGTTTTGCTGACCATTTTTGAAGAGTTCCATTGCATATCTACGAAGATCAGCAAATCTTCACCAAACGGTGGTTCCGTTTCCGCGGATAAATATTATCCTAACTAATATCGTTTGTTTGTTTGGCCTGTCTAGCCAGAGCAAACATTTGTCAGTTGTGGTGTAGCTCGACTAATTAACAATGCCAAAAGAAAGACATTTGAGTAGGCCGAATCAGCAGGACTACTATGTAACTGTTGACAGTTCATTGTATATCAAAAGTCGCCAAGTGATGATCATTATGAACTGTCAACAGAGATACGCAATAGCCCTGCAGGCCGGTGTACAGAAACGAGCATAGGGTACCTTTCTCCCAAAAAAAAAAAGTACTGTTCCCGAGAATAATATCCGAAAAGTAATATTCATATGATATTAGGTGGTGCCACGCATAGTTATACTGTTTTTTATATTTAAATTTGAATTATATTATTATTAAATTTTAGTAGTGTGCTAAGGTGGAAGCGCAAGGGTAGCTTGCGAAATTCAAATTTTCTTATGTTTTTTGCAATTTGCTGGTCAGTGTCAGGTTGTATGTTGATGAAAAATGAGTCGCGCGAGTAACTATAATCATAAAAACCATCAATACAACCCTCTTAGTTCATATAACCTTATTTTGTAACTATTTCATGAAAAAGTCATTCAATGGGGTTAAATGAACTTAGAGGGTTGTATTGATGATTTTGACTTGACAATAAATGAATGGTTTCTAAAGAAGTTGTTTGCAGTTGTTTGTGTCGCTAAAGTATTTTTATGAATATTGTGGTGTTTAGGGATACAATATCCGAAAGGGGCTACCAATGACTTTACCAAATAAAATAAGAAACATAAGATATTCATGAAAATAAAAATACTAATGAATTTTAAAATGCATGACTCTTGTCCCAAATTACCACCATTTCCCTAAATTCTATCAAAAATACAACGTGACAGCACCAACTTCGGCTTAGTATGTTGCTTATGACTTCAAATTCAAAACCCGAGCGACCCGGAATGTCGTCGCCGCGCGACGCCCGCGCTCTTGTGTTGCCATGTTATTTTCCCCATTTTATTGAATTTTTATCGGGGTATTTTTTTACTTGTTTTCCAAAAATGATGTCATAAATAGAATCTAATCTTAATAATACCCTCACATCGATCTGATCGGGTTTTTTTTAACACATTTTATACTGAATAATTAATGTCAAATGCTAACTAAAAATATATATTTATTTACATTAAACGATAAACAAAACGTTTGTACATTTTTACGTCTAAATGTATCTATTAATCTAGGCCTCAACACTATTGCTAAACCCAGGAAAACTTATTTCAACTTCAGCTTTTCTTTTCGGCACTATCTTGACAAAAGTAGTGCCTTAAAGAAGGTAATGCTAAAGCTCGTCGCACACGTATTATCTTAGTACCTACCGAATTGACATTGCCTGAAAATGAGCCTTTCAGAATATTTTCTATGAACATAAACTGTAACGAACATTTATCATCATCGCAAAGACATCGCCTAGCCATGGCATATGCCAAGTAGACTAGTAGACCACGTGCGCTTAATGGTCAATTTTCACAATCGTCGGACATTGGTCGCCGCGCTTATGTTGCGGCAGCACGGTAGCACGTATTGTTACGTGCCTGCGTAGGTTTACCGGCGCCGATTTAATAAGGTGAGTTAGATTCCAGTGGTAAGGGTTCTAACGACTAGTCGATATTAAAAGTAAAAACTCATTCTAATAGTTAAAAACCATTTCTCTAACATAAATCCTCAAATACTCAAAGAGTATTATATTAAATTTCTGGCAATCAAGTGGCATCCAGAAATAAGAAAAAAAAATGTTGGCTTACGTCTGCGGATGTCCTTGATTCTGCCACAAATATTGTTTTTATAGTTATTTTGTATTTTCTTTATATTTTATTTTTGTGAGAGTATGTATTATTTTCGAACCCGTTAGGGGCTTTACAATAAATGATCCACCCCCAATTAAAGAAAAGAGGATAATTACAATACATCGAAAATGTCGGATATGATAATAAATGGTAAATACAATCGTTTTGTACTTTTTATGCTATAAAGGATAAGCAGAACTCCAAGCTCTATTTCAGAGTTAAGAGTGTTGACTGTTGATCACATTAGAGAAGATTAATTCTAATTCTTTAAATCAACTTTCTATTCTCATTAAATTAATCAATCGGTCTCAAGTTCATTCGTCCAATTGTGTTTAAAACTAAAGTACTGATCGCACAATGCCATGCGATGTCTTACCTTATTTATGGAGCTCCTGACAGCGCACACGCTTGTATGAACACCCATCCGGCTTGTTCAAGCGCTCCTCGATCACGATGTAAACCCACCTTTAAACCTTAAAATTAGCCACCAACTATCGTGTGAATTCGAATAGGTACTCTTACGGTGCGCTCAGTTTTTTCAAATGTCAAACGAAGTTCATACAACTCATCATCACCGGCCTTTTCCAAGTGGAGTTTACTCAATATAATTATTTTCTTTTTCAGACTCGGTTCCAGTTGATAAAAAATGGAACGAGTTAATCAGATACAATATATTTATTATGAAACTTGTTGAGTTTGTGAGTATTTATTTTATTATTTCTTTTTATTGTTCTGCATTCCTGAATACCTATGATTATTATTTTCTTGTCTTGATATTAGTTACAATTTCATTCCTTGTAGGGACTTGCACTTATAATTACCATATTACCGTGGATAATTGCAAAACCCGTGGGACACATGTACTGCATATCAACTGGGCCTACTTTAGTAATATCGTTGTTATTCATTATCTTGTATTTACGAAGAAAAGTGCCGTTATTTATGGAAAAAATGTACTTGTTTTTCCAAATTTTGTTTACGTTTGGAGCTTTTGTTCAATGTTTTTTACTAAATCTTGTTAGAGTTTGGCTATGGTTTATTTACGGCGTATTTTATTTTGCATTGTTAACAGTATTATCACTTGATTTATTTCTAATTGCCAATGAAAGAGGATGTACTTTTAGTTGTGCATAATAATAATTTGTAATCTAATCAGTTTTACGTGTAGCAGGCATAATTAGTATTTAATACAATTTTCATTAAATAAATGTCTTTGATTCAACCTTTAAGCAGAAAATATGTTAAGTTCTTTAATAATTTCAAATAATAATCAGGGTGACTGTGTAGTTATTTACCTGTTAGTCGAAAATTTTCAGAACAGCACTAGAAAATGTCCTTGACCCTCTATGACCCTTGGAATGTCACGATCACATGATGATGACAGTAATCAGTAAATAAATATGGATTTACGTAGACGAAAATAAGGACGTGCGTGTAGTGAAACAATAATTCGAACTGGGCCTCCATACATAAAGTATTCTTAATAGTAGTAGATTTCTCTAATTTGTTTCTTCAGATTAAACAAACATCATCAGGCGCGAAGTACAAAATGCATACATTTTTATCATCAGCAGGTAGGAAAAGTACTAAATGGATTCGAGTTTAGGGCCTAGGACTTCCATTTTTTATCCTGATACCCAGATCATTATTTTGATTCAACTAGGTAAGTCCCAAAACAATATGAGACGAGTGTCATGAAAATTGTTACTTTTAGGTTATGTCATTGATCCTCATGATTATCCCGTTTGTTATTACGGAGCCCGATATTATGCACTGCCTGGCCGTCGCCCCGACGCTCGTCCTGTCCGTTATCTTCGTCGTGCTATACTTAGTGGACCAAGTGCATGATCTGGCTGAACAACTATACTTACTGTTACAAATATTTTTCAATGTCATTACATTTATTTACGTATTCGTAAAAGTTACCGCCACTGGAGCTTTGTACGGATTATTTTATTGTCATCTGCTCATTGCCCTGTGCATAGATCTGTTCTATGTCATCAAAGAGAGAGGATTTGCATTATCAAGATAGCTTAAATGTGAAAATCAAATAAAATGCTACGGAAAGCATAATCAAATTCGTATTATTCAGTAGTTTTGAGCATTGAAATGGGACATGACTGACATGACTTGAAACCCTAATCTGTAAGCCTATTTTAATATTAAAAATTTTGGGCATTCGATTTAAATGAAAACATTTGTAATATTATTAGATTAGGTAGTTTTGTAACGTGAATAAAAATCTATAAGTGGGTCCGTCTCTTTTAGGTAGTGGCACTGCTCCTCAATATATTGCCTCACGTTGTGGATCCCCTGGACTCGTTACAATGCCTGGTGGCCGGGCCCACTATCATGTGCTCCATGCTTATAATGGTGCTATATGTTGTGGACCAAGTACAATATGAGGCAGAGTTCTATTATGTCGCCATAGAGCTAGCAATAACTATAGCAGCATTTATAAATCTATGTGTGTTGGGTAAAATGGTAGGAGCCATATATGGATTGTTTTATGCTGATTTAATAATAGCATTCTCTATGGATTTATACTACCAGCATAAAGAGAGAGGCTTTACCTTTTAATTTGTTCATTAAATTTTTTGTTATCTTTACTATTGTATTATTTTAACAAAGTTTCAAGTTTAACTGATAATGTATTCCTGTCAACACAGCTATATCCTGTAGACTTTATAAGTATGTGGGAGTCTAATGATAATAAAAAAGGAAATTGGTGTGCCATAATATTATACATAATGTGTAAGAGATTAAAACACTGTACATGGACTGTTGTATTTTGTACTTTAATAATGTTGAAGAATATTTTTAAAAGACTCATGAAAGTGCGGTTGCGTGTGTTAATGTGGTTTATGCTAGTTTTGTCATTTTTCTTCATCATGCTATGGGTGTTTAGTGATGTGAACAATGCAGGTATAACCAAATTAGTTGCACCATATCCAGTGATACTCTGGTGGACTATGGAGTTTCCTGGCATATCAAGTATTAAACATTGCTCCGGTGATGTGAAGTGTTATGTTTACAGTGATAGAAAGCAGGAACAATATTATAACATAGGAGCATATCTGTTTTATGCAAGCACTATTGATTTTAAGTCTCTTCCTGTACCAAGAAAGCCTACTGATATAATTTGGGGATTATTTCATGAAGAATCTCCAAGAAATGTAGAAGAGTTTTTACATGAAGAAGCATTAAGTTTGTTTAATTTTTCTTCAACTTTTAGCAGGTTCAGCAATGTCCCCTTTCCATTGCAACATTTACAATCATATGCAGATCTAACAAGCCAGAAATACTTTGTTGAGACAGTGAAGAAAAACGAGTTCTTAAATGATATTGCCCCAATTATGTACTTACAAAGCGATTGTGAAACATCGACTGAAAGAGATGCATATGTCAAAGAGCTGATGAAATATACAAAAGTTGACTCTTATGGTACATGTTTGAAGAATAAAGATATGCCGTCGAAATTCAAGGATGATTACTTAAATAACTTGAATGAAGATGAGTTTTTAAGGTTTATTGCAAGGTATAAATTCGTTGTAGCGATAGAAAATGGCGCATGCAATGATTACATTACCGAAAAGTTTTGGCGCGCTATCAAGGTGGGTACTGTCCCCATATATTTTGGATCGCCTACTATCAGAGATTGGTTACCCAATAGAAAGTCTGCAATACTTCTGGAAGATTACACGACGCCACAGATTTTGAATAAACATATTAAGATATTATTGAACAATGATAGTTTGTATGAAGAATATTTAGAACATAAGACAAAACAGTTAGTAACAAACCAAAGATTGTTGAATGAGTACAACGACAGGCCTTACCAGGTAGATGGTATGAAGATAGTTGATAAATTCGAATGCTTTGTCTGTGAGAAGTTGCATGATAAAATGAAGGGTGGAATCGGAGTGAATATTGTAGATAAAAGTCACTATGACTGCCCCAAGCCCTTATCAGCTTTAACTTTAAGTGTAAATCCAGAAAATAGCTGGGTAAATTCTTGGGAAACCGCTGGAAACACAGCAAAGAAAATTTATAACATTGTTGTTAATGGAGATTAATATTTTTTGTATAATTGTTTTATTTTATTACATTAATTTTTACTTAAATTGTATGATTTATATTTTTACTGGCACACTAGGCCAAGGTGATCATCATCATCTGCCTAGCCTTTTCCCAAGTACGTTAGGGTCGGCTTCCAGTCTAACCGGATGCAGCTGAATACCAGTATTTTCCCCCATCCAACCCCATTGAATGACTTTTTCATAAAATAGTTACAGAATAGTGTTAAATGAACTAGAGAGTTTTATTAATGATTATAATTCTGTAAGTCCATACGTGTTACTGGCGTTACTCATTTTTTATCAACATACAACCTGAAACTGACATGCAAATTGCAATAAACGTAAGAAAATTTGAATTTCGCGGGCAACCCTGTTTGACAGACTGTAGTAACTTGATGTGCTGGCGTCTGTACCTACTCACTCGGTAGCTGGGTATATCTGGAATCTGCGCAAGTCATGTAGCATTTACCCACAGTTTATAACAGGGAGGTTGAAAAAGCTCGCAACATCAGAGCGTCGTTCTACATGTGATAACCCTCAAAGTAGTCACATCTATTGATTTATATCGACCGGCTGCAGAGCCTCCCGATGTCGTCGAGAGGTCATTCCCTTCCCCGAATACGGGGACATTGCTGCAGGAGAGTCCAGAGATGCGAGGTGGTGGCAGCGACTTCCACTCCCTGGGTCGGCACCATTGCAGAGGCTGAGCCTGCCAGCAAGCGGCGAGTATGGGTGACGAGGTGCGCACCGCTCGGATCGTAGTGTAATAGGAAGCTACATTCTCCCCGAGCGCCTTAAGCTATATTTACAACCTGCCCGTGGGATAATTTCCGACCAAAACGCGAACGAAGCCGCGGGCAACAGATAGTATAGAAAAAAAATTGTTTTCTCGCACATTTACAGCATTAACTGCATATTATTATATCCAAAGGCGTGGATAGATGACCGGGGCATCTGAGCTACTTACTTACTTAGCATCGTAGATCAGAAGACATGAGTAACATTTTTAGTTCAACCCATATAGGTGACTGGTCACTATCAATCTAAAATTTTTAAATATCGCCCTTCTATACTATATACTAACCTAAATGAAATTTCATGCTTCTTACTTTGAAAATCATTAAATCATAGACAAGACACAATAAGAAAAGAAAGAAATAAATGAAAACAAACAAACATAACAAATAAATAGCATGAATAATTATGTTGACTTATTGTAACCAAAAGTCACTATTATAATTATTATCTGAACCATGCCGATTACTATAACGTATTCTAAGCTAAAATACAAAAAAAAATCGTAAAAAAAGTAAGGAAATAGCACGAGGTTTGGGCATTCAGTTAGGTGACAGTTTAGGTGTAACTTTGCGTAGGTGAAAACGGGCTTAAGCCGTCGAGTTATGTGTCACTTAGTGTTGGTGAAAACAGCCACTAGGCGTTCGTTAGGTGCCACTTTGTGTTGGTGAAAACAGGAATTGGGCGTTCAGTTAAGCGTCACTTAGTGTTGGTGAAAACGGGCTTAAGGCATCGAGTTAGGTGCCACTTTGTGTTGGTGAAAACAGGAGTTGGGCATTCAGTTAGGTTAGGTGTAACTTTGCGTTGGTTAACACGGGCTTAAGGCGTCGAGTTAGGTGACACTTAGTGTTGGTGAAAACAGGAATTGGGCACTCAGTTAAGCGACACTTACTGTTGGTGAAAACGCGCTTTAGGCATTGACTTAGGTGACACATAGTGTTGGTGAAAACAGGAATTGGGCAGGAGGATTGAGATTGGGAGGATTCATAAAAATCGGGCTCGACACTGCTTTGAGTATTTTTCGCTATTCCTCATAGTTTCGGATTTGGCCATCCACGCCCACTTGAAAAATTCACCCTGTATACTTGATCTGGGTGTACTATGCCAAATCGAATGCCAAATAATCGAATATCCATTGATCGACCACTATAAATCGAACGTCTAAATACTCGAACGTTCATAATATCAAATGGGTAGGTAATAAATCGAATAAAATTTATTGCTTCTTGTTTTATTTTAGGGGTAATTATGTTTTATTTCGTAGTTTTGTTTAGGAAACTTTTGTAGGTACCTATGTGAACTATGTGAAATAAAAATATTTTGATTTTGATTGATTTTAGGTAGTAGGTAGTAGTTGGCAAGTCATTTTGTTTACAGTAAAAAGATTAATGTTTTTTTTTGTTTTCTTGTTTTTGTGTCTATAAACTCATAATGATAGCAGATAAATAATCATAAATATTTTTAACAATAGACAGTATTATTAACCGATAAAAGTTATTGATAGTTCCCGAGAATTTGTGAGATTGGTCACATTGAGCTTTATTACTGATAGTAAGAAATCCAATTTTGGTTACACTGATTTTCAATTTTGGATGGCTCGGTTTGGTGGGCGATTTTCAATGTTGGTGGCCACACTAGACTTTGAACTAAAATATCTCAAAAAGTTATCGAGATATTCTGAGACCTCTTGAAGATCCTTAGCTTGGACTTTCTATTCTTATACCAGATGGCCTACCATGACGTTTTAAAGCAGATGAGCAGATGAGATGGAAAGAGATGGCGCTAGACGACCTGTATAGCTCTGTCTCTTTCCCACTCTGGAATTACTCCAGCTTTAAGACGTCATATTAATGCCCCAGGTCCTTATTTTTCACGAAAACTGAAGAAAAAATGTAGCCACCAAAAATGACAAAAAATTTAAAACTTTGTTGATATTGACCCATAAGTGTTTTATTAGTGTTTTCATATTATTGTTTTCATGCTATTAATATACATTATTAATACGTATTGTATATGATTTATATTTTCTACTGGCACACTGCGTCTAGAGGTGAAATTGGAACTATATCGTAGCGCAAACCCCTCTTGATGATGTGAGGGATTGTCTTGGGCACCATCCTGTAATATATGAAAATACACTCTTGAATATTTTAAAATTAAAATTTAGTTACAAAAATCTATTTATGACTGCTGAAAACCTTAAACGGCGATAATACAATCACTTAATTGGTAGTCATGTGTTTGAGCCGTTTGGGGTTGGAAAACTTAATTATGGGGTCCCAGTATGGGATATCGCTTAGCGGTTGGTCAACTCTTCACGTGACCTTTTTTTGGCCAAAGAATCAGCATTGCCATTCAACGTGGCAATGCTGCCAGCCTTCTAGACACTTTTACTATTGACAGCAATGTAGACGGTTTTTTTGACGCTTTGTATTTCTTTTCCCATTTTGCTACAGGACTTTTACATATTTTTATTATGATCTTATGACTGTATTATGCTAAATTTGATAATTAAATGGAAATTAAGTTATCCAAGATTCTGAATTGAAGTATAGACTATCTAATTGTATCAACAAGTTCCGTTTGACTGAGCTGTAAAGAAAATACAGCAATACTTTTCTATTTCGGATTGTAAGTCATCAAATGAGGGTCTCCTGCTCTGGGCGGAGCGAAGGGAGTGTCAGACTTGTACTGACTAAAGCCCATCCATGTTCCTTCTTAGCCCTTTGTGTTCCAGGGCCGCGGTATCTTTTTCGAACAGTCCCGCAGCCCTGGCAGGCATCGGCCCTTACGAACCCCTTCCGATTTGCTCATATCTCTTTGAGGCGCGCGTGGAACACTCGCGCGCCCTTGACACGGCCTGTCGTCATAAGACGGACGGATGGTGAGCTAGCCCATTACCGTCCGTACCGTCGTACCTCACCGTCTACAGGTCCGCGCCGACGGCTGGAACGTGAGGATCTCCCAAATACAGCAATACTTACGATATGCAATCGATGATAGGACATACAGATAGACACAGCGTGCATCCAGTGCAGTCGTCTGTCACGTGCGGTATGTGGGTCTTGGGGTCAAATCTGAACAGAATGAACATTTTTAAAGCTCGGTCCTTTAATATTTTTTTAATAGGGAAAACGTTTGAAATATTCTTGGGTTTGGCACTCTCATACTTGTAATAAGAGACTTTAAAGTTCAAACTGGCAAAAAGTCAGGTCAAATGAATTATTTAAATCATAGGTATATAAGGAAGGGCCACTGGCAGTCTATCCCAGAGGAGGCGCTTGTGTTCTAGCACTTGAACATTTTTGGTAAATTGATGATCACAACAACTTCAACTTAATCCCTTAGTTATATTAAGAAGAAGAAAGAGGAAATGTTGTCCTTTTGTTCTCTTTGGACTATATTATAAATATTGGATTATGTAAATGTTGCAAGTTTATGTAAGGAACTCACTCGATAGCTTGGTATCCGGAATCTGCGCAAGCCATGTAGCATTTACCGCAGTTAATACACATGTCCTAAAAAAAACAAAGCTTATATTAGAACAGCAACTAGTGTACAGAATTTAAGTTTTTTTTTTGTTTATTTGGGAAAACAAACAATGACACACAACATTAATATAAAAATATAACAATAAAAAAGTATGAGCAAATGTTACCACCAATTTTTTCCACGGAATACATGAATAAAATACAAGCTTTACAAACCATGCAAGTTTAGACCTACAATAATTTATAAAATATTGGTGTTATTTTTTTAAATATAGAGAGTGAATTTTTCAAGTGCGCGTGGATGGCCAAATCCGAAACTCAGAAATAGCGAAAAAAATATCAAAGGAGTCTCGAACCCGCTTCTGAGTAAAACTAAAACTGCATCATTAGATTTTTGAAAAACCAATATTCCTAGCCAGGAATCGAACCCATTGATTACGGGAAAAAAATACAAACTGGATTATTACACTTTTCGACAGTGTCGCTAATAAGGATCAAATTCTGGGAAATAATGACATACGGAAAACTAAAGGAAAGAGTTCATTTTTGATAAAAACATAATAGTAAGCATGCAATAATGTAAAGCAAAATTTATTTGCATAGATTGCAGGTACATAAAATAAGATGTAACAATACATCACTACTTGTTGTATCTTTATCGACGCGGCACATGAATAGAACTCCTAGAAGGAATTGGGACACGCCCTTGCCCAGCAGTAGTTCAGAACAGAATAAACAACCAAAAAAACGAAAATTTAAATTAAACGCCATCAACAGTGCTCAAATGCCAGACCCGAACCCGGGAATCGAACCAAAGATCTCAGGTTTAGCAGTAGTGTTTGCGACCACTACATCAAAAATGCAATTTTCTGCCTACCCTTCATAGAACATAGCGTAATAGTTATATAAAGTCTACTTACATCATCAATAAGTGCGACGACTTGCTTACTATTATCCAAATGCTTGTAAGTACCAACTCTAGGCAAAGCTTCACCGACCACATCTTTAATCTTAGGAACCTCAGGACTTTCTTCAGGATGACCATTGACAGAGCCGTTTGTTATGTAAGTTTGGACCTTATTGTCTGCCAATAGGTCAGATTTAAGTCTGGCTTCGTGGAGTAACTCTTCCCGCTTTTTGCTGTATGGACCGAAATGGGCTAGGACCTGGAAAAGAGAATTTAATTAGGATTTAAGTATAAGATCATTATTATTTTAAAACAACGAATTCAATTATAGGTTCGCTCTTATTACTGGGACTAATAATCTCTTAGCTGCCTTTTATTGGGGGTCAAAGTTCAAATTTTTTCACATTTTTTTTTAAATACAAGTTTTTAATGTATGATTTTTACTTTAAACATCTCCACGACCACTATTCAACCTAATTTTCTGAGTGCGTTACATTGAGTCCTATCGTAAAACGTGATTTTTCACCTAAAAAAAAATCGTTTCCTAGCAATAATTTTTGCGTAAAGTTACTTAGTTTGATGTACAGAATGCTTGGTTGACGGTTTCGTGAAGGATCCTGTTACACCCTGTATAGCCATAACGTCCAATTTACCTTCCCATTTTCGTCGTACAGCGTTTGAACGGGTTTGCCCTTCTGATGCTTGAAGGTGGGGAGTGACTGTCCTATCCAGCCGTCGAGACCTTTGGACCGTAAGTACAGGAGAGCCTTCAGACCAGTTATGTAGTCCTCAACCACTGTGAAGTCTTGGTTTTGGACAGCACTGCAAATCTGTAAAAGAGACGATTTTTTTTTTTTATAGTTACTAATATTATAAAGAGATAAATTCGGAAGTGGGGGTGATCTCCGAAACTATTCACCCGATTTCAAATAATCTGTCACTGATAGTGTCAAATGTTTCATGATTGCTCTTCGGATTTTCGTAGAAGGACGTGATTCACGCCGATTGGGGGACCAATTTTATCGGAGCTAGGAATCAACTCGCTAGAAATTAGAATACTTTTATCTCCGAAAATTCAAAGCCGCGGCTAAAGCTAATGATATGGGCGACATCTATACCGCCACATTAGAACTAAACTGACATCACTATTCTACATCGCAATATTAAAATTATTCGCGTGATTTAGACAGACACCCGACAACAACCGTAGGGCCAAGCAAAAGACAACAACCGGCTCGGAGGGTCCTCGCTTGTCAACGGAGGATAAAGAGCTTTACATTCTGTTCGTCGGCAGTGTCATTATTTCCTTTACTGACACACTAATTAACATTTTTTAAATAAAAGTACTTATTTAAAAAAATATACATATACTAAAAAAACTAGCCAAGTGCGAGTCGTACTCGCGCCCGAAGGGTTCTGTATAATTAACTAAAAATAAAAACACGTTTGTTGTATTATTCTGTTTTTAGTATTTGTTATTAAAGCGGCAACAGAAATACATCATCTGTGAAAATTTCAACTGTCTAGCTACCACGGTTCATGAGATACAACCTGGTGACAGACACCTAGACAGACAGACGGACAGTGGAATCTTAGTAATACCGTTTTTACCCCTTGGCTACGGAACCCTAAAAAGTAGCTCATAGGTATCAGGAACAGGGTCCAAGCTACCGGCGGTCAGGGCTCTAGTCAGAGAACCCTCTTTACAATGTGCGTTGTGTCAACAAGTACCGCTTTCTGAATCAGGAGTGCCTCCTCAGTCGTTGGTCAAGGCTCTTGGTAATTAAGCCATTGGCTGACACAACTATCGGCACAATGATCGCTGAGTCCACATCCCACATGTCGACCACCTCGCGAACCAACTCAAGACCATTACTTATTATCATAAAAATGAATAAGCCTTTTAAAAAACAGATATTGAAAAATTCCGTGTATGTACGTAAGCATTGAAGGGGAGCGGAGCTAGGCCGAGAGCACGAGACGAGTTGAGCTGAATCATTCAAAGCAAAATGTTACGAATAACTCCGCTTCCCCACTATGTGTTTAAAATGCACAAGAATCCATGTCCACAGAAGCTGAGCGGAGCGGCAATTCTATAGGTCGAAATTGGCACAGCTCTGTTCCTCTCCTTTCTTGCCCTAAACTTAATATAGAAAACCAAACACCTTCGTTGCCGAGTTATGTGATAAAAACTATTATATCAATCACTGGTACAGCCCAATGTAGGTATAATAGTTTTTTCACTTCTCATGTTCAAAAGTCTAACTTTATGTCGTCAGCAGGCGACATAAAGTCGCTTTTTATGCTCTAGAGCAGGGATCCCCAAACTATTTTGGACAAGTGACCCCTTTTCCAAAATCACCTCAGACCCCCATGGCCAAATTACCTACTTTTAAGATCAACCCCCTTATTCATAATGGTCCGCTAACTTAAAACAGCTGCTACAGTGTGTTATTTTTCATTCTGACTTAGGTCAATAGAAGAAGACAGAGTGAGAATTAGCAATGCTTTAAGTTAGCAGACTATTATGAATAAGGGGGCCTATCTTTAGTTTTTTCCTATTGACACAAAATACCTAGGTACTAAGGTACCTATTGGAAAACTTTGCACTTGGTTAAGTGAGTAAAATTGACTTCATTTTCGTATCAAAATTTAACAAAATAAAAAGACATACAATTCAGTAAATATCAAATTTAATTTATAACGATTATTACAAATTAGGTACTTAAAGAATTTTAAGTAGGTAGGAAATTATATTTAAAAAAGTATTAATTCGCAAAGAGAAAATAAAACATTCAGTGTGATGGATGAACCTGGTGACTATCTACCAATCTAGCTACATCCGGTTCAATATTGATGAGTTGCAGCCTTAAATCTCCACGTTCGTTGATTTTCAAACGGTTTCTTTGTTTCGTCAAAATGTTTGTTACCACACTGAAGCTTTTTTCAACTAGGTATGATGATGGAAAAGCGATAAGGTATTTTTCAGCAATGTTCCACAATGTAGGATACTGTGTTTCAATGTTGCGTTGCAACCAGAACTTCTGATAGCCTTGGTTGAACTTCTGCTTAAGCTCTTCGTCTGTGCTGATGGTAATCAACTCTTCTTGCATTATCACATTGGCTTCTTCTATGGCTGTGGTATTGTACGGATTTATTATCCATTGAGGAATTTGTAAATTTAAAAGATCCTCAAACCTCTCCGTAAAATCCTTGTGTAATGCGTCCAAGTGAGTGACATATAATAAAATGTCATCATCTTGAAGCGTTTCTGGTAATTTTGACAAATGCAGAAACTGCGAATATTCTTTTCTGCCTAAATTTTGTTTATAAAGGATTAGTTTACCCACGAAGGCCGATATTATTGATTTTGTTTTAATCAAGTTAAGATCGTCACCCTGCAGCTGCAAATTAACTTTGTTGAACATTCCAAAGATATCAGTCAAGTAATAAATATCTGTTTTACAATTGTTCAGATTTTCTTTCAAATTCGGATCTTTTTCTTGTAAAAACTCCAACACAGATTCAAAAACGGCTGAAAATCTTTCTAAGCAAGAGCCTCTTGATAGCCAGCGAACTTCAGTGTGAAGAAGTAATCGAGTAAAGACTTCGTCGTTTTCCTCACATAGCTGAGCAAATAACCGAGAGTTCAAAGAATTGCTTCGAATCTTGTTGATAGCATTTATTACATATTGTAAAGACTTATGCAATCTAGGACTCAGCTTTTTTGCTACTAAATGCTGCCTGTGAATCACGCAGTGAATGACCAGTACATCAGGCAGTTGTCGCTTTAAGTGAGCTATAAAACCACGATGACGACCAACCATAGACGGTGCACCATCAGTCGCAACAGAAACAATGTTCTTCCATGGAATAGCTTTGTCAGTAAAAAAATGTTCCACGGCCTGAAAAATTGATTCTCCTCTGGTATCAGTCTCTAAATATGTAGCAAAAAGCAGTTCTTGGCACATATTTTCATCTTTGATATATCGAACATATCCTAACAACAGAGCTTCATTGCCGGGTAATGTAGACTCGTCCAACTGGAGAGAGAATCTGTTGGTCTGTAAGAACTTGCATAAAATGTTTTCCACATCGCGTCCCATCTCGTCTATGCGTCTCTGAACGGTGTTATTGCTCAAAGGTATTCTCTTTAAAATATCATGTGCGGGTTTGTGCAATACATTGTTAAGGACCTCCGCAATGGCTGGTAAGATAAGCTGCTCTCCAATTGTGTGGGGTTTCCCCGACTTCGCTATTAGTAAAGATATATTATAGGACGCTCGTAAACCATCATCGTCTTTAATAGATGATGACGCAAACATCGATCTTATGGATGGCCTTTTGTCTAGTTTTTCTTTAAGTGCTTGAAAAAATGACAAGGGCTTACTTTTTTTGTCAGCATGTACTCTCGATAAGTGGTCATCCATTTTTGAAGGCTTCATGGCATCGTTACTGAATACTTTTTCACATATGAGACACATCGGCAAGTGTTGATTTGATGGAGATGCAATAAATCCGAACTTCAAGTAGTCCAAACTGTATTGTCTGCATTTTTTTTTCGTGTCCGCCATCATAAAACTCTCAGTAATCCTGCAAATAAAAAAATAAGAAACTAAGTACCTAAATTAAAAACAATACCTAATAAACTGTTAAATTTACTGGTAAATTTTTACAATTGAAACAACTGAGGCAACTGCAAACTGTTGCAAACAATCTACAGATAGCTCAACTGATCACTATCACACAGTGTGCAGTGGGGCAATGCTGATGCGCTGTGCCGGATAAAAACTGTTTGGTACTTACCCTGTTAATTTTTCATAAACTGCAGATATTGTGTGGTTACGCTATTAACTCGCGTAGGGAGCTCAGCATTTTGTAAATTCTTTTTCAGTCACTTTACTTCACTTAATTTAGCTATGTAATAACTTTGTAATCTCTTGAAATAAATGAGTACTTATATGAGTTATTATCGTTCAAGCTCCAACGAATTTCAAAACGCAAATGAACTTTCAACCTAAGTGCAACCTCGTTAAATAGTAAAATATCAGGAACATGTTTGGACTTGCAACTTGATCATGAATTCGTTCGTGTTAAATCGCGCAAGCGTCAAATAGAGAGCAAGTCAAAACGCGCCTGAAAGACGTACGCTCGAACTCATTATCTTGCACAAACTTGTCCACACTGACTTGCCGAGTTTTTCATCTTGTACGAACTTGAGGCTTTATATTACTACAACAATGCTATTTCCTACATAAATATTAATTATTCTTAGTACACGTAACACAACATAAACAATACAGTACCTACCTACCTATCTTGAAAGTTTTAAATAAGAACTTGTGTTAATTTAATAGGGGTCGATTTTTAGACCTCGTCGACCCCCATAATCAGTTTTCGTTTATGTCGACCCCTAGGAAACCGATATCGACCCCAAGGGGTCGATATCGACCACTTTGGGAATCCCTGCTCTAGAGCATAAAGTAAAATCTTCCTCGAAGACCAAGGCAATCGATCCAACAGCCTCACGAACAACTTCAACTTCATACAATAACCTCTTTATTTTAATTCGTTTCGTTAGCATTCTAAGAACAAGCCAAGGATATTTCTCACTGCCCTTATAACCCCTCCCGCTCTGGGCTGAGCAGGAGGGAGTGTCAGACTTTTACTGACTAAAACCCATCCATGCTCCTTCCTTTGCCCTTTGTGTTCCAGGGCCGCGGTATCTCTTTCGAACAGTCCCCCAACCCTGGACTGCCCTAATGTAACTTTCAATTTTAATTTTTACAATATTTACATTTGCTGTTTCATTTCCTCGCAATCGAAGTAAAAATTAGAGTCTACAACGTTTGCGGAAAATGGTGCTTTTTATGCACTTGATGTACAATCTACTATTATAAGAATACGGAAAAATCAAAAGCAGGTTCCTGGAATGAAAAACCAGTATTTGACCAGGTAAACCGTCTTTCTCTATATACTCCAATGACTAATTGAAGTCATCCAGAGGCAAGAATTCTAAAAGTTTTGAAATCCATTAATCGCGCAGGGGTGTACATATGGACGTATCTCGGTTCATTGAACGAAAATCAATGAAATCTGTCCTTCGTTTACCTGAACCACGGGCGCCCCGCACATGATGAACTGCAGCGCCGACTCGGCGGAGTCGATGCCGCCGATGCCGAGCACGGGGAAGCCGGGCAGCTTGTTGCTGATGGCGGACACGGCGCGCAGGCCCATCGGCCGCGTCGCGTTGCCTGACACGCCGCCGTAAGTTGTGTGCTTTTCCACACCTGGGGAAACGACTTGGATTGAGCTTCTTGCACAAAATTGCTATTTTTTAAGATTCACATAATGAAAAATTCTTAATTTTTTTCTCTGATAGGCACCGCATAGTCTAGCTCCGCTAAATTTAGAGCGCTCCTAGAAAATGATGCTTCTAGCGAACTTTCCACAAGAGCTCCTTATAAAACGAAAGTGTCCGACCGAAGGTTGATTTCCCGTTCGTATAGGTTTGATGTTTTTTTAGTTTCAGCTCCCTGTATGGGGAGCCCTTAAACTTTTAAATTTTGATTTTTGTACAATAAAACGTAATGCGGTTTTTCGGCTACGGAACCCTAAAAAAGACATTGTACTGATACAATTTCAAGTTTCGTATGTGATGATGAGGTACCAAAAATATTATAGACAAGGTAAATGATAAACTTACCGACAGCTGGCCAAGGTGTGGCATCCGGTCTGACTGTCATCAAGCCAGATACTGTGTTGATAGCAGACACACCGTCCGCACCACCTGTAAACATTATCATAATTTAGTTTAATTCCACCTTTACTGATACTAACTAAAGAATATTGACGAGTATTTTACTATAATAAGCCTTGCTGGTTAAGTTCTATAGATTATCGTGAAAATCGCATCAAATTACAATGTGCGGTTTAGATGATCTAAGGGAATATACACACAAAATACATTGTGCAGTTTAGATGATCTAAGGGAATACACACACAAAATACATTGTGCAGTTTAGATGATCTAAGGGAATACACACAAAAATACATTGTGTAGTTTAGATGATCTAAGGGAATACACACACAAAATACATTGTGCAGTTTAGATGATCTAAGGGAATACACACAAAAATACATTGTGTAGTTTAGATGATCTAAGGGAATACACACACAAAATACGTTGTGCAGTTTAGATGATCTAAGGGAATACACACAAAAATACATTGTGTAGTTTAGATCATCTAAGGGAATACACACATAAAATACATTGTGTAGTTTAGATGATCTAAGGGAATACACACAAAAATCCATTGTGTAGTTTAGATCATCTAAGGGAATACACACACAAAATACATTGTGCAGTTTAGATGATGTAAGGGAGTACACACACAACACTTTGTGCAGTTTAGATGACCTTAGGGATACACACAACAAAAGTAATTAGTTTTTACCATTATACAAATTTGTGGCCGTGGTGGTGGAATTATAGGTGTATAGCAACATTTGCAAAGTATTCTTACCTTCATAGGCAGCCATGGCAATGCTGACGATATCAGTGATGTTCGGAGTCAGCTTCACAAAGAATGGGATCTTGACAGCCTTCCGCACCCACTCGGATATGCCTTTCACTAACACGGGGTCCTGTTTAAGAGAAAGAATATGAATTATGCGTATCACTACATAGTATAAAACAAAGTCTGTCTGTCCCTATGTATGCTTAGATCTTTAAAACTACGTAACGGATTTTGATGCGGTTTTTTTTAATACATAGAGTGATTCAAGAGGAATGTTTATATGTATCACATTGCACCCGTGCAAAGCCAGGGCGGGTCGCTAGAACAATCATATATACTAATAGAGAATAGAGTATGGAAGATAAAGACATGCTGCGCCGATCATTCGAAATGTCGGTAGGCCCATTGAGCGCGCTGTTGTGTTTCCAATGTTCGGATATTAAAAGTCCGGGACTGGACGCTTCGGCTTTCTGCACCAGTTTCGTTCGGTCTGCCTCGTTTGAACATATTATAGACGCTATTACTACATTCATAAGATACAATATGCATTGTTACCTGTCCACACGCAAGCCCCATCCCGGACTCGCCCATGCCGTGCGGACACGACAGGTTCAGTTCCAGTGCGTCGGCACCGGACGCTTCGGCTCTCTGCGCCAGTTCCGTCCAGTCCGCCTCGTTGAACGAACACATTATTGATGCTATTATAACCTAAAACAAAAATAATAAATTATTTTTTCCTTTATTCATATTTATACAAATTAATTACATTTAAAAATATTAATTTAAAAATATAAAAAATTATAGCCCACCGGTATCGGGAACAGGGTCCAAGCTACCGGTCAGGGCTCCAGAGAGAAGAACCTCCTAACAATACGTGCCGTGTACAAGCCCTTGATCCAGCTGCCTAACGAGAGCCTCCTCAGGTATTGATTGAAGCTCTTGGCAATTAAGCCATGGGCTGATACGACTATCGGCACAATGATCGCTGAGTCCACATCCCACATGTCGACAACCTCGCAAGCCAAGTCAAGATACTTGATTTGCTTATCTTTCTCGGCTTTCACGAGGTTCCCATCATTGCGCGCCGCTCTGATCGATCCACCACCACTATATCAGGCTTACATTATTTTTATTATCACCAAGTTCCACTCTAGTTTTTGTAGAAAGTGCCGCATCAAAAAGCTAGATGGAGTAACCGTACTTGGCAGCACTAACAAACCGATCTGGTTCCGCCATCATTTTCCCGGCCTTGCTCGTGGGATGCAGCTATTTAATACCAGTATTTTGCATGGAGTGACTGCCTCTGACCATATGATGTCTCACTTCTTGTCTACTTTAAAATGTTTGTCTGACTTCGGGCTTCAGACAGTTAGAAAATATTGTAATGTTATTTTTTTTAATCATTCTTTCGAAAAATCTTGGCAGGCTTACGCATGGCAACTGTTACTTACTTTAGTAGGGAAGTCGTGCTTCAGCTCAGTGATGCTCTGGCACCAGTAGTCGGCGCACTTCTCGGAGATCAGCTCGATGTTGAGGAAGCAGCCCTGCCCCGGCCCGTAGTTCTCGCCCGAGGTCACACCGCGGACTATACGAGGTGACACGTTGGTTACTAGGTCCTGAAAGGAAGGATAAGGATTGGAACTTATTGCTGGAATATGATTTCCCGGGATAGGGAATATAACCAAAAAAAAACTAATATCTCTCAGATAGATTTCCAAAAAATATTGGATACGTATCTTTTCTTTTTTCACTCGCGTGACGTCACCTGTATGTACACATTTTACCGACAAGTGACGTCACAAGCCCCCACTTAGATTATTTGATGCGGTATAACTTCGTGATTTTTTATTGATTTGATAAAACAAAAAATACGTATCCAATAATTTTCGATAATCTAACTGACGGACTAAATAGAATTATATTTTTTTTACCCAGGAATCATCCCTATTGTCTAGTCTATTAATCAGTGTTTGAAAACAAACAACGTTTTCGATAGATTGTTAGCGTTAAAAAATCTATCTTCATCAACTGACAAAGCCTTGTTTGAAAAGTTTCTCCATGAAAGCCTTTTTTTAAGTCTTAGGCAACTTTTAGTCCAATTCATTTTTTTAGCTCTCAAATGTTCCACTGCTGGGCAACGTCTCCCCTTTCTCCTTCCAAACCTCTCTATCATGTGCGATATCTGGCCATGTTCGCCTCGCAAACAAGATCAGGGGGCCTAAAATGGAAACTTTATCAGAATCATAATATGAATCACGTTAAAAAATTTAAATTCTTAAAATGGTCTTTATGGTTATGAACACAAAGTCCATTTTAAGAGTTTTAAATTTTTAACGTGATTCGTATTATGATTCTGATAAAGTGGCCATTTTAGGCCCCCAGATCATCCCACCACCTTCGCCGCGGTGTTCCCGACGGCGATATGGTCCGTCCGGCGTCCAGTGAGTGAGGACCTGTGCGCACCTCTCCAGACGCACTCGCGCTACGTGGGCAGCCCACTCCTACTAGGTTGGCTGTTTTTTTCCCCTCATGTTCTACCTAAGTTATGGAGAGCTGGATGCTTAACACTTATAATGCTGCGCTCTATCTACATTTACATAGACGATATTCAAAAAAATTAAAGAAAGAAAGAAAAAATATTTATTTGTCGCAGGGACATGACGTGCATCATACAAAATGACAAAAATAACAATAAACATATACAACGCATAACAAAAATTTATAGACGTTTGAATGATTTTTCAAATGCTATCTTTTCAACGCGTGTTTTGATATGAAACGAGCGTTTTTACCTGTTGTGTCTACTGCCTGATAAAATGGCCGATGAGTATTAATTTCATTTTAAGAGCCACAAACTAATCAATGTTATGAAGAAACGGTTTAACTACATACCTTATCAAGTCCAAAAGTCTTGGTGACAGCGAAGCCCCAGCCCTGCGCGAAGGCGCGGCGTATCATGGCGGTGCTGGTGGTGGGCGGCGCGCTGGCCAGCCCGAACGGGTTGGGGAACGGGATGCCGCACACTGACACCGACAGGTCTACCTCGTCTATGGGCGTGTGGAACTTCGGCAGCTCTATTGGGGCTGAGAATGGTATGTTCTGGAAACGGGGCAAGGTTCAAGATAATTGTGATATTTATTTATTTAAATTGGTTGTAGCATTTCAGTAAATAATCTATCTGATGAGACCGCTATTCCATCAAAAAAAGTTAATTATAATTTTAGTAACTGCACATTTACTAATTGTTTCTCTAAATAAACTTTATATCTACTAAATAAAATGATTTTTTTGTATTATTTTCTTCACAAGTGTGTTGAAAAACGTCGTATGATACACGTGTGTATTGATGACTACCGTCCTCGGCTCTCTTAAGACCCTCACCTAACGGCTCGGGTCTCAATGGTGCCTCAGCGGTAATCACCAACATTACATACTTGTACCATAATGTACTATTAACACGTGGCTAATAAATTATGTTTTGAGACTAGATACGGTCAGTTGTCTTATCCAATTATTCTGAGAAACACAAGCCGAGTCACGGTCTCTTTTAAAATTCAGACATTATCTTGATACAGTCGAATGACGGCCAAGCAGAATAGTGCCTGAGGTGGTCTTTTGAGCAAATAATCACATTGATTTGAGTGAACCTGTGCAGTCGATTCACGCATTTGTCAGTAATCGTCCAGCTCAACTCCGAATTTAAGGACCTCAACGACTTAACGCCGACGAAAAATCGGTCCAACCGTTTCGGAGATTAGCCGGAAGAAACAGACAAAAAGACAAAAAAATAAATAAAAAAAATGTGTTTTTGTTAAAAATGCCGTATACAGGGTGTAACAAGACCCTTCACGAAGCCGTCAACCAAGCATTCTGTACATCAAACTAAGTAACTTGACGCAAAGATTATTACTAGGGAACGACTTTTTTTTTGGGATGAAAAATCACGTTTTACGGTAGGACTCAATGTAACGCACTGAAAACATTGTGCTGATGGATGGATTGAATAGTGCGGGGATCATGGAGGTGTTTAAAGTAAAAATCTTGCATTAAAAACATGTATTTAAGAAAAATCTTGTGAAAAAGTTGGAACTTTGACCTCCAATATCTCCGTAACTAGAAAGTTCCCAGATATGGTCTAGAACAAAAAATGATCGCAATGACGGTGAGTACAAGTGGCTTTCGGCTTCGTTAAAGGTCTTGTTACACCCTTTATATTTTCATATGCCTTCAGTAAGATGCTGTTATTTTGATATTACAAACAGAGACTTCAATTTGATTTATTTGTATAGATAAGTTTGTTAGGACAAATCTTTGAAACTAACCTGTAAATAACAATGCATATACCAGGCGGCCGTCTTGCCATCATTGACGGACTCCACCGTAGTCTCGGCGACGCCCGCAAGGTCTCCGCCCACGAATACCTTCGGGTTGCTCTTGCTCTGCATGGTTGCCTCATCAACCTCGGGCAAACCCCAGCGGTTCAGTTTCACACCGGACATTGCGTCTTTTACTGGAAAAGGTCGGTTGGTGTTTTTTTTTTGGATCCTTGCAAATTATAATTGTACAGACGCTAGCACATCAAGTAACTACAATCTGTCAAAATTATTTAATAGATTTTCAGCTTTATCTCTAAAGGATTAGGTGCAAGGTTGATTGGGAAAATTTGACAGTTTCAGGTAGTTTGATGTGGTGGCGTCTGTTCATATAAAGATCTTTTTCAATACACTTTCTCGAAAACCGGTTGTTATCGCACTACGATTAGGTTCAACATGCAATGTATTTCAAACGTGTGGATTTTTTAATATTTTTCCGCACATGTGCGGAAATAAAAATTTCCATAGATAGATCCAAATGGGTTCAAAGAGATATATGCGTCTTTACGGCATAAATATTTTTTCAGTATTTATAAATAGAATATCATAGATAGACATGATTATTCAAAACAAATATTTACTTGTAAGAAGAAAGTAACATTTATTTGTGTTCTAAATTAAAAAAATATTTGAATTTTCTTTTTTTCATATAAGGCTGAATAGCTTATCATACCTTTGCTTCTTCTACAACCTGGCGAAACCAAAGCGCGGTAAAATAGCAAATTAAATCATAGTTTCCTAATAATTCCTGACAAAAATACTTTCCGTTCTAATATTTTATTTCTTCGAAAGTGTATTGAAAAACGTCGTTTGATACGCGTGGGGATTTGTTACTGCTGTTCTCGGCTCCATAACACCCTCGCCTACAGCTCGGGTGTTAATTCCGCGCTCGAATGCAATTACAAAGTTTCCCCACATATATCAAAATGTACTATTAGCGCGTAGTCATAACTGAAGCCGCCATTTTGTTTTTTTTTTCACTTTTGAGATTTATATCAAAAATTCAAAAGTTCGTCTCAGCGCCCTGGACTCTGTTAACGTCAATCGAGCGCCAGAATATACTTTTATAAATGTCGGGCAATGGATCAGATCTAATACTTTAATTATCTGGTAAACAAATTTTGACTTTGAAAAAGTATTCTTTAGGTTAATTGACTTTTTTTTGCAATTTGTTTATTCTGAATAACAAACTAATAATAATTTTTGAAAATTAGTTTCATTTTTTTTTTAAATAGAAAATAATTTTTGAAAATTAGTTTCAATTTAATATCACCGATTCCGATATATCGGAAAACTCGTAATATCGCCGATATATCGGTGTCGGTATCGGATGCATCCCCAGTTAGAACCCTATTTTTCATCACCAAAAAATAAGGTGACGTAAGCTGATGTTGCCGAAATATTCAACAACTGGACGGTTACTATGACGTCTTAAAGCAGTTGTAATTTCAATGTGGGAAACAGACAGAGCTATACAGGTCGTCTAGCGCCATCTCTTTCCCACACTGGGATACCTACCATGACGTCATAGTAGGCCACCAGTTGTTGAATATTTCGGCAACAGCAGTTTATTATTATACTTATTTTTTGGTGGCTGTTCTATCTCACCATCAGCTTCATAAAGACCAGAGCCGAACGCAGAGATAATAAAGTTAGCTTTCAGCTGCATCACTTGATCTTCGTCCTCAATCCATTCCCCGTCATCCAACTGTTCCGTACGACACATCTTTAGAGCTGCAATCTGGAAGTAATCAAACAAATACTGTTGGTTGACAAGATTTGTATGAGAAAAATACCCAAGTAAAACATTGCTGTGCAGTATTATAATAAATAGTAAATAGAAGCCTATTGGATGATTTATTAAATTTAATAAATAAAAGTTTCTTAAAGCATAGGGATTGTATTTTATTGAGTTTTAAAATTGTACGTGGCAACATGAATGAGAGGACGTACCTTTCCATTCTTGACGATAACTTCTCTGGGAGACATGAAGGGCACGAACTCGCATTTCTCTTCTTTTGCTAAGTCAACCTGGAACAAATTTGAAGGAAATGTTTGTAGGAACTCAAAAAACGAGTAAGTATATTATCAGTCATTTAATACGCACAATGATTTGAGAAAAAGGCCGGCTTTGTAGAGCTTTCTCTCGGTAACTCACAGCTGCGTGTCAATTTTTTTTAAAGCTCACTTTGTCTTATTAAAGACCAGGGAGAGACTAAAGTACATACTATATAAGGTGTAAAGGAACCCGTTACGAAGCCGCCAACCAAGCATTATGAACATCAAACTAAGTAACTTTACGCAAAAATAATTGCTGGGAAACGACTTTTTTTTTTGTTGGAGTGATAAGTAATGTTTTCCGGTAGGACTCAATGTAACGCACTCAAAACATTGTGCTGATGGATGCATTGAATAGTACGGGGGTCATGGAGGTATATAAAGTCAAGTCACATTTAAAACTTGTATTTAAAAAAACCTTGTGAAAAAGGTCTTCCCGGGTATGTTCCAAAACAAAATAATGATCACAATGATAGAGAGAAAGTGCCTTTCGGCTTCGTTAAGGGTATTTTCACACCCATTAAGTACAGTTATTTTACCTCCAATTAAAAACCATAGTGGTATTTACTACCATTGCAATAAAGTCGCTGTTGGGTCGTTGCTGTCAGACGTAAAATAACTATGGAAGCTGAAGCTCACCTCTTCAGGAACTGCTCTAATGTTAGTGACTCCCTTCCTGAACACCACAAACACTCGTCTGGCGCCACACCTCAGCGCAGAGGTCGCGCAGTCGAACGCGGTGTCGCCTGCACCTAAGACTATTACGTTGCCGTGTAGCGATGGTAGCGCGGATTTGCAAGCGCATAGACCTGGAAGTGAGCATTAATTTTTAGATTTGCGGCAATTCCTTATTTTGAGAGCAGCGGTGGCCCAGTGGTGGCGGCTCCGGCTTACGAACTGTAAGTCGTTCGAGTTCGAACCCACGACTTACTTTGTGTAATTTATTTCATCACCACTGCTCCCAAAACGGTAAAGGAAAAATCGTGAGGAAACTCTTAAAACCCAAAAAATCTCGTCTTAAAACCAAAAAAATCGAAGACATGCGACATCTACCAACCCGCACTGGGCCCGCGTGGTGGATTATAGCCCATTCCCTCTCATACAGTCCACTCTATGTCCGTGTGTCTCAGCAGTGGGAACATTATTGGCTAATTATGCTTATTTTGGTGTACAATAAATTAGGTAAAGACAGAGATTTCATTTAATATTTCGATAAAAAAGAGACGTTCAGATTTGTTTTATATTTAAATCTATAATAAAGATATTTATTTGCTCACGTACCTTTCTTGCTTCCTTTAGAAACAAGAGGTAAAAAGTCCTTGCTGGTATAGAAGCCCATTTCTTGGTTGAGTCCTTTGAATATTGGAATGCTTTTCGGCTCCGGGAGCCCGATTCCAAGGAATACAGCAGAGTGACCGTCTTCAAGAAGGCCCTAGAAATGTATAATTTAGTCCGTTTTAAAGGTCCTTTAAGTTGTAGGTCGTGACTTCAAACTCATACACTTACCATACAATATCATAAATACTTACTTTAACAGTAAGGTCCTGTGTAGACAATTTCCTGCCAGTAACGAACTTGACTCCAAGGTTCTTTACGAGGTCCACCTCGAACTGAACCACATCGAACGGAAGACGATACTGAGGGATCTCCGCCGAACTGAAATATTACATCCACAACTTATTTTAGTGATGTCACCGGCGAAGAAAGCAGGTTCTATGAAAAGACTGGTTGTATCTTTTAACACTTCTTGGTGAGTGTGGCCGCCAACAAGCCGCAAAAAAACTCTATCAAAGTTATTCGATGACTAATTCTTTCTTTATCGTGTGGTTAGTGCTTAACCTGGTGATGAATGATGTAGGTATTATTATATGACATCGGCTCGTTGCCTTAGACTTTAGGACTGGCAAAATGTGGAAAACAGGCAAATAGCTGTTTCCCGTGACCTTTGTTTGCGTGAAATTTTTATATATAATAATAATAATAATAATAATTTATTTATTTTCTCTAATCATCAGTAACAGTACCTACAGAGTCAGATTTCACTGCATAGAGACTGGTGTCTGTTTTAGGTAAAACCTGTATTACAGATCACCAGGCTAACCCTCCGTCGGACATTTATCTTATGACATCATTAACTGCGTTCAATTTATACACACGATGATTGTAACATAATAAAATTAATTAAATTAAATTAGCAAATAAATTAACAATTTTAGAAAATCAATTAAAACATTTTTATGGTAAAAAAATATAAAATTAAATAGGTTATATTTGACTTGGTGGAGCATGTGTGTAGGTGTTTGTGTGTGTGTGTCAGTGGGAGTGAAATTATTCGTCACACTATAATCAAATAGTGTGAAGAATAACTTGTGTATGTGTAAGTATATCGTTCCATGCATTAGTTCAAGGGTTTCAACAAACGTTCTGTTGCATTGTAGTCAATGCCTTGAAGCCATGAGAACACTTTCTTTTTGCACTCTACCCTGGAAAGGGGATAGATGACCAAGGTTTTGTTCAAATTATTATATAAATACGAACCCAAAAAACCATAAAAATTATGTGCCAGACTAGTCTTAAATCGCGTTGTCGCACAGACAGTGCTTTTTCTCCTTTTCCCTAAAAATGTTTTTGGGTCGTAAGGAACTTCAGCATGCTTTTTGGTAACAGTAACTAAAATAAAAAGTTGTCGAACTGTCAGTACCTTACAGCGAGTATATAAGTCCACTGTAGGATAGCGCATGGGAAGAAAAGAACCCACTTTCAATATGGCTCTTTGGGCTCTCTCCAACTTTAACAGGTGCGTTTTAGCGGCCCCACCCCAGGAAGTTATACAATAGGACAGCAAAGATTGACACAATGCGAGATAAACAGATTTGATCACAGAGATGTCAGCAATGTGTCGAAGAGATTTAAATATATAAATAAGCTTACGTATCCTGGGAACCAAGGCCTCAATGTGCTGTTGGAAATTCAGTCGGTCGTCAATTACAACACCCAGATATTTGATAGTGTTCGTTTTTGACAAATGTGGACATTTACATGAGCTGTTGAATGGATGGTTACAATTGTGTGAGATGATTGCGAGGTTTGGTTCGACTTGTTTCCTGATTGTGTAGGTCATGTACTTTGTTTTCTCTACATTTAGTGTGAGGATGTTGTCATTTAGCCATTTAGAAACTTTATTGAATCCATTTTGGGCGTGCGTATAAACTTCTTCCCAAGTGTCACCATAGAAAAGCAATGCAGTATCATCGGCGAATGTAATTACTCTCCCATTTGTCAGGTCTGTCTTGCATAGGTTATTTATGTACACTAAGAACAAGGTTGGGCCGAGAATACTGCCTTGTGGAACGCCATATTCAATGGGTAGTTCATCACTTACCCATCCATTCACTTTAACTACCTGTGTTCTGCCCTTTAGATAACTCGCAAACAAATCCAGTGTTACACCCCTAACACCCAAGTGCTCCAGTTTGCTTATCAAAATGGGAACAGACACTGTGTCAAATGCTTTGGCTAAGTCCAGGTAGATGGCCAGAGTCTTTTTCTTAGAATCTAGCTTAGAGATAATAAAATCCGTCAATTGATGAACAGCATCTGAAGTTGATTTATTGGCGCGAAATCCAAATTGAGATGACGATAAAAGCCGATTTGTCTCCAAGAACTTAACTAGTCTGGTATTCATTAAGCGTTCCAATATCTTAGATAGTGTTGGAAGTATAGAAATAGGTCTATAATTGTTAACACAGCACCTGTCCCCACTTTTGAAAACGGGAACTATTTGTGATTTTTTAAAAGCAGATGGGAATACTCCTGTAGCAAATGATAAATTACAAATGAATGTTAGAGGAGGGACAATAATGTCAGTAAATTCTTTTAGGAAGTTTCCTGAGATTCTATCTACTCCTACTGCACAATCATTTTTGAGGTTAGATATTAATGATTTTATTTCGAATTCATCTGTAGGTAACAGTACTATTGATTTTTCGCAGTAACTACTAGATTGAGATGAACTAGCGGTGTAGGTGTACGATGAATTTGTGTTATTGGAAGTTATTTTTTCTGCCAGTGATTTACCAATACCCGCGAAAAATGAGTTAATAGTATTGACAGAATTGGACGGATTTTTGGGGCAAATTAAATGTGTCGACTTCTCACTTTTCTTTGAGGTGTATGTGATATTTTTAATGGTTTCCCACAACTTCTTATTATTATTTCCGGCTTTCCTTATCATATCCTTTTCGTAATTAATCTTAGCCTTCTTCAAAATATTATTACAAAAATTCCGATACCTCCGATAAGTGTTTTGGATTATATCATTCCCAGGATTTTTTTTAAATTTTATATACAGTTTGTCGCGGTTTCGCATACATCTTAAAAGTCCCTTTGTTATCCAGGGCTTTAGAATTCTTTTGCGTCCAGTGCTTGCTACGGTAACTGTGTTATTGTCAATAGCTTTAGAGATCGATCCTGTGAAAAATTCTGCCGCTAAGTTAACATCAGTCATGTCATAAATAGGACTGAACTCAATACTCCTCATGCTTTCGTTCAATCCTTCAGAGTCGATTCGATCGTAGGTTTTTTTAATAAATCGCTTGGGTTTAGTATTCATGAAAAGTATAACGGAGTCATGATCAGTAATAGATGTCTGCGCAACGTAGCAATGAGCAGTCAGTTTTGTTTTTAATAATACATGGTCTAAGCATGTACGACTGTGAGTAGGTATTGTGTGGGCAGGAAGCATCCCGTGAAACGAAATCATATCAAGATAGGCGAATGATCTTTGGTCTTGGGTCCCAGGTGAAATATCAATATTAATATCACCCACTAAGATAACATTCTTGAACGAAGAATATTTACAAAGACAGTCATTTAGCGAAACCAAGAAGTTGTCAATATTACTATTTCCCGGTGGGCGGTAAATGGCAATAAGGACAGTGTCTGAATTGATCTTTAATATGAGAGTGTTCGCATCTGAGAATTGTGATTCCTCGATCGTAGGGGAATAATAGTTCTTACAGTAAATCACCACACCTTCATTTTGAGTTTGATTGTTGGCAGTGGAAAAGGACTTGTACCCGTCTATGAAAGGAATAATGGGGTTACGTGTCAGCCAACACTCAGTCAAAGCAACAATATCCCATTCGATATTAGATCTAGTGAGCAACGTTTGAAAGTTCGGAAAGTTTCGGTGAATACTGCGTATATTTTGCGTAATGACCTTTAATGTAGTTTCGGAGTTTTGCAACAAATTTTTGCAGTCCTCTATTTCACACGTTGCTGACAGTGCCACAGCCACAGAGTCCAGCTCATTATTAAAAGTCATGGTAAAATCAGCCATAATTCGATGTAGGATATATCAATGTGCACTTTACGCTTAGCCAGCTTAATAGTGTAGATCGAATGGTGCAAACCTGATTTACGAACGTCACTATATGAACATTAATTTCTAAAATGCATCGACAATAGACGTGTTTGTAAGGAAGCATGTATTTTGTGTTTCTGTAAAAAAATAAGTGTTGTAGGTGAGTGTAATGTGAAGTGAGTTGCTCAGAAACGTAGTTATCAAACCAAGTCAATGTTAAAAGTTGTTTCAAATATGAACATTTTTTAAAAGAATACAAAATAAACATAAACATGCAAAATCTGATGACATTCATGCAAAATTTATAAAAAACAATAGACACAATTAGGATAGAAATGACTAGTCACATTTTCCGTTCAGGCTTTAACTTATCTAGATCAGCTTCTGTAATAATACGTAAGTGTCGTTCTCCCTCTCTTTTGCGAATAAAGATCTTCCCTCCTGCTGTCCAACAGTATTTATACTCATTGGTGCTCGCGAAGTCACGTGCGAGAAAAAAGAGTCTTCTAGCTTTAGCCGTAAGATGTTCAGATATGTAAATATTATTTGGTGGACCACTGATATGCAAGTGTGCAGTGTTTAGTTTATTTTCTCTATGTTGGTTGTTGAACTTTTTACAGTGTTCTATTACACTTTCCTTTGTTATAATAGAAGCAAAATCTACGATGATGGGCTTATTGCCTTCTTTTTTAGTGTTTATTCGAAAAACATCTCTTATATTATTAGTTTGGATAGGCAAATTTATCGCAGTCCCCACTTTGTTAATAAGATCTAGAAGATCTTGCTTAGACTCCTTTTGTTTAGGTGGAATATTTTTAATTTCAATACAGGAACTTTTTTGCGAAGCCTCTAGTAGATCAACTTTGTTCTCTAACACCTGTATATAATCCATGTTGCTCATTCGTTCATTTTCCATATCTTCGAGTTGTTTTTTAAGATCCTTATACTCATTTGATAGGTACTCGACTGACTCAATGATACCGGCGTTCTGTTTTCTGATGTCATTGATTGAAGACTGTAACTCATCCAATTTGAGGTTCTGTTCTTCCTTTAGATCTGTAATCATTTTCGTAATTTCCGACATAAAGATGTTCAATTCGTCGTCATGGCCTCGTTTTCGGGATCTTGAACGGTAAGCTGCGTTTCGGGTATCTTCATTCTCAGTATCCGAGGCAGCCGTTGAGCTCATATGAGCATCAGATTCACCGCTTTTTTTTGGAGGTGGAGTTCGTTTAGGACGCATCACGATTAAAGGTTAATTTTTGGATTGTGTAAAATCGTTGTTGAAATATAAAGCTGGTCAGTGAATCTGTAGTCGTTTTTATCTTTATTCTTCAATAATCAAAAAAGATTTTAGAGAAAAAAAAAAAAAAAAAAAAAAAAAAAAAAAAAAAAAAAAAAAAAAAAAAAAAAAAAAAAAAAAAAAAAACAAAAACATATGTAAACATCCAAAAAGAAGAACTGAGGTTGGGATTCGAACTGCCAATATACAACACGTCAATCCGTGATACCACCCCGGAACCAAACGTGACACAGAAGTAATGTTTAAATAGGCCGACTGATGCCAAAACCAAATCTAAAATGTTAGTGGAGTAACCTTGCTTTCTCTTTGAAGGTCGCACTCACGGATCACTAAGTTAAAGTCCACTTTTTATAACGACAATTTTAAAAAGTTTTTGATCACTTTTGATGGTATTACTTTGAATACTAGATACACTTTTAATCAGTTTTGTTTATCTATTAGTTCTTTACGTTCTGCAATAAGTTTTTGGCGGTTTCAACTTTTCAAACCCATTTTTTGGAAATAAAGTCTACGTAACGTTTAAAAACACGTCAGCTCTCGGCGGCGTCGCGACGGGGGGGATTTGATATATAAAAAAATATTACTTTAAATCGAATTTTGTTACCAATTTAAAGGACTTTATTTTTTTTGCACGGAACCCTTACTCTTATTATTAAGTAAAAGTATCCCTCCATAGGACATCGGTTATCTGCCAGTAAAAGTTCCGTCAAAATCGGTCCAGCCGTTTCGGAGATTAACCGTTTGAAACGGATTTTGTTAAAATGTCAAGGGTTTTAATTTTTTTGTGCGGAACCCTAATATTTTTCTAAAATAAAAGTCGACTATGTTAGACCTTATAATATCAGCTATCCGCCAGTAAAAGTCCTAGCAAAATCGGTTCAGCCGTTTCGGAGAATAGCCGGAACAGACAGACAGATAGGCAAAAATTGAAAAAAATATGTTTTTGTTATAAGTGCCGTATAAATTTTCATATGCATTCAGTGAAAAGCTGTTATTTTGATGTTAACAACAGACTCTTCAATTTTATTTACTTTTAATAGATTCGGGATATCCATACACAGAAGTAGGTACAATGTTAGCGAAACAAACAAATGAGAACTCTTTGCTACATACCTCAATCCACCCAAGTATTTCTCCTTCTCATAGACTGTGACATCCTTATAGCCCAGCCTGGCCAAGAAGCAGGCACAACTAATGCTAGCTGGTCCACCTCCTATCAACGCGATCTTCTGCTCGCCGCCGTTGGGGAGAGGCTTGGTGGCAGGGTCCAGGGTTTGAGGGATGCCCATCTTCATGAATACCTGGAATTATTTAGGTTTCAGTTGGTGTCAAGGCTAGCACGTTAAAATGTCATAGAACCTCGATACTAAGGCAAAATTGAACTTAAGATCAAAGTATACATATCTTGAAATTGTATCCTGCTACCATCAACGTTCGCAAAGTTTAGTGATTACTGTTATAGTAATCATGCCATTCTATAGTGCTAACAGGCAACATATAGAAGAAAATTAACTTTAAATTACAACGAAGAACTATTAGGTTGGACTTCTGCATAATTTTGGCAGATGACCTGGTAGAATGTTCTGGTTACAAAAGGATTTAATCGGTTGCGGGCAGTCCAGAATTGATCGTTAAAAACGGAGAATTTGTTCCAAAACTGTCTCTCCTGTTGATATGATGATGAAAACCAATAGTATCTTATCTAAAACTTACATCAACAGCAAAATGCTGCAGTCCACCGATGTTGATGGCGCCTTCTTCACTAGCATGTAAGTTACACCCTCCCACACAGAGGTCGCTGGTAGGACACACCATGCCACATGACAAACCCAGTGGATTGTCTGAAAGGATCACCTTGGCCGCCCCATAGTAGTTCTGAAAACAAATGACAATTCAGTTTATGAAACTGCGACATTCGCAGTCACTGAGGCAGTTATAAGTCTACTAAAAGATTCTGTTAAGAGTATGGATAGTATTGTAGCGTACATACATAAGTAGACAAAAAGAACGCGACATCTATGACGCAAATGAAGAACTAACATCAAAGTCCTGAATCGTGTTTTTAAAGTTCGCGAGATCCGCGAGTTAAGACCTTAAAGAAAAACCTGACTATAACCGTCGAGCATTAGCCCACCATACACAACACCCGTCTGGACTTGGGACCCTCACTCTTCAGCGGGGGATGAGGCACTTTACTCGCTTCTGTCAGATGGAACATAGCTAGCGATATACAGGGTGAAAGGGGTACCGACGCGAAAACGGTTACTAGGTATATCAAAAAAAATCAGCTGTTTCCTAAAAAAGTGCAATACCTACACGATCAAAATGTATGAAACAGCTGTTTTTTTTTTGTAATAACCGATAAAACATTTAAATGTGGTGACTCTGCCTACCCACCGTTGCAGGGTACGTTAGTAATGAGACAGAACAGCGTCACGCAGCCAACAGCTGATAGGTCACAGGAACGCGCGTGCGAATTTCATACGGTGATTGTGATAAAAGTGAAGGACTATAAAAATATTTTTCTATGGGAAAGTTGATTGTTATCATGAGTACAATCACGTATAAAGGTATCGTTCACTAATTACTAGTCACCATAAGTACGTAGGTACTTTACGCTATCTACCGTTTGGGCGTACTGGTGTAAACTGGTGTTCGTTTTACAACTGCGTATTTCACCAGTGAAAAGCTCAATGCAAGTTCAGTATCATATTGTGGCAAAAATGTGAAGGTTATTTGTTATCTACGAAATCACAAAATCAAAGCTAAAAGGATAGATAAATGGTGAATATGTATCCTAATTAATGATTTCCGGTGTTGGTTTTTCCCCACACAGTTACGATAGCAAATGAGATTATCAATATGTATATCGATACATTGTGAGTGGAACGGCTCTAGTGATAAATACCACCAACTAGCTCTTTCCGAGTTATCAGATTGTACCATAGGCATTACTGTCAATACCACAGTAATCTTTGTTCTTATTAACAAACTTCTATAAAAAGGAGGTGGTTATGTATTCCACCAGCATCAAGATTTCTCCATGATTACTGGTCCGATTTAAGTGATTCTATAATATGCATTTTTTTCGTATTCGTTTATTTGGATGATGTGCTAATAACTTCTAGTTCTCCGCGAGATCGTCAGCAACATCAAGGCGCTGCTGGCCTTTCTCGGGGAGCAAGGGTGGATCGAATAAATTTCCCACGCTCGCAAAATACGCGCTTAGACGTGGAGTTGCGGACACCAGCCCGCTATACAATACAATATACAATACAACTTCTAGTTACAATGTAAAATAAAACCTTTTTAGCAAAACAAAATTGCCGACCGAATTGTTGAAGATGTCGGGAAAAATCATGTCCACTGGGAGCTTTACTAGCATGTGCGTAGACTTCCGGCTTCTTCTTTATCGTGTGGTTAGTGCCTAACCTGGTGTCAGAGTTTTTATGCCGCCCATGGGCCTCTGACTTGGCTTTACATGCCGTCGAGAAATATCTCTCAGGCATGCTGGTTGGCAGTAAACTTCCAGCTTGAAAGATAGGATATCTATGGACCCCGTAGGTGGTGCTGTTGTTAGTAAATTACACCCGTGCGAAGCCAGGGCCGGTTGCTAGTTATCCAATAAAATTTAAATAATAAAACAAACCTTAGTAGCAATGCTGCTGATAAAACTCTTGACATCGATCTGCGTGGGGCAGGACTTCTGGCAAGGAGCGTCCGCGCACTTGAGGCATCGCGCAGCCTCTTTCAACGCACCACGTTCGGACAATGTCGTGTGCTTTATGTCGTCGAAGTTCTTCGTTAGAGGTGGACAAGCCTGGAACCATAGATATAAGAAAGAAGGTTTTTTATATGTCTAATACCCGGAACAAATTGTTTGTGAAAATAAAATGAAGACATAAGAAGATCTTAAGAAGAAATTGGAGGTGTGAGAGCTGCATCAACTGTACAGGTCAAATTAGCTATCGTCACTACACAGACGCGACGTTGCATCTTACGATCTTATCTACGATTATAAAAATGCGAAAGTTTGTGAGGATGGGTAAAACCAACAGGTTCGATTCCTGGCCAAAAATAACGTTTTTTTCAAAAATCCAATGATGCAGTTTTAGTTTGCATGAAAATCGGGCTCAAGACTCGTTTGAGCATTTTTCGCTACGAGGAATAGCAGCATATATTTTATCACCAAGTCAATTCACGTGCATGCACTTTCAATCTTTCACTATCAAAGATAAACGGATTTGTAAGCGTATGTAGGTAATATAGATAATACTCCTGTAAATCCACAGTATGTAACGCTATATACGTAAAACAGTACAGGGGGGAAAGAGACAGAGCTATACAGGTCGTCTAGCGCCATCTCTTTCCTCCACTGGAATTACGAGTACTCCTGCTTTAGGTCGTCATGGTAGGCCACCAGGTAATATTGCACCGTTTATCAATTTATATGTACGTTTTTCCTCGCGTGATAAAAACAGATATTAAGTGACCTAAATGGCTGTAACGTTTAAATTTGGGTTATGTGTAAAAAATTCCAAAAATATGCATACTTAACTCACAAATACTTTCGAATGAAGTACTTTTATGCAAATTCACAAAATGTTACAAATATATACCTGGTGCTAATGCAAGTTTCGTCAGCCTGTTGGTGATATTTTTTAGAGAACTTTTGAATTAAATTGTGTATTTAGTTATATATTAGTGATCGATGGCGTTTCACCTACTAAATATTGATAATAGCCTCACTACCACTATGTTCTATGCACCTTCTGTCTTGGCATAAGCCATGGGCACCATGGCAAAGTGGAAAATCCTATTTCGTATCCTACTAATATTGAAAATGTGAAAGTTTGTGAGAATAGATGGATGGATGTTCGTTACTCGTTTACGCAAAAACTACTGAACGCAATTAGACGAAATTTTGCGCACAGATAGTTTGTAACCTGGATTAACACATAGGACTTTTTATCCCGGGAGTACGATCCCGTGAGTATGATCCCGTGGGACAATTACCGAACTTCACGCGGGCGAAGCACCGGGCATAAGCTAGTGATCTATAAATTTACAAATAAACGCCTGCTTATCATGCATGATGCATCAGTGCTCTCACGATACCTGGGGCCTTAGTCTGCTATTGCAATAGTGTCAGAATGGTCTATCATTGATTTAATAAGGCCCCGCGCAGACGAATTACCCTTTGTACGCACGTCAAACGAGTTTCGAACGCGCTTCAATACGCCGTGGGCTAGGGGCCTTATTAAATCAATGATAGACCATTCTGACACTATTGCAATAGCAGACTAAGGCCCCTCCTCGTACCGTTGACCGCTGATGCATAACAGCCTGTCAAATAAGATTGACGGTTGCCATTAATATTGCTCACTAACTAAACAGTATGGATTTAAGGCTCTTACTGACCAAATGAAGAAGTGAATGAAGTGAAATGAACCAGTTCCTCGCTAAGTGTAGTCATTCCCTATAATGTTATAGACTAATTAGCTCGACGCCCTCCCCCCTCTTAAACGCCTAACGTAATTAATGGACGTCCCCTTCTGTACCTATTTCTAACGGTCGTAACGCGCTGGTAGTGCCTAAACTGTAGTTTTAAATCTGGATTTGGGGGGGGGAAGGGTTGAGCCGAATCTCACGAGGCAGAGACGGGCAATCTCGACAAATATCTCGTAAGTATGTTTTTTTCCTGCAAGAAACAATATAAAATTGCGAGAAAACTGGATTTAATTAAGTACACATGTTTCTCCACTAAAATATGGCTAAATCCTACATTATAACATTTATTCATAAAAATATATTCAATGAAAATAATTAAACAAAACATGTGTTTAAATAAATCATACGCAATTAACGTATACGAAAATACGCATTTTTTTAAATCTTACGTGTGATTACCTAGGTCAATTCAAATCTCACGACATCTCACCAAGGGGGAGGGGGCTCGAAAAATCGATTGACGTGATTAATGGACTTCGAGTGCTGTTCTGAACGCATATTTCATACAGTCCCTGATAGTCCTGATACTCACGTTGCACTTTCTGTCTTCGTTCCTCTTCCAATGCTGTTTATTCTTCTTAGTCTGGGCTGAAGGAACCAAGTTGGTGTATGGCTTTACCGTCGGATTGAGCCCTAATAGGTTCTGAAATTTTCAATAAGGAATGGTTAAAAAATATTTTATTATTAGGTAAAGTCAAGTTATGAGTCAAGAATTTCAAACATTGATATAAATTAGATAGGTATTGCTGATGCTAGTCATTATTAAGTACGTGACGGTAAATGAACTCCATCTTTGTGAGTAAAAAATAATACATAATTATGGAGAACAAGGAGATTCATTTTAAACAACTTTGAAACCATTATTTACTTTCAATGTTCACTGTACGTACCTAAACAGTAATGAATGATGTAGATTTTAACCTTGATTAAAATAAATTAGATTTTAAAGAATATTTCACACATCTAGACAGATGAAAAAAAAAATGGTGATGATGATAAATAATACATGTCAAAGGCTATCTTTTGTTGTATCAACAAAAGATAGCCTTTCACATGTATTATTTACACCACTGTAAGTTATTATTTTATTGTATCATAATTGGTACAAAATGTACAATCAATGTATAGAACACCCCACTTTTACAGGGGTTTATAATAGTCATTAGGAATCGCTCAAAATACAAATCTGGTTACTTGAGCTCCATCACTGTCTGCCCGCAAAGCTTGTACTATCAAGTAAGTATTGGCATACTTATAGGACAAAACAAGATTGACGGCTGTATAATTCAGGGTGCCCTAAGTTTCGTCCAAGAATATAATTGTCGTGGATTGATGGCGCCAACAATTAGTTTTGTGAACTTATAATATGGTTACCGGAAACGCAAGCGCACCCTACCGCTTGGACACGATCGTCAGTAGAGGGGATGCAGCGAAGACTGTAGAAGGGACCGAGTTTTGCGACCACAGAACATAATTATATACTCTAGATATGAGATTCAAGAAATTTCGTACGAGTACCGACAACAGTGCCCACATCTACGTAAAACTACTTATAATATGTCGGATCGTGAAGAAGACTCGATGCTTCGCGTCTCGGCCACCCACGATGCGATAAGTTTTTAAACTGTCACGGTTACTAAGTTAACATTATCAATAACACTAGAAACGGAATATTTACCATGATAATAATATGTATGTTATTGATTTTCTTAGTTCCATTTAATAGGTACCAATAAATAAGTCTGAGAAATAAGTAAAAACACCTCTAAGGGACAGGCAGACAATAGTAGGTACTAATGAACATCCAAAAAACGAAGTTGTACTTAGTTTATGTAAACTAAAAGTTCTATTTACAGTGACCGTGTCAAGAAACACTGATCTCGGTCAAAGCAGAAATGTGCCGAGTTGAAAATTGTAATCAATCTTACAAGTCCGTATTAATTGCTGAGTACACTTGTGTTATTTATTATTATGAAGTACATAGAATGAATAATAATTATATATTAACCGGTATTGTTTACTGACCGATTCTAAACTTAACCCTGCCTTTGGCTTCCGCCGTAGTCTGGTGAAAAGAACTCAAGTTGTTAATGTTTTTTTTTTGCGCTAGATATATGCACCTATTCTGTGGCATCAATTACTTAATTAAACATAACAACCAGCAATTTACCATCAATCATTAGCTATCGATACACCAACTTATCTAAAATGTGTTTTTAAATTATCTTATACATTACTAGGTAAATAGAAATAGCAATCACTAACCTCAATATCAGGCAATTCTTTACTCAGAAGCACTTTCGACATTTTAAAAATGAACTTTACAGTTTTAGATTTAAAGTATTTTTTTTGGTAGCACGTTTTTTTACTGTTTTCTTGCTTTTAATTCGGAACAGACGCAGGGGACTGCTCACTGGCAGCGCCGACCAAGCGACTGATTACAAATCGTCTCGTGAATATTATCTTTATTAGCGTCCATTTTACGCTGAACTTTATTTTTCGCCTCAAACTTAGTTGACAGTTCTATTTCGAGAGGAGGGGCAGGTCAAGGTATAGTGGTTCGATGAAATAACAATACGCAATAGATCTTTGAATAATCTCTTCTTATATGTAATGATTACTTCGAACTACATAGTTGAATATTAGTCACTTTTGTACTAGTTTCTAGCTTATTCTGTGGGTTAATTAATTAAATTGGTTAATTGCATACGCATGTCTCGTTTCATGTGTTGTTTCAAAGACCTTGACATACAACTGTTGAATGCAATCATGATAGCTGTATTGTATGAGGCGATGACGTCCGAACTTTGTACTGTACAATTTGTACATTCATCAGTTCTAACTGCGGAAATCAATTTAATGACACGAAAGTAGTTCTTCTCAGGGTTATTTTATATCTGGACGGGTATTTTTCTACAAAATAAATAAGAACTGAATTTGTATTAAGTTACCTGATTGATAGATTAACTAGGAAATGAGAAGCAGGAAAGGAAGTCTAATGAAAATCTAATGACACGAATATGTTTCAGGTTTGGCCGAATGCATTTTTATCTTGAAGACCAAGCATTATTTTCTTATCATTCGTTTGTTTAGCAAAGTATATAATCGCGAGTAATGGTATCAACGTGATTGTTTTCTTAACTATCTACAATATATTTATTTTTTTACATTATCTCCAGTAGCTTTTGATATCTGTTACCAAGGTTGCGTAATTTTTATCTACAATGAACAACGACTACTTTTATCTACACATATGTGTAGAATGGCAACAACACTGGCTTCAAAGTCAAGGGTATTTATAAATATTTATTCTAAGATCATAGACCTACAAGCCAACCTATTATTCGGAATATAACGAGACAGATACATAGGATACGTACATAAATAAAACACATAGTTTGAACAGTTAATATAAATATATTTTGAATTATTCAGAGGCTTTACAATATTTGGAAGAATTACTCGACAGCGTTATCTAACTATCATATCAATCGAATTATAGACACAGCGCATATCTATACATATACAATTTTGTATAAAAATAATAATATTATACAAGCTGTTACTTTGAAAGAAAGCAAATGCAGTACATGGCATAGGTGACTACATATCCAACAATACAGTACTCAACAAGATGACAACATAACACTGATACAAATAAAAGTGCCTAACACACACTACAAATTATATACTTAAGGAAATTTGGACTAACAGACACACTAAATTAATATACATACTTTTTAACACAATAGTCTTGTGGTATAGTAGTTATAGATTATATGCATAAGACAAAGTTGTTGCCGATACATTGGTTAAGGACCAATTCATTTCTCCTGTTAAAAATTATCGACAAATATTACATCTTTTCTTTTGACACTGATATCGCATCTGTTTCATGTTAAAAATATTATTTATGTTTCATATCTCGTCCCTTCGCTGCCTCAACATATTTATTATATTGTTGACCTATTATTAAAATGATATATTTTATAACTAGACATAATATAGTTAGTCCATTCAACCATAAACGTATTACGATACGAGAATACATAAAACTACACAGTGAAATTATTTATTTTGCATTAGCTTTAGAAAGTCCATACATTGTGAAAAAATTGGATCTAGTATAAAAACTTTACACCAAAGACAATGGCGTGTGTATTTTATTTTTGTATTTAATACTAAATTACCGGTATTTACATGCTGATTCTTCTAAATATTTGCATCTGAACAATACATACATTAAAATCTTACCGCTAGGGATGTTCCGTGCAATTGTTCGAGCTTTTTAAATTTAGAAACAGAAGAGTAAAAACTCAATAGTAAAATAACTTTTTTAAAGAATAAAACTCTATGGCATCTAGATATAGACGGCGTGCCGCGTTCGGTGACAAGCAGCAACAATTGCACTTAAACACAAACTTACGTGTACTGTTTTCCTTATTTTAACATTTATATTTTAGGAGTGGATTTAGACAGTAATTAACTTAGTGCCATTTTATTTACTAAAAAAGAAACGATCTGTAGTCTACGACAATCGTGAAGTTAGGCGTATAAGGTAAAAAAAGCGTCTCGTATCTAGAGGCCGTGTAAAAATGCCTCTAGACAGTCAATTAGAGCCTAAACCCGTTTATCACATTTTTAGCGAAAAATGCCTCCCGTGACAGTAATGCGACCGAATTGAGATGGTCGGCGAGCGAGACGTTGTTGAACGGAATGCTGTCCATCGCGATTCGGTCGGGTAATGCTAAAAGTATTTGTGCGGATTTCACATTAGCCTTAGAAGACTAAACGTTTGCGATACAATCTTGTTGCTTATTGAAAACTGCGCTAGTGGCCATAGTTCTGCGACTTCAAACTAAACGTTAAGTTTTGCACAAGTCGGTATGATAAAATTGACTATTCTTACAGATATAAGGTTCAAAATCGCAAATCTATCGCCTCTAGTATTACAAAGACGCCACGATAGCATAGCTACACTTTACCAACGATATGTATCTAAGTATTGACCATTCACGCGGGCGCTTATACTCTTAAGCTTTTAGCCGATTTAGAGAAATAATACGCAGTAATGAAATACAGTCGTTGCATTATGCTACATGTGACGGCGGCGTAAGATTCAAAATGCAATGTTCACACAGCTTGATAAATGATTCTTATGAAATGGCATATTATTGACGAAATGACTATTGATTTCGTTTCTGACTTCAATCAAATTCGACTTCAGCATGAGTTTACTTGAAATTGTTTAATGTTACGAATGAATGAGTAAATGCAGGATTGTGTGCTTGGGTTTTAAGTTTTGTACAGTAAAGAGGGTTCTTATTTAAGATACTTTAACCTACAAATCACATGGAAGTCAATTTATCTTGGATTCTGTGGAGCGTATTAAAACGAAATACAGTTTACATCATACATAGGTACATATTATAACCATTTAATTAATTAAATATACAATGAATACGAAACTTTAATGATTAACCATTTTCTTACGAACGAATGCTGTACTTATTACGCCACTAGTACAAGTCGACATTGTAACTCATACACAATTTGAACCTTAACACATTAGAAATAAGGACGAAAAGGTATCAGAGTTTGAGTCGACTGTAAACATTGATATACATAACAATGTGGAAACAAATAAAGCAATAATAAATCGAAAAATATAATCTCTGGCAAAAACAAATTTCAACAATTCCATTTTTTTTTAAACAACCGTTTAGAAGCGACGGTGAATTAAGTTTAAACAATTTGTACCCGAAATTATCATAGATGTAGGAATGTAATTACATTTTCGTAATGGCGTCGGTCAAGTTATGTGATAAAGCACCCAAATATGAGTTACACTCGGATAGTTACCTAGCAGTCACTGGCAGGCGGTGGTATGGCTACATTTAGGAATAATGTACAAATATCATGAATTATTGGCTAGAGAGAACTTCACAAGCATTACGACAGTTCCACGACATACAGACAATGAAACTACACAATTTGAATTCAGAATCCAGTGACGTCCATACACAAACATCTGCAAACGATTACGCAAAGGTCATCTTGTGCAGCCTACAAAAAACTGCCAGTGACGAGAATATCCGGCCGATATAAAAAAAAGCGTTATACAATAAACGGACCTCACTCACACCAACCCACGTTACATATTAATTAATAATGCGTACTTTAACAGTAAAAATTAACATCTATGTATGCATTTATTGCAGTCCATTCAGTTACAGCGCGTGTGTTTTGCACATTATACTGATGTTGGTGCGCTATTGAAAGCTAGGCTGTATACACTGGCATCGACGTCTGTACTACGCTATCTGTAAACAAAAATAGGAAGTGTTCATTTACTGTACAAGAAGTTGGTTATCACTAGATTGGTGTGTATGTGCTAATAGGGAATATGCATGTAATTTTTTATTCACTTAAATCAATAAAATGCAGTACTATCAACCCAAGAAAATAATTAAAAGTTAATTTCAACTACTGCTTGTCGCACAAAAAAAATATTAATCTCCTACAATTTTCTGCGACAGTTCAAACGTCCATGACTGTCACTTCGACTATCTGCTTTGTTTAAATCTATTTTTTTTGCCCTTAATAGAATAGTTTTACTATATTGTAAGTGCTTTATTAAAAAGCAAAAATTGCAATAACAATATTTAAAATCTTAGTGAAACTAAGTACTTTCAACTAAAAGTGTTTCTTTAACACAGCATTTGATGTCACTACCGGAATCAATAAAATTGTAAAATAAGTATTAGAGAATTAAACAAGTGTACCACAATATGGCCCAATACAAGGCATTATTAAGATATAAAAAAAGTTTTGTATTTCTTGCATATACCCTATTGATGCATGATGATTAATTAATTAATTATATTGGAGATTATTTGTAACGATCTTATTCAATTTGTGTTAGTAGTATTGTCATTCAGCCTCCTTTTATTACCACAAACAACCAAAACTCCAAAAGCTACTAAGTACTCCCAATTATTGATGTCGTTGTTAAAAATCGATTGACACAGTGACAACAATGTTAGTCAATAATCGATCACGAAGAATACCAAGATTAACGATCATTGCTTGTTTGAGGTGCACGTAACAGAAACCTTCGGGATTTTTTCTGCTAGAAAATCAATGAACGAGGCAAACTTATTAAAGTTCAACATGCCATTATGCCTGTACATAACATTATTCCCATGGTTTATGTCTGTAATCCTTGAAAGGCTCAACTGATCTGGATAATAACAACTCCACCATCTGCCCAGCCTTTTCCCAACGATGCTGGGGTCAGCTTCCAGTCTAACCGGATGCAGCTGAATACCAGTAGGTATTTTACATGGAGCGATTACCTATCTGACCTCCACAACCCAGTTAGTACTGGGTAATACGATACCCCTTGGTAAGATTGGTTGTCAGATTTTCGGGCCAATGACTACCTGTAACGACTGTCAAAGATCTACAATTGACAGGCGGGACCAACGGCTTAACGTGCTTTCCGAGGCATGGAGAAAACTCGGTATGTAATGGGCGGTCACCCATCCACAGACCAACCTAGGCAAGCGCGGCTTAACCTAAAGATCGACCCGAACTGGTGTTATTATTTTGCCACGAGCTCCTCGGATAATAAAAACTCTGGAGAATAAATTCAATGCCTAATTACAACTAGATGTACCATTGTGTACACCCAATTACCGGTAAGTGCTATTCATTGATGTTTAAAAGACCCGTTACTTTGGCACAAACTTTGCTGTTTAAGTGCAATAGAAATAATTCACGGAAATTAAACAACTTGAATTTGAATTAATTTACTTTGTAAATGTTTCCATACCTTATCTGACAGTGCTACACAATCCTTAGAGCATTCTACAGCCCCGCTTCCGTTTGATGGGCTGCACGGGACAGAGCACGGCGCGGATGGCCTCGTCGAACACCGTCTTCAGCCCCTTCTGCGTCAGCGCAGAGCACTCCAGGTACTTCACCGCGCTGATCTCTTTGGACATGCCGAGACCCTGGAAAAGGTAATACAAAATTGATTAATACGAATGAGGACGACATATTAATTCACTCTGATTATATTGTGAAGTCTCCTGAAATCTCTTCTGTCGCTACAATATTAAGCACGGTGACATGGACAGACAGCTTGAAACGTAAAGGCTATTTATTTAAACTGAAATACGTTTACGGATAGAAATAAAAATAGCATATGAAAAACGCACGAGTCCGAAGATATATTTATTTTTATTTATTTATTATTCACAAATCCACAGCTCTATGAAATTTTATCTTTACGAACAACCCGCCCCGGCGTCGCACAGGTGATGTTATACATATAAACCTTCCTCTTGAATCACTCTATCTATTAAAAAAAAACGCATCAAAATCCATTGCATAATTTTAAAGATCTAAGCATACATAGGGACTGACAGAGGGAAGCGACTTTGTTTTATACTATGTAGTGATAAACTTATCCTACAGCCAATTACGGATTTACAATTTAATAGCTATACAATACACTGCTAAACGTTCAGTGTGGGTGTGTGATTTTTGAGAAAACTTAAGGACCAGTCGCCCTGCTATAATTTCAACGACATTCCAACACAAATACGTCACGCAAACCACGTTCACGCACATAAGATGGAACGCCATAATATTCGCAATTTATGCGAACATTTGTAATATCCTGCGGGCGACAGGTTACGGTTCCCACCTCGGATATAACTAAGGGCGCTGCGGAAATACGTCAAGTGTCAAGCACATATTGGTTGGTCTGACTGAAGTGTGTATGAGTTTATTTTGCATTGAATACAGGGAGTAAGGGTCATCGAAGTACAAACTGATTCCTTCAAAATAGGATTTCGATACATTTTTACGGCACCGGTCAAAATACAGGGTGTAAACTCTTCACGAAGCTGTCAACCAAGCATTCTTTACATCAAATTAAATACAACTTACTCTACGAAATAAAATGATTGCTGGGAAACGACTTTTATTTTTGGAATAAAAAAACACGGTGTACGGTACACTCCTGCTCAGCCCAGACCGGGAGGAGTTATTCGATGCTTTTCTATCCAAAAAAAAAAGAAGGACTCAGTGTAACGCATTTAAAGCATTGTGCTGATGGATGTATTTGTACATGGGTCATGAAGTATTTCAAGTATAGATAAGACATTAAAAACTTGTATTAAAAAAGTTCAAACTTTGACCTCAAATATCTCTGTAACTAGAAAGTTCCCAGGTATGGTCTAGAACAAAAATATTATCGCAATGACAGGGAGAACAAAACAAGAGCCGTTCGGCTTCTTCAAGGGTCTTTTTACAACTCAGGTATAGATATACCTTGACTAGGTATAGATATACCTGGACTAGGTATATCTGTGTTCTACACCCATAATATCGAACCGCTGTTTTTGCATGTACCACGGAAAAGCTGCTATGCTATCGTCACTATGGTTTAGAAAAAAAAAACCGGGTATAAGTTTGTGGGTCGATGTCCCTTAACACCGTGAACAATAGCTGTGAACACTTACAATCATCTTGGCCTAAGCTAACTGTCGAGTGACAAGAACGCATTAAGTAAGAAACGAGTATAATAAAACTTTAAAAGTGGCGCCAGTTGAAGAAAAAATAAAAAGGCACCAAACGATTCCTTTTTATGATCAAATGAAGAGTTGTGATGAAACTTGAAACACTTGTGTGAATTTAAGATTGATTATTATAAACATTCGACTGAATAATGAACGAGTGATTAATTACTATCCTTTCTAACTATAATATTATAAAAGCGAAAGTAAGTTTGTTTGTTTGTTACCTGTTGACGCCTAAACCATTGAACCGATCATCCTGAAATTTTGCATATACGTTGTCAGGTGTACAGAAACATACACAAGCAGAGTACAGACGCCATCAGATATATCGTAGCGGGCGATGTAATCAAAGTTCGGAGCAGCATTACTTTTCAATAAATTCGTTGCACTTGATGTGGTCAATAACATCAGAACATGCAAAATTTCATAAATATAAGAGCAGCGACTTTTCAACAATAGTTAAGTTGTCAAAATCATTTTTGACAAGTAAAAAGTCTATATAGTAACGAATTTAAACTGTGTGATACAGACTTAAAGTATATTTTCCATAAATGTTCCGATCTTTATGATCATCCTGACTGCGTAGATACCTTTGAAGTGATGTATCATGTACGATATATCTGAGGGCGACTGTACAACCCGAATCGAATGTCAAATTCTATATTATCGCGAGCGAAGCCGCGGGCAAATGCTAGTAAAATTACTAGTATATTGTGCCTACTGCCGACCCCAAGTAACTTGGGACAAGATCAGCATGAGACTTGAACAGCTAAGATTCGAAAGGGTTAGCTCATAGTCCAAAGATAAAAAATGTACCTGTGTGTAAGTGATGGGCGCGAGTTTCTTGTCCTTCAGCTTCTCAATGGTGTCCTTGTCTTCGCGAAGATCGAGCTTGGTGCCGACCAGGATGATGGGCGTCGACGGGCAGTGATGCCTCACTTCTGGGAACCACTGGAATGTAGAACACAAGATTAGTTGGTTAGAAGTTTGGACACCCGCAAGTCGAAAGCTCGTGACTAAATAATAACAGCTGCTCGGGTCGATTTTTAGGTTAAGCCGTGCTTGCCTAGGTTGGTCGGTGGATGGGTGACCGCCCATTACATACCGAGTTTCCTCCGTGCCTCGGAAAGCAAGCTAAACCGTTGGTCCCGGCTGTCATTTGCAGATCTTTGACAGTCGTTACAGGTAGTCAGTGGCCCGAAAAGTCTGACAACCAGTCTTACTAAGTAGTATCGTATTACGTAGTACTAACTGGGTTGTGGAGGTCAGATAGACAGTCGCTCCATGTAAAATACTGGTATTCAGCTGCATCCGGTTAGACTGGAAGCCGACCACAACTTAGTTGGGAAAAGGCTAGGCAGATGATGAAGTCGAAATACTGCAGCTTAACACAAGTTGTCTACTAAGTGTTTAGCCATTTCTCAAGTTTAATGGGGTGTTATCTTTCAATCGAACCGGATGCAGCTGAAACCGTTTCTACATGGAGTGATTTCCTACTTTTCACCACAACCGAGTTTCTGGGTAATACGATACCTCGTTGTCCAAGTGGTTGTCATTCTTTTTGGCTTCTCTACAATAACTAGGTGTTTACCATGATATGCCATTGTTAATTTGTTATTTTCACAGCGAATCGGTATTGGTACCGTCCCACCGCAGGACAAAAGCCATTATTTTTCACCTCTCACGGTTGTTTGATAATGTGGTCTAATCTTTAATAAGTTATTATTGTTCTTCTCCCCATACATGATTTGTTATAGTCAGGATTCACTTTTCTTGTTTGTGTATCACACAAATTCTGAATCATATAGGTACTTCACGAGCACAACGTAATGAATCTTGTCAAGATTTTCTATTAACTCGGCTAAGAAGTTTGTGAGGTTATAGGGGGTAATCTTTGGATCTGCTGAGCCGATTGTTATTTATCACTTCAAGCACAAAGTACAGAGGCGAACTTAATGCCATAGTCATTTTCTAGTTCTAGTCAAGCTTTTGGGTGATGCAGAGACAAACATTGGTAGGTGTACCTATATATATAAACCACGAGCATGTATAAAATACTATAAATATATATATATATATATATATATCAAAATATATACATATATTATGTGCAAATAGACATTTACACAAATATACTAAAATAAAAAGACAAAGCTTTTTCCGAATGTACTCGCGAACTTTAATTTTAAAAGATAGACGATTGGTTGCCATTCTGATTTCCTGGGGAAGCGCATTCCACAGAGAAATAGACTGAACAACGTACCCGTGGGATAATTTCAGACCAGAACGCGAGCGAAGCCGCGGGCATCAGCAAGTATTCCATAGAAATAATTTTGTGGTGACATGCAACAAGTCAACAACAAAGACCAGTAAGCAAGGGCACATGTATGCATGTGTAACTTTACGACATTGTGATCTGTTATCAGTCGTTTCGAAGATTCGACGACTTCCTATTTCAGCACGTTTTAACGTGACAACATTTTGCTGCGCAGACTAGTATGGTCATAAAGTTTCCCTTGTATACAATCGGTTGTTTCTGGTGAACTAAAATACACGCAATACCTAAATATCATTATGTAGTACAAGATCTTATTTAATTTCTACAATTAGTTTGATTTTATAAATTTTTGTCGTTGTCTGTTGTAAATAACAACTATGAAACCATTTTTTTTTTTAAGAATCGTTGCCCCACACTAGGAATTTCTCCAGTATCGTGGGTGTGTTTACAAACATTTAAACTCACATGCACAAACCGCCAGACCCGGAACAACTACCTGTAGATCATACAAATACTTGTTCTGTGCGGGGATCGATCTCGCGACACGCAGCACAGCAGCCAATCGCTCAGCCACTGCGCCAACCATGCCATCATGCCGTTTTTACTAGGTTTCATCATTTTCATTGCCGCATTTGCAATTTAAGACGACTAGAATAATGATACACGGGGCTCTGATCCAGCACTGTCCTAATTACTATAAAAATTGAGACGCACCCTCTTATCATAGCGTTCCAGAAGAACCCAAAGGTAAATGTAGGTATGGACCAAACAACCAGATTCTTTAGAAAGAATTAGGACCCACCTTAGCCCTGACGTTCTCAAACGACGCTGGGTTGACGAGCGAGAAGCATATGAGGAAGACATCGGTCTGTGGGTAGGAGAGCGGTCGCAGCCTGTCGTAGTCCTCCTGACCTGCCGTATCCCATAGACCCAGGTTGATGGGCTTGCCGTCCACCATCACATTCGCCGAGTAGTTGTCGAATCTGAGGAGGTTTGAAGGTTTGCGTTTTAGATAAAGATTAACTGAGATGGTTAAGGGTTGAACCACATCTAACAGCACGGAACCACATTTTTTCTCTGTTTCTCGCTTTAGCAAATGATGGTTCTGTCTGAGCGGCAGAAAAGGACCGGAGCATGAACGTGCTGATAGATGTGGTTCAACCCTAAACACCACTGAGAGGAGGTGACCAGTGTGACCACATTTAACGACTTAGTATCTGCTTTGAGCTGATCACGTATCACCACATTGCCGTGGCGGATATCGTATTTTTCGTTTATATTGCATGGACCAGCCGATTCCGTATCGATTACTGTTATCACCCCCTTATTGATCACAGCTTGTGGAAGTCTTGCAATTATCTTTTGAATTAATAAACGATCCATGGCTTATAAGCCGCATGTTACATGTGTTGTGCTGTTGGAACAGCCAGCTTTGCAAATAATCCTGACAAAAAACTAGTTTCACATCTGATGTTTCAAAAGCAAATTCACATTAAATGCTTATCAGGCAATGCTCAATAAAATCACTTAATTGGAGAGCATTCTGTGAATCGCAACCACCCAACAGATTGGATTGTACGTTATTAAATTATTTTGATGAAGCTCTGGTTTCTGGAAATAGGTCAAACATCTACAAAGCATTTTCATATAACACCATCTTGTTACAGTTTGTTTGATTTGAGTAAACTTGCTAATGAGCTCCGCAAACTTGCTGCAATTTAACGTTTCTGTTTAAAATTCAACAATTTGTTATACTTACACAGTAGGTATGTATTCTCCTGGGAAGGCATTTGTGGTGTAACTGATGAGCAGACATGTTTTACCGACGGCTCTGTGGACAAGGAAAGGAGAAACATTAAACTTTGCCCCACAGAACACCATATATATAGGTACAGGGTGTAACAAGACCCTTAACGAAGACGTTAATCAAGCAATAAGTACATCAAACTAAGTAACTTTACGCAAAAAATATTGCTGGGAAACGACTTAATTTTTTGGGGTAATCTCGTTTTACGGTGGTGGGTCTCAAATAGTCTCAATGTAACGCTGTCAAAACATTGTCCTGACGGATGGATTGAATAGGACAGGGGTCGTGGAAGTGTTTAAAGTAAAAATCTTACATTAAAACAAAGACATCAAATTATAATTTAATCTCTTTGCATTAAAAATATGTAATTATTAAAAAAAAAAAAAAACTTGTGTAAAAGTCGAAACTTTGAGGTATGGTCTAGGAAAAAAAATGATCGCAATGACGGGAAGAACAAGTAGGTACCTACCGGCTTTGTTAAGGGTCTTGTTACACCCTTTATAATACTGGTACTTTGTCCTGGTATTTTGACACAAGAAAATACCAGTATATATATATAAAAAAGCACACAACTCAAAGTTTGGAATTGTGTTGTGACAGCCGTCATTATAAATCTCGCTAATAGGATGAGATTGTGGAAAGGAACAAAAGCCAACATAACTTTTTTAACGGAAATTGCAACCTCATTTTTAAAACATGACGTATTTGTTTCAAATCAGCTGAAATTGAGCTCGAAGTGAATCCAACTTCTTTTCAAATAAAAAAAAAAAGAAGACTTCAGAACAGTGAGATACAAGCTGCCAGTATTTTGTTGTAATTTAAAAATAATAAGGTAGTATGGCGCATTACACTGACCTGAAGAAAAAACAACACTTGAGCACGTTCTGCGTGCTAAGGATGAAGGATGTGATAACTTAAGTGGACAGCACATGCTTGCCACGGCAAAAAATGCAAAAAATCTAGACCTCAATGCAGAATTTATGAACCATGACACATTAACTAGACTTGAAACTTTGGAATGCAGGTTTATTTATAAGAAACAGAAGTTGCAGTACACAGCTATTCATGGCTATAGAAAAATATACACATTACCACATTTTATGCGTGTTGTGCAAGAAAATTTTACATAAATCAACGCTCACAAAGTAAATAAAAACAAGCAACAGATACATTAGCTCGCATGTAGGAAAAAAAACATTACAGAATCCTATTACCCGTTATCTGAACCCGGATTAAAAATACCAAGCTGTATCTGTAATGCCGTTATAAATAGCGAACATTTTCGCCCCCTACGAGTAGGTATCCCCCCGGAGCATGCATATAAATCCTGTGTTTAAAACAACGCAACTGTTCTCTATTCTCGGCTACGTCAGAGGTCACAAGTGCACAACATAAATTGGCCGTGTTATAACGAACGCTAATATTCTGCCCTCGTATCGTGTCGAGTACGACATCCTGTCAGATATTCCTGGCAAGGGAATGCCGATGTCGATAAACTCGTTTTGTTTTAATATGCAGAATGTTGGTATTGGAAGGATTTGTATTTCAACATAGAAAACTATCAATCACACTAATTACAGTTACAAATCTCGTCTAGAATGTTAATGACTTCTAAATACAACGTATGTCAGTCGATGCGTCATGATTGATTTGATTCCGTGTGCCGTTATCGCCAATGATTTGTAGAAAGTACGAATTTTCGCACTGTATCACAAATCTCCATCAACAACACGAAATTAAACATGAATCACTATAGCGTAACACCAGTGTGAACCCTAACGAATGTAAAGGAAAGATCGTCGACTGACCGCCCATAACCCTCGACCCAGCGCGTACGCATCTCTACAATGATTCCACAAATGAATCACGTTGCATAACAGCCTGCCCGAAGGGAATATTGAACATGGGAACATCTGACCTGAGATTGTTAGTCACCGACGAATAGGAACAAAAATAAATCACTATGATATCCGTATGAGTCATTAAATATCACTACAGCAATCAGAATGATATATTTTATTTTCTTAGAAGACTATATCATTTGATGGACGTTATCGTGAATCAACAGACTTGTCTCGCCATTGATTTATGGCAAACTGTTACGTAATGTCAGGGTTCAAGTTAGGCAAAGTCCTATCTACAGCAATTCTGTGCCACTGCGGGCACTACGGCCCATACTAATCTAAATTCAGATAATAAAAACGATAAGATAGTTAACATTGTTAGTTTCACTCTGCACTTAAATTAATAAGAGGGCCACTAATCAACCGCTGCATTTTGGATTTTAGTAAGAAACTCGATAACTTAATTGTAGGCGGATTAGACGGTCAATCAATTAAGAAATAACCCTGCAATCAGCAGCTTTCGTAGCGTCCTAATTATCAATTAAATGTTATGTTCAGAGCTTTGAGTTATTGCAGAACCAAACATTGAAATGACACGTTTACATAAACAAAACATACAAGCCAACGCTTTCTGCAAGGATTCGATTATAACAACAAAACGACGAACAAATGGAATAGCCCCAAAACATCACAAAGAACATGACACCTGGATATCAAACAAATGAAGCCGATGCGTCAATACTCGCATAACGATTCGATAATATCGCTTCGTGACTGACTCATCATCCATGAGTCAACGAAGGTCAAGAAAGCAAACGATAGTGAGTAAATAGAAGTGTTCGACGAAAGATTTATTTCGTACATTTTTTCCAGGCCGTGGGACGTCGTCGCCCGTCCAAATATTGGTGTTTGTATTCTCGCCTCGAGTAGTTCCTCAAAATTGGGGCGAAGCAAGTAACAATCGAATAATATTTCCGGTCCTTCAAGCTAGAGCCTTTCCAGGGTTGATTTATTTGTAAACATAAAGTTTTTGTTATCTTTAGATGCCTCTTTTGGCTTTCATGTCTTGAGCATTCGCTTCTTCAGCAAGTAACCATTATTAATTTGCCATCAAAGTTTGATTAGACTAGTAAATGAAATCAGCAATTGGCCGAATAAATTGAAGCCAATCCCACACTTTTAGCTTGCCTCTGTTATTATTCCTCAAAAGAGTCCTTGGTCCACAGATAGTATATCATGAATCGTCTAAAACACGTGTTCCATTATAGCTGGTGACACGTTAACCATGTGTGTAACTCGCTTAATTATTGTTAACTCACCCAGGGGTTATTATGTTTCCGTGTGAAATATTAGCCTTTCCAATATGGACTGATAAATATTCAATTAGACAGTAATTTCAGCTAAGGTAATGACGTACACCCTCTTGACAATTTTATTGAAAGATTTTTTTTATGCCATGACATAAATTTCGCGCAGCAGACCGAAGAAACATCGTTAATTTTAATAAATAACACTGCGGTAACGGCTCAAAGGCAAGGAAGGTATAGGGCCTTCAAAACATGACACAATTTCCTTTATAACGCAAAAATTGAAAGAATATTTTCCGCACGAAAAAATATGAGTTTTACAATGAAATGAGGACGAGTTACTGGAGTTGAACCGTAGGGCTGTCGCGAAATCAAAACATCGCGGGAGAGTTACTCCGTACTTTATAAATAGACAGAGAAACTGACGACTTATGGCTGTTTAATACGTGAAGTCATTCATCGTAATACTCGACCGAAGTAATATTAGTTTTATCTGTCTAGACTAGAGATGCAAAACGGATTTTAAACGTTTTAAACCATTTTGTTTTAAACCGTCTTTTTGGTTTAAAACGGTTTAAAACCACACTTAGCGGTTTAATATGGTTTAGAATGTTTTTTTTTGGAATACACTGAGGCTTTACACGAAGTTATCTAGACCACACCTCCATCCTGATTTAGAATATAAAAAAGGAAAATAAAATAAAAATGTTTTAAAATAACCTTCATTAACATGACAGACAAACATAAAATCGATCCCTACCTGCCCCATCTCTTTCCGTTGCGATTTTGGATGCAAAGTGAAAAATAAAAATGCGGCATTGCCGTTTTATTTTAATAAATACCCAAAACATGATTGTTTTCAGTGCCTATCCTAAATAGTAGTATAAATATGATATATGACTTCACATATAATAATAAAAATGGTAAATGATTTCAATTAGCCTTTTAAACTATTTTTTTAAGTAATTCGTAATCAATGTACGGCCCACGTGGTCGTGGTTTTAAACCGTTTTAAACAAATTTAAAACGGGTTTTAAACCACTGATTTTGGTTTAAAACGGTTTATTTACAACTATAGTCTAGACTGCAATCATTTCAAGTTGACATGTTTTTATTCGCTGACTGTAAATGAGTTTGAAGAAATGGATCGTTTACAGAAATTATCTTTACTTGGGAATTACTTGAATTGTGAGAAATAAAACTCTCAAACCTTCAGTGTCAGCTTAATTTATACCAATGACGAGACAAAGAAACCTCAAACGGAAGTGAATGAAACAATTTAAACGTTTTTCGGCTATGATGACGTTAAGATAGCCTTCAGTTCTGTTTCTACTCGTAAATGTTTTCCTAGTACAGTGGTTTGTTGAGACAAGTGTTTAATCGCTTCCAGGCATTGTTGTGATAGCATCAACATCGTGTTTTGACCAACCTCACGTCTTGCTGTTTCAGATGCTCCGAAACGGTTACCTGCTTATTTTTTACTTTCGAAGTTTGAGCTTGCTCTCTTAATTCGTGTTGTAACATAGCAACACGAATTAAGAGAGCAAGCTCAAACTTCGCAACTTTTGTTCTGGTTTGAACTTTGCGCTTGGTATCGTCTACATTTATAAACAGATCCTTCACGAAGCCGTCAATCAAGCATTTTGTACATCAAACTAAGTGACTGTACGCAAAAAATTTGCTGGGAAACGACTTTTTTATTGGGGTGAAAAATCAAAGAATACGGTAAAACTGAATGTAACCCACTCAAAACATTGTGCTGATGGGTGGATTGAATAGTACGGGGGTCGTGGATGTGTTTATAGTAAAGTTCTTACATTAAAAAAAAACAATTTGGAACTTTTACCCCCAATATCACTGTAACTAGAAGGTTTCCAGCCCAGGTATGGTCTAGCTCTAGAACAAAAAATGACGGGGAGAACAAGTGCCTTTCGACTTCGTTCAGGGTCTTGTTATGTTTTACAATATCATGGATTAAGTTAACAGTACAGGAATTGTTCAAGTTATCTTCAGGAAATGTTTAAGACAGACTAAGGTTGAAATTTAGTGCTAAATCATTAATGGAAAACTTCAATGCCGCCGAAAAAAACCATAATGTTTCATCGCGTGAGTAATTCTTGTCCTCTTTGGAATCAACCGCAGAACATAGAAGTACTACTAGTGGTTGAACTCATTCAATTTCTATACCGTAGTACAATTAACTGATATATTACTTCCTTATAAAATAAAGAAATAATAAAACGGGATGACGCATTGCTCAGCTAGATGTTTTGTAGGCTCAGCTGACTCAAACGATCTTTGTTCTTTTATTTCCAAGACGACTCGACTAATGTACGAGTATACGTCAATTTGTTTACTTTCCTCAAATTTTCTGTTTACTGTTTTCCGTGATTTAGATACGGTAGCGGTAATTTTAGTTATCCGTTAAAATAATCGTGCTACATTTTAAAGCAGGAAAAGATTTAGTTCTGTTCTCGGAAATCCGTGGTTACCTGATCTCCCGGTTCACAAAATAATACAAAAATATTAGTTTCCATATTCCTATCACACATACAATAGTAACGAGACTTATCGAATATAATAAACTCAATAAGTCCTTGTATGACCCCATTCAATTTCTTTGTAAGTCGATGAACTGACGCTGCGCTGTACTGCATACATATTCAGACATTCCTATTTTATTAATAATATTTTTACAAGTGAGTTGTACTCGTATGAGAACACATGCAACATGCAAGGCTGGAGGTCAACGCCCTTTGCAGATGCATTTTGTTTATTTGGATACAGTATCATACGACGGTACGTTTATGATAACGCTGTAACCTCTTGTTTAATAGAATACAGGTTAATTTGGAGGAAAATCATTCATAATACTCGGCTATTTATGTCTAGTTTACGATAAAGTTTACAATTTGTTAATTACAGGAAAGAGCCTGACATGATGATGAATTTAATTCCTTTCAGATTGCGTGGATGTCAATCAGCGGTGTTAATACTCGGAACTTATTTTTTTATTTCCTTCACACAAAGAGGTTTTACTAACTACTTTACCAGGTACTTTTTGCTAGCCAGCGTTATCTTTACGAGGTGAAAACTAGGGCAAGTACAAAGTAAATCAACGTAAAAGCTGTTGGTTAAGCTTACATGGTATTATCTAATGGTGGTATCGTTTCGGTGCACAAACTAACTGTTGTGAAGATAATGTTACGTTGCAAGCTGTGATTACACGTCAGCTGATAAGAACCGCTAGATACCGCTACGATTCCTATTGCAGGAAATTGTTGAAAGGTTGTAGTACTGGACAAGGAACATTAGGTACTATGAAGAACTAACAGGAATTCAGAAATGGAATGTAACGGTTTGTAATATTTATTTGAGGAAGACTGAATAATAAAGACGTCATCAAATTGGCTGACGTGACATGAATTATAGTATAGATGACCATAGGGCCTTCCCTATAAATATGTAATCGCTATAAATTGAATCTGTTTTCAATGTTCTATGATGCCATTCATTGTCATCCTACAATGTGCAGTATATGGGACACATTTCCATATTCAAATGTTAGAAATTGTATTTTGAGCTGCGAGCATGTTGCATAAAATATCTAGGTAACAATTTGTCACAGCACATAAAAATTGTTCATTGTTTTGTAAAATCTTAGTTCACGGCTTTTACGTATAGTATTAGGTAAGCGATTAGTAGAAAATTGCATAATTAGAAATATGTAAATAAAGGTTCAATAGATAATGTATTGCAACACAAACGATTAGTTTTATCTACACTTGATATTAAAGTACAGAGTTCACATGTGTATAAAAGGCATAGTAAATGATAGTAGATTTTGTCTTTGTTTATTTAGTGCACGTGCAACACCTCAATTAACATGAAAACAATTAACACATGCATCATTTGGTTCGCTACGGGCGAGGACTATTTTAGATTGATTCAATAACTCGTACCATAGCAGACACGAATAGTAATCAGTTTCATATTAAATGATGCACTATTATGTGGCAGTGGGTGGTGGAGTGGGCACATTGCTCGCAGAACGGATGGCTGTTGGGGCCGAAAAGTTCTGGAGTGGCGGCCGCGAACCGGAAGTCGTTGCGTTGGAAGGCCTCCCTCTAGGTGGAACGATGACCTGGTGCAGGTTGCGGGGATCCGCTGGATGCGAGTAACACGGGACCAGTCAATGTGGCGACACTTGGGAGGGGCTGTTTATCAGTGGACGTCTTTCGGCTGAAATGATGACGATGATGATGCACTACTAGGTACATTCCTGCCTATCCCTTCGGAAATTATAGACGAGATGTTATGTTAAATGTCAAATGATTCAAGATAAATTACTAAAGCATTTAGTGTAACAAACGAAAATGCTCCCGATTCTCAGATTCAGTTCAAGAACATGAGACAACTTGGCAAAGTCTGAGCTTGTATCCAAGAAATCGGCTATTAACCTTAGTATAGTCCACTTCTAAAGAATGATTAGGTTACTGTCAGAGAATTAAGGTCCCTACTATAGGGGCTATCAGACGAAATTCATAGAAAAAAATGTGATCCTATCCTACGTCTGATGACAGCTTAAAACAGAAGTATTGGCATAATTCGTGCGTAGGTATATTTTAATACCTTTGGTAACCATCTAACCGATATAATCTGTAGTACTCACTAAATCTATTTAGAACCTTAAGCAAGTACCAGCCGGTACAACTCGTGTGAGTAATGAATGAGTCACCCATGATTCTCATTAACTTGCTCGTCGCCGGGTAACGAAATTGAATAAACGGGGCTCCTAGTGTGACTCAAGAAACGTTAAAATATCATTAAGTGCAATAATATGCACTTTAAACCGCTACTTGGAAACGTAAGAGCTTGTGTGTAATCATGCATAAGCTTCTAATACGAAATTCTGATGCACTTTTTCACGACATAGAACGGTTCTGTTTTGGATTCTGCGCAGCGTCTCTACTACAAGTCTATTCATGGAAAACTGTTTATTATTCAAGAGAACGCAGAAAGTCCCGTTATTAAAATTTTAAGTGACATTTCTGAATTACAATGTGAAGTCATCTTTCGGCATTATATCTTTCGTAGCTAGACTGCTCTATCAATAGAAATCAACAACAAGTTGCAATTCAAGCCGGTATCGAATGAATAGGTAGTATGGTGAGAGTAGTGGCTAGTGTAGTGCCTTTTCTCCCCTCGTATGACATACGGGCACTATGCTAATTTCATTACGGCCAGCACTCACAACCGGATCGCTTAATAGCCCGGCTATTGGTACAAATTGATTTCGTGTGAAGTGAATTTCGAGTGCAAGCTTTTGATATGACGTTGGTAAATTATTCAGTGAAATCCTGATAGCAACGTTTAAAGGGAATCCATGACGTTGCAAATTTATTTCATCCAAATATGAAGTAGATCCTGTTATCCTGTACATACAATTCCAAGGAAAACTGTCTTAGTTAAAAATTCATAGTTACGGAAATTACCAACTATCACACAGAAATATCCATCATTACTGAAAATAATCGTTACAACCATTACACTAGAATAGTACTGCGCTCCATATATCTACCCAGTTTCATCAGCTAGAAACATAACCACTTTAAAATCCGCAATGGTTGGTCCAAGCAAATATTTGCGGTACTCCAGACGCTCCGCATGTGTTTAGACACTCTCTGCAATGCCAGGACGCCAGGTATTCCCGAGATGAATGCCAAACATTAATGTTATTACCGAGTCCCTTGATCCCTTGTATGAGCAAGCTATTAAATTCATGGAAACAATTTATTCTCTAAAATTGGTAACTGTTTGTTTTGTCATATTACGCTGAATGTATACTATAAAGATTGTTGATTAAATACATTCGCATCCTTTTGTCCAAATTGTCTTTAGTCGAATCATAGTTCCTTTACTAAGTGCGAAAACTCTTTACCTTCATCATTTTAACGGCTAAGGAACGATTGGATTCAACCTCATCAGACTCTTTAGTAACCTCGGTATTTAATGCTTGTCTTAGCACCTTCAATATACATAATATATTTTACAACGCAAACTGTTCTCGACTCAGTTATAACAGGAAGAATTTCATTGCCATCATCAACATCAAACTTATAATGATCTTTCTGCTGAATGATGTTTAATGTTAGTTGTTTAGTTCTCTAAAGCTAACGGGACTTAAATAAGACATTTTTATGTACCAGCAGCTCATACTCAAGAACTAAAAGCTTTTCGTCAGACACTCCTTTAAATTAGTGCAATTATGTGCCCTTTTTTTTTACCGATGGGAAATCATCAAATAACCCCTCCCGCTCTGGGCTGAGCAGGAGGGAGTGTCAGACTTTTACTGACTAAAACCCAGCCACGTTCCTTCCTTTGCCCTTTGTGTTCCAGAGCCGCGGTATCTCTTTCGAACAGTCCCGCAAGCCTGGAATTATGTGCCCTGTGCACATAATTGCACTAATGTGGTAGATTATGTTGTAGTAGAGAAAAACATGCGTTGATTCTAATGTTATATTGCCGTCACAGTTTGTAATAGAAAGCCCAAATACAATTTTTTATTGCTTGTATTAGCTGAACCAAGTGTTTTGTATTCGGGCTGGTGTCCGCCATTCCATGTCCAAGGCGTGTATTTTCCGTTTTACTATTAAATGTTTTCGCACAGGTTCCTTTGACAAAGGCAGACTTCTATATTGAAACTGGATTATAGATTCAAGGCGTGTACAGACATGATGTAAATGTGTAGCAGTGAAACTCGACAGTATCTCCCACATACTCTAGGAGCCGTCGACCAACCTGAATACTAAATGTTGATAAAAGCCTCCTTGGCCCAGCGAAACGTCGAGATAAATGGAGCGGAACCAAATATTATTGTATTTGTGTGTCACTCCTTGACATTTGCGTCGATGGTTTATCAAGATGAATCGTTAGCTGTTTCCGAAAATTATTTATTGTTTGATAAGGGGGAAACTGATTCAGATTACACCGTCATAATATCATAGTTAACATGAGAATTATGAAAAACTGACAGTAAAGCTGTTTTTGTCTAGCTCTAGAAAATACTAAAAATGCAGGAAAATACCTGTGGTACCATTAATGGAATGACTTCAAACAAACAATACTTTAATGAATTTATAAATAAAAGCATCTAAAAGGGAATGACCCTATCGACGTAACTGCAGCTTACTAATGTAGAAAATATGTTATTATTGTAACTTTTATTTCCATTTTACCGTAAACATTCAACCGCAAACTGAATGGTTTTGCCATTAAACCGGAACTTTTCGCTGCAAAATGGCGCGCAAATAACTGGCCATTACGAAAATGTGTTTTCCAACTTTCCGATTCCCAAACGGAAAGCAAAAGCGCATACAAAAATAAATATTTACACAAATACGGGAAAGCTTCATAACATTTTCATTTTCCATTTGTATTTCGATATCAGTATTTTCACAGGGGAAGTAACGTATCGGAAGTTCCGCAGTTCCGTGTAAAAGTTTTGTGTAACACGTTTTTTAAATTTAGGATCCCTGATTTGACCCACTTTTTTGTGAATATCTAAAAGGTAAATATTCCCAAGCCGTGATCTTGAGATTATGTTTGCAATAAGAAAGACTTTTCGTGTTTGAATACGCCCGGAATATTCTACGACGGAGACTTTGTGCAAGATTTGGAAGAGAAAAAAATATGTTCGTGTATTTAACCGTCATTGAACAGCAGATAACTAAGTGGCATAAGAGCAAAATCCAGACAGTATCAATATGAAAATAACATACATTAACTACACTTTATTGTTCTGACTCACTCAGATAACAGCTGTAAACAAAATTAGTATGACTATGTAAAACGAGGAAAAATGGCGTATTTTAGTCCCTTTTTGGGCATCACATAAACCGAATCCCTTTTCAGTCGGATAAAATAGAACAAAAGCAAAGCGCGCACCAGGGAGCACTAACTTCGTGGAAAGCCGAAACCCTACTTTGCATAGAAAAGATCAAAGAAACAATGCAAATTATGCTTTATGCGGACGTGATAAGCTCTAAAACAACAGCAGAGATAAGTCTATTTGTTCTACAAATGGTGTACTAAATGAGGATATTATATTATGATGCAGTGACGTCATTGCAGGCAGACGTCGCCGCAAACCATAATTTCGAATGTGAAAAATCATATGAGAAGGAAAACAGACTGTAGTACCTACAAGTTATCCCTATTAGTTGCGTGATTTTCTCGTTTGTAAACACATTTAGTATTAGAACACATGACGTGTTTTAGTTTTATATTCGTAAACTTCCAGGACAAACTAAGGTAACTGCGTAAGGAGTATTAATTTCAGTTGCAAGGGAATTCTGCTGTTGGTTATGGCTGTACAGGTAACATATTATACAGCCATAACAAGCAGCATGTTAGAAGAATTCTTTAATAATGTCTTGGTAAGGCGTATTTTTGATAACTAACATTTTGCAATGGGTCAATTTCACAGTATCTATTACACAAGTCATCACTCACTACATACATGGTTTAATGTTAAATCACACTTATCTATTCTGTGGAATAGGCTGTATGTTTAACCAATGTATGTAACACCATCCAAACACTTCCATACATACATAAATACGCAATAACGCACCCAATTTCCATGAGATAAGGCAGAAACTATAGCAAGCCACCTGCTATAATCGTACCATACTCCTTTTGCTTCGTCCAAGTTCATAAATCATTGTTCATTAATTGAGGAATTAACAAAACAGTAACTTTATACAAGCGGCAGTTACGATCTGGTAACAATAGGAACATAATAATAAATTTAAAAAGTTAAATATAACGGCATATTATTTCACACGTTCGTGGACACAGAACAGAAACCAGCGCGTGCTTCATTGCAATAACAATAAACATTTCGTTTTCAAACACTTCCTAAACAATTGCACTGAAATATGGCTGAAAAGTTGGTAATAGGTCAACTATGAATGGTGGCCAAGAATAATGCAATATGAATAAGAAATCTTATCGAAGTCCAAAAACGTTTTTCGCTGCTCCTTTTCCACCAAGAAAGTACAAACTGGAATAAGTTTGCAATATTATATGCTAATGTGCAGCGGGAGTGAACTCCACAAACCCATTCGTAGGTACAATTAATGTAAGTTTATGGAGAATCTCAAGCCATACAACATGGGCTCGAGAAAAGTGTTAAGCAAAGGGGTAAGTGAAAATCATGACTTCTTTCTTTATCGTGTGGTTAGTGCGTAACCTGGTGTCAGAGTTTTTAGGCCGCCCATAGGCCTCTGACTTGGCTTTATATGCCGTCAAGAAATATCTCTCAGGCATGCTGGTTTCCTCACGATGTTTCCCTTCACCGGAGCAAGTGATAATTATACAATACGCACATGAATCCGAAAAGTCAGAGGTGCGTGCCTTGGGTTCGAACTAAATATGACTAGGTCTGGCAGATTACTAAACTGACCTAAAATCCTTTAAATCTGAGCAAAAATATCGAAAAAACAAACACTTTTAATTTTACAATGCTTTTCTTGGGCGAAAATGCTTTAATCGTTCCCGTTGAAACAGTTTAAATTGCTCCAAAATTACGCTAAGCCAGCAAACTTCTTCGTTAAGCTACACACGAGTTCCCACAAAATCCCGGAACTAACAATTACTAACAACTAAAACCCGGTAAATCGCAGTCGTATTACTCTGCTTTAGCACTCGGGGTCTAAAAGCAGTCACATCCATTTAATGTTCCTATTCTAAAAGCAATTCATTTTACTCCTGCAGCGTTAGAGTTTTCAAAGCACCATTTGCATGTTAAATGCTTATAGCAGATTAAGAGATGGAGTATTGTGTAATGCGTTTAAAAGCTATGCGAAGTTATGACGCTCTTATGTTCGGAGACAAAAAGTTACTGCCGAACTGCTATCATTTGGTTTACAGCAGTTTTAATAACAATAGTATCTGCATCGATTAAACACATCTGCATATACATTAAAATGTTGAGCAAAAAATACCACATTTGGTGCAAAACTAGTATAGTGACCGCCTAACGATTATGATGTTGTTGACTGCCAATCGAAAGGTCACCAGTTCAATGCAGTTCCATTCCAATAAGCGTACAGTAGGAATATTAGTAACAGACATGCAACATATAGCTTTGGCTATGTTTTTAATCGAAAAAATCGTTTCCACTCGGTTTTTTTCCCATCCGAGGCAATCCCGTTTAATTTATAGGTAGTAAAATGCATAGACACTAGGTCTTCACGCCAGGTTACACAAAAAGCTCATCTATGTATTTTTGGTGTGGTTACCAAATAATGGGTATCTGTTTGATCAACAGTCTGTGATGAACAGTGAACTCATTTACTAGTTAGTGCCTGGAGACGCTAATAGGGTGCAGTAACGCAGCCAGGGTTTATGTGGCTCCGTAAAATACTGGTGAAAATTAATAGCTAGCTTATACAACGAAAAGCTGTCTCGCAGTAAAAGCTGTCAAAATTGCATAAGTAATGCTGTTTCATAAGCCGGAACACGATACAAAATGCAAGCGCATTGATTTACAAAACCACTGCTCATTAGAGACGGTCATAACAAAGTATTAGTTCCAAGCTAAGGCTCCAATTTATAAATTTCATAAGTAAAATGTTTCATGTTGGAATGAATTTTGATGAAACTCAAAACGTTTTCAAGGAAGCTAATTTAGCTAGTCTACCGCTAACTCAATTTTCCCCACAAGTTCGATCCAGCTTTTCGGGGACGTTTTTCAGTTCCAAATTAAATTTTCCGATACCGAAGTCCGCTGGATCCTTTTGATGTTCCCAACATGGGATCATCCATGTATAAATAACCGCAGTAATTTAACGATTATGTTCCCAACACGCGGCCCATTCGATGACGCAACTAAACGCGTATGCTAGTCTTGGGCAACAATAACTTTATTGTTTGGACTTACGATGCTATTTCTTATTCGTAATAGTTGCCGGCGTTGATAGCGTAATTATTTTGACCCCATTGTTCAGACACAAAACGTACAATAATTGTATTACTCGCATCCGTCACGTAACTCGACGTACTACCAAAGTTATCTAAAAATGGAGTGTTTTTATTGTGTTTATCTTTCATTCACTAACTGCCGTAGGCCCCGTTTTAATCATAGGAACCCAGTTGCCCATGGTAACATAAATTCGTCTATCATACGCTCTCGGTTGAAACTCATCGATTCAACAAACCGATGCAGTTTGCATTGAAAGCAAACAGGTCAGTCTACTGACTAGCCGGGATCACAGAGGCACCAGGAATTAGGGCAGAGCAGTAATTACTTACACGCTCAGCGGCCTAGGGTCGAACCGGCAGAGCTGAAAGGGCTTTGTGAGGGAAATAGACTCTTGTTACGGCTTGTTGAGCATTTCGAGCTATCCAGCCATCTCGGCTATACGGCAAAACGGAAGTGGGTTAACTCGAAAATCCTTTGTTTGTTTATTGCTCGCTTCTTTGTAATAAACATTGTTTTGGACGTTTTACTTTGCATCATTCTTGGCTTCGAGGCATCCAGTGGAAATTAGAAAGTCGGCTTCTTCTATTTTTCTTTGTGATTTATTATAGGACTCAACTCAAGTGCTCGTGAATAACATCCATTATCGCCCGAGTGGCTAAGTACCACCAATCAAAACAAGTGCTTTGCAATCACTTTCTCTGAAAGTAGAATTATGTAGTCTTGTTCTTGACCAGCTGTCTTGTATTTGATTTACAATTTGAATGCGACCGCGTGGGATACGCTTGTTGTATTTAGGAGTACAGAAATACGCCATGGATATTTAAATCAATCGTGTAGTAGCTCAGTGGATTGCAACTCGACAGTCTAGCCTTGATGAAACCCACGCATATCGACTTGCTTCAGGTTTCTAAAAAAGAAACCACGTTTTGCAATTCAAGATTATCATATTGTTCGAGTTTCGATTTGCTCTTGTCCATAATGTTACGCCACGGATCCCATATTTTCTCAAGCTTACTTTACACTTTTGCATCGTACCGTATATATTGTGGCGCTACGTGTGATTTTCGCCCATTCGAACATATCTACAGTAGTTCGTTGGCAAAGAGAACTGGCTGTGCAAAGCTAACCAGATTTCTTGATCCCTAGCCATTATTTACTTTCCCGTCTGTGAGCAGTCGCGAGATGTATCTCGGGGGGACCGGGAGAGCTCGGTTGACTGGATCCACTATTGTCTCCGAGTGAAATTCCGGTATACGATCGACCGGTTCCTGCAGGACGAGGGGAGCGCAAGGTTACGCGTTATTTAGCACGCACGTGCGACGCAATACTAACTCCGTGATCGAACCAATACTGTTCCAATTTCATATTTCGGTTCTAGAAAGAAGAATTTTCTTTTAAAACAAAGATCGTCTTCTCATACAGCATTTACATCAATCGAGAGCGGAGACTCCGTGTCATCAAACATAATTTATGGATGGTTGGTGCGAGGTTCCCACGGTCGTGTTGACTGCCAGTAATGGCCTCTAAGGTTAATGTTGAACTCCAGGCGCATTACTAGACACGATACTAAGCACTGCTGATATTATTTTCGATAATGTCTGAACGTTGATGTTTTTGAACATAAAACTAGCTTCCACGAATGCTTGATTTATAAAAAATTGATTTGATCGAACTGCAGTATCAGATAGCGCAGTACCGTAACCATTATCATAAAGAAAATACAATAACCGTAAAGAAATACAATCTATACAATAACTGAAGATAGAATTACATTAGAATGGGCCTGCCAGTTCCCACAATATCGAATTGTCTGACGCATCGTAAAGTTTTACACAGTTTAAAATTACCCTCATTTCAGATAAGAACTTGGTGCTGCGTACTTATTGACACACGGAGTTCTGGATTATATTATCCAGGTCAAAGTGGAAGGAGGTTTAAATTACATTTCCGCTTCTCGTATATTTAATAAAGAAGTGTGCGAGCTCGCAATATGGAGACTCAATTACGGGGCTGAAGTGGCTCGGGTAAAAACAGGCTAAAAAACGAAGCAATACACAGAACCTCGCTATCTGCAACCGAGACAGAAAACAGAGGAACGAAAAATTTAATTCCAAACGCAATTTACGACTTTTTGTGATTAACCGTGGTAGACTGACAGCGATAAAACAAAAAAATGTTTGGAAACATTAATTTTTCACTGTTGTATTCCGAGGGCTCCGAACTCGCAGGGTTTGGGTGTTTATTTAGAGGCATTTTAGAATGGACACGCAAATAAAAAGAATACTAAAAGCTTTGTAACCCTAGGTTAGTTTGATTGGAGTTACTACATTAGTTTTGAATTTGGCTAACTAGATTTTTTAACTAATATTATTAGACAACAAGTTAGTTGTTAATTGGAAACGCCCTAACTACTCATAAGCTACATGTCTATACTGTGACCAGTACCAGTAATATTATTTACTCTATACATAACATCGTAGACTATGTAAGTTTGTTTGTAGCCAATATCCACTTTACGAGTCACAGCTTTTGGATATTGTCACAACTTTTGTCGTTTGTGGCAATTTCCTTTGAATTTCCCTAATTACGGTTCATTTTGATTACGGTAGATTACGGTAGATTTTTATAAGAGTGGTGTCGTTTGGGGATTATCTTGAAAGCATTCTTTACGAATTTTGCTGTAAACTTTGTAGTCTGAAAATAAAACTAGTGTCTATGATAGATGCAAATAGGTATATACGAAATAAAAACGAGTAGTAATCATAGTTTATTTATTATTTTCCTCCATGCAAAATAAAATGGGAGCACCGATTGTTCTAAAATATTGATTTTGTTATCTGGATTCGATAAATTAAGTTTATTATAATACGGTCCGTGGTCAGCAGCATCAAAAAGGAAGGAAAATGCAACACTCAATCATGATATAGGGAAAATAAATTTAGATTTACAACCAAACTACTCGTGTCTATTTTTATTCGAATCTGTATAAAATTATTTCATCTAGGTACATAAGTATTACTTATGTAATTTAGATACTACCTTTATTGTACCTAAACATTTTGTTTTGCACAACACGACACTTAATAATATTAAAATATATACTGAATATTATATTTATGTAGGTACCTCATACTGATTGTACATAATAAATTGTGTACACCAAAGTTTTTGAAACAGGCACATCCCCGACAGTTTCGTCTAAGGACACTTAAAACAAGTCTTAAATAAACGCAATCATTAGCAGGCAATTAAGGAGCAACTCAAATGATTTTGAGACCCAAGTTTAGAAAACATGGCTCTCCAAAATCCCCAAAAACAAAATACCACGAACCCAATTAGGCTGAGGCGATTAAAAATACCAACCAGACGAGTGCTTCGCCTTAATTAGATTTAAGATTTAGCAATCCGTACCTTGTTCATGAATGATATTTTTGGGGCCACTTGAAGGCTGAATCATTTAACCAACTAGCTTTCGACCGCGACTTTGTCTGCGTGGAGGCGTCGGTAACTATGCCATGGGACTACTGTTCGGTAACTACCGGGATAAAAAAATCCTAACCTGCGTCATGGTCTACCTGAGTGTCAAAGTTCATCGAAATCCGTTGAGCCGAAAGGTAACAGACAGACTTTCGCATCTATGGTATTAGTATGGATTCCAAAGAAAAAGATACTTGTTTCTCTTCTTCATTCAACCATTTCAGTCTATTGCCAAGGTTCGCTTCACTAGAAACTGGTTGTGGACGTTTTAGCAAGGACATATTTAATTAATAGCTGGCGTACAGAATGCGTTTGCGCAGAAACGCTATTATACTTCCAACCTTTGCTTTAGCGATGTAAAATAACACATCATCTTTTGCTTGGGTTATTTTTAGACGAGGTCATTGTCTGATACACACCTTTGCTCTCCGACTAGTATTGAGAACATTTCACACTAATGCTTGGTTACATATAAGAGTATAACAACTTATATAATCCCATAATACGGTTCCAATCGTTTATCAAACGAACATCTGTCTACTTAGCCGCCGACATCCATCACTTAATAAAAGCAATCACATTGTTAAGTTACGTCCATGGCCAAGTACGGGATTAGACTGCTACACTAATTTGATTACGTATAAAGCGGGTTTTGTATGCGGGTGAGCATTGTCTGAAATCGTGGGGACTTGAGGTCTACCGTTCGCAGTCGCAACAGTGCCCGAGGCTAGGCATGTCTAATCCGATTCATTACACTATAGAAACGAAAGTAGACTATTGTATGTCAGTTTCAAATGTCTAGTTAATGACTTATTGTTGGCAATATTGAGGAGATTAATTTTAAAGGCGAGTTATTATTTGCTTTCTCGCGTAATTTTGATCTCTATTATTACGAGATTAAAAGAATGGTTGCTTTGCTGCGTTATGCCATGTTGTTATGTTTTCATTTGATAACAAACAATTAGTACGTTTTAATTGCTAGTTAATGTCGTCTAAGGTTATCTAGACGTAGGTATTAAACGATAGTAAAAACGTAGATCGTTTCTAAGAACGCAATTGCCTACTAAAAGCTATCGTTATCGATACTAATAAAATACTCAATCAATAGTCGATTGTTCGTAGTGATAACATGGAAATTCGATAAAAGTGATACCAGAGACGTAATGTTCTGGATAAGTCTATATTTAGGTGTCAAATGGTGATATAGTATAGGTACATAGGTCGGAAAAAATAACGGGATTTCTCATATTTCAGTTTTTCTTAGAAAAAGATTCGTTTTGCAAACTTGTGCTATAATATTTTTACTTCCTTTTAAGTCTGTAGTACTAGTAGAAATAGGACAAGAGTACGTAATCATAATTAATCACCTTATTCCTAATGAGTTAGGAATGATTCATGTATTATAGTGAATAAGAGGCAGGTGGCGAAAAAATATTCAAATAATTGGATTAATTATATTGAAGTACATACAAAGTATCTTGACTTCCACGTGGAATGCATTTCGACTGTAGAAATTCTAAATTTCTTTTAGAAATACGAAAACTAAGGTAACTTTTAACAAATATACATTCAGTAAAAGTGTTGTTATTAAAAAAGGTCTGTATTTTAAGGCCGTGCCCTATTTGCACTACACAAAATGAAAAGCCATTGTTTCGACTTCCATTCACAATGACAGTAAAAGTTGCCAAAAGGTAGAAAGTCTACCTCCAATCTTGGTGAACTAACGTAAGAAATAGGTATGTTGAGTTGAGCGTATCCTCAACCTAGAAATTCGCAATGTGGACAATTAGTATCGAGTTGCTAATCAAGTAACCCGGTTTCATTCGGTTGATTCTAACAATTTGCTCTGCAGATAAACAGCGGAGGGGCAGGTTCGGGTAGGTATGAATTTGCACAACTGGGTGGCAAAATAGAATGAATGTAGTGAGGGAAAGCTCCTCGGTTGCCCGAATTCTTGGGACTCAAGCATGATTCAGCACTGGTAGATCTATGCAGAACAGAGTTTGCCGATCGGCAGGTGCCGAATGAAAGCCGAATATGTCTTTTGTAATTGCTTTAAGTCTGAATACTACCGAATCCAATAAGTATGTTGTGTAGCACCCTTTTTTCGGATGGGAAATCATCAAATGAGCTCCCGCTCTGGGCGAAGCGGAAGGGAGTGTCAGACTTGTACTGACTAAAACCCATCTATGTTCCTTCTTAGCCCTTTGTGTTCCAGGGCCGCGGTATCTCTTTCGAACAGTCCCGCAGCCCCTTGTGTAGCACCCCGACACACACCTTTTATATTCATACATTTAGCTATCAATAAATTGGCCTCGCCTTTTAGTGTCATCGTTTGATCGAATAGTTCATTCCGTAATCCGTCACCGGCTATCTATGGGTTAACAATATACCTCTGCCCTTTCAGGATCAAGGCTAAGTTCGTTTGTCTGACTATATCCATTCATCTATTGACGAAAGAGATCGCTCATCGTTACCCCTCCTCTCAAATACATTCTTCACCAGGACTTTTATAAGAAGTTCTAAGTTTCTATGAGCAAAGATTAGCGTGATTGATTAGATGTTAACGTCATGTAAACCTAACGAACTCTGTGATCATGCACTTTTTAGCAAGGAGTCTCCATTGCCATGCTTGTAAAGTGCTGAGTAATACATTTTCAAAGTCGTTCGGAAACTTGATGGCGGGCCGTGGTCTGGCGGGAAGCTCCGCAAATAAATCTAAAATGTTCGAGAGGCTCACGAAAACTGGTTTGAAAGTTCTGCAATAAAGACCTTCCTTTATTTTTTCTTTGGTCTCGGTTTGGGACATTACAAGTCTTATAAAACCGACCTGCAAATTAGAGAATGGATGCCTGATATAAACTAGAAGCCTAGGTACCTAGTTACTTAAACGACCTGTGTAAAAACTTTCATAAAGAAAGGAATGATTCTCTCATGAGACCCAAGGAATCTTAACTCAAAATGAAATAGGGAGGAACATCAAATCGTAAAACAGTATTAAAAGTAATAGGTGCGTCCAATTCTGTTTAAGACGACCTTCAGCCTCGTGCGGATTTGTAAAAACATCAGAATGTGTGACGAACAGAAATAGACTCGTATTATTAGTTTGTTATGTAGGCTACATTGGCCTAGGTCTTCATTTTCTGCAGATAAACACAGCATTTCCTGAAAATTCGACTATAATCGACTTTTGCGAGTTTCTTTCCCGTGGTGTTCGGAAAATATCCTACAGGAACGTACTTTGTTTCGGAATAAAAAATCCACCGAAGTCAGTCTACCCTGTGTCCAAAAATTCATCGAACACCGAACAGGTACATATAGTAACAGACATAGTTACTTTCGCATTTATGAAGATTGAACAAAGGTCGCGAGCGTGCGGTATAAGCCTCGAGTCGAGAAGGTATTTATTTATGATTGGATACATACTTCACTGTGATCAAAGACCATAGATACCTAAAAGCAACCTACGAACTAATGCAGATCAGTAAAAGTGGGTATTGGTGATAATTGGTGGGTTGTATAGTGAAGTAGAAATCCATTCCAATCTTGACTAAGCTAGACTTTAACAGGTCTTGTACACAGGGAGCTGCAAGAATTCTACTAAGCGTTTATAAATGTTTCGCCAGGTCTTTATTATCATCCATGGTCTTTCAAACAGATTAGAAACAGCCAAACGGCACGGCAGAAAAACGACCAACAACGACGAACAACAACAACAATGACAACAGCAACAACGACGGCTTTCCTGCCGTGCCCCGGCAGCAAAATTAAGAATGCATTATGAAAAAAATATATTGATCGATGAAGAAAAGAAAAAACTTTATTGCTAGTAAAATGGGAAAGTCATTGCATCTGTAAAGAAAATGCAGTAAGTACCTACTTGTTTTAGTCAAGCCAAGTAGAAATCATGGGAAAATTTTCACCTTTCTCTCTAAAATATAAAGTATTTAATTTAAAGCATCAGACCTCTCTTTAATTGGAAATGGCTGTTCGTATAGCAAATGCAAACAACTGCTCAACTGAATAAGCAATGCAATACGCATTTCTAGGTAAAGAGATTAAGTACATAGTTCTTAAAGGAAGTTCAATATTAGCCTATTCAGAATGTCCTACTTGCAGTCTTTGTATGAGGAAATGGTAGCCATGCGTATGGGACATAAATATTTTAATGATGCATGATAAGTACAGAAAATATTCGGTTTTATAGGGATCATTCATTTTAGGTACTCTGATGTTGTTCTTTGTTTATTATTAGAAACAAAGGCATTGTGCTATAATTATTATAATCAGTTTTATAATAGAAATGTCCTTGACAGATGAATAATACATTTATAAATCTTACCTAAATTAACTTAACATGTAGTAATAATGTAAGATTTACAATACAATAACAAATAAACTGCCACAGCACAATGAATTCTTGTTATATCTAGTTCTGTGTACATTTAATCAATTTAACCTTTTTTTTTCAGTAGAACGGGCTATCATTACAGACTCATACAAACTAAAACCTAACGATTCCTACACGAGTCTGGGGCCTGGGAGGCTCAATAACATATGCATACACCCCCAACTGGACATAAGTTAACCTAAGGAAACATTATACTACCTATATAAAGCTTGTTTCATTATACAAACCATTTTGTACAGTGAGCCGCACATAAATACTCGGCCTAGCCTTTCCCAACCATGTTGAAGTCGGCTTCCAGTCTAACCGGATGCAGCTTAATACCAGTATTTTACAAGGAGCGACTGTCTATCTGACCTCCACAACCCAGTTAGTACTGGGTAATACGATACCCTTTGGTAGAGCAATAAGCCACACATAGGGCACGCCACTATAATGGCGGTAAGTCCCCTCTTTGAGGAGTGGCTGGAGAGGCGCCACGGCGCCCTCACCTTCCGCCTGACGCAGGTCCTCACCGGACATGGTTGTTTCGGGAGGTTCCTGCACCTAATCGAGCGGGAGGAAACGCCCGGGTGTCACCACTGCGAGGATCGACCGGAGGACACGATGGAGCACACTGTGCAGGTCTGCTCCGCTTGGGCGGAGCAACGCCGTGTCCTCGTAGCGGCGATCGGCGGCGGCGACCTCTCGCGTCCGGCCCTGGTTCAATCCATGGTCCGGAGCGAGACGGAATGGGACGCCGTCACCTCCTTCTGCGAAGCAGTCATGCTAGCGAAGGAGGTGGCGGGACGTGAGAGGGAGAGAACCTCACGTCCCAGCCGCCGCGGGAGACGCACCGGGCGTCGGGGGCCACGTGGTGGCCCCCGGCCACCGTAGACGCGGGCCTGTGGACGGTGAGCTATGGGCTAGCTCGCCGTCCGTCCGTCTTATGACGACAGGCCGTGTCGACGGCGCGTTCGTGTTCCACGCGCGCCTCAAAGAGAGTCAGCAAACAGGAAGGGGTCCGTAAGGGCCGACGCCTGCCAGGGTTGCGGGACTGTTCGAAAGAGATACCGCGGCCCTGGAACACAAAGGGCAAAGGAAGGAACATGGATGGGTTTTAGTCAGTAGAAGTCTGACACTCCCTCCTGCTCAGCCCAGAGCGGGAGGGGTTATTTGATGATTTCCCATAGGTAAAAAAAAAAAAAAAAGCCTTTCTCAACCATGTTGAAGTCGGCTTCCAGTCTAACCGGATGCAGCTGAATACCAGTATTTTACATGGAGCGACTGCCTATCTGACCTCCACAACCCAGTTAGTACTGGGTAATATGATACCCTTTGGTAGAGCAATAAGCCACACATTAATAGTAACAAAACCAAGCTAATCAGCTAAGCTGTAACCTGGCCTCATATTCTATTGAAACAGTGTTAGGTCAGCCCAAGGTAAAAAAATTACCACCAATGTGACATTGACTGTACCAGAAATGGTTTGTAATTTTAATTCAATTATGAACTCACAGTAGCACACAGCATCTGTCATGGTGTATGATCTCATAAAGCCCTATACATGACTCAGTAAGGAAGGGCTCACAATGCAAACCAATATAATATCACAGTATCAATTAACTGCATAATATAGTGTTACTCAGCATTTGTGCAAGTGGGGGTGCAATCTGAGATTCTATACTGTCATTGGAGACGAACATATTAGCATAGGCTTAACGAGAATGCTCCATACAGTTGATTAAATGGTTGTGCAAGTACTAAAATATGGAGTAATAAAAGTGTAGTGTGTTTTATTTAGCTGGATTTGTTTTTGCAGCATGAGCACTAAGTTTTACCAGCGTTTCATTGTTACTTCATACTCAACACAGAATATAATTATTTTTATGTAATTAAAATGTAGACACAGAAAATACTACCAGAATTAATTTTAGTATAGTTAGTAGTCAAAATTTTCCACCTGGTTGAATTTATATGATTTGCAATCAAGCATTAAGTGTACCTCAGTTGATTTTTATCACTTTTTATCATTGTTTTTATCTATTCTCTGTAAGTATTAGGTTTCTTTGATAAGATATCAAATCTACTTTTATAAAATTCTGTTAAATAAAAGGTCAAAATACCATTCAATAAAAAAGTATGCCATTTTATCCTTTATTTATATTCCTGGCACATGAATGATCATACAGTGACTTCCTTTGTAAATAATATAAAAAGATACATATTCAAATAAGGCTCTATGGTAAGAGTACCTACAGTTGAATTGCTGTCCTCAATAAACAATTGGAAAAAGGAAGCATTTAGTTATGGCAAGTTTTTAAATGTAGAACAAAATAAAATGTTAGTAGAAGAAAAAGTTCAATATTAAGATAAACATTGTATATATATATCCAGAATCTGATTTGTTTATCATTGTATGTATTATACTTAGAGAAGGTTTGGTTATTTAAAAAAACATTGGTGTTAAATATGATTGTTATGCTAACAATATGATTTGCTCTAAATAAGTTATTTGTTCCTGCAATAACTTTTTTAAACATTTATTACCTTTAGGTAGCAACTGTTTGATGTTGAAATGTTTGATTGTCCAAATGGATACCTTTGAGGAAATTGACCAAATAACAATAACCACAAGTTGTCCTTTTCCCTAATAATTATATGTGTAAAATGTATACAACTACCATTTAAGGAACTTCAATCAGAACATACATTTAAGAAACATGAAATTAATTAAGTACCCACTAAAATATGTCTTCAGTCAAGCAACTGGCTGTTTACTCGTGACCCTAGCCATACATGTGTTTCAGACGTCGCTAAGCCCGAGAACAATAACCTACAGGTTACTTGGCGTGTTATTTTATATCACCTCATACTTTTCCAAGCCTCCGCGTAGCCCGAGAACACAATAGGATATTGGTAATAGTAAATAAAACGTGTATTATCGTAGTATAATCAGCACTACTAACGAACGCGCTCTATACGGCACAAACCAACTTCCTATGAAGACGATTCAATTTAAAATATGACGTCAGAGTCAGACAGTTTACCAATAAATTGTTACGCTAAAAAAGCAAGCATTTCAAGTAAATATAGAAAACTTACCCGTCACCGACCACTACACATTTAATCGCCTGCATTTCTGCGTTCTACTCGACCGTTGTCACTATTAAACAACAATTATCAAGGGTGGCTTCGGATATCTTGGGTTGGCTAAAACTACACTGTTACCACGTCTAGTTGCAATCAATACACATCCGCATCACAATCAACACTTGTACGAGTGAACTGCACAGTTTTTAGATAAAAATATTAATTTCATATCTCTTTGCTGGCGATAAGAGTAATTTGTTCACAAATCCTCAGTTTCGTTCACTTTGGAGACGTTTCGCTCGCCGATTACGTACGTTCAGCATTAAAAACTATGTTGCCAACATTGTACTTAGTTTCTCCCATATTCCCCACCCAAATGCCAAGCTGTGTTTGACATATTTTGAGGAAACTAAATAAAAAATAATCTTGCTTAGTTGCTTGTATATCCATGATGACGCTGATTTTCGTAATATTATAACAACAGACTCCTCTTAGAGAATTAGTCAAATGCCACCACCACCATCTCGGAAAACATAAGATTTAACTGACGCGGACGTTGTTGTTGAAGTAAGTTCTTTTTTTTAATTATTTCATAAAGTTGTCAAAGGTCCTTTTGTCCTTCTTTTGTTGTGATATTATTATATACTTTAAAGTCATGAAGGACAAAAAAGATGAAAAGAAAGAGAGGCTAACTTTAAAAACTCCCGCATAAATTATATTTTTTTTATGCTGGTTACATTGGAACACCATAAACAATATTGTGTTTTTCTTTTGAACACATGACAAATTTATTGTGCCTTCGAACTTCGAAGTTCGAATAATGTTTTTAATAAAATGCGGTGCATTACAATACAACGCAAATTATTTATTTGAAAAAATTAAATATGTAATGAAAAATTCATTAATCAGATGAAAGATGGAACAACTCATCCTTGTAGTCGATATATTCACCGAAACTAAACGACTTTACGGTTTTCAGTAACCACTCTATCACAGCACGTTTTTGCGCGCTTGATTTTCTCTATAATCTATGCTATTATGGCGACTTCGATAGATCGCGTTGCGCGGTATTGCGTGATACGATTGTTGATTTCCGTTATAATATGGCAAAAGGTGATAAAGAGTTAGAAAAACCTATAGTGAATAATGAATTACCTAATCCGGATTGTCGGAGCACGGACCATGAAGACTCGGAGTCGACCCAGGAGCAGCCTCTCGACATCGGAGAGCATTATTTGGTGCGGCGTTCGGATGAGTCATGGCACCCGGCTGAGATTATCCAAACGCGATACAGTGCCACGGAGGGCTGCTACGAGTATTATGTGCACTATGTCGGCTACGATAGAAGGCTCGATGAATGGGTATCCCGCCACAGGGTTATGTCAGATAGATTCGACATGTGCGAACAGTCGAACAACAACATAAACTGTGATCACTTGCTCACCGACAAGTCCGGCCGGAAAATAACAAGGAATCAGAAACGTAAACATGATGAAATCAATCATGTTCAAAAGTCCTACGCGGAGATGGATCCCACGACAGCAGCGCTCGAGAAGGAACACGAAGCTATCACTAAAGTTAAATACATTGACAGGATCCAGTTCGGCAAGTATGAGATAGATACGTGGTACTTCAGCCCTTACCCCGATGAATACGGTAAACAATCGAAGCTTTGGATATGCGAGTATTGTCTCAAATACATGAGAATGGAAAAAACCTACAGGTACCACCTCAGCGAGTGCACAGCGCGACAACCACAAGGTAGTGAGATATACAGGACCGGAACGATAGCTATATTTGAAGCAGATGGCAAGGAACATAAGATTTACTGTCAAAATCTTTGTTTGATCGCAAAACTGTTTTTAGATCACAAAACATTATATTTCGATATAGAGCAATTCTTATTTTATACACTGTGTGAAGTTGATAAACAAGGAGCACATCTTGTTGGCTATTTTTCTAAAGAGAAGGATTCCCCCGAAGGGAACAATGTTGCGTGTATACTAACTCTACCTCCATATCAGAGACAAGGCTATGGTAAGCTGCTTATAGCATTCAGTTACGAGTTGTCCAGGCTTGAGCATGTAGTGGGCAGTCCTGAGAAGCCATTATCAGACTTGGGGAAACTAAGTTACAGGTCTTACTGGTCCTATGTCTTATTAGAAGTATTAAGTGTAAGCAGAGGTACATTGAGTATCAAAGATCTGAGTTCAATGACAGGAATATCCCAAACAGATATCATTTCAACTCTTCAGTCTATGAACATGGTAAAATACTGGAAAGGGCAGCATGTTATATGTGTTACACCCAAGATAGTTGCAGAGCAGTTAGCAAGCTCTCATTTCAAGAAACCCCGTTTGTCTGTAGATCCGTCTGCATTGAGGTGGACTCCTCCGCACAAACAGGGGAACTCAACAAAAGCTAAGAAGTAGTACAGGCTAACAGGCACAGCTTAGAGATACAAGTAAATAGTCACAACCAAAGGACTTTCTCTGAGTGCTGGCCTGTTCTAAAAGTATAAATAAATTGTTTACTAATGAATATGTTTAATGTGCTAGGATGTAACTTTAATATCACAATTGAGTTGGCAAGACTGGTTGGTTCTAAGTGCCTTTAGAGCATGTATGGGATGTGGATCCGGTCCAAAATTGTAGTAGAAATATTCCATGTAAGCTACCAAAACCAATGTTCCATGTGTTTAAAGTTTATCAGAGTATTGTACAGGTTGTGAACATCCTGTACAATACTCTAATAAACTTTAAATGGAGATGGTCTAATTAGATTTTGGATTAACAAAATATTTGGGTTATATACTGGAATGTTTGTTGTATGAGGGTTATAACTTTTTCTTTACAGTAACTCAAGTGGGATGTTAAAAGTACATCTTATGTGTTATGCAGTGTAAAAATCATTGCTAGAGTATTATTGGTAAGTGAAAATCATTTTGCTTTAAGTAAATTCAAATGTTCTGCGGCATTTGTTGTTGGAGAAGATGTAGGTTTAAAAATTGCTCTAAAGATAAACCAGTGAAGGAATAATAAATCATTTGGAAGTTACAGTAGAATAGGCAAAATATAAAAAATAAGTAAAAAAAAAATAAATAATTTGTAAACAAAAAAACAGATATACAAGGTTATAAGTGCGTAACAAAGCCTTCAATTTTTTTCTATGACTCAAAATATAAATGGCTCATTGGATTATTGTATGTGACTAGAATCAGCTAGATAATGTGTGTATCAAAACATCATGTTCATGACCAATTACATACATTATGTATGCAGCTGACTCAAACCACTCATAATGTCATGCATATTACACTTTTAAAAGTGGTAGATTCTAGCAAATCATAATAGCTTAATGATTTTAAAATGTAAACAATTGAAAAGCTGTTCATTTTGCCAGTTGTACTTTTCATTTTTATTCAGCAATGGGTTATTTTGTAATGTTGTAGTCTGGCAACTCTAATGCTTTTGTTCATTAACACAAGAATTTTTTTTATTATTGACATTTTTATCTCTATAAAAGCTTTAAACATCTATTAGCTACTATTAACGTGAATAGACTGGTAATTTATGTTAAAAATATGATAAGAAATGGTACAAAATTCATGAATGATTTTAGAGTTGCCAGCATCTAATCATAAAACTTCAGTGGGATTAAGAGTAGGTTCATTTGACATTCTATTGAACTGTCACTGATTTGAGAACATCATATCAGGTGGTTGACCTCCAATACGCCTTGAAAGACCAAGGTTGCTTGGTCAATGAAACAAACTCTTTCTACCACTTTCATCCCAAAGTTTTAACTGTAAACTAGATCTGTATTCTACAACTTATTCAGTTCCTTTTTATACTGGTAACAGTGATACTAATGATTAAGTTTAATTAAGTTTCTACAGTGATGAATTAAACTGTTTGACAGTATGTTTATTTTAGCTATAAGTAAATACTTTCGTCGTTCATATGTTTACGACTTTCTGTAACACTGTTACAAAAATTTAGTAATGTAAGTAGGACTTTTAGTTATAGTGACAAGATAGCACGACTGGCAATTTTGCGCACTTTTTCCAGTACAAATAGCCTCAGAACATCTCCAAAAAAGAATGTTGTTCATTGTTGATAAATAATCAATAATCTTTCAGTCCAATCAAAAGGCGCTATTGATCAGCGATATATTTTACAGTTGTATAAATATAGTAAATTTTAATGTTAATTACCCTGTTGAATTAGCATATTCGCTAATTGGAAAATAAATGTTACATCATATTTATTTTTCCCAGACGAAGCTCGACTCAATAGATTTGGATAATGGTATATTATGTTAACTAGGCGATGCCCTAAATAGGGTGTGCGTGTAGAAGTAGATCCGCGTAGGCAGCCCGTTATTGTAAAAATATTCTTTTGAATAAGTTTGTTCTAAATTCTGCCTCTGGGTTTAGAACAAACTCGTTCATTGGTTGTGAATTCGTACTACCGCATCTAAATGTACAAACGTTAATAAATGTGAAATCCCCGACTAAATATTAGTAGCCTATAGAATGTGTTTCTTTTGTATTTTAAATAGCTTTTTTCTACGTCTGGTTCCATTCTGTCTCGTAAGTTACTTTAGTTGCTATTTCTGTATGCAGAGAACAGTGAAAAACATTATACTCGTGACTCCGATTGTTCATTCAAAATCTGTAATTCAAGTACGGTATTAGATACTACCGAGTGGTGTAGCGTGTGAACTACGCTAATCGCCCTCATTAACAGCTGCTCTGAACAGTTGAATGATTTTTGTTGCTAACTGGGTGTCCTTAAAATAGTGTCGCTCTAAAAGCCATTATTACATCACCCTCGTCAGGTGAACACACTGAAATTATTGTGAAATACTTATTTTTGAAATAGTACTGAACAATGTCTACGATATTTCTAGAAGATAAGTTTATTTTAAATTCTGTAATGTTATTTTGCAATGTATGCATCTTTATTTGATAACAATTTGCCACTTTCAGTTGTGTCAAGTTGCATTAGTTTTAAAGGTCTACCCGTTGCCGTTTTTTTATTAGATTCTGTGAATCATCAGTAATTTTCCCTGTTTATTTGTGATAATTCTAATCGTAAGTAAAAGTGTCAAATAAAATGAATGCAGCAATTTCGTTGTATTATTTAATTCTTCAATGTAAATTGTACATAATCGGTTTGAATTACGTTACGTATGGTTGTTATAAGTTTAACTACTTATTGCCCTTTTCTTACAAAGCTTGTCCTGCTAATTACGAACACAAAAAAATATCCAATTTGGTGCAGTCGTACGGAAGTTATACATACACTAGCTGACCCGCGCAACTTCGTCTGCGTGCGTGAGTACATAAAAGAGAGTATAGGGGAGGGAGAGCGAGTAGTGTGCGTCAACCTTTAAAGTTAGACATCTGGCCTTTGCGGACATTTTTTTAGAGCTTTTAAATTAGCGCGTTCAATCAACGAAATAAACAAACTGTTCAGCTTTATAATATTAGTACAGATTCAAGTAGTTAACAATTTAATTTCTCGGAAATATTTGCATTAATCGCAAAAATATTCTACTTATGTTTTTCCAAATCAGGCGTTCCTTTTTTTACCGATGGGAAATCATCAAATGACCTCTTCCACTCTGGACGGAGCGGAAGGGAGTGTCAGACTTGTACTGACTAAACCCATCCACTTTTCTTCTTTTGCCCTTTGCATTCCAGAGCCGCGGTATCTCTTTCAAACAGTCCCGCAACCCTGACAGGCATCGGTCCTCTCGAACCCCTTCTCGATTGCTGACATCTCTTTGAGGCGGGCGTGGAACACGAACGCGCCGTTGATACGGCCTGTCGTTATAAGACGGACGGATGGCAAGCTAGCTCATTACTCAACGTCCACAGACCCGCGACTCTCGACAATCTTAGGTCTTCATCTTTAGACACTGGATGACAGTCATACACCAGGTAGGACGAAAGTTCTCATCAAAGTTCTTGAAATGAGCCGAGACACGATAAAACTGCTGTAAACTGTTTCGGACCTTTTGCAACTGCCTTCCGTCTCCATCGTCAGATCTTTGATGATAGACATACTCCAGGCAGGTCTAAAGTTCTCTTCAAGGTGCATGAAATCAGCCCAAACACGATATAGATGCTGTAAACTCTTGAGGACCTCTTGCAACTACCTTCCGTCTCCATCGTCAGACCTTCCATGACAGTCATACTCCAGCTAGGTCTAAAGTTCTCATCAAGGAGCATGAAATGAGCCCAAACACGATTTCTCAATTTAAAGAAAAAGGATCATGCATATCATTCATAAAATAAAAAAAATATAGACGCGTCGAATTGAGAACCTCCTCTTTTTGTTTCGTCGGTGAAAAAACCAAGCTTCAGACATTTTACACGGGCGAGGGTCATTCTTTCACGAAAAACACCGCGATTCAGATAATGGAGTGCAATGAACAGCGCCATATATCGAGCACGTAGTTAGACCGATAGAATATACACCATGGAAAGCGATTGAACACACACTCTACAGGGTTATAGCGTCATGTAGACTAATCTAGAGTACTTTTTGCCAACTAGGACAACAATCTAGAGAACTTTCTTGTAAAGCCGGTCAGCCGATTTAAAAGTTATCTTGTGAGCACATTTTTATTAATTAGTACCATTTTGGTGCAATAGATGTCGTTGCATGTATCTTACACAATGATGTTAAGTTCTTCTTGAACACTTTAAATTCATAAATCTTTTGATAGAGAGCACTGATTACAATGAAACAAACTAAAACCTTCTCTAAATTACGCAGAATATTTGTGCATTGAATCTAATCACATTGGTTTTCCCAACAACATGAACGCCCGCCTCGCAGTGCACGCGGGTCATTATTTTGATGCGGAGTTATTTTAAAACTGTGATATCTCCTAAGTTATTCACCTAAATTGAATGGTGTAAAGGGCAATTTTGGTTCCAATTGAACGTTTAAGATGACTAATATATTTATTTTGATAAGGATTAATACTATGTCGGTAAAAACACCTTTGCAAATAAGGCATTATTTTTGACCAAATTTTAAAATCATAAAAATGGTTATTGTTAGTCAACCTTAAAAGATAGGTATGTGCTGTCGCGGACTTTTTTTTAGACATTTTTAAGGGGAATAATTCCCTAATACATTATTTTTGTGCAACTTTAACCGTTTAACCAGCGCACGTAACGGAAGCTCTCAAAAATAATAATTTTTCCCCGTTTTTGCAACATTTTTCATTGATGCTCCGCTCCTATTAATTGTAACGTGATGATATATAACCTATAGCCTTTCTCGATAGATGAGCTACCCAACACTAAAAGAATTTTTCAATTCGAACCATTAGTTCCTGAGATTAGCGCGTTCAAACAAACAAACTCTTCAGCTTTATAATATTAGTATAGATACATTTCGGCGATTAATTTTTATCTATAAAGAAGATTATAATATATGACTGAGATTTCGTTAAAAACCAGGTATGTTAATAAGTTTAAATAAAATCATCAATACAACCCTCGAAGTTCATTTAATCCTATTCAATGGCTTTTTCATGAAATACTCATTCCATGGGAGTAAATAAACATATAGGGTTGTATTGACGACCCGAATGGCGCAGCGGTAGTGAGGCTGCCTTACGTTCTTAGGGTCCCGGGTTCGAATCCCAGTAGGAGCAAATGTTTGTGTGATGAGCATGGACATTTGTTTCCGAGTCATGGATGTTTATATGTATGATAAGTATGTATTTACAAACAAAAAGTATCTATGTATTAATATCAACTATCTGGTGTCTACGACACAAGCCTCGTTGCTTAGTGTGGCATTTAGATGGCGCTGTGTGTAATGTCCAGCGATATTTATTTATTGGTGATTTTAATGATTATAACCCTTCAAAGCAGTTACGCTCGCGAATCATATATTTTAATCGACATACAACCTGACAGCTGCAAATTACAAAAAACGTAAGAAAATTTGAATTTCGCGGGCTACCCTGGTGCTTCCACCTTAAAAGTAAATAATAATATTTTTAAGTTTATGAGGAATGTATTTAGACAACTTAATGAGATAATTTAAGAAATCACGTAACAATCGTGCGTTTTCCACCTCGTGAAACACAAGCGGGTCGTGAACTAAAAAAGCTGTAGATCCCGTCTCTAAAGGTGAAGACAAGGCTAGTGTCAATAACTACCCACCCATTTCCGTGTTGAGCTCTCTGTCCAAGATTTTTGACGAATTCTCAACAACTGTCTGGTAAAATTTCTAAATAAACTGCATAAACTCAATTGCGAGTAACCAGTATGGATTCAGCTCTGTGATTGAATTTACCAAAACTGGTTGATGAATTGGATAGAAAGATGAAGTGTTACGGCATCTTCCTAGATCAGTCCAAAGCATTCGACACGGTACCTATCTATTGCCTCCCTTGTCTCGAAACTTGAGCACGTTGGAGTGCGTGGCCCGACGTTAAATATTTTCAGAGACTACCTCTAATCGTACTCAAAGTGTGAAGATCGACTCTTTAATATTGATGACTGACCATCTGAAAATATTCCAAACCACCAGGTTCCAAACTGAAATTTTTACATACGCCGATGACAAAGAGCGGAATACGCTCTTAACTAATCTTCGCTTGGTACCTAATGGAATGGGTCTCAGAAAGTATTCTGACACTAAATCTAGCGAAAACAAAAATTATTAGCTTCTCTCTACCAAACACCACTTCGCCACCCCAAGATTCAGGTTTATTTGCTCACGCGTGCCTGTAGAAGGTAACAATGACTGCAACTGTGCACACATATCCTTGGTACCAGACGTAAAATATCTTGGAATAATACATAGACTATAGGCTAACCTTCACAGTCTATCAGTATGAGAAACTGATAGACTGTGAGCGCGTATCAGGAAACTAATATAGGTACATATTCAAAAACCTGAGGCATTGCTGATACAGAAACTGCGCTACTCAGTGATGCCAGATTGGGGGGAATCCCCCTAAATCTGGGGTTTTTGTTAATGTTATGGGGGGAATATCTTTTGGGGGATTCGTGGAGGGAAAAAAACGTGGGTTTGGAGGGAATTGGGGTATTTAATTAATGTTTTTGTTAGGAAATTAGCATTAGGAATTTTGTCGTTGCGTTTTTATAACGCAGTTGTGTAAAGAACCTTCTCCCAAATTTAAGACAAGCTTCGATACAGATTATCTATTCACAGTGCCAATCCGTCTTGGGACTAAGAAATTCATTACTAGAAGGATGTGCTCATTTTAAACCCAGTTCATTATGGTACAGATTTAACTCAGGGGCCTTAGTCTGCTATTGCAATAGTGTCAGAATGGTCTATCATTGATTTAATAAGGCCCCTAGCCCACGGCGTATTGAAGCGCGTTAAAAACTCGTTTGACGTGCGTACAAAGGGTAATTCGTCTGCGCGGGGCCTTATTAAATCAATGATAGACCATTCTGACACTATTGCAATAGCAGACTAAGGCCCCTGAAAAAATGTACGGAGCTGCAGACGTCGCGACGCGCGACACGAGTGAATATGCGGATTCTGTAATGGAAGCTAATGCTGTAATAGCGTAAAATACATTACAAAAAAAAATGCCATGTGTGGGGGTTTTTTTCTTCAAAACCTCAATTTTGGGCAAGGTTTGGGGGGAACGAGAATTGGTCATCTGGCAACACTGGCGCTACTAGTGTATTGGTCTTGCCAATCAACATACAATATAACAATTAAACGAAATAGGTACCTATTTCGTTTAATTGTTAATATAAGATTAACTATACATAGGTTAAACTCTTTTTCATTTTTATTACTAAATTAACTAGCTATTATTGCACTGGAATAGGAACATAGTGAGGTGTTACAATAATTTTCTATTCTTATAACTAAGGTATTAAAATTGGTGTATTCCCGCTGACCCCACTGCCATGGCCCCACTGGTGGGGCCAACGGGAAATCACAAAACCGTCGTTTCGTTGGCCCCACTACTCTGCCCTACTACCTTGAGACACAGTATAAATATGGTATTTATATTGTGCTTGAGATAAGAAAAAATAAGGAATTAAATAAACCTCAATGATGTCAGCGGGAATTAATAGACATTCCATACAATAGTCACCAAAGGATTTGTATAGGTACTGATGAGTTTTGACGAAAATACAAGACTCAAATATATACATGGACGGTGCAGCTGTTAGTAAATTTAGCTTTTGGAACAATGGTTTGCATAAAGTTAATGAATCCACGTTACAAAGTGCGCGAATGCACTGTTTTTGAGCCAGGAATACTTTATTAAATTCTACTTCGAGTTCTATCTGTCTCGAGACAGTCAGGCAGCTGTTTATACTCCGTGCCGTACTGCGTTTCACCTGCCAGCCAGCTGACTGGTGACCAGCTTTCGCTGGTCGCCAGTCCTTCGCTTCAAGCTCTCGACTGTATAGTAAAGTCAATAACTATTTTTCAATACACTTTTTTCGAAAACTGGTTCTTATCGCACTTAAGATATAATTCATATTAAATGTATAAAAGATGGCGCCGGTAAGGTTTTGTCGAAAGATGATGAAATAAAAGAGAGATGGAAGTTTTATTTTGAAAAGTTAATGAATGAAGAGAATGAATGGAACGGTGTGCTCAAAGAGGTACAAGTAAATATGGGTTTGGTGAGGGAAATTAGTATGGATGAAGTAAGGAAGGCAGTTCAAAGTATGAAAAATGGAAAGGCCATGGGGCCCGACGAAATACCAGTAGAAGTATGGAAGTGTTTAAAAGAGGACGGATGTATGTGGCTGACTTTATTCTTCAATAATTTGTTGCATGAAGGAGAAATTCCACAAGAATGGTGCAATAGTTCGCTAGTGCCCATTTTCAAGAATAAAGGTGATGTGCAGGACTGCAACAACTATCGGGGGATAAAGCTCATGTCACATAGTATGAAAGTATGGGAGAAAGTGATAGAGAAAAGAATAAGAGAGGAGAGTGAGATCACCCAAAACCAGTTTGGGTTTATGCCAGGTCGAGGAACAATGGACGCCACTTTGCACTCCGCCAAATGTGTGAGAAGTACAGACGTGCACACAAGAACTTGCATATGGTGTTCATTGATCTGGAGAAAGCGTATGATAGGGTACCTCGGGATGTGTCGTGGTGGGCCTTGAAAGAGAAAGGTATACCTGGGAAGTATGTAGAGTTAATACGTGCTATGTACAGTCAATCTTGTACCTACGTCCGGTCTGCTGCTGGCAACACCGACGAGTTCAGTGTGGCTGTAGGCTTGCATCAAGGGTCGGCTTTAAGTCCTTACCTCTTCTTGTTGATCATGGACGCTCTGACGTCGGACATACAGGAAGAGGCACCCTGGTGCATGTTGTTTGCCGACGACATTGTTCTTGTCGGTGAAGATGGACCTGAGATCCAGAGCAGATTGGAGAAATGGCAACAGAAACTGGAGAATGTTGGCCTGAAAATCAGCAGAAGCAAGACTGAGTACATGTTCTGCGATTTCGGCGGTCTCTCCAGTTCTGCAGCCATAGCGCTAGATGGCGCGCTCCTTCCAGTCTGCTCCGACTTCCGGTATCTCGGTTCACTCATGCAATGCGATGGCGAAATAGATCGGAGTGTTAAGCACAGAATCAAAGCTGGATGGATGAAATGGCGGCAGGTCACGGGAACAATATGCGACTCCCGCATTCCCCTTAAACTCAAGGGAAAGATTTATAAAACCATAATTAGACCTGCTGTCTTGTATGGATCAGAATGTTGGGCCACAAAAGGGATGAATGAAAGGTATTTGCATGTGGCTGAGATGAGAATGCCAAGGGGGATGTGTGGTGTAACGCGAATGGATAAAATAAGGAATGAGTACATATGAGGAAGTCTGAAAGTGGCGCCGGTGACTGAAAAATTGTGTGGTAATCGGTTATCGTGGTATGGACATGTGATGCGGAGGAATGAGGAGAATGTATTGAGGAAAATGTTGAGTATGAATGTAGATGGCTATAAGAGTAGAGGAAGACCAAAGAAACGATGGATGGACTGTGTGAAGGATGATATGGCTAGAAAGGAAGTGACTGCTGAGATGACGAGTAATAGAGAAGTATGGAAGAAGAAGACATGTTGCGCCGACCCCAAGTAAGTTGGGATAAGGGCAGGAGAATGATGATGTTCTTATCGCACTACGCTTAGGTTCAATATGCAATGTATTTCGAACGCGTGGATTTTTAATATTTTTCCGCACACGTGCGGAAATAAATATTTCAAGAGATAGTTATACCTATGCTAAGTCCAAAAGGGTTCAATGACTATAGTCGGCGGTGATTGTTTTTTTTTTGTAAATCTCGGCAAAGAGATAAGCGTCTTTACGGCGTAAATATTTTTTGAGTAGGTATTTACATTGAGTTTTTAAATAGAATATCATAGATAAACATGATTATTTAAAAGAAATATTTAATTATTATTATTTACTTTTATGAACAAATTAACATTTAATAATGTTCTAATTAAAAAATAGTGTAATTTTAAATTTTTCGTATTAGCCTGTTTAGTGGCATCCACAGAACAGAAAAAACAGTAGAAATCGCATAGCGCTTTATTAGTATCGGAACCAGCGTACCTCAAACTAACACATAAACAGGTAAATTGTATTTCGTAACACTAAGAAAAGCGTGGTGTGATTGGTAATTGAAATATTAAATGAAAGTAAGTAATATATTAGTCTTTGTTTATTTGAAAATAAACCATAATCACATGCTAATAGAGTGGTTTATTATCTACTCTGTTTACGTATTAGCTCATACGGAATAGTTACACGAGCAAGTTCTGCTACTCGCCGCTAGATGTCACTGCACTAAATGCATTTATTAAACCTTTAATGCTTTTGTTTTAAGATCGATATTTCCGTAACGAGCTAATTACTATTTGTGTGCTATTCGTCCTTTTCTAGGGTTGTACCACTGTCGTTGCCTTTTTATCGACATTGCGTTTTATTTTCAAATAAAATACAAGAGTCGATAAATATTTTTAAATTTCAAAATGAATTAAGCACTTACCTAAGTTTGTAATCAAGTTGTGCTTGTGTTGTGCAATGTTATAATAATAATTTATAATAGAGAACTGGCGCAAACCTGTAGTACTTACTACCGATGACCGCAAGGAAGTATGGCAAGGCAAGGAGCTTCACGGACGCTTCTACCGGGCTCTTCATGGGCCCGATGTAGATTTTCTAGCATCCGCGTCCTGGCTACGTTTCGGTGACCTCTTTGGGGAAACTGAAGGTTTTGTCTGTGCGATTATGGACGAAGTTATGTTGACGAACAACTACCGGAAATATATTATGAAGGACGGGACGGTTGACGTGTGTCGGGCATGCCACCGTCCGGGTGAGTCCATCAGACATATTATTTCTGGTTGTTCTCGTCTGGCTAACGGCGAGTACTTGCACAGGCATAACCAAGTAGCCAGGATTATTCACCAGCAACTTGCCTTGAAATATAAACTTGTGGAATCTGAGGTACCGTACTACAAGTATGTGCCCGACCCAGTTCTCGAGAAAGACCATGTCACGCTGTACTGGGATCGGTCTATCATCATTGACAGGACTATTGTCGCCAATAAACCTGACATAGTGGTGATAGACCGATCAGCGCGCCGCGTAATGATAATCGATGTTACCATCCCACATGACGAGAACCTCGTGAAAGCTGAGAAAGAGAAACAAATGAAATATCTCGACTTGGCACACGAGGTTGTCGACATGTGGAATGTGAACTCGGCTATCATTGTGCCGATTGTTGTGACGGCCAATGGCCTTATAGCCAAAAGCCTCGACGAACATCTCTCGAGGCTCTCCTTAGGCGGTTGGATCAAGGGCCTGATTCAGAAGGCTGTACTCCTCGATACGGCTCGCATTGTGAGGAGGTTCCTGTCCCTGGAGCCCTAACCACCGGTAGCTTGGACCCTGCTCCCGATACCGGCGGACCACTATTTTTTATATTTTTAAATGTTTTTTTAATATTAATTTGTTTAGAAATATTTAAAAATGTAATTTATATGTATATAATTGAATAAAGGAGATAATTTATAATAATGCTTATGATTTATAAAAATAATAATTAAGAATTTATTGTTATGTTAATATTGTCATGATAAACTACTGATTGATTTCGAAAATTATACTATTTGATAGAAAGGTAACATTAAACTACACGATTTGTTACTACGGGTACATATTACCTACTTTCTATTGACATGGGAACCCTGCGATTTCGCCGGCAGAAACACTCGTTTTAAGTAAGTTTTAGCTCGAGCAACTCCTTAGCGAACTTTGATGAAATTTCAGACTAACACATAGGCCACTTATTAAACTAACTGACGGCGAGCCACCCATCATCGCTCGCCGTCCGCAGGCCCGCGCCTACGCTACGGTGGCCGGAAATCGCCCTGCGACTGCCGACGCTCGGGGCGTCTCCTTCTGTTAGTAGGCCTGCACGCCTGGGACCTCCTTTTGATGTTGACAAACGATCAAAACTTTTATCAGAGGAAATAAATTAATACAAATAAAATTAAAACAATGGTTTTATTAATTACATTAATAAATCAGCTTAAGACTAAAAATACATGAGTTATTGGCCTTGAAATATAACATACTTGTTAAGAAGTTGCCTTTTTGTTTGTTTTATATTAATTTTAAGTAAATGATGTATCCGCACATTAATGTAGCGTTCTGTAATGGCTTTTATCAAGTCAGTTACATGGTTTGATGTGGGGAATTCTCCAATTTGATGAAAATTTATATTTTCGAACAACTTTTCTCCTACAAATTTTCTTAATATTTTGGCCATTACTTCTTCTTTTTTAAATAATTTTCCATCCATAGTTCGAATGACAACTTCAGCCACTTTACAAATTTTTATCATATCGCTTGATGGATATACAAGCCCACCTTTATCTTTGGCTATTATAAATTTATGTAAAGAAATGCATTGATTTGAGATGAGAGCGCCAATACAGACGTCGCAATTAATTTTCTTTATTAAAATTCGGGCAATATATCCGGCAATATGTGCTATTGTTTGAGAACTAAATTCAGAAATATTTTTTAGAAGTTCGCCGATTTCTTGCTCTTCTGCGTTGTCTTCTGTCCAATCGTCCCGAGTTAAACCTGAATCAGTAGAGGTTTTATTTATGCGATCTACTGCGGACGAGCAATTTAGGATAGACAATTGTTCCAACGCAGTACAATTTCCTGATCCGAAATCTTTTAGTTCTACATGAACCAAAAGTTTTTTGTATGCTGCCACAAACTGTCTTGCTGTCGGATTATTATTAGATCCACCGTGTGCCCTAATGTTACCGAATAGAAGTTCCAAGTGATCCTGGCTTAATTTGTAAAATGGCAGGTAAATGATCATTTTTCCTTGAATGAGGCTGGAGTAGAGGTATTTTAACGCTTTGGCGCATCCTAGGAACCCAAGGAAACCGGTTTTTCGGAGACTATTTGTAATAAGAACGCCATTTTCCAGTTTCAAATTAGAAATATAATCACTAGCTATATCCAAATACTCGAAAATTTGAGGTGCGTTGCGCTCATTTAAAGCCTTCTTAAAACCATACTGATGGAGGTTTCGAGAATTAAATATGTCGAACATATTATTGATCAGCAATATAAACTTTTCTGTGGCGTCACTTTCTTTAAATGCCATAATTTGTAAGACTTTACGGCAAAATTGCATAGCCTCCGCCACGCTTAAGCTAAAAAGCTGTGTTGCCAATTTCACCTTCATTCGTTGATTTTGGAAGTTAATATGGCGGTGTCTAAGTTTATTAGACAGATGGAACTTTTCATTCTCTTGTATTTTATTAAGTTCAATTAAATATTGCCACTGCAGTTTGTTTCCATCTTTATCTACCAATATTTTATAAGTCTGAAATGTATTTCGTATGAGCTTTATCATATGACATGGATCTAATATAACGACAATGATTTCTTTTGTCGTCGGATGTTCAAATTTAACTTGTCCGTTCTGGAAAGAGCAACCTAGGTGATGTGCCATTGATAAATTTGCTGCGCATCCATCAAATGTCAATGCGACGATTTTAATGCCTATATCGTGGATCCGTTCAATGCATTGTTTAACCAGCTCGCCGCGTTGTTCTCCTGTGACTCCATCTACCAGGAAAAAGGCCACTGGAACTTTAAAATTATGGTTTATGGCCGTTATTAAAAAAACCAAAACTTCTTTGGCTTCTGCTAGGTGGTCACCATTTAAGCCTGTCCCCATGTCAATATATCCATGGAATTTATGTCCATCCCATTCAATCCTTCGACGTATAGCCATTTCATCTATTACCAATGTAGCTAATAACGGATGGCTTGATGAATCTGCTTTATGTTTTAAAGCTACAAACGACTCTCTTGTAAAACCTGGCTCGCCCCCTATATTTGCATACCATTTTTTTAATGTTTGTGGATGAGGCAAAGAACTGTTAAATGTACTACGCACGTATTTATATGCTTTTGGTGAGTAATAATGGAGAGTGAGGGCAAAACTGCGTAGTTCTGGTGTGTACTTTTCTTTTGAAATAGCTCCTGATTCTGAATTTCTAAATTGTCGAGAAACCAAATCTGTGACCTATGAAATGAAAAAAAAAATAGTTAAAAACAACAATCAATTAAGTAATTTTGATCAATTTTATTGTTGACTGGATTGTCTAGTTAACAATAGTGAAAGAGATACGGGTCTCTTTCACTGTTGTTAACTAGAGATCTAAAATAAATTAATACTTACCTTTACATTAGTGTTTTTTAGATTAATGGTATTTTCATTAACTATAGAGAATTTTTCTTCTAAAACCTTTAAAATATCTTCAATTTTGTTTATTTTTTGTTTTTGTCCGCGATTTTTCGCTTTTAATCTACCGATTATCAAGTTCTTTCTCTTAATTTGACTTTCCTTCCACCTTAACATTCCTTGTAGCCTTCTTTTTCGAGGAGTAGAAGCAGTTGAAATAGTATCTAATGTTTGTTTTTTTCTAGGAGGAGATTTTGTTAGATCACCATGTTTTCGTTTATGTTGGATAGGTAACGAGCTTACTTCCAAACTTGGTCCTGCTCCCTCATAAATTGATGTATCTGTTTTAACGACATTTTGCGGTGCATCTGACTGTAAAAAAATAAAAGTCAATATGTCAAATATTGGTTCAATATGTTTGAAATAATATAAAACGTCAACTATTAAGGTGAGCGAAATAAGAATACAAGTGGTCAAGGTAAGGCGAATCTGTTTTATTCATTCCCCTAGGATGCTTGGGTAAAATCTCAGATTAAAGAATAACCTATTCTGTAGTCTGAGGGTAAAATATTATATTTATCATCAAGTTAATTGGCTATTAAAAAAGAGTTATTTTACTACTTGGTCAAAAAAATATCTTCAAAAATGTATTTCAAGAAATGAAATTAAGATAATGACAAAAAATACCTTGCACTTTGTTCAAGATTGCAGCTCATAAGTGTGCAATTTTGAACTTAGTTTCAACAAGGCGTGTATTTAAAATAAAATTGTACAGTCAACCGTTGACTTGCTACGAAAATCACCCTTACATTCCTACTGCTACAAAATAAAGCCGCTGCGCTTTACTATGTCGTAATTATATTTTTTGTTGTAGAACAATTTAAAATAGAGTTAGAGTCTTTTAAATTAATAATATTTAAAATTCAAGTTTATTACTCATTTCAGTCATTTCGGGAGCCAGAATCTCAAGAATCACGATACAATAACATGTTTCGTAAGCGTAAAACTGACCAAATTGCATACATTTCAAGACTTTATTCCTTTTTAATCCTAAAATAAAATAAATATGAACTTACCAGAAAATGTAATTTTTTTTGTTTTGGCACTGCTGTATCGGCTAGGTATTTTTTTCCACTTCTAATTAAAAACTCCACTTCTACAAAGTGATCTGAGCAAATTGTACTAGTTTTTGCAGGAAACCAATTTTGCCTTCCAGTCGCTTCAATCCATTTTTCTTTTCTGTCTGGATCCTTAGGAAATCTGAAGCCATAAAATAAAACGAAACCCACTTTCTTATAGGTTCTTGAACCTATAAAAAAGTGGGTTTCGTGTTCTTTGGGAATGACCTAAGGTGAGATAAATCTTTTCTCAATTTGAATATTACGAATAGATTCCCCGTAACCATCCATACCATTTGAACTTATTTCAAACCTGGATAAGGAAAATTAAAAAAAAAAGGTTGGAACAATTCATGAAAATATGTACTACCTATTACGAATTCAGAATCATAAAAAAAACGCACACAGGGTTAATTTTTCGCCGATACACCATAGAACATTAAAGTTTAAAATATCGATAACTCATTTTCGATAACGTCATTCTCTAATTGAGTAGCGGACTGTGACATGTGCGTAGTTGGAATCTTCGAGAATAATATGTTTGAGTTAAAAGAGAGTAGACCCTATGGTATAAACAATAAAGTCTATTTGTACTTGTCTTGTCTAATAAAGTAATGTTTTTCAATTTTTAATAGAATTAAAGCAAATTAAGACTTACCGATGGTATGATATACCGCCATTTGATACATTTTTGGTTCTGCTATCGTTTTTACACTCGAGAACAGCGCAATAAGGCATTTTAGTATTTTTTTTTAATTTAAGTTTGTTTCATAAAAGTTATTGTCACAGTGACGCTTCTATCTAGACTGATGTGCGTGGCGTGTGCGTGGGGGAAACACTTTGCGGAACAGCGCAAAGCTCGGGGTACGCGCGCCCGGCCCACATGCGACTTCTACTGTTTTTTCTGTTCTGTGGTGGCATCATACCTTTGCTTCGTCTTCAACCTGGCGAAAGCAAAGCGCGAAAAAAAACAAAAAATCGTAGTTTCATAAAATTTCTGACAGTTACACCCGACCTGCAGGCGAGGGTGTTATGGAGCCGAGAACTGCAGTAACAAATCCCCACGCGTATCAAACGACGGTTTGCAATACACTTTCGAAGAAATAAAATACTAGAACGGAAGGTTTGTTTTGTCAGAAATTTTATGAAACTACGATTTAATTTGTTTTTCGAAATATGGGACCCCTGCCGTCTGCGCGTGGCCTCTGCGCTCTCACACATTCTTTGTGCACCTCCATAAGAATTCTTCAAATTTCGCTGCTTGCTAGAAACTAAGTCTAATCTTTTTCGGGATGCGAAAATTCGGCAAAAACTCACGCTACGTCGCGTCGCCACTGCGTGTGAACGGTCAGTTTACTGTCACCGAAGTCTTTTACTGGCGAGACTACTTGAGAATCTGGGTATAGAATCGGCGTTCACGTGCTGTAGTCGTACCTACTGTATAGGATTACGCATGCGGCCAAAGCTCAGAATTTGGCGCTTGAGGTGATAAATCAATAGATTGAGGATCATCATATGGAGAGCAACGCTGTGATGTTGCGTGTTTTTTTTTGGGTATCAGTTTGCGTGGCCTACCGTCCGTGGGGAACCATTGCACGCCACTGACAAGTCCCTTGTGAATAACGTGGTGGAGATCAAGAGTGTATCGACCAGGGTGGCGTACCTTATATTCAGAATATCCTCAAGATATTCGCGGAAGGTCATAAAGGTCTACGTTGTCATGGGGGGGACTTCAACGCGAAACTGGGTAAACGAGACGGGAATGAGCTGCAATTGGGGCATTTTGGGATTGGAATAGTCGGAACCACCTGACGGCATTACGGCCGAACTACTGAAGGCAGGGGGAAAACCGGTACTTAAGGCCCTTCAGAAGCTGTTTGATTCCGTCATACTCGAGGGGAAAACGCCACAGGCATGGTGCTTTGCTTCAAGAAGGGCGACAATCCCCGGCTGAAGAATTATAGGCCCATCTCACTTCTAAACCATGTCTACAAGTTGTTTTCAAAAGTCATCATGAATCGTCTCGTGCGCAGGTTCTACGCTTTTCAGCCTCCCGAACAAGGGATTCCGCAAAGGCTTTAGCACCGTAGACCACATACATACGCTGCGGCAGGCTATACAGAAGACCGAAGAGTATAACCTGCCTCTCTGATTAGCGTTTGTGGACTACGAGAAAGCCTTCGATTCGATCGAGACTTGGACTGTACTGCAGTCTCTCCAACGGTGCCAAATCGACTACCGGTAGCCGGTACATCGAGGTATTGAAGTGCTTGTACAAAAACGCCATGCCAGTCCGACTTTAGGACCAGACCTCGGAAACTATCCTTCTGCAGCGAGGTGTGAGACATGGAGACGTCATATCTCCGAAACTGTTCACCGCTTCACTTGAGGATGTCTTCAAGGTTCTGACTAGAACGAAGGACTAGAGGGGGCTAGGCATCAACGTCAATGGCGAGTACCTCACTCAGCTTCGGTTTGCTGACGATATAGTGGTCATGGCTGGGACCATAGAGGACCTCAGTACAATGCTCGATGAACTCAGCAGAGCTTTCGAAAGAGTGGGTCTTAAAATGAACATGGACAAAACCAAGGTCATGTTAAATGCCCATGTAACACCCACTCCAATCAAGATCGGAGACTCTACACTCGAAGTTGTAGACGTTTATGTCTACCTGTGACAAACAATTTATGTACGTACTAAATTTTCCAAATTTTCTAGTCAATCGACCCTGAGAATAAAAAGTTTCACAGAAACATCAACCCCTAATTTCACCCTCTTAGGTGTGGAATTTCGAAAAACCCTTTCTTTGTGTATATCTACCCTTCACAAAAAATACACCCTCCAAATTTCATGTCTCTAGGACCAGCGCGGTCAGTCAGTCAGGTCTTTGAATCTTTTATGTATATGTAGATTAAGATTATAATGAGGATGTTTCATATATTGATTGAAACTCTCATTTGCGGTTCTCCTGCCAACTTTCAGTGCGTCCTCTTTTCGAGGAAGGGATTCAACTTCAACAGCTTACTTTTGAAGTTTTGACGATGACTTGCTATGTTTCTGAAGACTGATTAAACCTTCTCTGATATAATATATTTGTAATGCAGTTTTATTGACTAGTTACTCTACTCTGTTGAAAATAACAACTAACTGTGAAGTCGGAACTAGTCGAAGTAGCAAATGCTCTCACCGTCGCCGGCCATTTTTTGGCTTTACGCCGCCGCCGACGTTTCAACATCAGGCGCACACGTCATACTGTATCAACTGTATGTACCTACACCTTAAAAAAGTCATGGTAGGTGCACCCTACAGTTCGTTTATCAGCAGCGCAGTTGCAGCACAAGCCCTCTTTTGCTCTTCGTCCTACCACCCCGTACCTAAGGTAATATAATTTAGATGAATGTAGACAAAACACATTTTGCTGCCTATAAGTCGCAACTAAATTTTCGCTCGTGATAAATACAATTCCAGACCACGGATGAGGTTCATGAGCTCTTAAAAATGCTCTCCCACATATGACTTCCCTTGTTCACTTTAAGCGACAATTAATTTATAACGTAAGAGGCTCTTTTGTCGCAGTTTTATTTTGTAATGGATTTTGAGTTTGGCGACTTTACCGATGTAATGTCTTACTATAAGACATTAGTTCGGTAAAGACGGCAAATCCATTACAAAAAAAAACTTTTTCTTTACGCAGAGTTGCCTAAAGAAAAAGTACTACAATAATTTATTGGTCAAATGACACGAATAACTCGACTCAAAATGCTTTTAATACCTACTTGAATATTTTTAGCTGGACACTGTCTTATTTATGGGGTGCTCAATCTGCCATCCTTCTTTGGCCGAAACTTGGGTATTGTGCTTAGAGAGAACCTAAACCTCCTATTTAGTCTGATCATTTACCCAGGCTTACTCAAAAAGGACAAATGGGTGGTGGAGCGGACTGGGCAATAAATAAAACACTCCGTCCACAATATCTATTATACCAATTAAATTTTATTTACCATTATATCATTTGCACATTATTATCGAACATCTAAACACATTACATAAGGCGTACATAGTGAATATAACTATCGAATTGGACTTATTTTGGTTTGTGCGTTGGGAGTTGGTTATATTTTTTTTGAGAACAAAAATTACGATTGTTTTTCATGAAAAAGATGGGGAATAGGTACCTACCTATAGGTTTTTTTGTACCTAAAACGTAGGTGTAGGCAGAGGGTATATTATGAGATTTAATAGAAAGGTTTCTTTACAGGTTCAAAAGAGAAATTAAAAAAGTCTGCATCATTCTGAAGGGCCATCTATATTCGCGTTTCGTCTGTAAAAACTGTTATCAACAGAAATCAGGTCGCAATTTTATGATAAGACCTCTGAATTCCGGTACCTTTGTACTATGTTATCTTGGGCTTATCGTGTATTGTAAACCGTAACTGATAACAGTTATAACCGATATTTGGTTAGATCTGATAAAAAGTTTAAGCCGCGATAACGATTTTTTTTTAACTTTGCAACACCGTGTAGAATATCTTGCGGGGTTCACCGATTTTTTGTTACTTCCAAACATTTAATGGGAGCTAACACACATTCAAATAGTTTCCTTAATTTACTATGTATTTTTATAGATACATATTGTAATTTAAGCAATAATGAAGGCTAATACCATTGATATCCAAAACGATAATTATGTTCAAAATATACAAAACAACAAACAATGGGATTTCGAGCCCAAATTATGAACAATCAAAATAAATAGGCAATAATGTCTTTATTCTGAGATGAGATGTAGGAGTATAGGTATTGACAAAGTACCTATGTTTACACGATAAGAGATGGGTTATTGGTCTTTGACAATGTTGTTCACAAAAAAATGTACTTCTTCCCTTGTGATGTGAGATCAGATGTCTACAGATCGCTTGCATTAGTAGCGTCAAACTACCCTTAAATCCAAATCAGGATTCAGGTCCTGCTATAAGTTGGTATCTATACAATATACAAGATGTACACGGACCCTTAACGAAGCTTTTTGTACATCAAACTATGTAAAGATTATTGCTGGGAAACGACATGTTTTTGGGGTTGTAAAATCACGTTTTATGGTAGCTAGAATCGACTGTGCGATCGCGATCAAAACATTGTGCCGATATATGCATTGAATGGTACGGGGGTCGAGGAGATATTTAAAGTAATATTAAAACACTAAAAACTTGTATTAAAACACAAAACTTGTGAAAAAGTTGTAACTTTGACCCCCAACATCTCCGTAACTAGAAGGTTCCCAGGTATGGTACAGAACAAAAAATAATCGCAATGACGGGTAGTACCTGCCTTTTCGCTTCGTTAAGGGTCCTGTTACACCCTATTTACGCCCATTAAATCACTTGGCTTGGTAGTAACGCACAATATTTGTCTGATTTGCTACAAATCATTCATGATGACATACTTCGTAAAACAAAAGAAGGACCCCCAAAATGACAGAAAGTAGAACGTCAGAAAGTTTAAATAAACCCTTTTAATAGGTGGAAAAGAGCTGAATTTCTCCTAGATTCTTTAACTTTCTACATCTCATCTCCCAGGTAATGTCTTTGCTAACTTAAAATAAGTACAATACAATAATATTAAAAAAATAGGGAAATAAATAAAACCTCTTTTTTATACACTCGCCTTAATATTAAGTATTTACCGAACACCGAACGACTTTAGCATTAAAATACTCAACACTTATTACAATATTTTTTTTACTGTTTAGTAGATTTTTTAATTATCTTCAGAACATACTAACCAACATACAAGGTACATATATCTACGGCTAATGTCTACGTATCATAGTGTACAGATGAATGTTTACATTTTAGCGATTATGTAAACGATACAACATTTATTTTTATTTTAGGTAATTCTCTATCAATCATGTGCTTGAAGGGCATTACAAATGGAGATTTAATTAGGTATGCATGTGATTCAGAAAATAGACTAGGTAGGTAGCATACATACATTTAATAACACATGGCTCTAAAAATATGTTTGCGATAACAGTGCTAGGTATTTTTTTGTACATAGAATACATCATACTCTTACTTACACATGAGTTAGGTGGGTTTAGTTTATGTGCCTTCCTATACTTTTTGTCTGTCATTGGTCATCGTCATAGACATTGCGAATGGACTGAGCCTCACCACAGATAATATAATACTACCCACTGTCTAGAAAGAGACAAAGCGAATACGCGGCAAATACATGTCTCTTTTCTGCAAGCCGCACACAAGGCGTAGAAAGAGAACTACTGGCCGCAAATTCGCTTTGTCTTTCTCGTACTTTCTGTATTCACTGCACAACTGAATACCGAACGCTCAGTCCATTCTCTATGTCTATGGTCATCGTTAAAATATTCAATGATACACAATGAATACTGCAGGAGTCATCAGGACAATTATGCAAACCTTTAGTAGAAAGAGGCAGAAAATTATTTGGCCCATTTCACTTTCATAGATTGCAGTGTCAATTCATTTTCTACCTCTTTCTTAAACTCAGGTGTCTGCTTCTGTCATATTCCAGATTTTTATGATGCGTTTGCAAATGCATGAATTTATTGAAATGCGTAAATAGTTCTTTGCAAAGTGGATATGATAATATTTTGATAATATAACTTTATATATTTACCTAAATATATACCTCGATTGAAATGTATTTTTTATTTATTACGACGATGCCCCTAATACATTCGACTGATATGAACTTTAAACAATTCAGATGTACTCAATACTCTGGAAGCTTGCAAGCGTAAAAATCGAAGTGTTGCCAACATTAACGGTGAATAAATACTTTTTGAGTAAAGAATACATCTGAATACCGATATTATTGCTAAGTTTTTTTTAATATAAATAATAGTGCAAGCTATGGAAGTGATAAAGACAACTACAGGCTTGCTGACATGTGAAGCCAACATTACGCTATATATTTATTTATATATTTGAAATAATAGAGTTTAGAACCATTATTGCACACATTTAATATCCTAGAATTACTTAAGAAACGCGAATGCCGTGTTTAGCACGATTCTAACGCAGTTTTATTCAAGTTGAAAAATACTTCATAATGAGATTTTCACAAATATCTGTTGACTTACATAGGTGCATACATCTGAATAGGACACCATTTCCACACAATAAGTACTTTTCCATAAATAGTGAGTACAACAATCACACTTACAAATATATTCTAATAGTTTTCCATTATTAAACATCAATCTATCAGCAAGCCGACTCCTCAAAGTCCTACCAGGACACATTTCAATTATTCACCCTGGGGTCAAATGTTTTGTACTCAATTTTAACCCTTAACAGTACTCTAATAGACCTCAAATTACACCGATACCTTAGCACAGTAAGATCATTAAAAAAATATGAGAGTAATAATAAAAATGTGCCCAGAAATTAAGTATAATCTAGTAATAAGATATTATTTCCTAGAATATTATTTTTATATTAAAAAAATACTATGATCTTGGGTAAAGCGCTTACGTTATACATAAGAATATAACTATGTATTAATACTGAATGTATTATATCGAAAGTTATATTTTGTGAATATTGAGAGACAACTATACACTATCTTAGGTAGATGTTTTAAACACTGCAACACCACTTAGAAATTAATGAGATTAAATTATCAACAGTTTTGTCTTGACTCTGTCTTTGCAGATACAATATACAGGATGCTTTTTGAATTCAGTATCAGATCCTAATTTTGCAATCTTTTCCAAAAAATCAAGAACCCCTATGCATCCATTAATGGATTAACCACTGAGATTTAGTGTCAGACGACGTGAGGTGAATTTTTAGTTCATGATGAAAAATAATCCTGTATATTCTTTTTTTTAGACTGCACTCAACGTAAACTAAAACAACGCACTTCACATCTAATATGTGTAACAAACAATACATAGTGCACATCAACCAATGTTGTGACGTTTTTTTTTTAATATAAAATAAAGTAAATTGATGACGATATGCTGTTTATACTATTAACTAATGTAATTAATATTTCGTCCGAAGATTTTTTTAATATTTTCAAGCGTGGTTACATTGTACATTATACAGGATAGTCACTAAGATATAATTTTAGATAAATATATTTTGATATATATTGATAGATATAAATTATAATAACATAAGTTTAGTCGATTAACAGGGAGTTGGTGTATAATCAAACCAATTTTTCATATTGTATGATATTAGACTTAAGCCAGACGTTTACAATTAAATAAGCTTTATTAAAATAGTGCAATACTTATTTGACCAGTTCACTAAGAAAGTTACAAGGCCAACATGATGAATTCTAGGATAATTTGAAGAATATATTTAATAATTATATGATTTAATTTAATATTATATTATTTTTCTTAGTAACCACACTGCCTGAAGGATTGCTCTTACTTCTATTAAATGTATTATCCTATACGACGTAGCTATAATGAGGTATGACTTGTAAGTTGCTGATTAGGACAAAATAACATTTTCTATTAAAAAAATAAACGCTCTATAAAGTTTAAAGACATGGCACGATGATAGTGAAGAATTAACTCGAAATAATAATATCACATGACACTCGGTTTGCGATCTCAAACAACAGGTGGCAGAACCATCGAGATGGCTAACGTAGAAAATACTTTTTATAAGTCTAGAATTTGATTAAAAAAGCAATGACTAATGTTGGGTGTACCAACTGAAGTTTTAGCCCTTTTCTAAAGAATTTTTAGTTTTTTTTGCTTGTGTTATCGTTTGAGACCCGGAATATTTTCATAGTATTTAATATCTGTTACAATACATCGTTATTTACATATAATATATGATGTTATATTACATTATATACGTGAATATTGTCAAGATATACCTACAAGCAGGTACTGTGAAGCGATACACGTTTTCATATACATGTATATATAATATATAACATCTGATTACAATTTAAATGAACTTTGGTATAATTTAATGTAATATAATGACTGATTATGACTACACTTAGTAAATAAATAGAAAAATAAGCTTCATTAAAATAAATGGACATGATTGCTATCATTGAATAACTTTTAATTATAATAATCAATAATTACATACATAATTGTATGTACGGAGTAGTTTGGTAGATCTTTGGTTGTTATACTAAGTTAGGTATCGACTATTGATTTAAAAATCAAGTTTTCAAAATCGGTTACAATATGTATTAAGCGATTTTCAGTAATAGGTGTTTAATTTTCATAGGTATTGCTTCAGTAAAAATATCTATTACTTACGCACTTATATGTGAGATTGCAAATAAAACTTGAGTATCAATCATTCTGAATAATCCAGATGCCGTGAAACAGCTTAGTAGGTTGGGGCCGTGTAGTCGATGTTTCCTGAAATGAAAATTGGATCATATTAAAATCAAAACGTCATCATTATTAATTGGTTACCCTGTATAAGAACTGAGCTTTTTAAGTTAAGGTGGAAGCTCAAGGGTAGCCCGCGAAATTTAAATTATCTTACGTTTTTTTCAATTTGCAAGTCAGTGTCAGTTTGTACGTTGACGGACAGGACATGCTAGTTTTCTCATGATGTTTCACGTCATGGTTTAAGCAGTGTTGATGAAACTATCTGGGTTCGAACCCACAACTTAGAACATGTAAGTCGGACATCGGAACCACTGCTCCCCGATGCTCGTGTTCAATAAATGTATACAAGTTCAGAACGAATGTTCTTTCTTTTGTTTAGTACTGACCAGAGCCATGTGTCTGCGAGAAGGGTGGGTCGCTGTAGGCGGGCTGTGGGTCGGGGGCGGCGGGGTAGGCGGGGAAGGCGCCCGGGCTGCCCACCGCGCCCTCCACCTCGTACGCCGGAGCGAAGGCCGCGTCGGCGCCGACGCGGAACCGCTGGAACGCGAAGAAGGCGCAGGCGACCTGGGAGGAGTGAATATCGTAAACTTAGTTGTTAGTTTTGGTGTATTGGTGGCGACATCTATACCGCGCATACGAACGAACCCGACATTCTACATCGCGGTAAAGTTATCCGCGCGATGTGTACATATTCTATTCAGAAACCGAACCGTCGGGCAACTCACCGATACAATATCCATCTGGTCGGAGATCCTCTCTTTTCAACCGAGGGTCAGGATTTATACAACCTGTTCCACAATTCTGCTGAAAGACAACAATTATTGCTGGAAATAGGTATTCTCCAAACTTCCGCACATCGAGCTGCGGCTTGATCGCAAGTACTAACATCTCATACCAATTTCAATTCGACAGCACTATTAACGAACAGAATTAATTTATTATTAGGTTATTTATAATCAGTCCATTAGTACCATAGGCATGTATTATAGTTGCCAATAAGGAAAAAAGATCCCATGTTTTCATACCAATTTCCTGTTGAAATTTTACCCACTGACCACCAACAACAAAATAGAGTGTTAGTTGAAACGGGTCATTCATTTGAAAGCAAAATTGTTGTTCAAAATATTATATCATCATGTGGTCCTAAAATACTACACAAAAATAATTATTGCATAAAAAGGTGGAATCCTGGATCGCGGTCCCGGTCCCAAAAGCCCCACGACCCAGATTTTCCCAGAAAATTACCAGAGATGAATTATGCTCTCCTTCTTACCTTGTTGATGGCAAAATCTAGACTGAATCAGCTCAACATTTGGCAACCAGTTTAGTACTTACAGTTGGGTTTATCCTGTAATGTGCCAACAACACGACAGGACAAGATAAAAAACATTCTCTTTCTTTTTTATGTGTTCTTTATACTCAAATTGTGTCAGACCAGTATGTAACCACCTGACAGCTATCAACAAGCGGTGTGGTGCTCACATTTGCATCATTTAAATCCGGAAAGGAGCAGGTGGTTACGCAGGATGAGCAGGATATGAGGTGGGACATATCCTGCAAAGGGGCTCCACATTGACATACTGTTTGGGATGAACCGAGGATACACCATTTAGGCAGATTATATCTACAGCGGCCAACTTGGGCTCGCAATCGGTTAAGAACTCTCCAGATTGGCCACGGCAGTTTGTATCCGGGCGGCAGGTCTTCCGGGTAGTTGAAGAAAGGTAACATACTGCTACTGTCCAATGACATCCATAGGCGGTGATCAACGTAGGGGATACCATCTTGTGGGACCTCAGTCTGCCTGCGAATTGTTCAAAGACTAAGTATTACTCACCCAGGCGAAGATGGAGAAGAAGCAGAAGGCGATGGCTCCCTGCATGTTGTTGGCGGTGCCCACCGGCGGGTTGTCGGTCTTGCCCCAGGCGTTGGACAGGTAGCAGAAACCGACGAAGTAGAGGAACGCCCAGGATGCTGCAGACAATGGTACACTATGTTAGATACATGCACGTGATAGTCGTGTCTCTCACTAGTAGACATAACAGCTCCCATAATTGTGTGAAACACTTTCAAACGCAATCTGAAGGATATTGAAGGAAATTCCTAATCCGTTGCTTATTGTGTTAGAAAAAATCATCTGCCCTTCAAAGTAGATAACGCAATGAATGTTGTTTTGTTGTCAAAATGAATGCCATTACCATTTTAAATGTGTACCCCGCAGGTACTAAATTAACATACATGTCTGGATCGACGTAGAAGAAAATGCATGACTGTAATCACGCAAAATCTAGGTCAGACTCCCAAAAGACACTATAGTTGGTGGGATACCTCAGAAGATTTTCTGGAAAATTACCTTTGGAAAACGTGACGTTTTTACGATTAATGTTTTATCGTGCAGCGAATATGATAATCACATTCGTGACAGACAAATAAAAGTATTGACATGTAATTTTAAAATCAACTATTTAAATTCGCATTTTGGAAGGAAAAATTATGTGTGAGAAAAGTGGCTTTACTTGTAAGGTAAGCGCATTCGACCTCGTAAACGTGAATCCGTTTTCGACGATAAGTAACAAATTAGGGTAGATTTTACGATCTATAAAATTTTACACCCAAAGAGAGGTATTGTTGAGCCGATCGAACCGCGTTAGAATCCCGTTCTTGTGGACTCATAAAAGATCGAATGACCTGACATTAAAGGGAGTTGTAAAAAATATGGACGCAGCTTAGTTTTATTTTATAGGTGGTAATTAATATTGTAAGTATTATGGCTGCTGAGATTATACAAGAAGTACCTACTTTAGACATCTTAAAGATTTGGGGTAACGCGTAAAACATTTTTAAGAATACCAATCATGTGATTGAAGCATATCTTTTTATTAAAGGCGTCTTGGCTGTTTTTCAATCATTTCTTGCGGCAATTAATGTACCTAAGCTTTCAGATTTTCTCCAGTATTATCGTGTTTAGCCATGAGCAAGCTAATAATTTACTCAGCACGCAGATGACCAATTACAGCTCTAAAATTAGTTGTGACACTGTTCAAAGTTTACCAGTGCAAAAGAAATACTTGAACCGAGGCCCTGTATATTAGGCGGAATATGTATACCACCATCGACGACCCAGGACCATGGCGCAGATGCACAAGGAGACCCCTCCTCAAAAAACTTGGAACAGGGTATGAAAAGGAATCTCCGAAGTCTTAAAACGTTATGTGCTTATCGACTACTAGCTGTTGACCGCGGCTTCGCTCGCGTTTTTGTCGGAAATTATTCCACGCGGGCACTTTGTAAGTATAGCCTATATCACTCGGAGATAATGTAGCTTCATATTAGTGAAAGAATTTTCAAAATCGGTTCAGTACTCGTAGATCCAGAGATTACTCTCCCTACAAACTTTTACCTCTTTATAATATTAGTATAGATTTGTAGTTTCAAATACGATCGATTCCTATCGAAATACGTTAATATGATTATTAGTGGTGTCTATTCATCATGAATGAAAAAACATTTTATTTATGATCGATGCGACGATATTATTATTGATTCTTGATATTCTTTAGTTTTTGCTGTTATATACCTTCATGAAAACGATTTGCGGCACAAACCTTTACTGCAATTTATAAGGTCCCAGTAGCAGATCATTATGACAGTCTCCTTAACCTTCGGTGACACGGAATGCACTACAGATATATAAATCTGCTCGCTATTGATGAGGGCAATTGATTCGACCTCAAATTAAATTTAGATCCTCCTCGAGTTTATTGACATACTTAAGCTTCGCATGGGTTCTTTCGCATGGGATTTTGCGAATTCGTACGTAAGGTTTTATAAAAGGTTATATACATCCCGTATGGTACCTACTTTGTTAAGTATTATTGTCTCTGTGCCCCTTAACTTTGATAGTAACTTCAGAATAAGTAGAGTTTTTCAGGGTTCCGTACGCAAGGGGTAAAAAGGGAACCCTATTACTAAGATTCCACTGTCCGTCCGTCTGTCTGTCTGCCTGTGTGTCACCAGGCTGTATCACATGAACAGTGATAGCTGGACAGTTACAAATTTCACAAATGATGTATTTCTGTTGCCGCTATAACAACAAATACTAAAAACAGAATAAAATTTGAGGGGAGCTCCAATACAAAAAACGTGTTTTTTTTTTTAGATAATGGTACGGAACCCTGCGTGCGCGACTCCTACTTGCACTTGGCCGATTTTGTATACTTTACTTTGGCTCTGAGGGCCATCTTAAGTCTTCTCATTTTACTGCTTATGTAACTCGAAAGAATTGTGATGAAAAACAGTAGGAAATTTGGCACAAAAGTATTTTGACTGATTTGAGTCTTTGGCTAACAAATCTTGCAAAGCAGAGAATTAATTTTTTAAAATCCCACCAACTTCTAATATACAAAAGTAGAATCGACCTTTCAGACCACGTGTTACATTTTAAGCAGTGCAATTACGTGCAAGATTTTAAGCCGAGACGTCTTGCAAGGCTTCAGTTGGTACTTCTGTTGTGGCATTCACGACTGTTTACTTCGATATTTGAACTTATTATTTAGGTATTATTTGCTTGTTATACAGCGTGTGTCAAATACGTGTGACCATAAAAAAAAATCGGCTGTCTTACACAAAATTACCCATACCCAGTACAGTGCAGAACACACGGTACAGTAGTACCTTTGTGCTCTACTATCTTAATGTAATGTCCTGTTAAGTATTTTGTGTGTACATAAATAAAATTACAATTCCTGACAGCCTGTTACTTTTTGTGATTACGAAGTTATTGCAAAGAGGTAGGGTTAACTTACATTTAGGCACTAACTTCATGTATTAAGTGTGCTCTTCGAGGTCGTGGAGCCGTAGTCTCAAGTTTATCTATTCGTGTTCCACATTTCTTGTCAGACATTTCTTTACATTACATAACGGCTGAGTAATATTACCTACCACAATATATCAAAGTTTGACGGCACGGTTGGCGCAGTGGCTGAGCTTTTGGCTGCTGCGCTGCGTGTTGCGGGTTCGATCCCCGCACGGAACAAATATTTGTACGATCTACAGGTAGTTGTTCCGGGTCTGGCTGTTTGTGTATGTGAGTTTAAGAGTTCTAAGTGTAAGTTTGTAAACGCACCCACGACACAGGAGAAATTCCTAGTGTGGGGCAACGTTTTTTTAAAGAAAAAAAAAAGTATTGATTTTTTTTTAATAATTCATTTAAAGTATTTATTTGTTTATAAATTATAGAATTATCTATTTATAAAAGTATACAGGGTGGAATTTTTCAACGCCTCCCGGAGGGAAAGTACTCTAAATACTGGAGATAGAAAAGAAAAAACAAAACAGTATCAACTTACCAGAGAATCCCATGTCAGCCAGTACGTAGTGCTTCCTGGTCTTCACAGACGACATTTGCTCGAAGAGATACTCTCCAGCGATGAAAGCGATGGCCGCTACGAAAGCGATCACTGATATGCCAACGCCGTAGTTGCAGGCGTTCGTGTCGTCGTTGTAGACGCAAAGCTCCTTTCCATCCTCGGTTGTGCGCCAGCCCTTGGCTGATATGCAGCCCATCACTATTACGCTGAACAGCTGGGGAATATAGAAGTGTATTGATAAGAACGGTCACTGATAAGCGCTGGCTAATTAGCATTAATTTAAAAGAGATTTGTCAGTCGGTCCATGTAAAATAGGTACCGGTACTCAGCTGGAACCGGTTAGACAGAAATCCGACCCCGACAATGATGTGAAGAGGCTAGGTATATGAAGGAGTGAGACTACATTGCCTCTCCAATCGCACGCCATTAAGCTTGATCCTCATCGTTCTACGGCTAATATTGCCGACCCAATTCGATCATGGCCACTTCAGCTTGCTTTGAAATATACAAGCTTTGTCGACTATGTTGATTTTCTCTATTTATACTTAAATGACGTAATTTTTATGACGAATTGGTTCTGCTGATAACAACGACCACAAATCTGTTTCCCAAAGCGATGATAAGAACAAAACACCGTCTCGAACGGTGGATAAAAAGCCGCAAGGATCATTGAGCGCGTTGTTGAATTTGCTACGTTTAGCCGACTTATGCCCAACTCACACGGCTCAGCGCCGAAAGTCCAAAATGTAAAGAAGTCCCTTACGAGTACGTTATTTGAAATTTCCACGGCTAATATACCTAAGCTATTGCCATCTTTTTTAATGGCTACGCGTTGTCTGACAGTGTCAGTCATCCATCAGTTACGGAACAGTTTTATTTATAGATTAACCGTTAATTATGCGGTTACAGACTTTTAATGAGCAACAAGAATTTCCATAGCAGTGTCCAGTTGAGGGGTGCTAACATTGGTCGGCTCCAGTAGCGAAGGGTCAATTTTTGTAAGAAGACTTATCTTGCCGGAGTACATAATATCTTTAATGCGAGTTAATTTTTTGTCTATAGAATACAAACTGTGCTATTTTTCAAAATGAAGCCGGTAGGAATCGAGTTGTATGGAACCTTCGCCACTGGTCGGCTCAGAGCCGGGTGGCAAAATCGGATAGGGCCGACCCGAATATTTATTTGAGATGCCGAACGGAGTTTGTCTACCGACACAAGCCTAATCTTCTTCTTTGCTTGTCGATAGACTCGAATAATACTCGACCAGTATATTGCCACCTGCACAGCTCTGTCGTTGGCTTCCTTTAAATCCAGGAAGGTGCAGGTGGGCAAGAAAGGAGGTGCGGGATTTTCCGCTCCACACTGACATTGTATTTGGGACGGGTCGGTCCTCCATAATTCACATCTAACGAACGAACGAGTCTAATAATAAGCAAATAATTGTAGTAATTGCTTCGGTTCAGTTTTGCTGTTCTACAAATACTGCCGAATCCAATGTGCTTAACTGTCAAGATACAAGTGTGAACACCAGAGCGACATCAACGTCTCATTAGTTCATCGTAATAGACTCATATTTAGCATTGCACTACCTATCTAACTAAGCAGAGCTTAGAAATGAAGTTTACGTTTATTTTGTCGAGGAATGCATTGTGAATTATCACGCTGCGATACCCGAAGGTTCTGTTTACATTGCCGCACTACGTGATTTTAGTCGTGTAACTTGTGTAGCAGGCCGGAAGACACCTAAGAAGCCGATTCCTGCCGGCTTCTCTTCGGGAACAATGCACTCTACGTAGTGTCTACGTGTATACATGTGTAGGTTTCTAATATTATGTAAAATCGCATGTGTGTTCTATATTATATGGAACTTTTGACGAGTCCATCGTCTTTGATCGTTTTCGTACTTAACATGAATTTGGTATCATATATTTGCTTTTCAGTTTATAACAAGCCGAGTTCTTTCAGTATCGAATGTAACTAAGGCTTAGAACTGGAGATCGATGAGAAACTCTACGGTTGTATCAAGTCATCGGATAGGAGCCCCGTATAAGAACTGCCGAATATCGTGCGAAACTTGAAAGTATTCGTATACCGGAATTTCGTCTCGTCCAAAAAGGGCGGAAGCGATCAATTCGGTTCTAAGGTTCGCCTTCCGTCTTCTGTAACTGCTGAAGAATTATTTATATGTTTAAGACTGCATACATGATCTAGTTCACTGACCCAGTTAAACACCATGAGACATTAATAATTAATTGTACTGTCAATCTGAACTAAGTTGACGTAAAACAGAATAAAAAGGAGGCAATTTATTTATTTAACACACTTTTAGCTTATAACCACATAACGTTTAGATGTATAGATAAAAATGTACGTGTTATGTATTTAGATACATTTTATTGATTTTGTAATGCCCTTGAAGCTTTCCTTGATTACATACTATTCTATTATCTATTAGAAACATCAACAATCAGCTAGGTAGGTATCTAAAAATAATATTGGGTTGTACCTAAAAAAGTTAATGACCTGGTTGGCATGTAGGCTATACTTCCCCTTGTACGAAATTTTTAATTGAAAATAAACTGCATTATCTTTTATATTGCCAGGTTTAAAGAACATGCATTGAATACAATGTAGGTACCTAAGTCTAATGTTCTGGAAATATAGACTCAGCCATTTCAATTGATTTTAAATTAGGTCAAGAGTCTAGGAACTAGGGTGTAATGTTTGTTAATGATTAGGTACCTATTCTACCTATTTATTTAAGTAAGTTTAATTGCACACACATTAACATTTAAGTATATTACAGAACCTAGTCTAAAATAGTCAGACTAATCATCTTCAAAATAGAAAATCTTCACACTGGATTAATAATGATCCAAAGTGACCCAGTTAAAAAGTCTATAAATATTTTATTACTCAATTTTTAAACAGACTCCATGCTGTAATCAAAGCACAGTGCAGTGTAACATTAGATTCAATTACCTACTATCAATATGTAGTAGGTACCTACATATAGTGGAGTATTTCTCTATTCTTGGTTACATAGCTCTTTACTTAACACAAGGCCAGTCACATGACATACAACCTACTTGCTACTTTTGAAAAATGTCCATGTTTTAAAAAAAAATCACTGAGACATGCCTTTGTAGTTTCAACAAGGAGTTCCTAATTTGAAAAATAAGTTATTTCATTTCGATCAGGGACTTTCCTTTTTTAAGTACTTGATTAGATACATACTATTCAATTAAGTATATAGGTACTGTCTATATATAAATTATAAACAGGCAAATCATTTATCAAATTAAGGAACCTCCTACATTCCCCGATCGTAATGATATTATGCTAGGTATGTTTTTCTTCGAAATAAAAACGCTAACTGACGTAACTCGCTCTTTCTGACCTGAAATATGAATAAAAAGCAGGTTCTACGCATAACATGAGGTCCGCATACAGTGCATATAAAGTATCTTACCCAACAGACCGCCCTGACGATCACGGGAGGCCTCTGGATGAATTGCTGAGGATCGAAGGCGCCTCCAGCCTTGCCGCCACCGTACGCCCCGGTCGCATCCATTTTATCACTTTAGAATGAGAATTTTGCTACTTCAAGCACCAATGTTAAACTATCTGTCCATAAACGACTCAATAAGTATTCAACCTCTGTAACTACGAATAGCCAATTCGTGTTATCGATCGCGCAGACCAAATTCACAGATGACAACAGGAAAATCTGACATTACAGCGTTCTCTACGCCCGCGTTACTGCATCGATCTGCTGTAGCGGGCTCTGATTGGTTGGAATAAAATGATTCGTGTAGGGTTGCCAATAAGCTTCGGGAAAATTCGATTTTCAGGAAAATATACCACAGACTGACGAAAACTGGCTGTAGTTGTATTTATTTATAACAGTAGGTACCTACCTAGAATGCTTTATAGTTTTATTTATTATGCAAATATAACACACTGCGGTGTTTAACAACTGCAATATTTACGATAATATACTGTTTGTGTTTTACAAAAGAATGAGGTAGCAATGTATTACAAGATTATGCTTCTGTTTTGAAAAAGTATATTAGAGATGGCGCGCGTGGCGGCACATGTTTACTTCCGGTTTTTCCGGAAAGCGGAACTAAACTGAATTGCGCGGCATTGTATTCATGTACAAATATCAGCAATTTGTTGATTAGTATTCTTATGGTCTACGATTAGTCAGGATCCTTTATTTCTAAGAATTAATTTCTAATGTAAGACGAGGGGTACTTTAATTGACGAATTTTCTTTATCGCTACGACTTAATACTTCTACCTACTAATTTCATTAGTGCCTACTCAATAGTGCTGCAATGCTGTGGAATGTGGGTAAGTAATTTTGATAAGTAGCAATTTTGATGACTATGACGCTTCAATTTTTATAGTTTTATCATGACCAAAATCATGCACAAAAACATCTTATTGAAGTGTTTACTTAGCTAATTTAAAAGTAGACTGGGATTGGGACTCTGCCAAATTATCACATTATACTGTGGTCTTGTGATGACGAGTAATAGAGAAGTATGGAAGAAGAAGACATGCTGCGCCGACCACAAATGAATTGGGATAAGGGGAAGAGAATGATTATGATGACTTCTTTTGACTTTTTGTTGTAATCACTTTCATTCATTCTTCATTAAATTAAAAAAAAAATTAAGGTTAAATTATGGTTATTTTCGGTAGATAACTATTAGGTGTCATCTTATTTTATATCCCGTATAAAAAAAATATTTATATCCAATAGTGATTTTGTTCGACGTTTCGTTGATTACTACTGTTCGCAAAAATAAACTCTTTCCTTTAGTTTGCCGTATGTCACTTCCAGAATTTGATTATTATTAGAGACGCTATCGAATGGTGTAATAATACAGGGTGTTTTTTTTTCCAAAATCAATGGGTTCGATTCCTAGTTTGTTATATTTTTTTTTTTTTTAATCTGATGGTGCAGTTTTAGTTTTCATCAAAATCAGGCTCGAGACTCCTTTGAGTATTACTCGCTCTTCCACATAGTTTCGGAAATGGCCTTCCAAGCCCACTTATTTTTTTTTCCTGTATATTAGTCTATGGTCGTCATACTTATGGGGGAAGTAAGGTGGAAACTGGAAAGTAAGACAGGGAAATAAGACTCAGATTAGATATTACAAATATATTTATTGAAATAAGAAACGAACTAAATGAGGATCATAAGCTGCTCAATAATGATATTAAATTACATTTGAAACAATTCTGATTTATCATAACATAAATTGCTTTCATTTGCCGCCACTAGAAAGAAATAAATTTTGACTAGTTCAAAGAACGTTACATAACTAAAAGTATGTTGGGTAAATCATTTTGCTTTATTTTTCTAGCACCTTACAAAATATGAGTGGCGGCCAATATGGGTTTATAACATTAACATGTAGGTATACAAAATGTTTACATTTGAGAGTGAATATCAAAGAAGACTGTATAGAAACACTGATTTCTATCAAGATATTTACAAAGTTAAGCTTAAATATACTGTTCTACGTTTTATTAAGATGTTATTTTTAATTACATTCACGGTGTTAGTTACGGATTGTATTAATTATTGTTCCATTATTGTGGGCGTTACTCTGTAGACAATGTTAGGTAAAATATAAAATAAAGCCATAAATGACATGTTAAAATTATCAGAATAAAACAATCATGGTTATCCTAGCTAACTGGTTACGAATCGAAATCCACGTTTGTTATTTCACAGAAATATTGAATTACAAAACGGTTTTGTTCGTGTTTTCATTGTCTATGGAAACTTCTTTTTTTACTTAACATTGCCATCACAAAATATTAGCTTTAAACTTTTATGGCCGCTTGATATCACGTTGAAAGTGGATATGCGATGAAAAGTGGAAAATAAAGATCATGGTTCGTGATAAGTGTTTTTAATGTAATTCGGTAACACCATAAACATTTTCAGCGAGGGCGGTTCTGCAATCCGATTCAAGCAGGGTGTTGCTAAGCTTTAGTTAGATGGAGGAATATGGCTATTTATAGGTGGAAGCATAACTTTGTGGTCATTTTCAATGATAGGGCAAACGGCATGTCCTTAATGCGTTACAAGAATGTTAACATACAAGGTCTATGAGGTCTATAGCTAACTTTATAATTGTCTATAATACATTAATATATAAACCCTAGTTTTTCACACTATCACTAGACTAATGTTTTGTATAAATTCTAGCTACATTAATCTCTACATCATAATCAAATACTCTACAATTATTGTACATGAAAAACTAACTACTGGGATATATTTTATCTATGACATAATTTAAGTAAAAACAATATTTACAAAAATAGCCATTTTTGTCTGTTTTTTGGATCCGTCTAACATCTAATTTCTTTACTATCCCAATAAAAACACTCAATTTTTAATATTACAAGGAACTAATTATTTGTAATAACAAAAATACACAGCTCACTTAAGTTAAATAACAGAGGATATTTAGCAAATTATAAATGTATAAATTACAAGTACGTATAAAATGTACTACGTCGGTACAAAATGCTACAAAACTATTTTATAGTACGTATGTATATCCGTTTTGTCGTGTAGGAATAGTTTGATGGCAAGTGACAACTATCGTCTAGTAATGGCTTCATGTGCAGAGAGCTCAGCGCGGTATTGGAATGGTCACACATTATTGAAGCAACATTGGTAAAAATTCAAAGATTTTAGTCACATTACAAGTTGGAGGACTAAATCCCCCCCCCCTCTAGGTTTCGAAAGTCGAAGTAACATCACATTCTACTTTACTCAGTCCTTTGACATAGAGGTAAATATAATTATGCAATGGAAGAAATGCTTACACAGCTCGGTTTTGGTTGTATATTTATAAAAAAAAACTAGTTTCCTGAGTTCGAATATCTTCTCAATTAAATACTAAATCCAACAAAGTATAATCGCGTTATTCGGAAATTCACAATTGTCATAACGATGTAACGCACAAAACATTGCATTCGTATAGCTACGCTTCTAAAATAATGTAGATGCTTATTAAATAGCTGCTTGCGTTACAAAATGTCAGCATTCATTAAATTAGTGGAAGTCTTTGCCGATATCCAATTCTTTGGAATTTTTGACAAGTTTGAATGTATTCGAGTACAAATATGTATTCTAGATTGTCTGTGGTTGGTTTTAGGAATCTGTGAGTCCTTGGCGCTTTTCTTCTTCTAGCATGGCGTCGAGTTCGTCCGTTAGGTTGGCAAGCATGTTGCCGATGTCGTTGAGTACGTCGACTGGTTCTGTGGACTTTTCGTCCTTATGTTCTTGGTGAGCGTGCGGCGCGTGCGGCGCGTGCGGCGTGCCGGGCTTGATGTCGGCCCCCCGCGGCGGCAGCGACGCCAGCCCGATGCTGGCGCGGCCGTAGTCCACCGTGTGAGGCCGCCCTCCTATCTGGCCGCGGTTCTGCTTTATGGTCCCGGCGTTTTCATTCGCGAAGGGAATGCTATCCGATTCTGTGCTGGAGCTTGACTGAAAGAAAGAAAATTGAAGAACGTTAGTATTATCTTACATTTTCGCTTGAGTACGTGGTGATTGTTGTATTTTAAACTAACCAATATTGACTATTGAGACTATTGCTGCCAAATATAGATTCAGCCACGCCAAAGGGAAAAGAAAACTGACTGGTTTCATTGAAGTCATACAGGTAAACTCACCTTAAAACTAGCATCGGATCCCGTGCGCAGCTTATCATCGTCATACCGCCGCGGGGGGCTGGAGGGCGCGGGAGGGGGCGGCAGTAGGCCCGTGCTGTCCAGGGATACTGACAGCGAGTCCGAGCTAGGGTACGCGGGTAGAGATAGTGGGAGGCTCTTCTCAGGGTGGATCTCAACAGTGGTCTGCCCGAAGCGAGAGAACGGCGCGTACTGAGAGCTCTGGCGCTTCGGAGGATCCGGCGGAGGCTTCCGCGCCACGTGAGGACTCGCGCCGTACGCCACGCGCTGCAGCCGCGCCGAGTACGCGAGCTCGTCGTAGGAGTAGTCGGGCGACTTGTCGCGGTAGGCCGGCGTGGCCGCGATCTTGGCCACGGGGCGGGGCCGCACCAGGCCGCGCGGCCGCGGCAGGGTGCCCCCGCCCTCGTAGGCGCCGTCGTTGGTGGGCGTGATGTCGCCGTCGTCGTACGAGCGCCGCCACTGGCCTCCCCCGTAGTAGAACCCAGCTTCGGGCGAAAACGTAGTATGCGACCCCCTTTCTGAAGGATCCTCTAAACTCTCTAGTGATTTCCCGCGGGGGTGACGTATCTGTTGGTTTAATAACACGTTATAGACCTATTCCAAATTCTAAAGTTGTCCAATTTAATTTTGAAAGTTATATTACAGAGGTTTGTTCAAAAACATTTACAAACAACGGCATCAACTTATTTTACAATTCACGTTAATGTCGCTCCTCTTACCATGCTGTCTGTTTAAGATTTTGTTTGGTAAATGGTTAATTCAAATATTCATAATGTTAGCGTTATTAAAACCATGCGCAGTTAGTAATAATATCGAATTAATTCATATAATAATTAAAATTAAAGTGAAACATCTAACTACAGTGCAGGAAAGATCATTCACAGCGGTTTCTACGGTAGTGGGGAGGACAGGCTTAAAATCGTAAAAAATAAAACACACATGGAAATCACTGCGTTCACTATAACGATCAAGTCGTGTGCACATAAAAGCCGGGTGCTCGGGTGCATCGAGAACAAACTGACAAGACCTGTGCCAAAAGGAGATTGTCTCATACCTGGATAGGGACCAAATCTGTGCCACATAGGGGCGTCGGTATGGCATCAAAGTTTAGGTCGGGGGGTTTATGGTAACTCCGTTGTCGCTCCCAAGGCTGGTAATGTAGCTCCCTCGGATATAAATCCTTTAGCCGATTATGTCCAAGGTGCGGTTTGTGTTTGGAAAAAGAAAAGAAAACAAAACATTCACATGCTGCTTCGGGCTAGTGGTACGAGGTGGATGCAGCGGATGGACGTGTGTGCTGGCGGATCACAACCCTGCGACTCTGACTCTGACTGACTGTCTGACTGACCGAGCCAGCCACTGTTTCTTTAAGGTTAATAGAAGACGAAATGCCGTTCGGCTAGAAGACAATTTATAAGGCAAACATTTTCTTCCGAAAGTTATGAGTTTATTAATATTTTACTAGTTTACTTTAGTATCCAAATTAATTCACGGTTACATTAGTAACGGTTAATTGATTTCGTTTGTTAAATGTGGAAATAAAAGTGATAGAAATATGTTATGACTGTGGAGAAAAATAATATCGCAGAACTGTTGGACATCCGACCAGCGAAGGTGATGGCTATGGACGACACCTAAAGTCTAAGCAAAATGATAACGACTTCTCTGAACGCATCGGGGAAAGATCACAAAATTTTAACACCACACTCATTTATATTAATGAATATTGTTCTAAACTTAACGCCAATCGGTTAATTACATCAGTTTTCCCTTAATGTGTCAGCTTTCGGCTCGCCAAACAAAGCTTTCCAGCCATTTTTGTGCTATAGGGTCACACATATGGATCTAACAACAAAAGCCTCGACTGGCTCAACGGAAATCTTTAATTAGTAAAATAAAGGTCAAAATAATGAAGCTATTATACGCTTTTAATTGTTAAAATAACGCTGTTAGTATAAAAAGAAAAATAATTATGTATGTAGGTACTAGTACTAGGTAAGTATTAGACTTTTTATTTAAATAGCTTCGTTTAGGTTAGAAGATTTGGCGGTAAAAAATCAAGATGGCCGATGAATGAAATGAGATGTAATGTGAAAATAAACAAATCATAAAATTATGACAAAATTTAATTTTTATTTGGAGTGATGCTTTGAAAATAATCTTTTGATTGACAGGTTAGACATCTAATTTGCTCTCTATTGCACGGTCTATTTAAAATTTTATTACGAAAGCGGAAAAATAAAAAACCAAAATGAAATTATCTATGAAAATTCATAGATAATTTCATTTTGGTTTTTTAACAATATCCGCTGTCATAAATAGGGCTGTTCTTTTAGCAGACCATGAGTTGCCATTATTATTACGAAAACCGTAATTCGTATTTTTCCACATAAAAAATAAATTAAGAACAACAATTCACTTTTATAGGCATCAAAAGTCTGCTACAAAATGAGACCCAATCTATCAAGAGGCTAAATTCTAAAACATCACTACAAACACATTGACAGGGGCCTATTAGTGCATGGTACTGACCTGGCCCGGTTGTATTCTCGTAAAGTCCAACGACCCTTGGTTGCTAATGCTTCTCTTGCCTGCTCTAATGTCTTTCACTCTTTTGATGGCAAGAATTATTTTCTTTTGGTGGCCCAAACGGACTATGCCCATGTCTTCTAAATCCTGAAAAGGAAATGGAGATGGTTTATTAATAAAATTAATGATAACTGGGGAATCAGCAAACGTAAGATAGGACGTCCTCAGGGTAGGTGGAGAGATGATCTTTACAGGTTGGATGGATGAGAGTTGCCGAGAACCGAGTTGAATGGCGTGTTTGGAGAGGCCTAGGTTCAGCAGTGGACTGCTAGGCTGATAATGATGACGATTTTTGTCGAGCTCCAGGTTTTCATTTGTAGTCCTGGTGCCATTACGTCGCGACGTAACGACATCGAGGTCGTCAAAAGCCCAAAACTGACAACCAGTCTTTAACAGTTGTGAAAATGAGAGAGGCCGACCCTAAAATTCTGATCTGCATACCAGTATTTTAGATAGAGGGTCTACAACATCTGGTTAGACTGGAAGCTGACCACGGGAGAAGGCTTATGATGAAGAAATTTAATGTGATGTGATGTGATATCATGAGATGTGATGTGATGTCTATATCCTTACCTCCCAAGCGAGTTGTGTGACGTCATGAACGGTGCGGTAACCCTGGGCTACTAGTGCAGGCCCGTACTCCTCCAGTCGAAGTAGTCGCAGCCATTCTTCTAGGGAACCCTGCAAAGAAATGAGAAAACGTGTTAGGATGCTCAATATTTAGGACCGATGCCTGCCAGGGTTGCGGGACTGTTCGAAAGAGATACCGCGGCCCTGGAACACAAAGGGCGATGAAGGAACATGGATGGGTTTTAGTCAGTAAAAGTCTGACACTCCCTCCTGCTCAGCTCAGAGCGGGAGGAATTTATTTGATGATTGTAAAGCCGAAAAAAAAAAGAAGTATTTAAATATATGTTTTGAATGTAAGATTTTTAAAGGTTTATTCCCGTTGACCCCACTGGCATTGCCCCACTGGTGGGGTCAACGGGAAAAATCAAAACCGTCGTTTCGTTGGCCCCACTACCCTGCCCTGCCGGTGTTTCTTCAAATTCAAATTCAAATTCTTCAATTTTGTTCCCGCTGGCGCCACTGTTCCGCCCCACTGGTGGGGTTAACGGGAACACCTCCACCGCCGTACGATACAATCCATCCATCAGCACAATGTTTTGAATGCGCTACATTGATTCCTACCGTAAAACGTGATTATTCACCCCAAAAAAAAGTCGTTTCCCAGCAATAATTTTTGCGTTAAGTTACTTAGTTTGATGTACATAATGCTTGGTTGAAGGCTTCGTGAAGGGTCTTTTTACACCCTGTAGATTATAGCATATTGTAAAATTCAGTGGCATGCGTAGGGGCCAACAATACGGCAAGCCATTAGGGCAAGCTGGCTGTTCAGAAACCCGAACATCATGAAGTAGCAGGTTATAAGGTCAAGCCGACCTTGTAGGGTTGTATAAAAGTGCCACTAGTGGAATTATTAAGCTCTCTACCCTATTTACTGTTCATAATACATACCGGTATATAATCAGGCAGGTTATCTGGAACATTCAAATTGGCCAATTCGGCCTTTAACCGCTTGCGATGGTTGGGTTTCTTGATGCCCACTGCCGTGAGGTCTTCGGGAGTCATTCGTGTGACGGTTGGCAGGTCATAGCCAGCGTCTATGAAGAGTCGGGCGTACTCCTCCATTTGAAGATCTGCTAGGCACGCGTGGATTATGTCTGTGTCCTGAAATGATGAGCGGGGAAATTAAGTTTGTTATTGAGGTCAAGGAAAAGGTCTGATAAAAAAATAAAAATTGAAAGAAGATTTCGCTTAAGATCATGAGACCATAGACATGGGGCCTATTGGCATAATGAGGTGTACTGATTTCAAAATGTAGAAAAAGAGTCTTTTTCAAGAAGTTGTTTAACAAATCGACACTTCCTGTATATTTTTAAATTTTGAAATAGATAGAACACTAGCACATTCTGGCTCAGTCGGGAATTTTGACCCCAAAAAGATTTATAAATAGCCAACAAAATAATATGATGACTACTTTTGTGTGCCATGTTGCTAAATCATCTCCTATAACCACCTAGATCTTATACTCACTGGCAAACCCTGCGCGATCATCGCCCGCACTCTATCGGCGAGGTCCCCACAATGACAGGCGGCGTGATGGTGATGCGGCATGCGACCGGACGCCCGCCCACTGTCGAGGGAGGCCGAGGAGTGACGGGACCCTGACCCTGCCGACCCTGAGGAGGAACCGGGGCTATCGCGGCCAGGACTCTGGAAATGTGCACGAAAGAGGTGAACATGGGTTTTTGGAGTGATTTTTTGCATGTGCAGACATTAGGTGATGGGTGGGTAGTGGCTAGCAGCGAGTGAGTGATTGTGGAACAAATACAGCGTGTATCAGAAAAGTTTGGTCATACGAGTCTTTAAGAGCTTGGTACAGACTATTAAACTGAACAACATTCTCAACGGGACCAAGAAGCTATTTAAAAAAATACTACATTTGCTACTTATTTTTTCACGATGATGTCGTTAGCCCCATGGAGAAAGTTCTTCAGTACTATAATCATAGGTTGATAAGCTTTCGGAAACTGTGTATGCATGTCGCTTGTTCGTTAAGTGACAATTGAAACGATTTCAAAGCTTTCATCACAATTCTTTCGATGGTAAAGCTTCTTTTTAGTATAATTACTAAAGCAACTCCATAACCAGCGAAAGACATCTATAAAGGGTAGCAACCAAGTAGGGTACAGAAAACCAATCAACAAGGTTTTATTATCCATCTCACCTGTGTCATATCGATCCCCTGGTCATCGCTAAGTGCTAGCTGATGGTGGTAGTACACGGCCGCCTTGTGCGTGAGCGGCTGCGCGGGCGGCGGGAACGTGAAGGTGCCGCCCCCTGCCGGGCTCTTGCCGAGGCTGCCACTGGCGCCCGACACGCCGGAGACGCCGGATACTGTGCTGCCGTAGTCTGAGTGGTCATCTGGAATAGAAGGTTTGAATTGGGGTTAGAGATTGGTAGAATTTGGCTAAATTTTCAAGAGTTTGCTGTTCTAAGATAGGGTGTATCTTCTGTAGTCTATAGTTGGGGAGCAGTCCAGGATGATAAGCTTCGAATTTCTCAGAAAGTCAATGTAGAAAATTAGAAACTGGTGACTGGAGATCCAATCTGATCAGGATCACGTCACAGTAACTCAGGACACAAGATGCCGTATCTTATATCCTGAGTCAGGACATAAGATACGGCCAGGACTCCTGACCATCTTGCACAACTATTTACACCCTCCAGGACATATGAACGGAAAAGTTGTCCAGTTCGCTACGTACTGGTCGGACAGAATTTAATGTATTGACACGAGAAGAGGAAAATCCAAATGCAAAAGTAACATTGCTGTTTAACATGCTTACCTCTGGTATGAGAAGGCGTATCCGGCGGTTGTGGGTACGGCTGTTCCTCGCAGGAGGCGTACCCTTGCGAGCCGAAGCTGGAACCCGAGTGGCGATGCTGCGGGGTTCCGAAGGCATCTCCAGGGACTGCTGGCGGGGGCACGCGCTTGGCGGTCGCCGTCTTGCCAGCGCCGCTCCCGCCGCGAGACATCCCGCCCACTGTGGAAAGAAATACCAGATTTAGTGACGCAATAAGGTTTTTCAAGGGGTTTATTATGACGTCTTATAGCACGAATAATTCCAGTGTGGGAAAGACACAGAGCTATACAGGTCGTCTAGCGCCATCTCTTTCCCACACTGGAATTACTCCTGCTTTAAGACGTCAAAGTTACCCCCCAGGTGTTGTTGTTGGTACTAATGCCAGCTAGAAATTGAAGATGTGGCTGAATTTCCAAGGTTTATTTGTTCTTTTTCTGTTAATCTGTTTAAAGTCCTTTTTTACTGTGCGTCACATTTGGTGGAAATAAATATTGTTTTGTTTCTTTCTTTCTGGGAGCGCTTCAAATATGGCAAGCTTTCGGAGAGAACATTAGGTATTATGGTTTTCGACATTATGGTTCAATGCTAAGAAAAAAAACAGTAATTTTCAGAAGTTCACGCTAATTTTCACGTCTTGCCGTCGAAGGTGAAAAACCTTTTACGGCATTGAATAGATTATTTTGCACTAGCTTGTTAGCTAGAATCGTGAATTTACGGTGTTTACTTTGTAACAGGTAGTAACTTACGTAAAGGTTGCTAATCAAGCGATCAACTTGTGCTGAAATTGTACTAGCAAAAAAGACGTTTCTGCGTGATAGAAGGTACTACCTACTTCATTTGACGTCTACTTCACCGTGTTTCCTAAACTCTGTACAATATTTGCTCGGACCAAAATCTCATCACTCAAATAAAGGGTTCGCCTTTAGACCCTTAAAACCCAATATAATGAATACGCAAAGGAACCCAAAGGGATGTAAATGAAATAAATGAAACCCTTCAAAGAGTTCAAACACTGTTATCAGGCTTGAACACGACGTAACCGCAATCTCGTAATGAGAAGCTCCCCCTTCCCCGCAACCCCCGGTGTAAGCTGATAAGCCGTGGAGGGGATAACTTCGGTAATAAGGTAAAAACGTCATCAATCATGTTTGGCCCATCGCGGAGATCGGACGTCGGACGGCCCGGATCGGATCGACCACCTAATTGCTTGTGTCGAATCGATAACGTTAACTAATGGGCGGGAAAAATCGACATCGAATTAATTGCGATGCAAACCCCTGATAGGAAACCTTGGCGAATTTATGCGAGAATGGAGATTTAAAAACAATTTCTGGCTTAAACAATAAGGTTGATGTTGTTGAAAAATACTTTTTTTTATTTTGTAAACAACTAGTGTTGTTAATTGGCAGAGAAATTGTTCAGTAGATTATTTCAACGAGGTTGTTCATTCAAGAAAAACATCATGAAGACGACGAGTGAGATACGGGGAAAGTTCTGAGAACATGTACGGTTTTTAATAGCGTAAATATTATTTTATATCCCTCGGCATTCTTTGGTAGGTACTAAAAGTTATGGCTTCAATTACACGCACGCAATATTGGAATAAAGGTTCAATCAAGAAATAAATAAAATATCGGCGTACATGTGAATTGAACAGCGTGCGAAATTGTTGAAGATTGAAATATGCAGGTTATGTGTAAAAAACAACGAAATACTTTCAGATCGATGCACTGAATTTAATTTGTTTTTAGAAACTTCATGAAACATAGCTTTTTATAAGAGAACATAATAAATAAATAACTAAGTAAGAAAACTTTAAACATTGTCGTTATTAATTAAAAACATCATTTGCTAATATTATTTTCGATGCATGGCAGTGTATCGCTAAAAGTTTGCGAAAATGGTGGTCATAATGAAAAAAAAATGTTTGCTTATTTTATTTTATACTTGTTGCTATCCTGTAGCTGTTAAAAAAAAAGGAATTACAGAGCTTAACTACTCAAAACGTAAGCAAAGAATGTCAGATAATGATCCGAGTGACTGGCTGGTAATCCTGTAAGCATTGCCACCCACTTTACGTTTATTACCCTGTCATTATCGTGGCGGATTACCCACCTGGCCAGCTTACGCTTTGATGGATCATTTAGACGTGGTTCTGTCTCAAATCACAAAAAAGATCACACTTTTTTGTCTCCTGACATTAAACAGCGCGGCGTAAAACAAATGGTACGTAATAGTTCTTATGTCTTACGTGGGTATTGTGAGATTGTAAACTACTTATGACGCTGATGTCTAGGCTTGTACAATTCTATGTGTGTGTGACAAAAGTGATGGGATACTTTAACTATGAATTTTATTAACTTATGTTACCGAAAATTTCATGCCAATTGTGTCGAGTCGTTGTTGGCATAGGTACGAAACACATTGAAAGCGATCGATTGCCATTTGTAAGCCCTCTGGTCTTAAGCAGTGTATCCTATAAACATGAAACCATTGCTTAATAAATTATTATAAACACGCTTATTGAAATAACGTCCGCAGGCTTAAGTAAGTCTTGTATGGACATATTATTAATTTATGGACGTAAAATAAACTTTCAAGCGCTTAGCGTCTTATAGAATATTAAAATGTGTCAATTATAAAGTAAAAGTCAGTTATCGAGGCACTCATTAAATTAAACCTTTCATTCAGTTAAATTAAATGGACAGCAAGCTTTCTTATCGTTATTATAGTACTAGTTAATAAAGTATAGTCCTTAAAGTTTGATTATTACTTCTACAAGATTATTCGTTTCATAATTGACATACAAATAGATAGCTTTAATAAGTGCGCTAGTTAATCATGGTTATCGAGTATCAAGCCAATAGTTCCTCAGGTTGGAGTTACAATAATTGCCAATAAGCAAAACGGTAGCACTTCTGGCTCGTAATAAATAAGTGCGTTTCTGCTAATTCCCAACGATTAAGCCTGTGATTAGCCACTATTACCAACCTGCACAAACTTATTTTTGCAATTGGTTTTTGGAACTGCAGTTTGTTTTACACCTTGTGTGCTTGCCTTAAAGTCAAAGTAACGAAGAGATGGTGACAGACTACTGTATTACTTCTAGCGACGCCATCTAGTACCGTCGCATAGAATTAATAAGCCGTATCTGCAGAATCAAGCAAGTTGCTAATGTTGGTATATACACACACACACGCAAGCGACCCGACATTATTAACAATTATGCGGCGCCGACATCAATGTGTTGTTTATTTTCAGAAGACCATATTAGTTATATGGCTGCATGCTTACCAATGAAGCATAATTTTAAAGGAGATGGGTTTGATAAGTTGGAGTTAATTAGTTATCGTAAACACGATAATCTAAGCAAGCAATAAACACAATAAAACAGAAAATTATAATTGGTAGATTATTTCTTACGGGAAATTGAAACAAATAAAAACTGTTTAATAAAATTCAAGAATTGATAGGATCGATTGGGAACTATTATTAGATATTTATTAAGAGTGGATAAATAAAGTTTCAGGCGCTATATTTACGTTTTGAAATCTTGTTCAAATGCTGTATGTCACCTTCGTTACAAAGTGAAATATTGTTTCCTCTTTTCTACCTATAATTAAACCATAATCTTGAGAATATTTGCAGTTTTGCAGTCATATTTTATCTGGTCTATTGATTATATTTATCTCTAACGGCGGTTAAAGGATCAATTGTTAGCTCGTGCTAAGCATTTGCGACATAATAACTGTCATGATACTTTTTAGTTCGTATATTGCTTCAGTACCAATGTTACAGAAAATATTCACAAAATTTTCTACCAGGGGGTTTATATCACACATGATAGAGTTCTAGAAAGAAACTGTCACTTTTCAAAGCAGAACTTTTTCTAGACCTCAATGTGCGTGCCTTATTTATTATTTACGGTTCATGACTGTCTCTATTGCATAGAGATAACAAACAACAAACACATACAGAGTAAAAATAATTTTCACACAGAAATAGAACTTGGCTACTGCACTGCAATGCATGCTTAAAAAGATTTCGTTCTTCTTGAAACCTTGCGCGCCAAATGTTGCTTTTTGAATGGAAATGAAAACTTACGAGTATACCAATATGAAACTAATCTAGTTAAAAGGAAAATCAGAATCGTTTTCACATTCCCGCAATGAAAACCGTCGTAAACCCGCCCTTGCTGGTGTCAAAGGAATTTACGCTCTATGTAGTTGGTTATCAACCGTTTGACTAATCGACTGGCGAACAATGGCCTGTGTAAAGATATCAGGCCACATCGAGCCATGTTTAGCCACTTTCTCTGCGTTAACAACGAAAAGCTTCGAAATGGTTTTTTGTAACTTACCAACGCTTTTTAAATTCACTTAGAGATAGCGATGGCCAGCTGCTGGTGTTTAAGTGAAGAAAGTTTCGTACAATACAATTTAAAGAAATGTTACAATTCTGCAAAACAAAAATTCAGTACGTCAGTGATTTCAAGAAAAACACCTGTATTCCTTCCGTGACCCAAGGGCTAGGTTTTACCTTGGCCAAAGCCCGAAAGGCTTAGCGTTGCCATACAACGTGGCAACGCCGCCAGTCTCTTGGGTACATTACCAGTTGACAACGTGGAGGAGGAGTTTTTGTCGTCATTTTTTATGTTTGTTGTTAAGTCAGTTATGTACTTTAGGTTTTTAATTTTTATATGTATATAATATTTAGCTATTAATAAAGACTTTTTCCTGAAATTTTTGTATTTAAACATCTGCAAAATGAAAGGATTGTTTTCCAAAGCTATTATAATTCTGGGCTTGTTTATTGTACGTAATTTGATCAGTTTTTTTTTATCAATCAGGGATCAATTAGCAGAGTAACAATGAGTATCGATATCAAAGTATATTTAATTGGCGTAAAAATGCTGGTCACCGTTTTTTCCTGCTCTATGTTCATTTCTGTATGATTTTTACATTTTCATCAGTTTGGCTATGATAAATCAAGATTTACTTCTACATAATTATTTTATGATCATAAAATATCTAAGTTTACGTTTATTTATAGTGAATGCCGGAGATCATTTGTTTTATTAACTGTCCAAAATTCCAAATATTTATAAAATAAAAATAAAACTTTATTACAATATGAAGTAAAACAGATCCATGAGGAAATGCACATGGCAACATAAATTGTGATTTAGTTTGTTATTGAATCAAGCAAGATGCATGTACCAGACTACCAGAGACGGTTTTCAGTAAGCAACCATGACATATACCATACGTTATAGTCAAGTTGATGCAGTTGCAATACCTCTGAAATGTACAGCTTGGGTACATTTGCCTTCCCAAAACAGCAAAGGAATTTATTTAAAAGAAAATCGGAATGGAAATCGTTCTTTTTAGGGAATGATTTTGAAAAAAGAACACGATGGTCAATGGTTTCCAACTGCAATGTTTCTGATTAGGCAGAGAATATAACATTGATATGACTGTATTATTGTAGACTAACTCGTTTTATTGCTATGGTTCATTTGTATTATGCAAAAACGATTTAACTAAGAAATAAACGATTAAGAACAGAAATTCCTGTATTTATCCCTCCAGGCATGCCACATGTCTTCGTCTTTCAAACTGGGCATAAATTACAGATGCAACGAGGATGGTTACTCAATCGCACTAAACGTTCGTTGACTGATACTCATTAGGTATGTCTTGCACACTCACGCTATTTCCGCTATGGAGGTAACCAGCAAGCTAGCTAAGAGATGTTGAGAAGAAAATCTGCGCTAATGTCAACATTCCAAGTCGAAATCAACAAGTTTTGCTTTGCTTTTCAGCGTAAACTAATGAAAAATTGAGTTGAAAAAAAATTCAGCGTAAACTAATGAAAAATTGAGTTGAAAAAAAGTATGTCTTGTTCATAAACTGTCAAAATGCAATTCTTTATTCAAATCTTAATAGTTTGGATGCAGATTCGCATTCCAGAATCAATCCTACAATCCGAGGACTCCTTAAACAAAATCTAAGCGCGGATATTCTCATATTTGTCCTAAGGCTAACTCCGCATAATCAGACAAGATGTCTTATATTTCTCGATATTCAGTTGTTGAATTTACGATGCACGATTAGAAAGGACTCGAGATTAACCACTTGAACGGAGTCGTAAATAGTTATCCTATGTTGAGATATGAAGTTTGATTTTAACATCTGCGACAAACGCGACATGTCAATAATTCTATTTTATACTTTAAAGTACCAATAACTTCATAAAAAGTTTATTTTATTACGTATAAAAACATAGTGTAAACTTCAGATACATAGTCGGGCAAAAGCCAATTATTTACAATATTCTCCATAAAATTAGCAAGCATGAAACATTTAAAAATCATTTTACCTCCAAGTACTAACAAATAAGATCGTAAGCTGCTATTTAAAATCTTCAAGTCATAATTGATCACTATCAGGAATGGCTCAATCTAGACCACAATCGTCACATATTACGAAAAATACGTGTTAAAAGCATGCAACGCGCGAACACTCTATGACAATGAAACTTCGGTGACTTCGCGCTACACTAGCGCCTCTAGCGGCAAATTCATACGCGATAGCCCACATTCCACTCACACTCCAAATTACAAATTTAATTTATTTCCAATAACAATACCAGCGTTATTATCGCTCGCTTCACAAAATTAGATCACTGTAATAACTCTAGACTTATCTAAATGTCGCTGTTTGCGTAACTATAAAGCTTTAGGCGTAGACACGGCTACTATTGATTTAACTTACAACTATTGTTCAAAAGGATCGGGTTACAAAGCTAGCGGCTTGTGAATACTAATGGTAATCGCTTCAGGAATTTGTGTTTTATTGAATATGTTGGGTGTTTAGGTTTAAAGGCGGCAATAAGCGGAAAATAAGTCTAAAAGAGCATATCATAAGGATAACGTTCCCACTGCTGGGGTACACAGGCCTCCTTGCTATGTAAGCGACTTGTATTTATGCAAAGTGCTAGAAAAAATCGGAAAATAAGCGTCAGGCTTTGACTTGGGAAATGTAATACAGTTTTACGGCCGCCGCGTCATGTGAATTTCAGGAATAGTCGTTGTATTGAATTATTTATTCTTATTTCATTGTCTGTTTTCAAATACCATGTAACGAAGTTTTAAGTACTTACTTAAACCAATCTCGATCGATCGAAATCAATCTTTAAAACTGTCTCGCTCTCTCCATCCGTGTTATCGCCACAGTAATAAATCAATAAGCCATATTTAATACTTAGTGAGTACTTACTAGGATATCACACTGACATAATACACCCTAAAGGCATAATGGAAACTCTTTAGTCGTAATCTCTTTGCCGCTTTCACTTTTTAGGGTCCTATTACGTAAATCATTTTTGTCCACTATCTCGATTTACTTTTATTATGATCAATCAATGAAAGTAATCGTTTGTAATTGTGTGTTGGGCCCGGGTGAATGCTATTATCTCGACACACGGAATTATGAAAGTGTTTTACTATCGGAATTGTTTCGTTAGTCAATCCATCACACTTTCCGGGTGATTGATTGATATTCTTTAAATTAAGTGACGCTATCGATCGAGATCTTTGCATGTATTAATGTGTGGTATTATTAAATTGATATCAGTGAAATAATGACAGGACGTGACACTAAAATTTGCTCGCGAATCCATTTCTCAAAGTATAGTAACTTCTTATTGAATTTATGATACAGTAATTTTATCAATTAACTTATTTTAGAATGTCTACTCTTTACTTATTACCAAAGAGAGTAGACTGGTTTTATTAAAAGAAGACAGATGTACAAAAACAATAGAGGTGGGAAAAAGGTTGTCTAAAATAGTTCCTAAATTACCGAATAAACTTGCGTTACTTTCCGTTAAGTGAAAACAAAGGGCACTATTATCACTCATTAGGGCTACAATGAGGGCCGCGGGGGCATTGTACGGTAATGACTTAACCGACACCAATTAGTTTCACTTGCTCAACATTCGGCGAACTTAATGTACAGTCAGTTACAATACAAAAGTACCCATGTCGACCAAGCAATTTACTTCGGTAGCTGGATACTTATCTTGTACTCCGACTGTACGCGCTAATTCACATTTCACGCATAATTCTCTTCTTGCAACGTTGCTGTAAATTAAATCAGTGCTGTACAAATTTTTTATAGAGCAATTTAGTTTCGGCTCGAAAATTGGTAAATTGTTTTTTGTTAGTGTTGTTGAACTGACTCAAGGTCGAATTGAACGATCGGGCTCTTTGTTTTTTTTCATAAAAGAAAAGTCCCAAAAGCTCAGTGATTCATTAATTAATAAGCGCAAAACTAATTGTTTGTCAAATTAATTAAACTAGTTATACAGATTGCAGGTCTAGACGATTAATTATTAAAACACTGAACAAAAACGCTCTGAGAATAGCCGCCATAATTGTTAGTTTACACAACGGCATGATAGATGGCGGGTCTGTGCCATTATCAAGCATTTTGTGCAAGATATTCTACCTATTAAACTTTTAGAGTAATTAAAAATAATGATTTATGTGGAATCGTGTTGTAGAATAGATATTTTATATAAAATGTGGATATTTAATACGTTGTTACGATCTGAATTTATTATGCAAACGAGTTTTAATGGATGATTAAGTCATGCTCTATTCCATTTACAAAATTTATTCGCGTTTTGTCTAATTTTTTTTTTTTAACACGGTTATAACTTGTCAGTATTTTACGGTAAATATATGATTTTAAGTATTAAATTCAAATGTAGGTTGGTTGATTGATAATTAAACCACTATTAATTATTTGAATGTATGGGAATCAATACGTAGTAAATTGGTAATGACAAAAACTGTGTCGACCGTCTTATTGCTTTTTACCGTTATTTATAGCAATATTAATGATCTATAAATCGCTCAAGAAGATAAAGTTAATAATTTAAAGAACGCAAGAGTGTTCATCCCTACGTATTAATTTTAGGTTTAATAAATTTACGTGAAGTTACTGGAAATACTGTCATTATGCTAAAAATGTTCGGGCTGCTACAGAAGCCGGTGCCTCATTGGACAATACCTGCTTGTTGCTCTTCACCCATTTTTCTATCCCACCACCTACAGACATCGCTACATGGGTAACGACGTCACAATAACAGTGGGAATATTCTGGAAAAAGACCGAGTATAACTTGGATTAGAACTCGTGCTCACATGCTTGGCAGTCGGCCTTCATAGCCAAGACGCCAGACGGCGTATCATAATGTGACGCAAATATTAAGTCGCCCTCTAGCAAGCTTAAAACAGCGCCATCTGTTGGTATTTGGCGCAACGAACAGGCATGAAAAGTTTGACCGCTTCAGGTGACATTGACAAGTGTTTTTTTTTTTTTTAATTTGTTCGTTTTAAGTATGGACAGCTACATTAATTGATTACCCCTTTTTACAGGATTGAGTGAAAGATTCAATAATCAGTGTTGTTTTACAAAACCGCTTCTTATCCGTTTGGCGTTGAAAACCACGAACAACAAAGTTTCTCCACACATTTAAATAAACTCTGTGACCATAACTCCATAAACGGGAATATACAGAAAGTTGTATTGGACACTGTCACACAATGTCGCCATTCCGCGATCTATTGATAACCGTGGGATATCGTAGAGGTCCGTGGCAGAGGAAGTGAAACAGAATCCAATCGCGGACCGGACGCTGCGTCCGTCGTGTCGTGCATGAGCCATGGCATCCACTTTCCCTCTCTAACAGAGTTATGATAAGTAATAACTGGTAACTAACGCGCCAGGTGGTGCTTACTGCCTAGACACTATTAATATCTATATTTTCATGCTGTTAGCTTGAAGGATGGGCTGCGTAAGATGGCGATATGTTTTACTGGGGATATTGCTGATGTTCAACAATAAGTTAGCATTCAGTATTCAATGATATACCTTCTAGTGAGTAATCTGTTATTATGAGAATTGAACTACAAGCTTTAAATACATAATGAAAGCTGCAACTATCGATCGTCAGCTGGCTCTGTGTTAGATATTTGATATCCTTACTGTTGTGTTACGCCTAGTTTATGCTCTCATTTTAAACGGTAAATAGCATTTCCTCAAGCAATTGTATCCGTCAAAGATGTCGGGAGTTTCGATACTATAAAAGAAAATTGCCGTTTGGGTATTGAACTTCTGTTAGACCATAAAACAGAAACTAATAAAAATCACTTCAATGTCCCATTTATTTTCTAAATAGCAGAATCGCCAATTAAACTCTACACAGGAAACCCAATATCTTCTCCTTAAACAAATATCCAATGACAAAAAAAAACACGTCGTATCGTATAAAAATAAGTTCTCATATTGGTATAACATAATTCCCACGTAACACAAGCAGTCAAAGTTCCGCCAATCACACGGCAGACAGCCGAACATTGCCGAACGGAGCCGAAAGGCACCGAAGCGTTATTAGATCCGCTCGACATTATCAGAATCTATCATCTTGCCGGCGCTCGGTAGACCCTGGGAAGTGGCTGTCAGGTGATGTGACACGTGTCATCGTCGTGTTTTTGCTACTCAAATCTTATTTAGGATCGAATTAAGTCACGGGTAGTAGAGGCTAAGGGAGATGTAGCGATTGGTTTAAATATCTGGGATTTCCGAGAAAGCTACAGATTTTAAATTGATCTCTATCTAATCTATGAAGTCTTCGTTAAAATTACAACACACATTAAAAGATTCTCGAAGAGACAGACACTTCTTAAAATGACCCTGAGCTTTGAGCTTTAGTTCAGAACAGCGAACGACTATCTAAAATCGGCTAGTTTTAAGGTTATATTGAGATAGACAACACAAAAAAAAAACAGCCATTCCTACTTTTCTTTAGAGTTCCAGCTCCTGAACGAGTCCATACGTAAAACCTCCACTTTCTCTACAACGCTTCTGTCTGTAACTTTAATGCCATACATATTTCGGAGACCTGTATTTTATTATTTATTATAGGTACATTAACTTGGTACATATTTCGTAACGCTTTTTTATCGGAACTGTCACAGTCCAATGGACACTTCTGGCTGAGATATGTTCGGTCCATGTGTTACCGTAACAAGGGCCGTTGTTAAGAGCTTGTGGACGACAGCTCATAATAATTGGGTGTTTCTGACATTACACACGATTTCACCACTTTCTTTGTATCAAATAAATATCACTGAAGTATCACAAGCGTCGAGCACATAGGTAAATTGATGACAAAGATTTTTATTGCGGGGGAGTAAGGTGCAAAATTGAGGGAAAGATAGCCGCAAAAACGAGTAGGTAACAGTAACGGGATTATTTCGAAGAAACGGCCATTGAAGCCCTTCGTTTCATCTCTAATTGCTTCTGGGGAACTGGATGTTATTAAATTTGTGGATCCTCGCATCGATCGGCGGCGTTTTTATGTTGCCATGTAATACTGAAATATTGCTTTATTTTATTTATTGCAGGGGTAACACCGAGGCGCGGCTCTTTTAAGGCTTAAGCTACCTGATGGCTATTGTACGCTTTGTAAAGGCACTGTAAGAGGGGATTGTTTTATAATTTAATTACCTTTAAGTTTTACGGGAGCTTAATTAGGGGGATATTGCTTTTTAACATTGGGGAAATCAATTTTGATGTCTAAGAAAATTATGGAGCAGTGATTGTTAATTTCACGCTTTGAAATTAATGAATTCATTTGAAAACCACTGATTAATAAAAATAATCTGATTACATAAGGTATTGTATTATGCGCAATAACATCCAAAATTACCTTTTAACAATTTCACAATCGTGCAAAAAACAACAAACGTAAAATGATCGGTAAAAGTTACGGTTTTGTTTACCGTTACCACTCCCTGTTCACCCCTAGGGGAGATGGCTAACCGAAAAACAGGGAGTTTCATGTTCCAACTAGTTAAAAACCCCGGTGCTGCTCGCTTTTATAATGATATCAAACAAATCCAATAAAAAGAATAACACCTTGATTTTCATATTTTTGAATTTTGATTAAACAATTATCGAAATGCCTCAACTGTTATTAGATTTTACCGTGTGATGTGCCTGGATTTTTGCCCGGGAAGTGACAATCGGATTGTTCCACATTATTCGTAAAAACTGAAATAAATAGAGAATAAATGTCAAATGCTATCAATAGTATCGATCCATTATATGAATACACCCATTCAAAATTTCTTACGTTTTTAACAATTTCATAAAAAAGTCGTTCAATGGGGTTAAATGAACTTACAGGGTTTTATTGATGAATTTAATGATTATATTTCTGTAACTACATACGTACTGTTACTAGCGCGAATCATATTTTAAGATACAGCCTGACACTGACCTGCAAATTGCAAAAAACGAAAGAAAATTTGAATGTCGCGGGATATCCTGACGCTTCCACCTTAACACTCAAAACGCGAAAACGATACAGAGTTACAAACAAACCGACTTGTATCCGAAATATTTTACAATACACCAAAAGAGGGAGTTTTCCATGTCAAAATTCAGTTTGTAGCTTGTAACATGAATTTGGGTTGCGAATTGCGAACTATCTACATGTGAACATGTTATGGATACATACCTATGTATGCCTATGTAGCTATGTATATAGGTACCTACCTAGCTACGCCTATGGAAACACATTATACATGAAGGTTTAACATTAAATTTAATTAAATGCTAGCACATTTGGTTAATTAATTTCATGTGAAACTAAATTACAATTTCGGCTACAGTGAGTTGGTTAACGTGAGGTCTGAGTAAAAATATGTTTTACAGGGGAATTAAATCTCAAGTTAGCCAACATAATAGCGGAATTTGTGAAAAGACTGCATTGACGTAATTGTAGGCGCATAATGCAAATATTAAGGTAGAAGCGCCGGGGTAGCCCGCGAAATTATTATTTTTTACGTTTTTTGTACCTTGCCGGTCAGTGTCAGTCAGGCTGTATGTTGTACAAAATATGATTCGCGACCGTAACAAATATGGCTTAACATTTGTGTTATAATCACATAATCACTAAAATCACTAATACAACCCTCTAACTAAGTTCATGAAATATTCATTCAAATGATACTGACTGGCAGATTCCAAAAAACGTAAGAACATTTGTATTTCGCGGGCTATCTTAGTGCATCCTCCTTAAATAAATGCCTTGAATGTTTTGGTTTTACCTTCATTTTACTTGAGACAAACTGTTGTGTTTTGAATGATTGATTGATCTATTTAATTTAATTTCAGTTGAGCAAGGTTGTAAAATTAAATTTATGTGTTTCGATTAGGTAGTGTAAACCCTGAAAAACGAAATGAAATGACAATATACCGCTAATAGTTAAATCGTGACTACAATTACAGTTGGAAACCAATAAATTGAACGGATTGGCGTGTCATTCACTGTTTCAGTATCTAGTTCTATGTAGTGTCACAGAATAGGTACATAATCTAGTGTTCAGTAAGCAATACCTAGGTAAGTAGGTACCCACTGTTTGAATTTTATTGGTTTCATTGAAAAAAAATTGTAAGAACGTATGAATAAATAAATTAAACGAACTGAATGTGTAAGTAATTAAAAACTGATATTAAAGTAATTAAGACGAACTGAATTACTTTAATATCAATAACTTGAATTTATCGGTAGTTTAATAACCACAAAAGGATGTTCCTTTGGCACTCTTCTACCCCAAAACAATCGTAACTCCTGATACTTGCGATGCAAAATTCCATCCCAATTAAAATCCCATAACGGTAACAATTTCCATCAATTATAATATAATTTCAATAATTTTTATGAAGTCCCTACCCTAATTACGCATCGCATAACTACTGGATAATAAATTCAGGTAACAATATACGACAAAATTTAAAATGTAATTAAAATGGCCGACTTGCCGTGGGGCGGGCCGACATCATTAAACGGTCAGGTAATTAGCAATTTTGTAATGGTCTTATTCATTATTTTGTTGGGGCTAAATTAAATGCGGCTGTAAAAAAGTCGCCTCTTTGGAACGTAACTTGTTGTTCGTAATTTGTATTCCATGCCTTATTTTTTTTTATTAGTCGCACAATAGAATGGAAGAATGTTGCCACTGAAAAAAGTTTTCTCTCGAGTTTTCATTCTGGATTTTTGCTTTCGATTAGTACTTACTTTTGTTTTTTACAAGGCATTTTTATTACAATTTGGAACGTAAGAATTGGTTTAAAAGTGATTATTATTTTATAAGGTTATATACTCTTCCACAAGATGCGACATCATCGCACCCCCCCATTCCAATCACCATGTTCGGCAAGCCTATCTCTTGGGAGAAGCAAGCCAAGTACCTTGGAGTCATACTCGATGAACACCTGACCTTCGCGTCGTATATAAGAGCAGCTCGTAACCGGGCGGCCTTTGCTATGGGTAGACTCCACTACATGATAACGGATAAGAGCAAGTTGTCACTTAAGTGCAAGTTGTGTCTCTACACCGCAGTCATCAGACCGATTATGACATATGCCTGTATCGTATTCGCCCATGCCCATCCCCGTCACCTCCATAGGGTGCAGACCTTGCAGAACCGATACCTCCGTAAGATCACCGGAGCTCCCTTTTATGTCCGCAACGAAAGCCTTCATTTAGACCTCAAATTGCCTACCACCCAGCAATTTTTGAAACGTCTTTCAAAACGTTTCTTCGACTCAGCTGGCAAGCACAGAAACCCCCTTATCGCATCGGCCGCCCGATACGAGCCATCGCAGTATCAGTAGCGTTCGCCGTCCACGGCACGTTCTTCTCATTCCCGATGACCCCACCACCCTCCTCCAGGAAAGCAGTAGGGAAACCAGCACTCTTAGAAAATACAAACACAGACCGCCGTCATTCCGACCCCGCCGCCGTGGTCCGTCGCGACGTCCCGTTTCAAACCCCCCCCGACCCTTGCATGAGCCAGCCCGCGATGCTGAGCCAGTAGTAATAAAACAGACCCTAAATCAGATCCAGCCTGTCCCCTTGCTGCCCTCCCCAGCGACGCCCTAAGCCGAGGCTCGTACCCCACAGGGGGTGCCTTTAGCGAGTGGTCGCTTAGCTTATAATTTCATTTTGCCCCTGGCTGGAGGCCTTAAATTCTAGGCATCCACAGGGTTAGACCGGTTAAGCAGTAGCCAGCCTCAGAGGCTGAACTGCGAGATGCCATCTCCAAAAAAATAAATAAGGTTACATAGCTACTTAATTTTGACGATGTTGCGGAATGCAGCAATAACATTATGCACAGATTATAAATTGATAAATCTGCAGTTGCTGACGTCATTATCGCAACAGATAATTCCCGATATTGAAACATATCTATTGTAACTAATTAACACGAAACAGTAAATTATTATTTTATTGCCTATGTTTGCGGCAATCGCGTGAATTATTGTCGACTATAAACAATGATTAAACAATTCTTGCCTATTGAATTCAATGAAATCATTTTAGTGCAAAATATCAGATTGAAATGATTTTGGCGAGTTCATTTACTTGTGTATTAATTGGACTAAAACGTTACGGTGATTGGTGAATTTATGTAGCTGTCCGATTTGATCTAAATACATAATGTATTTTAACTATTTCTTTTCATTAAGCTTTGAGCATAAATATTTAATTATTCCTAATCCAATACTGTTAAATTTAATTTGGTAATAAACTTAGCTATGCCATGTTGCTTTGATGGGTGCACCTGAATGTAGTCTTACCTGCAAAGAAAAGAAAATTTACATTAGAAAAACTATCATCTTACATAAACATACAATAAAATAAACTAGAGTATACCACTAAAGTATAGTGCACCGTAACACCTCTACCTTTTTCACATATTATTTATCCAATTAAAACCATAACTAAACCAAGCGAATTCCATCAGATAACACTTCTTAATTCCATACAATATATACTAAAGGCAATTGAAAAAAAATTACAATGACTCGTGCATCTGCATACGTGAGCCGCCTTCAGCGGGTACAGATGGTCGTGACTAGCCAGTGGGTCAAGTCGATCTATTAAATGGTAATGGTTTACTGTTCGACAACGTACTTGCGTTCGGGGAACAACAGATCAAATATGTCGAGGGCCCAGTGAAGACGACTGTCGCCTTTAATGGGACGTCCAGTGCGCTAGTGAGAGACGGGCTTTATGTTGTTAGTAGATCGCAATTTGGTTGGCAAATATTTTGCTTCCTTTATCATCTCTGTGTAAGATTAACTAAAGAGCATTTTTTCACCATGTTATCAGTAAAAAACAAAGAAAAGTAATAGAGGCGGTAGCGGATCCGTTCATTTACATTACAACAATATTGTTCTATCTGACATGCATGACAGATGTCAGATAGTACAATACTGTCATCTGTCCGGAGTCTATCGCCTCTGCCTCTGTCTCAACGATGCATTGAACACTTTCGCTCTAGTGTATATTTACTCTCCGCTCCTGTGTCAATTCTACTAGGCCCTAAAGCCGAAACGGACGAAACCTTGGCCTTGTATCTCAGTATTATTGTAATACGGAATGACATTTCATCCTTCCTCACTTACGAACGCTATGTTAAATTAGAATAAGATTATATTACGTTTATATTTTATCTCTGTGCCGTGCAATACGTCAACATGTCGTACGCAATAACCCGCTTCATTGCTATAATACTTATACAGATATTTTGTCCCTCAGTTAGCTGCTAATTCTACGGTTGTCTGAACATGTATTAAAGCGTATCGTGTTAAAATGACAGTTTCAATAACCTGTTTATGAAACATATAATAAATAATTTATTATGTAAAGGTAGTTTCTGATAATTTAAAGCCGACAAACAAAATAATAAAACTGAGTAAACGTCAAATTCGAATGTAACTGTCAAAATGTTAGGTTAGGATTTTTGGCGCCAAACGATGTATGGAGAAAGCGTGCCGTCTCGACCCTGAGGCAGAATAGATTGGTGTCAGTGCTTGAGAAGTGGTATTAAAATGTTTTGATTTGTGAATACGCTTTCAATGTCACTGTCAAGTTTGAGTGAAACATTACTATCACATTAATTATTTTGTCTATGGAATACTGCTTCTATCCATTCCGCTGTTGGAAAATAGCATCGTTAGCATTGGTATCTCTATCTTTAGTCCATCTAAGATTTGCGAAATTATTGCTTCTATTTCAATAAACATTGCATTTCCGGATGAAAGGGACTTTTTTCTTTCCATATCTGCTAAGCACGTCAGAGTGACTTTCAGGTGCCGTTGCCGTTTAGGAAGAATTTAGGACTTAGAAACAGCAAATTTAGATTTTTAAATAATTATTATGGTTGTCCTTCCCAAGCAAAATCCCCAAATTGATTACTAAAACTGTTACTTCGGAAGTGGTAAAACCCGATTTAGTTTAGTCCCACTCTTAACGTTAATAAATCCTAATTAAAACATCATTAGTGGCGTTGTATTTTTAATCCCAATTCAGGTTTGTTCTTTGAAGTTCTATTTGCGTCTTAAAGTTCATTTACCTACATTCAAGATGATGGATTGCAAGGTTTGTCGTTTAACAATAATTTAAACTTAAGTAATGCTGTATTAAAATGCCAACATGGTAAGACGCCCGATTATTGGCTGTCAGTTATGTCGATTTTTTTCTCTTCTCAAGCGTAATTGCTTGTGAAAGGCAAACATGTATATTAGAGAGATTACTGAGGAAACGTGTGGCGGAAAAGATGAAGTGTACAATCAAAGACCTAAGCCATTGGCTGGAACGGTCCAGTAAGTTAATCACATTACCTCAAACACATAAGAAATTAACCGCGAAGACGATGATGTTCAAGCACCTACTCACGTACCTACAGACATTAGCAGGTCGTTCCACCCTAAATAAATTGAAGTTGTATCAAAATGCAAATACGAGTAACATAGCGATTTGTCCGTGGCAGATTATAATCTGAGATGAATGTATCATTGTGCATTCGGCCCGCTGGATAAATAGTGCCAATTGCTGGGGCAAATCGTGGCTATTTGTTTGTCAAACTGAGTTTGAGACACATTTTGTGTTCCGAATTACGTTTCTGGGATTGGATTCGTGTAGACTGTTAAAATACCTATGTTACAAACAAGCTGAAATTAGGATGATTTACATTTCTATTTGTGTTCCTACGTATTGTTTCCTTATTGTCTCATTGGTCTAGTTTATCAGAGATGTGAAACGTTAGATCCTCATGTATTTTCCTAGGTATTTATGATTATCTAAGAAAAAGTAATTGCGAAAAAAATTACTTCATTTGTTTTCGTGTCTTCATTGCTCCAAGAATGATGACTCGGCAACAGCCTATTTGGCAGTCAAGAAAATGTTAGACAAAAGACGACTTAAAGATACCAAAAGTCAATAAGCAGTTTTTATTCCCGTTTTATCAATGACACACTTGTCTCGACTGACGACGGTATGATGGCGCCAACAAAACAGGTTCTATATTTATGTAACCTCCTTACGAATTCACTGATTAATATTCACAACGCACGTGTCAGTTGTTTAATTATTAACCATATTTTAATATCTACTTTTTATATTTGAGTACTTAAGCATTAAGTATCGTGTTACCTTTATGGCATAAATGTCGTCGTATTTACTCATTGGGATTAACCTACTGAACCTTTACGGTAGTTCCTCTGAGAATACAGTAGTAACTCTTTTTGAAATATAGCTTAATTGGTATTTGGTATTCTATATTGTCCCACTGCCAAGAAGAAGCATCCCGCTTCAACCTTCAAATCACCATCTTTATCCAGGTCGGCTGCGAAATCTCTTGCATTTATAGCTATAAAACTTTGATCAGTAATCTTAATAGCATCCTCTATTTCATCTACGAATATACAGAAGCATTAAAATTACATAGCAATATCTTAAATTTTATTACTTTCGGGAAATGCGTAGGTATGTATGAGTAGTTTCACCACGTTTACCAGCTAAAGTTAATGCCTTACACCAGTAGCAGCAGGTTAAGCTACCGGTACATGGCCACTGATAGCCTATGACATGGGATTACTTGAGTGTATAACATGTATACTGCCTGTAAATTTTCAGATTATCGACTTAGTATAATTTAGAATTCTTGCTGTGAAATTATTATAGTCCGAGTGTGACATTTCTATTGCTTGGTCGAAGTGATGTTTGTGTAGTCTTCAATTAAGCTGTCTTCTATTTCGAGAGCGGAAATGAATTTGACACGGACACTTTTGGGTACTGGTTTTCCCAAAAAACACCTTTTTTCTAAAATAAACTTTATGAACTCCAAATAAATTCATACCTAAATCAAGAAAAATGTATAAGTTGTGGTAAATATTTTCCATATCCTTGTAGACAAATTCATAAATAAACAATACAGCCTTCAATCGATTTCTCGGTACAATGACGAGATCCTTGCATCGCGCGATACCAATTTCCGTTTGGTGTTTTTAAAAAATTGCAACCTTCTGAGTCATTGCTGGCAATACTAACAGCCAACAGGTTTTGTTCTGACATCATTTGTTCTCTCGCTGTGGATGTAGAAGTCACGTAAGCAAGACCACGATGGTGAATTAGGCTGCCTATCGTTGCGAAGTTGAGTTAATTCTAGGTATTATAAATTCTGACTATTTGCATTTGTTGATAGCTCTTTTGCTTATGTTGTTTTTATTTTCATTCACCTAATTTTTGTGGTTATGTGTTTTTTTTTCAATGATTATTAGGAATTATTTTAGGTGATAACTGCGAATAACTGGTACACATGCATGTAAGTACTACATTGAAGATTTTTGTGTCATTATTACTGAAGAAGTCGCTGCATGACTTACAAGATGAAGCAAACAAAAGCAAAGGGCGTAAAACGAACTAAAAATACACAAACTGTGGAACGACCAACACTCAGTCAAAACCATAATGCAAATTAATAAACAAACAAGATCAGAATTAATCAAATACGGAAATCATTAAATCAAACGCGAGATGGAACTCTCAGTTGATAGACATTCAAACACAGATCTCGATAGGCTTCTTAATCAATCATTTAGCAACTACTGCCCATTGATTTACTACGTTTATTACTCATATTATTTATTTGTGATACGGAATGATACATGTTTCTCGCTATCTATTAGTGCATCCAGAGAAATCTCTGTGTTTATCGCTTCAAGGAAAGCGTTCAACATCTAACAGGCTAGAAATACTTTCATATAGAAAAATCTGTTATTATTAATGAATGGTTTATGATTGGATAAGGAAATTGATATAATTTCCTTAGTTAATGAAGTGTACTCAAGTATCTATCTTGTTTTATGACATCTGTGTATTCATGCTCGTTACGTACCTATGACTGGTTCATTATGATGCAATAAAATTGGCATTTAGAAGTGTTGTTATAGAAATAAGTTTTTGTGGATAGCTCAATGTACTAAAGTCAGATTTTAAACAAACATCTGCAAGGCTCCGCAATATTTCTTTAAATAGAGAAATTGAGCCTGTGACCCTACACACAAAGGTACCGCTACTGCAAATTGGGTCGTCAGATTTATGTTAAACAGATATTCTGCGTGCGAACAGCAAAAGTATCGTTGTACGAACATAAGTATGGGGGATTAGTGTTTTGTTCGCTAGATGGCACACAGCAGGGGTCAAAAAGCTATCTTACAATCGTAAAACCGGATCGTCGTTTGTATCCCAACAAAGCATGGGCTGAGATGCAGTTTTGCATTACGAAAACAGTATGCATCCTACCTCGGTCTTCGGGGCCCTAAAATGTAGCATCAACAACAAGATTGTTCCATTTAAAGTTTATTCCCGGCGGTGTGGTACGATTTAAATTGTGATAGTCTTAAGTGTATGTTCCCAGGTACCCACACTATATTAGGTGCGTAAGTTACGCTGGCTGAATACTTCGGTACTTGTTAAGTTTGCGAGCGACCTTTAGCGAAATAAATAGAGGTGTTAAGTTACTCCAGAAGTGGCAACAACATAAGGGTTTCAGTGGCTTTCTAACTTTTATGTTAGGTTGCTAGTTCAGTGCTTAACTATATTTTTTCTTTATGCGACATTTACGACTCTCGAGGGGAAATAATGTAGGTGGATCACGCCCACATTTTTTTCAAGGTTTTATAGGTGGTTATCCTGTTCAGCCTTGTTGATACTTGCTATCCATAAAACGTTTACATTGATGTTTACACTTACGTGCTCACATAAATCTACATTCTCATAACTTGTGGATTCAGTTTTCCTCTTAAAAATAATACCAGCCTCTTCCCACACAAAAAATAGCATTGATCACGAAGTCGCTTTTCACTTAGTTTTCTTACAACCAATGTAATCTTCTATCGTTTTCAGAAAATATAACTTCCCAACACGAGTGCAACAAATCAAATTGAAATCACACTCCCGTATTTAACCAACCCGATTTTTACCAATAGTACTGACATGAGCACATTTTAACGTCCAGCGGGCGATGTTAGCCGCATTGTGGCGGTATTGGCCGATGTTAACAAATGTTATCGACTGGCCGTGCCGTTGACATGGCCGTTATTAATGATCCCACTATCTATCTACACCGGTAATATCTAACAATATTCGGTACATGCGATATTATTGTTTTTGTCGTCAGATTTAGGAGGTTGGGTGGTCCGGGGGACTTGATTACATGACAGCTATGTGAGACCGTATTTGTTTTACAAAAGAGAAAGTTAAAGAGAAAGATTTAACTGTAAAACCAGCTAAAGTTTAAAACAATTGCCAATTTACGACTAAAAAGCTCCAAACTTCTTCGTACCAAGAAGAAACAGTAACGATCCAAAAAGATGCGCCCACGACTTCCTTATCCATGATTCAATTAAAGATTATATCTTTTCAATGCCATCACAAGAAATTGCGTGTAAAAAGATGAATTCTTCCTTCTTCCAGCGTAGATTGAATGCCATCGTCCGTTTATGTGGTGCGACCATAAAACGTGTCACGTGATTGCTATCGGCATTCCTCTCCCTATCTGAGGGTATTTACGGCGAAATTTTATCACAAGCCGGTATGAAAGAGGGACAGGTTTCAGTCGCCGTGGGACGAACTGGCCGACTGGACCCGCTTATATAAGCTTCGGTATTAAGTGTTGAATGTGTACATTTAAATTGGTGTCGCCGTCTCAAGGGCATTTGTTTATCTGGAGCGTGGGTGATGGCTTCCAATATTTTTTTTCTCTGATACATATCGTGAGATCTGAGAATTATAAAATGTCAAACGCGCTCGTTGCATTTTGCTCGAAAACCTTTAATCCAAATGAAGTGCGCGATAAAGTACACAGCTGTAGATTAAAGTTTAATTAACTCCTTCCTGAGTTGCCGATGCCTGTCTATTAAATCGTCGTAACGTTTATAATGTGAAATCTGATTAAGTTGTCGTCAGAAGGCTAGGTTTCATTATAATGCCTTCAATAATGTTCTGCCTCTAAATGTCTCATACGCAATTACTGTCAATGGTGTTACAAAATTACCATTTATTCATTTATTCGCACCATAAGGTGTTAATTTAGTTATTGGAGATTTACTATTTATAGAACGAGTCTTGCCAACACAACAGGTTTGTAATGTGTTCAGGAAATAACTATTTCACCAAAGTAAACATACGACGGGAACCGTATTAATTTTGATAAATTGTCGTATAGGCGCCGTATTTCAATATGGCGGAGTACGTTGCACGGACTTTGCGCGGGCGCACCGCACGCAGCTTGTTAGGACAGTCAGGCAGCACTGCGCATTTTTCACAAAGATGGCGGGCGTATGTTACCTCTTGGCGCCAACCCACTCGATAACCGATATACCAACGATTTATGATGACTGCCTCCATTTTATTAGTTCTGCACTCAATCGACAGTCGTACGAATTTAATCGAATGCTTTATTAAAAATAAGTTATGACTATACCGCCTCGCCATTAAACGGTTTGAATTATGTTATGATCTGTCGGTTGTTTGTCGGTGCTGTTTATCAAAGTGCCTTTATTTGAAAACAAAAGTGATCATACGATAGATCAACGGCTTATTGTCATTTATAACGGTTTATATTGGCAACACCTGGAGTCCAGAATAGAGCTTTTCCGATTCTAAGTGGCTGGTAATAAAACCAAGTATTTAACTTAACTATCGGTAGTTCGACGGCTGTAATTCAATAGAAGACTCCGAACGCATTTAGAGAGTTTGGATTTCCTGAGAATAGTGTTAATAACTCGTTACTAACTGTATTACCTAGGAGAAGTCGTAAATGTGTCCACACTGGATAACGATATTAGGCGAGCGGTTAGCTCTTAGGGTATGAAGATATAAAAGACATTCACTAAATCTAATAAACCGACGCAATTTAGGATACAGGTATTTATTATCTAGCAATTTAGATCATATATTTTATAGAGCTTAGGTAACCATCTGCGCAATCTCCTTGAACTTTGCAAAAAAGTGTATTGAACCTTAGCTGGCCGGAGTGGTGGGGGGCATATAAAACGCGAGTGCATAACTGATTTATCGTCAGTATCGTCGCGGCGTACGTGGGCGTCATATCTCTCTGATAACATAGTTCTACCGATCTAAGTTCCGACTTGCAGTTCAATCTCGACTTAGCATCTTTCAATGTAATGGGTTTTCGTTACAATGATTTATGTTTTGTTTATGCACAGAGAGAGCGAGGATATCCTATTCAAATGACAATTCTATTTTAGTGTTTGTTCGGTAAATGAATATGTTTGCTTAGATATTCTTATGATTTATTAGGATGGTTTTAGTATGCTATAATATTACGGTTGGACACGATTTTCTAATAAATCTTATTTATTGCTTGCTTCTGTTTGAAGAGAATATATGATGAAATTAATTACAAGTTGTACTATCGTCGTAGATGATATTATTCTATTGCACAATATAAACGTGAATTACCCTCCAATTGCTACATTAGCACTTTTTACTCGTATTTGTTTAAAAATTCGTTAACTTACGGGTTCTTTAGAGGGTTTTGTTCGAAAATAAATAATTGCAACGGAAATGTTCCTACATTCTTTGTTCGTCAGTTTTTTAGTCTTCTTCACAGACACCTAGCTAGGTAACTGAGGGCCTACATAAGTGGTAATACAAATTTTCGGTACCTTACGTCAGTTCCTTTAGATTTTTGATTTTTCCTTCATCCTATAATGGTTGAGCCTTATCTGGCAGCACGGTTTTAGATGAGGTTCAACCCTAATATGTACTATTTTCAGGTACCAGGGCTAAGTTAACGCTAACCTACATTGCACAGTTCGTTCCACATTCTCCTACACATTTGGCAGTTCAAGTTTTCTAACTGAAAGACGTATTGGTACACTAGTTTGTATGTAACCGACATTTTCTACACTAACGATTAGCTTGTCTTGATTATGTTATATCCGTACTGGGGACACATTTTATTCAAGAACTGACTGGAATCAGTCAATTATACCATATTGGTTTACGCAAAACAGCTAGAGGTGAGACCTAGAAAGCGATTCTGCAAGTTTATATGGGTATGTAGAAAAACTTCTTTCTGTTCAGTATGTAAATGAATTAATTACTGACACCTAGTGTGGTGTTGATACAGGATTTACATGTAAATAACGATTGAAATTCGCGTAAATTTCGTTTTCGTTTGGTTTTATTACAATATTAAGTAAATGTATTCTTTCGTTAGTGCTGCCTACTTGGTAAATTATATAGGTAGGGCTCTTTTAATTAAAATACTTATGCTAAATTCGGAACTTCTTATTACTAGTCAGTGATAAACAAAATTACATTGATTTGAAATCATATCCTAAGAACACTCTTCGTCCGCCCCAATTTTGGAGCTTCTTCTTCGTACTATTAAATTTTATTGGTCCAATACTGCGCAACTTCCGACGATGCAATAGAAGTTAGAACTGGCGAAGTATTGGGCCAATTTTTGTGTTGCCTCTAAAGTTCTGACTAAGATAAACAATTTCGTAACCCCATAATAGTTTACAACTCGCTAAAGAAAGACAAAGGTACGAACTGAAATGTAAATTAACGATAATTAGAACTTTACTACGCAAGGCGCCATACAATTTGAACTATCGTAGAAAATTCTGTTGCCGGAAATGACGTATTTGAGTGTACCCGACAGATTCTTTACTGATTATGACTACTGTCATTTGTGTTATTAAGATAATGAGGAGCTAAATAGTTTCCTAGAAATGTGGAAAGTAAGAGAGTGTCTTGTATGGATTGACAAACTTGTTAAATATTTGTCATTTTTATATTTTTTCGCTATCTAAGGAAAGAAAGTTAAATTTTGAAACTTATGAGTCAGCCTTGATGCTGAATTGGTCTTCCAATATTTTAACCTTTTAATAAGCCAAAGCAAACTTTGTTTGAAAAAGTAATGAGAAAAAAAGTGTTACTTTTTTACCAGCTCCTAAAATATGAGGCCATTTAAATATAAATCTTATGTCATGTAAAAAAATGTAAAATAAAACTACATATACTAACATACGTTTTTATCAATAAAAAATAATTGAATCATTTACCCGTCAGTGCTGACGTGTTAATGTGCAATAGAATCAATAAACCCCTCCATCCACCGCAGTGACTGTGGGCTATAATTATTGCTGGGCAGTGTAAATCGTCATTATGATAGAAATCGGTGACGGAAACACTGCGAGTACTGCTATAATTGAGCAGTTGTGTTCGGCAATACAAATAAATATACTTAGTTTGTAATAACCCTAAATACTGACGCAGTTAGCAGTTAATTGTGTCCCTTTATATTTTGTCTGCTTTTGTTACCATGTTTACATAATTTACTGTTTTTGTTTAAACATTAAAGCATTTGTAATCGTTTAGTTTAGTTACAAAATTATTGCGACTGATTTACATCTGAAAGGCAATACGCTGTCTTGGCAAAACAAAACACTAGATAGATACCTATCCTAATCAGTTTAGAGAAGAAAATGTACTGTAACTGACTTCGCAAATACCACAAAGAAGTTTTTACTTTACCATTTCTACGAAGAAAACAATCTTATAAGGTTTTTCGACAAAGGAGGGAAGGAAAAATAAATGTAATAAAACCTAGTTTCATATCTACAGTTCAAAGGAGTTAATATAAATCTGTGCGAGTGGAAATTCTTACAATTTTGTCATGTCCGGCCATCTGTTGCTTTCCATAAAAGTTGTAGTTGAACAATGTTTATGAAAATTTCCAAAATTTTTAAAACATACGTTTTTCAGGTCTTGCGGGTTGCGGTTCAGTCGTAGCATTTATTTTTCTTTTCAGGAGCGGCAGCGATCTATGCGCGGTCTTTTTTTTAATACCCTTTCTTTTTGCAATCTTCAGGTAATTATCAGGTTGCTTGTTGATTATTCGCGGGCTATCCTGACGCTTTCGCTTTAATTTGTTTTAAAACCAATGTGAGCAACCGTTTTTGATCTCACCAGATGGCGCCACTGTCGCGTAAGATCATGTCAATAATTCTATTTTATACTTTATACTTTTTATACCAATAACTACATAAAAAAAACTTTATTACGTATAACAATATATTATTGTAAACTTACCTAGTATCAAAAAAAGTAAAGTAAAGTAAAGTAGTTAGTAAAATTATGTGAAAAAAAGCACGCAACGCGCGAACATTCTATGACATCTTACATTTCGGTGACCTCGCGCTACACTAGCGCCTCTAGCGGCGAATTCATACTCGATAGCCCCCATTGGATGATTGTAACCAACAATTAAACGTATTAGTGAAGTGTTATTATTCTGTTTATTCCATTTTCAAAGGTCGCATGTCATGGCAGCATAGCCAATACGTCGACAAACAAGTAATGGCTCATAAAAATAATTGTTATAGTCACGTTGAAGAGTTTTTCGATCCCATTTTATTTAGAATTTCCAATTGTGTTCAGTTTATGTTGATTCAAAGTCGTTTTCATTCAAAATGTGTAACTTTTATAGCTATAACTGTATGTTGGTATGTTTTCACGCAGTGTTGAAAACATTTGTATTTAATCAATGTATGGAGTCGTGTTTGGTTGAAATGGTTTCAATAATGTTATTACTATTACGGTTGACTTATTGTTACGATTATGACTTCATTTGCCTAGCTCTCTGCAAGAATCCCAGCATCCAAAACCCATTTCGTAAGACTGTTGCCAGGTTAAAATGTAATCAATATTTGATGTTTCAGTCCAGCTGGTACCTATTTTGGTTACAGATAATCTTTAAGATTGTTCTTCGTTATATTTTTTATTAAACATGTAGGTAATACGTATATATATTTATTAAGGTACGGACAAATTGCAGATGCGGCTTCGAATTTCGCATCGGCACACAGTTTCTTGTGATCCTTTAAAGCCTGGCAAAGATAAAGTCAACTTTAAGGTTTAGTGGCTGTTACTTAAGATTTGAAGCAGCAGAGCAACTGATCTAGAACTTGATCAGGTTTTAAACCAGTGGTTAGATTTACACAGTGAAACATAACAGCTCGCGTGCAAACTTGTCGTGCAAAATTCATAACGTATAAAGGCGGGCACACACTTGCAGCAAGTAATTGAGGCGTAAAGCCGCGATTACATCGGCGCGGGTGGCGTTGTCTCGACACGGGGCCGTATCTTAATTGATTGGACCGTGCCCATTACACACCATTGACTTTGGGATACTTTAGGGCTGGCTATTAATGTAGTCCGATTGGAATATTTAAGGACCGAAGTGTCCTTGAATGTTTTAGAGTTGTGTAACCCTGTATAAGACCTAAATTACACCTTTTGTCTTTTTTTTTTGTTTTTGTACTAAATGGCAATTAAAAATCCACAACAGAGGACTTAGTTTAAGATGATGGCACCATGTGTCAAAGATAACCGTAGTCACTGACGCGCTGACGCGTTAGAGCACATATTAAAAATAAACCACTTCTCCAAATTCAAAATAATAAAGGTATACTTAATGCTTTTTTATTTTAAAGTGTGGCAGCCCTAAGCTGCCCTAGCTTAGGGCTGCCACACTTTAATGTCATGCATACATTTTATGTGCGTCGTGCGTCTGTATCTAACCCAACTTAACCTTGAGATAATTCGTGCGTAATTTGATTTAAGATGTCGATATTTCGTCAAAGTAAGCTCGCTTGTTAGTACGGGGCTCGTTACTGTCCCAAATGTCAATAGGACACTTTCGCTGAAGTAAAAATCGATTTGTGACGTGAAAGAAAGTAAGTTGTTAGTTAAACTGCTTGTAATTTTCCTTTTTATGTTTATTTTACATTGACATAAATCAGGTTGTGATTGATTTGGTCGATTTGTCATTACTTTCTTCGTATTTTTTTAGCATTATGGGCAAAAAAGCCATTTAATAAACTCATTATTTGCAACTCAGGACGTCTTGCTAGCTACCAAGCTTCATTAAACGTGTTAAAAGTAACAGTTGTGCAATTTCCACTTATCCTCAAATTACCTAGAGTCTTCATTGCATATTAAACCGTTTTATATCAATTTATAACGAAAACCCATCAATCATCAATCATCATCAATTAATAGAAGTTACGCACTCATATATCTTTAACACATCAAGGGAATCTTTAAAACCCAATATTACGCAACATTCATCTCTTTTTGCGGTCTCGTTATAAATACCCAGCTTGTTACAAGTGTAACAAATCAAAACGAAACATGTTACAATGTGTAACAAATCATATATCGTGGAATATATCATGCTGTCATCCGAGACCCCGGGGCTCCGAACTTCTTGTAACTTTTCGTATTATTTTTTCGATATTGAAAGGGTTATTTCGGGAGAATGCTGATTGTATGTAATTTGGGCGACTTTCGAGTGTTTGCGAGATCGTTTGAAGAAAATTCGGGGGGGGGAAGCAAATGATAGAGATGGAAAGGAACGTGGAATGTCTACCTATTTTTGAACTTTTGTGATGAATTGTAGGTTATGGACATCACTTCGTTGAACAGACGAATAAAACCAGCAAGAAAAAAACTATCAGTTAGACTCGCTCCATGTAAAATACTGTATTCAGATGCATACGGTTAGAGTCGAGGCCAACCACAACATGTTGGGCAAAGGCAATGCAGTTGTTTGTATATAGAAAAACTGTCAATGTGGTATAATTCAAATTGTGAACTTTCATTCGGCCATTAAAACTCACAGATCAAGCAATTAAAATCGCCACTATAAACAAACAAACAAACCCAATCTCGCAGAAAAGCCCACTATACACACATCCTAACAGCTAACAGTGTCGTCAACACCGTCTGCAAACGACGACAAATCGGCTCATCTCAAAAGCATCACGTATTCTTTTATGCATCATTGTGCAACAGGGATGCAGCGCACGCGTCGACCCACACGTAAAATTTGTAATCGGCTTGCATTCGGTTTGTCGTAAATAAACGAGTTAGCACAGCCCTATTCGGTAGGGATGCCTGCGAGTTTTATCTACCTTTTTATAACTTTTCCTGGAACTTCCAAGTTGGAATCAGGTTCTGTAGGCATTATATCGTGGTTGTTCTTGAGTTTTTGCAGTATACTCGTAATTGTTATGGTCACTAAGTTAAATGATTTTTTGTTGATTGCCGACGGAAGTGTTCAGTCACTGATCGTCGATTGAGATCGAGTAATTTTAGAAAAAAAGAGAAATGTAGTATGTGTTTCAGTTTTTCAAATGCCTGCAGTGTAGTTTGTTCTACTTTTTCTTCCACCATTCTTAATGTCACCTCTTTCTGTAACCATTCCTTCGTCTTATCATTAGATTTATTTTTACTCTTTATGATAGCCTTGTTTGTCCTTGCTTGTCGCCGTTTTTCTTCTTATTCTGTTGCGTTTCTGGCCTTTCATATTTTTGCGTTATTCTTTCATCAGTCGGCAGCCCTATCCACCCGTAGTGTGGTGGGCGTCCTGGATTTATGCGTCGCGCCGAATTTTAGACGTGCTCACTCGGTGTGCACAATTTGCACGATAATATTCATCGCGCATAATGCGTTACTTATGTTTTTTCTTATCATCCAAACAGGTTGCAAAAATACAGTTTTGAGGAGTGGCTCCGTGACAATTAAAAATTAGGAGCAACAAACTGTGATTTAGGTTTACCCAATCCGTTGTTAAGCTTTGTAAAATCATTTACGAGGAACTTAATGCCAAGTTGAGAAGTCAGTCTATTGGCGTAGGTTTGATTAAAATTAAGTTTATTTTAAGTTTACGTCTGTAAAAGTAGCAATTTATAATAACATACGGTCGTACTAAGTGTGAAATTTAGGCCACAATAAACGTCTGCAGCATATTTTGCCTCGCCTGCTTGCAAATTCGATATTTATGCGTCGTTAGGCCAAATTTCGACCGCACAAGTGGCCGCAAACGACCAGTGTTTACCCGAGGTCTTAATAATGCATCGATTAGACTTTTATGTCAAGGAACAGTCACAGGACTCACTGAAATTTTACCTTTGTGGTATTCAATATTTTGCTTGTGGCAACACTGGCACTGGCACAATTTCATTTTATTATTGGCAATCGCATGTTCCTTATTTAAAATTAAGGTGGAAGCGCAAGGGCAGCCCGCGAAATTTAAATTTTCTCAAGATTATTGCAATTTGCAGGTCAGTGTCAAGTTGTATGTTGATGCTCTCCAAGTTCATATAATCACATTCAATAGCTATTTCATGAAAAAGTCACTTTTTGAGATTATATGAACTTAAAGGGTTGTATTGATGATTTGAATGATTATAATTCTGTAACTCCATACGTGTTACTGGCGCGATTCATATGTTCATCAACATACAACCTAACACTGACCTGCAAATTGCATTAAACGTAAGAAAATTTAAATTTCGCGGGCTACCCTTGCGCATCCACCTTAAGTAGACTGTTCGAATATTGTACGTGCGTCATTTGCAGCGCGGGTACTGCAGCTTTATTTGAATTCAGAACATCCAGGCGTTTGACCTCATGCTCATGAAAGTAAAAGACTTATACTTATGGAAGTCAGTGACAGCGAAGTTTGTACACAAACTAAAACTTTTAGTTTTCTTGCAAGAATCACTAAAACTTTTGGTTAATTTGCTTATTTGGGTACATTAACTTGTATCTTACAGTGATGTGGTAAAATTAAGCAGCTTGCCAGCGTATCTCTGCACGAAAAAAAAAACTTTGCTTAAATTATTATAAAATACCAATAAACTGAATCCACAAAGCGCTACCTGCAATCAAATCTTCTTATAAATAAAATATTTGCTTAGCAACCTATAAAAAATAAAATTGTCTCTCCGCTCCACTCCTTGAAAACCTCAATAATAATAAAAACCAAAATAGGTATTTTAAAATATCAAAAAATTGTTTGCATTATCATACAAAAGGCGTTCAAGTCATCGTGTTCATTATGCCAACGTTCGGCACGATCCCCGAACATTCAACGAATATTAATAATATTAATAACCATATCTGTCAAAGACGCCATGTTTTTTCTTCAAAATTTTAATCAGGTAGTTCAGCTTTTCAACATTTTACAGTGCAGCATGGTTCTTTTGGCGTTTGAATGACACTAGCAGGAGGGCGCTGTTGGTAAACATTTGCGAAACTATCTGTGGAAATTATATTGAAAAACGTTAGTTCAGACAACAGCCGCACGCCAAAATAACCATGCAATACTGTACTTCGAAATTGTACAATTACTAGGCGAATGGATATTTGACAACCTTTAGAACCTTTAAAATTAATTAAAGATGTTCCAGTTAAAAAAACTTATTGCAGTATTCTTCATTATTATAATGTAGGTTTATGGTGATCATTCAGTTTTACGGTAGTTAAACTACACGTCATAAAGTCAATTTATTGAATTTAATTAATATATGCAAATATTATTATGACCACCGCGTAGTGTTGTGCAAAACAGCCGAATAATTTCGCATTTATTATTTTAGTTTTAAATTCTACGAAAATAAGCAAAAATAAACCTAATCAATATGAAACTAACGTCATATTTATTTATAAATAATCCTAACAATGAGTTTTATGATGGAGCGCCTCCATCGTGGATGTGCCGAGACTTTAAATGACTTTAAACTTTTATGAATAGATTTTATTCTGACAGTTTGATTTTATTCAAGCGATAATATTTGAAGAGGCTATGAAAATAAGGAAGCATTAGTGGTATTATTGCGTCTAATAATATTTTGTTTGGATTTCATTTTAGTTTTGAAACGCAATCGGTTCTTTAAAATCACCGTGAGTTTTATTTATTTTACGGCGTTATAAAATAATTTCATTATTTTGTGCCCGATAAAACATATTTTTATGTTTCTTTAGATATTATTTTCTTAAAAGTACAACCATAAAGTTAAACATTTTCTTAGGAAATGTATTTATCTACATAACATCCTAAATGACAGTTTGTTGTGTGCTGTAGTTTCACTACTAAGAGTGTAGGAAACATCAAATAAAAACGACATCATTGTTCAGAACAATGACTGAATAGTGCAATTCAAACCCTTTGATTTCATCACTTAAGTGGTGTGGCAAAGGAAATCCCTTTCATTACAACTCAATTATAGGGACCTACCTACCGCAGACGAAGTGTCAACTTATGAATATACATAAAAATGGGAACCGTGACGTAATGACATCGTGAGCAGCATTTCCTTTCCGTTTACGGCCTCGGCTTTCGGCTTCGAAAAAAATCCAAATACATGAAACGACGGTGTCTATAAGAGACGGAAATGTGAAGTAGCGGTTTTGATGTAGCCGCCGCATATGGAAAGACGTTTTTAAGCATAGTGATCATCACTTGACTTGTTTTGAAATACAATGACCGTTTTTGTTGGTTTCAATTCAACTGATGCTACCCGTGCAGAACTGTCATTGTATATCAAAACTCGCCAAGTGATGATCACTATGAACTGTCAACAGAGATACGCAATAGCCCTGCTGATGCTTTAGAAGTTACCGTTACACGTGTTGCTGGGTAATCAACCAAGGATTTAATTTATTTTCATCATGGTTACTACCTACTATCTCTCGGTCTCTGCGGACAAATCAGTAGCAGAAAACTTTGATGTCGACGGCTATAATTCTTGGAATTTTTACTATCTAAACATCAAAGCACCTTTTAGGTAGTTCTAGTTCTCAGAATGACTCGTAATTACGTCAGCTTGTAAACTTAGACTTAAAGTGTCATCGTAATACCGAAAAACAAAGTCCAAAAGAAGCGGAAAAACTTGTCAAATAAATAGTGTTGTCATAAAAACTTTCTTGTCGCGCCTGTTTGAACGACTTCCCTTAATCGTTAAAACTGTTGTGACTACGTTATAATATAGTTAATAGCGCAACACTCGTTAACGCTATAACGGCTAATTATTACAACACTAAATTTTAAAATAACTGTTGAGATTTTGATCGCGCCTTCAATGTTGTCTTTGCTCTATCTACACTCTACTCTATGGTTTGTTTAAAAAAAAGAACCGTTAAGTTTATGTTTCGATATTTATGGACAGTTAATGAACTAAAGAATTATGAATTTAAAATATCGTCTTATATTTTATGATTTCCTTTGCTTTATTAAACTGGATTTAATTTATTATAGAATTAAAAATTACGTAAGTACGTACCTACCAACCGAAATACTTAGGTACAATGATTCATGCCAATCAACATACATACAGTTTATAGATTATTTCGCAGTGAACATAAACTATAAATATATATTTTAATGATGATTGAATTTCAATATCATGTTTGATTGGTTAATCACGTATAAGAACTTTAAAGAGCTCTTAAATGTGTAGGTTATGCCTACCTCTAGCCGGGTATTAAAATGAATGATTAGAAACTTCTATGAAAAATCATGGTCAAAACGAAATAAGAATGCGCGTCCCCTTGCAAATAAGAAACGCCACACACGACACCATCCACATACGACCACAAACAAATCAAGCCAATAAATATATTTTTCCTTCTCTAAAAACATTTTTAAACTCCCCATACAAAATGTTTAAAACCGTGCAGAGTTTAGGTGTTCTCGTCACGTCCCTTGTCACATGGTGGTAGACAATGGGGTATAAATTACGGCATTAGCACGCCAGCATGGGACCCAATAGGACCCCATGGTAATTCACCATAGCAGAGGTCGCGCCGTGCCTCCGACATCATACGGTTTTATGTGAGGAAACTTGTGCCATGGATTATTAAAACTATAGAATAGGAAACCATGTTCTGTGGGGCATGATTTATTAAATTTTAGTGTACGGTCACGGTTGTGATTTTCCAAGGATTATTGGAGTGGAATCAGTGTTTTGTGCACGCTGGTAATCGCTTTAAATCTCTGTTGGAATTTATGATCATCATCATTGTCATCGAAGTGGCAATTCAAATTTTTCGTACATCTAAAATTGACACTTCGGTGCCTGCCTGTTCACAAGTCCCGGCTATTGTTGCCATTTATTTACGAAAACATAGGTTTGGCTTATTTCGTCGAGAAAAAACTTAACATTTTTTTTTACCAGATCAACACGTTTGCAATTCGATTATGCTTATATATGTCTACACTATCAACTTTGACAGCTAGTTGTACATGTACAATGCAAATAGTGATGCGAATAAGTTGTCATAAAACCTGAATCATAAGTTGACATGGTAACCCCGATTGTTCTAGTTGGAAAAACGAATTTGTCTGCTTTACAAAACTAATTAAGACGCATAACACTAATTATCTTTTATGATTTAGCCGTTAATCCGACGAGAATGGGAGCTTATAAACTTAAAACATGAACTTTGTAATGAAGCCTACACTAACTAATTATTGTAATAACTAATGGTCATTAAAATGTAGAAGCAGTTAATTAAGCACATAGTAATTTTGAGCTTCATTTCAATATCTTCTCAGAAAAACTGGAGCAAAAAATCTGTCTCAAACTTGTGAAAATGTAAGTATGTTTGTAAGGTCTGTCTCTTTATTTCTAACGCTTTTTATTATTTTAGCTTAATATAATACCAGAACTCATTAAAAAGAGCCCTAATTACCGAAATAACGGTTATTGTGATGTGAAACGAGAGCAACTTTATTGAAAACAGACTAATTCATGGCCAAATTTAGAGCTCTAAATTTAACATAATGAATTGTTAGAACGTTTGAGATTGAACTAAATGGGTGATATATATAACTAATACTAATTAGCCCTAACTTTGATGAGCTTTCCATAACTATTTCGCATTGTTACAATGTAGGTACCTACGTCAATAACTAGTCACGTTTTTTATTACATGAAACATTCTTTTAAATCATTTTTTAATGTTTCTATTCTTATTTTAATCCAATTAATCTTGGATTAGGAATTCACGTTTTACATTAATTTAGGCAATATTTCTTCATATTTTAATATTCTATTTTACGTTTTGTAAGTAGGTACCTACTTTAAAAATTAACGACATCGTAAATTAAATATGGAACTATTAAATTGATTCTGCTCTAATTGCCGACAGATGTCGTTTGTCGAGCTCAAAAAAAAAGTAAATTCAAATATGGCTACTTTCCTCATATGGGCTGATAGAGACATAAAAATTTATGAATTCGTGAACCGTTTGATGTATCCGCGCTTCCTTAAATGATTTTTATAGCTGAAAAGATATATTGTAACCATACAGTAGTTTGTTTTTATTCCTATTTTAGAGTAACTGACATTTAACGTCTTAGCTTACTTTCTCCAACTGTTAGATTTGATTCATATACGCCAGGTGACATGTTTATTGGTCACGGTAAAGAGGAAATCAGATCAAAAGGAGAACACGTAATGTGAGTCGTTCCTAATTGTTTCTTTTGGTGCGTTTAAACTTATTGATGGTACGTGCTCGTCCATTGCATCAAATGTCTTATTTCAATAAATCAGTCACGAGTTCACGACATTGAATATTTTAATTAATTAAAAAGTTCGTGCGTGTGTCCCATCTATTACTTTATTCCCTTATACATTACAGTAATAAGTATTTAATAATATTTAACGGAAAAAACCGTTATTAATTTACTGAATTAAATTTAACATCACATTCAATCGCGCAAGTGACAGAAGCGCATCACTATTTTGAAATAATCCGACATTTTATTAGTCGTTATTTTTATATTTATATATTATCTACCAATAAATATAGAAAAGACTACCGTGCGTAGGCAATGTTAATAATTTATTAATAAATAAAGTGTGTTATTTAATTACGGTTCACGACACCAATTTGTAATATGAATGTTTGACGTCGGCACTTTGTAACACCAATGGGCGTAGAAATGTCTGATAGTTATGTGTTAGGTCCCGTATTGCTTACAACAGATATTATAATTAATAATTAAAGTTTGTAAGACACCCACGTAGTTCGCACTTTAGTAATTAATATAGCAACGGTATAAGAACAGCCAGTTTAATGTGTGAGACTTTACAAGACTTATTTCAGGTTTTATTTTCATAAATATTTTTCAGTACCTATCATATTTTTAAAAGACTGGCAATTTATTAAAAAAAACTTTTAGTACTCCTTGATTTCCTACAATTTTAAAATTAGAACGTTTAAGTAAATTGGAAACCAAATAGAAAACCAAAAATGAACGAAAACCAAATCAGAAAATCTTTTTTTATTGACAACATGTGCCTATTATGTATTTTTTAAAAATTTCTTAATAAATAAATAATTTAAAAAAAACTCAATCAATTTCACACACTCATTGTTACAAAATGACATTTCTAGAAATAGAACGTCGGAACAGTTTACAAAGCTAGTTTGAAACCACGGAGGCGTCAGGGGTCGCGCGGGGTCAGATACTCGATATGATTTATAAGTTCTAATTAGACCAGAGACAGTATCCACTGATAGCCGGTAATAGTTTCGTAATAAGGTTATTGATAGGAATTGGTAATTATAATGAGCCAGTATTCCAGTTTTGTGATACTATAGGAGTGAAAGAGTCGGATTTGGAAGTAATCTGAGCTTCGTATGATTGGCCTCTGAAGAATATAATGTGCAATAATGGACTAAAAATGAGGGACATGCACATTAGGAAATGGAAAATAGTTTCGACGTTCAAAAAGTGCTGATTTTGATTTTAATTCAAAATCTTAAATGACTTTTGACTTAAGTAGATTTTGGCAATTGCAAAATTAAACTAATAGCGGAGGATCGCTTATTGATATTGCAGTCTGAGGTAACTAAACCTGAATAGAATTATCAAAAAGCGATCTGGAGAAGACTGCATGACAAATTAACCATCTTCCTGCTCGTATCTAACCTTCCCTATTAAGTACTTATGTCAACTAATGAATACCGATTAAGTAAATGTGTTCAGTCTATTTAAAACGTAACTTATCGTAATCAGGAAGCAGTAAAACCGTTTAGCTGTAACATTTTAAACGAAACTTATTTACTCATGGCAACATTTTGCGGCCCGGCCCACCGCTAACGTATCGTGGTTTAATTAATTGCCGTTACGACCGATTTATTTAAAAACTAGCACAAAATATAGAACATTATGTAGGACGATGGTACAAAATAATCGGGTTCGCGTGTCCTTGTGGCTTTGAAAAGTGGATCAATGAGGAATGTTATTAGTTTTTATCAAAACTAGGTTCGATGATGTCAGAATGAGATCATAGATCATATTTTATTATCATGCTCGGTATCGAGATTATTTTGTTTCAAATACACTTTTTAAACTGTGTATCTAAACTCAGTTTAAAAAAAGAATAGATTTCTAGCCAGTCTCCCAAGACCAAATTTCATAATAAAGAGAAAAAAATTGAACTCCGAATATCTTGTCGTTGATTCGAAACAATACATTTCACCGTAATGATGAACCGTTACCGTTGTTGTCGAGAAAAGTGAACAATTTCATACAATACATCAGGCTATGTTGGGCAACAGCGCATAACTAGAGAAAGCTGACTGCCATCGCCTACGTACAACAATAACTAGTTTCCCTTAGCTTTACAAGTCGCAGGATGATAAGATGTTGACACCGGTAAATACTTGCTATAATCTGAAACTAACTGAATTTATTGGTATTTATTTATCTTGTTTTAGTATGGAATTTGTCAGGGACACCTTCGGCCTGGGACATGTTGAAAGACTACTGACTAAAATGTCTTTATGGATTCTTGTACGAAAAGGTTTTGGTGTTACCTACAGTATCTTTCCATTCTTCGTTTGTTTCGTTGGAGAGAGAGACTTATTAGCCTCAATGTTTCCCTCAATACAAGGTGACCTCCCAACCCTAGTTCAACTTATCTTTTGCCGTCTGAGGCATTATTTTCAACACTAAATTGAGAATAAGATCTTAATCTTAAGGTAAGTACAGGATCTCTATGAGGGCTTTTAGAATGCACATTCAAATCTCACGATTGTCAATCGCTCACACATCCATAACAGTCAAATCAGATAATGTGTTATTGACAACGATTTGTGTCAATATCACAGGATCTTACAGCAACTGACCTTTCGTACCACAAACTTTAACTTTATTGTCAATCACATACATTTATGGAAATAATTATAGTGTGCATTGACAATAATTCTCCATACTGCATAAATAAAAAGATAAATATCTACTGACATGAAAATCGATTCCATATCCTGCAATATAAACGACTAAGGTAACAAGCTGGCTTAGTTCATAAAATCTTGTTTATATTTGATACTGGCCAGAATAAATATTACACGTGATTGGAATAAAAAAATGAATTGATACGACGAAGTAAAGGTGTAAATAAAAATCAACGTATATGAGATAAAAATTGAGCACAAAGTCAAATTCATGTAAATCAACCGTACGATGGATAAAGTAAAGGATGGATCTCATCAGAAACTTTACATATATTTGCAAATTCAACCTTCAATAACACAATATTAATTTCCCTGTCAATTCTCAGCACCCTGCCCACACAAGACGCTACCAGTCGTCGATGATTAAATAATAATAAAATAAATTAAAGGCCATGATGAGAGAGGCCTAATCGTAACATGTCATTTAGCAAAACGTATGCCAGCATTAGGTACAGGGTTCGGCGTGACAGATCGCTTGGCCGCCAGCCAATCGGAGCTCGTAACAGTCGTAACATGTATGGAACACGACGCCGACCTAATCCGAGCTACGTTCGGAAATTAAATTTTTGAGAAACAATACAGTGAGCGAAGCCTGGACGGCGGAAAATTGAAACGTTTGACTCTTCACTCTTGGCCGCTTTCGTGGATAGAAAGAACTTGGTTTGGTTCAGGCCGCTTTGGCACGAATTTTAACAATTAACCTGAACGCGTTCACTAGGTACATTTATGCAGGCGTTCAAGAAAGGTCAATGTCATCATTGATGTGGATATATGTTTGGATGTGCTGATTGCGTCCATTTTCATCGGTAAATCCGGCTGTACTGTCATTCATTCTTCGGTCTGAATTTCAGTCTAAGCTAATTCTAATTGAAAGCGCAATAACATCACTCAACGCCACCCCCCTAGCAATACCGTAAGTTATGAAGTGTTTAAACGATCATCAATTCAACGCGTGCATTGCTAATAAATTAGAGTTACAATATAAATTATTAATGCTAAGCCTGCATTGTTCTATTCCTAGATTCGAAGAAGTCGGTTAAAGAGGTTTTAGTATTCAGACGAAGCGAAACTAAGCGTGTGACACTAAAAATTCTAAGAGATAATACTGGCTGGCGGGCTTAAAACAACATTATCACGCAAGGACTTTATTCATATTGTCATAAGGTTTATGTTAGAGCATAATAACAGTTAAAAGGACTGTATTGTTCTAAATTAAAAAAGAAAAGTTTTCTTTCAATTAAACCTTATTTATAGTAGTAGCTGAGCACAAAAGCGTTGAAAAGGGAGAGTGCTTCGTGAAATATTACTTCGTCAGAGGACTGAGTACTGAGAGACAGGGGGAGTCCCGTTTTGACATGTAATGAAAGAAAAATTACACGAGCCAGCCTTTGTACGTACAGTCGCCACTTTCATTTCGACGAAATTAACTTTTGGATGCTTTGCACTTGTTTTAAAAGTACTGTGGAAACGCGATGTCTAGGGTTAAAAGCGAGACGTGAGTTTATTTTTTTCCTTTTTAGGTCTATAATATTCTGTTTTAGGGAAACTTGTTTATTCCGTGAATTTCAGTTTTGCTGCAGGGTTCAACATTTAACAACATAACCCAGACGGGTTTAAAGGGAAGGTTCGGTTCTTTCCTTCGACAACTGCAGTGCACTGAAAAAAAAAAGCAGTTAGATTCACTGAAATTTCAATAAAATTAATTGTTTTGCGCGGTAACTATGGAGCCAACCGAAACAAACAGTTACTTTAAATGAAAGAAAACAATTAAGGGTAAACAGTTAATTTAACTGTTTGAAGGGCAAATGACAGTAAAGTGAAACAGTAAGAGCAAACAGTAAAAGCAAACAGTAAGAGCAAACAGTAAGAGCAAACAGTAAAATGAATCAGTAGCTCTTACTGATCAGTAAACAGTAACTATTACAGATGACAAACAGTACCTACTACTGTTTTTATAAGTAGCTTCTACTGTTATTCGATAGTAGTAGTACTGTGTGGAAACGTTATTACTACTGTTGAAATCAGTGGCAGCTACTGTTGATTAAGTATGTACTATTGTTTATCAACAGTAGCGGGTACCGAGTGAAAAGGTTATTACTACTGGTGAAATCAGTGACAGCTACTGTTGTTTAAGTATGCACTACTGTTTATCTACAGTAGCGGGTACCGAGTGAAAAGGTTATTACTACTGTTGAAAACAGTGACAGCTAATGTTGTTTAAGTATGCACTACTGTTTATCTACAGTAGCGGGTGCCGAGTGAAAAGGTTATTACTACTGTTGAAATCAGTGGCAGCTACTGTTGATTAAGTATGTACTATTGTTTATCAACAGTAGCGGGTACTGGGTGTAAAGGTTATTAATACTGTTGAGAACAGTGACAGCTACCGTTGTCTAGGTATGTACTACTGTTTATCAACAGTAGCGGGTACCGAGTGAAAAGGTTATTACTACTGTTGAAATCAGTGGCAGCTACTGTTTATTAAGTATGCACTACTGTTTTTCGACAGTAGCGGATACTGGGTGAAAAGGTTATTACTACTGTTGAAAACAGTGACAGCTACTGTTGTTTAAGTATGCACTACTGTTTATCTACAGTAGCGGGTACTGAGTGAAAAGGTTATTACTACTGTTGAAAACAGTGACAGCTACTGTTGTTTAAGTATGCACTACTGTTTATCTACAGTAGCGGGTACTGAGTGAAAAGGTTATTACTACTGTTGATTAAGTATGCACTACTGTTTTTCGACAGTAGCGGGTACTGGGTTAAAAGGTTATTACTACTGTTGAAAACAGTGGCAGCTACTGTTGATTAAGTATGCACTACTGTTTTTCGACAGTAGCGGGTACTGGGTTAAAAGGTTATTACTACTGTTGAAAACAGTTGCAGCTACTGTTGATTAAGTATGCACTACTGTTTTTCGACAGTAGCGGGTACTAGGTTAAAAGGTTATTACTACTGTTGAAATCGGTGGCAGCTACTGTTGATTAAGTATGTACTATTGTTTATCAACAGTAGCGGGTACTGGGTGAAAAGGTTATTACTACTGGTGAAATCAGTGACAGCTACTGTTGTTTAAGTATGCACTACTGTTTATCTACAGTAGCGGGTACCGAGTGAAAAGGTTATTACTACTGTTGAAAACAGTGACAGCTAATGTTGTTTAAGTATGCACTACTGTTTATCTACAGTAGCGGGTGCCGAGTGAAAAGGTTATTACTACTGTTGAAATCAGTGGCAGCTACTGTTGATTAAGTATGCACTACTGTTTTTCGACAGTAGCGGGTACTAGGTTAAAAGGTTATTACTACTGTTGAAATCGGTGGCAGCTACTGTTGATTAAGTATGTACTATTGTTTATCAACAGTAGCGGGTACTGGGTGAAAAGGTTATTACTACTGTTGAAATCAGTGTCAGATACTGTTGCTTAAGTATGTACTACTGTTTATCAACAGTAGCGGGTACTGAGTGAAAAGGTTATAACTACTGTTGAAATCAGTGGCAGCTACTGTTGATTAAGTATGCACTACTGTTTTTCGACAGTAGCGGGTACTGGGTTGAAAGGTTATTACTACTGTTGAAAACAGTGGCAGCTACTGTTGATTAAGTATGCACTACTGTTTCTCGACAGTAGCGGGTACCGATTGAAAAGGTTATAACTACTGTTGGTGCCAGTAGAAATAACATATCCACACAGTACCCCAAACTGATGAAAAACAGTAATTGCTAATGTTTCCCAGAAGAAGCTCCTAGGAGAGCACTAGCAACACTTACAAAAAAATATTCGCTACAATCACAATTGATCAAAAATCTAATTGCACACGATTATTGCGTTTCCGTTGTAGTTTCTTAAAATAAAGCAAAAACGCAAAATGTGTACAATTAGATTTTTGATAAATTGTGATTGTAGCGAGTATTTTTTTGTAAGTGTCGCTAGTGCTCTCCTTGGAGCTTCTTCTGGGAAACATTAGCAATTACTGTTTTTCATCAGTTTGGGGTCCTGTGTGGATATGTTATTTCTACTGTCATCAACAGTAGTTATAACCTTTTCACTCGGTACCCGCTACTGTCGAAAAATAGTAGTATCTACTTAATCAACAGTAGCTGACACTGTTCTTACAAAAAAATATTCGCTACAATCACAATTTATCAAAAATCTAATTGCACAAGATTATTGCGTTTCCGTTGTAGTTTTTTAAAATAAAGCAAAAACGCAAAATGTGTACAATTCGATTTTTGATAAGCTGTGTTTATAGCGAATATTTTTTTATAAATGGCGCTGGGGCTTTCATTGGAGCCTCCTTAAAGCATCGGCTGAAACAAATAAAACCTCTAATTTTAGAACTGAAACATATTTTTATTTGAATAATACAAACAATCGTCCCATATTAACAAGACATAAGGTTATTTGTACATAACAGTTATAATGTAAATTAATATTATTAGTGGGCCCTAGTGATAAATTCTGGAAGTATTCGGCACTTCGTATTAGAGTTGTGCTACTTCATACAATTGTTCCCTAGACCTATTATTAGAGTGATTCGAGTCGCAGAGCCGTTTGAAAACAAAATAAAAGAAAGAAAACTTATCAGCATTATCTCTTATAAAAATATAAAATTATTTCGATAACATTTTTGTTACTATAATGCCACAGTTATTGATTACCTCCTAAATAATAAAATACATACTTCATGTCACACAGTTATTGATGCATTTAATTTATTTCACTGACAATTATGTTTGATTCCTAACTCATCCCACAGCCCCCAGACCTACGTAATTTTAGCAAAGCTGAAATTTTGAGGATTTCTAGTCTAATAAGTAGTTAAGACAGTATGCGTACTTACTATTTCGAAAGCGGGGCCCTTTCAAAGGTAGCGCGAACTAAAGGTGTATGAATGCCTTACTCACCTACGTTAAAATAGAAATGCTCATATTTAATTAAATATGTTTTTAAGCATTTATCAAAAATTGATATTTATTATTACCAGACCATTTCAGACGTTATAAAGATTATTTAAAAATTAGGCACCTAAACTACGTTATACTAGCAAGCCTACATTTTATATACAGGGTGTTTGCGGCCACCTTCCTTGAGGTGCCGACTTAAAGGTACCCCCTATTGGGGCACGAAGCTAACCGAAACGGGTAGCTACTGAGGTGACCTGCTCTGCAATAAAAGAAAAAAAAAATAACGGCACATTGGCCCTGCAGCATCCACCTCAGCAGCGCCCAACATCGGTGTCCAACTGGTGGCATTTTTTTTATTAGACTGTTTTTCTTTTTGATGAATGTTGTTCAGTTTCAAAAAGAGTAGAAATACTTAAAACGTACTATATTGAGACGCATGCTTTTGTAATGGACCTTCGGTAAGAGTGAACATTTAGAAGTTTTTAGTTCTACAGTGCTTGTAAATTACAAGTAAAAGCACAGTAATTACAAGTTGAAATTACTGTGCTATTACTGTGGTGCCTGGAAGATATAATTCAATCTTGCCGAGGGTCACTGCAATAGGGCAAATTAACTACTACTGCATCGCGTATTATAACAAATCGCTCAAATACAACCTCTTTATAGAGGGCTACGCAATGTGACCAATACCTTCTTACAAGGCGAAAATATTGTGTTTAAATTATGGGGTTTCTGAAAATCAAGGGTCTTGTACAAAATAGCGATTTTTTTATGTGATTTATGTTCCACTTCATACGCATAATAATGACAATCAAAAAGAACAGTGTGTAGCATAGTTCCTGTTAAAATAACCTCCATATCATCACAGATATACACATTATTAACGACTAGGAAATGGATATCGTTGCGATCGCAGATTGGTTTAGGGCCACACACAAGTATAGAACCTTTACTATATCGAATGGATGACATGGCAACCCAACTAACACGGAATAAAGACTTTTTGTCGTTCATTTGTAGACAAGATTCAATGAGCTTTAAATCAGAAAGCATTGGTTTTAATTTCTTAGGACCCCAAGTAAGAATAGGATCAAGCATACATTTAGAAAATGTTTCATTTAATTTGAGTTGATGTTTGACAGCCAAACTTAACGAGATGTTCCTACGGTTACACGAAGCTCTTGCAGATGTTTTTGACAACTTGTGTTTTGCTTCGTACCTCATAGAAGAAATTAATGAAAGCGGCCCAAAATTAGTCATCATATTATGATAATGTGTGAGGTGGTGAAACTTAGGTTTAAGAGTTTCATTCGAAAGAAGCAAATATAATTTATTAAGTTCCGTCACACAATCCTGCAACACAGCATCAAGACCGTGCCAAACAGAAGTAGCCATAGTAAGTTCTAAAACTTCCCTTAATTTTAAGTAAAGTGTCCAATAACTGTCACCTCCAGGAATCTTATCACCCACTAAAATGGAAAAGTACCTTATGAAAATTAACATTTCTGACGCACTTAGACGAATGTTACATTGATTAATGTTTGCCATACTTAATTCAACAGGCTTATTGCGGTTATCTGGACCATACGAAAAATTACGTATCCTATCATTCAGCAATTCTAGAGAAAAATATTTAAAACGACAAATATACTTCATTAGAACTAGACCCATGACATATTTACCAACACCTTCAAGAATGTCGTGCATGACATCGACACCAACTTGTTTGAATAAATCAAATCCGCTAACTTTCAACCAGACACATTTTTCCTTAACACCAGAGTTTCTAGGAATACCTTCAATGACATCAGCGTCATAATCATCACTACATCTTAAAATTGTAATATCTTCACATGTCTGAACTTTCATGTCCTCTTTTTTTACTCTACAAATCCTGCAAGGATAATTGGCGGAAAAACTTTCAATAAAACCAATTATTGTATGAATGCCTAAATTATCTCCGAGAATAAGCGCTAATTCGAAGTACACTGTTCCATTAAAATTGGGCACATCAAATTTGATACCAATGGTGCTGAGATAATTCAGTTCATCTATTACAGGCTTGAATATCACGCTGTTGCCGAATTTCGATCTATCAGAAGAATGAAACAATAAGGTTAAAAATATGTTAGAAAGAGCAGAGCAATGCCAAGGTGGCAAACAAGGTATTGCTACATATAGAGCGCCTAATTTATGAATCCCCGAGTGACTGCCCAAGGCATTTGAAGTTTCATAGTCATCAAAAAATACAAATAAAGGCAGAACGATTCTTCCAGCGCTAACCGTTCTTTTTGATTGCCAGTAATTCCCCTGAATGAAATTCTCCATTCTTGTAACATTACTATAAAGATTTTCCACGTGGTGTAATGTATCAACCAAGATTGACTTAAGCGAAAAAAATGCATGTAGGACTTTTCTTAACGGAATGTACTGGATGGTATGGGCAACTGACGAAAATACGTGACTGCCGTTAAAACTACTTGGCTCTCGCCTTTCGCCTACTACAATTGATTGTGGAGGTATGTAAGTCTGACGACGCTGAAAAAAATTAAGTATACGATGTTCTGATGAAAATGTGTAAAATCCTGCATCAATTACTGTTTCAACTACTTCTAAAACGGAAAGATTAGAAAAACTTGTACTATCATTATACACATTTTGCAATGACTCACGCATTATTGGCACCACAGAATGTGATATAATGTTTTGAAGATGATCAAGAACAATCTGAACAATATTTCTAGGTAAATTTACAGATCCATACAATACTGCTATTAATGATGCTAAGGCTGTTTCAAATGGAACATTACCTGAAGAATTTGCAACGTCTGCCGCTACATCTGCTGAACCATGCAGCGCTACAGAAGATGAAAAATCTCTTTCAAGTGGTGTTTCAGTATTTGCTACAGAATATTCTTCATTGAGGTGTGTATTTATAGTTGATACACTAGTATTTGATACAAGATACCCTTCATTTTCAATTGCGCTTAAGTGCTCTCTTAAATAATGCCGGCGATATGAATTAAAAAGGTGATAAGACCTGGAACAGCCATTTTCTGTACACCGATATTGTTCAAAGGAATGATTTCGATGGAAAAATTGGAAATGAACCCGAAGTGCTCTTAAATTTGTAACCTCAGTTGTACACAAAAAACAAGTAATCATTTTTATTTAATTCTTATTTTTATGTCGGAATCGTTCAATAAAGCTAAAACTGATCCAGGTATTTTCTCCTGAAAATCTTCAGTATTAGGAACGTCATACACAGCTTTTTGTAAAAATTGCCAAATTGGCAAGCATTCACCTGCATATTTCAGGTTTAATGCCCATGTAATTTTAAAACAAGTGTCTACTGCGCAATTAATGCTAGGTAGTTCGTATATCAAGTCATCAACGATAATGTACCTCCCGGTAATATTTTTCAGTGGACCGACGACAATGACGTACGGCTGAACTGTGATACCAAGAGTCTTGTATGTTTCGTGTCGTGTACGGCGTTCCTCGTTAATCAAGGATTCGTTTTCAATGCGTGTGATGAAGCTTTTTTGCACTTCTGCCACAGCACATTTCTTCTTTCTTATTTGAACTGGTCCCAGAAGATGTGGAATGGTTAGAAGCGCAGCAATATTGCTTGTCTCTGGATCGGAGCCTGTTAACAAAAAAAAGACTGTTAAGCATTAACAACATAACAATCCCCCACACCCTATTCCCTCCATCCCCTTTCCCTCACCCTGCATGTCTTCCAGTAACAGCCCCACAATAACCTCCATCGTCACCTCCATCACTCACCCCCTACATCTCCTCATCCTCCCTCACACCTCTACACATCCCCCGCAACTCCTCACCACTTGTCCTCACACTACCCCCTCCCTCTTTAACCCCTATTTTTTTTTTTTTTCGGTTGGGAAATCATCATCAAATAACCCCTCCCGCTTTGGGCTGAGCAGGAGGGAGTGTCAGACTTTTACTGACTAAAACCCATCCATGTTCCTTCCTTTGCCCTTTGTGTTCCAGGGCCGCGGTATCTCTTTCGAACAGTTCCGCAACCCTGGCAGGCATCGGTCCTTTCGGACCCCTTCCTGTTTGCTGACTCTCTTTGAGGCGTGCGTGGAACACGAACGCGCCGTCGACACGGCCTGTCGTCATAAGACGGACGGACGGCGAGCTAGCCCATAGCTCACCGTCCACAGGCCCGCGCCTACGGTGGCCCCAGACGCCCGGTGCGTCTCCCACGGCGGCTACTGTTGCCCACACTCCATCCCCAAACCATCATCCCATCATAAATCCCTGGCGTTGCCACGCCAACTTTTGCACTGCAAAGCTTATGATGTAAGTCGTAAAGCGCGACGTTTGCATACATACATTCATGCAGGCGGGCTTACGTCTTACGCTTTATACAGTGCGGATAGCGCCTATGATGTAACAAAAAAAAAATACAAAATGCGTCAAAAAGAAAACAAAATAAAGCTTACTATTCACGAGATCCTTTAGTTCCTTCACAAATGGACTTTTGTTTGAGACGTTTCCAAACAGGGCAATTAACTTCTTTTTTACCAAAGGAAAGTTATTTTCGAAGCTATTTTCATTACCGGGGTACCACTGGTTGAAATCTGCCACAAGCTGAAACAATTACAACATAAGGTTATAAGTTAAACAAATTATTACACATGCGCGCTCACTCACACACAGATAATACACACTACACAAAAGCAATTTTTACCTAAATAAAATATTATTTTTGATAACTAAATGCATTCAGCATTAAAAAAAAAGGGAAGTTTATTTTGAGTGAATTGCTTTATGGCATAATATCAAAATACCTATCAATAAAAGATTTGAAAGCTGAGAACTCAGTTTAATTATATATTGAAGTTTTTTGTCACAGTGAGACTAATATTGAAATAAATTACTTAAGTCCGTATCCACTTCATTTGAATAGTTGTTAACTAAATGATTCTGGCAAAGTGCTATCAACTTTGCAGACTCTAATTCAATATTGGCCCCAATGTGAAAAACAAAAGCTAAAAAATATTTATGGATTATTTTAATCATTTTAGATAAGGGCTATGCTGATAGCCCTTATCTAAAACGATTAAAAGAAAAAAGAAAGAAGAAAAAAAAAGAAAAAAAGAGAAGAAGGGGAAAAGAATAAGGGAACATTTCCTGTCAACAGGATAATAGTATATATTATATAGTATTTTATTTTATTTTATGTATTAGTTTAGTAAAAGTAAAAATAAGTAAATTTAAGTTATAAATGTTCGTTTGTGCACATAGGTTTATCCTCATTCGCAAATCTCACAATCAAACGTAAGGTTTGCTGTAAGAAAACCCAATTCTGGGTTAAGCTCGCTGTTGAACACACAAAATTACAATATATAACTTATGTATAAGTTATATATTGTAATTTTGTGTGTCCTACTTTTATATTTTGTGTGCAATAAATAATAAGAATAAGAATTAAAATAATCCATAAATTAATAAATAAATACTATTATAGTTGCTGAACTATAATAGTATTTATTTATTAATTTTATCAAAATATAAATGATATTTTAAACTATAGATGAAGGTGGTGTCCATCCATGCACTTTTGCCTTAGAGAATGGTACAGACCATTACCTATTCTGTGACTGTACCAAGTACATCAGGTTTCTAAAAACTTAATAGTATCAAGATTATAATAGTTAATTAATACTATAAGCCGTATTTTTTAAAATTCTAGTTCTATAATTACCGATATTTTTGTGCCGAAACAGTATTTAAAGCAGCTACTTAAAATTTCTAACTTTTTAAATAATAGCCTAAAAATAAGTGACTGATAGGATTTGAAAAATTGGAAACCTTTAATAATATTAAAACTATTTTTTTCCCACTACTACAGTTACTGGACTTGATAGGGTTTTTTTAATTACAGCGTACAGTTCAATCATTCCACGAAATGATATGGCAATGCATTATCTTACTTACCAAAGAATGCCCCCAGGAACGCTGTAAACACGGAAACTCCAGGAGGTAAGTGTGAGTTTCTTCCGATAAGACACGCTGTAGTCGAAGTTTTCTTGTTTTAGCCCATTTCTCAGTACAAAGAGCTAAATTATCTGCAGAACAACGTAGCCACTCCAAACATTCCTCTATTACTTCAGCTGAATCAAGATCTTTGTCACTGATCAAGGCAGAGTCTTCTTCCAACAGCGAAGTTATCCGTTTGTTAGCATATTCTTTAGGTGGTTCAGGAGTTAGAGTTTTGTCAAGAAGAGAACGACGCGCCTTTGGCTGGTACACTTTGTTTCGGCGATATTTTGCCTTCAGATTTGTTACCGCGTCATACAGCCGACCGTGAGCTCGTCCTGGCCCATCAGATGCTTTAGTGTAATAGATTGAGCAGTTTTCAGCGGGGAACACTTGTCCTGTTAAAATTACAGTATTTTTTTAAATTGCTACATTAATTACTTACTTCGCTGGCTCAGCGACCCATATTAAAATAAATAATGAAAATTTTATTATATTCATAAAGGCTTATCTTAGGGGCAGGGAACTTTACAAGTTCCGTGCCTGTAAGCCTACACCTACCTACACAGACAGAGTCAAAGAAAACTGGACTTTTGAAAAGACCGGCCAAGTCGCACGAAGGGTTTCGTACCATAATCTATAAAAACGGCAAAAAAATTACGTTTGTTGTATGGGAGCCCCCCTTAAATATTTGTTTTACTTTAATTTATTTATTTTTAAGGTGTATATAATAACTAAATATTCTGTGCATATTTCAATCGTCTACCTGTTGCCGTTATCAATATAGAGCAAAAAGTGACCAAGTGCTAGTTGGACTCGCCCATGAAGACTTAACAGCCGAAAAAAATAGCTTTGTTTTTCATAGTGATTGTATGAATGACAAAGTTAAATTTTCGGTTTTTGAAAAATGCTATATCTCAAAAACTAATTTATGACTATACCCTATGTGCTATAACTGTAACGTTTTTCAAAATCCGTCCAGTAGTTTTTGCGTGAAAGAGTACCTAACAAACATCGGTTGGAGTGTAGCAAAGGGTGTGCAAGGCATTTGGGACTTAGAAAATTTTCATCAAAAATATCGAAATCTTTTAAGTTCAATATTTTGAGACTTATAATTCTCTAAATATTTGCTACCAAAAACACTGTGCTAAACACTTAGAATAATTTAATGTCTAGAGAACTAAAAGTCGGAGACGAAAAATCGAAAGTATGAAAACGTTTTATTTTTATCCCATAAAAGTTAAAAAACACAAAATATTGAATTTGAACAATTTCAATATTTTTGATGAAAACTTTCTGGAGTCCCAAATGCCTTGCACACCTTTTGCTACACTCCAACCCAAACATCCACACATCCTCTCAAAGTAACATTCACGTTCATAATATTAGTTTAGAAGGAATATTAATGAATACATACCAATTTGTTGAATCCAATGTAAATATATTACATTTCTTACAGGTGCTTCAGGATCATATTTTAATATTTCAACAGCAATTTCCTTTACCAATATTTTTCTTAGTGCATCTCCTAAGGGACCATCACGCCGTTTAAGAAGATGTCTACCTTCTTGAGTAGTTTGGAGAAGCTCGGTTAAGTCCTGGATTGTGTTCTGAAAAATACAAAATAATACCTATACATATTTTTAGTAGATAAAAAAAATATTTCTTTAAAAACATAGTTGTCATTATAAACTTGATTTGAAATAAGATGTTTCAATGAAGTATTCATACTGCCCGCTCCAAGTGATAACTTCAAGCTATCTCAAACATTGATTCTTTAATCAACCACGGGCCGTCAGGCATTATTAACATGGGCCATTCAAAGTAATAAATTTATTAATTTGAATGGCCTCATGGATCATGGTCATTTTTCATAATGATCGGTCATATTAATACTGCCCGGTTAATCAAGTTGCACATAACATATAGATGTGTTGATCCAGTGCTTGATCTATGTACACAACACAACACAATGGTTAAAACAAGTATACTTTGATTGAGTCAACCCAGTTTGTATGAGAATCAATCTATGTAAGTACCTAACCAGGTGGACGAAGTCGCGGGCAACAGCTAATTAATAATATACTTAGCTATTACTCACCAAATTTATTCTCGAGGACAGGTCAAGTGAGCATAACGATGATTGTCTTGATGTAGGTGTTACCGCTGGAGATATTATTGGCGAACTTCGGCTTGGAGTGAGACCTCCTATATCTTTCCCGTACTCTTCTATAATTTTGTCTATTTCATCATGATGATGTTCCTTGATGTGGTTGTCTCCCTCTTTTTTCTGCAAAGCTGCTTTCCAGTCCGCAAGAGCCTTTTTAAATTTTGCTTGTGGGCCGATGGTCGGAATCAATACTTTCACCTGTTCATCATCTATTAGTCCTAATGCAGTTATGTCAACTTCATTTTCTGGAAAAACAAAGACAGTGACAGGTAGGCAAAATGTGAAATCAGTAACAATAACCTTTTTGTAGGTAAATAAATATAATAAGTAGGTAGGTAATGTAAATTAAATTAGGTAGGTTTTTTGTTAAGTTTGAAGCCCTAGCCGAAGGTTAGTTTTGCAGCACAACAGTGACCTTCACTCAAGCTACATTTCACCACAACACATTCATGCGCTAACACGACATTACCGTAAAACTCGGATAGGTCAGGTCAATCTAACCATGTAGATATACCTACTACATGGTTCCTTACTCTTCTTAGTAAAAATTGTCCGTTTCTGAAATACAAAGAACATGTAGATCAATTGAATAAACTTATAATATCATTGATGTAGTATGAACCTACTCCGAATGCAGTACTGCAGTAGCCCAAGCATGGGCTTTGAGGTTACGAAGCCGACAATACAATACATAAAATTGTATTATTATCTACCAGGCTGTCTGTGTCAACTCAGAAAGCAGAGTAAAAGAAAGCCCTAGGGGCTTTCTACACAGACGCGGGTTATTTGACAGAAAGCCCTAGGGGCTTTCTTACACAGACGGAGGGCTACTTACCAATAAAAACGTTTATGTATTTGCTAAGGCCCCAATTAGTCAAGAGTTCTTCTATGAGTTCAAATGACATCTGAAAGTTAAAAGTTTCAGTCTGATTCGATATTTTTTTTCAATTTATTGAAATTAAAGTTGGCGAGCTTCGACGAACACGAAAAAACCGGTTCAAGTTGACCGAGGTGCGATTCCGAGATCGGTCCTGCCATCTGCTTAGAACTGTCTTGTAACATTTGCCCATTTCTAATAAATAATTAACACTCGATAATCTACAAGATGCAGCCTAATCACAACAGAATTGCTTTCTGTGTTCAATGTTCTCTTTGGACCTTACTTTCGTTTTAGGACAGTTGCATGGTTTTACGGTAATGGATATAAGAAGCTGCTTTGGATGGAAAAGATTAACTTATTTACATTGCACTAACTTACATGCTGCACGGACAAGAGCCTAGCTCTTAAATTTAAGAAGTAGACATTAGAGACCTACCGTTTTAATCCACTTTAACAGGCGCACGCCGCACGCACGCACCTGACGCACCACACCACAATGTTTACAGTAAAATGGCGACCGACGCGCGGACCAAACCAACTCGTGAGTCGGTTCAGTCAGTGTTGCCGCCACCACGTAAAATTTTACCAATAAAATTTCCGTAAAATTCCGATTTAATTAAAATGAATACTTACTTAAGTATTTGTGGTGTTCGCTCGTCCACTAGTTAGGTGTGGAGTACTCTCAACACCCACAAATGATAATTAGTTTGTATATTAGAAATAAAACACAGGTTGGTATTTTGTGTACATCCAACGCACAGTGATCGCAACTCGCAACGAACCTTCCTCTGGTGTGTGACAGTGATGACACTGACAGCGGAGCGTTTCCCGCCCACCTTTTCGGGGTTGCCCTCACCACCCGCTTTATGCACATTTATTTTAAATCGGTTTAATCATGATTTTATATCAGGATACCACAGTATTCAAACTGAAAATTAACACTGGAAATTATAAATAAACGCATGTTTACTTATCGAACTATTACAGGCAAAACGAAATTTTGAGGTTTTCACTTTTTTGCACCACGCTATTCAATTTTGAATGCTCTATCTACTAGTAAAACAAACTATTCTCTGCGGTTTGTATTTGCGGAGTTATTTTTCAACGTATATCGGTATTTACATTTAAATTGGATTCAGAAAGCTATAACCACAGTTAATTATTACCATTTCTCAACATTTTCAGGCAAAATCAACCAACTAATAATACTTGCTTTAGTTGCTTTTATCTCTTTCTATCACCTTTAAATCTCTGGAAGTAATAAATATTAACTTGATGTAATCGTTTTTGGCTTTTAATTTCTGTGCACCAAATGGCGCCGCCGATCGTCTAGAAGCAAAACCAACTATTAACAATAATCAATAAGGGTGGATGCTCCCCTCCTGCCCGCGAAATAACATACCCACTAAAATTTCATTCACGTTATTTACCTACTTTGCTTACAATATCGAAAGGAAGATTGACAAAAATTCGAATGCCTCCTCTTAATAGTTAATTCATCAGCCAGTGTATTATGCTTTGCGTTGTATAATCAAAATAATAGGAACCTCGTTAGTAGGTACTGAACTTTTACCTATGTTTCTGATTGGTAATCATGAATTTTTAAATACCGTTGACTGAGCTTTCAAAAACCCTAGTTTCTTTTTCTGTGGCTCATTTTGTAGGCGCAGAGTCAAGCTATTCTATTCCGATCTAACATCCAACAAAGTTCCGAAAAGTTGCCAATTTACCAAGGATCTGGCAACTCTGAAACGATTCGAGAAGTTATGGCGTCATTATCTTACCGTTCGGTCAATAAAAATTACTGTTTTGATCGGTAAAAATAACCGTTCCTGTTGATTATTCTTATTACTGTATAGATCGGTAAAAATAACTGTTCCAGCTGTGACGTCATTTTTCTTACCGTTTAAATCGGTAGAAGATATAAATAACTGTTTCAACTGTGACGTCTTATTGCTTACCGTCAAACCTTCCGGCTTTGCCCAACGCATCTAGCTTTGCCCAGCCCGTCACTTTTCACAAATATTCAAATAACCGGCAACATTTGTTGCCGGAATGGCAACAGACATAGTCAAAATGTTGACTATCTCTCTGGAAGCACTGTATAACTGACTTTGCCCAATGTCACTTCCGTCGACTGTCACACGCTGTCGAAATTGGTAGTCGAATTTGCGGGCCAAAACTCATGTGAAAAACTTTCATTCAAACTCGATTTCTAATTACAGCAGGAAATTCAGTTTTAAACCACTGTTAATTTGTAATAAATGAGCAAGGAAAATCGAATAAACAAAGCCAAATCTCTCCTAAATTCGAAAACATGATGGTGGGCAATGTCAAATTAGTTTTTCTGAAGCAGTTGTTGCGACTTTACCCACCAAAAAATTACCGTTAGGGTTGTTACCTCAATGTTAAATTCGATCTGAGATAAGTAGGTAATTTGTATAACATTCATTTTGGAACTACCAACGCAAATTTTAAGTTTTAAGTTAATTAAACTGTAAAACATAAAATAACTGCAAATAACCCACACATCTGCACACACATACACACACACACACACACATTCACACGATATTAAAACATTAGAATTATTTTTACTTTTTATTATTGTAATACCATATTGTTTTTTTTTTTTTTATAAAAAAACTTATTCCTCATTTACCTACTTACCTTGTTATCAATCACTTCAACAAATTATGTGTTTTAATTTTAAGTAAATGCAACTCCGGCCCCCAAGATACAGGCGCAGCCTAGTTTGGGGACCTATTTTCTATAAATGTTAAAATTTTACTTGTTACGTTGATTCATAGCGCTAAGTTAGGTTAAGTAATTATTTTTTTGTAACAATGGCATAATAAATTTATTCTTATTCTAATGTCGATAGAATAAGAGAGCATAAAAAGTTTAACAAATAGTTAATTCATTCATGTGATAAAAATGTTGTTTTTTTTTAATGAAAATAATGTTAATTTTATATTTTTAGACTGTAGGTACTGATTTTTAATAAAAAGTGACAACCTGGTTAATCGTTTTATTTAAATGAAAAACACCGTACTGATGTAGAAAAAAAAAGATGCTGCGGAATAGATAACCTCTTCCTTTTTTAGAAGTCGGTTAAAGGTGACAACCCTGGTTTTTCCGTCTATTTGAATGAAAAATGACATAAAAATTGTTGTGACTTTGCCCACTCAAATTTGACAGGCAATATGAACGTTTAAACGTTTAGTATTAAGGTCCTATGATAGATTGATTCTTTTTCTTTAATTATCCCTAAACCATATGTTCTTAAGGTAGAAAATACCGAAGTTACAAAAGTTTCTGAAAAATGGGCAAACTTGTAAAAAGTACAAAAAATTTGGCCCGCTGTACAAATTGAGCTTTTTAGCACATAAATACTTATTTTATTGATATTATTATATATCCTATGCAATGAACAATACATTTAAGTATCGTGTAGCAAAATCAAACATTAAAAGTATTTTATTTTTATTTTTTTATTTGAAGTTTAATAAAAAATTTCAGGAAATTTGGGAAGGTTTGACGGTACTTACCTATTTTTTTTTTCGATCAATAAGGTGCCCGATAGTGTAAAGCTAACATTTTTTATAGTGGGTGCTGGAAAATGTTGGAGTTACCGAGAGATTAATGTTTTAATTGTGTGCCATTATCCCAAAAAAAAAAAAGTCGGTGTGGTAAGACTATTCTCTCTCTAGTCTGAAATTTGTGGTATCAAGGTATCGTTTTAATTTAAACCGCAATTTGATTGAAGATATTGTTTTTATTAGGAATAACAAGTTATATGAAAAACATTGAAATAATATACTGTAACTGATGTACAGGATGGAAGGGCACAAACTAAAATCTCATTGGGTTGGATAGAAATGATGTTTTTTTTTACAGTTTATAGTAAATCTAAACTCATGGTATCAAATTGTGCGACTTGTGCGTCAATGTCTCTTCCACTCTGTATAACTCATAATATTTATTGTTAAGGTGGATGCTCCAACCAGCCCGCTAAATTCAAATTTTCTTACGTTTTTTGCAATTCGCAGGCCAGTGCTAGGTTGTATGTTGATGAACATTTGATTCGCGGCTGTAAGACGTATGTAGTTATAGAATTAAATCCTCCAAGCTCATAAAGGTGCAGGAATGACTTTTCAAGGTCAAAGTCATTCCTGCACCTTTATGAGCATGGAGGATTGTATTGATGATTTTAATTCTGTAACTACATACGATTTACAACTACAAATTGCAAAAAACGTAAGAAAATTTGGAAATTGTTGAAGTTTAAGAACATTTGAATTTCGCGGGCTACGCTGGAGCATCCACCAATGTCTTTGTCTAGATTTAGTGCTGACTAGCGGTTGCCCGCGACTTCGTTCACGTGGTAATTTTGGTGTGGATGTGTGAGACTGCCTCGGTGCTCGAGTGGTCGCAAGCGCGACTACTAAACATGAGGTCCTGGAATCGATTCCCGGGTTAAGGAGTGTTAAAAAGAAATGTTTATTTCAATTACATAAAGTTACAACGCCGATGATTTGGTAGTCAAAAGGAGATGCTTGTGTTCCTCTTATCATTAAACAATATAAGCAATTGAAAAAAATGCTAAAAATAGTGTTATTGGGTGATTCAATCAGGAATTTCTCAGTAGCAGCCACTGAATCTGGATTTGTGTCCGATGGTGGCGAAATGTGGGTGTACGATTAGGTACACCTCTGCGTAAACCTTCAGGGGTTACAGGCTTGATGTTATGTGTGAGAACTGACTGCCTGGTCAAAATGTGATAATGTGGGTAATGACTACTAAACCTCCTCCTTTTGGGTGCTGTAATTCTGCGCGGCAGAGGTACGAAACAAAATTAAATGGGGTTGAGGTGACGATATGGCTTAAAAACCGACTACATTATACTGACCGATACCACGTTATTTTCAAAGTGAAACATCAAACGCCTTTTTGAACGCTATTTATTATAATACCGTCCTGTATACATATTTAAATGACTTATTATTTTCCGCAAGCACGTGCACGTGTGTGAAAGTTTTGGGCACTGAACAATTAACATCATTGACCGTGTGAAAGCATGCAGTGCACAGTTGAATGCCTGTCACTTGTATGGTTTGGCCCTTGGATCTGTTGATCGTCATTTTAAAAGTCAATTTACAATGACGAATATATCAAGATTTTGTATAAGCAGAACTGAAACGCCAACTAAGTCCAGCTGATGGGACGGCACGCCCGTTAACACCAGGGAGTTGGGAAATTCAACGGGGTAGGCAGTACCATCATCATTAGCCGTCAGTGTCTATGGATGTATATACTTTTGAATCACCGACCATTTAAATTTTTTTTATGTGTTTCTTTCAATTGACTCCCTCGTTCTTTGGCGACAGCAGAAAAACAGTAGTGCATACTTAATCAACAGTAGCTGCCACTGCTGTTTTTCGACAGTAGCGGGTACTGAGTGAAAAGGTTATTACTACTGTTAAAAACAGTGACAGCTACCGTTGTCTAAGTATGTACTACTGTTTATCAACAGTAGCAGGTACTGAGTGAAAAGGTTATTACTACTGTTGAAATCAGTGACAGCTACTGTTGATTAAGTATGCACTACTGTTTTTCGACAGTAGCGGATACTGGTTGAAAAGGTTATTACTACTGTTGAAAACAGTGACAGCTACTGTTGTTTAAGTATGCACTACTGTTTATCTACAGTAGCGGGTACTGAGTGAAAAGTTTATTACTACTGTTGAAATCAGTGGCAGCTACTGTTGATTAAGTATGTACTATTGTTTATCAACAGTAGCGGGTACTGGGTGAAAAGGTTATTACTACTGTTGAGAACAGTGACAGCTACCGTTGTCTAGGTATGTACTACTGTTTATCAACAGTAGCGGGTACCGAGTGAAAAGGTTATTACTACTGTTGAAATCAGTGTCAGTTACTGTTGATTAAGTATACACTACTGTTTTTCGACAGTAGCGGGTACTGGGTGAAAAGTGCATACTTAATCAACAGTGGCTGACACTGTTTTCAAAAGTTGTAATAACCTTTGCACTCAGTACCAGCTACTGTTGATAAACAATTATTCGGCTGTCCCATTTCAAAACCTAGTAAGGGACATTTCTTACAAAAATCGTTTTATTGCACAATCTTGCTAACCTAGTAAGTCCCTACCAAATACAAAAACACCAGCGTCTTAATCGCGCTTGAAAGTAGATATATTTAAGCATCGAAACCTAGTAAGTACTCCATTCACTCCCTCGTGGCCACTTTAAAACCTAGTATGTCACTTTAACCATTTCAAAACCTAGTAACTCTCTGGACTTGCTAGGTTTTTAAATGGTGGATTCGCCTTACTAGGTTTTTGAAATACGTAAAGCGAGTGGGGATGGGCGCGGGGCACTTTACACAGTAATGATTATGATAGTCAACAATTCTTTGAACGGTCTTAAGAGCGGCCAACCCGTCATACTTTTCATACAAACTCTCGTACGTGATTATGCCGTTGTTACACATCTATCTTTGAATTGTTTGAACCATTCGGTATTTTGTGCACTATATCTAGGTTTCTATGGACAAATTCAGTATAAGCGTCCAAAAATTCCTGTTTTGCACAAATTTTACCTGAACTTTGGCCGTTCATAATGTACTTATAGACTGTAAAAATAAAGAAAACATCTCGATAAAAACCTTGCAAGTAATGGAGATTCTTAATGACAAATATTTATTTCACACACTTGTAAGACTTACTCAAAAACACGTATTTCCTGGAACAAGTTTAAGAAATTTTCGAAAAACTATTTTATTCGTTCAATGTCATCGCGTTAGGAGGTATGAGGTGCGTGGGAGACGAGTTGTGCGGGTTTGGGGCGGGGTAAGACGGAGGAGTTGAAAGAAAATCGCCGCTGTGGGTCTGGATGAAACAACAAGCTTTTTGACCATGCTCGCGTTGACGATAGACGGGCCGGGAAGGGCCCTCATAAATCGGTAACTATTAGCTATCTAACAAAAAGTCATACTAACATGTTCGCGGATGCCGTACACGGCATTATCATTGAAAACATGAAAGCCCAATAAAAGAGAACGGCAATGAACCGCTAAAAGATTTTAATTTAAACTCTGTTGTAGAAGTGGAATTTGTCGCTGGATCAAGAAACCTTTTTTATAAAACAGGGTATTTGTAACTTATTTATTTAAACATCGTTTTATGTCAGATTTATTTTACAATTTTGACTTGAACTTATTTTATTTTTCCGAGTTGATGAACCCCAACAGGGAGTGGAGTTTTAAAGAAAAAAAAAATTTTACGTTCCTGAAACTATTGTCACTTTAGGGGGCATTAAACAAAATAAAAAAGAAGAAATTATAAATAAATTGGTATGCCTGAAACAAGAAAGGCATTTTGGCTTATTTTACCCGTTAATGACTTGTCTGTTGATTTGTCAAATGATGGGCAAATGTCTACAGCAGCTGAATAGAGCTATTCAGAATTTATTTTGTTTTGTGTTTGACCTGATTTAAAAATTATTAAACTTATTTATTCAATTTATCAGTATTTTATTCATACACCATAAAGAGTTACTAGAATTTAGTCTATGAGATATGCTAAGTTCCATGTTCCATAAACTATAACAAAACCTAGCAAGTGCTCTTACTATGTTATAAAACGAATTGGCTACATGAACCTCGACATGACTCCGACCTCGTGTCAATTATCAAAGTTAGTAAGGGGTTTAAAATATGTAATATACACATATATTAAAATTTGGCTCGTACTATGTGTTCATTATTTAGTATTTTTTACAACCAATAGCTTTTTTTTAACCTAACATAAATACTTTTCATAGGCTGACCTATTTTACGTTTATGCGCTCTCCTGTAAAATTTTGTTATGAGGCCTTACTAGGTTTTGAAATGGGGCAGCCGAATAGTTCATACTTAATCAACAGTAGCTGTCACTGATTTTAACAGTAGTAATAACCTTTTCAGTCAGTACCCGCTACTGTCGAAAAACAGCAGTGGCAGCTACTGTTGATTAAGTATGCACTACTGTTTTTCGACAGTAGCGGGTACTGGTTGAAAAGGTTATTACTACTGTTGAAAACAGTGACAGCTACTGTTGTTTAAGTATGCACTACTGTTTATCTACAGTAGCGGGTACTGAGTGAAAAGTTTATTACTACTGTTGAAATCAGTGGCAGCTACTGTTGATTAAGTATGTACTATTGTTTATCAACAGTAGCGGGTACTGGGTGAAAAGGTTATTACTACTGTTGAGAATAGTGACAGCTACCGTTGTCTAGGTATGTACTACTGTTTATCAACAGTAGCGGGTACCGAGTGAAAAGGTTATTACTACTGTTGAAATCAGTGTCAGTTACTGTTGATTAAGTATACACTACTGTTTTTCGACAGTAGCGGGTACTGGGTGAAAAGTGCATACTTAATCAACAGTGGCTGACACTGTTTTCAAAAGTTGTAATAACCTTTGCACTCAGTACCCGCTACTGTAGATAAACAGTAGTGCATACTTAATCAACAGTAGCTGCCACTGATTTCAACAGTAGTAATAACCTTTTCACCCAGTACCCGCTACTGTCGTAAAACAGTAGTGCATACTTAATCAACAGTAGCTGCCACTGCTGTTTTTCGACAGTAGCGGGTACTGAGTGAAAAGGTTATTACTACTGTTAAAAACAGTTTTGTTTGAACTGTTTCAGTTAGTTCTACTGTTTAATTTAATGTTCTGACATTACAAAGAACTGTTTATAATCATTAAAGCTAACATTTTTATAGTGGGTGCGGGAAAACTTTGGAGTTCTGTGTGTTTCAGTCAGTTCAACTGTTTCATTTAATGTTTTGACATTACAAAGAACTGTTTCTAATCATAATATAAACTTGTTGGTATTCGGTGTATGGGTATGTTAGAATAAATGTGAGTTTCAGTGTACACTACTGTTTTGTTTAATGTATCAAAGGTAGAAATAACTGTTACAACAGTTAAACGTACTTTTAAGAAATTCTTACAGGTAAAACGTTGTAGTTACTGAGGTTTTCAGTTGCTATCAATGATTGGTTAGTTAAAATAACTGTTCAGCTGTTAACTGTTTTGGTACATTTAACGGTACTGTCTAAAATCGATAATTTTAACGGTTATTTACGTTATTCTAACTGTCAAAATTTTTACTGTGCTAAAAATGCGAACAGTAAGGAATTATTTTTTTCAGTGTGATAATCTTGCGAGTTCTTGTAATAGAAGCAGCAGATCCACGAGATTCTCTTGAAGCGTCCGAATGTTTTAGTCTCAAATAAAATTAAATTGAAAAAAGGCGAACCAGGGGAAATGACACCCGTACAAAATTTTCCAATCTCTCAGCTTTTCACTTCATAAAGCAGAATAGATGCTTCAACATTATTACAAACACCAATTTATTTTACTAAATAATTCATTCGCTGAAAGGATAATTCACAAAGCGATGGTGCCATTCCCCTGTAATTTCGGAGACATGGCTGGGGAATGAGATTCTGAATAGATCTCTCTCGGTCGCAAACGTAGTAATAAGATTTTAAATGTGAATTTCTGTCTAAATGAACTCGGTCACATTGACATGGCGGATATTTATGTTTGTCAACTCGTTAATTTTAATTAAATTGTGATAGACAACGTTTGTTCGTTAATTACTGTGATGACTTCGCAGTATGAAGCAATACATTACGTCTACACAAATTAAAGTGTAAACTGTGTTTTGCTTATATTACGAAACTATGTCATTTATTTGTGCTTATTTACTATTATTTATGACTGACGAAGATCTGATGAGCTGATAAAAATCTATATTAGGTTCTCACTCAGGTCTCAACGCAGAAGAGTGTAAAAGTATCTGCATACAAATTGTATCACTACATAGTATAAAACAAAGTCGCTTCCCGCTGTCTGTCCCTATGTATGCTTAGATCTTTAAAACTCCGCAACGGATTTTGATGCGATTTTTTTAAATAGATAGAGTGATTCAAGAGGAAGGCATTGCACCCGTGCGAAGCCGGGGCAGGTCGCTAGTTAAGTATATAATGTCTATATTTTCATACACGAAATATTTTAACAGTAACTTCTGTAAGTCGCAGTCGCCACATCAATGAAAAAAAAATGTATCCAAGTGTTTTTGTTTTAACGAAATTATTATAATTCTACATTTTCTTGAAACATTTTGCATAAAACCTTTACTCCCAATTCTATGAATGAGACGCGCCCCCAGTAAACTAGCGTAATGGATGTTGAAAAATAAGGAGCTGGTATTTATTTTTGGGTCAGGTAATTATAAATTATTTTTTTATAAAATATATTTTGATATTTTTGTTTTTCCTTTGAAATAGCTTGGTTATAATTATCACCGTTAGATGATTCTCTGAAAATATTTAGGTTATAATATGAATAGTTAGACCTTATATATAAAAAGCATGGATTTCGCATGTCCAGAACATAACTTAAAAGCAAACCAGAATGTTGGCCTTAAATAAAAACATAGCGACACGAATTCCGTCAAAGAGTAAATTAAATAACAGCACTCTATCGAGAGGGCAAACAGCATTTTTTGCAAATACCAAGATAACATTAAACATCGATCACCATACTTGGATAAAAACCCGTTGCCAAGTTGAATCAGCTTTGCTTTTCGTGTGAATTTTGATAACAGACATACATTTATTTAAACCAGGGAACACATTTCTCATTTGGCGGGAAAGTTGGTTAAGGTAAAGGTTTTTTTGGGGAATGTAAGAGCGGATGTTCAAGATTAACTGATTTACACTTTGAAGGTCTGATTGAAGTAGGCTGGCATTGTATGCTGCATTCCAGTACTTTGAAATTTCCCCCCGGAACGCTGATTTTAATGATAATTATGGTTCAATAATCTCTTCAATCAAGAACCTAATCAACACCCCAAACACTTGAGCAGAAAATAAAGCGACGTGAAAGTTAACCCTTAATTTTCCATTTGAAAATGAGGAAAAAAAATCATTTAGCCCGCTTTCGCGTGATATACAAAAAAAAACGTTTTTTATATACAGCGTGAATACAAAGCGGGTAAGTCAGCTGATGAAATCGTCGTCCAAACAGAGAAAAAGAATGGTCCCTCCCCTGTTTACGTTCTCTTGTTGATTTTCCATGGGGATTGCTTCTAACGCGGCCTCTGAAATACACACCTCTCCCTCTTACATACGTATTATAAAAGGGACAGAAAATATTTGTTGTGTATCGAGGCTGGATTGAAAAGGATTTGAAATTTCGGCAGAATGAAGTAACATTTAGATGGACGCGGGGGAATGAAATGAATGTAGATTTAAATGAAGGTTTATGTATCTGACGATATTTCTTGGTGTATAATTTAAATATGAAATTTAGGGAAGTATTACATACAGGAAAATGGCTGAGTTAACATATTATTGAACATGCTACGATCCGAACATTGTTTTAAACAACCGAAGCTAGAACGGTTTTGAAACCGAAGCTACCTGAGGGGTTTAAGCAAAATTCACATTATATTACCCACAAAAGTTTCAAGTTAATATTTATAATACCAGTGACCTATTCGGGCTTCATCTGACTAAAAGCCTTGGGGTAGATCGCTATCAGTTTCACTAAAGTGCGAACTTTAAACACCTAGTTCAGTTCAAATTACGAAAGGTGGACATAAAATGGTAATACACGAACATTTTATATTAGTCACGGGAAATGTTCCGAGAAGTTAATCTGACAGGCGTAAAAACGTCGTAAATATAGAAAATACAAAACCTATGGACCTGTAGGGACTAGGTATCCCACACGACTCCTACGCAGTGCGCTATGCACGGTTCTCAGAAGTGGCGAATTTAACTATCTGCGTATACGCAAGATATTATAGTAATATGCTTTAGGAACGAACAAAGCCTGACTGCATGGCTGACGTTACATATAATGTAGGTGTATAGGTACATCGTTATTGATCATAAGGAGCCCATTGTCTGATATTAGATTAATGCGAAGCAGTTTGTCAGATATTAGATTAATGCGAAGCAGTTTGTCAGATAGGATCGTCTGGTAAAGACATGTAGGAACTAGGAAGTCCTTATTTAGCAATTGATTTTAGGTCTACACTATTACAGAACTAGCGACTCGCCCCGGCTTCGCACGGGTGTAATGTTATACATATAAACCTTTCTCTTGAATCACTCTATCTATTAAAAAAACCGCATCAAAATCCGGTGCGTAGTTTTAAAGACCTAAGCATACATAGGAAAAGACAGACAGCGGGAAGCGACTTTGTTTTATACTATGTAGTGATATGTAACCTAGAAGGGAATCTATTGTCTAAGAATATATTCCGACATTTCTTCTCCCCAGCTTAAATCCTAGGAAGATGGTGGCTGTCTTTTATACTTTTGACGTTCAAATACTCTGATTCTCAGTTTAATTTAATGTAGAACCAAATAATTTTAAAAGAGTAACCCTGGAGTTGCTTGCCGGTACTTCTCCATAGGAAACGACCAACCCGAACCGTGCACCTTTTCTCAACGTTTTATAAGTGCAGGCCTATGTGAAATAAACTATTTTATTTTGAAAAGATTTTTTATTTGATTTTAGTAGGTACTTCGATAGTCGGTAAGCAAAAAAGAAAACAGAAAGAACGAAAGAATATGTTCAAATTCTGAATCGTTTTCCAAATAAAAAGTTAAGTTGGAATAAAAAGTTAAAAAGGTGTAGCTACAAAATGAAATGCAGCATGAAATACTAAAGGGGAAAATAAAATACGACGGAGTTGGCAATCAGGCGGGCGGCCCTTATTAGAGAACACCTACACATTCGTTGCGGGGATTATCATATTTTTTAAAGGTGAACCTTGTACTGCGAATGAGGAAAGAGAAAAACATTTTTTAAAGTTATAAGGTTGGAGTAATCATTTAGGGTTAACATAAAAAATGCACAAAAAATTATATCTAGTAGATTTTTTTGTGTAGTTGCAATGACTACAAATAGGCATCAAAGAGGTAAACAGAAAATCTTTAAGATTCTGGGCAACATAGCAACACTGAGTCTTCCACTTTTCACACTTATGCCCTAAGTGATAAGGTTGAAAAGTTTGCAACCGTCAGCGAACTCGGTAGTACAGCCAGCACATCAACCTATACCCAAAACTGCCAATTTTCCCAATCAACTTTGAACCTAATGCTTTAGCGATAAAACTGAATATCTATTACCTAAAGAAATTTGACAGATTGTAGTAGCTTGATATCCTGGCGTCTGTACATTGAACACGACCTTACGATACATTAAAACCTTCAGAACATCCAAACGTACATACCTCGCACCCCCTACCACTTGTCTCATTCCCCTGGCGTCTCATCATTCCCCTGTAACTTTACAAGCGTCTCATTTTTCCGAGTTTACATTCGCACAATACGCGTTCTCCTTAATTTGACCTTTTGGATCGCATGTACGGTTCCCAGTTCCCAGAACAGCATGTAAACGTTTTTCCTCGTTCCGTTCCGATTTTACGAGTCAAGTACGAGTTTTAGAATTGCTTTTATGGTTCGAAGTACCCCTGCCTATGTCTGAATTATTAAATTGAATACTGTATACGCTCGACGCGCTCGTATCGCGTCGTGAAGATATAGTTTTACTGTGCTGTTATTTATTTATTAATATCATTTTAGGGGGGCATATTAGGGGGGGGCAGGAGAATTAGATTGGAGTTTGTTAAGTAAGAGATTTCATGTTCGCGGGATCTGACTTCAAAAAATGAAATCTTTTATATATTTTAAGAATACTCCCAATTGTAGAAAATGTACCATTTTGATAATTAGCCATTCAGAGAATTAGACTTTTAGAGAATTGGCCATTCTGAGAATTAGGCTTTTAGAGTTTTAGCTATTTTGAGAACTAGTCCTTTTGCAACTCTGTTGTCATTTTGAGAATTAGGCCTTCTGCGCATAGACCCTCTATACGTGCTTTGTGGAACTGAGGCTGGTGGCGGCATGCTGAATTTTAACACCGCATTTAGAAGTGCTCACTTCAAATATGTCTGTCTGTTACCTTGGAGCTGCCAATAAAAGTCTCGAACTTACCTGAAAACAAAAAGAATACAAATTTAATAAAGAGCACGATAAAAATCTTAATGTTCACAAAACGTGGTAAACGTACAATATAAAGGTAAGTAAAGTAACCGTATCTACGGCTACGGTACGTATTTTCGTCGTCTTATCAAGCTAGAGTACACAAACAGTACACCATTAATTTAGACGATATTATACAACATAAATTTATATTCAGACGTATATAATTAGCTGCCCACGCGCAAAGGAAAAAGCGTACAGAATTTCACAATCCTGGGCCGCCCACACTCCGCCCGAGCCTTTAAAATACGCGGAGTATTTACACGAAAACGGACTTTTCTAAGATTAAAATGTTGTCGGATTTGCATTGAGGCGATAAGAGTATAATGAGCCTGGCGGTTGCCGGCGCCAATAGATCACGGTAGACGGCGCCACTGAGGCGCGCTTGCGCAAGCGCTGCACGCACACTTCGCACTCGATCATAGATTAGATCTCAAAGATACGAGAGGAATTTGCAAAAATACCAAATTATTGAATAAATTATATTTTTTGATGAGCGAATCATAATAACTTACCGAATAAAGATAGTATGCTAATTATATTGGACATTAATATGTATTAAGGCTCGATTTGATGACACGCTATTAATCTCATATGCGTAATCTCGCTTGTTATGTTCAGCAGATTAAACACGAATTAATTATGTATTTGCATTTTTAAAGGACTATATAATCAGCTGATAGCGGTATTTTTTACAATAAACAAAGATTTGGAGGACAACTTAAATGTCACGGTACGCCAATCAACTTCTTGTATTAATCCCATAATCCCATTCTGAAACTGATGCAATAATGTTTTAGACATTTCACCCTTTACCAAGCATTCCACCATAACTTATCCAAGGTCCACTAAAAGCGTCCTTTTATTGTAATTCTTCGACTGCCCCGTTGGACTAGTGGTTGCACGCGACTGCTGAGCACGAGGTCCTTGGTTCGATTCCCAGGTCGGGCAAAGTGTTTACCCAGAGGAATATCTCAGAAGCAGCCACGGAGTCTGAATTTGTGCCCGGTTGATGACAATAGGCTCGCCCCCTATTACATGGGACTTAAACGTAAGTGGTGAAATGTGGTTGTACTTAAAAATAGTACATACTAATAGTTATTCATTGAAGATTTTGGGATGAGAAAAGAAATAAAACTTACAAAAAACCGGCCAAGTGCGAGTTGAACTCGCTTGTAGAGGGTTCCGTACAATGCCAAAGTCAAATGTTTCGACTTCGTTCATGAACAAAATCAAAACTGTTTACTTTACAATAATAAGAAAAATATATTTGAGATCCTCATAACGAGCCCTTTCATTTGATGTATGACACAGTAAAACTTTTTTTAATTTTCTAATTTGTCCCCCGAAAAAGACCATTACTAATTAAAAAAAAAAATGTTTTGCACATCTGTGTTTGGGTCACAGGATTACACCAGCCTACCAAATTTCACCTGATTTGATCCAGTAGATTTGGAGCAAATTAGCTGTGACAGATGGACGGACAGACAGACAGACGCAAGAGTGATCCTATGAGGGTTCCGTTTTTTTTCATTTTTTTTACGGAACCCTAAAAAATTAAAGTTGCTTATTCTTATGAGATTTTGTTATTATGTTATGTTTCTTCAATAACATGAATCAAATTTAATTTAATTGACGCTCGTTCTAAAATGTACCCATCTGCCACTTTTCTAGTCTATGGCTATTTAGCGTTGTAAAGTGGGTTCTCTTCAGTGCCTCGCAAGGCATGCCTATAAATCGGTTTCTATTAGCCGATAGCGGCCCGTTGATTACTTGACTGACTACCAACATAACATCATGCTCACACGTACACCGTAGAATTAGGTAATTACATGCCAGACTTAAATATTAAGCGTTAATGTATGTAGTTCCATGTACTTTTGCCTAAAATGGTGGACGGAATTTCAATTAAGAAAATATTTGTGAGAATGTGGCGGTAAATATTGGATTAAAGATCGCAATTAAAAAGATGGGTGTAAACTTGTTTATGGTATTGTGTCAGATGTTTTAAGGTGGAAGCGGAATGTCAGAATCATCTGCCCAAAACTAGCAGCTGTACGTCAAAGAGTACCTAAGATGATAGCTGTAGGTACCTACCTACAGCTATCATCTTAGGTACTCTTTGTTGCTTACTGCCGTAGCGATTATCCACCATTACGAACCTCCGATGAAACCGGGTGTGAATTTGCCCAAATATCGTGCAACATCGAAAAGTATGGAAGAAGCAGACACTACGCCGTCCCCAAATAAACTGGGATAAGGGCTGGAGAATGATGGTGATGATCGTGCACAACGCTTTGTTTCTAATTTTCTTTATTTCGATTCAGCATCTGGTGTGGCCTACCATAACGCCTTATTATAGCAGGAGTAATTCCAGAGTGGGAAAGAGATGGCGCTAGACGACCTGTATAGCTCTGTCTCTTTCCCACACTGGAATTACTTCTGCTTTAAGACGTCATAGTAACCCCCCTGATTGCAGAAATTACTGGCAGCTAAATCTAAATAGTTTCCACCAAACTGAACTGCCGGTTTACCTAGCGTCTGCCCAGAAGCGCTAAAATTGAGACATAAAATGATGGCTTTCCAATTTTCCCATACTTACATAAGAGGGTTGCCATATATGCGTTAACACACGATTTCATTTTACAATAGCTCATATTACCAGTGCCCATATACAGGGAAGCGGTTGGAAACAAGACCGGCAGTGAGGCAAGGAGGTTGGCAGCTCATAAGACCTATATAGGCAAACGCTCCGATGTACTAAAATAAAGTTAATTGCTCGTAAAATGCTAGGACAGCCAATTTTGAGATCGTGTAAACAACAGTTTCGGTTTTAGGTCAGAGAAAATTGATACCTATTGTGTTTCTGGTATTGCTTCGTTCTTCAAGATTTAGATTATTGGGAAAGGTGTTTTTAAGGTGTAAATTAATAAACGCAAGACCGTGTGGTCTCTTGGACCATGAAACTTAACAACTTTTGTTCTTGAAAATCGCAAAAAAAATGGCCTTTCTGTAGGAACTGACGCGATCAAGTTGATCAACATGTAAGGTAAAACTAAAACAAAAGTTATAGGACAAAAAGTGTTCAGTTTCATGGTCTAAGACACCACATGAGAGCACCTGTAGCGTGACCGTAAACCATGTACATATGATGAGATTTAAGGTACAATTCCGAGATGGGCTGCAGACTGCAACCGCAGGCGACAATGCGCAGTGCTGCTTGCAGTCGCGGTTGCTTCTATTTCCAAGCACGGCGGCATGCCGCGGCTGCACACAATGCATAGAACGATGCCTCAGTCACTCCAATACCTTTGTGCGCGACAGAATGTCGGACAACACTACAGATAGTTTACTAATGTGTCTTTTGTTAGAAGAGGAAGATGATAACTTGTTGTTACTTTATGTCAGAAAAAAAACATGTGAACTCTCTGCGGTTCGCGACACCACTGGCGCTGCAGACTGCAATCGTTGCACGGCGCGGCTGCAGGCTGCAGTGTTGCCGCGCTTGGAATCATTTTCATAGAGATACATAGAAACCAGTAGTGTGAACCTGCAGCTGCAGTTTGCGGCCTGCGGTCCATCTTGGAATTGCACCTTTATAAATGTTGATCAAATAAACCTAGTTTGTTAGGTAATATAAACTGTATGTCTACCTGCCTGGGCAAAAGGCCTAAGTTTATGTGCCTGTATAATTTACAATATACCGACAAAACCTGTTTAACCAAAATAAATCAGTCATTATTCATTTGATTTTGATCTTAATCTTGGTTTAGCATTCAAAATCGCTTCTGTACTTTTTTTAACACCAAGAATGGGCAAGTGGCCCCACAAAACTGAGGTCTGCTTGTTTTATGGTCCCGATTATGCGTTTATGTTGATTTGTGTAAATCAGAGGAATATTTGACATAGGCGGGGCGCCGGTGGAGACGTGGGCGAAGCCCCACTGGAGCCCTGACCTACTGCAGACAAGCTATAAACCTATTTCCAAAATATACATACTACTGTTGACTGCAAATATAATTCCAAAATAATAACAAACACATAATTTGGGAAACTAATAAATCTCTCCTTTCAGTTTGTTCAAAGTTTCTTTTTATATAAATTATGACACACAAAATATAAACACTGTAAAATGTTTTATGTAAACATCAACTATTTCTTTTGACGTGGCGGTCCCAATTCTTTTTTAAATAAATTAATTACATTGTGTTTCAGAAAAACTGGGGCAGATTCAAAAAAAATCTTTATGGATTGGAGGGTAAAACAAAAATATGTAAGTGAACACTTTAGATAAATTGATATGTTTTGGCGTAGTGAATTAGGTTGAATTGGTAAAAGATAAAGAGTAGGCTATGTATTTTCCGCAAATCTCGCCTTTTTTATTTTCAGGAAATCTCGACGATTTTTTTCCTGCTGTAGCCAATAACGACTTGATCCGTGAGAAATATTGGTCCTTCTCTTTCGTGCAGTGTAATAACATCGCACGCGTAGTTAAAACGCTAAAGCACCGCTAAATCAATCAACAAATAAAGCTGACGACACACTTGGCGCTAAACTCGTCTATATTCCCAAGTTGGCATCACGATATCACGAGCGCACCTTAACACCATAAATCACAATCGTTGTCCACTTTAATTACGAGTCAAGCTTTATCTAGGATTCGACATTCATAGCATATCGTAGGGACTATCGCACCCACGGAGCCGAGGAGCTAGGCGCCGGCTGTCCACGTGGGCAGCAGAGTGAAAGGAATCAGTGGTATTTATAGAAAAACCTGTGTTCAGTTCACCTGCTGATTTGCGTACTCTGTGGTTACGTAATTGAGGATAGATTTTAATTAACCCTTCGATGAAAAAGTGCTGTTGTTACTTTAACGTGTATCTCCTTCTGTGGTATCGTAGCTCTTAAATGTATGAACCGATTTTGATTTCATTTTGTTTCATAGAAAAGTGATTTGTTTTGACGTCGACATTTGTGAAAAAAATTGTTTGTTGTTTGAAAACTTGTTTAATATAGTTGCTTAAATCATTGTCATTTGGAAGAGAATGTAGTAATGTTGAGGTTTTATGATCTGTTTAAGATTACGAAACGTTTTAAAGTTTTAATGCTAAGAAATACGTACTTACATATTTTTGTTGTTACCAAAGTCCATTGTCATTTCAAAAGCCGTTAAATACTTTCGATAATACCTTACAATATTGCCTTTCGTCTTAGAATTTCACAATGAATGGTGTATTTAAAGATTTTTGTTTTCAAAATACGGCAGCTCAACATTTTTGGGAGCCATTACTCATACCGAACATGGCCCTCTATATAGTACCTACATTGTTACATTTAAGTAATTTGATCCTCCCATAAATTAAAAACGACACCTACAGAGCTTTATTACATAAAAGTAAACAACGACCGCAGAAACCAATAAAACGTCATAATGTTTATGAAAGATTACGACCACACGTAAATCTTAACAATTTTACTGAGACCCCTAATAACTTCATAATTTTAACTACCTTTACAAAGCGAAGGGTCGTTAGCCGTATCAAGATACGTTGGTTAATCTATGTAAGGATGTTACATCTAATAAACATCAAATAGATAAACATACAGATATGGAGCGGATAAACGAGTGAGGTTATTTACCTAATCTATTACAATTTTATTTCGGTCGTCGTGATAAGGGAATGTAAGCCTTACTGCGTAGGTGTTAAGCGTGTAATAAGGTGAGAATGTCAGCGAAAACCGTTGGGCGCCCAGGGATTGCTCTCACGACTATTTCGCCCACTCGTTTTGGGGACTAACCTAGCCTAGTATTTAAAGTAATCGAACTCATTTGAACGTCGACCAAAATGGTTAGACGTTTGGCAATGATTTTGCCTAATTAAAACTAAACGCTTTGGTCTGTGAAACTGGGGGTCTAAAATGACCGCTTTAGCAGAATCATAACAGGATAATAATATGAATTCGTAAAATGGTCTCAAAGAGACAATTCATAATATTAACTGCGTCTATGACCATTTTGAGAATTTTAACGTGATTCATATTATCTATCGTAGTAATGATTCTGCAAAAGGGGCCCTTTTAGACCCCCAGATCAGCCTCGCAGTTCTCTCGATAGACCACTCAAAACAACACAGTTAGAGCCTCTTATTAATTTCTTTTCCCACGATGAAGGTTTTACCACAGAGGCACGATTTGGTTAACATTTCTAGCCGAAGTCACCTTTCCTTTTAATAAGCCTATTCGTCAATAAAACTTTTATAACTCAAACACGGCCACTTTTCCTTTCCGAGTTCTCCCACGTTAGGAAACTACCACACATGTCGACGCGGAATCGACTACATAGAAAAGAAGAAAGACAAAAGCTAAGCAATACTAATATTGTAAAGAGGTAAAGTTCGTGAAATTGTAGGGGTAATCCCTGGATCTACTGAACCGATTTTGAAAATTCTTTCACTAATACGAAGCTACATTATCCCCGAGTGCCATAGGCTATTTACAATGTGCCCGTGGGATAATTTACGAATAAAACGCGAGCGAAGCCGCCGGCAACAGCTAATATGCTACAAAAGCGAATAGTCTGACACGTCATCCGAACTGGAACAAGGCGAATTACGTCTTATTTGCTTTCGAGAAGTGTTCTTTTACAAAAAAAATCCCTTGATTCAAACCTTATTTCCTAATATCAATACGCAATATCGGTCGGTCGCCAATAATTTACATTTTATGAATATTTATTTTTAACTAATTAGAATAATTAACGTTAATTGGATTAATTAGACTTGTTATTAATACTTCAATGATAAGTTGGACGTCGATCTGATTTTAGAAAGCATTTGCAGCGATTATGGAACTTGATCGGTTTTATGGTCGAGTTTAATTAATTTTATTAGCCGGGCCATTTGCCATCGGAAATTAATAAATGTATAACGATTAATATGTTTGAAGTTGCAACAAGCTCTATTAGGCTTATCTTATCTTTATAATACACACATCAAAAGTGTCTAGGGATCAAGCATTTTTATGTGGATTTCTTGAGATTGAGATGTGGCTTTGTAATAAATTTATGATTTTATAAATTTATATGGATCCTTTTTGGTGCATTTCATAATTTGAATCAGGAACTGTGAATCAAATTCGAGTAAAAGATGAAAATCAGCTGTCAATATTTTCCCTATAAAAACATACAACGCATTGAAGACATTATTAGTGCTACTGTTTCCCTACTACTGATTAAAACCAACGTTATTATGGAGCGGCGACGTCATTTAAGCAGGGAAGAAATGCTCAGAGCCGTGGGAATGATAGAAGCTGGTTCCCGGCAACGTACTGTGGCTTTAGCTCTGAATACAAGTCAGAGTGTTATCAGTCGACTTTGGACACGTTACCGAAGCACTGGTACCGTGGCTGAGCGCCATGGAGGACGGTATCGCTGCACCACACGGAGACAAGACCGATACATTCAAATCTTAACTCGAAGAGCTCCAACAATAACCGCCATGATGTTAGCCGTGAGGCTTCATCACTCTTCAGGGAACTTAATTAGCGACCAAACAGTCAGAAACCGCTTGCATGAAGTGAACCTTCATTCCCGAAGACCGCTACGGGTACCACCTATAGCAATGCACAATCGTAGGATACGATATCAATGGGCTCTTGAACACAGAAATTGGGCAGAAGAACAATGGCGTTTCGTGTGCTTTTCTGATGAGTCTCGTTTTGGTATGAGACCGGATACAAGACGTATACGACACTGGAGAACCCCTGGACGCCAACAGCGATTAAAATCCTGCCAGGAAGTCCATCCTTATAGTGGTGGAACCATCATGGTATGGGCGGGTATTTGGATCGGCGGAAGAACTGAGTTGATTTGGATCAGAGGCAACCTCAACGCTCAAATTTATGCTGAGACGATTGTATCAGACGTCATCGTTCCTCTACAAGTGCAAATCGGTCCCTTATTTCAGTTAATGCATGATAATGCACGACCGCACACCGCAAGAGTTGTAAGACAGACTCTCGCCGCAGCTAACATCAATGTCCTGCCCTGGCCTGCTCAGTCGCCAGACTTGAATCCGATTGAGCATGCATGGGATATGCTACAGAGAAGAGCTCTGCCGAATATGGAGGGTATCCAGTCGCAAGAAGACCTTTTTTTGTTGTTGCAACGAACATGGGCGGCCATTCCACAGCGTGATTTGGATGAACTCATTTTGAGTATGCCAAACCGATGTTCTTGTGTTGTTAGTGTTCGCGGTAGAAACACGGATTATTAATTGTTTAAGTTACCCAATAAAATTTTAAAGAAAACTGTTATTTCAGTCTTTTTTTCGAACTTTTGTGTTAGTGGTTCAAATGTCAAAAATCCCTTTATTAGGAAAATGGCAAATTTCTTTATTAATGCAAAGGTGACTTGGTTTATCGTTACTGTGACAAACGAAAACACTTTATTTGATGAATCCTTAAAGAAAATTTTAATTAATATCAATCAGGAGAAAAGTTATTGCAAAAATATATGTTGATCCCTAGACACTTTTGATGTGTGTAGTTTTTGCTTATTTTAGTGTTTGTTAATTGGTTGTTTTTTACTTCTTTATTTCTTTTGGCAAAAATTAAAATAAAATCAAAATCGGTTTAAATCCGTTTGGGAGCTACGATGCCGCAGACAGACAAACGGATGCACACGTTAAACATATAACTCCTCTCTTTTTTGGCCCGGGGTTAAAAAGTATTGGAAATAGACTATCTTTAGTTACATTCCACCCACAATATAAGTCCCTGTCATATTCTTTGACTTGCCTTAAACGTCGCCTTCTGAGTCCTAACTTTCCTGTACAATTTGTCAAACGACTCGAACTTATTTATAGCACATAATATATTTAACGAGATGCTCTCAAAGTGCTCTCCGTAATATATTCGACGTCGTAATTATACGGGACTAGTTGCGACGTCCTTTGAATTATGTATGCGTGTGCGCAGGTCGCTTTGACGGTGCGGTTTGATTTGATTCTCTGTAAATGGTTGCCTGTAATGTCTGATATGGTATGACGGGGACATTGTCTTGTGTGAATTAATTTATTCAGGTTAAATATACCCTTGTAATTGATATTTTGCCCTTAGTTACTTTGAAAAACAATTTGACAAGTGTAGGCGTAATGAGCATCATGAAATTAATATGTATGAGGTAAATGAAACACTGTTGTTTATCATTCAGGATTATTACGTTACTTTTTGCCCGAAAAATCAATTAATTATTAATTTAAATTCAGATGCAAATTCGATTCCACTTACACTCGTTAAAAGAGTTTATTAAACAAACCTCATCTGAAAACGGGGTTCAAAGCTTAAGTCATAATTAACCTCAGTTTTAGTGGGTTGCCAAGCTTGAAAAGATCCCAAAAACCGCAGAACATAACCCTATTACTAGTTAAACATTTGACTTAATTAATGTATGGTGTATCTGAATAATCTGTTGAACAGATTAGTGTGGTTTCAAATAGCTAACGCCGTGGACTACATGAGAATGAGGATGGGTTCCGAAAACAGCGGGCAATCATCCGCAGACACTTTGAAGATGACTTCATTGGCTTAGCAGAACGTGATCACAGTTTCGGAATGTGCCAAAATATTTAATTAATGGTTTAAGGTTAGCTTTCAAGCTTTACTCTGTTTATTTGTAGGATTTATTGATGGGATGCGGCTGTAAAAACTGTGTGAAAAACCCGCTTTGTAATCTGATTGTTATGACAGGCGGTTATCCTTTCTGATACCAATTTCGAATGTTGATAAATGAGAATGCACAATATTGATTGGACAGTGGAACATGTACCGCCCCAAAATATTTTTTTAGTTTTAATTTACAGTTTAAACAGAATAAAGGGAAAAGTTACAACCAATTTTCTATTTAAAGTTTTGATCAAAAAATGAGAGCTATATTTTTGTGCACAATCAACATAATGTGTCTTACGAAGGTATGCATATTAATAAGTACTTAGATAATAATAGGTACCGCCTAGAAACATACTTTTAGGCATGAAGATCCTAACTTTATCCAAGATCATCATCATCTAAAATCATCTTGCTGCCCTATTCCCATGATATTTGGGGTCAGCGCAACACGTTTTTTTTTTCATTCTCCTCTGTGAACCGTCACGCTATCATTTACTTCTTTTTCATTCATATAATTCCTCACACAATCCATCTATCTTTTCTCTGTATTTCCTCTCCCTCTAGCAACATTTATTTTTGACCACTCTTTTAGTCACATTTGATTCGTCCCTCCTCATCACATGTCGCTCATAGCTAGGTTTTCTTCCTTTCTTTCCGCTGTCTTCATGGCCCAGTCGTATCATGGTGGGAACGCCACGTGGAACTGTATCGCTTTTGTTATAACACTCAGAGTTATTAAGAGTAATGAATGCTCTGTGAAAGCGGTGCAGCAAGATTTATATGCGTAAGACGTGCCAGTGTGTGGGAAGACACGTTTGGGACTAAGTATTGTCACTCACAAGAAGTTTCTTGAATAATTTACCGGAAATGTGAATTTCTGCTGTCTTCAGTTTGGATTACTAGCCAAACGCCCAAAATATATTGCTTGTCAGAAACATTGCAATAAAATTGAAATACTTGCAGGATTTTTGTACCCAACTGATGTGTTAAAGCTGAATTTCTTTGTTTTCCTAGGAATAGAACGATTCAGACGAGGCATGGTTGGCGCAGTGGCTATAAGCGATTGGCTGCTATACCATGTGTCGCAGGTTCGATCCCCGCACAATACAAATATTTGTATTACCTACAGGCTCTGGCTGTTTGTGTATGTGAGTTTAAATATTAAAAAACGCAACCACGATAAATTCCTACGATAAATTAATTCATGCTGAGATAGTGGCCTTTTGGCCTCGCACAGATCCTATTTCACTTGTTTTTTCGTTTACATGTTTCTTTTTACATAATTTTGTTTTAAAGTTATGTCAACCATTTTTTGTATTGTCCTGTGTGAGTCTAATAAATGCTGTTTCTTTCTTTCTCTTTTTCTCAAATTGGGGAAACGTTTAAAACAAGTGTTTCCATGATACGGAAAGATCCTGCAAATAAATCATCCGTTTTAATCAAGGGTTTTTGAAAATACCGTGAAACCTCAAAAACATCATCGTACAAACGAAACTACAGTTATTCTTATTGATCGTAACATTCCAAGATATTCCACTCTGTAAGATCGCGCGAGTATGTTTAGAATTACAATTTAGTTCTGTTCCCGGTTGTGAGTGACGAGCTGACAAGTGACACATTGCTCAATGTTTGTCCACCATTGTCCACCGTGGAATCGTTGAAATCTTCCCGGATGGCCCAAGATGCAAAGGGCAGAGTCCAATGTCTTCTTGTGTAAAAAACGAATTATCTGTATTCTTTTGCAGATTAAACTCCTCTCGCTGGTGATGAACAAGCTTAAGAAAGATCCTACATTCGAGAGACTTAAGAAACACTGGAAATTCCTTAGTTACAATCAGGAATTGTTAATCCAGGGGCCATTGTTACTTTCTGTATCACAAATTCACAACGTATCAAAAACCATGTCTTGAAAGGACCTTCCTACAAATCCGACCAATATACCATTTTTAAAACCCCAAATCTTGTCTCTGGACTCCGCTACCTCTTCCTCCTTGCACCATATCCTCGCAACGTCCAGTCACTTGAATAGCCGGCAGTCAGGTGGATGCGTCGCATTCAGGCAGACGTGCCGCATAATTATGTTACCATTCGGAGCTCAATAGAGCCTCATTAGCATACGGTCATCGATGTTGTTTGAGTTGTTTCTCCGATCAAACGAGGAATGTTTTTGTTTGACTTTATTGGTGGGAGCCATTTATGGTTTTGAGTGTAATATATGGGCCGGATTTTGACTAGAAATGAGAGACTTAGCCAAAGAAATTTTGCTTACGAAAGACAAAATGTGTGTGATCTGTTAATTACTGTCACATGCACCTTTTCTGTTTGTACCATCCACCTTTTCTAACCCGTCTATCTAGCAGTGTACGACCCACGGTACGTTTTCCGATTCGCGAAGATGTATACTCTCATAATTTACTTTGCCCGTATCTTATAATCATTCTCCTCAACCCAATCATAAACAAGCATTCCTTAAACAAATTCTGCATAAAATAAACCACTCCAACCATCTAAGACTACAATCCAGTCTTTTATCTATTTATAAAATACAATAGGTTTAGGCGTAACACGGAGGCTGCGAAGTTAATGCTATTGTTACTGCTATTTATAATGCCCTAATCCCGCTAGAGGCTGCAACTACAAGCCAGAGGCTTTCAATGCAAAGTGCGAAGCCCCGATACGATGAGACAGCGCTGTGTAGAGGCTCCGAGGTGCTTAGTGATACTGTAGATAATTATGATAGTAGAAGCTGAGGATAATCTGCGAGATGGAAATCTTTGGAGGTTATTTTTCAATGTCCGAAGTGATGTTTTCAATGCATTGACAGTGTTCGCAAGTTCACAAATTTTAGATGTCATTGGAAGATTGGCTATCTTTGTACTTGTAAATGTCTGGTAGGTGGGTGGGTAATATCATAGACTGAAACTTAATAGGAAGTCCCTTTGATCGGGGCAGGGCACTTAGAAAATAAAAGGGAGAGGGTTGGAGGAGGAAAGCCGATCGTGTGCTTCCGTGTCACATGTAGAAAATTGACTCGAACGTAGATATGTCTCAAGCAAGAAATATTCGTCTAGTAAATAAACCCTGCTCTAGTGAGTAACAGGATTTCAACGACCAATAAAAAAATACCAGTCCTATTAATAGTCCAGCAAATTTTTCTGCACTAGTCTTAAACATCATGAAAGCTGAAGTAAGGCTGGAGGCTGGTTATCGCACATTTGCATAATCGGGCAGTGTGTATGCGACGGGCGCGCGTTACACCATAACGATCGAATTAACCAATCAGAGGCGACAGCCGCCAGACTTTAATGCCGAAAGGGTTATGTGAAAGGATTCGTTGAGATGACACACTTTGTAATATGAATGGTTATTACAGGGTTTTTGATTCCTTTGCTTGTTTGCTTCTGTTTGGAATCCAATGTAATGTTTCTTAGATTACAGGATGGGAAAACGAGTGCTGGAACCAATTAAATGGACTACTGATGAAATGTTCTCTCGAAATATCTCACTCAATCGTTCCATAGGTCTGTTCTACCCCTTGTTTGCCTAGCGTCTTCTCACAGAAGATAAATATGTTTTTTTTTTTAGGTATGGCCACTCGCAGCGCAACAACTCTTCTGAGGTTGAAGCTGCTTAACCGGACTATCCTGTGGTGGCCAAAAATTACTTGAAGGCACATTAACTATTGGAATTATTATAACGTGTAACAAGGACAAACGCAGTTGATTAAATCTAATTACTCTACAGGAGTAAAACCAGAGTCATTATCAGAAGTAGCCACACTCATGTCGATGTTGCCAGCAACATTATATTATTACAACCTTTTAATAGAACATTATTGCATGTAACACTGGTATTATCGAATCACTCGGCGCGACCAGCCATTTTAATAGCATGGCGGTTATGTGAAACGAGAATTTTGTATTAAAATAAGCATTTACAGGATGCAGGATTTTAATTGGGAGTTATTGAAATAAATGTTTTAAATATTAATGGAGGAATACGGGACGAGGAATTGTTTTGTCGAAGTGATAATTGGAAAGCACTCTTGATAATACAATATGCATCTGTTAAATCTGTACTTCAGAATAAAACTTAACGTCGTGGAAAGCCCAAACGAAGATGACCAGACGAATAAAACTGTTATAATAAAGGTTGGGTTACTGGACGGTGTTAAACCAATAGAAATCTATTAAAAATGCCTGTGAATTTTGTATTTATTAAGATTTACATGAACCTTGCAGGAATCATGGGTTGCTAGTAGATTTTCAAATTTTGACGTTTACAGTTTTTTTTAACCACTTTATTTGTTTACTCCAGATGGACCTATGACTTACCCACTACCCATTCAAAAGTCGTTCAACTACAGCCACCGTTACTGCTAGCACCTCTGAACAACGGACAGTAACTTCTGTGTTAGTTGTAATACCGAATACCATCACGTGAAGCCTACGTGTAGTAGCTGGTAGGTCGTAGGCTACAGCCGTGCATGGTTGCCGCAAATTACACGACCGACAGCTGTTGCCAGTCTTACCATCACACGTATGCCTTGGGTGAGATGAGACTTATAATTTTGACTATAACTTGGGCTGATTAGCGTATAGAATGTGCTAACTTTAGAAAATTAGGAAAATGGAAATAATATACTTTATCGTATGTACATCAACACGAAGATAAATAAAAGAGAGAATAAAAAGTAGGTAGTGTGATACATAACATACCATCACGCCTATAATCCCCGAAAGGTTAGACAAAGGTGTACCTAATTATAGTGCACCCACATGTCGCCAGTCCCATGTAATAGAGGACGAGACTATTGCCAACAACCGGGCACAAATCCAGACTCCATGGCCGCTACTGAGAAAATTCCTGATTAACCCAATTACACTTTGCCCGACACGGGAATCGAACCCAGGACCTCATGCTAAGCAGTCGCGCTTGCGACCACTCGACCAACGAAGCAATCGGTGTTGTGATATTTTACGTTAATTTGGTTCTTGTGGTGTACCTAGTGTCTGAATGTGACTTAGATTTGCAATAAAATTGCAAGACTGATTGGGACGGTCGTTATAATAACTGGAAGTTGAAGGACTGCATACACTGAAAAAAAAGTTTTGTTACCTGTAGCACAAATTTTAGCTGCTAGTAGCATGAAAAGGGGGACTAACAAACTGAGTGCTACTAATAGCTAAAACGAGTTTAGTAAAATAAGTTAAGGTATTGTTTACTTAACCGTTTCAGTTAACTGAAATTAAACAAGTTTTTTTACAAATAGCTAAACTTTCATATTATTGTCACACAAACAGTTTATCTAGTTGTAAGAAAACAGTTTATCTAGTTGAAAGAAAACAGTTTATCTAGTTGTAAGAAAACAGTTTATCTAGATGTAAGAAAACAGTTTATCTAGATTTAAGAAAACAGTTTATCTAGTTGTAAGAAAACAGTTATCTAGTTGTAAGGAAACAGTTTAATTACTCGTAAGCAACTGATTTAGTTAATAGTTACAAAACTGTTTATCTATTTATTGTTGTTCTGTTTTGCTACCTAATCACCGCGTTCGCTGGCTGGTTTATGGCTCCCGCAGATTGTCCATCGGTATTCAGCTCAGCATATTTGCTAACACAACCATGAAACTTGAATTGGTGTTGCTCATTTTTTTTTACCAAAGACGAATAGCACTGAATAGCTGAAATGGATACCGATCGACCCCTGCAGAAGAGCCCTGATGGGGTAAACAAAAAATAAAAGAATCTAGTAGGTATACATTTAGGTATATTCAGTTTAAAATAATATAAAACTTTAACATAATCAACTTAGTATTTTTATTATTCACAATTAACCAATTCTAGCTAGTGACTCGTTTTTCTGGGTTATCTTTTAACTCATTTGATAATATTATAGTGCAAAGTTTCCTTCTCGCAGCATTATTCAATAACCACTTTCTTGAAAGCGTAGAAGAAGGCCCTTCCCTTCGTTACATGTACTCAGAATTCCGTAAAGTTCCTGAAAACATAATTGATTCACAGTCAAGAAAAATGTATACCTAGGTCATCCTAAGCCTAGGAACCCAAATCTGGAACCTTGTTTTAAATACTGTGGTAGATATACTACTACAAATATATTAGGCATAGGTAATTAATCTGGTTTAACTGAATTGCTCCTCAAAACTGTCCCGCTACCTCTCCAAATAAGCTCCTTTATATCTTCCTCCGATAGCATTTGAAGTGTTTCGGCATCAATTGCATGTTCTGGTGTAAGAAAGGTGAGAAATTATTAACAAGTCTTGTCGCAAACTTAGACACATGGAACATGACAAAAATTTACGAATATTTTTCCTATCACTCTTATTATGAGTAGTAGTAGATAGTAAGTGCCTTGGTAATAAGTATTTAATTAGCTTCGACCATCTTTTAGATATCTCAAGACTGACAGTTAACACCTCAAAATCTGATAAAATGTAGTAACTACATAAATAAACTATCTTGATCTATGTAACGGTAGGTACAGAAAATATAATACCGATGATAATTTTTTTATTCCATCATTTTAGTTTTTATTGACAACTGGCATGAATATAATTAAGTATTTACATCAAAAATCTACATGTAAATAAGGACACTCAAAACTGACTGATTGACAGACAGCGTTGGTCTATACTCTTGAATTGAAAGGCGCAAAATCAAAGTTGGCCAGAACAGAATATAACCGTCAGGCTTAAAGTATTTAGGTAGACACTTACGAAATCATTGTTAATTATACATAAATTGGATAAAAATATTGCACATACCTGCAAACTTCTGGACATACATTTCGAGACCCCATGACTTTAGGTAATCGGCCATGGGATCCACCGCCTTCTCCATGCCAGGTAGTTCTCGCCCTCGTCTTCTTAAATCACTTAATAGTTTTACGTATAGTACCATGCACTACGACGAATATAATTTTTATTAAGCTAAAGAACAATTACAACAAAGTCAACTACAACAGCGCGCGCGACGGCAGCTTAAAACGAACAAGACCAAACAAGACCGAACATAATATACAATTTATTAAACAATTTCTAAACAGTTTTGTTATTTTTTGTAATGAGATGTCGAATTTTATTTAGACTCATCATGTATTTGATGCTGTTACATGTAGCTTTAAATATAAATAATTAGTAGCCAAAAAAAAATGCTACCGATAAATATAACTTATAGTAAAGATTTCACAAACGCATTGAACCATTTTTAGACATTCGATTGGTAAAAAAATAATAAAAATACGACTTAATAATAGTTATATAGTTTGCTTAACAGTAATCAAACATTTTATCCGTGTAGCTAAACGAGTTTAGCTGACATAATTTAGTAAGCATTAGTTCACATTTTAACTAACAGTAATTGAACTCTGAATAGCATAACTAGTTTTGGATGTGCAGCAAAAGCAGTTCAGCTATTTTAGCAAAACTTTGGTTTCTATTAATTAATATTTATCAATTTTTGAAATAGCTGAACTAGTTCAGCTATTTATTTCTTTCAGTGTAGAAACTGAAAGTATTTTTTTTTGTTGAGAGAATTTTGACTATTTATTAAGAGTTTCACTTTGAGTAGGGAATTTACATGGAGATTAATGAACTGTAAACCAAGCAATTACCTACGTAGCAGGCTGATATGCACCGGTTCGGTAGCAAAATAAAGTTTAAATATTGTTTGATTCCTTCGAAACTCTTTGTAAGTACAATGTTGCACTTCTATTCTATAGATACCTGCTACTGTTTACAGATTATTTACATAATTAACACAAACAAGTGTTTTTTTACACAGCTCAAGTTTTACTACTTCAACATTACAAAATAATGTTCCCAGGACCTAAACCAATGCAAATTATGATGCTTATTAAAAAGTCAAGTAGTAGCAAGCTTGTTCACACTTAACTTGACTATCGCTTGTCCCTTTCTGCGCCAATTACCTACCAAGCCAAGAACCAGGCTATTTCATATATAATTTCCCGATTAAGCCCGTGGTACGTTACATATCACATTAGCATAGGGCGCGTTTATATTTGATTCAGTAAGTCTCAGCTGGTTCTTTCAATCTTTTAGGCTAAGGACAGGTCTGTATCAAGTTATCAAGGTATCTATAACACCTGCACGCGTAGCATGACCAGTGCACCGTAGAAACGGGTTTTGTCGACGGAAGAATCGACAAAATGACAGATTTCGTTTGCTGATCTGTCATTTTGTCGATTCTTCCATCGACAAAATCCGTCATGCTGCGCGTGCTAGTTCTATTTTGTGGTCCCGGTTGAGCCTCAAATATATTACTTCTAGTGGCGGTACTTTCATAGAAATCTAAAAGCTTAGCTTGCCCTTATAACCTACGACTTCTTACTTAATATGTGCTACGACTCTTCATGATGTTAGGGTTTCTGGACAGTCTTCTTGCCTTATCAGCTTGCCGTATTGTTGGCCCCCCTAGGCACGCCACTGATTATTTATTTCTACCACAAAGGAAGTGTTTTGGAATAGTGTTAGAACGCCATTGTATCTTTATGAATGGCGGTTATAGATTCGATTCGACGAACTATTTAAAAAATCTTCTAGACCACAGCAAAAATGAATGAATAAAGACAGGCGCCTGACTGAGCATATTCTTAAAGGTTCATCGGTTTTTTTTTTCATGGAAATCACTAGCCTTGCAACATTTGACCAGTAAATAGTCAATATGTTTAACACCTTTATCTAAGACCTCCATCAAATCCTTCCTTATTATTTCCCGTGTCTAATGCAAACACACCCTTACATACGGTAGTACTTATATATACACATATGTACCTACATATGTGTAGTCGCATCCAGTTAGCTCACTGATATCGTGTCATTTGCATAATCGGGCCGTATACGGGACAAGCACGGCTCGTATACGGGACGGCACGGGTCGGCTAAGGGAATTATCTCATGTCACTGTTTGGACGCTTCCGTCGATAGTTTCAGTTTTAAGACCTTGTTTCGGAGTTACATTATCGGCGTTTAGTCAGGATGGATGAGCTAGTTCGTTGGGGTGTAATGGTTTTGGTTAGATAATTTTCTACGTGGTTATTACGACAGGAGAGTTAATGTCGTAGATTTACTTTTAAAAAGGAAGCCTTTGCGTGTAAATCACTTGTATGTCAATGGTCTGCGCTATTAGTTATGGTGTTTTTGTCTTTTGGCCGGTCATTGTCACAGTATTTAGTAGGAGGCCATCATTAACGGTAATCGTATGATAATTATGATGATGGATCTGCATTGCTGCATTTTAATCACATAACTTCGTACAGTTCCACGTAATAAGCATAGGTGATCAATTTAATGGCAATATACCTTAATTGGGACAGCATTATTCAACATCATTAATTTCTGACAGTCCCCCATTGTTACAAATCAAGTTCTAAGCAAACAACAATAGTTCTAGAAAGGTCACACGTAAGTCACAATAATTGTATTGAGTCCTGCTCCTTGTAATGGCTTTATATCGGGTTACAACCAGTTCTGTCACTCGACCATCTGTGCACAATCTGACATGGCGCTGGGTAAACCATGAGAATATTAATAAACTGAATTGTGCAAGTTTGGGATCGCTATAAGCTTTATCTTTTTGAGCAAATTTATACGATACGATATGTTTCTAAGAGAATGTAACGGTTCTTGCGACGTCTTCGTAGATGAATTCAATGAACTATTTTTCTTTCAGCTATAATAGTAACTATTTCTGATTAAAGAGATGATCGTTCTTTTCATAGTCTTTTTTGTGATTAAAAGTTAGGTTCTGCAATGTGTGGTAACTTCCAGAGTGAGTGTGTATTACAAACTTATATTTATATCATACTCATACGTTATATAGCATACTCCATAAAAATCTGAGACCTGGTGGAACTGTTGTATCTAAAGGGTCTAACAAGACCCTTAACGAAGCCGAAAGGCACTTGTTCTCCCCGTCATTGCGATCATTTTCTTGTTCTAGACCATACCTGGGAACTTTCTAGTTACGGAGATATTGGGGGTCAAAGTTCCAACTTTTTCACAAGTTATTTTTTTAATACATTTTTTAATGTAAGATTTTTACTTTAAACACCTCCACGACCTTCATACTGTTCAATCCATCCATCAGCACAATGTTTTGAGTGCGGTACATTGAGTCCTATCGTGAAACGTGATGTTTCACCCAAAAAAAAAAGTCGTTTCCGAGCAATAATTTTTGCGTAAAGTTACTTAGTTTGATGTACGTAATGCTTGGTTGACGGCTTGGTTGGCAAAAGTCAATCTTTTAGTACATGTTCCAAAGCTAGCCAAGCTCCAAGGACCAAATATTCCGGAATGCTAATCTTACGTTACGACAATCTGAGAAGTAAAGTTATTCGATTACACCTGATAGACACGCATGCAAATGATTGTTAATAGAAATTGCGAAGTCCTGTCCCCGTTTCTTGTAAATTTCTTATAAACTTGGCTAACATTTACTTAGTGCAATAATATATTTATATGAGTACCTATGGATATTACTGATGTTGATGATTGAGCACCACACCCAGCCAGGAGCAGCCTGACCCGGACAAGCCGGATGCACCAGGGGGCACGATTTTGTAAGGAAAGACATGCTCAAGGATGGGAAAGGAAGCCCAACCAACCGCAGCCAGTCGGGCACAATCAGCCGACTGATGAGTACCTAGGGATACTTGAGCTAAATTCAAGTTCTGCTTCTTCTTCATCTTGCTCTGGAAGATCAAAGCATTCAGTCTTTTTGTCATCTTCAAGTATAGTTTGTTTTTGTTTATCAATTTGTGCATTTCTTTGCCGCATAGTTCTTAGATCTTCGCAATGTCGTGCTCGTGGTCTTTGGACATTTATACTCGAATGTTCAGCTATGTCAAACGATTGGTATAATTATTTCTTTTCGTAGTTATTTAATTGTTCTGCAAATGATTCAGTATCATCATCGTCAACGGAATCTTTGTTTACTACGGTTTAAAATAACTCTTTTGTTCTCTTCTCTTACAACGTAAAAGTCAGCTTCGGTAAGATGCGCTTTTGAAAGCCCACACTAAAGCACGTTTAATTAACACTCTACCCAAGTACCCACAAAATTAATTACAAAATCTTATTAACACATTATCATTATATTTCATGGCTTCCTTAATATTCGGTAGCTTACTCTTGCTTATTCACCTGTTCTTGCTGGCTCCCAGCAGGCTGAGGGCGCTGGGCCCATAACGTGGGTCCCCGCGACGCACAGCAGGGCGTCATTATCACCACAATACATATTATGAGTTATACCTTTACGTAAAGCCTTGTTTACACTTACACGTCGTTGTACGTTTAATAGAAGGTGTAGGTACGGGAATTCGCGCGTTTTAAGAAAGTAGAGAATGTGTGTAATTTTCAGAAATTGTTGTCTAATGCACAGTTAGTTGCGATTTTTGTCCTGAATAAATATTAAATAATGCTCTATTTAGTTCAGGAAGAAGATAGCCTTGTAAGTGGAAACTGAAACACGGTTCGCGTGAATCTTTTATGCGATTGTAATGAATTTTCCTAAACAGATACAAATATTTATATGCACAAGTGGATCATTCTTTAAAATGAGATCTTGTTGGTTTAAGAATAAACTTGCGATATTATTTTGTCTTAGGAGAGACTATTCTTTGGGTTGTGCTTTAAGAATCAAAATACGTTCTAATTAGTTCCGTGTTTTTCGACAAAAACCTAATGGTAAATTAGACAGTGTTTAGTAATAACAGAACAGGGGTTTCTCTATTTAAAACTAGTAAGTTTATGGCTAACTTTCCAAACTCAATGAATAAGCAATTAGTTTGAAGCTTTTGCCAAAGCTTGTTACCAACCTATTAAGAATTTAGCGATCTTTTGTTTCGTGTATACCTTTACAATAGTAAATTGTGTATTACCTGCGATATTGCATTTTGTTCGAGAGAGGAACCACTTGAATTAAAAAAATAATTTAATTCTGTGCTAGACTTTCGTGCCGTTTTTTCCCTCTAATATTCTATAAATCAATATTTATGGCACAAGTTTTATTTATTTATTTGATAATGCTGTTTCTATGCAATGAGGTCACAGATATTTTGAAATTTCCTAACACCATTCATTCAGCATTTGTATGTTCGAAGTTCAAGGTTTTATTCAAATTTTAACGACCGGATATTAGATAATCTGACGCCTCATGGAAAACTCGCGCCTCCTACACTAGAAGTAGGCGAATTAACTAATTTGCTTTCAAATCGAGTTTCATTTAATAAATACCATTAGATAAATGAAGTACACGTTAATGATAATTATTTAATGGTAGGATGTGAAACTGAGGATGTTATTAAGCAAAAAGTATGACGCTGAGAAAAGATCTCTTGAATTTATATGGGCACCGATGAATAAAGATGGCGGTTTTTATGCATATTTGGGGTTATATGTCAAAAAAGTGTTTTATAGAAGAAATCTAAAACACATAAAATTTAAACAAACGTATCAAACGTGAAGTTCTTTGATAAATGGAACGAAACAATTCAATTTTATATATGTTAGACGGTGAAACGACTGCGTCGAATCGAATTTATGTCCAAATCGATGAGAATTGTTGAGAACGGTGTTTAACAGCTTTAAAAAGTACCAGAGACAAAGAAAAGAAGAAATTCTTTATTTAAAAGTGACACAAGTGAACGTTAACAACGTTACAACCATTACACCATATAACATAACTTTAAAAAATAACGGTGTGCCCGATAGAACCTTGAAAAGCAGAACGATTCCGATGCAGCTAAGTAAGCAGGTAATAAATAAGCAATTCTAGATATAAAGGTCTGGTTCGACCTGCTGGTGTGGGCGTGTGGACTGGTTTTACACTTCTTTTATTTTAAATTCTCGTTTCGCTAATAACTTGGTGTGAGAGCATCTTTAGAGTTCAATACTCTGATTGTGGTATACGTTTAGTGAAGAACTGGCTTTATTGTGTTCCTAAAACAAAGTGAAGATTGTTTTTTCTTTTTCTGAATGTCTTTTGTGTCTGCTGCGTTTTGTCACTTCTGTTATCGATGTTAAGCATGGAATTAGTATGTTTGATCTTACAAAGATAAATTTATGTAAGAACAGCGTCGTACTTGTTGTTAGAATAGAAAATATTTTACTTATTGAACCTATCAATATTTAAATAATTATGCAACTTTATAGAAAAACAGTACTAAGATTCTTGTAAAGTGGCAAATTAATATCACCTAGTCCACTGTATAAGGAGCTGGTGACAATTGAAACGCCTCAGGCTTCAAATCTATTCTCAGGTGTTAGTCTTTACGTGCGAAGGTTAAAACAATGTTTATTATCATATTTCACGCCACAATGAACTGACAGACACGGCAATTATTTAAATTGTTGTATTAGGTACCTATGTGTTTATTTTATAAACCAACATTCCATAATAATTTACCTACCAAATAGTCCTTAAAACGTTGTCTTGCTGAGACATTTAATAAGTAGATACTTAATGAAAATTTCATAAAATGTATATGGACTTTAATAGTGCACACCTGGCTTTATATTCGCAATAAATGTTCTATTTTATTTCGAGACCACACCCGTGGGATCTGGATTATATTGTCAACAATATTACCACGAATCCTTAAAATAAAATCAATGCAGTAAACTTAAACTTTACACGCATACTCCATTAAGAAATTGAAGATTTAATTTAATTATTAGTTTTGCAATGTTAAACTTAATCGTATTTATACAAACACAAGAAAAGAATTTGTATTTAAAAATATTACCAGCCTAAAAAATTCGAAACCATAGATTTTCTTTTATCTGTGTCCATAACATAAAATATGGCGCCAAAATTTGACATTTAACACGCGCCTCCATGGAAAACTGGACGGTTTTGAATAAATTGAAATTGAATTCCGTGACAATGGCCATAATCAGATTCACCCGAATATTTTTCCAATACGATAAATATAAAATATCATAAATGTCAATTAATTTATACAAAATTTATAATAATATGATAGTGGTTTCGGTCAGTTGTTCGCAGCGGGGGCTGGAGAATGCCACAACTAATGGCGCCAACATAGTTTATTATAATAAGATTTGTTATTCAACAGTTTGTTAACGTTATTATTTTATGTAGGTGTTAATTGAATTGGGAATATTCATTAGTCGATCATAAAACTTTCTGTAATCATTACTCTAACCACGAGCTTTATAACCGAGTAAAGATTAATTTCCGTTATATGTTTTACATATTATTTAACTAATGGTTTACTTTTGGACCTATTACAAATTGCCTCAAACCGCTGATATAATATTTATACATTTTGTGTCAATAACGTATGCAATGTATGTACAACCATAAACTAATGCAGGGTTGCCAATGTGGCAACATTGGCAACCCTGCATTAGTTTATTCTGCATTAGTTTAGTCTTGAGATTTATTTAAAGTTGTATAAAATTGTATTGTTTGGAAAAAAAAAACTGAGAGTTGATCTCAAAAAGCTAGCAAATAATTCGCGGTTAATAATAAAATGTAATTATGAATGATTGCTCTGTAAATGCACAGTCTTAAGGTTCAAGTAATATTGCTTTCAAAAAATTGGATTCTACTTACAGTGGGGTATCGTTAGGAACTTTGTAATTTACATATATGTTTTTCTATCATATTACAACCCCAGCACCTGGCGGCCATGTAAACCTACCAACACACCCAACAACATGTTCGTAGTGATGATGTAAAAAATGACAGGATAGTGATCGGTTGCACAACGAGATTTTCGCTCCTCTTTTCGTGTTATCTGTGAACTGAATAATTTTATTTTTGCATAAAATGGAAACAAACTCATGTTGGTATCTAATTTAAATTGCTTTAACTGTACAATACCAAAAATAGCGTTAGAATCCTGTGAAATACAACTTTTACTATTGTTCTCACAGAACACCGCTACTCTATGGTTTCTTTGACACCTGACACTTCAAAACGGTTGACATTAGCTTTGAACATTAAAAAAAAACTTAACCAAACCATAAACTCTACAAAGGTCAGGTTTAAATATCAGAGACACCGCTTAATAGTTTCTTAGGAAATTAACAAAGCTTATCTTAATGATACCGTTTATGAGTGGTTTATCTTCGGGGAAATGCCTGCATGTTTGCTCTTGTTCCTTTAGACGTACCGCGAGAGGAACTGGCTGATTGTTTTATAAGATGCTAGGAACTTTATTATGAGTTCATTAGGGGGAACTAAAAAGGAAGAAAACGATTTATGGCAGTCGGAATAACATGGTCTGAATTTAATGTTATTTTCCTCCTATGAAACTACAGTGCTGCATGGTTCTTTTGGCGCTTGAATAACGTTGACAATAGGGCGCTGTGGTAAAAATGTGTGAATTTGTCTGTGGAATTTGTAAAGAAGAAACAAGATGGCATTAGTTCCTATTAAGGCAACGAACCACGAGAACCATGCCGCTCTAACACAAAAGTAATGATGACAAAAATGTAGTAGATATCCAAAGATTTTCATACCACAGTAAATCAGAACAAAGTAAAGCAAGCGAGACGAAAACTCAATTTATTACGAGAGCATTGACTGATAAGATTAAGAGAGAACCGATAACTGACCGCGTAGATCTCAATCGTAATGATAAGCGGAAATTGAGAGCGGTGACCCACTTAGTGCTGATAACAGCTGCATTTTATGTTGGTAGTACACGCAATGGAGTTTGTTTGATATCAAACGTGAGCCATTTTCCCATTCAGAATGATATTCGGTTTAAAAATGAGAGTATTTTATTTCGGTACAGGTTGTAAATTGCGAATAAATAATCTTAACTTATGATTTTCATATCTCTGCACAGAATTGGCAAAATATGAGTAGCGTATTTTTAATATCTCATTTACACGTTGAAGTCGCACTTATTAAACGAAATAAAACTCATTTTCCTTAATCCAACATTATGGACTTGTAACATTATATTTTACACAACAAACCTGTAATTTTGCTACTTTAGTACGTTTTATTTTCTCTCTCTCACGTTTTGAAGTGACAAAACTCGAGAATCTTGCGTGTAACGGTACCAGTTTAATTTAATCTTTATAATCTTGATTTTTGGTGTCCATATTGAGACATTAAGGAAAAGTAGAATTACATAGCGCTCCAAATACGTTGTGGGCCGCGAAGAAAGCGACGGTGATTGTTGAGCGATAGCCAGATGGATGGCTGGCGGTGTAGATGACACAAAAAACATTTACCTGTAGGTCACAAACTACAAAAAAATGTTACGACACAGAGTCTGAATCATCGTACACTATTTCGTTTTGTTTGCATCAATTCTAGACAGCCAGTCAAGTACAATTGTCAGAAGGTTAACTTATGGCAAGGACATGGGACATTAATTTATGACCGATGCCATGTTTGATTTAGGTATTCCATAGCCAAATTCCTCTACGTTGCTTTACCTCAATAGTAAAACACCATCAACTAGTCTGTCTTAAGAGGGTTGAACTACTAGGAAGTATTTCGTAAGGACAGAAGACTCTATCTAACCCGCTGTCTATGACTCCTCCTATCCGCTCACTACAAAGCCCCAGCATAATTATGGAAAGTGTCAAAATGTACATAAACAGGTACTACTTCAATTTAAAGTGAGGACATTATGTTAAACCACGGGCGGTGACCGTTGCTGACCACAGGAGACCACTTCAACGATCTCGTGATATTGTTGGCTGCTGTCAAATTATTGTCATTACATAGTTTCGTGCTGTAAGATATTGTGGGAGAGGTGGCAGGTGACTTGAGTGCTGTGTTGTGGAGATTATCATTGTGAACTTGTGAAGCTATTGGGATTAAGGTGAGGAGTATAAAGATGGAGGTTATATGGCAATGGAGTTGTTAAACGAAGTGATATTGGTTGAAATACAATATATCCCGGGGCGTGATCACACTTATTGATGTGGAAAAGGCTTTAGCCGGCCAGAAAGAACTTTAGGATCTACGTTCGTTCAATAAAAGCGAAAAAGATGGATGTTATTTTCTAGAGACGTGACGTCATCTATGTTCATTGATTTGTAACGTATCAACCAGATGTTTTGTATCTGTAATAAAACCAATGTCAATTTCGTTTAATTTCCTATCAAATCTTATTCTGTTTGTAATACAGATTTATTAGAATTGTTTTTGGACATCATTAGCTAGATCAAAGTGTCCGCTCTCTTTGGTCATGTCTAACATTAATTTGTTCAGTTTTAAATGTTGATTACTTCCTTTTCTTAATACGTGAATAAAAGCAATTATGTTGACGAAATATTGATTGAGGGATCAAAGAAGGCTGGTTTTAACTACCAAGCTGTGGCAGTTTTCATAAAGCAAAACCTTACGATTTAATTTGACAAACTTTCCAACAACTTATTCATTGGCTTATACATAAAACACTACACATAAAGTGTTCGTTTTCAATAGCAGCAAGGAACCATAACTCTTGTTGAAAGACAAGCCACGCAGAATTGCAATGTCAATGCTTGAATGCAAAGGTGTCCCGATAATGGACGAAGATTTATTCCTATATTGATGTTTGAGTAATTGCGTTTGGGCCAGGGTTACCATTACGATATTTTAAAAGTCCTGACAAAACCTGGTCTATTGCAAAACAAGTCCGAATATTTTCATAACTCAATTAAGTTTTTCTACTCTCTAAAAATCTCCGATCAAACTGGTTTGGACCAGTTGCGGAACGGCTCCAGACACCTGACGCTGACCGATACTCTTGTACACTACCGGTGTCCGGGTCTGCGTCCGCCATTTCTCCGCGCCGGAATGTCCGAACTTTTAGTCGTAAAGTCCGGAAGGGGAGAAAGGAAATTAACGTGTTCATCTTTTAAGGATGGTTGGTTATCCGCCATTGTGGGCTCGTGGAGACTGGCGGAGCGGGTCAGGACGAGGAAGTGACGACTGATTGATTCGAGTGAAGCTTTGATTGTGATTGTGACTTATTGTTTGTGGTTCAAGGGGAGAATATTCATGGAAAGTTCCATAGAGGAAAATATTGATTTGAATTGTATACAGGCACTCGAAAGGGGGCAGTAGCCATCTTCAATTACTTACCATTGTTATTTGCAAGTGCTACCGCTGAACAACTTGAGCATGAGGTAATGGATTCGATTTTAAAGGTTGTGCAAAGTGTTATGGGTTTTACCATCAGGAATTTTCTCAGAGACTAGACTTGTGCCCGGTTGATGGCAATAGGCCCATACTTATTACATAGGAACCAAACTTATCAGTTACCTATGTTATAAAGGGTATAACAAGACCCTTCACGAAACCATCAACCAAGCATTATGTACATCAAACTAAGTAACTTTACGCAAAAATTATTGCTGGGAAACGGCTTTTTTTTTTGGATGAAAAATCACGTTTTATGGAAAGACTCAATGTACCGCACTCAAAACATTATGCAGATGGATGGATTGAATAGTACGGGGGTCGTGGAGGTGTTTAAAGTAAAAATCTTACATTATGGAATAATTATTAAAAACACGTATTAAAAAAAAAAACTTGCGAAAAAGTTGTAACTTTGACCCCAATATCTCCCTAACTAGAAGGTTCCCAGGTATGGACTAGAACAAAAAAATGATCGCAATGACGGGGAGAGCAAGTGCATTTCGGCTTCGTTAAGGGTCTTGTTACACCCTTTAGAGTTACTAAACGATACATACATTGTATACCTAGCCAAGTTTCATATCTATCAACAGACAGCTATTCCTTTTCATTTAAACGTATAAACCACGTAGACATAGTTTACGATGAACACACGGAAGCGACAATAACGCATTGTGCCGGTTACATTGACAGGCGGCAGCGTTCATTTCAAAGCAATTGACAATGTAAACGCGCAAGGGAACGATAAACGGCAAATTGAATAGACAATGTTATGATCGAGTATTCGAGTTGTTACTACTCAAAGTTTGATGTTTACGGAGTTTCTACGGAGATTTGGATTGTTTCAAGTTAAGTGTTTGTGTTGGCTAAGACAATGCGCACACCACAAACAAAACAGTTTCTTCTGCCATAGACTAAACAGTTCAGAGACAATTTTTATCCACTTTGACAGAAGAACGGGCTCTGTAACTATTTAAAGTAAGATTGGAAATAAATAATAATTAAACAGGAAATGTTTTATTTTCCTGGGAAATATGAAAACACTAAATTCTCATGTGCTTACAAAGCTCGCGACAGATCTTTTAGTATCGTAATAACTGTTTATTTAACTACAACCATATTTATTTTAGTAGTTACGATTTATTTGTTCAGGAAACCATGAATATTAATTTATGTTGATTCTTTGTTTAGTTAATTCGTTCCGTCCTCTCTGGGCTATTGCCTAGGTCACAACGTCGAGAAATGGAGGTAAATATTGTGTTTTGTTTTCTATGACTTTACTTATTCTACTGAAGTAAGCGAGTGCATAATTTTACGAGGCTACACTGCTGGTTATATGGGGTTTTAAAACTGATTAAGTTTGAGTTTTACTGTTAAGTCGGTGTCTACACTTGAGGCAGAAAGAATAGTTTCATCTTGAGAAAAATCAGCTGTTATATACCTAGAAAATATCAATACCTAGACGCTGTAGACTCTTAGACACTACGTAGAGTGCCTTGTTCCCGAACAGAAGTTGGCAGGAATCGGCTTCTTAGGTGCCTTCGGGCCTGCTAGACGGTCAAAATAACACCAAATAGCTGTTTTTTTTATCATGAACTGACGATAAATGTCCCTCCAGAAAAAAAAAGGCTGCTACTGTATGTAATTTAGACCGACTATAATCCTGTTTGTTTTATTGTAAATCTGTGCGACAATCTTTGTCTTAGACATCATCACTCTGACTAAAGAAAGACAGTCTTCACTCAATTCAAGTCCATCTATTCTTAACCTAACTTTTACCCAGTCAAAGAAAAAAACAAATGATCATCTGCACTTTATATTTCCTCGTATATGACGTGAGATGCAAACACAATCACATACTGCAGTCATAGCCCTCCATAATGGTGCAAAAACGGTTCGCTGACACAAGAGTGGTTCGGAGAACCGAACAGATCGGGTTCGGCGACAGGCAAGAAAACTGAGACGTGCTCGGCAACTGTGCTTAGAATACTGTTTCCATTCGTGTACGGGATTGTGAAGAAAAGTTTTCGTTTTTTGATATTTAAGAGAGGAACCCGTAACTAATACAAGAGTTAGAAATCTAGTCGCAACCGCTATTTCATCACAGTAATCTCAGCGACAATCAAAGTCAAAAGCTTGTCAAGAATGTCGGTAAATTCTACGCATTTTTGACATATCGAGATTAGTATGCGAACGTTCATAAAACTACAGGAATTGGTTCTTAGTTAAATATGTTGCCATCGGATTGTAAAATACAGTTGGAAAACTAAATTGATATGCAAGAAAACCTCCTTTTTCAGTGACAAGATATAATTAGATTAAACGTCCAACTTCCTGAATGAGTTCTTAAAGAAATTAATAAAGTAGTGCTTGAAGATAAGTCAGGAATGCTGATGAACTGTGCCGTAGAGTTGCAAGTTAATAACGCTGATGATTGTTGTAATCTCAGAGCTTGATGAAGCAATTTGATTTAATCAGTACCGACTTTCTAAGTTAGTGGTATCGTATTACAGTAACTACTTCGTTTGCATGGAATACGCAAATTGGAGTAGATACTAGTTTCAGAAATAGACGTAAGGCATTTTTCATTCAGACCGAATAATTAAATAATTCATAGACACAGTTCAACAAGTATGTTGGTGGCGCCCGGTTGACGTTGACAGAAGGTCGTTGTTAGTAATTTTTTGTGAAAAAAGAAGATGGCGGCGTTACATTATACTTTTGGCCACACGCCATAAGATCCTTGTACAGCTATACTTAAAGTTAGATTCAGTCATTACCAAAAGAAGTCCACAGATTAGAACTCAGACTTTATTTATTCAAATTTCGAACAAAAACTAGCTACCATCATCATTAATCATAAACTTACAGAACGTTAAACAAATTCTAAATCATAAAAGCAGCAAACAAGTTACATCAGGATGTTCCACGTCTCGGTCCAAACCGGTTCGTGTTCATTCATAAATGACCATTCTAGTTTTTATCTAAATTGGCAAAGATCCCGTGGTATACAGCCTTGAGACGGAACAATTGGTATTGCGAAAGAATTGTTGTGTGTATCCGAATGAATGACAGGTTATTATTACGTAATGTTGTCGCTGTCACAACATGTCCAAAGATTTTGAATTTCATTTTAATGATTGTCAATTATTGATATTTTTTAATTAAATATTTTTAAATGAGTCAAGATTTATTCGTCTGGCTGCACATTCTAACCAGAGGAACTAGTTTACGATGGGAAAAAACCAAGCACCAAATTAAATGTAATCATATAATGAGATGGTCCAAGATAAGCTAAACTAAGAGATAATCAAATACCGCTAACATGGATTAGTTTTTCAAAGCCAATTACCTGATAGAGTTGCTTACAGCCTGTCATAAAACCTGCTCTATAATATTGTACTCCATAAAACGAACGAATACTCGGACTATTCGATTCGGTATGAGTAATCGAATGGATTAAATCGATAATTCGATAATAAACGGATTCGAGCCGAGTGCTCGCTGATCAACACCGTTTTAATTTAGTTTGACAATGAGATTATTAAATGCTATTGAATATATTGAACCTCATTTGAGTTGATTGTTTTTGGTGCAAAGGCCGAATTATTTATATTTCGATGAGTCTGTGAAATTAATGCACATTCCATTGAACTACAGTGTCGGGTAACCGTACTACGAGTTTTGTAGAAAACCTTGGTTATCCGGAAAAATATGTCACAAAAAAAGAATACCCAAGAAAGTATCTTTAAAAGAATAAGATTTTATTAAAACGAAGATCCGAGCAACATACGAACATTAAAGACGAGGAAGGGGCGAGATAAAACTGCAACAAATCGAATGTCAGGAACACGCCATATTTGGCGTTTCCCGCCATGGCGCGGCACCGTTATACACTCGCAGACTTAACTACAATATTATGAAACATCCCGACACGCAAATTAAAGCTCTAAGATCTGAAAGATAAGAATTAAATTAAAATAAAACATCATGAGATGAAACGCGAAAGGCGACAAATTGGGAATGTTGGTGTGACGGCTAAGGAACCGGAAAATGGCGGCGATTTGACTGCACCAACGTATTTTAACACATTAATTGTTGTCAATATTTCGCAAATATATGCCGCTATTTGGATGTTTCGTTTCAATCAGGAAGCTTAAAGAAATATTTGATCAATTTGTCGTAAGCTGCAAGACAGAAAGTTGCGCGAGACTCCGTGAGAGCAAGTTCTCTTTAAATAATAAAAACAAACAAGTCTTGTGTTACTTGCATTGCATTATCCCACTTTTATAATGAGTATTGCCATTAAAAGGTGTATTAAAAAGGTAATATACACTCGAAAAGTAAAAAGTTACGTACGTCGTGAGGTCACTGTAATTTTTGACGTCAGAACTTCAGAGGTGTATTACCTCAATAACTTTTTTTTTTACTTTCCTTATTTTATCTCTTTAAATACCTACCTTTATTAATACTGTACACTTGTACAGTACCTACGCAGTACGTCTGTGGTCACAAACCCAGTATAAACTGGCCTCTGTACTATGCTAGTCCATCTCGTGCAAGTGTTACAATCGGCTTACTGCATAACCATTTAATCAATAAGGTGTTTTTTTTTATCACCTGTCAATTAAACTAAATCATATAATTATGTAACAAGGACTTCATAAATAAACTTGCAACTGCATAATTTAGATCCATGTGACATCTACATTGGCGCAATCTCTTAGGAACCTTGACTCTTGCACTCTTGAACTACCATTAACTCTAGACCTCTGATCTGTAGTCCAAACTCCTGATCGTGTTCCACATATTAGAACTGATAGAAGTGTGGTGGGGAAGGTCAAGATAGCATGGTTGGTGTCGTCACGGGCCGGTCTGGTCAGCCCGTAAGGTGCTGGTCGACAATATGCCGTAATTAAAGATGACGTGATTGATCGAAATAAATGGTTATAAACAAGTAGCGAAGATGTTTTGTTATGTCTATCTTCTATGTTAGGATTTTGATTTCCGCACTTACTTAGTCCTTAAAGTCAACCATTGTACGTGGGCAAGTTTGTTATGTCTTCTGTGTGTTATTAATAACTGGTTTTCTTTTTTAGGCGATGGATGGCATACTGGGTTTAAGATTTTGAACCTTAAGATTTAAGATTCAGGGGTACAACCAAGAATTTATAGAACTTAAAAATCTGCACAGTCCTGGGAGAGATAACGTAGTCTTACCAAAAGATCAAGGCGATGAGGTGTCAACTTATGACAAGACCATAAGTGAGGCGTCATCATATAAAATTTCTTACGGCAAACTTGAAACTTACCTGGAATAATAGAAAAAGAACTTATTTAGTAAAAAAAAATAAACAGAAGACTGTCATTACAATTACATTGAACATACAGTAGCATGGTTATTTTGGCGCTCCAGTGAAATTTTCAGCAAAGGGCGCTTTGGTAATCATTTGTGGAATTGGTGGAAACTGGATTGAAGACTTGAAACTTACTGCGACGCGCCAAGGAAACCATGAACCAAGCAGTAGTAAAATAGTTATCACAACCAATACTATTTTAGGAGAGGCACAAATCATCCAAGGCTTATTGTTGTATGATTGACAGGCTAGTGGTGTTTCAGTTGAATTTTTAAGATAGTAATTAATAACATATTATTTGAATGCAGTAAAAGTAACTACCTACTGTAAAAGTAGACTATGTGGTTAGTAAGGTGTGTCCGTATTTACGAAGATATTTATCTTCTACATCGCAAACTGCTGCGGTCTAGAAGTATCTATATAATATAGCAAAAGAGTTCCCTATGTTAAAACTCAGCAAGAATTTTTGAAAATTCTTCCGATGTAGCAGTTAAATAGAGGTCGTTTGGGAGATGTCGCTAGGAGCGATAAAACCGCCGTTGTACTGATAGAATTAGCTATATCAATTTTTGTGTATCTAATCAATAGGCTTTCTAAATAGGGGACAAAAGTTTCTAAAATAGTTATTTTCGGCAAAGGGAAATTCCATTCCAGTCCAATCCCAGGCTTTGTAGTCTAATATCTTGATAATTATTCAAAATCTGAAATCAAAGGGAGTTAGATTTTCCTGCAGTTAGGTAATTTAACGAAGGTTTGCTGTCAAAACAGTAAACCGCCAAGGTCGGAAAACAGCAGTTATGCCTATGAGCTATGACGAATGAGATTCGCGTCGATTCGTCAAGAATGTCGTGCCGACTTCGCGTTAACTCGTTTTATTATTGTTTATTATTCAATTGCTTTATTTACGACTTACGACGTTTTTGTTTCTGGTATAGGTAACCGCAGTTTAGGCAGGCCTTGGTTATGTTTTACTTTAGTTTAGCTTATGCCATTTTTATGCTCCTTTTACGGAAGTTTTGATATTGTTGTATAACGTCTGGACTTTGTAATTTCGGCAGGTTATACGCGGCTGTTTCTTGCTTAATTTGTAGCATTCGGTAGTCAAAACATTGCCGTACTTTAATACTTCCTGTATTAAAGTATGGCAATGTTTAGACTACCGAATAATAAACCATCGCCTATAGTACCGCTCGGGTCAAACTCTTCAGCTGTGAGTAGCATTTTATGGTATGAGGAGGGTGTAAAGTTCCTCAACACTCCATGGTAAATGGAGGATCCTCCGGCCACACGTGTGCTGGTCTGGTGGGATACTGCCCGACAGTTGTCAGGCTTTTTCATAAAGGGAGTAACAAGACCCTTAACGAAGCTGAAAGCCACTTGTTCTCCCCGTCATTGCGATAATTTTTTTGTTCTAGACCATACCTGGGGACCTTCTAATTACGCAGATATTGGGGGATAAAAGTTCCAACTTTTTCACAAAGTTTTTTTTGAAATACTTTAAACACCTCCACGACCCCCGTACTATTCAATCCACCCATCAGCACAATTTTTCAAGTCCGTTACATTGAGTACTACCGTAAAAAGTGATTTTTCACCCCAAAAAAAAGTGTCGTTTCCCAGCAACAATTTTTGCGTAAAGTTACTTAGTTTGATGTACATAATGCTTGGTTGATGGCTTCGTGAAGGGTCTTGTTACATCCTGTATATTCATAAGTCGCGGATATTTTAAATTGCGCGATTCAGAACTTCGATGTTAGTTTTTCATTTGTGTCATAGATGCCGCTGTAGTACTTTTTTTTTTTGGCAATGACTTCTCGCAGTTCAGCCTATGAGGCTTTTTTTTTTTTTTTTTTACCGATGGGAAATCATCAAATAACCCCTCCCGCTCTGGGCTGAGCAGGAGGGAGTGTCAGGCTTTTACTGACTAAAACCCATCCATGTTCCTTCCTTTGCCCTTTGTGTTCCAGAGCCGCGGTATCTCTTTCGAACAGTCCCGCAACCCTGGCAGGCATCGGTCCTTTCGGACCCCTTCCTGTTTGCTGACTCTCTTTGAGGCGCGCGTGGAACACGAACGCGCCGTCGACACGGCCTGTCGTGATAAGACGGACGGTCTACGACGGCCTACGGTGCCCGGGGGCCACCACGTGGCCCCCGACGCCCGGTGCGTCTCCCGCGGCGGCTGGACCTTAACCAGTCTAACCTGTGGATGCCTTGAATTTAAGGCCTCCAGCAAAGTGATCTTATAAACTAAGCGACCACCCCCTGTGGGTTACGAGCCTGATGTTAGTTCTGCATTTGTGTCATAGATGGCGCTGTAGTACTTTTTGTATTATGTTGCTGGAGTACTTTTTGTAGTGCCGCTACAGCAGCGTTGATCAAACATTGACAGTGACAGCTCGTAAACTCGGTTTAGTTGTTCTGATCGTGTTTAGTGTGTTTAGTTTCATTTCTGTAATTTGTTTTTCTTTACACATTTTATTTTCAGTAGGAATCCACGGTACTTAGTTAGCTGCCTTTTTAAAATCAAACATTACTATCGTAATACGTTATTCGTGCGCAAATAATAAGCGTGCACTATTAAAACCGTTATTACTAATTTGTAATGGCGGAAAGTTAGAACATTAATACAATATTAGAGGTAGTAATAAACTAAACTCATAAAATTATAGTATCAAGGTCTAAATATTAATACCAAGGACTTTGAGCGTAGTGTTATTAAGATTTTGGTTTATATGACAATTAAGTAGTACCTTGTATCTTAAAACAGCTCAAAAAAATAGGGACTTATACAGTTTGAAGAAAAATTGTAACGTTTAATGGCATGAAATCGTATGGGAAAGCGGTAATGGCTAAAGTTTTATTTATACAGGATAAACTTGAGCCATTTTATTGTTTAGAAGAAAGTTCTGTACCTAATTAAAAGATTGGTGGTGTCCTTTTAAACCCAAACCCAATTAAATAAATCTTTCATCCATTCCGTTCCTACAAACTCACCGCTTTCCCATCGAGAATTAGCAGTTAATTCCAAATACGCAAATAAAACAGTGGGACTCAAATCACTGGCTTTTATCTCAATCCCATACTAAGCTTAAATCCCTTGGTAGACCAAAGCGTAGGTAATTGGACGGAAATATTTGCAGCAGCCGGGACTCGAACCCGCTATCTGCCGACATCGCGGCGACGGCACTAACCGACATTGTACTCAACAAAAGGATACAGGTTTTTTTTTAACTCAAAAGCCGAGAATGTCGACATTAAGTTCAGGCGGCAGAATAAAAAAAAGTTTTGTATCGTATCGCAAGATTATCGAGTGGCCTTTGTTTTATTTTCGATATTTGAATGTTTTCGTGTGGTTTTAGTTTTTACGGACGAATGCGACTGGTTTCAAAAATACATTTTAGATTTTGACGTTTTGGTGTTCAGTAAGCATGAGCATTATTTTACCTCTAATTTTCCATCACAGTGACCTCATCCTCCTACTCCTCCCAGTCATAGACGTCATAGTTATATTACTAGATAGTTGTAATCATGTAAGATAGTTAAGAACCGCTTTCTTATAACTACGTTCCGGGTTGTAGCTATATCTCTAGGGATATAACTATATAACGGCTATAACTATCTTACTGCGACATATAAAAAAATAAAATAAAAGATACTTTTATTACTGTCTCTGTCATAATGGCGAAATCGATTAATACCTTCTTTTTTTATAGGAAGAGAAATTGCACAAATGAAACCGTTTTTGCTTTTATTCAATACTTTTTGGTCTATGTTGTTTTAATAACTGATGTCATTTATAAGTGAATCAACGGTGTTTATTAGAAAGCAGTTTAATGTAGCAAAAATCGAATGTTCTGATAAGTGAGATTGACGAAGCTTTACAGCTTCATAAATAGCTTATCTATGATATACAAGCAAGTTAGTATCGAAGCCACAAATCAAATTAATGATTACAAAGCCGTTTTAAATCATTCTTCAATAAAGAAAGAAAAGCAAAACGAGTCCTCATCTTTTCTTGCTAAAGTTGACAAAAAAGGATATCAAAAAGTAAGACAATATTGAAAGTGACGATGCCATTCCATTGTCAGATATGAAAGTATATAGAATGAACACTCGTACTCTTTTTTTTTCAAATCTCTGGTCATCATCTCAGCGTTGACTTCGTTCTAAGCCATCATCTTTTACAAGATCCAACTCTGCATATTATTTGGTCGGCTTCTTTTCCATGCACATTTATCGAAGGACACACATGTGGCAATAAATATCTCATGCCTAACCTCAGTTCGGAATGTGGAGTCAATATAATAGATGCCATTCGGGCCCACAGCGGCCGGAATGTGCTACCTACGCCACTTGTGATCTAATACTCGAACACAAAACATCAGGTTTCATAATCCTCTGTGCTATTTCTGTGATACCGTTGACAAATATATTGACAACAGGCCAGTAGTTGGACTAGTTTATAACGTTCCGTTCCGGGTGGGTTAATATCCTAAGTGCATGATGCAGGCTCTTAAAGATATCGAGTGTAGGGGCAAAGTGCGGCGGAATGTTCGAATAAGGAACACATATTATGGTACCGTGAATTTTAACTTACAGGCTTGTTTCCTAGATCCAATCGTTTTTGAACAGAAAATGTTTTTAGAGCTCTTCTTACCATGATATCATATACTTTTTGTTCAAGGCAATTAATCTTCAAGACTTATCGAAAAAAGTTTTACTCTAGTTTCAACATCCTGGCTGGATGCAACCATAGAGTAACGATACCGATATAAAAGACAATAATTTCAAAATGGAACATACCGCACAGTCAATTGTTTCTAAACAGGAAGGCTTACTTATTGGACGAGGCAATAATGATGCACAGGATGTGAATATGAGGTTTATATGAAATAATGATAACATTACACTGTGGAGCTTATTTATTGACGCGTAGTAGGAACATAGACTAACTCATAGCTCAAGTCACTGACATAATGATGGCGGTGACTTGAGCTGGGTCACGAAAGACATAGGATATAAAAGTGATGTAAGTGGTCGAAAGAACAATTGTCTACAATAAAAGCTCAGTGGGAGTGGATAGAAAGAAAACGTTCATAAGATCAGCAGGGCTATTGCGTATCTCTGTTGACAGTTCATAGTCATCATCACTTGTTGAGATTTGATATACAATATCAGTTCTGCATGGGTATAGCGTCAGTTGAAACAAACAAAAACGGTCATTGTATATTAAAACTCGCCAAGTGATGGTCACTATGAACTGTCAACAGAGATACGCAATAGCCCTGCAGAAAGGTAAAGGGAATAACGAACTGAAGTAAATAGTGTTCAACATGACGAGACATCGATCTTAACACCACAGCCCCGTTTAGAGAAGTCAGTCCAATTTTAATGGCTGTAAACAGAGCAGATCTCGCTTGCCGCAACCTTTAACACCGCAGCGGCTAGTTACGTGAGGCGATTCGTAAGTAATACACCATCTATCGTCCTACACTCCACACTATTGGTCCAAAATCACTTTGAAAACGCACATTCACGTTCAGGTGTCGTAAAAAGCACAGACTATTTTATTGTAGGGGCCGAAATGTTTTAGTGAGCCTCGTAAAATAAAAACGCTGTAAAATTCACGCATTGTACCCGACGTCCATGTTATATTTATGACTGCCGTACTACATACCATCCCTGAAATTATCTGTTACGAAATGACATACATATTTTGCTTATTTTTCTTATCCACCGTTAAAGGATCTTTATGGTGGTAATTTTTTTCGAACTTGCGCGGGAAGGCAAAGTTAACATTGAAAACATTGTAAGTGAAAAACATCATACTAATTCCGAGTGTACAAAACATTTCTCACAATTTAAATGTGGAAATGATTACGGTTAGTTTGAGGAGGTTAAATATCTATAAGTACCTACATTTTTAAGGAACAAGCTTCGAAAGCGGCCGCTTTGGGTCTTGAGGGATAAATGTCAGCGCTTTGGATTCTTTTCAGTTATTTATCGCTGCAAGAAACGCTGCCTTGCAGCGAAATAGTCAAACAGATTGCAAAATTATGCTTTTACTTTGTAATGCCATTTCCAAAGTCAACATCGCAAAGATTCTTGCAGAGCACTACTTTGCAAGTTGCCATCTCCATGAAATGCTGTCTCCAGTTCACTAATGATCTCACAGGGTTGCGTTCTGCCTAATCATTACCGTCAACCAAGGTAAACAAATTACATTAGAACGAACTCAATTCAACCTGTTATTGCTCATTGCAGTTGCAACTGATTTCTAATCCAATATAACAACTATGTTAGCCATTTTGATAGTTCACTGGCATGTCAGACTACTGCTCTACCTTATAGATGTAGACTATCAATAAAATTGTTGCCAGTACAATAATTTCCTCGTTTTCATTAGCAGTCACCGTCATAGTCTGGACACAACAATTACGCAGTGTGTTATTAAATAAAAAGGCGCCAATTATAAGGCTCCGGCCGGCGACTCAATTATCGTCGGCTATTGGCTTGCGATTGAGGCCGCGCACGCGTACTGGGTTGCCAGAAAAATAATTAAAATATTATGTGAATCACGTAAGCTATATATCTAGGTCTAGGTTTTTCGTGACTGTTTTAGGAATCGATTTCGAAATATGTGGTGTGTTATGAAGATTAAAGAAAAGCATTATTTATTTGTTTACTAGTAGAAGCGAAAATCTGTCTGCTTAGCCTGGTGATCATGCCAATATTAGTTACCAGGGTTTACACATTCTGTAGTAAGCGATTACTATTTAATACCTAAGAGAAGAATCTCCATTACCTTAATAACCCCAAGACCGCACAAGAAAAAAGTATCTCTAAAGATAATCTGCTAAGAGACCGCCATAAAAAAATGTTAGAATGATGGCAACACCGACGTAACATGATTGATACGGCGAGACTGTCAGAGCTTGGCGTCTGTCGGCCGACGACGTCGATCGCTAACTAGGTAAGAGTGAAGTCGGAGGTACACTGCTTGTCCACTTAATCACTTTGCTAAAGGCTAGTAGGCGCCACTAACATATTAGACCTTAGAACACAAAGCGACGGAAACATAGATATACGCAGTCCACTTAAGAATTCTAGGTTTTTTTCAAATGCGGAAATAAAGAATGGATCTAATGTAATGTTTGGGAATTTAAAATACGTGAATGCGTTCTGAATGACAATATTGGTGAAGATGCTAATTTTTGCATTGAAGATACAACAGACGAAGTAGATGGTAGTAGAAGATAACAATATAGTACAATTGCAGCGATAGAATACTAATTCAAAACACAAAAAAATCTATAAACGTTACCATCATATTTCACATGATCTAGACATAAACAAAATCTTTAACGAGGAACAAGCTGTAAATATTAAATTAAAATCGCCAAGAAGAACTTCTAACAACAAATAAGCCACGAATTTATGTTTAAACATAAATATGGTAACCTCAAAACAACAGTTTAGAGAATTCATCAATTTTAATGAGCGTTTAGATTGGTTTTAGATCAAATGTATTGGTTTGTTCTGTGCTGGCGCCGCTTCGACGCAGTGTGGGATGAACTACCTGCGCTTGCGACGAATAACTTTACATATAATGCGAACGGTCAGCTCTGTCATTCCAGGCTTAGTTTTGTTTACCCACTCGAGTTGTGGTTACTATAAGCTACTTAGTCAAGTGGTTGACACATAGAGATTAATGGGCACTGAGAGGTTCATTCGAATATGACCTCGTAAGACTGATCGATTGTGTGTATGTTTTGTTATAGCAGCATATAATGAACAACCTGCTCTTTGTGTACCTAATGTGATTTGACCAAGATCTGTGTCGTCTGTCCTGCCGTCCCTGATCAGACTATGTCTCTCCTATTGGAGTGACCCAAGTGTCCGTTTACCTGCACCCTTGAAGATCTGAACAACGCCTCTGACGCTGCCTTAAACTTGGCTATTTAATAGGCCGTCGATACGACCAGTAGAAGTATCGTGTATCGCTGCAGATTCAGTTTACGTAGAATATTTGTTTCTGGGACTCTCGGCCAACATAAGTGGACACTTGAAACTGATCCTTAAATACTTGCTGACCTTACTTATTATTAGCGAACACCTCACCTTTACGTACTGTTAGATATACAATCTAAATAATCTTGTTAGAGTAAGTGCCAATGCAAATGCCAACTTCTTGATGGTCGAGATTGATAAATATTTGTTCTTGAAACTATGGTTTAATTATAAAATTGTTAACAGCTGTCAGTCGGTAAATTGTTGAACGAATTTGAATATTGATCTTAATTAGATCTTTTAAACAATGATTTTTCAAGTATGGACCTCCCAAGAACTTGTACAGACCAGAAAGTTTGCGGGCTAAGCTGAATTACTAACAAGAAGATAGTGACGTGCCATTACTGATTTTTGACACTGCAACTGGACGAAATAGCAGTAAGACAACATTCAACTCAATTTCAAGGAAGTTACAGTTACTCGTACTAATTTCAATAAATTATATTTATCCCAATTTCATTGACATGTTACCAATAAATTAGTTTCCAAACGTCTTTATTATCATAAAATGTGTTGTAAAATTAAAGATTTCGCTTGTAACAATGTCGTAAACCTGGATTTGTTCGGCTGAGTCGCCAGTAGGCGTCGTTTACTGCGAACGTTTACTTAAACGTTAACGTTACGTTGTTACCGACAGATCGATCGGGTTTATTATGACTGAAACCTCGTAAAGGAATTATTGAATTAGAGCAATTTGCTTAAGCTTGATCGTAGAATTATAAGTGACTGGCACCTGGTTGGCTGGATTTACTAATTTGCAAGTTTAATTAAAACAGATTTTTGGGCAAAAACAGAAAAGATCTTACGATCTTAGTAACGATAGTGCGTTTCAATTTATATTTCAATGGCACAAAATGAAAGTGACATGAGCTGTATCAACAAGTGCGGGTATCTTGATATCATGCCAAGCAAAAAGATAAGTCAATACTCGTACAGTCGTACTCCAGCACACAATAGATACAATCGACACACCTCTACATCACAACCGCAAAATAAATAAAGAGAAGTTAAAACAAATAAAAAAAAACATTTTAGATCGCGTTCGTTTTACTGCCAGTGAAAATAATACACCGGTATCGACGCGTTCAGAATTTTAGGCACGTAAGCCGTTTACACCAGCCTGTTTATTTTAAATAAGGTTTCTGTTAAGTAAAAGCAAACCCGAGGGATTCAGTACCCCACTGAGCTGAATGAAAAATTAAGGAAAAATATTCCGATTATTCTTCGTTGAAAATTCGAAGTATGTGTATGTACCTCGGAAAAATTTGTTCGAAATTTCAAATGAAGCGGTTTAAATTAATTTGTTAGGTTCTTTTGCAAATTTCCAATGTTTTGGTATTTGCTTTTGCGATAGAATTAAATCCATAATAAAGTCGTTTCTTTGTAGACCACAAGCGTCGCCGCGCGTCGAAGAAACATATTATCCTATGGCACTTGGTAATAATAAAATTTCGAAAATTGAAAAGTGCCTTCCATTTTCGAAATTTTGAAATCGGTTGAGTACTTTCGGAGATTACCTCCTACATCCGAACTTACAAGCTTTACCTCTTGATAATATTAGTGTAGATAGGTATTCCATTCCAGAAGCATAATATAGCGACAGAATGTCAATGATAAACGAAGATGGACACCTTAAACGATACATTGGCCTGGTTACAATAATATTGAACACAGATCAATCATAGTAAGAGATTTTGTAGACGGCTGCTGATTAAATTAGTGGGTAACAACGTGTCCATTCTACTATCGAAACATTCGACCCCTACCATGTGTAAGAGCTACTTACCATTGGATTGGATTTTATTACATGTGAACGTTTTGTAGTAAATATAGCTGAAGATAAAATATGCGAAGAAAATAGGAAAATGTAAGTCTGTCTTTCTATTACTGAAGCTAAGATATAAAACGCCTCTAATTTTAAGCCAAACAAAAACGAAGACCCAGATAAACAACAAAAACACAAAAAACGGTTCGTGCCAGATCTCACGTTCAAAATGAGTCTCCTAAAGATTTTGCATTTTATATTAGGCAGAGATTTGCGATTCAGTCGACAAGTAACCCAGTAAGGAACCTGACTGAGAGAATATACTGTAGGTGTAGAAGAAAATTCTCCCAAATCTGGCTTCACAATCGGCTCCATAAAACGTGGAAAAACTTAAGTATTCCGACGGCATGCGTAGAGTACGACAAAGGTTGGCGGAAATACTAATTTACCCCTTTCGTACCCGCCTTTGCGATGAAACCGTTTATTTTCTACTATGAACGAAATTGGTCTGATATTTACCTGACTTTTGAGCAGTACGATAACATCTTTTTCTTTTTAGAAGTTGCGAGTTTCAGAATATTTTCTGTACCAGAATGTTTCACTAATATTGTGCTGAATATAAATTAGTTTGTAACTAGACTGTTTTCAAGATTGTTGTTAAGTATTGCGAGAATTTCGTAAAATACCAAGTTATTTCTTTTATGCTTTAAAGCATCAATATTATTAGTAATTTTGATGTTCTAGGCAACTGTATTAACAACATCGCCTTAGGCAACAGATCCAGCCCAAAACCAACGATCCAACACGTAATTTAGTTTAATAACTTTATTTGCTACATGATTGCCTATAATAACGTTTATAAAATCTATAATTTCATCGCCGTTTACTTCAAATATCACCGTGACCTTTGGATCGTTTTCAGGGCATACCATAAGATCGGAAACACCCACGTTTTCACTGATATGTTTATCTACGTCACTTGAAATGGCTTCGTAATCGAGACGTGTTCTTTGATGAACTGTTTACATGAAATTGATTTTGTATTTTAGGACGAAGGCCAGTGAGACAACGTCACGCCTATAGTCTCCGAAAGGTTTCGCAGAGGTGTACTTATAGTACTCACACACATTTCGGTAAATATTTTAAATTCTGTGTAAGTCTTACTAGGGGCGAGCTTATTGCCATCAACCTGTTTTAAACACCGAACTGCGAAAATCCCAATAACACTTTGCCCAACCGATAGAGCACGTGAGTTTCTACATGCAAATGTCATGTCATAAAATAAGTCATTAATCTCTCACTTGCATCGAATGACGTTCGAGTTCATCTTCCATAGTAGCGTCAATAGATCTGCCAGCAGTGATCATTCAGCCGGTCCTGCTCCCCAGAACCCCATTAATTATTCAACACCAATTCCCTGTGAATCAACGCCAAGTGTTTCCTTTCCTAAATTAGAATTATGAAGGTGGAAACAATGTGGTTTGGCAACGTGATGATTCGGTGTAACCAACTTTAATTTATTGCTTGCAGTTGCTTACCTGGGAGATTTATGTTAGATTTGGGATTTGGATTCAGAAATGCATGTTGATTTCGGCGATTGTTTTTTTGGATGAAAGAGCACGATTTTTATTTCGATATTTTTCAATGGACAGTTTTTTTGCTAATTAATTGATTTTTTTATAGGAACCTATTCAATGGTATGCCATGAATCATTTGGGAGTATCCAAAAAAAGGGTTGTGTTTTGCTAGCAGAAACAAAACAGGCAATTATTCACAGACTGCGAACAGAAACTGCGCAAACCATAGCAAAAACAGAAATCGTAAAACCAAACGCTATACATATGTATGTGCCTAAGTAAATATTCCAGTAATTTATCTCCCTAGCCTCTAAATGCATAATAACGTACAGTTTACCTCTAACCGACTGTGCGATGCTCGCTTGTTTCGCGGTGACATTGTAAAAACGTGGATGAAGAAGCGATTTCCCTGGGGCACAAAGGAATCGATACCTATTGTGATCCCCCCTACGACATTAAATTATATGGGAGGGTGCCTCCTGAACACTGAGACATCTGCCAAGTTTATCGGCTTTGCATTTTATCAATATTTGCCTATTTGATTTTAGAGTGGGTGCGAGCCTGTGATCTTTGATGCGAAGACCGTTGCCATTTTATGTTTGTGTCGTTCAAAAGTTTCCATGGTTGTCCGATTCATTTACTCTTTAGATAAAGCCACTTGATACGCAGAGCGAAGACACGTAAATAAATATATTTAAATCGCATAGTTTATTTCTTACCCACATCATGATATTCCTTATCTTCTTTTTCATAATCTCAACCTTTTGTGAGATCTTGTCATAATGTTATTTCTTTTTCAATCATAAACATTAACCTTCGATTCAAAATCAGCACGTTCTACTTCCCATGAAATATTAAAAACAACTCGATGTTTGTAAACATTTCCAAGATATAGATAAAGCACATGTACAAGGCTGTCAGATATAAACAAGTGTATACAAGGGTACTGGTAACGCGAGGGGCACAAAATTGTGTTTGTCGTTCAGTAGGAGCACAATTTGTGCCAATAAGAGAGCTACCGACGCTCCTTATTGGTTTACGAACGATAAACAAATCACGTGGCCTAATACTGATGTTTGGCAAAGGGTTGGGAGGGAGCTTGGGAAATATTGTTTTGTTCATATGCCTTCATGTGATAACAGAAACACTGTTTTTTTACCCGACTACGGCGAAGCCATAAGGAAGGGTTATGATTTTGGCAGTCAGTATGTTCCTCCGTAGCGCCTAAACTATTCATCCGATTTTGATGAATAAGGTGTCAATCGATTATGGACCAGGTAACCTAGGCTTCATTTTAATCGACTTCAACAATAGGATGACCCGATTTTACCTTGTAAAACCCGATTTTAATTACAGCATGATTTTTCAGTAGTCAGGTTTTTTTTTGGATACCACACAAATTTTCTCGATTGAATCTTCACTGAGGTTGAAACTACATATGTAACTGTCACAAAAACAAGTATACTTAGTCGTAGTAAGTAGCATTCAAGCAAAAGGATAAAGTATTACGAGGTTGATTAAGCAGCAAGAGATGTGAATAACCTACTCTGATTTAGAGAAACAATCAATATTGCTAGGACATTCAAAGTATTTACAACGCCAATCTTTACTATATCTTCAGATAGCCAAATTGCTCATTGACTATCATCGTTATCAGCCGGATTCATCATATCAACAAGGTTGTTACTGTGTCTAACTATCGTTTTAATACTTCGTTGCCATACACGCTGGTCATATTGGCAGCTGATATTAAACAGAGCTATATTAAACTGTCAAACTATCATTGAACCAGCAATCATTTGGGTGGAACTGAGCTTAGATTCAAGCTTGAGATTATGCAGTAATTATTTACTGACAAGACTAGGTGGATTTAACAGCATATGGCTGGATATGTTTACATACGATTACACAATTATCGAAGATAAAAAACAAATAGAGCAGCAGTTGTTTATAAATTATCATAGACATGACAAATATAAGTATTGAAATAGATAAAGTCGATAATATTTGCAAAGCTCCAAAAGAAAGAAATAATAAGGGAAACGATTATAAATCGTTACCAGTTTGTAAAGTAAATACTAAATATGACGAAGCTTTCAGTAGCTCTTGTCCGTTAATTCAAGTAAGTATGTAGGCGCCTCTTAATGCCAACACGTAGGCGTTTGTTAACATCAATAGATTTATATCTGTATATCCTAATTTATATTACCTCTATCTTAATCCCCGTCATTAGTCAAATAAGAACAAGTAATAACCGCCTATTAAACACCTGTTGTTTCATCTGTAACTGTATATGGAAGATTACGAGCCAACTTTATGAGACGTACATAAAATTTAATCAAGACCTTTTAAATCAACAAAGAAAACATAATTTCTGTCTTGGACTATGTAATTATCTTTAGGGTCAAAACCTGATGAATTCGGTAGTGTATCGATAAAACTGCAATTACAGAGCCGTAACTCAATACTGATTCGCGTTATGTAATTACTTGATGATAAATCTGGGCGGTGATCATAGTGGTTGTGGGCGTAAGTCAGAGACGAGAGCGACAGCGGAATCTGTATCAGGTGGCCGACCATGACGCCTTAAAGCAGGAGCAATTCCAGTGTCGGAAAGAGATGGCGCTAGACGACCTGTATAATCCCCCAGGACTAAATTAGGATGGGTCAGTGGATCCTAATCGTAAGTTGAAATTAAATGATGCTCGAACTTAACCTGAATTCTAACTATCAATAACGTTTATGAAAGCTTCGTTTTGTCGGGGGAACCAGTGGCACGGTGTTCACATAGCTCTATAAACATTTGATCGCTGCTTTCGACCTTCTTTCCTTATCTCCTTATATTGTCCTTATCATTGGTGGTCTCCCCTGCTTTTCTAATCGTCCAAGCTATTTCGTAGCGAGTTCTATCTATTCAATTGATGTTTTCTAGTACGTGAAGAATTTATCCGGATAATGCATTAATCAATTTATTTTTTATTCTGCTATCTACGCGAATCGGTTTGTTTCGAGCGGTATTTCGCTTTCGGCTTATGTTTTCGACGATCAAGAAGTAATAAATAATGTCCAGTTTAAAGTTAATATACTTATTTACAAGTTCCAATAATTGTAAAAACGTGTTTTTAATTTCTGTTGAATGATAAAGTATTTAAAAGACGGAGAGTTGACGAATTTATTACTCACGGACGGGTAAGAAGCAGAAGTAATTGAAATAAAAAACTAAAAGCTGAGAAGCATAAAAGTAACCCAGTTACTGACATTGTCAAGAAAGAAGACGTCGATGTAACAATTTGAACAACGCAGTTAAGTAATAATAGGACAAAGCTAATTCAAAGTAATGAAAGAACAAATCAGTTTCGCACTACAACAGAGAGTCTTGACGAAGCGACTTTTTTCACCGATCACGAAGAAGAAAAAGTCAGAAGTGTATTGAATTGACATAAGCTATCGAAAAGCACATGGCGATGTTATTGAAAGTCGTTATAAAAATACAAAAAACTCTTTGAAAGCTGTTGACACTTGTATTGTATAGGCCCAAAATTACAATTTCACACTACACCCAAAACGTCGGAAATCAGAATAAAATAAACTTAAATTAAGAGATTAAAACTGCCAAACTCGTGATGGACATTCGTCAGCCCGTAATTTGTGTCGCAATACTGTTGCATATAGAGGCTGATTTTCTTTAAAAGGCGATCTTTCGTTTCTTGTAATTAAGGCAACGGTATTACTGTAGGTAATGTGTTTTTTTAATAAAAATGTGGAAATCGAAGGGTCTCCGGCGTTTGGGTGCCATGTTGTGTAATCGGAAAAATATAAAGTCAACATTGTATTAAAGAAAGAGCTTTTGTACTTTTAAAGTAAAAGCAAAACGAAGGTGTAACTTGAAATGTCATTTTTTGTTACATGCATTGTTAAGATTCTTACATCATCAGTTTGCTGTGTTAGGCTTTGTGTTACAAAAGTGGTTACAAATTAGAAACATAAATGAACACTCCTGAAAACTCAAAAACTAAGATTTGAAGAAAGTTGAATCCAGTTGTATGTTGACTCAATTAATTTTTTATTTCAATAAATTACGCGAGATTACCAGATCCTTGTCAAAATTTTCAATAAAATTTTACGCCTGGTCTTAAATGGACTACGTGTTAAATAAACCACCAGCTGTAACGGTTAATTTTTAAATTCTTTACTTAAAATTATCTGTCGACACGTCTATATTTGCAGACAAAAAGCCATTAAATCGAGAAAGACATCACTTTAAGATTATAAACGGAAATGTAAAAATGTAATTTTGCCCACTTTTACTAGTAATTTTCGATCGTAAAGTTAACGTTCACACGAAGTACCGGTATATTCGTATCTTCTCTAGGGTTGGCAAACATGTAACGTAGATAAGCGTTTTATGGCTAAAGGTGTTGAAGCAAATATTGATTTTATATTTGTTAAATTAAATGTTGACCTGACTGACGAACGTGAGATTTTATAATGCCTGTAAACAGACAACATGAAAAAAAGAACAATAGCAAAAGATCAACCTGACATTTCAAACCTAACCGAACTAGACACAGTTAAAAATAAAGAAGCTGATGAAGAAACAGCTAAAACATATGACTGAACAACCATAACAAGTCCAGCTAAACGCTTACACCGTACTGTTGACATTTACAAATCAGGAGATATAGTATTACTCGCCGATAAAGACCCAGGGAGTCTAAGATTAAAAACTAGTCCACTTTACCACTTTGAATTTCAAACATAATCTCCTATGGCGGTTTCCAATGCGCTAATTGGTCATAAAATCATTCCGCTTCTATCTATCAGACGGTTACTGCAAATTTGTATGTGAATCTCGATTCTAGTTGCGATTTCTCTTAATTATTTCTTGCACTTGCTTTAGACGTTTCTATTCGGTTGTGATTTTACTTCTATTGACATCTTTTCCTGCCTCTCCTTGGAGAATTAGCAGTGGGTACTGCAATCGTCGCTACATCAAATTAAGATCAACTATCAATTTTAATCTTGATTTGTTTAAACGCTGACTTGGGATCAGCCAAATCTGGAAGATCTTCATTATTAACTTATTGGTTTATCATTTGAATCACAAACACATCAAATTATTAACCACAAACACAGATTACGAGTTTCATTACGACAGCTTAATTATTTCATTAGCCAGAAAGATTATTTGCAACAAGATATTATGAATACTTCGTTTCTCCTAATCCCATTATATCCCCATAAACATTTTACTGCCATTTTCTTCCCTCCCGCGTATGTTAAGAAAAGCTGAACGTATATTTTTCCTGCTTCCACATTCATTACTAACAAGTCCTGCTGGATTACTTGAGTTGCGAGGTATTAGGGGTACGTTTCCTTTTTATAAGAGATTGGCAGGATTACCCATCATTAGGGTGCAGCAAACAAAGGAAAGTTACTTGTGCTTATTTTGTATTGTTCTGACATACATTCCTAATGGCTAGATTATATCTTTTTGTCTTTCGGCGCTTTTCAAAGTTCCTAGCTATTTAGTATGATGACATTATGCTGTGTAATATGCAGATAGACATAGATATCAGTAGTTTATGTTTCAACGTAAGTTATGATCATTTCAAATTATTTATGGTCGATGTTTCTGTGGCTTTTAGCATTAGAACTAGCATTTAATGGTAGAAACATTGCAGTAAGTGGGGAGTAAATGGAGAAAAGTTCAAGATTCCAATCCGCCTCCACACTTTTGAGCAATGGCCGAAAGTACTCGTAGTTTTACTGTCCTATAGACTATACTATACAAGTAACATTATCCATCACAATCTCAAACACTACTCTTAAAACGTCCACTTCTCCGTGATAACGTCCCATTACCAAATCAATAGCATCCCACGTCCATAATAGTTCCCAAATTACACCCAAGTGCGTTACTTGATCGATTCGGTCCCGAACCTACGAATTATGCCGATGGGTGCCGAAAGCGTCACAATGGCGTCAAAGTAAACAGTTTTCGTAGAGTGGACATGTTTATCTGGCTGGGTATATCTTCGAGGCTCGTCAGGGGCGGGAGTAACGCTGCAAGCATTTTGGGTATGGGTCAAGGTTTAAGCAGCAAGCGGTAAATGTAATAAGAAGATTCTTTTGAACCAGGGGCCTGAACGAGAAGCAATGGCTTCTAGGCGTTTAGTGTTTCTACAACGGTCTTCAATGGGATTGACAAAACCTTTTCATTCGTTAACGCCATCTCAGCGATAAAAATCAATAATGTTGATGATGAAAAATTTAAAGTCGAAACTATAATCAGTTAGGGACTTCGCGCACTACGCAGACCACGACTTTTGGCCGCAGATGCATCGACCAAGAAGAAAGTTTGGTTGCATAACGGGGCGTCTGAACAGTTTTGTTTGAATTAGCAGCTGGTCATGCGAGAAGTCGTGGTCGTGGCCGCACAGTGCGCGAAGTGATTATAGTTTTGACTATTCCATTGTCAACATTGTTGATCTCTAATGGAAATAATGACACTTTTTTCAGGCCCTCTGGTGCACTGCGTGATATTATTTTTTGAGAAAACAAGCTCATAGCAGTTTTCTCATCATTATTCGCCATTGACATAGAGTCTAATGAGATAATCGCTTATGCCTTACATCAAGCCTCACGATCATATCCGACGCCTACATCTCTTAGACACGAGATGTGCCGATTATCCAAATATGTGTACTATGTACCTATTATGTATATGTTATGTATATTTACTATAATTACGCCGATCACATCATGGATCAGGTGGCAGCGATTGATGACCGATACTGAGTAGATATCACGACTTATATCTAACATAATTGTTTGCTGGTTCACTTTCGTTTAGTTAGCTGTATCTGGGTAATGCATCCGGTTGGCGGATGTTGCGTCTATTGTGCCTAGACTGCTCGCAAAGGAAGAAATAGATAGACCAGTTATGCCATAGATAGGTTCAGTTTTGCCAATAACAGTGTGTCTTTTATTTTTTTAATCTCATGAAAACATACTGCGATTGTTTGTTTTTTGTCCTTAAGCCGTTGTTGTATGTTAGTTAACTAGAAAGAGTAGCAAGTGAATTACTTTCATATAATTTCGCGAGGAGCAGCTCCGATTTAGAACCACTTTAAAATTCGCAAACAAATGAGTTTCAAACACTCTCTAACTCCACTTACATGCTCCAGTAGAATAGGGTTAACTGCTCGAAGTACTTACCTGAAACAAAAACAACAACAATAAATAAACGACCATCCAAACTTTATATTATTTACTCGTAATAGAGCAATTTCTCAAACTTCCCAACTCCACACTTCAATAGATCAAATTTTGTATAGAAAGGGAGAGGTTCTTAATCCATTGTAATCGCTCGCACGTGTGTCGCAAAACTTCGGCTAATTCCACCTAATAACCGTATTCATGCTAACTTATAGGAAAATCAACTCTATTCTCACTTTTCTAAAGTTAAGAACAAGTTTTTCGCTCACAAACAAGGCCACGGTTGAGCGTCAAAAGGAGGTAAATCAAATATCGTCATTTTGACAACTTTGATAGAGATTTCAGTTATTATTTTTCTTGGAACTTTTTTGTTATATTTTCTTAGTTTAATGTGAAATCGTTATTTAGAGAGTTTTCTAAGAGTTTTAGTTATAGAAGGATCTACTTAGTTTTTAAGTGTTTTCCTTCAAGGAAAAATATTATTTAGTAAAGAATATTTTTGCCTTTAGTTACTTACGTAGATGTTAGACAATTATTATTATTTGTTTAGTGAAACCGCAATAGACGGTGAGGCATTTCGCTTTTCTGACTTATTCGTTCTATTATATTGTGTTATTGGAATTGCCATCTGATGCCAAAATTTACTGAGCGTTTCTTATTCGAAGAAAGCAACTCATTCAATGCTACAATTTGTCTTATTGTGTTCAATAAACGATTTATTTCAAATAAATAAAAAACGGAGTTAAGCACTTTTGCCGTTTGCCCTCTCTTGGAGGGTAGACACAAAGGGCCGAGCGTATAAGGACGAACAATAAAGGTATTGAAGGCAGTCTGCAAAGGGCACATGCTTTCAAATAATAGCTCAGAGAATCCAAGTCGACGTACCCAAAGAATTTATACGAGGTCCGAGGTTTTATGCGAATTGTCGCGAAACAAACCGTTTGATTTTTTGAGAAAAAAAAAGTATAAACCGATGTTTTGAATAGACGATATTGAAAGTGAGCTTTTCGATTTAATTTTATAGTCTCGACTCCATTATTATTTATATTTGTTTCTCAAACATTATTATTCTTATCGTTTATGGTGATACAGTGAGAATCATGTAAACTCTTTAGTCTCTAATTTATTCGTCTCATTGTTCAGAAAAGGTCACCGGCTTTTACTGTTTTACATTGATTGGAAAAGAGAGAATTACCATGGTAATTATTTTATATACAAATATGGGAGAACTAATGGCGCTACACATGCTATAGATTTCCCTACTGTCTTCTTTTGCATTACCAGCGTTTGCATTTGGGTGCGTTTCTCGAATCTTAGTATCTACTTAGTTATTTCCCTACTACGACCGTGTAGCTGAATACCAGTATTTTACTTAGTGTAACTGCCGATCTGACTTCCACCAACCAGTCATTGGGTATCACGATACATACCGGAGGGAGTCTGACAACTAGTCTTATTTTATGTTTTTCTTATGTTTACTTTTCACATTATTATTTTTTTTGCTTTAAATGGGCCTATTCTTGACCTCAAACATTTTGTTCTGTCCTGTGCGAGACGATACAATACTTTTTTTCTAAATCAAGTGGTTTCAAAAACATTAGAAATGAAATATTCCCTTATTAAAAAGTGCAGAAATGATATCCCTGCTAGGCTATCCATTAAATGCAAATGTCCTCTTGTTACTCCCTAAAAGGGAGGGACAATCGTGCCGAGAAAAACGGAATGCTTAACTTTTTATAAATGTTTGCACGAATGCTTTGTCCAATGTCTGGAGAGGGTGGGGGGGGGGACTTTTTTTTAGGACAAAAGCGGATATTTATTAAAATATTGTCAACTTTTTGTTGCTTGAGATGTCCCATTGTGATGTACGCGCGTTTTGATGAAATTATTACTGTTGATAGCTGTATTCTGTTACAGGCCTATTTCAGCAGCCATCGTTGCATTTGTTAAATTTCGTAGTTTGTGTTTTTTGAATAGGTGACTTCTTCGATTGTGTTTCATTTATTTATTTATTATTCACAAAGCCACAGCTCTTTGAAATTGTATCTTAAATATATAAATTAGTTTTACAGCCAGTCAGTCTTCATAATAAACTCTCTCTTTCTACTTTTATGAAAATAAAATCAGTTTAGCTGAAAGAGTAGCTCGGACCCATGAACAATAAGGATATGAATGCAAATAGCAGTGACGCGTGAGTGTAGTGGCGCCGGTGACTGTAAAATTATGTGGTAATCGGTTATCGTGGTATGGACATGTGATGCGAAGAAATGAGGAGAATGTATTGAGGAAAATGTTGAGTATGAATGTAGATGGCTATAAGAGTAGAGGAAGAGCAAAGAAACGATGGATGGACTGTGTGAAGGATGATATGGCTAGAAAGGAGGTGACTGTTGAGATGACGAGTGATAGAGAGGCATGGAAGAAGAAGACATGCTGCGCCGACCACAAATAAGTTGGGAGAAGGGCAGGAGAATGATGATGATGATGTATGCAAATAGGTATGCCCGTCTGGGGGTGTTTAATTAAAAGACATAAAAGACAGAAACTGTACATTTCATGACACGTCAAACAAACTCATTCAATTTACGTCATCACCGGTATGAATGAAACACAAGAACTTAATTCAGAGAAATATCGATAAAATAAGAAATCACTATATCTTCGACATGTGATAGCACACTGAAAGCTACCGAAGCTTTATACCGATTGTAAATCGTCGCCAGACCTACCGTTACTTTCATACAGTGTCAATTAAAGCAAGTTTATATGAGTGTGAGAACAATAGGACTTGGAAACATGTGATCAGAGCGAATTCACGTGAAATTAAAAGTGGGACATACTGATAAACATCTGGGGACAATGAACACTTCTTTCATATGGTGATGCAAACAATTTGGGAGTAAATTCTACGATTTGGTACTTTGTAGATTTTTTCTTCACAATATCATAATTATTGTAAACAAAAATTGTTGCCTTGTGGCATTGAGTCCACATATGTACTACTATTGTACAATCATGAAGTTTAAATGAATCATGCTATAACATAATTAAAAGTTTTATAAAACGAACTTAAAGAGACTTCAAGCTTAGCGATTTGAGTTAATTGAGCTGAATTTCATTTCAGACTCTTGATGTAAGCAATGTTTAAGTTGGTTGATCCATGTGTTACTTTAACTCACATGTCAATTCAATACTTGAGTCTATAAATAATACCTACATGACCACAATATGTAGCCCTAACTCACCATAACTAGATTATCGGTCCCTTTTTGCCCATATACGGCAAAACCTGATAATACTTCCACCGAATAGAATTTACGGCTTCATTCACACTGTGAGGCATAAACACTGGCACTCCACCTATTCAACACCGGCCCTTAGTCGAAATGTCCAAAACAACATGGCGGAGGGTTACGTCATATAAAGGTATAGTAAATAAATATTATACCTTGATCTCTGTATACATGATGTTTCTCGATTCACGTCATTTGCTTGAGATACGGGACATTCCCAACCGGAAATAATTTTTACTATTTAAAATGGCCTACGCAGCAAGAAAAATGGACAATACTTGCAGTCATCATGGGACGTTTTAGTGCTGTGCGGTGATACAAGTACATAGGAAACAAAAGAAGCGCTAAATATGTCAACCAACCTATTATGAATTATGTGATGTATATATTACTTTTGGCTTAGGCAAGTAGCGAATGTATTAGGCCATTAAAGTTTATTAGTACCATAGACACGAAGAAAAAGAAGCAAGTAAGCAGAAGACGATTTGAGTAGCCATTGTAAGTTTCTTGACAGTCTGCATCAGTCAGTAATCAATCATGACATGACAGGTACTACACGAGTTATGAAACACCCCGTACAAAGTTAATATAAACAAATCCTTGTGATTTAAAGTAACAAGTCAGTGATTTACTGTTATTACACGCTATTTATATCTGATTGCTTTGTAATTGACATTTGCCGACCAGTGAGCAATTGATTGTGTTGTTTCTTATTACATGGAGTAAGCGTAGTCACAGTATAAAGGTAACCAGTAAACTAACTAGGCCCTTTTCGTAGACTGCGCCGTAAGCGCGACTGCTGACCATGAAGTCCTGGGCTCGATTCCCGGGTTGAACAAATTGTTATTAGGTTTTTTCTATCAGGAATTTCTCATTATTTTTATTCTCGGTATTTGTCCGGTCGATGGTAAGAGGCTCGCCGCCTATTACATAGTACTTAAAATATATCTGGCGAGATGTGGGTGTACTATTAGGTACACCGTCCTCTGCCTAACACTTCGTTATGTTATGTCAGTCATTACGAGTTAAGTCAGAAAGCCGAAATGCTGACAACCAGTCTTACCAAGGGCTATCGTATTTACCCACTTACTAGGTTGTGGAGGTCAGATTACCAGTCGCTCCATGTAATTTTACTATAATACAGCTGCATTCGGTTAGACTGAAAGTGGAACCCGACCCCAAGTGCCCCAATAGTTTTGGAAAAGGCTAGGCAGATCATAACATAGATATTTACAACGTAACTATTTGTCTCAATGTCTCAGCTCCGACTTACTCGCGATTATCCTGAAGAAGAAGCAAGCTTAGTCCTTAGTCAGTCTGTGAGCCGATTGCAATAAATACATTGTTCCCAGTTGAAATACTGTATGTTAATACTTATATGTCTACTGTGGCGAAGTGCATGCGAAGTTTGTTTAATATGATGTATCTGCAATTATTGGTTGTTATTGATTTGCGTTAGATGAATATTATGATATTTATGATTGACCTTAACTGACTGTCTCTTTAGTCTAGTGGTCGGAAGGGCGACTGCTGAGAATGAGGTCCTGGGTTTGATTCCCAGGTCGGGCAAAGTGGTATTGGGTTTTTAAATCAGGGATTTCTCAGTAGCAGCCTCGGAGTCTGGATTTGTGCCTGGTTGAATACCAGACTTGCCCCCTATTACCGCCGGCTTCAAAATTACTGGCGAAATGTGGGTTTACTATTAGTTACACCTCTGCTAAACCCGTCAGGGATTATTGGCGTTTTTTTATGTCCTTAGCAGACCTGCAAGTACAAGAAAACATGGCGTTCTCATTATTAGGTACCGATCTACAAACCGCATGCCTGATAGAATTTATCATTGGCAAAGATAACTAGATTCCTCAACTTTAATCCGTTAAAATGTCAAGTTTCTGAACCGAGCGGTTTGGCCCGTGTTTCGTATTATGAGCTTGTATTATATCCTAGAAAATCATAGCAATCATGACAATTTGATAATAAAAACCAAGGTGTATAAGGATTTACAAATCAGGTCAAGGTTCCGGAAATCAACGATTAGCACCAAGGTCGGAATTTTTTCATCTCTAGTGTACAACACTAACAGTAACCTACTGTTTAACTAATTGTCTGGGAAACTTCAAATAACACATAATCTACACTAAGGTTAATGATCATACTATTCACACAACGTTAGAAAGGGAATCCACACGAAAGCTTATAATTAAGCTGTGAAACCTCCAACTAAATACCTCAGACTAGGAGCTAATTAGTATTCTCAATTAATGTCTAACCTTTGGGTAATTAAATGTTTCTTATTCAAAGCATTTATCTGAAAGCTTGAACCTTTCATTGTCGCTTTCTTCCATTGAGAAAGAGCTTAGCCGGCTAAGCACACTGTGGTCAGTTTCCAGGTCCAGTACCAATAAGCAGAGGGCCTAGATATAGTGACATTTTATCAGCAACAGCTGTTGCCCGCGGCTTCGCTCGCGTTTTGGTCGGAAATTATACCACGGGCACGTTGTAAACAAAGCCTGTGGCACTCGGGGATAATGTAGCTTCCTATTAGTGAATTAATTTTCAAAATCGGTTCAGTAGATCCAGAGATTACCCCCTACAACCTCACAAACTTTACCGCTTTATATTATTAGTATAGATTAGTATAGACAATAAAGTATGGCAAAGTCAAAAACAAGCTTAGGCCAATCCCGAAAGTTGTAGTAGGAATATGAAACTTTTTAAAAGCGATTGCTTTAGTCTTGCCCTAATCTCATCATCAGACAACTTTTAGACAAATCATCATCATTCTCTGGCCATTATCCCAATTTATTTGGGGTCGGCGCAGCATGTCTTCTTCTTCCATACTTCTCTTTTACTCTTCATCTCAGCAGTCACCTTCTTCTAGTCATCCTTCACACAGTCCATCTATCGTTTCTTCTCTTCCTCTACTCTTATACCCATCCACATTCATACTCAAAACTTTCAGCACAACATTTTCCTCATTCCTCCGCATCAAATGTCCACCACGATAACCGATTAGCATAAGCATAATCAGCCTTGTTCCCACTGCTGGGACACTCGGCCTCCTCTCTATGAGAGGGAATGGGCTATAATCCACCACGCGGGCCCACTGCGGGTTGGTAGATGTCACATGTCTTCAAATTCTTGGTTCTAGGACATGCCGGTTTCCTCACGATATTTTCCTTCACCGTTTTTGAGAGCAGTGGTGATGAAATAAATTACACAAGTAATGCGCCTGCATGGGTTCGAAGCCACGACTTACTGTTCGTAAGTCGGGGCCGCCACCACTGGGTCACCGCTGCTCTCGATAACCGATTACCACACAACTTTTCAGTCACCGGAGCCACTTATAGACTTCCTTCCTTTCTTTATTTTATCTTTTCGGGTTATTTATTTATTTATTAACTATGGAAGACTTACAGCTAAAATAAACAGATTAAAAAAAAATTGTATGTGAGACTGTCAGCCAATTAAAAGTCCACATCACACATCCTTCTTTCAATTCTCATTTCAGCCACATGCAATTGCTTTTCATTCATCCCTTTTGTGGCCCAACATTCAAATTAATACAATAATTTACAATTAATATTCTGCTTTACATGTATTTTAGCCAAATAGAACCAATTCTTAAACATTCGCAATGAACGTTGTAGAACTGTCAATTTTGACATTCATTTGTTTCAGGTGCGCCTGAAATTTCGAAAATCAGAACCTATTACATAGTCTGCTATTTCCACCCATCTGTCAACGCATACCTACCAACCTTAATGAATTTCAGTCTCAGCCTTCCACAAATTGATGAATTGTAAGCGAGAAGGATGAAATTCATATTAATTATAAGACAGAAATTAGGAACAGGCCTGGCGTAGTTATTATTATTAATAGCGGGGGTTGGGAGTTCAACTATATTGGTGTCGTAATGAATTTAGACCTTTGTGACCACAGTTGGGCAGTTGATACGAGAAATGGTTGGGTTTAAACAGTTTAAAGGTACCTACTGTTATGAGCAGTTGGTTTGCTTGATTTATTTTAATAAAATATTGTGCTGCCTGTTGTTTGAGACCGAAGATGGAGATAAGTTTTACGAAACTTTTGACAATAACATACCTATAGTTTGACCACTTTACAGCACTAAGTGTACAGTTCAAGGTTTATCAAGAAAAATGCATCGATATGATAAGTTGGTATATTTAGTTTAGTTGTGTTTTCCCGACTGCACAGATGAATTGGTTGAAGTGTAACAAACTATTGTTCACTTGACGATAGTTTAGCATCGATGACGAATTGGTAATATAAAAACATTTTTTTTTAAATAGTTGTGAATCGTGATCTTTGTTTTTCGATGACGAGTTGGAACAGTGACGAGTCGGGCATAAGCCATTTTATCTGTCACTGTCAACCATTTACAGAGTTTATAAAAGGCAATCAAAATTTACAAAAATATCAAAATTTCTTGACTAGAGATAAACTAGCTTAGGTAGGTATAGGTATATTGCATCTCAGAAAGGCGAAGAAGCAAATTGTAGGCCAAAGATAGTTATTCAATTTGACTATTGTATTCCTGTGTGAGATTAGAGCGAATTCACTCATTCATCATTTCACATATTCATTTTCTTGTTTTGAAGTCTTGAAATTTCTGCTAAATATCTAGATTGGATGTGTGGAATTCCCTATGTATCATTACCATAGCCAACGACAACTTATAGTAATATCCATCATAACATGATGTCGTCCGTGATCATTGGAACACGTACCCCAGAGCGGCCGGCCGGCCATGCCATGGACGGTTATTGGCACCGCTTATGTCCTTATTACCGGCCAAACGAGCCGTGGTGCAATCTCTGTGTCATTGGTCTGACCTAATAATCTGAGGGAAATCTCTATACTCCAGTTATGTTGTGGTACAAGGTATTAGCGTGCTGGATTAGCTGTATAAGTTGGTGGTACAACATGTTACATGTTATAATGAGCTTATGTGAACTTCAAAGCATTTACTATTTAGGCACTTTTGAACCGTCAAGGAGTCAGTCAGTTAGTCAGATATATGATGCTAATTGAAAGAGTGTCCATGAAATTTCTTGGCCTTCCTTCTCCATAGATATCGACTTATCGGAAGGGTCTGAAACGTAGATATCTATGGAGAAGAAAGGCCAAGAAATTTCATGGACACTCTTTTAAATCAAGTCACAATGGTACTACTAATAAGAAACGTATTAATACGTTTTCAGTAGCAAAAATGGGCAATCCACATACAAAAAAGAAACACCAAAAAAGGAAACAACGTGTTCCAAAAGTTTTAAGAAAAAAACTAAAACAGACTTTCTAAAAATAGAAAACTAGCTCGATCAACGACCTATCGTTTACAATTTCGACCATTTAAATATAACATTCTAGAATCCTAAATTCCAATTTTAAAGAGAATTCTAAAATGACGCGGAAAGGCTTGGGAACTTGGTTTTTACTGTTGTCTTAAGGTTTATGTTATTAAAGAGTTACAATTACTGACTTTTGTCAGTAATTGTACGTATTGACTGTACGGAATGTGCAGATATCATATCATGCTCACAGCTCAACACACAATATCAACGTGACCCTGCCAGTACGCGTGGTGGCTAGAAAGGCCCACTGTAGATAAAAATAGATTACAACTGTTATGACCGCGAATGTACTCATAAGTGTTTATTGATTTTCATGTCATGAAGTGCTCATACATATGTACTCATGCAGTTATCTCGTGAATGTTATTATGTGAAGATTCCTTTCAAATGAATCAGCGTCATTATTCAGATGGCTATTTAATGAATATCTCTTCAGTTGTTGGAGGTGTAAAGAAAATTTTAAACGATAAGTCAAACGTGTTCAGAAAACATACTTTTGTACGTATCTATAGAAAGTTCTTGACATTAAAATATTTACAAAAATTTGAATCCTGTAGTCCCAATGATATTTTAGATAATTAATCAACAAGATAATACCAATGGCAACAGATGTCAGTCAAACAAAAGTAATTTCGCTAAAATCCCCCACAAGCAACCGTCTGTCGGTGTCCGCCTAGGGATAGTCGTTGACAAGAATGACAACCCTCAAACGCTGCCCGTGATATTACGGAAAGGGATATTCAGAATCCGTGATATTAGGGAGATATTCTGCCCAGTAATCGTATTGTTGCCAAATGTGGTCAGAAAGATTAATTACTTTAACATAGTTGGGAAGCAATTGTTTTTTATCAAAACGACCCTCAAATGCTATTTATTTTGTAACATGACGCAAGATTCAGAAAAACAAATATTACGTAAGATGTTGTGAAAAATATTGAAGTAAACATGTAGTATCGTACATTTGTAACTCTGCCAGATTATGAAGACGACATTAATATTTTTTATTCGTATGGGGTTGACATACTGATAGTGTTTTCTGTTGCCAAATGTTCTTGATATAGGGCATTATGATAAGTAGGGCTATCCCATTATTAGGATATTTATTACAAGGTGATACATCAATGATCTGATATTTTAAGACGAAAATATTGAAATTATAACGACATCTAATATTTCTATTGATCGTATTCATAGAAATTCAAATGAAACTTCAGATAGCAAGTCACTTTTAAAGCCGTAATAAAACTATTGATATTGCAGTTATAGTATTATTGCATTGAATATTTCCATTGACGTTAATCTGTCTACGAGAGACTTTAGTATCCAATAAACTTAAACGGGAAAACCTTAAAGAAACTATGTTTTTTTTTCACTTGGTAGACTGAATATAGCTAGCGAGATACTATATTATATATGTTCATGTTAAACACATGTTTTCACAACAAAACTAGAGCATTCAGTTCCACTTAACCGTGTGTTGTTCGACAAGGGCTTGTAAGGCCAGTGTAACGGAAAATTAAAAAGGCAATTTTCTTAATGAGCCCACTCGCAGCGGGGGGTTAGCACGGCTTACGCGACACTACACAAGATAACAGCTTACATACATATACATAAAGGTTATGTGTTCATTATTTCACGGCGAGCTTATATTGGCTATGGTTTTTTGTGGCTTTGTTTGTAGGTTCATTTTCTTCTCTTTAAAGAAGTAATTAGGAATGGACTTTTTTCTGGTTAGCCCAAATTCGCCTTACATTTTTATTCTAGACTAGCTTCTGCCCGCGACTTCGTACGCGGATCCTGTTGCTTTTGTCAGCGACAACGGGGTCGTCAAGAAAATCGAAGATCTGAAACGTTTGATGTAGAATTCTGAGGCCCGGGGACGGGAAAACAACTGGATGAGCGACACCATTGAAGACGTTCCAGATCTTTCATTTTCGTAAGTCCACAGGAAATGCCTATCAGACTAAACAACTTTTGCTAAGACGTCATTCCTTAATATGTTATAGTGTCGCTGGGCTTTGGAGATCCACAACAGGGTTCCAGATCTCCAAATTTATTCTCACAGTAGAAAATGCTCTTCATGTGGAATAGTTTTTGCTATGACACCATTTTTATATCTCTTATACTTTAGCTGTTCTGTTGCGGTTCTGCATCAGGTGTTACAATTTCCAAAATAAATTATAGCCTATATGTTGCCCAGACTTAATACCTACACAACAAATACCTTTTCTTTCCGTTATTCTGTCAGATAAATATGCCTTCGGGCTTATGTTATTTGAGTGTTTAATTTCCTTTTCCATTTATCTTCGTGACACGGTAGCCTACCCGGTAATGCAGGGGAGCAGTCACTTAGATTTTAATTGATCAGGTATCTTCAAATTTAAACTATAACTATGCCTAGAAAGAGGTCAAATCTTTCCCAACGTTCCAAAGGAGGTAAAAGATTGAGGATCATAAGATCCCAAGAATCTACCGAAGAGCGTCAGGAGAGACTTGATGCTGTTCGAGAACATCAGGCTGCAACTCGCTCCGTAGAAACCTCTTCGGATCGCGAAGCACACCTGCGTTCTCAGCGTATTTACGCATTTACATCCAGGTCTCTAGAGACCAGTAAAGAAATCATGCATTGTCTCGTGAGTCGCAGACGTTCACGGATAGATAATTGCGCATTAGTTCTCAGCGTATCGACGCATCTGCTTCTAGGTCTCTAGAGATAAGTGCGGAACATGATGCGCGACTGTCCGCTATGTTAAGCGTTTGCCTAGGTTGGCCCGTGGATGGGTTACCTCCCATTACATACCGAGTTTCCTCACTTCCTCGCTGAACATCTGATGCAGCACCGCAACAGACCAGCTAAACTATAAGAGGTACAAAAATGGTACCATAGCAAAAATTGTTCCACGTGATGAGCATTTTCTGCTAAGAGAATAAATTTGAAGATCTGGAACACCTGAAGTGGATCTCCAAGAGCCCAGCTACACTATAACATATATAGGAATGACGTCTTAGCAAGAGTTGTTCAGCCTGATGAGCACTCTCTGCGTAAAGACTTATTTTGATGTACAGAATGCTTGGTTGACCGCTTCGTGAAGGGTCTTTTTGTTGTAAAGGTATTAAATCTGGGCAACATAATTATAGGCTATAATTTATCTTGGAAACTCGAACATCTGATGCAGCACCGCAACAGACCAGCTAAACTATAAGAGATACAAAAATGGTACCATAGCAAAAATTGTTCCACGTGATGAGCATTTTCTGCTAAGAGAATAAATTTGAAGATCTGGAACACCTGAAGTGGAACTCCAGGAGCCCAGCTACACTATAACATATATAGGAATGACGTCTTAGCAAGAGTTGTTCAGCCTGATGAGCACTCTCTGTTGTCGTATAAAATCATTTAAATCCGTTGAGTAGTTCCGAAGATTAGCGTGTACAAACAAACAGACATACAGACAAACAGACAGAATTTTTTTTTTGGATTCGTGCTCTATTACTGTTTCCAAACCCCCCTCAATAATTATTTTTTTAATATATTCAATGTACAGACACAGTTTTTTTACTGTTTTATTATATGTATAGATGTAATTTGCATACTATTTTGTCTCCAAATATTTTATTCCTAAACAGCCGTTTACGGATAAAGCAGGAATTCGTGTAAAACAGTGAATGGGTGGCCACAAAATGTCAAAACAGAGATAAAATTGCCATTTACACATCCATATAGGCTTAAAAACAATAATTTACCATATAAAAATATTAATATACAATTTCGTATGTGATACGCATCCTACACTTCATGTAGGCGAAGTTGGAGGCGTAAACCTCAATTTTAATACAAAATGTGGTCAGGATATTCACATTTATTTGATAATGCCACTATAAATGTTTGTGTAAACTTAAACTCAAGGTTTTGACATTTTTAATTAGGTTTAAAAAAACGATTGCGAGTGTTGCCACCTACACGGAGTACAACAAATTCTTTGTAAGTAAAGCGTCGCGATAAAGCTGGGTATACACCGTCGCACGCTAAGTGTCAAGGCTAAAGGAAGTTACGTCCTAGCCTAGCTAGAACATCGCGGAGTCGCGATAACGATTATATGAACCAATATGCAAGATGTTTGGCGTTCACGGGCTGAATTTGAATCTAGACAGATTAGGCACAGACACATAATGGTTTGTTTACCAAAAGTAAGATTGATCACCTAATTTGTTCTTTTGAGTAGTAAACTTTATGGCCAATTAGTGAGCGCAGGCGCCATGGGGGCGATAAATCACAATAAACTTTAATGAACCATCAATATCATCCAGCTATTATGTCAAACTTAATTAAGCAGTACCTATCATTTCCCAATAAAATACAGCCACACTGTCTAATCCAAGATTAATTACCTCCCTACTTGGCAGTACAAACAATCAGTTAATTTACATAAAAGAAAGCTTTTAATTCGGTTAAGCTACGCGGTTAATCACAGGTTCAAACTAACTAAGCTCCTAGTGGTCATTTGTACCCGTCACACCAATAATTAACCCAGACAAACCGAGAGCAGTAAACGGTTAACTACCATTTAAATAACACAATAATGAGAGATGAAACCGGATTTGTGAAGGTTAAGAGTTACGTTTACGCATTGGTTACGTTTTTAGACACGGTTAATAGATGATGTTAATTACAGTGGTCTGTGGCTGCTTAGCGGTTATGCTGGGCGAGTCCGTCGCCAGTAACATAGGTACAGAATTAATAAAGAAAGCAGATACACCACATATCTCGAGGACTCACATAATAAAAGATTCTTCCAGCTGCCGCCAAGAGCACGCAGACAGCGGTGGAGACGAGGCGCAGGGGCGGCGGGCGGGGCGCGGGGAGGGACCATTCTCACATCTCCCTCCGAAGAACTTCGGCCTAGCAGCGACGACCCTCTATCCCTCGACAAAGACCGGCGCCTCCCGAAAGGCGCTCCTCTCACAGTCGCGAAATTCTCCTCACAAGCCACATTGAAAGTATCTAAAGGTATTCCTTCTGATTCTGTGTTTCTTCTGCTTCTCACAGAGAATGTTCTTCTAAAACCATTAGCAAGACCCTCAGCTATTTTCTTTTTTGGCTTCGGAACTTCCTCAGAACTGATAACAGTAATATCATCCATATTTTGTGGTTCAAATGTCCTGTAAGCTCTGTTATGTTCTATGCCAGTGAGGTCCTCAATGCCTCCATGTCTATACTTCAAGGGTTTCGCGCGGTCGATGACCCCGAGCTCATCGTAGCTTCTGTAAGTGGAGGAGGCCCGCCTTGGGGCTGGTGGCCGGCCGGCTCTGTCAATCGTCATTTTAAGCTGATGATCCGATCAGTAACCTGACGAAGAAACGGTGGCATTGTAAAATTGTCTAAAGAGACTGACCCTGGTTTGCACGACGAAGCTTTTCACACAGGTGATGATGATGCCGGTGAAGTGAACACTAGTGCAGCACACGTCTAAACAAGCGACAACAGTGAGGTGAACGTCACACAGACAGACAACGTGTAAGCAACACATCACGACTATGTTAATGATTCACATGTAGTGTCAGAAGTTATGCAGGCTGTAAATTAATTGGGAACCTCATTATAAAAGCCCGTTTAATAGTTTATTTATACTGTGGTAATAAAATTAACACGAGTAGTCTTAAAGAGGTTGATTTGGTAAATATAGTTTGGTATAGGTTAAAGAACTCTTCTTGTAGCCTTGGAAACCCAATTTTGGAGCACTGCTGTAATAACCTAAATTGTAATCAAATCAATGCAAATGAACTAACTTTGATCAAACCTGTATTCATGAGCTTTTTTCTTTGTAGCTTTTGAATGTTTTTTCTTTTAACTTTTGTTATAAATGTTTTTCTTTTTCCGTGGATGAATTTCTACTGGCTATATAGTGTTAAGTGCGTGTATGGCAGCAGTATCACAACAATGCCGTGACTAGTGCACCTCATGGGCTACATGCCCATAAAATTTGTTTACCATCCTCGACGCCGCGGTGAACTCAAATCTATTGATACCATCACGGAACGTTTATACGCTGGCAGCCTTAACAGACCTCATTTTCATGGAAAAAACTTTTTTATCAACTTATTACGTCTGTAACGGGTCATAATTTGTAGATTTTATTTTTGTGTTTTCCGTATTACCTACTTAACTTTTTTGTGCGCCTTTTATTTTCTCGGTTAAACTTGGTATTACTGTAAAAACTTCTGCCAGTATAAATAGTAGCGCTGTCAAACAAATTCTCGCAAAGAAGTTTTGGCTTTGACCTTGAAACAGGACTTCTCTAAACAAACACGCGATACAAGAGATGTCAATAAAATCACATTCGTTCCACCTAAAATCAAAGTTTGTTTAGTCTCGCCCAGTAAAGTACGTCGAGTGTCTCAAGTGATAAACACTTTGAGAGCCAGTGGAACTCGACTGCCAATTCAAGTGGCTAATGACCAACACGTAATTACCGACAATTGCACTAGTCTGCCTACTGGCGGACAGTACTGTCCTCGGAAACTATCCGATTAGTGAGACGGAATTCGAACAATTATCGAATTAGGTACCGTTTCCTGCTTGTTAGGACACTCAACGAGATCCTTTTAGAAGAAGCGTGACCAGAATTTCTGTGGGCTTAAAAGTTGCCGCAGTTAGGTTTTGAATAAATTCAAGACAGAACCATTGAGGTCAAGAGATAGAAACAGTAGTTAATTTGCATAATACTACACTAGTACTACTTTGGTTTACTTCATCAAATATCAATTAAGTGGCATGAAAACTTTTAGACACAAAACTAGCTAAAATACCAAGAATAAACTCAATGTGTTGCATACCCTAGAATGCATTACAAGAGTTGATATCTTCATTTAAGTATGCCTGATGATTATGTAAGTAAATGATAGATAAATTGTAGCCTTGATACCAATTAACGGACTCAACGAAGCAATCAAGCTACTGAATGAAGTGATGTCAATTAGACTCATTAATGAATTCTTAACGATGTTGCCGTCTCTTTTCAATTTGAACAGGACTTTGTAATTTAAGTGAAAGAGGAGGCGAGATAAATAATGATGATGATTTCGTTTCGAATTGAATAAGGGTTGATGAAGCTGATTGGGGACGTCTACGAACCGAAATGGTCAAGCTCAAGCATCATTTCAAGCTACGTTTCCACATAAGATGAGCAATGATGCCTAGCGAGAGATGTGTGTGATACGAACCAATAGTAAAGCTTGATCTTCTCCTATGTTGAGCTAAGCTAGCTATGTGATTCGTTAGTTTTATGCACAGCTCTCGCTAAAAACGTCCCACATCTTCGCACGTCGCACATCTCTGGTAGAAACGCAGCCTTAGTGGGATCGTTTTAAGTATATTCATATGCATCTTGCATCGGGCATAGTGAGGGACGTCTCCCAGCTAGATAGATCGACGACCTTTAAAAGGTAGCTTTAAAAAGTGGCACAATCGATGCGGAAAGGGTGCTATGGTGCAGCTTGGGAGGGGCCTATGTCCAGCTTTGGACTGTGGAGTCGACTTGATTGATATGCATCTTTGAATCATTAAACAGTTGCGTAACTTGCGTAGACTCTCTAGAGGTTCAGTTGCATACATTTTTAAACCAGATACATTATTATCATTAGTTACACATATCATTACATGAACTTGAATGCATTTATCATTAGTAAGGCCTAGAAAGACTGATAAAAATTAAAACATTGCATCATTCGCCCACGTTGTCGTCCTCCTACAATTTATCTTACTTAAACTGAATAAAACCAGCTTTTTCAACATTCATTCTTCATTCGTGTTGTGTAGTTTATGATTGGCCGAATAATACAATGGCTCTGTTACGTAAACAAGACAATTGGATGCTACTACATTCAATGTATTCCCGTTGAAAAGTAAATCGATAGCATGAAATGACTTTATCTATTCTGAATCAGAATTGGATATGGAAAACTTAATTTTAAGTCCGAATTATTCGGAAAGTATCAAAAGCCTTATCGGAGTATTAGAAAATGGGACTTTCACTTTTGAAATTGCTACTAGATAATTGTGTAGAGATCTAACATAGTAGAACGATAAAAGAGCGATTAAAAGGTTGGTCAATGGCGAAAATCACGTAAGTGCTGCTTCAGGCAAAGTTGTTAATTTCATCCACTTTGGCTAATATTGAAAGCAATTAGAAATTGCCTTTTGAACAACATTTTGAATATTAATGTTCGATATTTCAATAAGTCAATGCTAAATATTCGTTCGCCTTGGGGCGGTCAACAAAGGTAGTTTCTATCGCTTGAATCGATTTAATACGCTTCTCGTAAATAATGATAACAATAGTAAATAAATACAAGTTGCAGAAATAGTCTTGTTGTTTCATGTTATATTTATTTTATTTTAATGAAAGTTCAATGTTATTGACTGTATTTGACTCATTCCCGTCCCATTCAGATTAAACATATGTTTAAATACAACTTCTGATACTGTTTCGTGATCAACATTACCTATCATTGCTACAGCCTTAAGGACTTCCAGTCATTCATGAAGTTTTAAGCCCCCATTGCGACAGACCCTACTATTTATGAAAGAAACATCTTTCACCTATCGCGTCTCGGTACAGCCTCCACAATCATCGCCCAGAGATATTCTATAACGATCTACAGAAGCCGCTCGTGCGTGAAATGAACTACGGAGATATACTTGTTGTGAAAACAACGACGATGTTGCGCAAGACGTTTTGATAGTGTATCAATGAAAAAATGAATTGAAAATCGACGATTTTGATTGACGGTTGGTGGTATGGAAATTGAAGAACCTCTCAGTCTTGGTAAGGTTTTGTAATTAAGTAAATTAAAGGAAAACTCTTCTAATGGAATAACACCATCGTGTTTCAGCCCTTGTCTCATTCTACGTGGGGTCAGCGCAGCATGTTTTCTCAAATTCAAATTATTTATCCGTTTTTTTCTCCCATTCTTCTTCCATTCTCCCCTGTCAGACGTCACGGCATCTTTCATATCATTCCTCACACAATCCATCCATCTTTTCTTTGGCCTTCCTCTCCCTCTTCATCCATCCACATTCATATCCATCACTCTTGGGATAACATTTGTTGAAAAAGAAGAAGAATTTATATAAGGGCAAAACTCATTGATCAGTGATCAAATTGCGTACTGGCAGTCAAGCAAACTCACAGATAGATTGTACTAAAACAGAATAATATTGTGATGAACGTTTTTAAGAGGCTCCATAATGTCTAGAGTAGTTAGTTCTTCTAGAGAACTAATTGCTGTGACGAACGTTACCCAGTAACCTATACCCCTTAGTCAACAATGGCGAATTATGTGAGAATTAGTGAGAACATACTAAGCATTGGATGGCGACGATGACAAATGAGTCAGAATTTAGATGATTCTATCTGTAGGACGAATACTTTAAGATATTGTTGATCAAAAACTTGTTTAAATCCATTTTTGCGTATCTTGTTAAAGAGTCGTTGACTTTAAATTAAATCTAGTTCACTCAACTCTCAACGGATGTAGTGCTAAAAAATACACGAATTTCGAAGTAAAAAAATGTTTAACCCGCTTTTTGCAAACAAGTGCTTCTCGCGAGTATTATGAATATTTTTACAGCTATATTAATAAGCATCTCAACTTTAAAAAGTCAAGTAATCGCGTTGTTTTAAAAGTTTCTTAATATCGCAGTTCTTGAGCTAAAAAAGTTGGTGGCGACCAACATTTTAGAGTAGGCACTCGAAAACGAGGCGTTAAAAATAGTTTTTTTAAGTGCGAGTGCCACTTACCGGGCTGTTTTATATGAAGGAGGTTTTAAAACAAAGATTTCGGCACCGGAAACCGTCGCGTCAGTTACGTAAACCCATTGATTATGTAGAACTACCTAGTGAGTAGGAGTACCTACTTAAAGTACTATAACGCACTTTTGTAATTTTAATTGTGTTTACAACAGTGTGAAGTGTAATGGGATCCATGTTTTTGCTGCTAATACTGTATTGTTCAGTTTACACGGATGTTATGTTTTCGTTTTATTTTGTAATTGAGTACAAGAAGTTCGGTTTATGGAGAACATTTGTGCTTACACGAGTAGGCTCATGACAAGGGTCTTTGCTGCCTTTAATATCAGATTTAGTTCTCTGGAGACTAAACTGACGTATTTTCATAATTTATTAGTGGCTTCCACACAAAATGTGGATATCACAATGTTGTGTATTTAACCAAAAGGCTGACTGGGACAAAATGCCTTGAAGCATTAAGTCCTCCACTGGACATGAAGATAAAAGACACTACTGGAAATGAAATAAAATGGTTTACGAAGAGTAACATCTTTAAATCCAGCCTGACTTATTTATTTAAACGTTTAAATGAAACAGCTTGCAAATAAAAGCATTAACTTAAAGAGAGACCGTACACTCTTCAGCACTTATCAATACATCTTAAGTGTCAATTAACTATCAATTCCCATATAAGAGAGTCAACATGAAAACAATCGCCTTTTCGATATCCGAATAAAAACTATTATTATACGATGGAAATAATTTAAGCATTAATGATCGCTACATAAATGGTGGACAGTGGGTTAATGGGGAGGTCCACACGCCATGCGGTTACGACATACATGGACAAGACAATGTGATGTATTATGATGCATGCATTCATATGCAGGTTGGGCAATGTGGTCCAAATATGGCACTTGTGCGTAAACAAGAGGAAAACGACACTTCCCCGAATTTTGATTTGAATTTTGAATGTTACTGCGTTTTGAGTATTGTGAGGTTATTTGTCCTAGAAGGACTGCAAACGTAACTAACAATACCTAAGTCTTGAAAATTAAGAATAAGAAATTATCTTTGGCAGCTTATAACATTTCGTAAAAGGATATTTTTCGGCTATTGACATTTCAAATGCATTTAGCACCTACCTTGATCACCGCACTATTGTAAAAGAAAATTAGTTTATTTGTAGATTTCGTCGACAAACTTCGCCACAACTTTGGCGTTATAATAGATGCTAAAGTAGCAGCTTCCTAGAATAGACATATTAACCAAGAGGTTTACAAATTAAACTTTAAATGAAATGACATCTGATATCTCGCGCAAAGGAGTTTGCAACATTCTGCCAACAAAATGACTCAATGTATGTACTCGCGTGTTTCTATTTACCAAGCCGTTTCATGATGTGTGGAATTAGCCTGTTTACATGCACATAATGTGCTTGTTTATAAATCGTTTATTAATATGTATGACTTATATCGCAGATAGCATAATACAGAGATTATGTGCACTTTGTTTAAAGGTTAAGTAATGTTCCTTTTATGGATAGTGTTGGACAGATCTGATTTATTGTGAAACTTTGTTTTTACTTTTGTTAAAAGAGTGAAAAAGGGTGGCCTACCATGAAGTCTTAAAGCAGGAGTAATTCCAGTGTGGGAAAGAGATGGGGCTAGACAACCTGTATAGCTCTGTCTCTTTCTCACACTGGAGTTAAAAAAAGGACAGGACATAAAGAAAGAAACGGAGTGTGTATAAACAGATTTATGAACGTGGACGCAGCAAGAATGTGAGGATCGTAACAGAATACCAGCTGTATTCTGTTGGTTCTGCTTACTCCCATGGGACAATGTCGTGAGTTTATTGTTTGTAACAAGTTGACAAAAATTGACGAAGATAAAACGAATCAAATGATCGAAGTGGGGGCTTGTGACGTCACTTGTACGTATAAAGTGTACATACATATGACGTCACGCGAGTTTTCGACGCACTATGACGTTTCATTTTGTTTCCGTGAAAAATAAAAAATACATTTCTAATATTTTTTTGGAAATCTATTTGACGGACTAATTCGATTTTTTGGTCATCTACCCTATTTACAGTTGCATCTCCCCCTAGTGGGGATAGACCGGTGGGGGTAGACGGGAATAAACCATTATGTTGGGGACGGCTTCCAGCAGGAAGTAGTTTCATTTTTTTTCTCAGTTTATTTAGTTTGGGTTGTTTGCTAGCTCTAGGTGATTTACAAAAATAGCAAGTTATCTTTGATCACTTCGTATGATAATCTTTATGCATCATGCAATATCAATGGCTAAGCAGCCACACCCAGTCTCAGAACAGATAACCCGTTTATTTTCCATCACATATCTGATAATTAGATTGGCATTGTCAACAAAGAAGAAAATAAAACTTTTTTTTAAACATGTTATTTTGGTACCTATATTGTTTGTCAAATCTATTAATTACTTTCTCAATTATGTCCCTTATACAGGGTAAATGTTTCAAGTGGGCGTGGATGGCCAAATCCGAAACTATGAGGATAAGCGAAAAATACTCAAAAAATTAGTAAGATGTGGCTGCTACGCTACGAGTATTTGCCTAGTGCAACAGTGTATAACTAACTATACTAATATTATAAAGAAGTAAAGTTTGTGAGGTTGTAGGGGTAATCTCTGGATCTACTGAACCGATTTTGAAAATTCTTTCACTAATAGGAAGCTACATTATCCCTGAGTGTCATAGGTTATATTTACAACGTACCCGTGAGATAATTTCCGACCAAAACGCACACGAAGCCGCGGGCAAAAACTAGTCACTGATAAAACCTACTCGATTGCGTTATTAAAGTCAACTTCATTATTTTTGTGTCGCTCCATGTAACATACTGTGCTCAGGTGCATCCCGTTAGAACTCAGCAGACCCCAATATAATTGGGAAAAGGCCCGGGCCCATGATGATGATGAATTGTGTTTCCCATTTTTGTTACCAGCCAGCGCAATAAGCAGAAAAACTCGAAACTTTAAATACATATTTCTAGAAACTTCGCAGCCGTGATTGGTACCGGTATCTATCTAGTACATCAATGTCCAGTTTGTTACGTTTTGTGTTTGTTTGTTTATCAGCGTGTAAAGCCAAGTCAGAGGCCCATGGGCGGCATAAAAACTCTGACTGGATAGTGCCTAACCTAGGCACTAAGCACACGATCAAAGAAAGATCAGCCAAAAAGATGTTTCGTCGCTTCCAAGGACCAATATCCTATCCTACTAATATTATAAAAATCTAAAGTTTGTGTGGGTGGGTGGATGGATGTCTGTTACTCTTTTACGAAAAAACTGCTGAACGGATTTGGATGAAATTTAGGACACAGATAGTTTATAACCTGGATTAACACATAGGATACTTTTTATCTCGGTAGTAGGTATAATGCCGTGGGACAGTTATCGAACTTTAGAACTCCACGCGGGCGAAGCCGCGGGCCTAAGCTAGTCTAGGATATTTTCATAATATTATTTGCTATCAGAACACTTGAAACGATCGATCGTTGCAGCTGAGAGACTGCCTGCGATAGATCGACTCAGCATCTATTAGACTTGCTAATTGGTATCTGCGGGTTATAGCGTCACCCTGTATAATATAACATAGCGTGCCTCCTGTATAATATCTCAAACTCACTATTTGATGTCCTAGGTTAGTCTTGCAATCTATTTTTAATAATAAACATTGCAAAGAAACAGAAAATACTAAAAAAATAAAAAATAATGTCAAGATGTTTCGCCAAATTTTTGGAATACCCAAAAAATATCCTCAAAATTAATGAAACCTTATCGCTGTCAAACAGATGGCCTCCAAATTAATTTTGTTTCTTTTTATTTACCAAATACTTTTCCAATTGCTTACCAAATACAAAATGGAACGTTAATTTTTCTTCCTCCTATTTTTTTAATAACCGCTTCCAGCGGGAAAACACCATTACGGCTGAAGAAAATAAAAAAGGAGGAAAAGGTCGAACTGTCCACATTTGACATCAAACTGGCGTAGAATTCAATTATCATTGGTCTTTTTTTTTTCGGATGGGAAATCATCAAATAACTCAAACACTGTTTTAAACTTTCATGGTTGACACTTACACATAAACTGTCACTTACGGGATATCTTCCGTGATTGTCTGTACTTTTGAGCTCCCGATAGCCCCCGAGGTCTTGTGTCAACCCGCGATCATGGCGCTTGCAACAGCGTCGAAATATCGGGAGCTCAAAAGTACAGACAATCACGAAAGATATCCCGTAAATGACAGTTTATGTGATCAAATAACTCCTCCTGCTCTGGGCTGAGCAGGAGGGAGTGTCAGACTTTTACTGACTAAAACCCATCCATGTTCCTTCTTTTGCCCTTTGTGTGCCAGGGCCACGGTATCTCTTTCGAACAGTCCCGCAACCCTGGCAGGTTGGTCATTGACCTTCAGTGAACTATTGAGGGAAACATTATGTTTGTAGGTGTAAGAAACTGATAATTGGCACACTCGAGCGTAAATTATATCAAGTACAAAGAACACTGTTGACAAGTATTTATCGTCAAAGTATATAATAAATAATTAATATTGTCATTATTGTTGGTAAACTAAGTTATCTACCAGTCGGTATTTACAAAGGAAACTTAAGTACAAGGAAAACCGTCACTACGTATTTGAATTGCAAATAAAATTTCTTTCGGTAACCCACTTCGAAGTTAAGGACTCCCTAAAATAGAAATGGCCACGGTTTTTGCTAATGAAATGGATTATATCAGTCGTAAAAAATAAGATTTGAGTCTTCAGTTTTCCATTTAAATAACTTAGCCTATAAAAATCGCTGAAATATCTGACAGGTCCTTAATCGATCGACATTCAATTTAAATTATATTTCATCGCTTCATTTTTCAGATATAATTAATATTTACCACGTAGTCCCGTTAACCTACAGGTGACTTCTGCACGTTTTAAAAGACACTCAACTGACTAAAAAGATTCAACCAATCAGAGTGTCTAATCCCTACTACTGCTGTAGGCCCCCGCCAGGGGCTCACAATCCTTTCACAACTCATTCCGTTTTTCGTGCACGGTGACGACTGGACGTCTTCTAAGTCAAAGTACTTTACTATTTTTCAAAAATATTTTTATCTAACGGTTATGCCAAAACGTAGTGCGCAAGATCAAATCAAACATTATGAAGAAAAAATTCGAAAAATACAAGAAAAATCTACCCGGAGTTATCGGCGTTTAAGAATTATTGAGAGTGATTCGGATTCCGAGGAACAAAACAAAGGTAAATGTTACATTTATTTTTTAAATAGTGCTTTTTCACGGATAATACCAGGTTTAAAAAAAATAACCGTTAGGCACAAATGGTGCCTCTTTTTGTCGTTATTCAAGTGTTTATATTAAGTTTTGTTTTTTGCCGCTTCTAGCACAAATGGTGCTATTTTTAATTAATAGACACAAATGGTGTTGTTATGTTATTTATTATTTACTACTGTAAAACACAAATGGTGTTTTTTTTACATATATTTACAAATGTAAAGCGCAAATGGCGCTTCAACCTAAATATTCACTTTTTTCCAATACGAAATAAAAGCTTACGTTCCATAATTCTCTTTTCAGAGAATGAAGTGGCTATTGAAAGCAGCAGCGTCATACTGCCAGCCGCTGATGAGGCTCAACAGGACGATGGCTTATCACCTGAACAGTTGGCAACGCAACCTGAAGTCGATCTCGACCAACCGTCCACCTCGGGTGTTCAACCGCCCACCTCGGGTGATCAACCCGCAGATACAGAGTCCTCGGAACCTAATTTGGATCCTGAGCTTTTGATGGCTCTCGGCGAGAGCGTAGATGAAACGCCTGAATATGGAGACCAAATTCATGACAATTTAGCAAAAATATGGCTTCCTTTACTGAAAAAAGGATTGACGAAAGAAAATAAAGAAAAATTAATCAAACAATATCTTATTCCTGAAAATTGTAAATTTTTCCAGGCGCCAAAACTAAATGCGGAAATTTCTGCGGCTATTCCGGACGTGGTTCGACACAGAGACAAGTCTCTGATGTCTCAACAGCAAGATCTTGGATCTGGCGTTACTGCCATCAACAGAGGCATTGATATTCTCTTAAAGGGGGAGAATAAGAAGCTTGCCATACAACATCTCAGTAACGGATGCCGAATCCTCTCCGATTTACATGCTTTCTTCACACAAAATCGTATAAAACTGTTGACTCCTAACCTAGACAAGACTATTCTACACATTATCCAAGATGCAGAAAGGGATGACACTTTATTTGGGAAAAAGTTGTCAGATAATATAAAAGCTGCAAAAGCTATACAACGACAAGGACAACAAATAAAAAAAGCGACTAATACAAGGAATTCAAACTCTTTCCAGTCCCAATCACACCAGGGAAACTGGAATGCACCTCCTCGTGCCCCGTCGAGCAGAGGCAGCCGAGGAGGTCAGAGACGTGCCTCGTACCAGCCTCGCCGCCCGTACCCCAGCACGAGATCGAGTGCGACGGCGCCGCCAGCCGCGAGCAAGCAGTCGGCTGCGAGCAAGCCCCGTGCGCCGACATCTTGACCGCACTGCAGGTACTACATGCTGGCAGAATTGGCCACTTTTTTCATTGTTGGTCCCTTATAACGTCTAACGCTGTTGTTCTAGACTGGATAAAAAATGGTCTCTGTATATCATTCGATAAACCAGTAATTCAAAAATTTATCTCGCGAAACAATTTCACGAGCGCAGAGCGAATAGACATTTTAAACTCGATTCAGAAACTTTTAGATCTTGGAGCTATACTCAAATGTAGCCCAAGCAGAGACCAGTTTATATCCAGAATATTTTTAGCCCCTAAGCCTAACGGGGGGAAACGTTTTATATTAAACCTTAAGCCTTTGAATATGTACATCGCTAATACTCATTTTAAAATGGAAGATCACCGCACTGCATCAAAGTTAATCCCTCTAAACGGTTTTTTGGCCACGATTGATATAAAAGAAGCATATTTACTTGTTCCTATGAATACAAAATTTAGAAAATATTTCAGATTTCAATTTGACACACAAACTTATGAGTTTACATCTATGCCCTATGGACTTTGCATAGCTCCTAGAGTTTTTACGAAAATTATGAGAGAAGTGATCGGTCATTTGAGAAATCGTGGATTTAGTTCCGTCATATACTTGGACGACATACTTTGCATAGGGAATACTTACGAAGAGTGCGTTTCCAATGTAAACGAGTCTTTGCGATTGCTTCAATGTTTAGGTTTTGTTATTAATTTCGAGAAAAGTTCACTAGAACCGAAACAATTGTGTAAATTTCTAGGTTTTCTTTTTGATACAAGAAATTTATCTATATCTCTTCCTGACGATAAACGAGACAGTATTGCTCAGTTGGTTCAAAAGTTTTTAAAATTACATAACTGTTCAATTAGAGAATTTTCAAGATTAATAGGAGTCCTGATAGCCGCCTGTCCAGCCGTGAAATACGGCTGGTTGTATACCAAATTACTGGAGCGACATAAGTATTTATCGCTTTTAAAGAATAATAGTTATGATGACCAAATCCAAATTCCAAATAGCTTTTTCGGAGATTTAAACTGGTGGCTACATAATATTAAAATTACATGTAATACGATGCGTATCTCAGGTTATAAGCTGGAAATATTCACTGACGCCTCTGGCACAGGTTGGGGTGCCGTTTGCGGAGACCGCCGTTCTCGTGGTAAATGGTCAAACACAGAACATAAACGGCATATTAATTACCTCGAATTATTAGCTGCTTTTCTTGGTCTTAAAAGTCTCGCATACGAGGAAAACAACTGTGCAATACTGTTAAGAATCGATAACACTACAGCCATAAGCTACATAAATCGCATGGGGGGTGTACAATTCCCTCACCTAAATGACATCGCTCGCCAGATTTGGCGTTGGTGCGAGGAGCGTAATATATGGATCTATGCAACGTATATCAACACGAAAGAAAACCTTGCTGATATCGAGTCTAGAGTTGTTAATCCAGACACAGAATGGGAACTTTCTCCTTCTGCGTTTCAAATGATAGTGTCTCATTTCGGTCAACCAAACGTCGACTTGTTCGCTTCTCGCGCTAACGCCAAATGTGAGAATTTTGTATCCTGGGCCCCTGAGCCAGACACTATGGCTGTGGATGCATTTACCATCAATTGGAATGCAATGTATTTTTACGCCTTTCCACCTTTTTCTATTGTTTTGAAATGTATTAGGAAAGTAATAGATGATAAGGCTGACGGAATATTGGTTTTTCCTTACTGGCCATCTCAGCCTTGGTTCCCGCTTTTAAAGAGTATTTTAACGACAAATATCATGTACTTGGATCCTAATAAGTTTCTTCTCCAATCTAACTTCAGAGACCATCATCCGCTGCATGCGCACCTTACCCTGGGTGTCGCGCGGCTCTGCAGCAAGCCTTCACCAAGCAAGGGACTCCGCTAGAAGCTTTAGACTTAATGGTGGCGTCGCTCTCCGAAAGTACGGTAAAACAATACAATGTTTCTTATAAGAAGTGGTGGCTTTTTTGTGCCGGTAAAAATATTAACCCTTTAGATTCGCATATCTCAGATGTTCTAAAATTTCTTTCTGAACAATTTAATTTTGGTTGTTCCTATGGTAGCCTCAACGCTCACCGGTCTGCGCTATCTTTACTTCTTGGAGATAATATTGGTTCTGACGGTAAAATAAATCGGCTACTTAAAGGAGCCTACAAACTGAGACCAAACCTCCCCAAATATTCCCATACTTGGGACCCGCAACTAGTGTTAAACCATGTTGGTGATTGGTATCCTAACATAGATCTAAGCCTAGATAAAATTACTAAAAAATTGGTGGTTTTACTAGCCATTTGTACCGCACATAGAGTGCAGACTCTATCTTTAATCAAAATGGAAAATATATCTTTTTCCCCCACTGGTGCAAAAATCATAATATCCGATATAATCAAAACCTCTGCGCCAGGCCGGGAACAACCCATATTAATATTACCTTTTTTTTCTGAAAATATTAATATATGTCCTGCAACAACTTTAAAGGATTATATTTCCGTTATAGAAAATAAACGAAGCCAAAATATTGGTAAACTTTTATTAACACATAAGCCACCTCACGCAGCAGCAACGTCACAAACAATCAGCCGCTGGATTAAACAAGTACTTTCGGAGAGCGGCGTGGACGTGTCTGTGTTCGGCGCGCACAGTGCGCGGCACGCCTCCACGTCGGCAGCGCGCGGCGCCGGCGCCAGTGTCGACGCCATCCGCAAGGCGGCCGGCTGGACAGCCTCCTCTAACACGTTTGCTCGCTTCTATAATAGACCCTTGCTTGATGACGGAGATTTTGCGCGCACTGTATGTTTGTCTTCAGATTTGAGAAGATCCGCTACCTAATATTAATGGTACCTAAATTTTGTGATTTTGCTTGCCAAGTAAATAAAGATGTACAAAGTTGATTTGATTTGCTTTTTTCATTTATGCACTACCACACAGCAATTCTTTCTTAGTTAAACTCTGAATATCTACGTGGTAAATATTAATTATATCTGAAAAATGAAGCGATGAAATATAATATAAGATCAAACGAACTTCTTGAAGTGAAGTTCGATCATTATTATATGAATCGCTTCATTTGAAGATATAATGGTAACCCACCCACCCTAGACCCTGAAAGATTTGCTGTAATCTCTAAACATAATGAGTTGTGAAAGGATTGTGAGCCCCTGGCGGGGGCCTACAGCAGTAGTAGGGATTAGACACTCTGATTGGTTGAATCTTTTTAGTCAGTTGAGTGTCTTTTAAAACGTGCAGAAGTCACCTGTAGGTTAACGGGACTACGTGGTAAATATTAATTATATCTTCAAATGAAGCGATTCATATAATAATGATCGAACTTCACTTCAAGAAGTTCGTTTGATCTTATATAAAAACTTCAAGGACAGAATTTCAAGCGGGTATCGCAGCTTTCTTGATCCTTCTTACTGAAATATCTTCGTACCTTACTGCTGCTTTTAACCTACTTGATATCCATTAAGATTGGTACAAAATGTAAATACCAAGGCTTGGCTTCGATAAAGTTTGTTTGTGAATGAATTCGCGTGATGGCAAGCAAGAAGTAGCAGTTGCTATCAATTTACGTAATACATCAATTACCGCAGGGTATATTTCGGTGACACGATTCGGTAATAAGGTTTCTGCTTTTGATCGAGGCCTGAGGAAATAAGGACACAGAAGAAGTTCATAAGAAACCACACAATAAGATAAGACCTACAAAGTTCTACATTTTCTTCAAAAGGCTGTAAACCAAATCCCAAACAAGGGTTCCATTACACTAGAAAATTTCTATAGTCTATTAAAGCATTGTTTAGTGTAAATTGTACCTTAAATTGACAAGAAGAACCAATCTGTTTACAATTGATAGCAGTAATTAAACTAGAGAAAGCACTTGGGAAAGCTTAGCCTTACAATAGACGCCTAATTACCAACTCAGATTAGAAGAAAATAGAAGCAATTACTAACACTAGGTATATTAAAACTACTTAGTAGGATGTCGCTTTTTCTTCACTACCTTTTAGGGGTTACCTAGTTTCATAACTAGTCTTATTTCCTATATCGTACAAGAAACTATATAACTATAGTTTTCCTCGGGTAAATACCGAGATTTTCTACAATATTTTTTCATGTTTTTAGGAAAATGTCAAAGGAAACTTATGTCAATAATTAATAATACATTGTTTTACATTATGTAGGTTTTAATTTTTGCAAACGCTATGTTTAATCTTTCTAATTATTAAAGTATTTATCAACCAACACCTGCTACAATGTTCGCAAAACGAATTTGCATTCATCAGCCGAGCAAGCCACCCGACGGTTGGCGAGTGATAAAATAAGCTTCATAATAATTGATTAAATAAACAACCGTGTTTGACTAACAGTTATCGTTTGTCCGCTAAAATATCGCGTGAGATGCGGATATTGGTACTCTAAATAAATTCTTTGCATACGATTATGTAAGCGTCGGATTCGTACGTTAAACGTGTTTTTTAAGTCCTAATGTGTGGTGTTATAAAATTTAATTGGCCGGCGCAAAAGGGAAATAACGATTATGTTTCCCGATCACCTATTATGGTACAGAGAAACCCACAACAAACTGATAACACTAAACAACAACCACTTTCGCAGGTGACCGTCGACGGTCGCCAGTCACATTAGCGCCAACAATACCTGACCCCGCGCGAGAGAAAGTGACTATCCAATCGATTAATCTGTCGAGTCCCCCGGGCATCGGATACCAGACGTATGGTAATAACAGATCAACATCGAAAGCTGTAATTGTTGCATTGATAATTCGCAAGTGACAGAGCAATTGCCGGTTGCGAAATTGATACCGCCGAGTGAAACAAATTCATATTGGAACCTCTTAGCAGACGCCACCGCTGTTGACACCTTAACGAGAGCCTTTAAAATGAAATTTCTTGTAAACAAGACAGCGAGAGCGATGAAAGGGAAGCGATTTGTGCCGCTCAATAGCACGTCATGAAGTGTGAAGGGACGCGAGACCCGGGTCATTCATCAGGAGTGAAAGCGGGGCCAACTGATAGTCCTAAATTACCCCGGGCCACGAGTAAGGCCATCGTTACCCGGCCGGCTATAAAGACTCGACAAAATGTAGGAACCGCCGACGAAATTGCAAATCATTCGTCAATGGATAGTAAACGACCTCACCTTGTCGAGCCATTGACATTGACGTAGATACAGGTTACTGAAGCTAACGAGATTGATGGGCAGCCGCCTGCATTCAATTTATTACGCGATGACATAATGCCGAAGAACTAAATAGAAAAGGAGTTGATGTCAAAAGTGTTTAAGTTCGCTTTTGAAATACACAGTGAAGTAGGACGTAAATTGGGAATGTCAGGCGCACTGCACGTTGTGGCAGAATTTTGCCAATCCCTGTCGTCTCGTTTGCATTTCGAGTGCACGGACGTTGTGAGGGCCTTTATTTTATCTTTTTAGCGGACAGCTGTTTAAATGAAAGCCAGTTTTTGTGCATTCCTCTCAATTTTTAACGAGATTTACCTGACAAAAACACGATAGCTCTGACAGTTATTTAAGCATTCTCTTGTTCTTTGTGAACGTATTCTGTTTTTTTTTGGGCGAGGGGGACATACGTGAGGTCGCGGCAGGACCTCTTAAAAACCTGAAGATTTATTTGAATTGTCAGTTGTATTTTAGTGTGTTACGTGGAACACGGGGGCGTCGTAATAACATGGCTGAGGTGTGCTTTCCGCAATATATGCAACGTGAGGCTTGTTAGCAGTTGTTAACGCGGTGTCGCTATACCATCATCAATACGTAACGGAACACCGACCATATGCAGAGAGACATTATCGATTTGTATTTCCACGAACGCACTTTAGGTCAGAGATGATTATGCAGTTTCGAATTTTTTGAAGTGTCATGACATGCTCATAATTATTGTAGCGATAAATCTGATAAACACATCGACTGCTAAGCCGAATGCAAAGCCTCACGACAAAGCTCGCATTAGAAAGCTGAATTCTTAACACCGACCGATAAAATGCGTTCAATAGAGACATGGCGAAAACGTATTGAACTTATATTAGAGTCGTTAGCCGTAATTGCGTATCATGCAAAAACGAACGAGTTCTACTTGCGAAAAAAAATCGTTTTCGCTTCACTACCTCCATTGTACAGTACATGATAGTGATTAATATAATTTTTATTTGCTTTGATTGTGTGTGTCTACGACGTGATTCTCGTCTCGTTATTGAGCGGCCGTTGACATCAAATAAAAACCCTGATTGGACCGGAGGTGGGTTAACTGTACCCATAGTACAAGCGTCGTATGATGGATTGGCCTGTCAAACGTAGTAACCTCCGTTTCTATTGTACAGTCATCCAATTTCTAAAAGTTAATATTTATTATGGGTTTCAATTAATAATCATATGTTTGGATATGCGAGCGATCGGAAATTCATTATTGGGAATTGGTTGAAAACATAACATGACGTTACATAATGTTGAAGTACTTATTTAAGTAATGAGGTTTTAAATGAAACTTAATAACTATAGTAAAATATGGAAACAACAAATGCTGATTACGATAATAATAAGCACTTTGCTAAACTAAATATTATTGCTGGCGTTAAAGTTATCATTATTGTTGACGCAATAAACAAATGCCTACACTAAATTCTAATACAAATTCCATCTTAACAAGACAAGAAAACTTGACAAATGCGTCTATAGCTCCGTGAGAACATGGAAATGCGTAAGGAATTCCACCAGAAGACAGATACACTGGTGACCAAAGTTGAACTAACCAAAATCAATTGTGTTGTCGATGACAGATAGTTGTATCGCGTTACCACGAGGTTACTGATAGGGTTGATGATAATCATTGGTTAGCGGTTGACATTATCGGAGGAAATAAATTGAGTATTCATGCTGTCACCCGGTGAATATAAATCGTTGGAAACGCACATGGTTTAAGCTACGACATACTTAACTTACGCTGACACATGATAGCTGGCAACATCGAAATTTTAAGACTTTTGATGCCTAGAAAAATGAATGTGAATAATAAAAAAATAATGCTATGTTTGCAGAATAACTAAATTGGTCTCTATTTGGGGTATTTTTCTATTTACAAAAAGAATGATTTGTCGAATTCGATAAATATGTTTACTTCATCCTGCTTGGTTGACCTCTTTCAAACTACATATAAAAACCATTCAAGTCTGTGTATTTATTTATTCCTGTAATAATTTATCAACAGCATGAGAATTAAAAACTAAGCTTACGGGAATCGTTTTGCATGAAGCATCTATACTCTATAGCCCTACCTCACATTCCTCCATTTAGACCTAATGGCTGTACACCTTAAAAGGAGTAGCATCATCTAAGTATGTTTCTACCTTCCCGTTGTCATTGTTTACGCTTCGCAGAGCTTATGGAGTCATTAAGACGGCTTTCTTAGACACATCGGCCCTTTGTTCGGCTGATAACTCTATAATAATATGTTCTGGTACCGTATCCTTTGTTCGTAACACTTTAATTAGTTTTTATGACGGTCTCGAGTTGCCACTAACTGAGAGGTCAGGGATCGGAGGCGAGATCCTCGTGCGTCTTTTGTTTTTGGGGTTTAGATCAATTTGATTCCTACATTCAGCATGTTCATTTTGTTTGAGCAATGTCAATGTCTCCATTCCAAACATGGAAGCGATTATTCATGAAAAATACAGAAATCTAAGTTATCTCAGAAATTATGGATTGTTTGATCAATCATTTAATTTTAAAGAATGCTGAATGCTTTTGATGATTTATTTATAAGATTGGCCGGGCTTATTAACATCATAACGAACGGTAATATAATATCTAATTTACAATATTATCATACACAGACCAAACAACATATTTACATATTTAAAGATAAATATCGTACAGGTGAAGCAGTTTAATCGACACTCATTTAAATTCGACGAATGCACTTGATTTATTATTTAACTATTGACAAATCGTTTGGGAGATCTTGTCTTATATTTCGAAAGGTTCGAATAAATAACCGTGTGTTGAATTAATCGATTTTGTTTTTATTTCTATTCACTTCAAAGGAGTTAGGTGATAATAGGATTTATGGAGCCGTCAATTCCCATGGTGAAGATAAGGCAACTGGTTCAATAAATCAAGTAGGAATTTAAGATAGTGAGAATTTGATACTTTTAATTGAGCGAAAGGTTCCGATTAAGGTCTTGCTCATGCTGATGAATTTACGATCGCATAAAATGAACAAAACACAAAAACGGAACTACCCATAAATGAAACTTGATACAACATCACACAGCAAAAATTTCATACATAAAAGAAATACCAAGCATCAGTCATACAATAACACAGACAAAACGTGCACAAAGGAAAATTAAATGACAGCTAATTGTAGTGCCAAATATGGTACACAGATTACACCAAGTGTCTTTGCTTGATACGACACCGCACCGCCCAGAATGGATACCTTGACTAATCGGAACACGACCGAACAAAATGGGTCGAAGTTCTTGAGACAGATGCACTTTTGTTAAAAGAGTACGTGAGACAGCGACGAAAATTAACATGCGTTAACTCTGCCTTTACAAGGCCATTAAAAAAGTAAAAAACATCTTCTTAAATATCTTCGAAAACGTTTTACACGCCATCTGTGACATGGATGTGAATTCGTGTAACGTTTATCGATTGATGACATCCACTTATTTTATATGACACTTCTGCCGCTTTAATAACATTACTGTAAAATATTTTAACGAAATCGCCAGCAGTTGCATAATAATTCTGCTTTAATATTTTTTATGGCAACCACAAACATCGCATCATTTACAATGTCTTTCGGCAAGCTGCCAGCACCAAGGAAATAAACCGTGATAAAGTATAGACAAGAACAAAGGAGAACAGCGTCAAATGATGATTTAACAAAATTACCGCATTTTAACGACAAACAGGATAAAAATAAACAACGCAATTTTTGTTTTAGTGCAATAAAAATTGTGGCACAGATAATAATCTGCCATCAAACACCTCGTTTTTCTTTTTTAATTTAGGTGCTATGCAAATGGACAAGGTTTTTATCTGAGATTTAATCTTAAGAAACGTCTTCGGATTTGGCGGGGAGATAAAATTTCTGAGTGATGGTACAAGTATACTATTAGTGTCTGTGTGTTTAGACATTAGAAAGCAGCTTTGTGATGATATTTATTTTCGGTATCACAATGGTTAGAATGTGGAAAGGCAATAAGTTTACAGAGCAGAAATTGTAGTGATAATACAAGTGGTTCTGTTATGAATAAAGACGATAACGAGTTGCAAGAAGGAACTGATAACAACTGAATTCATTTCGCAAATGATTCATAACACCTTTGTGGTTAATATCATTTCGATAGCCAAATTCAAACAAGCAACGCAGTCTTTTAAACCTTCAGCAACATTTGACAAGCTTATTTCGCCAAGATGTTTCCTTTGAAATGATAATCTAAAACTAGTGGAAGTCCAAAGTCTCTTTGACTCTTTTATTTCAATACCACTAAAGATTGTTTACAATATACGATCTTTTCCGAGTAAAAATCCATTGGAGACTGCGCAGACGAAGGCAGACTTGTTGCAAGCCCGGCTGGCAGAGTGCCAGAGGACATTAATCAGAGAGAGGCACCTGCAATTCACACTCATCCCGTCAGGTGTGAGATGCTCAACGAGCACTGTGCGAGATGACACTGGAGGAGTATTAGACGAGATTTGTGTAGAGTAGAGCTTGCTAGTAAGGAATAGTGCTTTCTTGAGATGGAAAAGAAAATTATGTGTTTTTCAGTGTTGGTTGGAAGTGAATGCGGAAAATTATTTCTTTGCTTACTTTTGTGGTACAAAAATTGTCTAGTTAGTTTTGGCCAAATCATCAGTTGTTTTTCGTAAATACAAGTGAAGAGAAAAGCTTTTAGCTTCATAAAATTGCTTTTTCATATTAATCTGATCTACCATATAAAGCTCACATGAGCAAAGTATTTTATTTATTTTTGTTTTAAGTAAATGTCAGATAATGACGTAACTGTAGCGTATAGAGCACTAACTTAACTTACAACAAGGTCGTCTTACTTAACACATCCGTTTTTGTCAATAATAGCCTTTTTAGTCGTGACTTAAACTTGCTTGAAACAAGTCTGACTTAACAATCTATATTAGTTTAGTAAGAATTGAATTTAGTTAGTGCTATAAATGCTACAACAAGCAATAAATTAAATTGTCCTCATTTCAATCTAGCTGAACTAAAACAATTGAATCATGATGATACAATAGTACGAGGAATTGTAAAATGAAGTCATTCTGAAGCCAAAAGATGAAAAGAAGTAGTCGACTCGTAATGTAATACAAAAATGTACGCAGATGTAACGGTGTCTTGTTTCACAAGAAATGTTTTTATGTTACTCATTCAAATGAGCATGTAAATAAAGATGAAAAAGAAAACACACAATGGATTACGGAATACGGTTAAATGGACTAGTTGAAACTGTAAACTTTATTTCAGATGATTTAGAAATAAGAATAAGCGCACACACACATGTAATGTAGTACATGTCGTTAACGTAAAAGAAAAGTTAACAACTAATATATGCTTTTATTTAAACAAATTTGGTTAAAACAGTGCAAAAACAAAGGAACATTAAATCTCTTTCGTTGTAAATCAACATTTGTTTAGAGTACAAAATTAACATGTTTACACTAAACTAAGTGAACAAAAAAAATACAAATGACAAGCTAACAAAAAACCACCCCAAAACCGTCAAAACAAAAACAGAGGAAATTAAAAAACGAACATCTGTAGCGAATACCAAATCCAACCTAATTCTATACAAACAGGATGATAAAAAGTACAACCCTATGGAAAGTAACAAATAGAAAAAGCTCACATCCGGACCTTTAACCATGTTTCAATTTAAAGGGCATAGGATAGAAGTAGACGAAAATAAACGATGAAATAATGAGTTCTCTCAGATGGTTGGGAATCTCAAGGATGCAAATGTCAATGTTTCACAAATAGACGATTTATTGAATAAACAAGACATATGCATCGATATTGATGAACATGCAGATGCAGATGTAGGAATATATAGTTGTAGTTTGTAGTCCTTTAGTTAGTCCTTTTGTAAATGAAACAAATGACAAAAGATTCTGAAGTGGAGCTCTGGTAATCAATTTCTCTCTTAATAGCATATCCATCTATTAACAAACTTGTTTCAGTAAAAGAAAGCCCGTCACGTCAAAGGTATCGGAAATTTTAATTAACCAATGTCATTTATCAACAAGTATTGGATTTGGTAATCACTGTGGCCATTCAAATTGAAAATCAAAATTTTCTTTATGAAGAATGAGAGTGATTAACGATGTAATGTCACCGGGACCGCCCCTCGTCAAGCCACAATGTTCGAGTCATGCTATATAATAGCAATATGCTTTGGCGTGAAGTAAATTACCTTCCGCACCATAATTAACCATTATTACATAATACTAGTATGGAACGAAGGATTCGTAGGTTCTCACCAGCATGCAGCATATGGCAAAGTCAATATGGCTATGGCTCAATTTTGGGTTAAGTTTTACAGAAACCTTGCTCACACATTTTCATATGATGTCACTTTTAGTTTGGGAATTCAATAATCATTTGATTATTTTCAAGGTTTCAAACCTAAGTCTAGGCGCTTTCTTAGGACATAAAAGCTACATAAAATATTTAAAAAAAATGTGTTATGAGCACCAACCAGCCCAACACATCGCAACACAGGATATGGTAATGGTAGCAGAGAAATGGAAGCCGTCGAATGTTCGACTATTTTCGTATAAGTTCGTTGTAAGGGCGATTTATTTTCAGCTCAATTTCCTTTCCAGACACACCGGCGGAGATGTGATACTACTCTTAGTGAACAGATACGTCGTTTGGATACGTTAATGTGGGTGTTATACGTAGGCCGAATATGGATTCTATTATACTAGGCAAAAACATGTTCATTGAATTGAGTAACACACATGCAAATGAAAACAAAAGTGGCAGCCACATGGACGAGCTTAATTTGGGTACGCAAGGTTGTACAAACGGTCTTTGAGGAACATGAAAGCAACCTTGTCTCAATAACATCAGGCACGAAATAGGGGATTAAAGGTGGGATGAGATTAATTATATTAGACTCGGCTCGTCTTCGGCACTTTCAGTTAAGAGGTCCCTTCTTTGGGTGCGTTTCAAGGAATTAATTTTATAAATGAATCCGTCAAGATTCTTGAAGTAAATTAAGTTGGAATGAAAACTCTGTTAGATATTGTAATGAAGAAGCTTTACGTTGTCAGAGGCCTTTCTGAGGTCGGAATTTATTAATTTTTATTTTTCTTATCAAGTTTTTACGATACTTTTTTCTTGTTCGCAACTCTTGAAAGCTTATTGCGAATTTTACCTTTGTGATGGTTTTAATGTTCTTTCTTTGATAAAAGATGAAACTTTATTACAATTTTTCACAAGTATTTTAAGAGAAGAAAAAATGTTTGTGTTTAAGCTGGTTTCAACATTTATTATAATTTCATCATAACAATTTGATACCATTTATTCATATCAACTTTCTGCACTTTCTAAAATATCATCTCTAATACCGATTCTACGATCAATTCTCCAACTACCGTCAATTATTGCAATTATAAAAACGAGTTTCCCCGCTTCAGTCTACATGTCGCCCGGGTGTTTAATTCTAGTGAAATTCCCAAATTGTCTGTGTGGTTTGCAGAGCATGATTTTAAAACATCTGTTCACTTGCGGGGTGTAGCCGGGGGAGTCATTTTTCACCGTCAGATGTAAATTCGTACAGCTGTCGGGCAGGTGGCGGGAACGTGCCTGCTATTGAAAGGATTACATCTTTATTGTGTTGTTTTGATTAAAGAATGCATTTGTTTCAGTTGTTGATTTAGCTTTGTTTATTAGTGAGTGTGTATTTTGAGTTGTGTTTTTTATTTGCTCTATCTTCATCTTGTTTATTATTATTAGCTACAGATCTTTGCCCATTATCAGTCCTCTAAATATTGTAGTTGGTACCCGTGCTTCATTTGTTTGTTTTTCGTAAATAAGGTCTTTCCTTTCACATGTTTTAATAATCTTGGTTAAAACACGATATGTCGAAAAATGTATGTCTATTTTTTTGCGTAGTAATTTATTCAAAGATTTCATCTTTAGTAACATACCAAACATAATTATTTTCGAGGCTTATTTTAAGAGCAACATATTGGTTCAAGCCAAAATATGTTCTGAGACAGAGGGCATCTGTTATAATTTTCTACTTACACATTTTGCGTCAAATTAATATTCCTAAAACGTTCTCAGCCATTATTCTGAGTTGAGTTTACTCGATACGTTTTACCTAAGAACTGTTTAAGTTAACAATGTGTTTGCCGTACCAAGTTACAGCCAATACAGTAACGAATGGAAGTATTGTATTACATTTTACCACTTACAAACTATGTTTAAGCTTGTTACTATGTTCCACTGATGCGTAAAATTGTTATACTTTATTGCTTTGCTTGTTTCTTTTTCAAGAAACGTGTTATTATGAGCAACAGTAATATTGCTTTCGTCTATAGACTTTTGTTCTCACTTTTTTTGCTCAACACTACCACAACGACTTACAGATACTTCTTTAGAAAGAGTTTAACAAAACAAGCCACAACTTCGGTATTCTCTGTGTAAGGCAAAACTTCAATGGCCGAGCAATTCCTATAAGTCACCAGTATGCACTACGTGACACCAAGAATTATGAGCTTTCCAATCTTGGACTATAATATCAAAGGCTATCTTCGTCAAGCGGTCATAGTCGATATTCTCAACAGCCGCACCTCGAGTAAGGATAGAGAAATTATGAAAACACCTAGAGAGTCGATAGTTATCTCAGATACTGATGTCGACTATCCCACAGTTGTCAGTACTAAGTCGGCGCGAGCGCAGGTTGCCGTAAAAGGCGAGGACCGTCTACGAGATACAGGCGATCATAATCGATGGAAAAACTCGGTCCTACGAGCCGGACTTGACCTCTTTGGAACTTAGACACCAATTACTTCAACCTTCTGCATCAACAATATTATTTTTGACGATACTCATCGTACTTTTTGAGTGTCAAGTTCTTTTAGCTGGAGAAATGTGATCCATGACAGTTTCTTTTGTGAGATTATATCGAGGCCCTTAAAAGTATTAACTGCAGAATAATGGATCTTAAATCTCAGCAGCTGTAAGCAAACTCAGCGAGATTGTGAGATAAAGAGTCGTATGTATCGCAGAGTGGCCTCGGGATGCGCTTGCACATCTGCCTGCCCACGTGCCACCCTCGCCCGCGCAGGTTTCTCTTACGCTTTTTTGTTATTTTCTCAACGAACGCATTCATCATTTACGGGCAGATGCATACGGTAATAACATGTTACCTTAGGTTATTCAGTCTTTAATTAAATTTCTTTCTCCCCTTTGTTTTGATTCCGCTGTGTAGGCGTCATTCGGGTTGTTTACCATTAGATTTGTTTTTAATTTAGAAGCTTCCATTCCATTAAGGTACGTTTGGTTGTCGTGTGAGTCTCTTTGGCCTGAATTTGGGCATACACATGTGCGGAACGGCGTCTGTTTTTTGTCAGTCGACATCTGAGGTCTATTCCGTAACATGTGCGAAATTTATGTCCCTCGCCATCAGCAACAGGATGTTGAAGATTGTAAGGATTCTTGATCTATTCAACGTCTGACGTTTTTATAGCTTTATTAATGCTACGTGTCACAAGGATGAATTAATTTATTGTTCGCGTCTCACAAGCCGTCTATTACATACGTACTGATGTTGATCAATGTACATTTGTCAAGTTAACTTAATATATATTCGGATTAATGATTAGTACCTATATAATCTACAAGCCAAAATTTGCTACTCTGTCGAAAGCTTTGTTAGTGACTATTCAGAACATGTTATAAAGGGCTTTTCATCTACAAATCGAGCCATGGGCATGCTTATAGCTTTGTTGTGTAACCTCTATGGCGGTGATTAAATCTCACCATTATTATTAACTGGCTCCATTCAAACACCCACTGTCGTTCTAGGCGGTTCGGAACTATGCCGTCCACCCACAGCGGCTGGTCCCGTAGGCGCACCACGGTCACACACACTAGCTTTTATTCATATATCGACTTCTAAACTGAACTCACTAGGTTCGATTGTTTGCGCTAACTCAAATTTACATTCGGAGAGTCAATGTCGCCTGACAGACACAAGGTCCGCCATTGTTTTGGCCGTTTTGGTGGTCCGGATGGAATATCGCCGCGCTCATTTGAATATTTTAATAAATAAACCCTGGCTCCTCTCCGAATCCTTTATCCCGTGATCTCCCGTGTGCTGCCACCACGTAATGTGTGAACGAATGGGTCGTGCGTCGTGCAAGCCAAGATCATCAGATCGTACAGGTGAATAACAGCATACCAACAGTAACAGTGAACATATCCATAAGAGCACATGCAAAAACTTATTGGAAGACTTTATTTACCATTAATTTTCATGTTACTATTCAAGAGGACCATCGGCTCGGTTAACACAACTTATTTAATAAAAAGTTTCGGCACTAGAAACACACATTCATCATAGTCGAACGTCACAAACACTGCAGATAATCCAATCCACTCGTAATTGGAGTGCACTAAGTTTTGTCACAAGTTGTTGAACACTCGTCTGAGAGTCGCACGACCGAAACGCGCGTCCGTCCTTGCGCTGAGCGATAGGTAGACTGGCGCTGGCCGGCGTCGGGCGCGGGGCGACGCACGCGGTGCGGCCGGTGCGGTGCGGCGGAGCGGCCCGGTGCATGGTGTCTCCGCACTCTCCGCGCGGTAGCTCCCCCTTCCCGCGCGAACCCGAACACTGCACCCAACAAATCCGATGATGGTTCGATGGAACTGTCGTGACTCGAAACCCACCTTTGTATGAAATTTCTTCTAGTTTTTACGCGGGATTTCGTTTGAGGTCGTGATTTGACGGACGCGCGATACGCTCGTGTGCGCATAGCCCATGTGAAGCCTGTTCGGTAATATAATAAACCAAAATTGTAGAATTTATTTACGCTACGTTATCTGGCGTTATCTGGCGTGGCACTCGATGGTGCAGCGGCTGTGTCGAGCGCATCGATATCGATGCAACACAATCACACTCTACTAATACACCGTGAATGATGATCTCATAGATACAATGTGGAGTTGTGGACCACTCGCACCGAAAGATAATAATATTTTTCCAGATGTGAATATCAAACAACATGTCAGCGTGTATAAAAGAATACATGAGCTCGTAAAATTGAATGTTATAAAGATGGATGAAGTTCGATTACATTAAAAAGTTGAAAGGTCCAATCGATTAATCATTTTAGATGGAGAGACGACTGACGAGGCCTTCTTGAATATAAAAAAGTGATAATAGGTACAATTACGCTGTTTTAAAAATATTTGCTTTGCTTCGAAGTCTAGAGCTGATTTCATTTGATGTAGAGTTATTTCGCGAGCCCCTGCGGCCAATAATTCAATTCCATCCATTACTTTACACGAGCCGTCAGCTTTCGCACAGACAGTTATTATATCCTCACTCGTTCATCTATCTTAAAGCTTTCTTTTCAAATCATAACCTGTGTTTCAGATTTGAAATTTATTTTTTGGAGAGGATCCTCCTGACCTTTCATGCTAAAACAGAATCTTCCACTCAAGTAATTAGATACATAATCCCATCCCGGCTCGCAGATCGTACAGAAGCGATAAATTGTTAAACTAGTTTGGGATCAGAGGCATCTGAGCCCGTCTATCAGCTTGAGGCTCTCTACTTTTAGTTTTGTTTTCTGAATAAGTTCTGGGAAGGTCGGACCTCAAGGACGTCGGACGGGTCACGATTCCACATCGCCCGTTATTATTATTAACATCATTTGATGGGGCTAGACGTTGATTTTAAAACTTCGCGTTCTGTGAGATTAACAGAAACGAGTTGTAATTAGTTCAGCAACTTTTGCTTCTAAAATTGAAGTTTTGTAATTTATCTTATTGAACTTGATGCCCGTGCAAATAATTAATGAAGATTCTGGAAATCAGAGCGAAAGTAAAGGTGCCAGTTTTGAGCCGTCATTAGGGATATCTTTTCGAAAACTGATAATTAGCTAATAAAACCGGTGCTGTTGGTCATTGCACTCTCAGTCGGAAAGGACCGAGATACGCGTTTCGAGAAATAAAGATTGGATCGAACATTTTTGCAACTTGAGGCTACTTTCAAACTACATATTGCGATGGAGAATGGTAAAAAACTTGGAAAGAACCGTATAATTTTCGTCATTTCACCAGTTAAACACTTGGAGGAATGATTTAATGAGTACCTTAATTACGTTCGTGTATTGAAAATTATAATATGTTATTTCGCAATCTGGGTACCTACTTTCAAGCCGAGTTTGTTTTTCGCTCAGTAGGTAAAGCATTTAATTTAACTTTATTAAATACTAGGGCATTGTAAAATATTATCTTTAAACATATTGATGTAAAGTAAATACACGTGTGACATTTAATTTCCGTTCATTTCTGATACCAATCTAACTTTGCTCCGTAAACTTGCAAAACATTAATGATACCTGTATATCATAGCATGTTACAGTCAAATCGTATGTTTTCTCATGTTTACAATTAATTTCTCAATGCGAGAATAAATACTTCTTTACGTTTTGTGTTTACTTCGTATCTTCCGCTCGTGTCCGTTGAGAATTCAACAATCATAGCATTATTGAAAAATCTGAGGATTCAAAAATCCATTCTGCAATTTCGTCCATCGCACTGGTCCTTTAAGTTTTTGATGTGTTAACAATAAAGTGCAAATTTAAAAAAGTCTTGTATTTTCTCTTCTGACTTTTCCGTTTTGCAATATTCATTCTCTCGCCACAATATTTCATTGTCTGGGTTCATAATCGCGTCTACCTACGCTCTTGGGAGCCCTACATGTCATGTGGCCACGCATTCTGTCTCCACCGCTTCCCTTTGTTGACATATCTTATACAATTTTATTTCTGTCCCACTTTCAACTGGTATGTGGTCTCTATTTACAAACAATAGCTCGGATGCCATATTTTTTACAAGTCGCAGCTAATCCATTTTTTAAATAAACTATTAAGACCAAAATAGAAATAATTATTGGTAATACGTGTATTATTAAAATTGGAGATTCATCATCAATCATTATTATTTTTTCTGGCAGCGATCGGTTATGGTTTATTAATTTAATTATTATGGCTTTATGAGGTAACATGTTCCAAAACAGGTCTACGGTATCTTCTGCCTGTGGCTTATCGATAATCTCGTAATTAATAGTTTATGTAAAATTCTTGTGCTTATTGTATAAAAAATGACGATGACCTAAAGCCACATTCTTTTTTTGACTCTGTTCAGCAGTATTTATGTTTACCTTCAGAATGGGAAATTGAGTAATTTATTTATATTTAACATTTATCTTTGGTACGTGTACTCGTGAAGTACTTGGTTTTGTAGTCCATAGATCCATCCATCCACAGCCCGACTTCACCCACTGCTGGGTATAGGCCTCTCTTTGTTTTGTAGTAGACCTTATTTATTATGTTAACTAAAGTATTTAAGAATCAGATCAGCATCAGTGCATTCAAAAAGTATCTTGTTTTATCAATATAAGTTGTCCCTGTATCGGAAAGTTCTTTAGAGATAGCAATTTTTGGTCCTGATGTTTAAAATAAGACCAATAAATGGCGCCGGTGCAACGGACATATTGCTTGCGTATGCGCTTTTTAAACATTAATTTGTATTCTAATCGACCGAAATTCAAAATCTTTATTTTTTACGAATGAATCCTAGATAATCTGTACTCAGTTTTCATATATTCTTAATACTTTAATGATTTATAAAAAATGTTGCATGAATGATTTTATGAATGCAATATCTCCACATCACGCGTTTTATCCCCGAAGGTGAGCCAGAGGTGTTAGTTACTTCGCCCACATTTCGCCTATTACTTTAAAGTGCCATGTAAGAGGACAAGCCTATTGCCATCAACCGGACACAAATCCAGGCTCCAGGCTGCTAACGACAACTTGATTAAAAATGAAATAAAACTACCCGACTTGAAAATTGAACCCAGGACAACTATTTAAATGAATCTTCTTGAAAACAGCCACGTGCAACTAAAAGACAAACAAACAGAATAGTGAAGTTATTAACTGCAAATTAAACCAATGAACGACAATTAACAGACAAGACGGCACGAGCGATACAAATAAACGAAAGACGCAATCTGGCAGTAAAATGTCTCCTTCAGCATCACTATGTGTAGCCCGAGAACAGAAATAAATTAAATAATAATTAAAACGTCAGCTCGTTCGTCCGTAATGTACGACGAGGCATGTTCATTAACAAGACTTTTTCCACAAAGTTATTTTTTATACGGTCTTTTTTTTAATTGATCTTTCATTCAACTGATTGTCCGTAATGGATTTACTTACAACCTCATTGGGTTAATTATAAGGTGCATTTAAATTGGTAAATAGGTGCGGTCTAGTGGCGTCAAGGATGTTGCTTGATTTAAGATGTGATGTCATCGCCGAGATTTTTTCGATCCATACCTTGAGTATGGATGAACAAGACGTTAGATCTTTATTCTAGAAGCTGCAGTTTTGCACACGCACAATCCTGCGGTTTCGATGATTGATGTTGGTTGAGCACCACATCCAGCCAGGAGCAAGTCTGACCCGGACAAGCCGGATACACCAGGGGGCACGATTTTGTAAGGAAAGACATGCTCTGGGATGGGAGAGGAAGCCCGACCAACCGCAGCCAGTCGGGCACAATCGGCCGACTATGCAGCCTAGAGCCAATATAGGAATAGTGGTAAAGACAGGTATAATCCATAGGAATGAGCATTGGCGTTTTGACCTTCGTTTGATTGGTCTCTTCTATCATTGGAGAATCTTGTTCGTTTCTGGTTGTTGCGATTCTATTCGTTTTTGACACGTCTTACTTTCACACGTATTATTTTCTTTTACACGTATTATTTTCGCGTATGTGTTTCATCGTCAGTAGTATCTGTTTCATTGTCAGTTTCGCTAAGGTGGTATATTTCCTGGGTGGCTAATTTGATTTTTTCTCTATCTGCTGCTAACTGAATTCATTCTTCTTTACTTTTATTGAAATATCCCATGTTTTGTTGGAGTGACCATATATCACACGCACAATCCTACGGTTTCGTGATAATATTCATCACCATGGCAAGCTTTACTATAAATCCACGAAGAGTTTAGGCACAGATGTAAATTAAACTACTCTGGTTTAGTTCTTGTTTGAGTTTTTCATTCAGCGTTATTCGCATTCAGATAATTATCACCTATTGGTCATCTTTTCGAAGACTAAAATGAACTATCGAATAACTAGTTAAGCTTCAACTTTCAGCCCACCATAATATTTATTATTAAACATGATTTCATACAACGCAATCATGTTTTATATCATAAGCGTTCTTTTATCTACTGATATGTTTGTAATCTAACGTTCGTTACCCATCTACCTTCATACTTTGTTGGTCAAATACACAGTCAGAATATTAAACTGTGTTTATTTTTATATCTGACGGGGTCGTGCGTTGATTGGCATTCTGTTAGCATTTAATTAGGTAATAATAGGTAAGCGACGACGGGGTTTGAAGAAAGACGAGAAAATTATTCCGAGGAGGATCGTGAGGTCCTGCCTACTTGGAGAGGCCTTTCTGTTTCGTTTAGCGGTTTGACTACGTGAGAGTCGATTGATCCTGTATTCTATACTTTTTTTTAATTATTAGCCTGTTGTGTCCCACTCCTGACCTGAGCAAAGGCTTCCCCCCGTTAATTCCACTTATCACGATGGTGTGCTTCTTCTGTACTTTATACTTTTTTATTCTAAGCATAATCAACATACTCGTATAATGTTCTCACGGCTGAGACACAGTCCTCCTCTCTATGACAAGGAGTGGGCTGTCGAAATCCACCACGCTGGTCCAGTGCGGGTAGGTACGTGTCACATGTCTTCGAATTTTTGGTTCTAAGATAATATAAATTACACAGTCCAACTGCAGTTGAGACCTTAATAATAATCTGTAGCTACTAACTACGGTTTTATATTTTCAGTTATCTACTAAGTTAATTAACTCCGCGACTTGCAGTGAGTTTCTTAATGTTTTTTGTTTGTTTCTAGTCTTTAATTATTTTTTACTGTTTCACAAAACTGTATAAAAACAGTTCACAACTTCAAAGAATTGTGACTCACTACCCGAGCTCCTGGTTCATATGCATAACTTCGTGTTATAAAATGTACCCATGAGTTTAAAAAAATAGAGTTGCATTTACTTAGATAATTGTTAAGGTTACTAACTGTTCCTAAGTATATCTATAACAGAATCCAGTGATGTCCATTTTGGTATAAAATAAGCCATTATACGATCGTATTCCTTATAATCCTAGTTTCTCCTTTTTTGCGGAAACCTTAACGTGGCAACTGTCATGTTTTTAAGCGAAAATGACTTAAGATCGTGCGATTGGTTGCTCGTTTTTAAACTCCTTATGAGGAGAGTAGGACCTTATATGAAGAACTCCAGGTTAATATATCCAACTTGTGTCAGCCAATCAATCACGTAGTCAACGTGAGAGTCGATTGATCCTGTATTCTATACTTTTTTTTAATTATTAGCCTGTTGTGTCCCACTCCTGACCTGAGCAAAGGCTTCCCCCCGTTAATTCCACTTATCACGATGGTGTGCTTCTTCTGTACTTTATACTTTTTTATTCTAAGCATAATCAACATACTCGTATAATGTTCTCACGGCTGAGACACAGTCCTCCTCTCTATGACAAGGAGTGGGCTGTCGAAATCCACCACGCTGGTCCAGTGCGGGTAGGTACGTGTCACATGTCTTCGAATTTTTGGTTCTAAGATAATATAAATTACACAGTCCAACTGCAGTTGAGACCTTAATAATAATCTGTAGCTACTAACTACGGTTTTATATTTTCAGTTATCTACTAAGTTAATTAACTCCGCGACTTGCAGTGAGTTTCTTAATGTTTTTTGTTTGTTTCTAGTCTTTAATTATTTTTTACTGTTTCACAAAACTGTATAAAAACAGTTCACAACTTCAAAGAATTGTGACTCACTACCCGAGCTCCTGGTTCATATGCATAACTTCGTGTTATAAAATGTACCCATGAGTTTAAAAAAATAGAGTTGCATTTACTTAGATAATTGTTAAGGTTACTAACTGTTCCTAAGTATATCTATAACAGAATCCAGTGATGTCCATTTTGGTATAAAATAAGCCATTATACGATCGTATTCCTTATAATCCTAGTTTCTCCTTTTTTGCGGAAACCTTAACGTGGCAACTGTCATGTTTTTAAGCGAAAATGACTTAAGATCGTGCGATTGGTTGCTCGTTTTTAAACTCCTTATGAGGAGAGTAGGACCTTATATGAAGAACTCCAGGTTAATATATCCAACTTGTGTCAGCCAATCAACATTTGTAACGAAATGATTTGTTTTTCACTTATAGAAATGAAATAACTAGAGGAGGAATTAAAGCGGTTACACGCTTCCGCAAAGTTGGAACTTGGAAGACGTTTGGTGAAAACTGAAATTGTGATTTCCTAGTAATAAACTTCGAAATCTGGAACGGCGCGGTGACGGGAGTTATAAAGCAGTCCTTTAAAGATTGAATTGCCTTCCACCATTTAGTAGTTCCTCTTATTATAGCTAGAGGGTTTTCTCCTCTACGGCTGCTGATTGCGGATCTTTGAGAGCCTTAAAGTCTGGGTATCATATTACTCAGTAAAAAGGTTTTGGGGGTCAGATAGGCAGTCGCTTCATATACAATCCAGGTAATCAGCTACATCAGGTAAGACTGAAACACAACGGCAACTATGTTAGGAAAAGGCTACGCAGATGATGGTCCTAATCTTTAAGGACGTAACCTAACAAGATCAGTCCTCTATCTAACTGCTTCCAAAACCCATTTTACGCACTCGTCCATTCATTAAGCCGAATACAACGTCTGCACAAGTAATTATGTGTCGTTGGCCCGCGATGCTAATTCAAGAAACACACATACATGCCTACACTAAATAGGTACATACATAATGTACCTGCTGGGAGGTATTTCATATGTAAATGCGTTCTTCCTGCCGACATCCAATTATTTGTGTTTGGGTCCGCGGAAAACGGAGATAAGTGCGGGTTATATATAAGTAGTACCTACAGGTTTTACTGTTTTTGAAGTTCTTGAGTTATTTGGTTTTTTAGGGTTACTCAAGGGGTAACAACGAAACCCTATTACTAAGAAGTAAGACTCCACTTTCCGTCTGTCTGTCTGGCTGTCTGCCTGGCTGTCTGTCACCAAGCTTTATCTCATGAACTGTTATAGCTAGACAGTTGAAATAAACCTATGAAAATTTGGCGAAATGTGGGTGTACTACGAGTATTAGGTACACCTCTGCCTAACACTTCGGGGATTACATGCGTGATGTTATGTTTATGTTTATTAAAACGTTGCCCCACACTAGGAATTTCTGTATAATGTGTGCGTTTACAAAAATTTAAACTCACATACACAAACAGCCAGATCCGGAAGAACTACCTGTTGGCCTTACAAATATTTGTCCCGTGCGGGAATCGAACCCGCGACACGCAGTGCAGCAGTCAAGTGCTCAGTCATTGCGCCAACCGTGCCGTCAAAGCCGTAAATGAGGTGTGATGTTGATCAGCTGGTATTTTAACATGAGTTATAAACAGTTTTATTCAGCAAGGTTTAACCAAAAGTAACTAATCACCTCAATTAACATGAGAAGATGTGTAAGAGATTAAATTGAAAACGGTTACAAGAATGCTTGATCAAGAAAACCAACCGTATTAGGGTGCCTTTCCACCAGAGATGTGCGCCGCAGCTATGCTGCTAGAATGAAAATGCTAAGCTACGAAACTGTGTGAGCGTTTCCACTGATGCTAAGATGTGTAGCGGAGCGAGTAAGAAGTGCTATGAAAATGCGCCACCGCAATATCTACCGTAGGTAGGCTGGCTCTGCACATCCATAGCACGCATCCGTAGCTCACATCCTTCCATAATTATAAAAAAACGTAGCATCGTTGAATCAGTTTCTACCTGTACTATGCTATATGGACCAATGAATATGATATTAAACTCATCCATAGCAACGCAGCATATCACATCTCTGGTGGAAAAGCAGCCTTAGGATCTGACTTCGTCTGTCGTAAACACAGTCATAGTCGTAACAATCAGCATCAGCTTTATCTACCATCAGTTCAGAACAGACAAGTTATTCTAGTCCTCGGACTTTGTCTTCCAGACATACTTAGCAAGGATAATAAGTACTCTTAATAAAAACAAAACGTTTCATAACAGTAGGAGCCGATAAGCCGTCGCCGTCCCGTCTGCAAACATCGATTGTTTGCATTGAGCAACAATCGATACTCCATGATTGATCGATACCTTAGTAAGTACATCCTTATCATTGTATTATCAGATAATTTATTGGAATTCTTTCTACCTCGCCGGCTAGTTGTTTATAACTTTACTGCAATCGTTGATATGTTCATTGTTGTCATGTGTTAAGTTACAGGTGACTTCATTACGAGAATATGTTCAGTTTACGACATAATAATTATGTGTTTACTTTTGCTTATCATCGATGTTAGTATATTGCGGTCAGTGAACCATATAATGTTTATGTGGTGCGAAGGGTCAAGCAGACAACATCATAAGAGTGAATTACACTAGTAAAATTGAAAGCAATCACCACATATATCTAAACTGCGTTCAAGAGCTGTCAGTTTCAATCTTCCATAGTAATTGTGACATTGACAGCTATTAAACGCAGTCTAGGTGTGTTGATTGCGTTCAGAGACACTGGTGAACTTTGGCCATAATATTATGGGTAATTTTTTGATTAATTGGGCAAAGAAGACCAATGAGACAGCAGGAATCCGCTGGATGCGAGAAGCTGGGCGATGTGGCGACGCCTGTGGCCCAGCACGGACAAGTTTTGATGATGGGCAAGGAAGGTATACAAAAGCTATTTTAATGGAATATAGCATTCTCGTGTTCATTAATTAATTAGCTTTCGGAAGTTACGCCATCCGACTTCCACCTGAAACCATTCACATCAAAGATTCCTGAACTACAACACAATAGTCAAAGAGATACACAGGAAAGTGTCCTAAACGTCCGCTAACAATGTATTTTAATGTAAATTTCCTCAACGTCACCCAATACTGTTAGAATACAAAGCTATACAGGCTTATAGCGTCACAGATTATGAAAATTGTACACAGGCGAAACTCAAGTACTTACCTTTGTGTTTACACAAACTGGGTTGTTTTTGGCTATACGCACATGGCTTTGTGCGTAATTCTCACAACGACTGTCGTTTAACAAGTCATCTTGAACATTTCTCAGCTCCAGTTTCTCACAAGACGAGATGAACGGCTCCGAGAGAAGACGTGCAGAATCTGAACAATGACATTCATCGTAATCCACATAGAATACATCGTTTCTTCTGTGCTTCTTCTCTACGTTGCGCTCGAAACTTTACTCTCGGAAACTTTAGGAATTTAAAGTACGTTAAGGTGGAAGCGTCAAGGTGGCCCGCGAAATCCTAATTTTCTTCTATTTGCAGGTCAGTGTCAGGTTGTTTGTTGATGAAAAATGAGTCACGCCAGTAAAACGTATGTAGTTACAGAATTATAATCATTAAAATCTTCTATACAACCCTCTAAGTTCATTTAACCCTATTGAATGACTTTTTCATGAAATAGTTATTGAATTTAGAAGGTTGTAATAATAATTTTAATGATTACAATTCTGTTACTACATTTATTACGTATTACTGGCGCGACTCATTTTTCTTCAACATACAACCTGACAATGACCTGCAAATTGCAAAAAAATCTAAGAAAATTTGAATTTTACAGGCCACCCTGGCGCTTTCACCTTAAGAGTTCAATTTCGCTTCTCTAAACTCTTATTCTATGGTAGCGTTCCATCTCATTTGACACAAAAACTCAGTAACTGGATAGCAAGTTTCCCGCGCGCGCTAATTGGCCAAGCGCTTCAGTATAGGATTACGAAGTAGGACGACAATGAGTTTTCGACAATTTTGCTACTTATTGTGTCAAGATTAGCTACTGTGTAACTTGAGGGCCGTTATGTGAGTGTAAACGCTGTAATGTTGGCTGTTTGTGTTTAGGTAAATTGCTTATGGCTTTTTAAGGTGGCGTGATTTGAAAATTGATGGGAATATCAACATGATGGGAGTTTGTTAGTTTGTTTTTTAGATTTAGTAAGGTTAGTTAAGCAATTAATTGGAAAGCGCAGGCCACACCGCCAGCTAGCGAGCCAGCATGGTGAGGCATCGTTGCACCTCTTTTCATGCTTAGGTTCACACCGCGAACTACCGAAAGAGCCGAAACGAAGTATGAAGAGACTGGCCCGGCTCGCTCGCTCTCTAGCTGGCGGTTACCTGCGGTTAACGCTGGCTGGCAGGCAGTGCTCTCTCTCATATCTAATCACCACACTAAACTTGTACTGGTTTCTTTGGTCAGATAAACATTAACTCTGGGAACTTGACGACTATGACTGTTACATAAAAAATAATCAAAAATCGCCATAAATCGTGGTGTACCTACAGCGTGTCACACCGTCGGCGTGGGGCTATTTTCGACAATTTTATTTGCATATTTTAACGCTCAATTGATAGGGGCCTATTAATTTAGGGTAAGGTAGGGTCCAATCTACCGTAATATATTTATATTCAACGAAGGGACATTCGATAGGCCAGTGATACCTTTCAATAAATTGATAAAGGTACATTTTCAAGACGGCCGCAACAGCAACTATTTCTTCGATTTTTTTTTAAACTGACATGGTCACTAACATTAAAAACGGGATATTTAACATGTTTCCTGTCTTTTTGAGTTCCCAATATTTCGGCGCTGATCAACTGAAGATAAACTAAAGTCATGGTGCGATGTGAAGTGTGGTGTGCTGGTATGGTGCTTGCAAGGGCGCCGAAATATCGGGAACTCAAAGCAAACAGTAAACATGGTAAGTATCTCGTTTTTAGTATTCCATAGATGACAACAATGCAACATTGCCGTCTAACGCTGCGGTTGAGCGGGAACGGCAGACGCGCGAACCACCGCCACCACTGGCTGCCATTAACAAAGCGAAAAGATGTATTTTTTGTCTGACAAATGACTTTCGCGAAACGCAAGAAGAGAAATGCTTCTGCCGGCGAATTTGTAACGTTGAGTTCGGAACTAAAACAGCAGGCCATTGTCGCTTGCTGTTATTTTCGTTGATGTTTGTGGTCCAACTCTAAGGTCACCTTCGCAACTTAAGTCTACATTAAATGTATCTTTATAATGTTATTAATAACGTATATCGAACTACTAGATTATAGGGTAGCATTTACGTGATAACATTTATGTAATCAAATCTTAACTTGTAAAATTAATGGACTGTAAGATAACTTTTCCAGAATTATATTATAACGATTAAATTTAAAGACTGATTGCAAACATTGATGGCTTTATTTAATTATTCTAATCATGTAAATGATTTATCTAGTAGCTATCGACAGTTGCCATCAAGCGCTAAGCCAGTATTCAACTACTTTCATAAAATCATAATGTAAATCTGCTAAGTGTTAAGTATCATTTTCATTCGATAAGCATCTTTCATTTATGCATATCGGAAATACATAGTAAACACTTCCGCGATGCTGAGTCAGATAATACACAATAATTTCTAATAATAAGGAAAAATATACCTTACAGGTTTTGAAAGAGAGATTTTTTTGAATTTCAATCCTGATCGGTTCGAAGAAGGTTGAGGTTTGAATGCAAACGAAAGTGCAGGCAGCACCTAGTATTTTTCTTCGGCGTGTCGATGTTTCTTATATTTTAGTTAAATGAACTTCGAACGGAACTCTGCCACATGGAAAGCGTTAGTAGTGGTTTCAGACAGGTCCTTCAAAGTGCAGGAGGAGTTGCACAAACAGCAGATCAAGGGCCTTTTGATGTCGCTCCCGAATCATACTTCTTTCCACCGGGAGCTAGCAAGCTAGTAAAATATCTATATGTATGCACCATCTCATCATATGCGTAGCCTTTTCCCAACTATGGTTAGGTTGACTTCCAGCATAACCTAATGCAGGTGAATACCTATATTTTACATGGACCGAGTTCCGATGTGTCCTAAACAACCCAGTCAGTACTGGGTAATACGATAACCCTTGGTAAGACTGGATGTCAGACTTTCGAGCCACTGACTTCTTGTTACGTCGTCGAATGTCTTATCTGCTCCAAAATGAAAACATACAGACATTTCTCGTATTGTTCAACATAAAGTTCATTTCACAATCAGCTTGTCTATGATCCATCCCATTTCTAACAACACTGCCTAACAGTCCGAAACATCAGTACACCAAACATAGCATGACATGTCTTTTTCTATCACTATATCAAATGATAGAGATAAAAGATAAAAGTCGAGTTTGCCCTGACAACCCATAATTTCACGTTTGGCCGCTCCGTAAACATCCAAAGCGAGTAATGCCGAATCTAAATTTATAATTAATGTTCTCGTGGCATATGGCATGTGTTGAATGAATTATTTATGACTGTTTTTGTGATAAAAATAACAGCAATTATTCGGGACTTTGGTAGGCGTAACGGAAAGGAAGTTGAAGTACGTAATTTACTTTGTTGAACTTTTAAAGAGGATGATAGGGTTATTTTAGCTATAGAGATCTGCTGCATCCTGCAGCTTAAATAAGTAATGGACTTACATATCATCGTTTAAAAAAAAACTATCGAATCTGGCGGCCTACTAACCATGAAAAAGCTAAAGACATTTTGATAAATCAACACCTTAGCGTTGTGTCATTTACGTAGACGAAGAGACGAATTTATTAAACATATGAAGCTTTGGAATAATTTTTAATTTCCTTCAAAATGCTTTGTGTAACGGATGATGTTATCAACCAAATCTCATACCATGATTGGCTATATTTTGCGATCAAACAAGAAAAACAGCTACAGAAACTAGAGTTTAGAATTCAATTTGGAGCACGCAATCCATATCAAGCAAAAGCCTTGGCTGTTTATCTCATATTCATTATCTCCTATCTGAAGTCTTATACAATTTGCCCCAGAGTTTCCTTTGTCATAAAATCTAAACTGTGTGAAGTCCCGTAACATATAAATGACAAGAACGGTATCATTCGAGGCTATTACGTGCTAACCTGCAGTATTTGAGTGCACTACAGATAAGTAAACCTCTTCTACTAACCACTACAAGTGTTCATTTTCCGCTGTATACTATGTAGTTTAGACATTCCAGGAAAAATTATTACACGAGATAGGTATTTCCAGAGAATTGTTTGATTATTACTGCACTTGGGATCGAAAGTTGTCAATGTTTTCATACCTGTAAAGTGCTTTTTCAAGGCGACCTTATTACTAAGCCTCCGCTGTCTGTTCGTCCGTCTGTCTGTCAGCGGGCTGTATCTCATTCTCACGATCCGTAATAGGTAGACAGTTGAAATTTACACAGAATGTGTATTACATTTCTGTTGCCACTGTACCAACAAATAGTAATAAAAAAATAAAGGGGGCTCGGTTCTATGATGCCAGTTTTTATATCGAATTGATAGTATCAGAATAAGTATTTTCATCCCATCTAAAGCGCAGGCCACACCGCTAGCTGGCGGGCGGGCGACCGAAGCGAACTTTCGTTAGTTCGCGGTGTGAACGAAAGTATGAAGAGGAGAAACGACGCGTCGTTCGCGTCGTTCGCCCGCCCGCCAGCTGGTGGTGTGGCCTGCGCTTAAGAGCGAACATGATTAATAAATAGACAATTATGTGATACGTATTTTTCTGCGTTTTTTCTAAAAGTATGGCATTTGAAGTGATTTTCTTATTGTATTTTCAAAGAGCAAGAGCAAAAATAAAAGCTCAAAAAGATATGTTGTTATTGCTAAGAACCTGCCAATCCTGCCATTTATGTGATTTAATTATTGCATGCTTGCTTAAATAAAAACTAAAAAGTTAAATGATTTGGTCAAATAAGTTGGCAACTCAAGAGGCTTCAAATAATTTGAAAGTTTTTACGAAGAACTTATTAAAACCCTTTTGAACGTGGATTCTTAATTTTCTAATACATTGTTGCAAGATAATTAATTGATTTGAGTGGAACGAAAATTGCATTTCTGTCAAGAAATAAGATACATTGCCCACGTAACCAATAACTTGCAAGTAAGGAGTAAAAAATATGTAAGAACAGACCGAAAACCAGATAAAATAGTTGCTAAACATTTAAAAAATGGTGCTAGGATGTGTCTTTTTTCTAATATCTAAAAGTAATGACTATTACTTCCCAATAGCAAGCCCCTTTCACATGACACAAGAAAAAGCAACAAAAGAAAAACGACCAAATAGAGAAAGTTAAAACAATCAAAGAAGGAACTAATAAAATCCCAAAAACGCTCTTAATTAAGCCCTTACAGAACAAAACCATTACATGAAGGAATCCGGCAGAAAACATAAAAACTATAGAAGCGAAGACGGCACGTGGGCCGACCGCTGCCGGCCCAATTATAATAATGGATATTATTTTTACGACACAAACGAACATTCCCGTTTCCTTCGAAGGAAATAGAAATAAAACACCGGTAAACGAAAGACAAAATAAATGTTACGTGCTGAATGAAACGGGGATAAAAGCTAAGTCCGTGTACTGTTTTATTTATTACAACCGCAGTCTAAATTAAGTTGGGAGTTGGAGATATAGATACAGACGTACAGGTGTAATAATAGGGAGATGCATTCATTGCAGTTTAGAAGGAATTAAACCTAAGGAAGAAAGGAATTAGAATTAGGTATCGTATTATCCAGTACCTACTAACTAGGGTTGTGGAGATCAGTTAGGCAGTAGGTCCATGTAAAATACTGGTATTCAGCTGTATTCGGTTAGACTGGAAGCCGACCCCAAAATAGTTGGCAAAAAGGCTACACAGATGTGCAGGAATTAGACCACTTTGAGAAGGACTGATGGACCACGAGTGCAGATTATCACGAGAAGTGGAGTGGAAGTGGATTGTATTAGGGAGGCCTTTGCTCTGTAGTAAGACACCATGGGCTGATATAATAATATAGGATTAGGTAGGCCACATCACCCCTCGTACATGTAGCTTTTTTTAAAATTAAATTGGCCTATTTGACCTCAATCTTGTCCTGAAGGCAAAGATGAGGTCGACGATAGAACGAGCTAACCCAAAATAGATCTGTCCCTTACACCCAGTCAACCCAGTATAGATTATAGATTCGGGCTATATGAACTACAGCATATGCTTTGTGGCCGAAGCCCTGAGTGGCAACGTCCATTGAATTTAAAGGTAACCATGCATTATGTACAAGGAGGTGCCACAGTTACCAGTGCGTCATCGAAGAATCTCATTAAATTACACCTTTCCCTTAATTTGACTTGATGTCAAGCTAATGCACTTTTTTCCCTCTCCTAAAGCAATATTGAATTTCCAAGTATTTCTCCAAATAAGAAACAGACATCTTACGTAAGTGAATGCCTGTGAACATTCAATCTGTCATGGCGGACCCGGCAAAAACATTATCAGTATTTATAAAACAGCAATTAGAAGAGCCGTATCTAACAACACAAAGACGACACGGATAAACAAAAAGGGTAATTATTACAAAGTGATCAAAGCTAAAAACATAAAATTCGGTGTTGTTAAAACGGTATGCATCGTCGAAATACAGGCAATGGGCTGCGAACGTACGGCCTTCCATAATTGTTGCTTTTTTTATACAGTCACCTGAAGGTCGACGGAGTTAAAATTTTAATTGCCCAAAACATTAATTCAGTGGGAACTCGTTTGCAAAATTAAGGACTTCGAAAAACCGTTGTTTATTCGCTAAAGAATGCGCAGTTTAATTGTGGATTTGAGAAAGATGGATGGTTTTGTGCGCGTTGCTCAATTTCGGCTCGCATATATTTGGATGATTTAGTTTGCTGGTAATTGTCTCAATTAATTCAGATATATGAACTGAATCTAATAAATACAGACTTTAGGTAAAATTTATTGAAGGTGAAATATTCAAAAAACTTTGAGTTAGAAAATTGTAACATGACAAAAATTGGAACCTGCACTTCTGCACCATTCCTCTGGTCCTTCCTACCCTATGTCAAGTAAAGTCTTTCAAATGCTGCGATAAATCTTCGAGTTTTACTAATACAAATATGTAAAACACAAGGGCTTAAGTGTCATTGAGAATCAAAAGCAACTCAAGTTCAACAATTCAAATTCTTGGCATAGTGTCGTGTCAATCCATCACACGGTGCCAATAGTTGTGACAGTATGTCCTCCCCTTGAATTGTCTCTGGTTACGTGTTAATATTAACTTAGACTATACAGTCTTTCCACAATTATTTAACTTATAAGTGTCAAAATCACAATGATCATCAATTTCTTCTTTTATAGGGTTGGGATTAGGTTGCTTCCACTGACAAGTCTGTCAAATTGACAGTGAGCTTTTTATTTTTAAATTTGATTGTTAATTTTTTTCATTTTATTTGACATGAAAAATGATTGTTAAATTGAAATTTATACTTTATTTTGATTTTAGATTTAGTTTTAATAGTATTGTGTGGTGTGTATTTTTGTCTTTGTATTTTTAATTACTAACATTATTTTTAAGTGTTCGTTGTGTCTGAAATCAATGAATTGAACTTATTGTCGTTGCAATAAGGTTGCAGTTGAGTTCTAGCTGCCAGAGGTAAAATAACTGTGGAAGGACTGTACATGACATCGCTAGTTGCTACAAATAGAGAACACGCCTTTGAGTAATAAACCTTAGGATTTGTTGGAGAATTTTCCTTGAGCTTCAGGAAATAGACGAATGCCTGTAAACCGTTATCTGTAATTGGATTTATGATTGAAATGGACAAACAGCTTATTGTACACGAAATTAAACAAGAAGTTTGTGTAGACCTTTTGTGTTCTATGCTAGTGTTTCCTTTCAGTGAGAATTTGATTAACCTGAGGGCGTATACAAGTGGTTATCGCTTTCAGGACGTTTTGAATTTCTACAACGACTTCAACAGTATTGTCATACGACTTCTTTTTGGTAGCTTATGTTATCGTTTTCCACCGTCTTTATTTCTGATAGAATGACACTTTGTCTAGGCCTTTTGTATGCATGATTTATACATTCAAATTCGTATTTATAAGTCAAAACTTGAATATGCAGTTTGTCAACTTGTCTTTTAAGTACGCGGCCAGATTTCACGCAAAAACAGTGTCCTTTCCAAACCTTGTGATTTCTCTTCTCCATCTATTGACTGGATTCCATTTACTAACAATAAAACTTAGGTACATTTTACAACATCAAAGTTTAAGTACAGACGCCAGCCAGCACATCAAGATACCGGAAACTGACAAATTTCCCCAATTAACCTTGAACCTACTGCTTTAGCGATAAAGTTGAAAATCTATTAAAGAAATTTGACAGATCGTATGCCCGCAAATTCGTAGCATACGCCACCTATTAGAAAACCATCGACACCGTCTCACTGACAACCGTTTACCAACACATGTGGCAAAGATCTCATGTTTACATGAAGCACTGATTGCTGTTCACACGATTCTGTTTTACGACCGACGGTCTTCGTTTTATTATTATAAATGACGACAGTGTCTTGACTGACGAGATAACGAGCCCTAATAAGGTAATAGTTAAGTTATTTGAGGCGTTTAGTAGTGATCCTTAATGTAAGTTGAGGGTTAATAAGTGACGATTTGGTTTTGACGGTTACTTATTTGTAGAGTCAAATCAATGGTGTAAAATGATGAAAGATGATACGGCTAGAAAGTGAGGGACTATTAAGATGATGACTAACAAAGTCGTGTGGAAGAAAAAGAAATGCTGCATCGTCCTAAATGAATTGGTTTAAGGGCAGGAAGAATGAAATCAATGATGTAAGAGAACAGGTAAAGAGGAGATTAATATTAGATCGTGCTTTGTTTGTTCTGTCTGGTCCAGCAGATGCGTAAAGTGCATCACTTTCACTAGTCTAAGAAGATGGTAGAAAAGTTGTCTTTCTTTTCATTGTCAACCATAACGGTAACGAAACACATGAAGACGCACGATATGATCTTGGGACCGGCCGACAACTACACACTACGCTACAGCAGTCATGGCTGATCGCCACCAATAATTACAATCGTTAAAATATGCAATGTTTCTCATCCAAAACACAAAACAATATTGAAATCGAAACTCCATAACTGTTTGCAATTTCGACGTCATTTGTTCGCAAGCACACATATTAATATTAACATTTCACAATGTTGAACAAGACGCAAGTTCAGTGTTTGCCCGTTCTTAGTTACAAGTATTAATGGGGTATGAACGTGACCGACGGACAAACGTCGTCTCTATATATAGAGAACTCGTAATGGTTTGTATTTCCTTGGCTTAGCGGGCTGCACACTGTTTTGGGTATCAACAAGCATGTTGTTTGCAAGTGGAATGTCTAATGGATTTGAACAAAGATCTACGAGTGAATTGATATTTGCGCCAACAATATTGTCAGCTAGTTTAGTAAATCCTGGGGGCCTAAAATGGCCACTTTATCAGAATCATAATACGACTCACGTTAAAAATTAGAAATTCTTAAAATGGTCTTTATGGTTATGACCACAAAGTCCATTTTAAGAGTTTAAAATTTTTAACGTGATTCATATTATGATTCTGATAATGCTTCCATTTTAGGCCCCCTGATCCCACCAGACCAGCGTTATATTATAACTAGCTAGCCGTCCCGGCTTCGCACGGGAGCCTATGTTACTCAGGGTGAATGTAGCTTTCTAATGGTGAAAGAATTTTTGAAATCAGCGCAGTAGTTTTTGAGTTTATTCGTTACAAACATACACACAAAAATACAAATCTTTCCTCTTTATAATATTAGTGTAGATAGATATAGCTTGTAATAACTATTTACCAATAGGATTAATGCTTTCTTTTCGGAATATGCCGTTGTCTTATTTGAGTAATTCTCAAATACTAATTGGCTTTCTCCGTGATATTATTATCAAACTAACTAACTCAATATCTTTCCATATCGACAGACTCTTCGATCCATTAACTTTTATTCAGATCTTTTCTCTATCAAGCTTCTACTGTACACCTTACTATCTCACAGGATAAATACTGTTTTAAAAAAGAAGTAGTGACCACAACTTGATCATCAAAAATCCCTTGGCGATTGTCTGAGCAATCTAAGTCATATTTACAAAAACAGTAACCTCAAAGTCAAAGATTTATTTGCAGATAAATATGGTTACAAAAGTTCTTACATAGGTAATATAATAGTGGCTTAACATATTCAATCATAATATAATGACATGCAAATTTTGTTACAATTAAAATTAGGTCATTTACACTTAAATTGAAATAATTCTTTTATATTATAGAAGGGATTCTCAATTAGCCATTTGCGTAAAGCCCTTCTGAAGCGGACCATTGAACGTTCTTTAATTTGGTTAGGAATCTTGTTGTATATCTGACTACACATAAGATAGCAACTCCGCGTATATAGCCTCCACCCATCCTTTCTCAGTTCGCCTCCACTCCTGCCCGTATGTCAGCGCATAATGAGTTGTATTTCCTCAGCTTAGTTCTCTACGCACTATGAATTCCTGGTATTCGGCTGCATCTGACTGATGAGGCGCCGCGGTGCCGCTCGCATACAAATTATCGGCGCAAATCAATGGCTGACATTATCGCCGTGAGACTGTGAGAGCGATCCCCGTCGGCTTGACAGACGCATGGATATCTGTTGTTGTTAATCCGTGGATTGACGTAGGAATTGTATTTTTCCTCAGGCTGTGTCTTTTCTATTAACGGTCGTGGTTGCTTTTCTATAAGGCACGTGCATACAAATTGATCCTACGAAATTTTAATTGCTAAGTAAGTGAAGTCTCATCAGCGGCATTCTCTCTGCTCTGCAGTATATGCTTTTAGACATGATCTCAGCCATATTTTTATTCAGTTTCTTAGATTCAGAACCTTCATCTTTGTTAACAGCTTTTTTTTCACCAACGTTGTCATTTATTTTATGTATAACTTTGTCAGCAGTACCCACTTTCCCGAACTCTCTAAATTAATTTCCAATATTCAATTCATTACCAATCCACACTCAAGAAGCAACCGAACCAATTTTATTAAGAGTGTGTACATTTACATACACTACCCACCCTCCATACGACGTACGAACTTAACCCTCCAAATATTCAAGGAATTTGAATTTCATATGAACGAGGCCGTCAATGGCTTCAATGTCAATACTTGTGTGGCCAACAGGCATGAAACAACGGCCCTTATGTTATAGGCCCTTGAAAAACGCGACCACTGCTGAATGACAGGCCCTCTTGAAGATGTGTGAATTAATGACGTAAGCCACTTGAGTAGTGTTATTAATCATGTGTTTAGATGTGGAGATGAGAACTGCCGTAGCGACAGGTTATTATGAAGATGCCTCGTTGGTCCAGTGGTCGCATTCGTGACTGCTAAGCACGAGGTCCTGGGTTCAATTCCCGGGTCGGGCAAATTGTTATTGGATTTTTCCATTAGCAAGTTTTCTCTTCAAGCCGTGATGGTATGTAATGTTACAGAAAGTAACTAAGTAAGTAAAATTAATGGATTTACTTTGCATCCACAAGTCAGTAAAAAGCAGACCTCCGCAAGCAGTGTTGTATTACAGAAAATGTTGTACATTGTTATCACTGGGACTCTCTAACTTCTGGTCAAATTAACCAGAAGTTGGAGAGTCCCATGATACGAGTAATTCAGAGAGCGGTAAACTATCATTGACAGTTAGAGTCATCATGAAACCCGCCATCATTATCGACTTGATAAACATAAAATTGATATTCAAGATGCGATTTGTCGCCATGAAACCTAATGGAAAATATCTAAGTAAGTTTTATGTTCGTTAGAAATAATTTAAATGAATTAGGTAAGTAATGTTTAAATAAAAAGAATATTAATTAACGAAGTCACGGGTTTTGTTTATCGCCTTTAAACACTGATAACCCTAATGTCAGTGAGGTGACGGACATAAAATATTAAGTAGTCGTTAAACCGATATCAGACGGTACACTTTTTGTTCATGTTTGCCCTCCATTCGACATCGTCACTAGAAGTGAAATGTAAGAAAATAAAGTAAATAAAAAGTGAAAAATAAATTCATTACTGAACCGATCCAATAATGACGGATTTCGGCACTGAGCATCTTTCTCGCTACCGAATGATCAAAAGTTGAATTGAAAGTAGACATCGGTGGTGTGACATGGGAAGAAACAAACATTCTAAGTGTAACGACTGATATCAGCTTTAGTATCAAAATGAAAACAAAGAATATCACAATAATATTTTAGTAAACTTTAAAGATTCAAGCGATAGTAACAAACAAAAATAATAGCTAATAATGAAAGCTACCGAAAACAAATAAATATTGAAACAAAGCAAAAAATACACCATTACGAGCGAGCGAAACCCCATCGATTCACCCTGTCCATGGCATGCCACTGACAAATGCATTGACAGATTTCTGGCCTCGTTTTTGTTGTCCTGGCCAACTTAATTATACCACCAGTCTACACCTTAAAACTTACACAGTAAAACACATTTTCCTTTACTTGAATTGTAGACGAAAGATGGCAGGGCCTATCTATGGTATTCGGGAAATTCCCTTCAGTGACCGCGCTTTTTTTTTCTTTTCTTTTATTGTCCTGTGGTTGGGGTTGACGAAGAATTGAATATTATGTTGATTTATTTTACTTTACCACTTATAATTAATTCGTCCTCGACTTAGTTTCAGAAAGTCACCTTACCTGTAACAAAAAGAAATATGTATTTTACAGTAGGTATGTAAAATCAATAAAACACAATACATATAATAGAATAAATAACATATGTAAACAGAACAAAACGTAAAAAGTTTTGACAGCGGTGGGATTCGAACCCACGCCCTTTCGGACTGGTGCCTAAAACCAGCGCCTTAGACCACTCGGCCACGCTGCCTACATTTGTCAATGCTGAAATTATTGCATGGTTTCTAAGGCCAACTTAAATCGAAAAAAAAGTATATTTGAAAAGCTGGGAAAATACGATGAAATTTTCACTATATGCATCATTGATGTACAAGATACACACTCAGCGTCTCAAAAACGTCTGCACATTATCGAATTGTGCGCACTTTAAAAAATAAATATCGCGTCGTCCGACTAAAAATTACGATAAGAACATTAAATAAATCGGCCAAGCGCAAGTTGCGCCCTTTTATTTTTATTATTTGTTGTTATAGCGGCAACAGAAATACATATTCTGTGAAAAATTAAACTGTCTACCTATTACGGATTTTGACTATAGGTACAGCCCGCTGACAGACAGACGGGACGGACGGACGGACAACGGAGGTTTAGTAATAGGGTTCCGTTGGTTACCCTTCGGGTACGGAACCCTAAAAAGCTGTACTTTCGGTAACTAGAATAGTTTGTTAATCTGTTTTTGTTGTGTAAATTACTAAATTAATGTTGTGTAAATTACTAAATTATTGAAAATTGAATCAAAAGTATACATTAGAAAATTGAATCAAAAGTATACTGTATTTCTCAGAAATAATACTTTTGATTCAATTTCATTTAAAACTTTACGCAACGGTCGAAATAAAGTAGTCGGGCTAGATCTGTTGCACACGTTCCAAGTGTTCCCTTAAAATGAAAGTCGCAGTCGTCACAGATGTAATCATAATTCAAAACGAAATCTTCAGATTATTGAGAAAATTATGAAGATGTCACGGGCACTTATAAATTATGCAATTGATGTAAGTGTCGGTAGCGGTACCATTTGAAACGCACGTCGCATTCGAACAGATCGCACTAGTGCAATAAAGTTCAGTTAACAAGACATCGATCTATAATCGATCGAAGTAGCAAGACCACTGTAGCGCGTAGCCGTGGCGTACCATACTAACCCGATTCCCATCGTTGACAACTACGATACTAAAGAACCACTAGCAATCAACCAGCAAATACTATAAAATCACATAATCAAATCAATTGATTACAATATGCTGTGGCCATGTGATACGGAGGAATGGGGAAAATGTCCTGAGGTAAGTTTTGACTATGAATGTGGATGGGTATAAGACTAGCGAAAGATCATTGCTTAGAATTACCAATGCTGGACTGTGTGAAGGATGATATAGCTAGAAAGAAGGTGACTGCTGAGATGAAGAGTAATAGAGAAGTTCTAAGAAGAAGACATGCTGCGCTCAAACTGTTAGCATGAATCCATGAACACGATTCTAGACCTACCAGAAATTTTGAAATATTTCGTCAGGTATTAAAAAATATTTATTTTAAACGTGAAACTGCCGGCGCTGTTGGATCTAGGATCGTGTACTCAATGCATAGTAAAAGATTGTGCAACTACATAATGTCCCTTTGAGCCTGTGTTTCAAGAAGTATTGGAGTAAATTGATGAATAGTATTTGCCGGTTTGTACTATCGTCAATGTCCACCTTGTATCTTCCAACCATTTCAAACGAAAACAATTATAGTTTCTAACAAGATTTTAAAACCTTAATTTACCTGCAAGTTCAGCGCTCTCGTTACTACCAACGCATTAGGCCTGCAACAAGGTCTAATTCGGAGTGACGCATCTCATTTACACCGATAGTTAGTAATTGGCACTTATCTTGCACGAGACGGCCAATCATTATGGATTTATGTACGATAATAAGTTAGCCCTAGCAGGTACGCCTACAAACTTATGTGGTTGAGTACACCCGGGGTATACATGAGTTGTGTATTTTTTATGTCCGTTATTATAGAGTATTATTGAGTCGACATCCTGTACGATTTTATTGGTTTATTTTCCTCTTATAACTCTGCCTCATTTTTGTTCTTCTAGTCATCTGCCGAGCCTTTTTTCAAGTCTATTGGAATCAGCTACCAGTCGAACCTGATGCAGCTGAATATCGGCATTTTGCATGGAGCGACTGCAGATCTCACCTCCAGATCCCAGTTACTGCGCAAATACCCTGTGGCAAAAATGCCACAAATTTTTGGCTGATTGACTTTATAGTCAGTCAAATATTTTCAAATGTCAGCTGTGACAGACGGTTTAACGAGCTTTCCGAAGAACTGGGGCCTCGGTGGCCTCGATTTGCAATTAATGGTCACCCATCCAGGGACGATCTTGGCAAGCGTACCTTCACCCTTCACCTTGAATATCGACATTAAGAGCCCCTCAATTTCATAATTATCTGGGGAATAATCCTTAACCTTAATTGTAGGATGACTCAGTGGCATTAAGTAACGCTAAAAGCTCCTAGATTCTTCTTCCTACGTACCTACGCCCATCAGGATCTGAAGTATGGATCTTTTGTTATTTATGATAGTGATTGAGTATTTAGTAGTATTTATGCATATACTTGCATTGTTAAACGATGACGGATCAAGCAGGCATATTATCTTGGAATCAGATGAATCGTAATTTATACTCGAGAGATTTTCGACTGCGAATAATATGATATTAATTACTGTATAAACTTATACTACCAAATTTACTATCGTTGAATATTCTGTGATATTATGTAAATAATATCACCACTGTCTTTCAAATACACGGACTAAAATAAAAACAACCTTCATTCCAATTGATCATTGAGACGTTATCGAGTAATTATGACTGAAGGAGTTTGGATAACATCATATTTCAAGCATCAGATAATCAGATTGAATATTACGAAAACACTCCAAGTCATTTCGTGATTATTCTTGTAAGATTGTTATACTAATAACATTCTATCGAGAGTGAAACGTCTAGAAGGAATTTCTCCGAATAATACACTTAGATTTACTTATAACGCCAGCCTCGGAAAGCCACCGATTTAAATCGTTCGATGTGCCAACCATCACTGACACTGTACTTACGTAGATTGGCAAATTGTTCACACTGAGAAGAGTGGGCTCACAGATAGGTATGAATTTTAGCATGAGTGAGCGAGACAGACTCTGGTCTAGTGCAGTAGCAAGAGCCACTGCTGTTTCGGACAATGTTGGTGTTGGGCTTTTCCATCAAAAATTGTTAAGTAGCAGACACGGGCGTCCGGTTTATGGCAATTTATCTTAATACGAGACTTCAAATGAGTGGCAAAATGAGGTGTACTATTACGTACATATCTGCCTAGCCCTTCGGGGATTAGAGACGTCATTCTATGCTTTAAGTAAGCGAGACTAGACTATCCATATTTCAAAGTCAATGATGCAGAAAAGTGTCAATTTCTTGACGCGTTAGGACGAATCTAGTGGTTTCAATCTTCGCGGAAAGCAATCACAAAAATCGGTTCGTTCAGACAAAGGCCGAATTGTGTCGAACATAATTTGTGGCCCCAGCATCCTATAACAATAAATCTCGAATGTCAGCAGATTTACGACACTGTAAACATGCAATATCATCAAAGTTATTTAAGTGCGTTTAAGGGATACCATTTTGAACATATTTAACGACACCCGACTTAAATCATGTTTCGTGAATTGTTTTCGATTGGTTTCAATTAATAAAATATGGATGTATAAAATAATAAACGGTGTGATTTATATTGTTCCTTGATTCATTCGGAAATAAAACGAAAGGAAAAATTAAGGTTTTAAATTAAAGGAAAATTAAAATGTGTTGTGAGGAACGACATGCAAGAAAATACAAACATACAAGCAAATGAATAAGCTTCCATAGGTGTTTGTTAAGTCTAGAAAATATTGAGATAATTGGAAAATCGCAGACGGTTGAATGAACTGGGAAAATTGATTACACTAAAGTCTCTTGTCGAAGGATATTAAATGCCAAATCCAAGAAATGAATAAAGAAACCAAAGTATTCATTCGCGCCAAAATGCTGAGATTTTATTATTCATTTTGTTGATCATAGAAGTTTATAACACTATAACTTTCTTACAATCCACCATCTTGAAATGCCCAATTCGGAGAATTTATTATTTTTAATATTGGAGAAGTTAACATCGTGTTCATAATGTTGATATTAAAATGTTAAAGTGTTTAGTTTTATGTTCCGTTATTATACTTAACGCCACAAATGTTTAGGTGTTTTTTATTTATGTATTAATTTAGGCAATCAAATATTTGATATGTGGTAACATAAAGATTGTCACAATGTATATTTTGATTCAAAAACGCAGTTTTGATAGCATTCCAATCGAATTTATTCGTCATTAATGTTGTGGCAGAGTATTTTATGCCTAGTAACAGCATTACCGAAAACCAAGTAACGGAGAATGACCATAAAATCGATAATATATCGGTTTGTTAGATATTAAAATACGATGAATTCCTCCGTGTAGACTTGACCGAGATACGCGAATTACTAAGGAACAGCGGGGGCGAATTTTTGTGACAGGCCAGAGCTTGTCGTAAAAAAATCTCGCCACCCGCGGTGCCCATTTGTTTAGTTAATGCAGTTTCTACGAGCTATGAACATCATGAGTTTTTAGAGGCTTGTAAAAAGGCGCTGAATTTCGGTTTGAGTTGCTGAGGTGACAAAAAGTATAACGATTCTAGGCGGGGTTTTATTACTTGAAGTACCGGCGCGGCGATTACAGGGTATTACTAGACTATCTTAGATCCACTAGCATTCAGACACAAAAAATAGTCTTGCAATAGCGGAACTTTTCCGATTTTTCCTAATTGTTCACGACCTCACAAAAAAAAAACAATTTCATCAGGCTCTCAACAAACCTATTCTATTATTCTTATTATCCCAAATTACGTCTTACGATGAATCTACGAACCTACACACAATTACAAAGGAAAAACCTCTCGTCATTCCGGCAGCACCAACGATATCTTTGGGAGGAAAGATTCATCACATGTGTAACGGGTCGGGAGTAGTGAGGAGGGTCGACGCCCCGAAAGGGTGCGTTTTGGAAGCGCGATAATCCCCGCTAACCACCGGCTTATAAACTAACCGGACGAAGGATTTGTTTAGCGATTGTTTTGCGATCTGTCTGGTGATTCGGTGAATTTGTGTGTGGCTGAAATGGACTTAATTGAACCATGTTAGCTAGGTCGCACAAAAACCGAAAATTTGTCCCAGGCTACAAAACAAGGCGCGGATTGGAGCTGATTCACAATTAAATATGTCTCAATTCCTATCCTGTCCATAATGGTCCAACAAGTAAAGACGAGCTTATGCAATGCTACTATATAATAATAGTCCTCCTGACCGTTTTTTCGGTCACGGCGGCCTACCCAGATTAGCCATCAGCGCGGGAGATATTATAGTCGACAAGTGTGTGCGCAGACACAGGTGCACTCTCTGTTCCTTTACTCTCATAGTCCAATGGGACGGCAATCCGACACGACCGGAGAGAGATCAGGCGCAGGACCAACGGTTTAACGTGCTTTCCGAGGCGCGGGGGTATCATACCGCTACTATATAACAATACTGTAGAAGTCCAAAGTTTTGAGCCATAGTTAATATTTTGTCATAATTATTATAAAATGGAAAGTTATCTCTAGATTCTAGAAGAACCTCAAACCTTTTTTGCAAAAAAAAAACAAACACCTTCCAAAAAAAACCGCCAAAAGCGGCAAATAAAACTAGATTCGGAAGTCGGTGGCAAAAAAGTCAATGAAACAAACAAGTCCCATGAAGTCTAGGAGATAGCTGATCTCCTAGAAAAATGTGCATAGGTGACAATCCGCTTTTACATTCTCCAATCACTTAAGAAAAAGAAGTCTTGACACCACCATTTTAAGCCAGCGAAGCAATCTATTTCAAACGTTATTTTCACATAGTTAATCATGTTGGATCCTAAGTAAAATAGCCCTTAAGCAACACATGTTAAGCACTACGTATCATGATTGATTAAGCAAAAACTGGGCGGTTAACGTGGATAATGACGGTCGATTATCTGAAATGATATTAACGCCTAAACACACACCATGTCTTACGCAAATCACTGCATTAACCAGATGACCATGTCACAGCGAAGTTTTACAGTAAGTTCACTTCGACAATAAACTTGCTACTATTAAACAACGTAAATGCACTTAGCAAAGGCTTCGATGAAGTCCGTGCTATGTTGGAAATATAGGCTACATTCTCCCCAGTGAACATGAATGTTTGGCCGTAACTAAGCTAAAAATGCAATTCGTGAAAAAAAAGTGGCAGGTTTTTCTTTAAATTCCTGCAGCATTAATAAAATTCCGTAAACCTTTGAACAATCATGGCCGCCGCCGGAGCAACGACCTAATCAGTCAATAATTTCCAAATTCTCGAAAGTTAAACTAACAATGTCCGTGGACCTTCTCCATCAACTTTACTGCGATGATGATGCTGCCTGCCTGAGTCATATCGGCTCCTAACTTTTGCAATAAGTCATTTAGTTGAGCAGTAAAGGGAGCCCTGCAATATATTGCCCCCTATAATATTCACTTCCCGTTCTATTTGCTCTTTGTAAGGGTGTCAGTATGACGAATATTTCCGTTGGGTTAACTTGGGTTTTGCAAAGTTTGGTGATGAGATTTGTTGAGTTAAATCTGGGTTAAAACTAGAAGGCGTAAATTGGAAGTGTTCGTTCCCTCGGAATAGGGTACAGACAAATGCTACTAGGTAGGCAAATCTATCTGCGCCTACTACAGACCGGTGACTTCAAAAAAATCTTTTCTCGCCACTTATTCTCGGTTGGCCTCGTACCGGAGTTGTGTGATGATTGATTAAGAAATTAAGGGCCCCGCTTCATGTGAGTGTTTCCTAATCTCCCATACAATGGTCATGAGATTAATTTTAGACTGGCCCTCTATAGTCAAAAGTCAAGAAATTTCGTAACTTAGGAACGCCTAGGCTGAAGTCTAAGTAAAATAATTAAATAGAGTGACTGAAAGAGTTCTAGACCCTCATTTATTGATCGATATATAGTGTACAAGATTGAAACAGTTTTTCTAGAGATCTAATTAATTAAGTTTTCTTGTTTAAAAACCCCAGCAATGATTTATCTACTTTGAACATATTGTTATTTGCGAATAAATGACATTCAAATAATATTACATTCCTGTAAATATTATTAATCCATGGAACATTACAAATTTACAAACTTTTACTAACTTTTGGCGGCTGTGTTTGGCAAGATTATCTAAAAATAATAAACAAAATGTAGAGAAATCCCTTATTGATTGTCAGGTTAGACCATAAAATCGTTATAATACACAGTTCAAACATTTGCAACTAGGGTTTCGGATGATAATTCGACGTAACGACTGAAGTGAATAATTTCAACAAATTTTTGGAGACCACTATACACATAATATCATACCGGATATTTATATCAAAAGGAGAACTTGATACAAATGCTAACTTCAACTTTTGACTCTATTTTCCATGCTCATAGCTGGAGGAGCTGTGTTTTATATTTATAAACAAAGTTTAATAAGTTTTCCACGACAGCGTTAAATATTTTCATAAAAATAAAAATTCAAAGCGGAAAACAGCGGTTGGCCAATTTCTTCGTGAAAACCTACAAGAACAATTCACCTTATGATGCAGCTTTACTTGCTATCCACATTATATCCTTATTTTCCTCTTTCAACTGTAGCTAGGGTGTTGCTTTCAAAGTAAAAGCAACCTAGAGGGGTAACACCAAGGTTGTTTATCCGTTGTGGTCAAAACAGGCCATCAACAACACGCATGATAAAAGCCAGCAGGGTACAAGTGATTAAAATAAGTACGGATTTAGGTGCGGCTGCCCTAATGGGGGACACACGCCCTGTTCTGACCTGACGAACTTCACTTCAATGTTTTGTGGCAACTACATTAGTGGGAAGTATCGCTGTGGTACTCCTATCCCTCGAGCATTGTGCGGAGTGAAAGAGATGGCGATAACAACATGACGGCGTAATTTAGACACAATGTGTAGTGTCATTCACGGTTTTCAGGCAGTCATTTGTTTTAAGTTAACCTTTTTTTTGACAGTCAAGTCCAGGGCTCGTAAACATTTCACTTACGATGGACCTACCATAAACGCGTAGAGTAAACGTAACGTAAATTAATATAAAAATCATTGAACCAAATCATATCACACCAAATTTTACATAGTTTTAGACTTTATTCATATTTGTAATGTTTGATACTAACTTTGCTAGTGGCAAAAACTAATTCAAATACTATAGAATAGTTGTTTTCTTTTATAAAAACGTTCGAATTTACGAAACATTTATTTCGCTCGTTCGTGGAAGCCCTCAGAATTTATTCTGCTTGCTAAGAAAGACAAACTATTTAAAGAAATACTCGCACAACATTCTCCGTCTAACTTGTTCGCCCAACAATACGTCACCGCTACGAAAAAAACCTGAAAACATTTTTTACACTAAGTTTTTTCCACATTACGTTTCACCGTGCTCATCTTCATTCAACAATGCTAACAAAAGCGTCGCCATTTTTATGACGTTAAAAAATCATTAGCACACCCCAACGCAACGGAAAATCCTATTCTGCCAGCGTTGACATGCCAACTGGAGTGTTGCTAGAATAAAAAAAAATGCGTGTGATTTAGTGAAAGCGGTTTGGTGGTGTTTTAATATTTATTTTATTTTAAAACAAGGCTGTTTTTTTTTGGAAAAAATTTAAAGGTTAATTGCAGCTATTGACACTGATTTGATAAGTGAGAACACAATAATGAGCAGCAAAAAAAAATTGCAAAATTCGTCATAGCGATAATTTATGTAATGAAAACAGGAGATATTCCATATTTATAAAAACTTAGTAATGATAGTAAAATCTAAATTCGTTTAAATAGTTACCTAGTTTATTTTGCTAACTTATACCTAATAACATTCCAAAAACAAATCACATCTAACATGTAACACAATTCCAGTATAAAATCTCATCTCAGTGCAATTTCATACGGGAATACGTTATCACATTACCTTATACCAGTGTTGCCACTATTACGACACAAAGAAGAGTTCACAAAGAACTTGCGGTAATGTTGCCACATCTAATTCGTACCTAATTGGCTTTGCATTTGACTACGGTACCCGCTTTCGGGTAATTTTCCTCGTGGTTGGAGCTTATAGTGTGTTTTGTTTGCCTCATTTAATTTCTATGTGCGAGACACCTCTTGCTTTGTATTTAAATCTTTTGTAAAGTCTCCCAAATTATTTTGGTCGGGAATTTTCGCTTTTGATTTATTGTTTGTTGTAACACCCTAAACTAGAATAAACAAAGTACACGTACCTACCCATAACATTTCAATGCGTCCACAGAAAGATGTAAACATTATTTTGTTTCCCCCCACCATTTTTTTTTACATGAATATAGGTACTTTATTAAACAACTAGCTGTTGCCCGCGGCTTCGCTCGCGTTTTGGTCGAAAATTATCCTATGGGCACGTTGTAAATATAGCTTAAGGCACTCGGGGATAATGTAGCTTCCTATTAGTGAAAGAATTTTCTAAGCCGGTTAAGTAGATCCAGAGATTACCCCCTACATACAAACTTACAAACTTTACCTCTTTATAATATTAGTATAGAAGTATAGATATGTAGCACAGCTCTATATCCATTCTTTACGAAAGGGAGGTAACCTAACTTATAGGTATTTTATTTTATCAATATCTCTCCACCTTAATACCACAGCCTTGCTTGTAAACGTACGCATTGTCTTGCATCGTTCCACTTTGACCTTTAACAAAGTGCCACATCCTTTCACACACATTGTTTCACCTGCTTCGCTCGCTTTAATTTTGAATTAAACTTGACAATTAAAATCTATAATTTACTAGCCCGCGGCTTCGCTCGCGTTTTTGTCGGATATTATCCCACGGGCACGTTCTAAATGTAGCTTTGTATTAGTGAAAGAATTTCCAAAATCGGTTCAATAAAACCGGAGATTACCCCCTACATACAAACTTACAAACAAATGTTACCTCTTTATAATATTAGTATTGATAACAGACTACTAAAGTTTCTATAATAATATAATTCAATAATGATTCGAAAGACACGCCGCCGCGCCTTCATTATCCTAATGAACGTTATTGTTGTTTTCTCGGGAACAGTACTTTTTTCGGGATGAAAGGTACCCTACAAACAAACTTACTTTCGTATTTATAATATTAGTTAGAATTAGGAATTTAGGATTACCTACATACCCATAGATACAGTAACCGTACTCCGTAGCTAGGTTAGTTGTGCCACCTTCATCCATCCAAAGGTACATTCCATCCTACATACTCATAGATACAGTAGCTAGACTGGTAGGTAAGTACAAGCTCAAACAATAGGGGGCAATCAAGAGTGATCGCGGCTCACGTAGATACCGATATCTGGCGATGCCGTGGGGTCACCGTCATTAATCACATCGGTACTGTTCGAACGCCCTCTGGTTACATACGGTATGATAGGTCAGTGAGCAAGTTGGTTAATCAAAGTAAATGTTGGGTTGTATTTTCGAGTTTGGGTGTTACATGAAAACCTACAAAATATAAGAAACGGGCTGTGGAGCTCCTTTTCGGTGTCATGGCAAAAGAAGGCGTAGATTATTAAAAGCAGATATCTTGGGAAGCTGATTCCATATTTGCTCCTTTTGGGAATTATGTAAAAGATGTGGTATTAGGAAATCCAAAAGCTTTTCGATCTGCAAATTCGTATTTCATCTTTATAATGGACTAGCTTATTGCTGCGGCATCTCCCGCTTGGAGTTCGGTAATGGCCCACATGTGTGTAAAAAGTATCCCATGTGTTAATCCAGGCTATAAATTATCTGTGTGCCAAATTTCATCCAAATCAGGTCAGTAGTTATTGCGTGAAAGAGTAACAAACTTTCATACATCCTCACACCCTTTGCATTTATAATAATAGGAGGATGGTAAAGCTAGAAGAGAAGAAAAATGTACAAGATCCAATAGACACCTTAATTTGTCTTTAACGTTCCCACTAGCGAAACATTCTCATAAAAACACGTTGAGGAAAATTTCAAGTACGAGACAGAGAGAAATAGAGATTTCAATGTTATAAAATCGGAATTCTTACCAGGGGCAACGCACAGTGATAGTAAGGAATCACTGTGCGTACCCCTTAACAATAATTCCCCTAACGTAATTTGCTAGAAGCTGACCCATTTATTGGTCACACATCTTGCCCGTGTGTCCGCAACCGGGCACGCGTATCTGTGATCGACATTCCCTTGTGATTACTTTAACAAATCTGTCCGTAGATATAGCGAGTAGTTTAGGGACCTATTAGTTGTTCCTGTTATCTCTTCAGCCTTGCACCAATACTGGGTGACTCAAAATGGTTAAATTTGGTCATTGACCATTAACGGAATGGAATTTCAGGGTAGTACAAAGCTTTGTTTTCCATTTAAGTCTAGCTCACATGAATAGACAAGGCAACAATTTACCAGCGATGATGAGACTGGAAACGTCAAAATTGAATGTCATTTTTAAGCTACCCCACGAAAAGCAAATGTCAATGAGTGTCGTTGTAGAACAAAAACACAAATCACTTTGAAAGCGATTGCGATTCGTAAACACCCAAAATCCAAATATACCTAGACAGGAGCTATAATTTCGGGATTACTACGACCATGGTTAAAAACCGGCCCAGTACAATCGGACTCGCGTACGAAGGGTTCCGTACCATAATCTAAAAAAACTAAATTAAATTAGGTATGTAAAACTTTTTTTAAGTATATAATTTTCAGCTTTTTTATTTTTTATAATTTTTCCTTTATTTGTGCTGTACGTCCTTGCTTTTTGCCAAATTTCGTGATTCTAGGTCAACGGGAACTATCATATAGGTTTTCGACCCAAAACCTATAGGGTACTTCCGGTTGACCTAGAATTGTCAATTTTAGTTAAAAGCAAGGTCTTACAGTACTAGTAAAGGGAACATTCCGAAAAATAAAAACATTTGAAAACTAAGGTAAATGGTACTTACAAGTTTTCGCGAAAATCTAAATTTGCCCATATCTTTTTATTGTGTGGACTCAGGACCTTGATTTTTATATACCTAATAGGGACTATAGACCTCAGTATCTGGTATAAATTTCAACTTGCTAGGTCTACCCGTTCCTAAGAAAAACGGTGCTGACACACGGACAGACAGACGGACGGACAGACGGGCAAGAGAGTCATCTTATAAGGGTTCCGTTTTTTCCTTTCGAGTTACGGAACCCTAAAAACTATAAATAATAAATATTGTTGTACTTACAAAACAGTTTTTATGACTTAATAATTTTCACTCGTTCTCGCGCGTGTATGCAAACAAAATAAAAGCAACTAACAGATAGACCATAAGATAAAATGGTATAAAACATTGTTCTTCCATTGTTAATTTCATACACGATCATTTGTTAAGTCACTATGACTTATAGAAATATCTTCAGAAATTCATACACACTTTATAAATTACATGGATAAGGCATGGGATTACTTAAGTTATTTATTATAGATTTACGTTTTATACAACATTCTTACGATAAAAGAAGCATGGGGAATGACTGGAAGATGCACAGTGCACGTTGTAGTACATGACTTTGTTGACAATCGACAAAAAAAATGAGAACCTACGTACATTCTTTCGTTGGTAGGGTTATTAGGGTCAATTCACACCAATTTCATAGTCGCGATACAATAGTTATCTCATTCAAACCAACTAAATCTCATCTCCTCTTTGGGAATGTCGATAACTTTAATTTGGAATACCATGTTTAAATAAAATAATGAAAACTCTTGGTAAAAGATATATTTTTAGTTGATTTCAAACCGTCGTAACCAGTTTTTTTTTTCTTAAATAAAGCTTTTGTTTTAAGCCTGATGGCTGGTTTCGTCTGTCATCAACATTTCATCATTTCAGCCGAAAGACGTCCACTGCTGGAAATAGGCCTCCCCAAAGTGGCGCCACATTTAACGGTCCCGTGCGTCTCGCATCCAGCGGATCCCTGCAACTCTAAAGTCTAAACATTTATTGCGAACCACCATCACCTTCACCAGGTCATCGGTGCAACCTTCACCAGGTCATCGGTACAACCTTCACCAGGTCATCGGTGCAACCTTCACAAGGTCATCGGTGCAACCTTCACCAGGTCATCGGTGCAACCTTCACCAGGTCATCGGTGCAACCTTCACCAGGTCATCGGTGCAACCTTCACCAGGTCATCGGTGCAACCTTCACCAGATCATCGGTGCAACCTTCACCAGGTCATCGGTGCAACCTTCACCAGGTCATCGGTGCAACCTTCACCAGGTCATCGGTACAACCTTCACCAGGTCATCGGTGCAACCTTCACCAGGTCATCGGTGCAACCTTCACCAGGTCATCGGTGCAACCTTCACCAGGTCATCGGTGCAACCTTCACCAGGTCATCGGTGCAACCTTCACCAGGTCATCGGTGCAACCTTCACCAGATCATCGGTGCAACCTTCACCAGGTCATCGGTGCAACCTTCACCAGGTCATCGGTGCAACCTTCACCAGGTCATCGGTGCAACCTTCACCAGGTCATCGGTACAACCTTCACCAGGTCATCGGTGCAACCTTCACCAGGTCATCGGTGCAACCTTCACCAGGTCATCGGTTTCGTCTGTGTAAGACTGCAATTTAGTCAGCCAGGGGTCTTGTGCATCGAAGAAGTTTTTACTACAACATTTTTGCTGTATGAATTACTTCAGTAAACCTCTCTTTAGTCCCTAGATGAGCAATTTTTAACACCACTATCTATTTTGAGGCCCGATCAACCCATTCTTGAAAGTTCGACAACAGCAGATAAGTCCTGGTAGACGAGCATAAATCATTTTAACGGCGCCTATACCCCTCTTGTCTACGCGACAGGCTTTCACGGCCCGTGAATAGCCCTCTTTATACCTCACTTGCTTTATAACTACGAAACATTGGAAGCTAGATTGATGTCTATACCCTTGAGATAGAGGTGTTTTTCGCATGTGTTAGTTTTGGTTGTTATGTTAATTGTGGATTACCCTAAAATGCCTAAACAGGGTCTATAAATATCGAATGCATATGGTTGTGTGACTTATCGATTAATTATGTTGTGCTTGTGACATATATTGTCTGGAAGGTCGGTTTGATACACTTAACTAATCGGAATTTTCTATTACTATCTCGAAATCATATTTAAATGATTTAAAATAACTAAATGAAGTCTGTAAATGTAATTGCATTACACATTACATTAACTTTCATACCACATCTAGTTGCGCGCGTTCCGTGTATGTTTACCTTATAATTTTAGAATATTTTGTACAATACCTATGTTTGTAATTATTTTGTCACAACTGTACGTAAATCCAATAATGTTTTTAACTAGTTAATATTTCTCATGTAAGTGAAATTTCTTATGGGAAATAAAGACATCTCAAAACAGAATTGTTAGCCTGCGTCATCCCACTGCTGGGCGCATTCCTCTCCACACGATTTCCAGGTCTTACAATCCAGGGCAAATGTGGACCACTGGTCAAAAAGCTGCTAAGCTAAAGTGGGACTGGGCTGGCCACATCTGCATAGAGGCGACAAAACGTACTATATTGAGGTAAACGGAAAGGAAACCACAGTAACCATAGATCGGTTGAAACCCGCTTACCTCAACAACGCAGACCACAGTCCTAATATGCATAATAGGCATGCCAAAATAGCCAATATGTGGAATTTTGAAAGGCTGAAAGTACTTTTAAGTGTAACCTTCCTATTTTACTCCAATCTCCTTTAGATTACGTAATCGAATATCTCAAACTAAGTTACACTTAAATGGATGCTTAACTGGAGCAAATATTGGAGACTACATGCAGGACCTAACACAAATGGACTCCCTCGTGTAGCTGCTCTCCGAAACCTAAATTGCAAGAAGCTATGTTACTACGCAATTATCTGAAGATTGTATCTAATAGTTTGCTGTTCATCGCCCGTTGGGTATTGCTGTGCTTGCAAGCATTGTTTTGTCAAGTTTCGATGTAAAGCGATACTTGCTTAATTGCTGCGTATCTACTTACTGCCTCCTTTGGTGTAGTGGTCACAAGAGTATGAGGTCGAGGGTTCCATTCAAAGTGCCATAAGTGGTTTTTCTATCAAGAATTTCTGAGAAGCATGTTTGATTTGTGTCCCCATAACACAAGACTTGAACATCCCTGCCTAACCCTTCGGGCATAAACAGCGTGATGGTATGATCAATTTCAATTTCCAATAGCCTGTATTATCAAGTGTTGGTGTGTCTCGTGCCATATCATCCTTCACACAGTCCATCCATCGTTTCTTTGGTCTTCCTCTACTCTTGTACGTTATGTTACCACTAATATTGCTCTAAATAATCTACACATCTATACTAATCTATGCTTAATTATCTATACTATATATATATATAATAATATTATAAAGAGGTAAAATTTGTTTGTAAGTTTGTATGTAGGGGGTAATCTCCGGATCTATTGAACCGATTTTGAAAATTCTTTCACTAATAGGAAGCTACATTATCCCCGAGTGCCATAGGCTATATTAACAACGTCCCGTGGGATAATTTCCGACCAAAACGCGAGTGAAGCCGTGGGCAACAGCTAGTCCTCGATAAAACAAAAGGGTGCACAGATTAAAAATAATTCGAAGCTCGGGATGAATGAAAAGTAACAGCTAATTTCAGCTATCACAGGCTGCTCACACACAGATTAATAACAAACATAGATATTCAGGTACACCCTCATTTAATACGAACGTTCTGTTTAAAAAATCATAACCTTTGTTTGTAACCAGTATAATTAGAACTAGGAGTACACGAAATGTAGGGCTTAAGTAAACGAAAGAAGGGGTTCCAGGGATCAATTTAAAGTGGTTAGCTCACAATCGCAGTCGCAGATAGCTACCGCGCGACACCCTGTATATTTGCTTAGGATACATCCCTCTTTATTTACATATCCGTTCAAACACCGCAAAATGTTCTTTAATTGTTCGAGGGTAAGTTTCAAATTGTATTGGAAGCTGTTCCTCATATGCTGCGGTTGTGGCTGTGTAAGTTAAAGGTATGCATGGATAAACAAAAGGGTTTATTGACCTTGGCTTTCGGCCAGATTTGGAAACAGGCGAATTAGGAGCATCGTGATAATACCAGTTAAGTTTAGTTGCTTATCGGTCTACCGGTATTGTGATACTAGATTAGGGTTGTTCTCAAAAAAGTGGCTCTGTAACCTGTCAGGCAGTTTAGTGGAAATGTGTGATTTTCTTCATTTTTCGTAGTCCCTGGAAGGGACCACGGAGATTCTTTTCCTCATGATCCCTATAATACTGGAAAATTCCGTGGTCCCTTTTCGTATTCCTTCTCGTATAAACAAACTGCATGCCCCAGACACGCGTAAAGCTTTCCAACTCAAGTTACGCAATCGCTTTTCTGTACTTATGAAATTCTACACAATATTGTACTTAAAGAGACTTTTAACACAGAGGCTGAGTAATATTAAGAAAACCGAAGTGATATTCTTACAACAAAATAAAATTGTAACATGTTTCTCACCTGCCATGTCCAAACTCAAAGAGTCACACTTTGAATAAGAGCTATATTTTGTCTATTTATGAGAAATTTTTATTCCCTTACAATAATTCAACTTAAGAGAAATACTGAGACTTATTTTTTATTAAAAAAAACTCAATAATTGATACATTTTCTCAAATTTATAAATATATTCGAGCAGTGCCATTTTTTTGAGAACGACCCATTAGCAGTGGCTGAGTGTGTCAAAATCTTGTCTGAGGTGAGGAAGAATACTTAAACTTAAGAGCGGCCAACCCGTCATACTTTTCATACAAACGCTCGTACGTGAATATGCCGTTGTTACACATCTATCTGTGTATTTTTTTAACTAATAGGTATTTTGTGCACTATATCTAGGTTTCTAGGGTCGCAAAAAAAAAAAAAAAGTAGAAACAAATTCAATATAAGCCTCCAAAAATTGCCGTTTTGCACAAATTTTACCTGAACTTTGGCCGTTCATAATGGACTCATAAACTGTAAAAATAAAGAAAACATCTTTCAAATTCGATAGAAATCTTGCACATGTAATGCAGATTCTTAATGACAAATATTTGTTTCCCACACTTGTAAGACTTATTCAAAAACACGTATTTCCTGGAACAAGTTTAAGAAATTTTCGAACACTATTTTTCCTTCAATGTCATCGCGTTAGGCGGTATGAAGTGCGTGGGAGACGAGTTGTGCGGGGTCGAGGCGGGTGTAAGACGGGGGAGTTGAAAGAAAATCACGGCTGTGGCTCTGGATGCGTTGACGATAGACGCGCCGGGAAGGGCCCTCTTAAGCCAGTAATTGTTTAGAAGATAATCTCTTAGAATAGTGTCCTTACCTGGAGATGATGTAGCTCTGAAAAATAAAATGCACGTAGCACGTGCATGACGTAGCATTCGGTGGCAGATTCAGGCCGACTAAGACGGTTAGGCTGGAAGTCGACTCCACATAGTTGAGGAAAATATGCAAGCCAATGAGGAAGAAAAAACAATTATAAACTTTTTTGTATACTCATCTACTAAACTGCATCACGACACAGTCTTCGTCTTTATGCGAAGGAATGGGCCTAAATCTACCAAAAGAGCCCAGTGAGGGTTGATAGATGTCACATGTCTTCGCAAATTGAAACGTAAAAAATATCTGTTTATTTTAGAAACTTCCACTCAAAGACTTCAGAAAAATACCGCGTTCAAAAATTTCCTCTATTATCTTTTCCAGAAGGTCACATTTGTTCATTGGTTTGGTGTACAATTAACAAACAATAAAATAACATAATAGTACAAAAGCCTTGTTCTGATTCCTGGGAATTTGAAGACTATAAAATTAACATAATAATGTTTACTTTTACTACAGTGGTTCTTTGTTTACCATATAACCTTGAGATTAAAGTTCTCACCGTATTTAAACATTGTCATTTAAGATCTATTAATCTTTTAAATTACTAGATACAAACAATAATTACATTGCAAGAAATATATAAATACTAAACTTCTTTATTTCGCCATTTAAAAACATGTTAGGTACATGTTTTTAAATGGCGGTGTTTAACACGTGAGTACGTTAAAAAAGAATACTTATAAACTACTTGCCTTGCCTAGAACCTTTTTTTTTTTTAAAGTAATGGCAGGTGCAAAACACTTTCCAACTAAAGAGTTCAAATATTTACTTTACGTTAAAAACAGTGTAGTGTAGTGTAGTGTGTAGGAACGACTATGTCTTTTCAACCACCAAGTTACAATAAATTATTTTCTTTAATTAATTTCACCGCACCGCCTCGTCCAAATTTTCCAACAACGTTGTTTACAAAACCAAAATGGCGCCGTTGTCAAGGTACACCGCATTAGGTAAACGCAATTTAAAATTCACGCCTGTAAAAACAGCTTTCATCTCTTTAATGTAATCCGTCTGAGATAACTAAGTGACACCCTTCCAAGTACATAGGTACTCGTAGCCTTTTAAATAATAAATTGACTTCTAAACAGAGTAAAGATGACTTCGTTACGTCACTACGTCTAAAGCGCATTTCGTAAATGTGGTTAAAAACACCTAAATTGAATGTTGATGTCGAGAAAATTGGTTTTAGGCGAGGTAAACTGTGGAATTATCTCGTTTACGTAAAATAACAATCTCCTTTTGACTGTTTTGTATTAATTGTGTTTGGTGTCAGATATTAATTTGGCTAATGCGATAATTCTCGCTGTAATCGGCTTAAACGCTCGAAATTGTTACAATAATTTCAGTATAATTTTCACGCTATTTGTTTCGATTGTTACACATTACGGCACAATAATTATTTTTCATATTATACATTAGATGGATAAACAAGCCAAGATTGCCCATTAAATTATTCATTTGCACATCAGAAGTGTCAAACACTTTTATCTGCAAAGGTACTCTACAGGCTCGATGCGTGTAGTTAATTTCGTCGTGCCGACTTTGTAATGCTAATGTACACCTCCGTGACAGACAAACGTGTGCATATTGGAGTCTTGACACAGGACAAATTAGAAACAGCTCTATTAGAACAAAAACATGAGAGGGGGAATAGAGATGGAGAACAAGAGAAGCTGAAGCGATTAATCTCAACTCATTCAATTCAAACGATTCCCCAATCGCACAACACCATTTTCTATTGCAAAACGGAGGTATTTGAAGGAGAATTATAATCCATCACATCCTCCGTAATTATGTTTGGAAAAATCGGAGTAAATAGATGGATAATGTTGAATTCTGAAAATGAATTGCGCTGGAATTGTGTTTTCAATTAGGTTACAGGTTCTAATTCGAATAGTTTTTTGGCACTTATGTTGTTTACCCTCCTCTTCTTAAAGTGTTTAGTTTAAGGAAACCTTGCATTGTTTTTGTCTCTCTACTTTGTGTTACAGTAAACCTAACCTAACCAGACGCCCTAGCACGAGCGCGCGGTGTAAACGTAGGTACCGTAAATTCGTCGATTTTAAAATTAATAAAACTCTTACTTTACAAAATTATAATATGTATTTTCATATTATTAAGAATTTGTTCATATCTATGGATTTATACTAATTGTGCTTGTTACAAACTATTTAAGTGAAGTCCTATCGGATACTTATATTTTCGATAAAAAAATGACTAAAATTACGTTTACACCGCGCGCTAAGACGTGAATAAAGTAACGTAAATTATTTTAAATTCATTGAACGTTCTCACTGTACCTGAAATGACATCAGGGGGGTTAGTGTGACGTCATATAGCAGGAGTAATTCTAGTGTGGGAACGAGACAAAGGTATACAGGTCGTTTAGCGCCATCTCTTTCCCACACTGGAATTGCTCCTGCTTTAAGACGTCATGGTAGGCCACCAGAAACGAATCCGTCAGACCAGAGACGGTTCATGTAGCATTGTAGCGGTATACAGAGTTCAGTTCATTCGTTTATTTTGACTGATGATGATTAATTACTTTTGCAGGTAGGTGTTTCTCGTTGCAGCTTCACACTCGGCTTAAAGATTAAAAATATCCACAGTGTTTTATTGTACGGAATGCGATTGCAAACGGAAATGAGTTTTTATTATGAGCGTCGGTTTTAATTGCACTGTTACAGTGTGGCAGGAATGAGTGAAAATAATCCGATAGTAGGTTTATGCTATTTGTAGACGTTAAAGTTTATAACTACTGGATACCGAGCTACTGGGAACTTAACTACTTACATAGTTTTTTATTGCAGTCTATTCCTGTATCGCCTTAATTAATGAACCAGTATTGTAATGATAAACATTTTATGCTAAAAGAATCGCGACTTTTTGCACGTCCAAAGCCGCAGACGATCAAACATTGAGTGAGTATTTTAATCAAAAGTTATTTTGTCTTTGGTTGGCGTTCTCTTTTCAAAATTATTTTTTTTTCAGCGCTGTCCAATTAAGGATAAAGCATACAGCCTTTAGGACGAGGGTATATTAGCGTTTGTCACGAAACTCGACAAAGGTTTTATTAGCTAATTTAACATAGCTCAGCTTTTTGCCGCGTAAAAGAAAATTAGTTGTATTCAGACGTCGCGGACGCAAAAAGTGACAGTAATAGAAGATTATAATGATGTTGTTACGTTGTTTGAAGCTTTGAGTTATTTTTTAAAAGAACAACTAATTGTGTGCCAAGGTTGGCGTAAGTTGAAGCGCTTTCCTATAAGCTACAGAAGAAAATGTGACCTGGATGAACACAAGGTGATAATCAGTTCTATTATCTTAATTATTCTAAATAGGCTACTCATTATCACTCAATAGGTTTTTGTTAGTATTTTTATGTTATTCCTAATTACTAAATGTGCACTGCATGCTGTCAAGAGGTAAAATCTAAATATTTGTTCGTAATATATCCATTAGCTACCTATATTCTTGCAAATAAATGTATCATTCATTAGATAATTCAAAAGATTTACAAAATGGTGCAAAAAAAGTTTCTTACGGTGGAACAGAAAGAAACTGCTTGTGTACACTCGAAAATAAATGGAAATAACAAAAGAAAATGAAAAGCTTCACGTTCTTATTTCAAGATTTATTTCTGATCTTGTTTTCTTTTATTTTGAGGAGCTCGTGGCTAAATGATAACAGCCGCTCGGGTCGATCTTAACGTTAAGCCGTGCTTGCCTAGGTTGGTCTGTGGATGGGTGACCACCCATTACATACTCTCGAATTTCCTCCGTGCCTCGGAAAGCACGTTAAGCCGTTGGTCCCGGCTGTCATTTGTAAATCTTTGACAGACGTTACAGTTACACTGACTACCTAGTCAGTGGCCCAAAAAATCTGACAATAACTTTACCATCGTATTACCCAGTGCTAACTGGGTTGTGGAGGTCAGATAGGCAGTCGCTCCATGTTAAGTACTGGTATTCAGATTGGAAGCCGACCCCAACACAGTTGGGAAAAGGCTAAGAACTAAGAAGATGCTAATAATGATGTTTTATTTCTCCAATTCGAGTCACTTACATTTTTATTTGCGATTTTATTTGTCTAATTTATTCTCCCCAATTCAAATTGCTTCTTGCTTCTTTTTTTAAAACAATGAGGGCTATCGTTTTTGAGCTCACCAGATGGCACCACTGTCGATTAAGGTCCTGTCAAAAATTCATTTTTTCTATTATAGAGTACCAATAACTTCAGGAAAAGTTTATTTTATTAAGTATAAAAACATAGTGTAAACTCCAGGTTCATATATTTACAATATTCTCCATAAAATTAGCAAGCATAAAATATTTAAAAATCATTTTATCTCCAAGTACTGAAAATTAAGATTCTAAGTTGCTACTTAAAATCTTCGAGTCTTAATTAATCAGGAATGGCCCAATCTAGACCACAATCGTGGTTATTTGTATAAATACGTGTTAAAAAAGCACGCAAAGCGTGAACTTTCTATGACATCTGACATTTCGGTGCCCCCGCGCTACACTAGCGCCTCTAGCGGCAAATTCATACGCGATAGCCCCCTTGTAATAGCCCAAAAACCAGAAAGATTATTCAGCTAGTTGGCACACTTGGCAGAGTTCCTTTGCCCCAAAAGAAGTCCATACGTCATAAGAACGCATACGTATCATTGTCAGACGAGCCATCAATCTTATGCCAGACGCTTACTAGACGATGTTATACAAAAGAAAGGCAAGAACAATGAGAAAGTGCATGACTTATATTTTTTGTACAGTAACATTATTGGACTAATTGCGGACTTATTTTAATGTTGTACGCTTAAATTAATGCAAAAACAAGTACAAGAAAATAGCATGTTCCGTAGCGATTACGCCCACTAGACCAACGCGATCAGAAAATTACAATTACACCTGAATAATAGAACATAATATACCTACTGTACACCAAAATTGAAACACAACTGTTGTACAATCTTGCTAATAGCTAATTCTATGGTTACAATAATTTTCTACAATCACATTTAAACTAAACAAAATTGAATGCTTCCATTTTAGACCACACATAATGCCGGGCTCACACAATGGTTTAGAACATTAGGGCGCGCTCACACGACGCGGTCAGAGCGCACCGGCGCCGACACCCCCCCCCCCCACCCCGCCCGCTTCCGGAATTCGCGCCAGATGCAATTTGTAACGTCCTCTCCATTGAAAATAGTGGTAAGCTGGATATGAAATAGAAAACCTAGTTCGTAGCACAGGAAATTATATGTAGGAACGCTTTGTGTGGAAGTGGGAATTAAATATCAAATGCGTTGTGTTACTGTTTGGTTCGGGACTTCGGGTAAATTCGAATCTAAAACGAAATACACTCACCGGCACGGAAACCTGGCCACTCGTGAATTTGCTGATTATTTGCATTGAAACATTTGAATTATTCACAATAAATTAAGGGTAGGTAGCCTAGGTGGATTCAATAAGTGTCTCGAATGATTAAGAATACATTATATTTTGGTCCATGGATCCGTTTGAACGTAGATACCTAACATTATTCAGTCGACCTACTACTAACACCCGCTGCTGCAGGAGATGGGGATTTTCGTAAACTTTATAAAAAAGTTAGGTACTTACTTTAAAATAAAGCAATGAAATCAGTCCATCGAAGATAGCTTAAATTTCTTGACATTTAATTTTTTACCTTTACACCAACAAAACGGCAGGTTCATTCTCAGAAAATCAAAAAAACAAGTTAACTTTATAGCTGGTTGCACGTCAGTGACAACAAATAGCACAGCTGGTATAAGATCGTCTCGAATACCGAACTACGTTAGGCCAGCTTTAAGTCAAAATGTTACCACAGACGTTCAACTGTGCCAGTTATTGTTTTAACAGTTCACACAAACATTGCCGTAAGACCGAACGAACGGCAATGTTCTAACATTCATCGAGTTTGCCGTAAGCTATAGCCAGGACAAAGGCTGAAGGAGCTGAGTCTAGACGAAGCATAAACTTCGTAGACGACATATAATATGCATAGAGTTGCGTGTAAATAAATATGGTTGTTAGTAGCTTTCAATGGCTGGTACAATAAATAAGGTGTAGCTAAAATGGCATCGTAGTGCTTCAGGGATGTTTGCAAATAATAATATTAATGGTTTTGCCGCCATTATTAGGAATAGATTCGCATCCCTGATGACTCGTGTTCGCGGCAGCACCAACAGTATTCTCAGTGTATTCGCAGGATTCCCCGATGTTGCGGAGGTGGATGCGGTGCTCCACGCTGAATTTTAATTTTATATATTCATCTGTGTCTGTACTAACACTAGAACTTAAGTAAAATTGTTACTAACCCTATGGACTCCGGTCTGAAATAAAAACTTTCTATTCTATTCTAAAATGATAGTCGAATGATGCGTTAGGAGGTGACACCCAGGAATGAAATTGTAGAAAAGACCACAAGTCTCACTGTCTCAATTAGGAAAAAGTTAATGCTGATGTAGTGGAAATAAGAGAACAGGGAGATCTCGTCCATGCTCTACAAAGTTCAAAAATTGGGCAGTTACCAGTATCTAGTGGATTATTTCTGAACAGTTAACTTACTTAATCATTTATTTATTTACTTTGAAACCAAGGAAATATAATCTTTGTTTACAACGATTGAAAACCAATTATGTACTTAAGTACATTTTACTCAAGACACAGAATTAGTAAAAACAAAAAAAGCTAGTTGGTTTTTTTTTGATGAAACATACCTACTTGCCCTATTCTTATTTTTAAAATTTTCACAAGCCTATGTTACCCGAGATAACGCAAAGATTCTAACGGTATCTACCAAATATACCGAAATCGGTTCAGGCATTCAGAAGTCATGGTGGTATAAAGAAACTGACAAACATACATATACATGAACCCTGAAAACATAACATTCCTTTTTGGGCAGCCGTGTGAAGAAGGTTAAAATTCTCTCATGAATCCTTCTCACAGTACACTTCTGACATGCATATAAAATCTCCTTCCATTCACCCACAAACAATACATACATTAGTTGACAAACACAAAAAGAAATCGGATCATGTGAAAAGTTTAGCAAACATAGTCAGACTTTTACTGTTACTTACGGGCTACCTTCCGTGATTGTTCATTATTTTGAGCTCCCGACATTTCGACGCTGTTGCAAGAGCCATGATCGCGGGATGTCTTATCGGGAACACAAAATAATGAACAATCACGGAAGATATCTCTTAAGTGACAGTATAAGTTTAGTTTTAAAACGTGAAAGTTTAAAACAAAACATTGTCGAACTCAGTCTCAAACATTTTACATTATTCAGTATAGACGACCATCATCCTGTGAATCTCATTGCAATTCTCATTTCCCGTTTTCAGTATCGAACGAGCATAAACTGTTGGCTATTTTCATTTGATACCATTCAGCTGTCGGCCAGTTCAGTCTACACACAAAATACTTGAATTAGACGTTCATTGTGCGAACAAATTGCCAATGGACTGGGTTCGTAGCTATTTAGATGTTTTGTTCGAGATCCAGGTGCGTTTTTGTTAAGGTGGATGCGCAAGGGTAGCCCGCGAAATTTAATTTTTCTTACGTTTATTGCAATTTGCAGGTCAGTGTCAGGTTGTATGTTGATGAAAATATAAATCGCGAAAGTAACACGTATGGAGTTACAGAATTATAATCATTCAAATCATCAATACAACCCTCCAAGTTCATATGATCCCAAAGAGTGACTTTTTCATGAAATTGCTATTGAATGGGGTTATATGAACTTGGAGGGCTGTATTGATGATTTGAATGATTATAAATTTGTAACTCAATACGTGTTACTGGCACGATTTATATTTTCATCAACATACAACCTGACACTGACCTGCAAACTGCAATAAACGTAAGAAAAATTAAATTTCGCGGACTACACTTGCGCTTCCACCTTAAACGGGTGCTATTCTTTGGACACGTAGGTAATTGTGTCGTTGATTGCAGTTTTTAGGATTAAATACTTTTTGGTAATCGACGGGTGATTTGGCTGTTGTTTCTTTTGTTTTGAAAATATGGTTGAGTTTTGCCGGTAAATGCATCTCTTTATAAAATAAATAATGGAAGAATGTTGCGATTATATGTTTAAACGTACTATGTAGCAGTTTTCTGCTACAGCATTAAACTTTAAATTGAAGATATTGTAAAAGAGCTGTGATACAATTTTCGTATAAAATAAAGGGCTTACGTCCGACTCGTCACTTCCGATTGGTCACCAAACTTTTTTCCATACAAGAAGTCCCGATTCGTCATCTATCAATCTATCTAAACCTACAATGGTTCCTTATTTAATTAAATTATTCTTTACACTATTCCATTAGTTACTAAGTGGTGCATTACTTTTTTGATCAACATTATACAGTGAAGATTCCACCTCTTCGTTGAGTAATATTAAATCCATCTTCTACACTACTCTTGCGCTGATGCACCTTATAGACGAGTGGATCCCAGACGTAATTTAAAATAAATGGTTTCGGAATAAAGTCGAAATAAAGAGAGTACGTTGATCCTCAAACGTAATACATTCGCAACGTTAAGAAACAAGGTAATGTTGGTAGTAAATAATCCCATTCTCGTGACGTAAGAGTACTTGTGAGGTTGAGTGGCTTGCTGGCCGACTCTCACCGTGCGAACAAGCGGAAGAAAAGACCAATAATCGATAATAATCGTAAACTAGCAGCAGTCATCGACATCTCGACTGAGCAAGCCAGCGCGCCACCGACCCGGCACAATTATAATATTGATTGAATCAGGAAATCGTTCCCCTCCAAGCAAAAGTATAAATAAATCAAAAGGACTCATCGGCGCGGCTGCTCCGTGCCTTATTTATTTAGACTCAATAAAAAACCTAAAGCGAGCGTCCATGTCCACGAATATAGTCAGTGGGGACGCCACGCGAGAGAGATGGACAGGACAATCTTACTATTGATCAGAAAGTCGTATAGACTTTTTTTGTTGCGATACAATTTGCAGGGCACGTGTGACACAGTTGCTTTAAAAAAATAGTAAATACTTTAAATACCCATATCAAAAGAACAAATCCGAAAACAAGCTGTATTTCTTTTCGCAAATTCTCATTTGAAAGTTAATGCAGTAAGCCGTATGTAATTGTTGCGGAGCTTTCGCTGTTAATATTTCAAAAGGTCCGCGTCCCGCATTCATATTAACAAAAGTTGGCAGACCTACTCGCCGCGCGCACATGCACCCCACACGGTCACACCTGGGACCGATACAGCAGCGACAAAATCATTATTCATCCCCGCACCAACTTTGGCCGCACAAAAACCATTCAAAAACTTGTATCCGAACGAAATCCGCATAAACAAATCTGCGTCAATTGAAAAATACGCGGCGAAGGAAAGCAGGCATACAATCTAGTACGGGCTTGTACTATTTATTTTGTGGTGCGGTGGAAATGGCGGGAAAGTTCATCGAAGGTGGCATGAATTTTCCCTTTATCATAGACTAAGCATCGATTAATTGAGGAAGTTTATTACTGTCATTATAATTTAAATTGCAATCCGACAATAGCTGCAAGTGTATAGTAAAAGTTTTACTAGTGTTGTTTCGATTCATGGAAATCTTACTGGATAATTATTAAAGATAGTAAAACCTTTGGCCTCTAATTGCCCAATTTGAGGTCTAAGATGCGCTTTCATGCCCGCAATTTGTTGATGGACATGACAAGCGCCCCAATAGCATATTATTGGGCATGGTTCCAATCTTGCACAAGCTGTGCCCATTATTAATATTCCTATCAACCTCTCCAACTAAGATAAATATGCTTGTAGGATCGCCATAATAGTTTAATGGATCATGGGTCTAACGTTAAGCTCACGATACTCGATAGCCAGTCAACGCCTTACCCGTTTAGCTACGCTTATGGTAGCAAGTTCACGAAAGTTTATCTATCACAAGAACAAAGGTTAACGCGATTATTATTGACCTCGTGTATAATAATAGCCGTTATACTTCAGTCAAAGGAGAACAAACAGTACTTGGGAGCAAGATGCTAATATAATTTGAGAGTTGCAAAGACTCCGAGAGAATAAACTTTATTTCTACAACGATAAGATGTACGAGTAAGTAGTCATCAGACATTTCATCACTTTAGTCCAGTTGCAACAAAAAGGGGAGTACATAACAATTGAGCATCGCATCGAAAATTTTATCTTTATCCACGGGTCCATGTTTTATGAACACTTTGTGTCGAAGTAAAGTTTATGACACGCCAACTCTTAATACAAATATAGCGAAATTTTGCATCGCGAGACAGTCAACTTTCGCTAACGAATATGGTCGTAGCGGGTTTTATTTCGAAATATATTGGCGCGGCACAGGGTTGCCATATGCTTGCTCCCTTCAATTGTTGACCATCTAGGGCTGTGTCTAAGTTCACAGTACTTGAACAGTTGGTTGTTGTTTTTGGTATATCAAGATTGTATTGTTTGCATACTGATTTGGTGACAGTTATTTTCGGTAGGTGAGAAATTGTCCCTGGGAAGTCTACTGGGTTTCTTACGATCCTTACAAGGACACCCATGGCCCTGTAGATGGATTAGATTATAGTCATACTTTTAATGCAATTTTCCATAATTATTCAGTTACCCTTTGAAAACTCTTGTCGGTAATTCACCGTTATTTTTCTTAACCTAGGTGTAAAGTTCAGAAATAGCACAGAAACATTCAAAATGTCTACAATATTTCTTATTTAATAGCCAGCGTCAACATAAACCACGGTCTATAAATTGAACAAACTAAGGTGTAACTGTTTTACTGCATAACTAATCAAGACTAGTTAACGCACTAGTTAGTGGTAAAATAATTGAACACGTGTCCTAGTTTATTGAAAACTCATGTCATCCTACAACACTGTTTTTTTACATAATTATAGATATTTTAAATGTAGCATTCTTATTCATAGCACAAGTTACCGAAACTAACAGGCAAACCCACAAACTCATTTTTGGATTGGCAACATTAGCATATAAAAGGCAAGTTCTCCCCGCTAAACAGTTTCTATTGACATGAATCAATACGAACAAAACAATTTAAATACACCGTACGTAAAGTCAGAAATAAATTGTTGAGCAAAATTAAAATTATCCGAATATTCAAACACCAAAATGTATTTTTGACAGTTGTATGGCACAACTATACTATGATAAAATTACGTCGACTTTTCAACATGCTAAACCATTCATTACTCTGACTGTACACAACTGTCAGCCCTATAATCAGATGATATCTTCACGTTGCTCAAGTGAGCTTAATTGATCAGGGCTAATTACCAGAGTTGTAAGACCAATATATTGACAAAGTAATCGACGTCGAACAGTTTATATAGATTTTCGATCAGTTCGCTGTTAAGTACAGCTATCGAAAAGATTGTGATTGATAAAAAAAATATTAAACAGACTGTTGGATTAAAGTTGATATCATTGCGTAGTAATAATCGACCAATAAGAACTTGGTATAACATTTTTTTTAAATAAACTGTTTGGAAAAAACGTATTCTTTAATTCTTGTAATAATTTTAAGTAGAGGTTACAACCACGCTAATAAAATCTGACGTAATTTTTTTTAATTACAAGTATTGAGTGTGGGATATGAGACGGGTATGATAAAGAGACGAATTGAATTACAAGGCAAACCAGCAAAAAGTAAAGCTGACAAGCAAGAACTTTCAAGCCTATACAAGAACACAAATAAACTTCTCAAAAAAGACTACAAAAACCATAGGATGAGAATAATAGAAACCAACCTACTAAAATCTGGAAGCCAAAAAAGAGCGTACAAAGAACTTAACACCAACAAAACATGGATACCAAAACTAAGACCAAAAAATCCCCAAAAAAGAACGCAAACAAGGGAAGATATTGTCAAAATAGCCTCAGACTTCTACAAAGACCTCTATAGCCACCAAAGCCGGAATGAAAAACTAACACCACCTGAAAAACAAGAAAAAATTACAAAGCCACCACCAACGGTCAAACCTTTCGATGAACCTGAAATAATAATGCAAATAGATATACTTAAACAAGAAAAAAGCCCTGGACACGACAATATACCAAGCGAAGCTCTCAAGCTCGGGAAGTTTATTCTGGCTAGCCCGCTCACAACTCTTTTTAATAAAATCCTCGAAGAACAGAAAGTGCCCACAAAATGGGCTGAGTCCAGAATAGTACTCTTGTACAAGAAAGGAGACCCGTCAGACGTAAGTAATTACCGGCCTATCAGCCTTCTGCCGTCTATCTACAAACTATTCGCAGCCTGCCTAAATAAGAGAATTGGGCCAGAAATTGAAACACACCAACCAGTAGAACAGGCCGGCTTTCGAAGAGGTTTTTGTACCATCGACCATATTCATACCTTAGAACAGGTCATCGAAAAATTCCAAGAACTCCAACAACCCTTATACTTGGCTTTTATCGACTACGCGAAGGCCTTTGACTCCATATCCCACGAAAGCTTATGGCAAGCGCTTAACAATCAAGGTATACCAAAAATGTATATAGATATCTTAAACGATATCTATAACAAAAGCGTAAGTCGCGTAAAGCTAGACCGGCTGGGGCCAAAAATCCGAATATGTAGAGGCGTAAAACAGGGAGATCCGTTATCACCTACAATCTTCATATCTGTTCTACAACACATAATGCAAGACTTAAACTGGAACCAAAAAGGGATTAATATTAACGGAAAATACCTCAGCAACCTTCGATTCGCAGATGACATAGTTCTCTTCTCAAAATCATCTAGCCAATTGGAGGAAATGATAGCAGAATTATGCGAGGTTAGCAACAATATAGGATTACAACTTAACACAGCCAAAACAAAAGTAATGACTAACGCTGTTCAAAATCCTATACTAGTAAATGAAACACATAGACTAGAGTATGTGGAAAACTACGTATATTTAGGAAAACGCATTTCTTTCAGCAATTCGAGAAACAAAGATGAGATTGATAGGAGAATCAACTCAACATGGAATAAGTTCTGGAGTTTAAAAGAAATACTAAAGTCAAAATTACCCTTAAAATTAAAAAAGAAAGTCATGGACTCATGTCTGCTACCCTGCCTATCTTACGGTTCTCAAACCTGGATTTACAATAACTATACACGAGACAAAATACAAAAATCCCAACGCGCGATGGAAAGAAGCATTCTGAATTTAAGGTTAAAAGATAAGCAAAAATCAAAAAACATACGCAAGAAAACTAATATAATAGATGCTCTTCAACATACGAAACGCCTGAAGTGGAAGTGGGCTGGACACGTAGCAAGAATGACAGATGGAAGATGGACACAATTGGTAACTCAATGGCAAGGCCCAAGCGGCAAGAGGGCCAGAGGCCGCCCGAGAGAACGCTGGGCAGATGAAATAAAACATATTGCCGGAACAGACTGGACAAAGCAAGCGAAGGAGAGAAACTCGTGGAAACAGTTGGAGGAGGCCTATACCCAACAGGGGCCTTAACAAAAAAAAAAAAAAACCTATCAATAGAATATTTTGTAAAAGTGTAATGTATCGTGAAATGTAGGTAATATTAAAGAAATGCTAAATTAAAAGAAATGTTAAATGTAATGCTAATATTTTATGAAATGTTATAAATCGCATGAAATGTAAAAAAATAAATGAAATATATATATATATAAATATATAATAATGTACTAATGCTTTCTTAAATGTTTTAAATCGTATGAATTTGTTAAATTAAATGATAAATGTAACTTTAAATGTAATATGTATATGTTTGATGAAATGTTAAAAATGTAATAAAATATAAAGAAATACTAAATGAAATGTAAATGTGATGAATAGTTAAATGTATTGTTACGTATCAATGAAATGTTAAAGGTAATGTTAAATGAAATGTTAACTCTGAAGTGTATCCTACAAATTGTAATTGTTAAGGAAAATAAAGGCTAAATTATAAATTATTTATTGAGTGTGGGAAAAGAACCAACTACTGGCCAGTGAAGAATAAAACATTTTACAAAAATAAGCATTTATGATGACTTTGTGCTACAGTGATATTTTGGCTATTTAATGATATTTAATATTGACAAGAGCCGCCCTTGTGGTAAACATTTATGAAAATTTGTTCGAAAAAATCAAGATGGCGGCGCGGCGGCGGCGGCGTTGGTTCCGATTTTGGCCTCGACTCACATCCTTGTTGTACAACCGACTATAGTGAAAATTATTTTCTCATAATAAAATCATAATTCATACAAAATTGACAAATAAAACGCAATAATTTAAATGTCCATTTTCAAACATTTTTATGCAAACAACCTAAACAACCTACTAGTCCAGTCATAACGTCGGAAAAAACGACAAAAATTATAAATACTCGTAATGACTGCAGACTTTAACAGTTTTCAAGGGTTTACTTTCTAATAACATGTAAATATAAACGATGAGGCTTCACGTAGGGTCCAATTTATGAACTTTGTACTCACAAACACGGCAGGATTTATTCAGGGACTGCCTTACCTGCAACAGAATAATAATAATAAGTATTACAGTTATCATAAGCGAAATAATTTAAGCACAAGTGTAATAATAAACGCATTTTTACAGGCGTCATAATTTAAGCACATTATAAAAGGGTCATCTTATGACTTCATTAGCAATATTTCTTGAGGAATTATAGGGAATTTACAAGTTTTAATTATTAATAAGTTACCAAAATATACAAATATGTTTCATTTATTATTTGGTAGATTAAAAACCTTGCTTTATGTTACGCGAGAAGTTTAAAAATGTAAGGGATCTCGACATGCAAACTGCTACCACGAATTCGGTAGGTATTGGGTCTAGAATCATGTGCTGAATTAATTGATAACAGTTTGAGCATCCAAATACAGTCAAGTTACCACAAACTGTCAAATTTTTCCAAATTATTTTAAACCATAAAATGTTGATGGTTAAGTTCAAAATCGAATGGGACAACTTGACAGTTTGTAGTAACTTGATGCGCTGGCGACTGTACTACTGAGTTCACTGACGGTCTGCCACGTTTCACCCTTATGCTCTATGTAATAAGGTTGAAAAGTGTTCGACCGTTTGAACTCGGGAGTACCTTACACCCTGTATTTACATGCCACAATAATTTCGAATATCCATTCCTTGCATGTTTCTTCCTTCTCATTCTTTCTATTTACTTAATGCTGTAAGTACCAAAATTCTCTAACATTTAATAGTGAAATAAATACTTAAAACAATGATAAAATGATTACACAAACAGTTTCACAAACAACTAGCCGACTAGCTCTTATATAACAATTAATATAATTTATACAGGTAGATCCCCACTTTAGCCCTTTAATAATAAAAGCTTACGAGCATAATAGCCTCACAAGAGGCTAACATATTTCTAGCTTATAGCCATTTGCAGCCTGCGAGCATTTTACGAGAACCTAGGCAAGCTGTGAAAAATGTGGTAATCAAGGTGAATCCTAGACCTCCATGTGCAGGGAGGTTTTATTTAATGAACATTGAGATTAGAGGGAATATATTGGTATTTTTCCTAAGTAGGATGTGTTAAAGAAAGGCGACAAGAGACATTTATCTATACAAAATAAATAAAATTGAAGTGTCTGTCTGTAATTTCGAAATTATATAAAGTAAGTACTTACAAAAAAAAAAAAAAAAACTTGTCTGTTTATTCCGACTAATCTCCGAAAGCGCTGGACCGATTTTGGCGAGACTTTTACTGGCAGATAACTGATGTTATAAGGAGTAAATTAGACTGATAATTTTATTTTAGAAAAAGAATTAGGGTTCCGTGCAAAAAACACCTAGAAATTGTTAACAAAATCGGATTCAAATACTCGTAGGAAAGTAATATTTATATACTTAATAATTTTACGCAAACGAAGGCCGCGGACAACAGCTAGTTTAAAATAAATATCGGTATATACCTACCTAATTACCTATTGAAAAAATGCCTAAGTATATCATACGGAAAAACAATGATCATCTTTTTGGTCTAAGCTGTCTTACATTTGTAAATTGCCTATTCATGTTCTGCAGATCTAGACGGAACTTTCGGCGCTTGGGTGATAATGACAGGTGAGCGCTTCTGGTCAAGATTTGTGAAATGAGTTGTAACAAGATGGCATAGTGTTTTAAATTTATAATATGCCAACTTTACAGGCACTTTTTGAAAGTTTCCTTAGCTATGTAAGTTGCCCCTGCAGCCTCACGGACCCAGTGACCTAAATTGAAATACTCATCTTAATACACCACCAACTGCTAATTTAATAAAGCTTATATTATAAAATGAAATTCATATCGATGTAATTCATGTCGATGTAATAAACAGAAGTAACGGCTTGCGCACGCGTCGTAAGAATAAAAATTATAATAATAACATAAATCATGGGACCGCACACCCTGCACTCGGTTTTATTACACAGATTTTATTTGACAAATTATTAAGTTATAGTGGTTGAAGTGAGATGCTCTGGCAGTGTGGCACATTTGGCAAAATTAGGTGTGGTTATTGGCTATATCGAATCACTCATTAAATAAGTCATCAGGAGGCCTAAAATGGCTGCTTAATCAGAATCATAATATGAATCACGTTAAAAATTTAAAACTCCTAAAATGGACTTTGTGTTCATAACCATAAAGACCATTTTAAGAATTTTAAATTTTTAACGTGATTTATATAAAGCAGCCATTTTAGGCCCCCAGTTCATCACTCATCAACATTCTTTCTTTTTCGTGTGGTTAGTGCTTTACCTGGTGTCAGAGTTTTTATGCTGCTCATTGGTATATTGGTTGTATATTTAAGTTAAGGTATTTACCTATGGGTGTTTGATTCTTGAAATAAATGGATTATTATTTTTATTATTGGGCCTCTGTCTCTGGCTTGTTATGCCGTCGTCGGGAAATATTAAAAAGATTATAAGAACTGATGACAACTCGAAACTATTCTACCTACTACTTACCATAGTGGTGAAATCGACGACATATCGTACATCTTTTACTTCAGTTACAGTACAAAGCTCATTGCAGAATATTATTCAAAGTTTACATCTCAATAATTCTTTGAATCAAAGCCAAAATTGCAGTACCTACTTACCTACTATCTCTATAGCCGCACTGAAACTGAATAAAGATAAATCATGAAAACCAATCGCATTACACTAAAATTGAAGGATCAATTTCATTGAGATTGATCAATCAAAAGTTTATCTATGTACACACGGCTACACATCAAGCTATACATTTCCAGTATAAGTTGACCTCGCATTGTAAGGAAATCCTATACAATGCGAGATCAGCATAAACTGGAAATGTATAGCTTGATGTGTAGCCGTGTGTACTCGTATATGTACAGTCACAAGCATACAAGCATGAAATATAGCAAATTTCAAATACTGTTTTCTGCTAAAGTATTGAATTAAATTTTGAGATAGCATCACGAGTATAGCATCTTACGTGTGGTATTATGAAATAGGCCTCATCTATCATAATTTTACGAGAAAAAATCTTTTTGTTTGGAAGGGGCACCGACGATAAAACGGTTATTCAGTACATACATTATTCTGAACCCTACTGACTGGCTATCTAGTCGTCAGGTGTTTTCTTCAAAACTGCTGTACCTACACGGTCAAAATGTACGGAACAGATGATTAAAAAAAAAATACTGATGACAAATTTCTTTTACATGGTAACAGTTTTATCGTAGGTGTATTCTTCCTCGGTGTATTCTTCCAACCTGTATACATAAATGGTGTAACAAGAACCTTAACGAAGCCGAAACGACCCTCCTCTCCCCGTCATTGCGATAATTTTTTGTTCTAGACCATACCTGGGAACCTTTTAGTTACCGAGATATTGGAGGTCAAAGTTCCAACTTTTTCACAAGTTTAAATACATGTTTTAATGTAAGATATTTGTTTTAAACACCTCCACGACCCCCGTACTATTCAATCCATCCATCAGCACAATGTTTTTATTGCGTTTCATTGAGTCCTACCATAAAACGAGATTTTACACCCCAAAAAAAAACTCGTTTTCCAGCAATAATTTTTGCGTAAAGTTACTCAGTTTGATGTACAGAATGCTTGGTTGACGGCTTCGTGAAGGGTCCTGTTACATCCTGTATACAGCTCATGACCGTACATTTAGAGCTTTACGAAGTTAGGTATCCATATAGAGCGGTCATACCCGATCGCCTTTATCCATTTATCCGAATGTCAGACGAAAAATAAAGACTAGTCTAACAGTAGTTATCTTTAATCGCTTAATCCGTTTTATCTTAATGAATCCCTCTCTACCACTTAGTAAGTTTCTTTTATTTTTTGAACAAATAACGTTACCGCAGATCAATTAGTGACCAAAGACTTTTGAAAAGATAGTATTTTTAAGTACTAACCACTTTAGATTCAAGTTTGCTGCAATTAGTAGATATCCAATATAATGTATTTTTGTCACGAGGGTACAATTTTGAAGGTAATCATCTATACTAATATTATAAAGAGGTAAAGTTAGTGAGGTTGTAGGGAGTAATCTCTGGACTTACTGAACCGATTTTGAAAATTCTTTTACTAATAGGAAGCTACATTATCCCCGAGTGCCATAGGCTATATTTACAACGTGCCCGTAGGATAATTTCCGAAAAAAAACGCGAGCGAAGCCGCGGGCAACAGCTAGTATCTCATATTCCTATTTTGGTTTTTATCGCGAGTAGATTACTAATAATTATTCTGTGCCGTGGGTTTTTTAAAATCAAATAATTAAAAAGAACAAAAACGAAGTAAGTACAGAATACGGATATAATAAAGTATTCAAGGCGATTTTCAATTTTCCATGGACTCATTTTTTTTCATAATTGTCGCTTCGTGAGCATTCTCCTTTCAGGGCAAAAAGCGTTTGCAACGGCATTAGTTTCAAAATGAGACCAGTCAAACGTAAATTTTTCATTTTCTTAATCTTTTATAATAAAACCGTCCAAATAAATCCTAAGTTCCAGCCTGTTTCTTCACTAAAAAGTTTAATCAAATTGAAATCCAAGACTTCAGAATTAATAAAAAGGCCGAAGGGATTAATGTCTCCAAGCAGAAAATTATATTAGATTGAATAAGATGAATTACAAAATACTTTAAAAAAGCTATCCCTTATTATTCAATAACCTTTTGAAAGAAAAAGTTACAGTGCCATATAAATGTTTAATTTTTTAATTATGTTTTCTCAAATACGAATTTTCTTATTGAAAACAATCATCTTTTTTTAGCTAAGAACTGAATGTTTGTATTACTTTTATGTACGTCTACGGTACTAGCCAATTTATCATAATAAGGCCCAAAAGAAAACATGTACAAATCCGGCCAAGTGTATTTACCCAGACCACAAAGTTCAGTATTTACGAATCGCGAATCTCAGAAAGCTGTTGCTAACGATCCATACGGGAACCCGTTTACTACAAAATAAAATAAAATCGGAGGAACGCAATTCATGTAGGTACTTGATGCACGACATTTTGCAGGCAGCCAACCAAATCGCCTAGATTTTTCCAGCGAAACAGACTTTAAATTGGCAAATAAGTCCCGAGGATGTGTGCATTTACAAGTCCGAGACGAATAATGGACCACTTTTCAAATGCAAAGTAAGTATTTTTTTTCCAGAAATGAGAATAATTTCTAAGTATTCATTCAAATTTTAAGAACGTACAAATAGGTGTATTCGAAACATTTTACTATCAAAATAATTACCCACTCAATAAACGGTAACGCGGTAGGCACCGGAGATGGCGGGATGATCTTGACTCATTTTTAATTGATTAGCATTAGGTCAAGAAATGTGGGAAGAAGGAAAGATCTTCGCTCCAGCAATCCGAAAATATAAAAATAGCAACGAAAAAAACTAAAGCAGCTTCAACCCCAAAAACAATCTCACTAATCTACTAACTACCTTCAGTTAACGAACCTAGACCGGTATTAATTTAATCCGTCGGCCCTTTATCCGTCTAACACAGCACTGTACACTTTCTCAAGGCAGAAAGTGTACAAAATATGTGTAGCGAATAGCACCGCGCCTAGACTTGCGACGTGAAAATGATTTACGTAGTCGAAGAAGGAAAAGCAACCGATTTCCCCCGAACATAAACCCGACGGGTCCCGATCCCAACCTAAAAGAGTTATAAGCGAATCACATTTTTCCATTCGCTGAGATATTTTGCTGAGTGATGTGCGCAGTCCTTTCTTGTGGAAGTTAATAATGAGATGTTTGGGGGAATAAATCACTGGTTACTGTATTTCTGTACCTCTATTAAGACAAATATATATGTTTTGATCAATGAATAATAAGTCAAGTTGATAAAGATTACGAAAGATCAACACCTGCTCTTTAGAAGATTTTAGTACCAATTTCTATGTGCATTCATATTATTAGTTTGGTAAATGCCAATATATTTATTTCTGATATAAAATTTTGAGTGTCTTGAATTTATTATCTAAGCTTTAAACGACTTAAAAAGACTTTAATGTCCGTAAACCACATTATTTTAAAATGCTTATCACCTATTACTTATACAAAGATAACCCCTGTGACACTCTTAGCTTATTTTAATCAAACTGCGTAATACTATTAACACATTTTTTTTGTATTTTTCACGCATTTGATCCCAGAAAGGTCAGGGCGAGGTATTTAACACAACACCCACAGTTTGTCATTAACACGTTGGTTGAACCTATTGTTGAGAAAGAAAATTCCGTGGTACCATTTTCTTTTTCAAATGTACTCGTAAATTTAACTAGAGTTCACAGATAGATATAAATAGCAACTGATCAAGGCGATGACGGTGGAACGTGCTTGTCTCCTTAAAAAAAATGGACGGTATTAAGTTTTCAATTAGTTGTTCAGAGTTTTGAGTTTGTTATAATAAAAATATTAATTATCTAAGTGTAATTTTTACTTCTTAAGCAAATACTCGTAGCACTCAAAAGCATTGAAAAATAGTCTGCCAACGTCTTTAAATTAAACCCAGGATATATCTATCCATATCTACTAACAGATATAACTAATTCAATTTCTCCATGGTCAGTCTATATCCCATAAACAAATATGGCGACCAGGAACACGTTTTTAGTTCATAAACCAACTCATTAGGGTGCTAACCGCGGTCAACGGGCGACTTTCCCCGCTGATCTAATATCAATTAATTCTAACTCTTACTTTACGTTTATCGACGGTGTAATTGAGCCCCAGTAATTATCAGCTACCGTAATACGCGCCACGCCTGTACACTTACGTGCATAGTTATTAGCTAATCTAATTTGACAATTAATTGGGGTTCGTTTGTTTTGGGTGTAAAAGAGGTTTGCTAATATTTTTTTTCACTTGCTTTTCTTGTCGGCCTAGCCTACCACTTCGTGTCCACACGATAACACGACCATGTTATTCCTCATATCACGTTGGTTTTCATTTATATTTAAACCATCCTTAAGATAATTTGTCCCTGGTTTATATAAACAATATTATAGACAAAAAAACCCGGTACAAATTACTGAAATTACCAATTATTAAACTAATTAACTTACATTATCCTAAAGGCATCTCGAATTCTTGTTGTTCTGTCAAGTCATAAAAAAACTGTGAAGCAGCCGGGGCGGGCCACTAGTGTTTCATTAATAGTTTTTCTTGTATTGTTTCGATGTTTATTTTGATAATTGCTTTTCTTTTCCTTAACCAATGATACAAAAGCCTAAATCAAAAAACCATAACAGTATCTAAGTGAGAAAAAGTATAAAATAATATCACGCGTTCCTACATTTATCTGTATCAGTTGACTGGAGAAGGGCGATAGCCGACAAAGTAAAATATAACGGCCATCAATTAACTATAAACGCTTCTAATTATAAGTAGTTAATTATCGAACCTTCTGAAGTGAGAGAATTTGAATAACATGAGATCGGTTATTATCCAAAATCACTTTATATTATCAGAAATCATCCTCTATCGAGCAATAAAATCGTGAATACATTTTAATAAATTATCATTTAACGATTATTTTTAAAGTACAGTCTACAAAATGACAACATTTTTTTTAATGTAATGATGTTTTCTACGATTTATGGAAATTGAAAAAGTCATTTTTAAGAACGGTTTTCATGATTGGTACGTGATTTTAGTGTAATTTTCTATTACCGCTGAGTTGATTATGATTAAATACAACGATAATAACTGTAATTGCAATCATTTTATCATTCAAAATGATTATTAATTCGTCAGTTTATTGAATTTGGATTTGTTTAAGTGCCATTTATTTTAATAAGAAAATAATCATGGAATCGTAGAGTGGGAGGAAGGTTTTCACCATACTTAACGTTGGTTCATAAAGAATGAAACGTACGCAAACTTAAATTTCGTTCCGTTAACCTCAATTATGTTTCAAATTGCAGCGTTGCGGTATTTTCACGGTACGGGGAGCTTTGTTTACCCACTGCTGCCAATTTATAGGCACTGGCTCTCGCTGCATGCACTGTAGTGTACTTCTCTTTTGGGATATAATGTCCGCAATGGAAACTCGATACATTAGGTTTTGAGGACGGTTTTATACTCCATCGCTTCACTTATGTGTTCATTTATTGTTTTTGTGGGTAAATAAAACTGCAGTTGCGATTTAGCATTGTTTAAAGCTGGGATAAGAAATTCACGACGCTTGTTTTTTCTAATATCAGAAATAAATATGTACCTACTGGTATTTACCAATTTATTAATGCACACGGAAACTAAAATGAAATAGGTACTAAAGAGCAGATGTTGATATTTTGTTATTTGCTACACTTTATTTTAAATATTGGTTTTGTGTGCAACATTTTCGGTATTTTCGGTGAGTATTCCAAATCTAAATAAATAACGATGCTCTGTGCTGAACCTTAATTTACCTAATATTGACAGTCGTCATACTCGTACATATGGTTGGCATTTGTTTGAACGCTCAAATCATTAAAATACATTTACAAAATCTAATCTGGTAACTTAGTAGGTATTTGTACGTCTTATAAAAAAATCCTAAGTTTCCTAATTTAACTATGACATTATGTAACAATGGAAATATTAAAACCAAACACAAAGAGGTCAAATCTTTCTATAATAAATGCAAATGAAGCGAACAATAAAAACTGAAGACCGCGTTAAAGGGAACATCAAAATTTATTACAAATATCAACTCCGAACTGAATTCGGGGCTCACTCCGGAAAATCCAATAACCGAAATGAAACGAGCAAAATTATTCCTGTAAAGAAGATTATTGCGAGCAAAGCCGACGGAAACGTTAAGTGTTCGAGTTGCTTCACGACTAATGTTAAAATCGATATAGGGAAAACTTGGCTTCTGTCCGCGGTTTCCGCCGTGTGGAGGGTGGAAATTATCCCACAGGAATGCAGTACCGGGATAAAGATATCCTATGTCTTAACCTAGACCTAGGTCATGGTGTACCTCTGTGCCAAATTTTATCGAAATTCATACAGCCGTTAAGGTAACAACCAAAGGAAGAGGTGACACACAAACGAACAGACAAAGTCACTTTCGCATTTACGAGTATAATGTTAGTATGGCTATAGATAGATTCTTGCGTTTTCTTGGAGTTTTTTTACACTTTAAAATCTCTATAAATCTTTGCAACTCCCTCTATAAATCTAAAGTTATAGTTATAGAACCTGTATAAAAGTTGGTTGCCGTGTCTCGTCAGCAAAATTATTTATTGCTGTAATGCAGTGCTGGGTTCGTTCTCCTGCTACGAAGTGCTGCCTCAACGAACTAAAGGGGTAAGCGCTAAGTTCAATTTTCTATAGTTTTTGCAATTAGCACGTCCAATCTTGTGTCTTTAAATGTCATATAAAGTCCAGTCAGTACCAGTTTTGAGTATTTAATACGAGTTCTAATATCCGTATCGCCTCGCATACATCAATGCAAATGTTCAGTACACTACATTAAACAGTTATTTACATGATTTCAGCCGTATTTCCGCATGTTCTCGAAATTACACGCATTCGCTCCCGAGTAGTAGTCTACTCTAAATCAAAACAAACCGGAAAAACAAACACTGTAGTGACGTGTTTCGAGTGGGAAAAAGTAAATAACAATAAGAAGAGACTACTTAGTGTGGGGTGCGTGGATACCCCAGGACTTTTGAGCACCCCGGCACCCCCAGTCATTCGTCACATGTGCAGTGACGGTGGGATGGCTGTTCGCTCGTATTTGTGCAGTCCATTGTCCGTTATATCATTGGAGGGAGATAAAAAAGGATTCGGGATCCGTGTGACGAAAAAAGGGATCGCTGTAATAGAACTCTTAGTGGAACTGTGAAATCTAATATTGGTATTTTGCTTTTAGAGGTAATGGATTTTACCGAAGATATGATTATTGTTAGTGGATTTCTTTATGTTCTAGTGTCTAATGTCCCGATGACACACTTTGCGAAAAAATATCATTCGTCACATCAATAAAATGATTGATTAAAATACTGTTTGAAACGTCCTCAATTGTCTTCAATTGAGGACTTCATTCACGTTTTCGCATACAATTCACATTGTTGCTCAAAAAATTCTGCTCACTGCATCCTGACAAAAAAGATAAAAATTTATGATTCTCGATCAAAGACAAAATAAAAAAGTACATGAATTCCGAGCTTTGCTGCTACAGACAAAATGAATTCGCAGTAAACGTGTGTAGGATAAGAATGTATGCAAAAGTTGACCGTCTGAATTTTGGAAACAATTTAGCGCGCGCTTCGGCCAGTCTAGCCGACAACACGGACTAAACACTGGGGAAAACTCCAGCATTGAGTTTCCGGCTAACTTGCATCGTCATTACCGGAACAACCTAGCCAACTTTTAGCATAATGTCATATTAATTCGTTGGATAAACTCTTTGTCTAAAGATATTAGCGAGTTTAATTATTTTAGCGCACTGAAGATAATGTTGTTTAATCACTTTATTATCATAAATAGGGAGTAGAATTATGTTTGCGATTCTCATGATATTGGTTCTGATTGGATGGAGGCGCAAAACGGCTTTGGGACCTCACAGTATTGTTAGTACAAATCAGACTTTTATATCAGCTACTGATGATATGATTAAATTAATGTACACCGAGCTTAGTTTCATATAAATGACGGGTATGACAGTAATTAGTACAAGGTCACAACTGAAAATAATGGACTAAACCCAACCCAAGTCAATTAAAAGGAACATAATAATGTTGACAATGTTTTTACACAGCTGCGCGCAATTTAACCCTCACAGTGCTCGCTGCGGCACAAAGATCCGCGAGGCACTCAAAACATCCGAATTATCCGCACAAACTTGCCACCCTCGACACATGTCCGTAATGATACGACATGTCAACCCCCCAGACGCGTGTGAAATGAGCGCACTTCAAACGGAGCCCCAACACCCCTCCTCGAATGCATTTAGTTGCAGGTGCTTACAATTTTTCTTCTCAGACAAATTCGAATGGAGTTGTTACGTCTTACGGAGGCCGTAATATCCTTGTGGGTGTCGCTGTAGGGTACATTTTTCTTTCATGTGTAAACGCTTCAGGGGTCGTTTCTTTTGAAGAATAATGATGTCGTTTTAAGTGGTTCACTATTTTACGTGTATCGACATCATTATTTGTTAAGTGGAGAAAACATTTGTTTTGTCTCGCAACAAATGAGATTTGCAAGAAAACAAAGAGGTTTTTAATTAGGTTTGTTGTTAATGCCATCAAAATTAAAATCTCAGTCAATTCAGAGACATTACAAAAGAAAATACAAAGCATCGAGTAACAATTGAGAGAATCTGGCAAGAGCACTGGAGTCAGACGTTCATTAGCATAATAAATACGTACCCACCGGTGCACTTGAAACGGGCATCGTCTCGAGAACACGGGAACAACTATTTGTCTGAAGCACCTCCGCAGTCTTGTTCATGCTAATTTTCATTTTACGAATTGCCTTGTATGCAGTACCTTTGAACGTTTCTAGGAAATAAGATACGCATTTGAACGTTACCATGACTCAATCGTGTAAAAGGCTGAAAAGCCTTTAGATTATAAGTAGGACTTCTGCAGTATATTTGTATATTATATGTATAGTGAGCTTACAAATGGATTTAACACCACCAATAAAGTTTGACGTATAAAGCTACACGAGAGTTATAGCAATGTCAAGTATCATAAGCATAACGATGACTGATTTATGGACTGTCCCACAAAAGCAAGGAGAAACTAATATTTAATATTATTAGTCGGCTGCGGTTCAGATTCAGATTAAAAGGCAAGTAATATAATAGCTCAGTTATACCAAGAGGAAATAAACCACGATCTTTTTTACATCCACACATGCGGAAAATAAATATGTAGTGTTATTTCTATAAATAAGTTGCAGTGAGTATTAGTGCAGCGTAACGCGTTATTAAATTCTGATTTATCGTCGTGTGGCGCGGGTAGATACGACCCGCCTGCGTTTTATAGGGTTAGAGAGGACGCATTCTTCCTAGTCGGGTTTTTGCGCAAGATTAATTTGTAAGCGAGAACTTTTCTATTCTCTTTGGCTCTGTGGAAGCGATGTTCTGGAAGTAATTTATTCTCTCTACTGGTACTAAAGTATTGTGGTCGCTTGGAAGTTTGAATGTTTTCTTCGAAGTCAAGTAAAACATGAACTACGGAGTGTTTACAGAATAATAATTTCTGTTGTATTGCGGAAAGGCTAGTTCACAACTAACCAAAATATTACCAACATATCAAAATACCAATTCAGATAAACAAACATACATTTTTCATTTTACAAACAGAACATCGAAATTAATTCAAAAAATGCTAAATTACTCCACAAATATCAATAACCGACAAGCTGTAATTAATAAACGAAAGCAACAAATTAATATGCTATCAACAGCTCCTAGTTTCAATGATCAATACGCGATTGTGTAATTGCGGTGTAAGCAACTAGTGTAATTATAATCAGAGTTTAGAGGCGGACACATCTGCCCCTGTTCATATGATTAATTTCGTATCGAACCGGTAGCAGAAACTAGTATTTGCTGATGTTTTATTTATTGAGAAGCCTCAAGATTTATTGACTTTCGCTGCCAAGAAGCGCGGTAGAGTTTGATCTGTTTTGGGGTCTAAGTGTACCCCAGGCCTTTTAAAACATTTGTCAGATAATCTCAAAATATTAAAACTATTTATTTATTTTCTATCTACACACAATTTTCAATAAAAACGAAATAAAATTGACATTAAAATCATATCTGCTTTCAAAACATTTAATTCCATTTTAATGGACTTATCACAATTCCCGTAAAATAACTATCCCATAAACGTGCACCTTTTACTATTAAACTGCAGTAAACCTGTTTTACAACACATGGGTTGAAATAAACCCAAAATTATCACCGAGATAGTAGGTAGCATTAATTAGACGCAGAAGTGTGTAAATACCAATTTAGTTCGGGTTATCGAACATCGCAAGCGCAGGTCAAAACGATAATATAATAGTTTGTTTGTGACTTTTTATACCAAACTCATTTATCACTATTTCCAAGGTGGTCTATTAAAAATGCTTTTAAGCCCAGTAATTGAGCAAACAGAATTAAAATCGCGGTGAAAGCGATAAATTGGTTGAGTTGCCTTAATGCGTTTTCGTATATCATTATGGTGAAAATATTACGATAAATCTTTTGATTGGATTATGTTTATGTCAGCCATTATGATATTAGCATCAATCAAAGATTATATGATGTCTGGAGAATCTACTTAAAAACTAGCTTCTTAACTGTTACCTACATTAAAGATGTGCCTATTTACCACTTTCAGGATTGATTATTTTTAATATTTTTCAGTTCCACGCCTGAAGAAACGACTTTTCGTGGACGAAACGGAAAATGGAGACCCTTGTGTCTAACACAAAAAGAAGATAACTGTATCGCAGAATTAGTTAAACTGTAACATTCTGGAGATTTAGGCCCGTAAGCATAGCATAATCAACCTATAATGTTCCAACTGCTGGGACAAACGGCGTCCTCTCTGTGAGAGGGAATGGGCTATAATCCACCACGCGAGCCCAGTGCGGGTTGGTAGATGCCACATGTCTTCGAGTTTGGTTCTAGAACTTATCGATTTCCTCACGATGTTTCCTTCAACGTTTTGAGAGCAGTGGTGATGAAATTACACAAAGTAATGCGCCTGCCTGGGTTCGTACGCGCGACTTACTTTTGGTAAGTCGGAGCCGCCACCACTGGGCCACGCTGCTCTCTATCTCTCGATTTAAATGCATTTAGGGATAAATGTATTTAAAACATCCAATAGCACATCATACAATATCATGAAAGCCGACCCCAACATAGGAAAAAGCTAGGCAGGTGATAATTGATTTAAAATACCAATCCGTGCGTGTCATCTTCAATTGATTGACAGAAAACAAACAATGTTTTAAATTATTCATTTAGCGTTTAATGTCTTTCGCCCCCTCAGGCTGGAAAATGTACCTAAGTACCAAGAATTCCATGTACCGAAAGCGTTGTAAGTTTATCGTCAATAGTTCAATGTTCTGTTATCGCGCAGGTACAAAATACATCATGAGAGCAGTTATCGCTTTGACGGGCGTGCGACTACACTTCAACGTATACCTATCCCTTATCAGCACCTCAGGTACTTGCCTTATCATGTAACTGACTTGCCAGGAATTTTGGATATTTTGTCGAACTTCGGCGTTTAATAAAACATGATCAGTTCACTTAAACTGGCGACTTTTTTGTTAGAGTAAATTTTGCTCGCGTTCGTCAGAGTGGTCTATTAAAGACATCAATTAGCCACCCTACTTCCTACTACAATGTAATGTAATATTAAAAATGCGAAAGTTTGTGAGGATGGATGGATAGATGTTTGTTCCTCTTTCACGCAAAAACTCCTGAACGGATTTGGATAAAATTTAGCACACAGATAGTTTATAACCTGAATTAACACATAAGATGTTTATCTCGGTAGCATTATCCCGTGGGACAATTATCGAACGCGGGCAAAGCCACGGGCATAAGCTAGTCCATACTAAAGTTACTACTGCGAAAGTAACTTAGTCTGTCGGTCGCCAAGTCTGTATGAGTGTCTGTTACTTTTACACCTTAAGAGGGCCCTTCCCGGCGCGTCTATCGTCAACGCGAGCATAGTCGAAAACCTTGTTGTTTCATCCAGAGCCACAGCGGCAATTTTCTTTCAACTCCCCCGTCTTACCCCGCCCCGACCCCGCACAACTCGTCTCGCGCGCACCTCATACCGCCTAACGCGATGACATTGAACGTAAAATAGTGTTCGAAAATTTCTTAAACTTATTCGAAGAAATACGTGTTTTAGAATAAATCTTACAAGTGTGTGAAATAAATATTTGTCATTAAGAATCTCCATTACATTTGCAAGGTTTCTATCGAGATGTTTTATTTATTTTTACAGATTATGAGTCCATTATGAACGGCCAAAGTTTAAAGGTAAAATTTGTGCAAAACCGCAATTTTTGGAGGCTTAAACTGAATTTGTTTATACTTTTTTTTTATTTTTTGCAACCATAGAAACCTAGATATAGTGCACAACATACATATTAGTTAAAAAAATCAAAGATAGATGTGTAACATCGGCATAATCACGTACGAGCGTTTGTATGAAAAGTATGACGGGTTGGCCGCTCTTAACAGCTGCATGAATATCAATGAAAAAATGCATGAATGCATGAATATGCATTCAGGTACCATGACCTGAGTTATGATGACCTAGGATATATTTTTATCGCGGTAGTACCTACACGTCACCGGGATCATTTGCGACCTCCACGCGAGAGAAACCACATAAAGCTAGTAATTTATAGATATTGATATTATCAATATAAATAGGTAGTTTTACACACCATATAATCTTAACTATCTACAAACTTATAATATCTGCTATTTACGAGGATATCAAACATGAAAGCGAAACTATTTTCTCAGATTACTTTAATAATAACTTGTGGTTATGGCAGTGGAGAGATTTATCACACTTTGAATCAATTATGTGGCTTAGGGTCTACGCCCATTGCGACTGCTGTGACGCGTTTCGTTGACACGCTTTGCGTCGCTGCTGACACGAAAGAAACAAACGCACGTCAACACCGCGACTGTTTCTGACGAGATCAGGAGAATGAAGAGTGGAGAACGGTATAGAATGGTGAACAACGTTTGCATTGCAACGACAGCATTGCAATAGGAGCGCTACAGAATCGTGGTAACGTCACAATTGCTAGTAATGCTACAGCATCGCGGCCGCTTTGCGTTTTCATCGCTGCAAAAAGTCGCGGTGGACGAGGGCCCTAAAGACACGTATACACCAGTCGATTAAAGGAGAACTTCTGATTAAATATTGAAACTTACACTGACTGATTGCTGTCTAGCGTTAATAAACATTAAAGTACTTGATAGTGATTTATTAAGGGAGCAAAGTAATTTCGCAGAATCGACATTCCTAGAATGGGGTTTATCGTGGATATAACAATTGCGTGCTTTCCAAGTAAATATTAGGTTTATTGGTGTTAGGAGTTTAAGAGTGATGAGGTTTTCTAGTAACTTGTAATTAAAAAGTAGGTACGGTAGGTAGCTCAGTGGAAACAGCACCAGGACAAGTTGTCCTCTGACCTGACGCCAGACCAGCTCAAGATAAAGTGTTAGGTACCACAGACGTAAATAAATAACATAAATTAAGTAAGGCGTTTATCTAATATTTAGTACATTTCGCCGGTTATGTTTAAGTCCCATGTAAAAAGGGGCAAGCCTATTGCCATCAACCGGGGATAAATCCAGACTCCGTGGTTGCTACTGAGAAATTCCTGATGGAAAAAATCCAATATTAATTTTCTCGACCGGGAGTCGAACCCAGGACCTCATGCTCAGCAGTCGGGCTTGTGACTGACCAACGAGGCTGTCTAAATAAATACATTTCTATTAATGTCAACTGTATTAATCAATTGAGCGGAATTAGAAAATAATGCTAACTTGAGTTAATTGAAATAATTTTGCAGCGAAATGGAACGAATGTTGGTAGCAATCAATGTAATAACAAGTTATACAAAAAACAAAATGCAATCGGAAAATCAGAATAAAATCTTATGGAAATTGAACGTTGTTTGCTTCAGGCAATAAAAGTGTTGTTTGATTGGTGCAGTTTTACTAGAAATTCAAGTTCTCTAGCGTGTTCTCTAATTCGAAAATTCGAAATATGAAATTATTCGAGTTTAAAATTTTTATATTGCTTGTTCGTCGTTCGTTATGTCAACTGCAAGTGACAAGTGACAGCTGTCATATTTCCCGCGCAAATGTAAACATGGCCGGCTTATCTATGTCATTATGTTTTCCAACATGCCTAAATATTGGTTTATACTTATGTTTAATCTAATCCTATGGGGACAAGCCACGTGGTTTATCAAAATATTTGAAGAAAGTACTGTAGATAGGTACCCATAACGAAAGGTGCTTATTGAATAGATATTATTTTCACTTCGTTACCTGTCTACATTAGATACGTTTGTTAGTTTTAGTCTTCTTTTTAGCATTATTTTAGTTATATTTGTAGTCTGTATATAATGTACATAGTAGATATACGAAATAAAACTAATTTAGTTATAAAATGAATATATTGTAGTGAGCAGATAAATAATTGTATGACCCACTTATTTTAAAATAACTGACATACCATACATGTTCTTTTAATATTCCTGTTCATTTTTTTTTCGGTAGGATTCGAACGAAACTACTTCTAGGTATATTATTTTGAGACCAGAGTATAGAAAGAATGAAGCCTAACTCAGCAGTAAGTGGACTAGTGGGGAATTCGGAATGATGTACTGAATACTTTATTACGTGGTGTGGTATACATTTGAGCGTCGATGTCCCTTCCACCCTGCATTTATACAGTGTGTAAGAAGACCCTTAACGAAGCCATCAACCAAGCATTATGTACATCAAACTAAGTAACTTTACGCAAAAATTATTGCTGACAAACGACTTTTTTTTTGGGGTGGTAGGTTACTTTTTACGGTAGGACTCAATGTAACATACTCAAAACATTGTGCTGATGGATGGATCGAATAGTACGGGGGTCGTGGAGGTGTTTAAACTAAAAATCTTACATTAAAAACATGTATTAAAAAAAAGTTGGAACTTTGATCCCTAATATCTCCGTAACTAGAAGGTTCCCAGGTATGGCTTAGAACAAAAAAATTATCGCAATGACGGGGAGAACAAGTGCCTTTCGGCTTCGTTAAGAGTTCTGTTACACCCTTTATATACAGGGTAGGTTTAAGCCGAATCGCCAATCTGCCTTGAGCAAGCGTGGTGGTCAATGCTCATGTTTTTCTGTATGATAAGACGTTAAGAGGCCTTTATCTTGCTGTGGGACAGTTATGTTATATGTTTTTATTATTATTGACTTATTTGAAGACTTTTCGTTTTAGAGAGATATCCATTCTGATCTATAAGAAATCGGATTAAACCATAGAACATTGCATTATCCTCAAACAGCAATAGTTTACCAATAAATAATAGACTCGCCTATAAACCTATAAGGCTTTATGTCATCAATCTACGAAATTAATGATCCAAGTTTCGCAGCCTAAGTGTTTAAAGCACTTCTCTGCATCGGAGATATATTCAAATTACAAAAGAGAGTGCTAGTTCATAAAATCAAGTGCCGAGACATAGGATAGAAGTGTCACAGACGCGAGGGGGGGCAGGGAGGGGGGGAACTAGGGCTGACAGTGAAGTGTTACGTCATTTTCATGTAACACAGGCCTTTGATGGGAATCTGCAATTAGAGATTAGTGTTTACGGTAGTGTTCTAGGGTAAATACAGGCTTTACTTATAAGTAGGTAGGTTTCTTTACGCGACGGCTACTTCGTTACAATTGCTTTTCATAGGATTGAAAAATGATACAATAAAGATGTTTAAAGTGAGGATTTTTTAAATGTATTGATGTCAATACATCTAGATTTTTTTGCTTGAGAGATAACTTCTACAATGTTTATATTCCGAGTATTTCCGAGGTCGACAGTTATTTTAATTATTAAAAAAAAAAACATGCTAATTACTTATCCACGACCACGACCTCAAAACGTGATGCAGTTCAAAACACAGCTGATTATTTACAGCTAGCTAACCTTCAGTATTTTCCAGTGAATTTTAAACTAAACAACTTGATAAACTATCGCAATCTTGGCAACATTTTCTACGGTAAACGTTAACGGTAAGACTCTTAATAACAAAACTCGCTAACCCTGGTCGGAACTGTCGCAAAGTGGCTCGTATATCATGAGAGGAGGTATCTACGGCCCAACTTGCTGGGTTATCGCCACCACAAAGGATAAAATTATTAAACGCTCTAGGAGACTAAGGTGAGCTTATGAAATAAAGTGATTTTATCATTCATTGCCCTATAAAGATAAAATCTCCCTCTAAAACCGATTTTTCGTACAATCGGCTCTCGGGGAATTCCGTCGATGTTACGTGAAGTTCGAACATTTTTCTCGGCGAAGCGATCTTGTGAGGCTAAACGATATTGCCTCGTTGTTACACGGTTTATAGCTTCCATTCATTCGTTCGATTGTTTAACCACTGAAGAGCAAGTTTACCAGCCTAGTAAGACAAAATTTAAAATAATCATTCATTCGCCTGCCCTTATCTCAATTTATTTTGAATCGGCGCAACATGTCTTCTTCTTTTTAATTTGTAATATTTACGAATTTGTTTATAACACTCTTCATACATTTATTTCCAAAACATCTACCTCACTCCCAAGCTTAAAAATATGTATGTAAAGTCCTTTGCGATTTAAATGAGTTAACCCCTAATTCCTACCCTACAAAGAGCTTACGAAAAACATTTCCCTTCAGCGTTCCTAAATAACTCAACATACTTTACTGAACAATTTGAAGTCGAAGTGAGACGCAAATGACAACCAATCAAGGACGCGCTTAATTTCAGCGGGTTTATTGCGTAACACACAATGGCAATACCTTCCGCACGCAAAATACGCGCTTGGACGTGGAGTTGCGGACACTAGCCTGCTATACAATACAAATACCTTTCATTATGACTATTCAACGACTCTCATCGATGTTGAAAAGACGATTGAAAAACTTGAAGCTATAGATTATGATTTTCCTGCAAAATCCTTAGGATTGTGATAAGCAATGAAGGCTCTGTAGGCCTAAACCATAGCATAGACGTAGCAACATTCTACAGCTATAACCATTATAAAAAGTAAAAATGTATTAGCGTAGGCTATCGCAAAGCTCACGCCAATCCCGTTGAAAGTTTTCATCAGAAAATATGAAAAGCACCGTTTTGAAAGTTGATTTTGTTTTTGTTGATTGTCCTTTGTTCAGGCTCTCTGGTCTTCTTAACGATTTCCAAGATTGAGGGACTGGAACGTGTAGTAACAATGACATGGTTCGCTCACAAATCGTTAATGCGTCCGAGACTCCAAGACGACCGTAAACTGGCAACCCACGCGGTGAAACTCATGTCTTACTGCGGAACAACTAACCTCACCTGAATTTATGTGAAATAGTAACCGTGTCAACCGACTAGTAACATTCGACATAGCAGTTGTTTAGAAACAAAGAAAACTTGTTAACAACCGCAGGTTGATACTCCAGACCGCGCGGAATTCTCATTTCATTGAATTTTTCATCCCTTCCGGTTATCAAAAATGTGGAAGTTTTACAAGCCAACTCGCATTTTTGTTACTTCTTCAGGCTGGTATTTTTAATAAGGACGCAAGAAAAACGAAGGAAATTTATCCGTTGTCACCTTTAGACACTAATTAAACTACTGCCAGCCATCTCCGTGGCGTAAATTGCAGTCTTATAGCAGAGCAAATTCTCCGAAACCAATTGAAGCGACGAATAAATAGCTAAACTACCCACTGTCTCACTATACAACTTTCTTCAAGACATTCCCAAACAGAACTTCTATCTTGATTGAGGGAAACTAGCAAGTTTTACTGTAAATAGGGAACCTAATTCTAATACGACGTTGGAGATTCTAAACACTGTAGATGGTCCTCATTTACATAAACAGACGATGTTATTCGACGTAGGAGCAATAAATCGGCCACAGCGAAGTGAAACGAGCGACAAAGACCATAAGTAGTCGGGACAATAACACTTCATGTACAGAATGACATGTATTTCTTTACATTGACGTTAGGTTTGAATTCAGTCATGGTTCAGAGAAATTCCTTTGGATTAATGGCTCATCTTTGGTATTAAATGTATTGCTATTTGCCATAAATTTGAATAAATTTACATTAGACACAGATGGTATTTTATTTATAACGTAAATTGCTTGTTTACCAGGCCCTATTCCATCGTTTACATCTTTATTAACCTCTTCTAATTTTCTATTCTTTTCGCTTACAAGTTTTCTAGATAGAATGGCGTCTAATAGAATCTTCAAAGCTTCATAATCGTCACCATTGACAATAGAGTTGCGTGTCGGGACCGGCCGGCGTTCAATTAAGCGGCGGGTGATTTGTGAGCGGATGCTGGCAACACCGACTGTGACTGGATTCTTGCTCCCGCAGCACTATCGGACCCATTCTGTATAGCTAACTGCTTTCTATAAAGCTGTCTTCTAACTGTTGCCTACACGATATTGATATCAGAAGTGGGACTCGTTACATCTGATTTATTTGGAGTAATGCGTTTGGATTTCAAAGTTTTGTTTAGAGGACCTTCGAGGAGGTATTTTTTGTAATATCTGCTTTTCAATCATTGTCGTTGTCAATAGATAGCTACGTTTTTGCACTAAATAAATATGCGTGTCTTAAGTCTTTATCATAAAAATACATCATCAAACGTTTATTTCAGACTTTCTATCATAAAAATATATAAAAATTGTAGGTATTGTTGTCATTGAAATAAGCTCTTTGAGAAACCTTTTAAGATTACAAATGTTTTTCGATTGAGATGAAAATATGGACTACAAAGGACTAAGTCCTATACAGAAATAAATACACTCCATCCTTATTCATATCAACACAAGTCTTCGCGAGATTTCTCATTACCAACTCCACTTTTATTACCTAGGAATCTATTGTGATTCGAGAACTTAAATTGAAGATTTATCTACCGCTTATAATCTTCACAAACGCCGATGCTGTTTAAATAATGCAAAGCTATAAACTTAGCTGCGAAACTTATTTGTTACCTATTCGAGTGTTCGCAGATTGACCTGGTATTTACAGGTAATGGGCAGTCAATCTTGAAATAACAATGGCGTCTACTATTGTCTGGTCTGATGTGTTATTTGTGTGAGAATAACAATAAAATGACGGATTGTGAATCAGAGGTAGATATCTCTATGGATCCTAGGGTCAGGAGGGATACAATTTGAATTACCTATTTGTTTAATTTCAACATGAATATTACGAGTATTTTATTAACATATAGCAGACCTTACCACTAAAATTAACATAACATCACGCTTGTAATTCCCGAAGGGTGAGGCAGAGGTGTATCTAATAGTACACCCACACTTCGCCAGTTATGTTTAAGTGCCAAGTAATAGGGGGCGAGCCTTTTGCCATCAACCGGACGCAAATGCAGACTCTGTGGCTGCTACTGAGAAATTCCTGATAGAAAAACCCGATAACACTTTGCCCGACCCGGGAATCAAACCCAGGACCTCTTGCTCAGCAGTCCACTAGACCAACGAGGCCGTCTACCACAAAAATTATAAATGCGAAAGTATTAGCCTTTCTGTTTGTTCAATCTACCAACGTAATATTGATTGAGTGATTAGTGTTTACTCACATACATATCCACACTATGTTCCTTTCCAGGGTCCAGAGGCCATAGACAAAGTTACATTCTATCAGCGCTAGCGAATAGCGATGACGAAATAGTCAAAAATAATATAATTAAATTGGGTTGACATATTAGCTACCAAAACTCCGCCCCCTTGTTAGTCTAGTGCTCGCAAGCGCGACTGCTGAGCATGAGTTCCTGGGTTCGATTCCCGGGTGGAGCAAAGTGTTATTGAGTTTTTTCCATCAGGAATTTCTCAGCAGCAGCCACTGGGGTTTAAATAATGGGGGCGAGCCTATTGCCATTAACCACATGGTAATAGGCTCGCCCCCATTATTTATATTACAATTTTGTGTCATAAACAAGAAATACCTACAAGTACATCTCCGTTAAAGTATCGTAAGAAACAGGCATCCTTCCCAAGGCAGAAGGTTTACTACTTAAGTAGCATAACTTTTTACTCTAATGAAGCTAGAGGGCGTTGCTGCTACCAAGTGGATTAATTACTTGCATGCATTCCAATTAGCTCTTAGTGGGGTAATAGACGGGGGCTAGCGAAGTAAGTACCTAGGGGAAAGACGAAGTCTGAAAGTTGTTCCTGGTAAAAACGTTGATGAAATAATAAACATGGATCCTTCAGACAATAAGATGATAACAGGAAGAAAATACAAAAAACGTAATAGGTATCGGTAACCTTATATACACTGACAGATAGCATAATTATAGCGTTATTTGATATGTCTAGAGCATGAGATTTTTTGTAAGTATTCCTTAGTTATAAAGTTGAATAAAACAAAGATCTTTGAAAATTCATCTATTAAAGGATTCAAATAGGTGGCTGAAGTTTGTATGGAAGTTTGTCATTTTTACCGATGAAAAATTTTACAAAAATTAACATTAGCAGTAATAAATAAATAAATAAATTAAAATTAATATTCATTATTGAGAAAACATTTCCTCAAGTAATAGCATGACTCTTATCACAACAATAATTACAGCTTTAAATTAAATAATTAAAATAAATATTAGTGTCTCCTTCGACGACCGAAGGAGATCCTCCTTCGTGCGATCGCGGAACTAAATGCTACAATCTACGTTAATGGCTAAAGACTTCGCACCTCCGCATTTTATTGCAAATTATTTAAGCCTTAAGAGAAACTAAATTAAAAGTCTTATCGAATACCCTCTGTATTCAATTTGACTTTTAATTTAGTTTAAAAAATGATTTGATTGTTTCCTAACACAGAACACATTTTTATTTTTTACAACATTCAATAAATCAAAGTTTATCTAATGAGTTAGGTATTAAACCAAAAAGAGTTATTTCTTCATAAAACAGCGAACAAACGAAACTCTAGACCGATTTCAGCTCAATTCTTATCAAACTGTCTCGAACACACTATCGACCGCCATGAAGACGATAACGCAGCCATACCAATCGACTTTATTTGATAACTTCGATAACGGCGGCTTTTGCTCGCGAAGTCGCGGCTCGTGGAGAGCCACACTAACGTGTAACTGGCGATTTATAAATTGGCTATTTGCACAGCGGGTAGATATTGTAGGATACTGGGCTTATGTGCCGGACAGTATTCAATTTGTTGTAAGATTGCTCCCGTCAAATTAGGATTTATGAGGGTATCGATGGATAAACTGACGTTTGTATAAGGTACTAGTAAGAGTACGAGTAGGTACCTACCTACTCGTACATTACTTTTTGAAAGTGGATGACATATCGTGTGAGATGGTCTTTATGAAATTCTTTCGTGTTACTAAATGAATAATGATTTATTAAGTTGAATGGAAACCATCTGAAGCATCGTAAGTTAAACGCGAAATTGTGTTTTTTTTTTTCCAATATAACAATTTCACTTCAGAACTTCCTTGTCTAACAAATACCTAGTTCGAAAGCGGAGACATTCTGAAATATAGTTAAACAATAAAAACACCATTATCCTACCTATTGAATTCTGATATTGAAAGCTAATATCAAAAGATAGCGTGGTCATAAAAAATTTCACAATACACTGAACTTTATAAAATCATATGTAGATAAACTATAAAACTACGCCCACCTAACTTTGACATCAAATCCAAGCTATTGTACCAACAGCAACCACAGAGTTTTATAGAAATGGATTTCTAACTTACAACCAAACATATTAACATTGACACATTTTGAGAGAAACATGCTGAAACAGAAAAGAAACACCAACTTCATTGAATGATTTTTCATACTTAATCAAAGTATAGATCGTGAAATAGTCAGTCAACTAGAACTATAGTAGCAATGGGCTGGGCTTGTCTACCAAAATACTGATGGCTGTTAAAGCAGACTTTGATGTGATATCGTTCAACTTAAAATAAGTAAACAAAACATGCTTCTTTCACCGACTATAGACACCCTGAAAGTTCAACAATATCTTGTTTATAATACTCCTACATATTTTAGATACTCAGTCATAGTGAAAATGTAACTACCCAGCTTTAAGTCATCTTACAACATCGACTACTCGGATATACACAAATAAATGCTCCATTTCCTACCACCTCATTGCTGTGTCCTGGTTTATTGTTGTGCGCAACAAACTGTCAGTTTATCCCATAAAATCCGAGAACACAATAAAAGGTGCAGATCAAATGAAACTCCGTCTGACAAAAGATTACATTTTAATTCAGTGATAAAACAGTTTCACGACTTTCGAGTAAAAGGCTGGAACAAGCAAGAAAGTAGAGAATTGATGCGATTTTTATTGAATTCGACTCGAACGATTACCTTTATTTCGAAGTATTGCAACACAAAGCTGTTAGCACTGTTCGTCCAGTAAATCAACAAGATTTCAACTTCTTTTCTTTAGTTCGTGACTTCTTTTGTTATCACTATAAAAAACTCAAACTCAAACTCAACTCAAAGCGTTTATTTCAATTAGACCTTCGCAGGCACTTTTGAAAGTCAGAAAAACAAAGGCGAAGCTACAGTCACAGACACAAGGCATAATAACTTGTGAAAGTACTGTAGTTGCCCATTCCAAAGCGTAGATCTCTATGGAGAAGAATGGGCAAGAAACTCCATGGACACTCTTTTCAATCAAAATATTGTTACAAGATCTTGGTTACATCATTCATGTTGAGATTATACATATATGTGAGAACGATGTAGAAAGACGTGCACATTAAGAGCGTCCAGAGTAAAAGATTATAACTATCAACAATTTAAAAACAAAGTAGTTAAAATAAACCGTGGCAGCTAAGAGATGACCAGTCCCAACTGACAGCGCCCGTTCACGAACATGACGCATGCATCAGCTCCATTCAGCTCAACCATATTGAAGGGAACTAAACGACCCAACACACCCGCCACTATCAGCGAGACATTTGAGTGAGCCTGACATTCTCTCAGACCATGCTCAGACCATGGTCATCATTAAGATCTTCCAGCATAATCAGCCTATATTTTTGCCACTACAGGACACAGGGCTCTCTATGAGAGGGCATGGGGGTCGGTAGATGCCACATGTCTTCGAGTTTGGTTCTAGGACATGCCAGTTTCCTCACGATGTTTTGCTTCACCGTTTTTGAGAGCATTGGTGATCCCACTGGGCCACCGCTGCTCTCCATCATCGTTTTCCTGCCCTTGTCCCATTCTATTCCATTCTCCCCTGTCAGACGTCACGCCATCATTTACTCCTTTCTCTTTCATATCATTAGCTTAGATCATGATCTATCCTGTAAAGTATAAACGCCAAAAGCTGGAGCCTGCTGGAGATATGACACCAAATTTTTATAGAAATTGAACATTTATTTTACACTAGCTGTTGCACGCGGCATCACTCGCGTTTTGGTCGGAAATTATCTCACGGGCACGTTGTAAATAGCCTACGGCACTCGGGGATAATGTAGCTTCCTTTTAGTGAAAGAATTTTCAAAATCGGTTCAGTAGATCCAGAGATTACCCCCTACAACCTCACAAACTTGCAAACTTTACCTGTTTATAATGTTAGTACAGATTAATTATTAGTATAGATTAGTATAGATTTGACTGATAAGCCATTAGTTATAGATAAAATACACGTGGTGAATGTATGATCGCCCATTGTTTTGTGGCAATAAAATGTACAAGGAGCAAATGTTCATCAAAATAATTGACACCCGAACAAATATTCACATTGTGCAGCATTGCTTAGCGAATGAAAGGAATGTGGAAGCGTTGAGAAGGGCCATACTATTAATTTTTGACACTCTATTAACATTGTTGTTCTAAAATTGGGTTATAATTTTATTTTGGAAAATTGTACAGCTGAACAAAAGACAACCAACGAGAAGAATGGTATGTTTAGTACACGGGAACGAGCGCTATCAGTTGGGACTGGTCATCTCTTAGCTGCCACGGTTTATTTTAACTACTTTGTTTTTAAATTGTTGATAGTTATAATCTTTTACTCTGGACGCTCTTAATGTGCACGTCTTTCTACATCGTTCTCACATATATGATGAATGATGTAACCAAGATCTTGTAACAATATTTTGATTGAAAAGAGTGTCCGTGGAGTTTCTTGCCCATTCTTCTCCATAGAGATCTACGCTTTGGAATGGGCAACTACAGTACTTTCACAAGTTATTATGCCTTGTGTCTGTGACTGTAGCTTCGCCTTTGTTTTTCTGACTTTCAAAAGTGCCTGCTAAGGTCTAATTGAAATAAATGCTTTGAGTTTGAGTAAATATATTGTGATAAACAGGCTGACGGGGCGATAAGGACAGATAGGTTAACCGTCGTAGCTACAGGAAAACGGTTAGAGACTAACTTAACCATTTTGAGAAATTTCGGTCTGCGAATACATAGAAAAAGAAAAAAAATACAGTCAGCAAGGACACTTGATATTTGACGAGACGGACGTCGCGCGTCGGACGGTTGGCGCAGTGGCTGAGCGACTGGCTGCTGCGCTGCGTGTCACGAATTTGATCCCCCACGGAACAAATATTTGTATGGCCTACAGATACTTGATCCAGGTATGGCTGTTTGTGTGTGTGAGTTTAAATATTCAATCACGCACCCACGATACAGAAGACATTCCTAGTGTGGGGCTGCGTTTTTCTTTATTTCAAAAGAAAAAAAAATCGGTGGCAATCGATCCCGCTTCTTTTAAAGATCAGTGAGACCAGCGAATGTTTATAGCCGGTGACTACAATGGCACAATGCTGTGCGTCGCCTTCAAAACCTTATCTAAAACTATTCGAAAGCGTCAACCTTGATAGTCAAACCGAGCTATCTCCGCCATATATCACTCAGTGTGTCATTTATAGTCACCAAGTACGACATATGAATCAGCCCTAAAGTGACGAGCCTGTCAGTGACAACGACCGACAGTTTTATACTCGTAGTTACCGACGAAACAATAAAATTATACAACTGGGTTTAAGTTCAAAGTAACCCATCGTAACTAGTTGAATTGTGATCTGGGGGTCTACTCTCTAAGCACGAAACCCGTAATTTCGGCCGAAGATACGGGCGTTTCCTACTCCCTAGCACCTACGGACATACGATTCGTTCGAGGCCCGAACTAAGAATGAATTACAACTCAATTTGACAGTTGTCCCTACTCCCGATGTGTTTTTGCCCGTCCGTAAAGAGGAGTTTGACACTTTTTAGGACGGATTGTTATGTCATTTGAAACGACAACAAAATAGTTATCGTGCAGTCTACGAATAATACGTTTTTTTTAGAAAATCTCTACAATGGCTGCTTTTTTCATGCTCGAAGAAGCTCTACAAGAAGAGCGGAGGTGACACCGATTCTATTTGCGCCAAAACTTTCGGTTGGCGAGTACCTAGTTGAAAGGGCTCACACGGGAATCATTTGAAGATTTTTGTGAGGATCTATTTACAAGCGACGAAATCGTGTTGGTCCCAGAATTAAAGTGGACAATGGTTTGATCCAAGAATTAAGGACTAAGACACAGAGCATCATATTATATAATACTGCTAACGATATTGAAGATTCTGCAAATTATTGCGTTGTGTTACCAATTTGTTTTTGTTTACTTGAAGATCCTTGCTGCTCTCAATTGTTGAGAGCAGCAAGCCCGGGGGAGCTACCAAGGTGCAGTGAGCCTTAGCAGTGACGTCAAAATAAACATTTTACAAACTGTTTATTTTGCTTACAGGAAGATTGTGATAAAAGTAAAGATAATGTTTGTAAAAGAATGTTTTTTTATTTGGCACCAATCAATTTAATATTTTAAATTAATATTAAAGAATAAAAATACAATCAACAATACACTAATAGAACATATTCCCTTTTATTTATCTATTGCAGTCATAAATTGTTGCTAAGAACTTAGTTTCAATCGATCAATCACTTTTATTTTCAGACATCGAAGACTCATTGATACAATACACAAAATAATCTTTTAAGTACAATATTAAGCTATTATAATACATAATATCAAACACATTTACAAAAAAACTATTAATTCTTATTCTTTATTGCACACAAAATATAAAAGTAGGACACACAAAATTACAATATAACTTATGTACAACGGCGAGCTTAACCCAGAATTGGGTTTTCTTACAGCAAACCTTACGTTTGATTGTGAGATTTGCGAATGAGGATAAACCTATGTGCACAAACGAACATTTTAAGACTTAAATTTACTTATCTATACTAATATTATAAAGCTGAAGAGTTTGTTTGTTTGTTTGTTTGTTTGTTTGTTTGAACGCGGTAATCTCAGGAACTACTGGTTCGAATTGAAAAATTCTTTTTGTGTTGGTTAGCCTATTTATCGAGGAAGGCTTTAGGCTATATATCATCACGCTACAACCAATAGGAGCGGAGCATCAATGACAAATGTTGCAAAAACGGGGAAAAATTATTCTCTTTGATAGCTTCCGTTGCGTGCGCTGCGTAAACGGTTAAAGTTGCACAAATATAATGTAGCAGGGAATTATTCCTCTTAAAAAGTTCTCAAAAAAAGTCCGCGACGGCACATGCTTATCTTTTAAGGTTGACTCACAATAACCATTTTTATGATTTTAAAATTTGGTCAAAATTAATGTTTTATTTGCGAAGGTGTTTTTACCGACATAGTATTAATCCTTATCAAAATAAATATGTTAGTCATCTTTAGCATTCAATTGTGACCAAAATTGCCCTTTACACTATTCAATTTAGATGAATATCTTAGGAGATATCACAGTTTTAAAATAACTCCGCATCAAAATAATGACCCGCGCGCGCTGCGAGGCGGGTTTTCATTTTGTTGGGAAAACCAATGTGATTAGATTCAATGCACAAATATTGTGGGGAACTTAGAGAAGGTTTTAGTTTTTGTTTCATGCTGTAATCAGTGCTCTCTATCAAAAGATTTATAAATTTAAAGTGTTCAAGAAGAACTTACCATCATTGTGTAAGATACATGCAACGACATCTATTGCACCAAAATGGTACTAATTAATAAAAATGTGCTCACAAGATAACTTTTAAATCGGGTCTGAGAGCAAAAAGTACTCTAGATTAGTCTTCATGACGCTATAACCCTGTAGAGTGTGTGTTCGATCGCTTTACATGCATTATATTTTAACGGTTAAATTTCGTGCTCGATAGATGGCGCTATTAATTTCACTCCATTTTCTGAGTCGCGGTGTTAAGTTTTCCGTGAAAGAATGACCCTCGCCCGTGTCAAATGTCTGAAGCTTGGTTTATTAACCAACGAAACAAAAAGAGGAGGTTCTCAATTCGACGCGTCTATATTTTTTTATTTTATGTATGACCTGACCACGCATAACTTTTTACAGAGAAGTCCGATATACATGATCTTTTGTTTTTTAAATTGAGAAATCATATTTGGGCTCATTTTCTGCACCTTGATGAGAACTTTAGATCTAGCTGGAGTATGACGTCATCGAAGGTCTGACGATGGAGACGGAAGGCACTTGCAAGAGGTCCTCAAGAGTTTGCAGCAACAATAACGTGTTTGGGCTCAATTCATGCACCTTGATGAGAACTTTAGGCCTTGCTGAAGTATGACTGTCATCGACGGTCAAACAATAGAGACAAATGGCAGTTGCAAGCGGTCCTAAACAGTTTGCAGCAGGTATAATGTTATTGGGCTCATTTCATTCACTTTGATGAAAACTTTAAACCATACTGAGTTGTCAGTATGACTTTCATCGAATGTCTGACGATGGAGAAGGAAAGCAGTTGCAAGTGGTCCTCAAGAGTTTACAGCATCTATATCGTGTCTGGGCTCATTTCATGCACCTTGATGAGAACTTTAGACATAGCTGGAGTATGACTGTCATCGAAGGTCTGACGATGGAGACGAAAGGTAGTTGCAAGAGGTCCTCAAGAGTTTACAGCATCTATATCGTGTTTCGGCTGATTTCATGCATCTTGATGAGAACTTTAGACCTGCCTGGAGTATGTCTATCATCAAAGGTCTGACGATGGAGACGGAAGGCAGTTGCAAGAGGTCCGCAACAGTTTACAGCAGTTTTATCGTGTCTCGGCCCATTTCAAGAACTTTGACGAGATCTTTCGTTCTAGCTGGTGTATGATTGTCATCGAGTGTCTAAAGATGAAGACGTAAGGCTGTCGAGGGTCGCGGGCCTGTGGACAGTGAGTAATGGGCTAGCTCGCCATCCGTCCGTCTTATGACGACAGGGTTGCGGGACTGTTCGAAAGAGATACCGCGGCCCTGGAACGCAAAGGGCAACAGAAGAAACGTGGGTGGATTTTAGTCAGTACAAGTCTGACAATCCCTTCCGCTCCGTCCAGAGTGGGAGGGGTCATTTGATGATTATCCATCGGTAATAGTATATAATAGGGATTTACTCCTTTTGAGAGCTTCCGTTGTGCGTGAGCGGTTAAAGTTACGCAATTATCATGTATGTCGGAATTGTCCCTCTTAAAAAGCTCTAAAAAAATATCCGCAATGGCCATATGTCTAACTTTTAAGGTTGACGCACACTCTCTCTAACCTCTCTTTCTTTTATGTACGCACGCACGCAGACGAAGTTGCGCGGGTCAGCTAGTTTTTACTAAACTAATACATAAAATATAATAAATGTAATACATATATATATAGATAGATACACAAAATACTATATATACTATTATCCTGTTGACAGGAAATGTTCCTTTATTCTTTTCTTGAACACATCTAACGAAGGGCTATCCCGCAAGGAGTGTGGAAGCGAATTCCAAAGGCGCACAGCCCGAACAGTAAAGGAACCATCATACCGACTTGAGGAGTGAGGAGGGAAACGAAGGAGGAGAGATGATGATGAGCGACAGGGTTAACTATGTTAATAACTATGTTTGGTCGGCCACATATTGCACTGAGTCGAGGTGTCATATAGACTTCCGCGAAAACACTAATACACGACACTCTGCGGCCAAAATTCCTTCATAGAAGTCGAGAGATGTGTGTTGGAACCCGCACCACAAAAGACTTGAAGGTAATCTTGTGGAGCGACTCCACTCTCAGGGTGAACTTGGTCTTGCTCCTTATATTTCGACCACCTCTGGCGTCGTGGTGTGATGTAGACGGTACGCGTACAGCTGTGTCGATGGAACATGGAATAGCGGGGCGCAGCAACATGTTCGGATCTGTCAATGTGGTACCGGACTGATCGCTAGCAGGCTTCCTCTTCTTCCTTTCCACACTTCAGTCTTCTTCATCAGCCTGTCCTCGGCTTGTTATCAGTGGCAACGAGCTTTGAACTTACTTCGATTGCCACTGATGTTTTGCAAGCTGTTGTTCTCACTCATAAAACTGAAGAGTGCCTCTATTTGAGAGCATGAGTTGCTGCTGGAGTGGTTGAGGGTATTTTACTATTACAATTTATTACGGAAGAATCCCGCGTTGTATTGATAATGCGAATTATGTATAAATATGTTTAATGTAAATAACAAACTGACATTTCATTTGATATTATTGATGTCAAAAGAAAGAAAGGCAAAGGAATTAACAAGATAAAGCCACAATTCGGACAAAAATGGCAAAAATAGTTCAATTCTATATTAATAAGGCATAATAAAAAGTATATTGTTAAAAATGTGGTATTTTTTTACAATAACAATAATGATTTTTGTTTAAAAACTTGAAAACCACGTAGTAAATAAACCGGTAATCGACCGGTAAAATAGCGCAACTCTATCGCCGTGCATCATTCGTTCACGAATATTGTCTATGATTCCGTTCGAAACTCATGAATCCGTAATCAATCGGGAGTAGGGACCCGTATTACGCCGTATACCGTATTTACGGACTACGTTCGGACGGGCCCGTATTTTCGTGGACGGACTTAGAGAGTAGACCTCCTGAGAACACACAAGCACATCCCTACATAACATCACGGATTATAATCCCCGAAGATTTAGGCAGAGGTGTACCAATAGCTCACCCATATTTCTCCAATTATTTGTCTTAAGTCCCATGGTATAGGGGGCGAGCCTATTGCCGTCAACCGGGCACATATCCAGACTCCGCAGCTGCTACTGAGAATTTTCTGACGGATAAACCTGAAAATCGAACCAAGGAATGCTCAGCAGTCGCGCTTGCGACTACTAGACCAACGAAGCAACAACTTAACTAGGTGAATAATAATTGTAATCGGTGGAGACACACACACTTTCGAGATTAATTAGTATCTAATGAAAACCCAGGTCGAGTTCAAATGTCCGAAACAATACATCTCCGTGTTACTTCACACGACACGACGTTTAATGTGGACCAGCTGTTACCCGCGACCTTCGTCCGCGTGAAATTATTTAAAAAAATATGACTTTCTGAATCGGATTTTTTTAACAAATTTCATGGGATTTTTTTACGGGACCCTAATCTATTTACTAAAATAAAGGTAACCTAAGTTACTCCTTATAACATCAGCTATCGCTATAGATAACATCGGTCCAGCCGTTTCGGAGATTAGCTGGAACAAACAGATAGACAATCAATTTTTTTTTTTTTGATTTTAGTACCGTATGTGTATATTTTCGTATGCATTCAGTAAATAGCTTTTTTTCTACATTACGAACAGACACTTCAATTTTATTTATTTGTATGTATAGATATTTAGTCGTTTTGTGTCCAACACACTGTCAGCCGTAGTGTCGGTGCACTCGAGCTGTAAGCTACACCTGCCACGTTACTAACCACCCGGCCCTTCCGCGCGGTCGTGCGGTGAAGCGGATCTCACGTCGTCGCATTGTCTTGTATGAAATCAGTTGACGCCCAACCGCGCGGAGGTGCGGTGTCATATCAGAATCGCCCGAGGTACCTGACAATGCTATTATGGCTGCGGCTAGTTAACGGAGATGTCATAACTCTAACTGCTAGCTTATGAGCCCACGTCCTTACTGATGTAAGCGAGTTTGCGAGATTTGCGACCTGTGACAGTTATTGCGAAACATTAAACTGAATTATGGAAAGATTTGGAAGAGACCTAACCTCAGCATTGGGTCGTTAAAGAAGAAACTCTATTAACTGGTTAGTCTGTTGAAATAAAGCGACGAATAAACCTGTTAAAGTATGAACTATCTACGTACAAAGAAACAGGAAAGATAATTGCTTATTCCAGGATTTAAAAGGCTTAACATCCGGGAAACATATATTAAGCTTCAAAGGAAGCTCTATTCCAATTTATTTTCTATTTAAGTAAATACACAATGTTAGGAAATCGCCCGTCTTAACATAATAAAGCAAGTCTCCTTATGTTTCTTACGTCTTCGTGCAATAAGTGGTAAACTTAGCCGAGTCGTGGGTCGTTAAATAACTTTTTTACGATAATTTGTAAGCACTAATTCTTGTCTAGGTTGTCATAAAAAGTGTTCAAGGTTTACAACCATCTTTACGAGGGATGCTGAATTTGCGGAAAATTAAATTGTAGCAGCTTTTTTCATGCGGCTTCCTGTGTATTATTAAGGAGTTATGAAGTTATGGTAGGACTTAGATATGATAGGCTCAAGTTAAGTGTCTACTCATTTAGTTTTAGTATCTTGTGTTTTAATAGAAACGAAGGTACAGAAAAGCAGACCATACGTACCTATAATAGGAGCAGATTAGAAAAACGTACTACAAATGGTACCAATTATTTTATTTGGACAGTAATAACTTTATTGACAGCAATATTATATACACTTATAAATTAAAATAACAAGTAACTATATTAAAAAAGACTAAAAAATTACGTCAAAAAAACTCCTCCTCAACGCTGTCAACTCGTAACTTCCCCAAAAGACTGGCGGCGTTGCCACGTTATATGGCAACGCTAAGCGTCTGACCAAGGTAAAAGGTAGCCCTTGGGTCACGGGAAGTGTCAACTAAGAGTTTTGAAATTTCCTTGAAAAGGCTGTGAGCACTCGGACCCCACGGTCCTAGAGTTTCAACCCCAAACTGCTCCACAATATAAATACTATTAAGGTGTTATATTTACGCTGCTTGAGGTTCTCTCCAGCAGCAGAGAACAGCACGATGAGCTACTACAAATTGAATCATTTCTGCACCATATCGAGAATAGTAGTTCTAAAGACCCATAAAGTAATCTGCAGAAAAAGTAAAGAATCAGCCACTTATTACATTTTGTAAAATGCTGCGCAAGTATCCATTTAATTTTGCTTACCTATGCGATGCAAAATTAAATCGATGCTTGCACTTTTGCATTTTAATTCGAAAAAATAATTAGGGTAGTTTTGTAGTTGATGTTGCAGTATTTTTAATTGACACGAAAAAGGAATAAACCCTGAAGATACCGTTTCCGAATATCAGCTTCTATGAGAAATTGGAATTTTAACCAAAGTTAGTAGTCAGATTTCAACTTTGAAATCCATTCACTAATCTCACTAATGGCTTCAATTGTTCGGAACTCATGACGAATTCTCTCTAATGTGATTTCGGAAGTTCAAAATAAATTATTACAGTTTATTTAAGTTAAGTAGAAAAACCAACCTTTCTGCAAAAAAAAAAACACAATCTCAATAAAACACCGATAAGTGGAAAAAGGCGACTTTTGTTTGTTTGATTCAGTTTTTTTGCCACCGCCTTTTGAAGTTTATTTTATTTTTCCTTCTACTTTTGCAAGTCGGTAAAATACATGGTAAAGGCTCTCTAACAGCTTCTATTTCCATTTATTTGTGACTCAAACCGTCTAAATAATACTAGGATTTCCTATGCCTCGCAGGGATGTTGACAAACAATTGTCCCACATGCACAAACAGCCACTTACCGTGAACTTTTATGGTGGATTTTTAACGATATTTGACGAGAGCCTTTACTACGTCCTTTACTAGAATCAAACCAAAAAGCTCCTAATGCCTCGATACGGATATCTTGCACGAACCACTTTTTAATAATATGTCTCTACTCTTGTGAATATTTGTAACGATGATTGTTAAAACACTCATAATGTCTTAAACAGCTGGAAAAATATAGCTCTCAGTTAGAACTTTATCCACGATGAACACAAAGACTGATGTTTATCCTAGTACATGAAAAATTTATTTTATGGGCCAAGACAAACCACAGACAACAGCTAGAACTTAAAAGATATCAATAAAACATGAAAGAAATAAAACTACAATCAAAAATAGTCGGCGAAGCTCTTTCCCTCCATAATATGCGTTGAGAGAGCATATCATAAAAAGAAATCCAGCCTAAAATGGCGTTTGACCCGAATAAAAAGGGCTACTTATGTGTAAGGGCACTTTAGATTTATGTACGGCCTATTCTAGATTTCAGATAGGCTATATCTAAGAGATAGATTGGGACTATCTAGGGGACTAGCGATTCACTTACGTTTATCTTTCTCGGTTAGGAATTGAGTTATTTTTGTAAAACAATCAAGTTATTGGGGTTGAAAGTCTAGGACCGTGGGGTCCATGTGCTCACAGCCTTTTTAAGGAAATTTTAAAATGTTTAGTTGACACTTCCCGTGACCTGCTGGCTTTTACCTTAGCCAGAGGCTAAGCTTGCCATACAACGTGGCAACGCCGCCAGTCTCTTGGGCCATTACCAGTTGACAGCGTTGAGGAGAAGTTTGTTGAAGCTTTTTTTTTGTTTTTTCTTAACTTAGTTTGTTTTGGTTATTCTAATTTACTAATGTATGAAATAGTGTTTTTGAATTTTTTAATGGTAAATCAAGTAATGAAAATAAAGAAGTAGACATTAGGGATTAGGTTTAAATTGTGTTGAATGTTTGAAAATATACAATTATTGACTTATTTATTCTTAGTGCAGTCAACAGCTGGACATGGCATTTTTTCTTCTTCGTCTATGTGCATGATGTTATAATATTTTCTCGTTATAATGTAAAATTGATACTTGACAAGGATTTGTATGAGATACCACAACTGAAAAGGGTAAAATTACTTTGATTTCGAAGTCAGTGACTTTTGTTTGTTTCATTGACATTTTTGCCACCTACTTCCGAAAGTGAAGTTATTTTATATATTTTTTTTAGGAAGAAGTTTTTTTTTTTTTTTTTTTGTATGTAATATCGTGTCCTGTTGTTTGCACGTTACAAGTTCGACGAATTCTGGGAAGACGCGTCGTCGAATTCTGGGTCGATTTTATTTAGTTTGCTATCGATCGACACACTAAGACGAAGAATAAGTCTGGTTTTTTGGGTAAATGTGGTAAGAAATGAACACTAACCTCATTTTTATTTGTTTCATTCCGTCATTCCATAGTGAATTGAATGGGGTTCCCAGAACAACTGCTACCATTGTACATCTTTGGGTCAGTAGGTATCGGTTTAAAAAACAACCTCTTTTACACGTGTCCACTGTAAAAGTATCAGTAAACTTGTAAACAAAGCTATTATGTTACTCGGACAATAGCACAAGGGACATGTCACATGGTGTAATTATTGAAAACTATGTCAATGTCGGTACTAATATTGGCACTGACAGCTCCTGAACGCCGTTTAGTTATGCTTATCACGTTTAATTTCATAGGTAAATTTTGGTCTCAATAAGCTTTTCCCATTCTCGTATTTTTTTCACTTAAATAATATTGAAATTGCGAAAAATTACTTCCGATCAATAGCCTAGATTCCAGATCATCAATCACTATTTCCCTAAAACATTATATTAATTTAGCCAAAATGTTCAACGCTGGCGCTTCCCATAGATCGTGGCCATCTTGTTGCGCAATACCCCGCAGTTTTATTTATAAAACATCCTCTTTTACACGTGTCCACTGTAAAAGTATCAGTAAACTTGTAAACAAAGCTATAATGCTAGTCGGACAATACCTAGCACATGGGACAAGTCACATGGTGTATTATTGTAAACTATGTCAATTTCAGGTCGTCTGTACAGTTTTAGTGTCTGTGTTATCTGTCTTACGATTGCGTTTTGTATTTATTTGAGATCTCAATGAAGAAAGGCAATGCTAGTTTATTTATTTATTCTGCTACATCCAGTTACTCGGGTTGGGATACTCGTTTTGATTTATTACAGACTAGAACATCAAGTAACCCGAAACTGTCAAATTTTCCCCATCAACCTTGAACCCTTCTTGAACCTAATGCTTCAGCGATAAAGTTGAAAATCTATCAGGCAAGAACAAATCTTAGCATGAAAACATTAGAACTCATTTTATTTCGCACAAAACAGATCTCAATCCCCTCATCTCAGTTTATTGTCAACTCCTCGCCTCACGACAACTCACTGACAGTCGTTCAAGCCAAGAAGACTTTACAAGCTCTCGTATTTTAAGATAAAATCAATATGCCAAGCTCTAACAAGTCAACTGTAACAGTTAGCTGCTGCTAATGTTGTTACGGTAAACTTTACGGAAGGTTGTCGCCTTGGATTAGAGCGGTTAAGTTGGCAGTATGGCAGTCTGGCACTAATGATGCAGATTACGATGATGTGACAAAGTGATGCGTCCTGAGTCCTGAGGGTCAAGCGCTTACAAATAGTTTCATATTTCTGCAGCGAATTTCTGACACGACTCGGACTTGCTCTAAGCTTACGAAGCTTTTCGATATCTTATGTCAATCCAATACATTTTTATCATTAATCTTTATCGCTGATAGAATGTCAATTTGTCCTGGTCTTCTGGAGAAGGTTATAGAGAAGCTTTTCATTTACAGTGTGACCACTTTAAGTTTGCAGTTCAAGATGGCGCTGCTTGTTAAGAAAGATTGCAATGATATGTCAAACTTGGTACATTTAATTTAGTTCTGTGTTTTTTCCCGCCTGCACTGATACTCGTAAGTTGGCTGTAGTGTAACGAGCTGTATTCCAACCAAGAATGTTCAAAGACTTGCTGTCAGTAAGAAGTGTTGCTGAAACAGTCGTCTGTGAATGATAATTATTATATAGGAACACACCTGTCACCTGCGTATTCCCCAAAGAGTGTGGCCGAGGTGTATAATACATACATTTCGCCAGTTATGGTCAATTAAATAAAAGAGGGCACTGGCTCTTGTAACACAGGTCTATCATATAAAATTGTGTGAAGTTCCCGACTCCTGTGCTAGGAGCTCCTGTACACACAATTTTGTAACCCCTTTCATGTATAATAAAGACTATCGATTTATTAATTTGTTAAACATTATGATTATGATGATAATTCCCAAGGAGTTCTGTTAATCCTAAAAGTAACACATAATAGTGTTTGAACCAAAGTATTTGTAAAGCTGATTCAATTCAAGATCTTCTGATATTTATTTCGCATTGAAAAGAAATGAATTCCCCTTGAATTGTGTATAATATTAAATGTTGCTTACCAGCTTGACCCGCCAAGTAATGAAAGTATAAATTACCTGCAAATAAGAAATAATTTGTTTAATTAAAACTTTATAATGGAAAATTGATTTATGTGGCAACACTTAAAAGGAAAAGAATATGTTGCCATTGTTCTGCATAAGGCTATGCACAGATGGTTGAACGAAAATGCACGCGCGTTCCGTTACGCACTCAAACCAAGATTCCAGTTCGCAAAACACTACACCACCTTTTCCCTTACTAAGTAAGTAACTGCATCCCTATTGCTGAACTCACTTTGTTACACAATTACTCTGCTGTACTATCCTGAATTTTTCATAAAAAGTAATAATAATTTAACATAGATCATCCTCGAAATTACAACCAAAACTCGCCTCATTTGCTATGCCCCTTTGATTTTAATATTTTATACCTTCAAAATCCTCCTTTGAGCGTCTCCTGGCATAGTCGACGAGTTTATTCCCGAGGCACTTCCTCCAGTTCAAGACGGGGACTTGAAAATTAAAAACCAACAGCCTCTTGCCCCCAAGTCTCAGGGGACATTCAAGTAATGGTATGCTGATACGTAAGTTATGTTGAAGATTATTGCAAGCATTTGGGGGATTTGGGGCTCTGAAGTCGTTGAAAGATTTGAAGGAAGTTTGATTTCAAGTACTAGGGTAGAGTTCAAGGGGAGTCTTTTGATTTTTGAGATTTTTTACTGTTTATAAGTAATGTTCAGTCAACTTAAGCTGGCCTAGCGTAGTATGGAGTAAAAATAGAATAGGAGGCCTGTTTAAACTAGTTATGCTACCCCCAGATGAGCGGCCTTACTGTCCCCATAGAAACATTTAAACTGTTGTTTCGTTTAAACGTTATTTACTAGTTGCAGTTTCTATTCACAATTGTTAATTAACGTTTTGTTTTGTCAAGACTTTTAAAAGCTACAAATTGTGTGTGTGTAAATCTTCAAAAAAAACGTAAACGAAATAAAAACGAAACGAATGTAAACGAAGTCTTTCGCAGCAAAAACCAAACAGAAGCAAAATTACAACCTTTTTAATATAGAAAATGAAGTAGCTGGACTAAATAAATTTAAACGGGCATTGGTGCTGAAATATTCAAAGAAAATAAATGTGTATCGTGGCCAGGCCGGACGTACGGACGTATACTCCAACTTATTTCAGACTTTTATTGCGGAGCTACATCAGGGTCGTATCGAATCCCGATCTAGGGCTTCGGTCATTTGAAAAGCGAAGGCGATAGCGGCAGAGGAAGCTAACTTGGAGTTTAATGCTTAAAAAGGTTTAGGACTGAATTTCACAGGAAATCTACTTTACAATAATTATTATGGTGACAAATGCTATGCATGTTGGTCGGAAGCTTAAGCAAGAATGTGCCTGAAACACAAGTGTTCCAAAAATAATAAATGAATTGAAAATATTCACAAAATCACCGCCTGAATAACCTCATGATGGATGGAGAGGGAGAGGAAGACCAAAGAAACGATGGATGGATTGTGTGAGGAATGATATGAAAGATAAAGAAGTAAATGATAGCGTGACGGTTGATAGAGAAGAATGGAATGGAATGTGTTGCGCCGACCCCAAGTAACATGGGTCCAGGGCAAGAAGATTATGATGACTTTTGAGATACTTTAAGAAGCGAATGACAGAAATTAACCAAGCTTGATACAAAAATATGGTACATCTATTTTCCAGCTACTCATCAACCGCCGTCCGCTCACATCCAGACCTGCCCTTAAGGTGAGTCCGATGCGATCGAAAACTTCCAGGAAACTGTTGTCCCAAGAGGGCTATGATTTGACCGCAGTCTCCCAAACTTTCCGCTTTGTTTCTTACTCCTCCTCACGTTTGTATGGAATAAATCCTACGTTTTTATTAGCACATAGCACCTTCATTTATCTAGTTTTTTATTGCGTGTAAAGCGAGCGAAAAGCCGGTTGATAATGTGTTCCATTTTGTACGACACAAGCGTGTCGGGGTTATTTAAAAGGTTGTTAATCTGCGCCATTTTAGAAAAATTCTTTAGATACGTAATTTAAAAGGAACCTTAAATGCGAATTTTATCAATGATATATTCTACTGAACGTGATCAGTAAATATATCTATACGGCATACAATAGCTGTCAGTATCCATTGCTATGGGATATTGACACTGATAGCTCTTGAACGCCGTTTAGATGTGCTTCATCATCATCATTCATACATGATATACATGTCTTCTTCTTCCATATTTCTCTATTACTTGTCATCTCATCAGACACATACTTCTATCACGTTCAATTTCATAAGTAAAATTCGGCCTCGCTCATTTTCTTTTTTTTTTCAATTGCCCGACCCCTTACATACCTATCCTTAAATAAAATTGAATTTGCGAAAAATTACTTCCGATCAACAGCCTAGATTTCAGATCGTCAATCACTATTTCCCTAAAACATTACATTAATTTAGCCAAAATGTTCAAGGCTGGCACTTCCCATAGATCGTGGCCATCTTGTTGCGCAATACCCCGCAGTTTTATTCACAAATACGGGGTATATTAGGCAAAGGAAAGAGATTGGAGTAAAGCCAGGAAGGAGAAAATCGATGGTACTTTGACGCAGGACGAACAAATTTTATTTACAAAATACGACTGGCTGATCAGAAAAAAAAATGTTTTCTTGTCTATGATTTATTAAGCTTGGCTATGGAATAGTTTGAATAGGGATTCGAATATTCATCATTGTGTGGTGGAAGTTCATATAGCAAAACCTTTTTTTTTTCTTCTGAAGTTGGCAAGCGTCTCGAATCTCGATGTTAGTATAAGTCAAGATAACTTCAAAGTTCAAAGGAAAATGGAATTTTTATCTCGGAGCTAAAATGTTATGGACTGTCTCATGAACATCTGTGCCTAATTAAGACAGTAATTAAAAATAAGTAAAAGACAATGTTATCCGAAATGTACACGTCCAAACATAATTAAGTAACTGTCATAATTAGTTCCCTGAACATAGTTTTTTTACCAACTACTTACTCCCATTTTCAGTAATACTAGATGACACCTAATTCGTTGCCTAAATAAAAACACTCATTTGGAATTATAAACTCGGTTTAGCGCCGAGAGTTGAAATGCCAAAAGAGGAATTATATTTAGGTATTACTAGCGACCCACCCCGGCTTCGGACGGGTGCAATGTTACACATATAGACCTTCCCCTTGAATCACTATCTAGGTATTAAAAAAAAAAACGCATCAAAATCCGTTGCGTAATTTTAAAGATCTAAGCACACAGGGACGGACAGAGGGAAGCGACTTTGTTTTATACTATGTAGTGATAGTTCAGTATTAGAGAAAACAGATACACTATAACATTTAGGTAACATTATCTAATTTCCGATCTCACGCCCTAATAGTAACTTCTTGTTATGTAATAAAAGACTGGTAATAAATTCATAAGCATGCATTATTTAGCATGGCCGTGTTAATTAGTCGGCTGCCTAATTATTCAGGAGCTATCAATATGCAGTGAACACGTGGGTATGGTATGGATACACTCGGGTTCTATTTATCATCTTGCACCCGCCGTGTGTGTTAGGCTGTTTACACATCGTGCGACGAACGATTTTGATATGTTATTCGTGAAATGATTTTTTGTTGTAGTTTCGTGTGGTGAAATTTCAGTCACTGTGAAGCTCTGAGTTAAGGGACGCTTGAGTCAATGGCAATTGTTTAAGAGGTAGGAATTGAGGCGACTATTCGCAAAGTTCGAAAACCTCCACGCAATTTAGTTGACAAATTCATCGGGAGCGGATGTGGCTCCGCGGATTCGCTTCAGCGTGGTCCAAGCTTGAAGTATGAGCCGATGTGCATGATTGACGACGTGCTCAGGATCGAAACTTACTGATTTTTCCAAAAAAAAAAATTTCTTACTGCAATCCACAAGTACACGTTATCATAAAACCCTTGTTGTAATGAATTTCCGGATGAAAAAACCAATAGCTTTTAACTTCTTACATCAACATACTTTCCCGCTTAACCCTTCATTGGTCCCTTAATCTTCTATCCACAACAGTGAGTCTACTATCTGATATCACACCTCACCTTCTTTGACGTCCGCATCGGAAACATATCGCGCCCCATCGAGCCCGATAAACGCGAGTTTGATCGCATGTCGCCCCATGTGGATCGCACCTTAGCGGCCGTTCACACGACGCTATCTTGCACGATATTTTGCGGTAAAATTTTGGCACTGCACGTCAAGTTTTGGAGCTTCTAACCTACCATAACGACCGTCAAAGATCTACAAATGACAGTCAGGACCAATAGCTCAAGTTTCCTCAGTGCCTCAAACGCGTTAGGAACTCCCATCTACGGACCGACCTGGACAAGACCTGCCTAACCTTGAAGATGGATCTGTCCGGCTGTTACTATTCAGCGAGGAGCCTTTAAAATTGCCATGTGATCCCAAAAGAGTATAGTAAAATGTCATACTGATCGTCGCCGTGTGTATTGGGCCTTAGATGAGACGTATGAGATCGATGACCCCGTCGAGACGCCTCCATCATTTAAGCGTACGCTTCCGTATCGAGAGTTGCGGTTTTTAGCCGCATATGAGGCGTCTGCCTAATTTCTGTACGGTACAGTTTTCAAACAATGTTGGCTTACAGTTTAGGGATATTGTTCGTGTATAATGATACGGAATATGTTAACAATCTTGTTTGTGTTGCTTTGTTTTGCATCGTCTGCTTTCGTAACTGTTTGTGCTGGTACTGAAAATAGCTTGCTAGCTGCTATGACTTTGCGAGATACGTGTTTTAGTATCGCTTTATTAAGCATTAAAGTAAAAAGGACCAATATATTATATTGATTTGATGTGAACTTGTAGAAATTATAGAACACTAAGCTACGAGTGTATCTTTAGAACTATTTTACATGAAAGGCGTCATAATCTTACAGGATTCAATAGGACAGTATGCCCAGAGACAGTAGACAAAGTGACACGATGTATCGATATATTAGAGATAGAATTGAATTCAATCAATTGAAATCAGCTGTCGATATATTATGGCTTATGCGAATTCTGTTGCAAGACGTAAAAATACGGGATCATTTGAAAGCGACTGCCACTTATCCATTATTAAAATGCAATAGATAAAATCCAGAAAAATAAATACGAGTTCTAAGCAGCCTGACCCCAAAATCCAATATCCCGCAACTCCAGACAACACAAGCACTAATTCCGTACCTAACACCTTCACAACCACCACATACAGAACGCGCGGAAGCAGTAAATCGCCAGGGATAACGGATAGTCCCTCCAGGCGACGAGTTGCCGATCACTCACTAAACCTTACACAGAGCACGGAGGGTCCACTTGCTGGAGTGACTAAAGTGTCCATAGACCTGCACTTCATGTTCATAGGAGCAGGCAGAACAGAAACTAAAAGCGCTCCATGCTACGATCTTCACATCCTCATTTTGCATCGTATAATTACGTTCATAACTACATACACTAGTTCGATAGGCACGCCGATAGCGAGTGCTACGCATCTGATATCTTACTGAAGAACAAGGTCAATTTGTGTCTTTCTACAGGAACCATCCCGGATGACAAATTCGCTACCGATGCCGCAATTAACTTCGCCACCAAACAATTCATCAAAGTTTACCATGCATCGATACGAAGAATAAAACAAAACCACGGAAATGCCTCGGCGGGCACTGCTAGAAGCAAGCGTGCCACCGTTTGCTCCACTGCGGCACAAAATGACGTATGGATAAAGACAACTTTGAATGGCGTCAGTGACAGAAGTCTACGGTCTACGGTCTTTCGCCACCATTAATTTCATTCGTTTTGCCGTCTCTAGACCGATTCTATGCTCTGTAATACCTCACTACACCGTCAATTAGTGCAGCAACGTGTTTTAAAACTAACTTAATCTAATGTGTCTCAGAATTCTACAGCAGTCGTTGAACTTATTGAAATTTATCGGCGTTGCCCCAGGGTTTTCAATGAATCTGGCGCGGTACTAATGTATCATTTGGAATTTATTAGGTGGTAATTCAAGCTGTTTCTATCATTTATTGGTGTAGTAACATTGTAATAAACATTATCAGTTCATAAATATCGAATGTGTCTTTTAAAAAGTAGACCAAGAAATAAAGCGCAAGACCAGACCGACCAGAGGCCTGTATTATCCTTGGATCAAAAGAACTGGAAGTTATGCGGAGAGAGGCCTTTGCTGGTCATCCCAACTGTGGGATGATGTAGGCTAACAGCAACAGTGTCATCTACCAACCCGCACTGGGCTCGCGTGCAGGATTATACCCCCCTTCATCTCGTCGAGAGGAGATTTTTGTAACAGCAATGGGAACGTTAGGCTAATGCTAGATGCTAGTGTGATTTTTCAGACTAATTTATTATTTATAAATTAAACACTTCAAGCACAATGTACAGAGGCAGACTTAATGCCTTAGGCATTTTCTACCCGTCAACCTTTGGGTGATGCAGAGACAAACAGGGGTAGGTGTCTATCTGAGAATTATTTTAATTAATACGAGTACTAAGATAAACTACAAGGATATATAAAATACTAATACTCGCTTACTAAGTTTTCATTAAATTTAGTATAACGGTCATTAATATGTACCACAAACCTATATGAACTTTAATCAAGAACCATAAAACTATGACTTTTAACAGAACGCAATCAATGGAACCTCTCATTCAATCCTTCCTGACGAAACGGGTCGATGCAATTGACTTGTCAAACAACAATAAAACAACAAACGACCTACATGCGAGTATAGAGCAATTATCTAGTACTTAGTCTTTTCACTATTATGATACCACTGACAATTGAAGTTCAAAAGCAACCTTATTTTAACGGTAAAAGGTCACTATTTGACAAATTTGTGGATTGAACCATAGATACTGTCATCTATAGCCCAAATAATGGCTTTGAAGTGGCAGTGGGCGGGACATATTGCTCGCAGTCTCGCAGAACACATGGCCGATGGAGCCAAAAAGTTCTAGAGTGGCGACCGCGTACCCGAAGACGCAGCGATGGCAGAACACCCACAAGGTGGACCGACGACCTGGCCAAGGTAGCGGGAATCCGCTGGATGAGCAGTGGATATCTTTTGGCTGAAATTATGAACAACCTTATTGCTACGAGCAAAAAGATCACTGTACATAGACAACGATGCAAGGACGGAGGTAACACAATTTGACAGGACTGTAGTTACGTTGCATGATAAGCGCCGCTGTAATTACTGACAGTCCACTTTTACTCCGTTCACGGGAAAAGCTATAAAACTCGTTTCTACGAAGGACATTGACTTTGTCAGTTATCTTGAATTTATTGAATTGTTCAGTTTAACTGTTATGTGGGTAGTTGATAGGTGTGAAGTTATTGTTATTTCTGAGTGTAAGGAAGAGCAGTATAAACAGTTATGGGATTGTATCTGAACGGTTTACACTGTAAATTTATAATCGCACCATCCATTTCTTTGATGAAAATATGGAAAATGTCGTGAGGAAAGTTTTGAGTATGAATGTGGATAGGTATAAGAGTAGAGGAAGACAGAAGAAACGATGGAAGGACTGTGTGGCAGATGATATGGCAAGAGAGGAGGTGTCTGATGAGATGACGGGTAATAGAGAAATATGGAAGAAGAAGAATATGTAATATAGATAATGCGCCGACCCCAAATGAATTGGGATAAGGGCAAGAAAACGATCATCCATTTTTTCAAGCTGGGAAGTTACTCTAGAGGATTTACCATGAAAGTGACTTAAAGTAAAATATTGACTCCGATGCTGTCCAGAACACGACCCACTTACTGGAATGACCTAAGAGTCCATACAATTGCTCTTTTGAGAATGGAATGAACGTTACTGACGCTGCTTTTAACATAGCCTGCTCAGTAAAGTACCATTGACCCGTAATGAAGAAGTCAAATAATTGAAAATTAAACTTGTACTGACACTTACAACGATCGTGATCGTGATCTGCCGTAATTATTAATTATTTTGAGCTCCCGATATTTCGACGCTGTTGTAAGCGCCCCATGATCACAGCATAAGTTTAGTTTTAAACCGTGAAAGCTTAAAACTGTTTAATTGATAATTACTTGAGAAGACGCTCAGACGAAATAAAATAATAAAACAATTCAAGGACCTTGGCGAAATTAATTCCCGATTCACTAAACCAGGACCCCGAATTAATTACCCTGAAAATCCTTATCTTTTCAAGGCGTACATTTTCTAGAACATCCATTCAATTTCAATCGCCTTTTCCTTAACACCTTAAAATCCAATCAACGGCAACGCAACGCCGGTTGTATTAAAGAGGGTTAAATTATACCCGTACTATAGTATATTATAGAGTTATGACGATACGGGTAAAGGGAGGAGACAATACGTGTCGGACCACAATGGCTGAATTTTAATTGTCCCTGTCGCAGGTAGTGATGTGACACGGGTAACCGAGTAACGGGTAGCGGAGAGTGTGTCTTCACTTTGTAGACTATGATATTTTAATACTGTCCCCGTAAGCCAGAAAGCTATACGCCAACAAAGGTATGTGTCGAGCAAACAGAGAATCAGTAATGTGATTTCGCTTATTTAGTACAAAAATTAGATTTGCTCGTATTTAGTCGTGTTTTTTTGAAAGTTCCAACACAGATTAATGCAGAAATGAGATTCGCACATTTTTTGTCGTAGTATCCCGGTTATTTTCTTAGGTGAGAGAGATGCAAAGACGATTATTTGCTTTTTGAGAGACCGCCAGAAGTTCTGTCGTATACACCTACCCGATCCCTGTGAAGACCTGCAACGTGGGTAAGATAAAAAGCCTGCCGTGACGTAGGGTTGATCTTAAATAAGCGGTAGAGACACATTGTGCCCAAAGGCTTACAAAAACATTCTACGAATTTTTGGGGCTCGTTTTGTTCGTTCAGACTGATAAAACGCTCATATAATTTTAGACATTTAGTAGGTACCCAATGAAATTGAAGAACCAAAATGTTTAAAGGTAAACTTTTGAAGGGCACTAAAGAAGAATAATAAAAACTACCTTGTCAAAACAATGTGGCCCATGTCCCGTCTGTCCATTAATCCGACTATGATCGTTGGCTGGCATCCAAAGCGCTCATTCCAACGAATTTATCTCCAAGATTTCTGACCGAACTAATAAAAGGTTTGTTGATATCGATCCTCATATTAGTATGCTAGACAATGCTCAACCTATACCCACCTGGGTAAAGAATCTTAAAAACGTATTCTGCACGGTGTATGCAAAAGAAATGCAAATATTTTAAAAGGCCAGGGATGACCGAGTCGCCGGCGCGCATACAAAAACTTTCTCTCGCCGAAGAAAAATGTTGACGATCCTTTTATGGCAACCGGGCGTCGGATGGGACGCCGATCTCGTACACTGGCTTACTAAATATGCGTATTGATATATGGACGTAATTAAGCCACACATATGCCGTTAACGACCGATGTCAAGCTATAACAATTCGCATGTACGACTGAAAGAAACAGATATTACTTCGAGGAACGCGAACTTGAGAGATAAAGTTCTCTTAAACCTCTTCAGATATCTACAAAGAAACATTTAATTGGAAATTTGTCATGGCGGTCTGCGAAGTTTTGTACTGAAAGGCAAGACTCCGGCAAGAGCCGGGAACTTCGCTGAGGAAAGGAGCAAAATATCGAACATTTATGTTGAACATTCGTCTAGACAAAACGCTCACGAGTGAGGTGCTTTGCATGAGTTCCCGAGACATTGTACATTTCTCAAGTGCATACAATTTGTCAAAACCTCTAATGTGCAGACTTGGTGGGGCTTTGACAAATGTGCTTGCTACCTTGCTGTATTCGGTGTGCCTATCTACAAACGTCTGCTTATTCTTTCTGATTCTTTAAAACATTAAAAAAAAATCTAAACCTTGCAGTTCTCTAACGCTTAATGTCCAACTGTGTTATTATTTAAATCAACATAAATAGTAATTACGAAACAATCGTTCAATAAATCGATGGCCCACACATAACAACAACAACGGCACATAAACTAGACACATCGTTTCTATTAACGATCACATGCTCGGTCCACGTGAAAGATTTGCGTAACTAATGTGACGACAATTGAGAAGCGAATATTGATCTATTAACAATAACTACGCAGTTCATGAAAGAACGTAAACATGTGAAGCAAAATGAAAATGTTACCGAACCTACCGTACGTTTTCACCTTCCAAAGCCCCAATAAGTCTCCCCAATTTCGACTACAGATTTCCCTGCTTTCCTCAAATTTTATTTTCGATAGTTCCTTACACGAATAGGTTATGAGCGGGGTTCAACGGCTCGCCGCCAACGACAAATCCAATAAAGAAGCGTGCCTCCAAGAAATTTATGTTATTGACCGGATTATAGCGAGTGACGTGCGAGAACTGGCTGAGGACCAGGCAAAGGAGGTCTCCGATACTCCTTACGATACCCTCAAGTGCTGAATTTATTATTGAAAGAGGACTTTCAAGGAGGGGTCTGCTAGAGTGGTCGTGTTATTGATTGTTCCAAACACCTTTTCCGATGCGTCAGCGATCAGGGGGTTCTGTTCTACATATTACGTGCTAAACGGTTTTGGATATGCACCATGTTTGCAATTTATTGTTTTCTATCATCCTTGCTAGTTTGATAGTTTCAGCCATGACGACGCGAATATTTTCGGACTCCATTTCAAATCTACGTTTAGGTTTCGTGATTTACGACAGACCGATAGCCAGTCGTTGTTACGCGGTTATTCTGATTTCCCTCGGGGGTCGCACATTTTCCGACAATGCTATGAAGTTTATTTCTTCTATTTGGAAACAATGTGCTTGCTAAACAGAAATATTTGAAAATGAAAAACAAATCTGTCTGAGCAAATGTAGTCTGTATATGAAATCTTCGTTTTCAAGCAAATGATGAAAGAATACTAAAATGTCTTTAAATTATGTAAGATAGTAATACATTACGTCGAATTCTCAAGGTACAGATACAGCCAAGGGAATGGGAATCTCAAAACAAGTCGCGACATGAATCAATCATGTTACTATCTACTGAATTACAATTGCTAATTATGCCGACATTGCGGTTGACATGGCCTACAAATTAACTTATGATTATTACTAACTCGACTTAACTTTGGTCAAAACCCTGCTTCCGAGATACCAACTGTTATGCTAATCTTAGTTCAAACGCCACCCAATGTTTTGAAAACAATTGAATATTGTAAATTTAATAGTATTAACATTAGAAGTTTAAACGTTTTTATTTAAGATCTGGCTATTTACATTATTTACAAACTACAAATCTATAATCTATAATTGTAATAAAAATATGTACAAGTATCAAAAGGGTTACAGGGCGTCAAAAAATTCGTCCACATCGCTGTCAACAGGAAAAATGCCCAGAAGGCTGGCAGCATTGCCACGTAGTATGGCAATGCTGATTCTTTGGCCAACAAAATAGGCCCGCCCTCTGGTCACGTGAAGAGTCGACTAACCGCTTGGCGATTTCCTGAAATACTAGATGGGCCTCGGATTAACATTGGATATCATTATTAAAATCATTACCACAGAAGCATAACGAGTTGTCTGAAATCAAGTAAATCACTATTTTTCAAACTAGATTAACGCCATAGAACGTGTATGTCAAATAGATAAAAAAAACGAGAATGAATAATTTCTTTAGCCATTATAACATCTACTCATGCGCCTTACGAAAAAAAAGCACAAAATACCAATGGACATAAAAATTCTGGGCCACAAAATCTATAACAAAGGCGGTGCAAAAACGCTCTTGAAAATATAATAGAAGCTCGGGAAGGGTATATTGGGATCACAGCATAAGTTTCCTTTCACAAGGGGTTTTGTTTTAAACCTCCTTTCATCGACTCCACTCGAACTTGGCCATAGTTTAATAAATATTATGGGGATTGTGGCTTCTCCGTCGCCTTGCAAATTATTTATTGCGTCTTCGTGTCGTACCTTCTATTCCACTTTTGCCCATAATGGCATTACTTTCTTAAATTATTATGAAGTAAAGTCGAGTTTTAATCCCACGCACATTTAAAACAATTTCATGTGTTCTACCAAATTTTCTTCGGTTGAAACTTTCGACGAATTTTCAATAAAAATGCTTGAGAATGAGGCGCTTGTGAAGTGATATAAAATAAGGGAACATTTTTATTGTATACTTTTGAATTGATAGCAACGACATTTTACGTCACGTTCACAGGGAATAACACAGTATACTGGAAGATAAAAGATACAGGAGGTATTTTATGGTACAGCATCAAAATTAGTACGCAGGAATCTTTGTTAAGAGAGTGAACTAAGAGAATTGCGGATCTCGCACGGTACCGACATTTAATTATAACATTTATAACTTTACTGCTGGTTTTATGAGCGATTGGGTATAAAACTTTGATGAGGTTTAAAGAACATAGAATAGTTTTTTTTTATATTACAAAACGTGTACATTTAGGCACAGTAGTATTATTTTTCATACAATGGTTAAATTAGTACTTTTAAATAAACTTTAACTAAAAATATTCAACAGTTGCAGGAAATGATATTTCAGTTCAGATGTTTAGTAGCGACCTGCCCGATCTAGGCTTATTTAAACCTGTGTTTCAGGTCATCACTTTACAAAGCAGAATTTAATTAGGACAATAAATCTATGAACAACTATAAGCCAACTATGCCAACAATAATTTCAAACGCTACGACTAAATATAATATCGCAATATTTCCCAGCCAACCTTAGCACCAATGACACGGTTGTTAATCTCGCACAAAACATAGGGAACCAACAAATTGTAACATCCCACCAGACCAGCGTCCAACAAATAATTTTATTACCATGTCTACAAATTTCAAAGCGTTTCATTTGAAGCCCAATTTTAACTCGTTCTGAATTTCACGGTGTTAGTCCGGCCAGCTCTTCCGTACATTTGGTTTATATATCGTCTTGGTTATAAATCTTGTTGGCTTTGATCAGCGTAATGTGAGCCGCGAGGTGATGCTGTGGGTCGCGTAGTAGCCGTGTCCCAAAGGACCAGAAACAGAGTTTCCCTTTCTTCATCCCCACGGATTTAATCTCGGTTCTCAGTCTCAGGTGCGACTTAACTTTTGTTTATAATTGATCTAATGTAGCAAGTAATTTATTTCGGATGCTTTATTGTTACAGATTTGTTTGGGGACGGAATTTATTTGCCGTGTTTAAGACGCGATTTGAATAAGAATTAGATTTATGTTCGGCGATGGTCTTAAAGTTCTTGTTTTAACATTCCGATTTGTATTTACAGTGTCTATTGCATTATCATCAATGCTAGAAATTGTTTTATGATACTCTAAAGATAAAATTAAAACAAAACTAGCGACCCGTCGCTGTATCGCACGGTTTTTACTTCTTGACAAAACATCCAATTATCATTATTTAGCTAGTTTAATAAATACATACGTAACATCAAGACTCTAACCCCCGAAGGGTTAAGCTCGCCACACAATTCCCAAACCACTGCAACTCCTGAAAGCCAAAATCAACACTGGCATCCACCAGAAAAGCGCCAAATCAAATGAAGCTCGACGAAGTCCCAAAGAACAATCTATCTGTCTTGGATCCCGCAACGAAATTAATCAGAAAAGTATAGCGGAGGAGTAGGAAAACCATTATTTTCACTTCCCTCTATATCAGTAGGAGACAGAACAGAACAAGTCCAATAGGCACAGAGGGACGTTTACAAGTGGGGTAAGCCCAGTTACCTAGCACCACGGATAAATATGATCATGAATGGGTCCTAAGTTTTGAGCTGTTATATCTGATTCCGATAATAGGTATGGCAAAATCGCTTGAACGCACGGAAATTTGTTCATGCCTGTAATCCCTAATGGGTTAGGTAGTGGTGTACCTAATAGTACACCTCTACAATTTGCTAGTTATGGGATTGCTATCAACCAGGCAAAAATCCAGACTTCTTGGCTGCTTCTGAGAAATTCCTGATTGAAAAACCCAATAACATTTTGACTGACCCGGGTATCGAACCCGGGACCTCATGCTCAGCAGTTGTCCTTGCGACCACTAAGCCAACGAAGCAGTCAGTTTAATATTATCTAAATTATGGTGAAAACCGCATCAAAGTCCTTAGGTTGGTCTAAACGAATAATGCGGTCACAGATCATACATAAATATTCAATCGCATGCTATGCAAAATTCCTTTACATAAAACTAGAAGTAATTGAAATAAACGTGCATTTCAAACGATTTGAAAGATGTCACAACATCCCGCCAACGATAACATTTGTGTCCGATCGGCAATCGTTTATACTCGATTATGTTGCAAATGAATCGATAACTCGGCTGTATTATCAGTCGATTGGCGTGACGTAAGCTGAACTATCACGACGAGGCCATTAGGGGGCGATTTGTCCGCTATGGACAAATGTACGGCCAACCAAGATTGGTATACGGTATGTTTTGTTAATTTGAAAGGGTGTGTCATTGGGGTCGAGTATAATATTAGTAAGACAAGTGCAATATACGAGTATATATTTTCTGTAAATGGCGTGAAAAATTGAAAAAGTTGCGCGTTTTTTTGGTTTTCCTCGCAAAGAATTTCAACGACATCATACGAACTACTTTGGGGTCAGCTGCCAGTCTTATTGGATGCGGCTGCCTATCTGACATCCCCAGCCAGCTTCTAGGTTCAACGACCCTTTAGTAAGACTGGTTTTCAGAGTTTTAGGCTTCTGACTATAAGTAACGATTTTCAAAGATCGCATGCAAAAATATGACTGAAAATTAAAATGGAGCCTAAATTAGATATCCAAGTTAGCAATGCGATGATGAAACACATGATTTTATCCAAGACTATTCATTTAAAACATGCTAGAAATTCAACTATTTACAGTAACTTATTGCTAGTACGAGGCAATTAAAATCGAGATTTAACTGTGACAACTACAAATAGATTCACCCTAGGCGGTATGCGATTTAAATAAGCAATGCAATTAGTTTTAAAACAGAAAGTGAAGGTGTATTCTTGAAGAATAATTTGGTTCATAAGACGGAATATGACACGATCGTTTGTAAGTTAAAAATGTAGAAAGCCCCTGGAGTAGGTATATACATTTATCCCTGAAACGATAGGTACAGTCAGGGAACTTAATTGTTAATGACATTGACACACACCGAAAATTTGCTGTGTGATAGCTGTCAAATACAAGTAACTGTCAGAGGACCGTTGCGTTTTTTACAGACACTAAAAGTTGGTAGGCAATGCGATATTACCTTGACTTTACGTAAATGTACGATATCACATCATGACCTCTTCAACAAATGAGAATTGACACAAACCACTGATTTTAAAAAGTGTTTGACCAAAACAACAAAAGTCTTCGGGGACCGTTTATTTAAAACCACACAATCTGAAAGTAAAATTAAGCTTTTTTATACAAGCAAGTCATTCACCCCTTGCATATCAGCCCATAAATGTACACAGCATGGGACTCCCCATAGATGGAGAGATAACCATTAAAGCGGACGATGTATATCCCAAGCATTGCCATAATCACCCGTTGGCAAGCGGATTTGCGCCCGCACTAACATCTGATTAGTACGCAGGTGAAGCTCCTCGTACTCTCTGTCTTCCTGGTATAGTGCCATCACTTACGACTGTAACTGGAAGTGATGGGTGGTCTATGGTTTGGCCGTAGACAAGACCACACATAGCAGGAGTGCATATAGGATCTTTTGGCGATCAAATGACGTTGAAGTCGACACTTAAATACATTAAAAAAAACAAGATGGCGCAGTTTGTTCCGATTTTGGCATCGCGCCAAAAACTGTACCTGTATCTGTTTTTTAAGTAATACAGCCTTTTTTTTAAATTTAACTTCGGTTGTTCGTGGTTTCTGCAAGTGATCTAGGTTTTAATAATATTTACAGTTTAACAATCGTGTTCGAAATGAAGCTCTCGCCCTTCTTAGAACGGAAAAGAAGTCACAAGGTTTTTAAAGAACATACCAGACGCACTACACCACCAGCGCATGTTAAACATGGTTTTACTAAGATGATTCCAATCTTCCTTCACCTGGGCTTTTCACTACAAGCGTGCTCCACTCTTATTAGTAAGCGTAGAGAGAAGTTATAGGATATAACAGGGATACTTGTTAGACATGGTCAGAAGGTCTCAACACAAAGCAATAGTATTTAGAGCACTTCGACATTGACACAAGTTACTCGGTAGCATAGTATGTCAGCCCCATACAGTTTCATCCCCGTTTTCGCTAAAAGAATATCACTTTGCCTAGGCTCTCAGTTCTCAATGTGCTATTCGAGCTACTTCCACTCTTTAAGCATTAAGAGCAATAAAATTACTTAGGCAAGCAATAACAAAGCATGATCTGCAAGTACATCTCATGGATCAGAGTCAAGTGGTTTTGCAATAGCACAGAAACTTTGCTTTTTGTGCAAATTGCTTCGCTCCGGGGGACATTTGCAACGCGGCGTACCTTTGTAATAGGCTAGCTAAATGTTACTATTTATTCTGGCCGTTTTGCGATGATGCAGTACATCAGCCTGGTTGTTTCTGAGGGTGTCGTCATAAACGTTTTGTGTAGAAATTTGTGGTGGAATTTGAGGGATATGTTTTCTTCTCCTTTAACTTGTTGTGTTCGGGAGGCGATTGCTCTGAGCAACAAAATTAATTTGAGAGAAAACCAGAATGCGATAGAAATATTTTACGCAATTGGGTGCTGATAGTGCTGATACTTGTTGCTATAGTTACCTACTATTATATTTCTCTCCTTTCGTCTGTGACCTCGACGACTCATAGCTAAATTTTTTTACAATGGTTAATGATCTTGGCCATTTCTACCAAAGATGCCTTTGGGTTTGAGGAATCATTGACTACGGCAATAGGTTTCCAAGTCCTGGAAGGAACGACTATAACATCATTAAATTTATATTCCGTTGACTAGGCAACCATTATTAATGAAACATTACGAGTATCTTATCTGTCACACTTTTAACGACATGATAAAACGCAGTGCAACCGAAATAAAAACATAATTGCAATTTTATCAATTAGCACAAAAGATACGACCTTAATTAATTAATTAGCGGATATGAGTGCAATGCTTGATATTAGCACTTATTACGTATTAGTCATCGAAGTAAATAAACAATTATGTGCTTATTCAGTTTTGGGTTTCAGGTTTAATAACCAGAGGGTCTAAACGAAGTGTTCATAGAATGTCTATGAAGAATAACGATGACCGAAAGGTCAAACTCAAACTCAATCCTGATAAAAATTGTTGTGGGAATACGAAACACATTGAAAGCAATGGCCACTTCTGTAGGCTTCCAGGCTAGAACCATGGAGCCGTTACATCATACTAAAAAATCCTGAAATTCACCTATACCCCCACAAAAAACGTCATCATCTTCAATATTTTATCATAAGTTCAATCGCCAAACTGATACCCATATAAAAATTGCTGTAACCGAGGCATCAAAACAATTATCACTAAGAGCACTGCCGATCGCCTAATAGAAACAAGGATGCATCAACCTCATGTTTGCGTACGTGACAGTAACTGATTGTTACATGAACCATTAATTACCCTTTGTCTCCTTATTACATATACTCCTAGAAGCCTGGAACATTCTTATAATATGACACCGGCTACCGGCGAGGAGCTCAATTTGCAAAATTCATCAGTTTATGGGATTATATTACTGTAATGAAATCGGTGTGTGCATGGTTTAGCCTTGCCTATTGTGTCAGTATTCCAATTCCATTATTTATTACTTTAGACAGTTTACTATATTATACTATAATAGAGATTTTTTTGTTTGTTTGTACCGAATTAGCTCCGAAACGAATAGACCAAATTTAACAATTTTTTCACGAATAGAAAGCTACATTATCAGGAAGTAACATAGGCTATAAGTTATATTTATATCATGCAAAGTAGCCGAGGTATCACAATTTTTGCGAACGAAGGCGCGGTTGAAGTGCTAGTAATATTATAAAGAGGAAATATTTGTATAATATTATGTGATAGAATAGCATTGACCATTTCACAAGGCTCCGAGGTGAAGTTTGATAAATCGATACCAGAGGGCCTAAGACTAAAAACAGGATTGATATAAGCTTTCCGTAGCATATCAAGTCAATCCAATACGTATCGGTCACTTTGTCTTCGCCCCCTTAGCAATGCCCTTCACTATAATAAAAAAACCTGTTCTTCTGCTTAGCGTGTCGATGGCAATCTAAATTGTGTCGGCCCAGAAGTTTGGCGCCTTCAGTAGCGTCCATCAGTTGCACAAACACAAACAAACAACAACAAGGAACAATCAGAACAAACTGCAGGATACGCAGGACACAATATTAAGTGCCCTACAGTTTTATACACTCCAAGGCAGAGTCATTAATGAATCTCCACCTGAGCAGGTTTTCCTTGCTGCGGTCAACCTGGGTGCGGAGTCTATTTAAAGACTTCTAGGTCAGCCATGACAACTCATGTCCTGGTGGGATATTTTCAGCAGGAGGAACGAATGGGTTAGGAAAACCTGTTGCTAAGTATTCTTTAGTTAACATTCCAGATGAGCATTGCAGATGTAAATTGATTGCGCCGTAGAGAAGATCTTTGTTCAGCAATGGGACAATGGATCATTTAAAAATGTCGCCAAAATATAATAATATCAAGGCAAATCATAGCAATAGCAACAGATATTACTTGATCGCCTAGTTTGGCCTTACAAGGTTAGCACTTTATCTAGATGTGTAAACGGCCGACATGACGTCAGCATCGGTTCCATGACGTCTTGTGCCAAAAATTTGCTGCGTACGTGAGAAAACATAACATTTCGCATGTAATCCCAGACGAGTTAGGCAAAGGTTGACATACAGCGTGTAACAGAAAGGGTATAATCATATGGAATACTGTGGTACGGACCATCAAACTAAACAACTTTCTCTATGGGACCACCATCGAAATCGTAAAAAATAATCAGCTGTCCTATACAAAATTTCAATACCTACTCGACCCAAATGTATAGGACAGCTGATTATTTTTTTACGATTTCGATGGTGGTCCCATAGAGAAAGTTGTTCAGTTTGATGGTCCGTACCATAGTATTCCATATGATTATACCCTTTCTGTTACATGCTGTATAATCCTGTATCAATATCATATCATCACCAGCCCACAACAGTCCACTGCTGGAAATAGGCCTCAGCATAAAGTATCAATATAATTTCGTCCTATCGTTAACTTTCCCACATTTCGCCATGAAACAGGGGGCGAGCCTATGGCCATCAACAGGGCACAAATCTAGACTACAAGCTGCTAATGAGAAATTGTTATTGGAAAAACCCAATAAATCTCGGCACGACCTGGGGATCGAAACCTGGACCTCATGCTCATGCGCTTGCGACTACGAGACCAACGAGGCAGTATAACATCACATCAGGCCTGTAATCCCGCCTGCCAGGGTTGCGGGACTGTTCGAAAGAGATACCGTGGCCCCGGAACACAAAGGGCAAAAGAAGGAACATGGATGGGTTTTTTTTTCAGTAAAAGTCTGACACTCCCTCCTGCTCAGCCCAGAGCGAGAGGGGTTATTTGATGATGATTTCCAATCAGTAAAAAAAAAAAGAAAAAAAAAGGGCCTGTAATCCCGAGGTGTACCTATAAAACATCCACATTTCGCCAGTTATGTTGAAGTCCCATTTAATAGAGGACGAGCCAATTGCCATCAAGAAGTCACAAACTCGGAGCTGGTTCTGAGAAATTCCTGTAAAAAAACCCAATAACACTGACCCGGAGATCGAAACCAACGTCATGGGCTCATGCTCGGTTAGCGCTTGCAACACTAGACCAACGGAGTCAGATTGCGTACGTGAGATCTAGCACGTAAGTGACCCGAAACACAACATGGCGATGTTTCTGAGATCAACATAACAACGACACGCCCTGATATAGCCAAGTATGAATGATACATTGATAGCGTAGATTTGGTCAAGATAATGCATTCCTAAATATCGATAAGGCGTTTAACCGATTATTTTTGTTCTGTCTGTTTGTGACTGCTGCGCAAGAGGTCTTTCCAGGGTTTGATTCTCAAGTCAAGCTAACTGTTACTGGGTTTTTCCAAAAGGAGTTTCTCAGCATCAAGCAAGGAGCCTGGATTTGTGTCCAGTTGACGGTAATAGGCTCGCTGTATGTTGTGTTACAAAATAAGTGCTGTTCCGCCGATTAAGTCAGAGAAACGCAGGTAGTTTATATGGGCCATTTTCCTAACAAGGCGTTTATCGATTATAGTTAAACTATTAATAATTATTGTAGTTCTGTCAATAGAATAATTCTCGTTATGGCAAGATAATGAATTAATTAATTGGACCCAGTTTGGCTGTACTTTACTAATACAACTCGATTAACAACAGTATTTGTATTTCAATATAAATTGTATAAATAATATTTCTTGTTCAGCCTATCACCATTCTCTTGCCCTATCGCAGTTATTTAGGGTCAGTGCAACATGTCTTCTTCCATACTTCACTATTAGTCCCCATCTTAGTTGTCACCCCTTTCACCCATCCATAGTTTATTTAGTCTTCCTCTCATAGCATAGCCATATATCCATACTCAAAACTGTACGATATTTCCCCCATCCCTGCTCATCTCGTGCCGATACCAGAACAACCACACTTTTCAACCACCAGTACCACTTTCAAACTTCCCCTTAAATACCTACTCATCCCTCTGAATCATCTTTAAAAAGAATAGTTCTTAAAACATAAAACACACGTACAATCACAAACACAACGTTAACAATTAAAGAAAACTCGAAACGATCTCTGCCTTTCCCATTTCCATAAATTACGCAAAGGGCAAGGTCACACAGTCAGCGACCGACGACCGACCAACCGTGGGCAACATTATTATTAATTTTATTTCCCAGCATTCAGGAACAATATATCATAACTTCATAACAGTAGGAAAGCTCGGACAAGCTAAGGAAATAATAACTTAATCACAGGCCCATAAGACTGCTAATTAGTTGACCTGTGCACTGATAACGGTGCGGACTGTGATTGACGAATGCTCATTATGTAAAGGAGGTAGTAGTGTTTATGGCAACTATCTAAGTGTTTATGATGGAATTTATTGTCAGCAGTTCCGTATATATAATAAAATATCCAGTTAAGTAAACGTATGGCAGGACACTCTCAGACTAGGTGTAGCAACTATCTTACCAGAGAGGCTGGGAACAGCTGGATGAGAGTGGCTGATGATTAAGTATCCAGATGATGAGGGGTTAGGATAACAATTGAAATAACTTAAGGTATACCGAATGCCTATGGCCGAGGCCTATGTCCAGCAGTGGACGTTTTTCGGCTGAAATGATGAAGGTATACCGAATTCTAAACAATATAAAATAAGTAAAGGAGGTGTTTTTTCCCCCATACAATTGTGGCCCAACAATGTACCTTAACAATAAAGGTACGAAGTTATAGGAAAAAAACCGCAGATTCTGAAAAAAAATATATTGGATTTATTCATGCATTTGTACCACCTGAAATTGTCGATCAAAGATGCTAAAACTTGCAACCCAAGAATTTTAATCTGGCAATCTCGTGATTCATTTCTCCGATGATGCGTTTCGTTACTTCATTTTATACACGTATGAAAACCTAAAAATATGCTATTTAGAATTTAGTTTTGTATTAAAGATAGGTTATTTTTCCCCGGCACACTTTTTTGTTAAATATTATGGGATCAAGAATTTAAAAAATACATTTATTTCACATTTCAGATTATTTTTTGCGTTTTGTTAGCTACTAGCCAAAAGACAGGGCTCCAAGGTCGATAATTTACTATTTTATTCCTTTTGTTGTTGTCGTTGTCAATATTATCATTCAGATTATTCTAGCCCGTAGACAGAGAAAACTTACGTTCTAGCCCTTGTCAGACGACCGATCTCGAAAGAGTTCAATATTTTGACAGATGGAATAGTTTGACAGCCGTCAGCGCTGTTAAGAACGTTTCTTTGAACGCAGTTACGATTCGAGGTAGTGTTTTTTAATATTCTTTTATTTCTTAACCTATCGAATATTGAAGGATTTAAAATATTGCTAATAACACAGTATATTGGAAAGAGTTTAAATAGTAATTTGTACCTCGGTACATGTTTTGGCCGAAAAAAAAACACCTCCTTTAAGTTTTAAAATGTTCGTTTGTGCACATAGGTTTATCCTCATTGACAAATCTCACAATCAAACGTAAGGTTTGCTGTAAGAAAACCCAATTCTGGGTTAAGCTCGCCGTTGTACATAAGTTATATATTGTAATTTTGTGTGTCCTACTTTTATATTTTGTGTGCAATAAAGAATAAGAATATATAAAACAATACGACAACAACGGAGTCACGTAGATATTCAAACAATTAAAATTTAATAGCGGAACCGTTTTATTATCGATACATATTCATTGATTCCTGGCTACAATGCGGATAGCAAATCAAATACATACTCAAACGCTTTGCTCGAGTTTATATGTAATTTCCGGCCTCGTTACTGCGTACAATTTCATGTTATCTGTGGCGTATGTTTTGAGTATGGCTGTGGATGGTTATAAGAGTAGAGGAAGACCAAAGAAACTATGGATGGACTGTGTGAAGGATGACGTGACAAGAAAGGAGGAGTCTGATGAGATGACGAGTAGTAGAGAAGAATGGAAGAAGAAGACATACTGCGTCGACCCTAAATGAATTGGGAAAAGGGCAACAGAATAATGTTGTGGCTTGTGTCCCTGTAAGGAGCTGTGGTGGCCCAGCAGTAACGGCTGAGACTTACGTGGATTAAAACTTAGACAGGCATTTTACTTTGTGTCTTTTTTTTTTCAACACTTCTCTCAAAACGGTGAAAACATTATGAGGAACCTGATATGTCTTAGAATCAAAAATTCTAAGACATGATGTGATATTCACAAACCGCACAAGGCCCGTGTGGTGGGTGGATTATGGCCTAAGGATTCCTTAAGGCCTTAAAGGTTAGAGTCTTAAAGCAAGGAGGTCTGCTACCCAGTAGTAGGCTACGCTGTTTTTTTTCCTTTCTTGGCCAACCAACAATTGCTTACACTGTACATATAAGGTGTATCTATTCATACACGAAATCTTTTAAGGGGTCATTGTACTCATCATTATGAACAACTTTCACAATGGGACCAAGCCCGAAATCGCGAAAAAAAAAAACAGCTGCTTAGTACATTTTGAACACTTTGTTCATAATGATGAGTACAATGACCCCTTAAGAGATTTCGTGTATGAATAGATAGACCCTATATTTAAATTAACTTCTACCATAATCTAAGGTTATTGTAACAATTATTTTACAGGTTAGCACTGCATGCCCCATAAACGTTTACCTATGCCATAAGCACTATAACATTAATACCTAATTAATTTAGAGGAACAGGTTTAAATTAACACGTATACGTGAATAAATCAAACACTGTTTTAAGCTTTGACGGTTTATAACTACACTTACGGGATAATTATCTTCAGCGCCATGATCGCAGGATGACACGATGACATCACGCGATCATGGCGTTTGCGTCAAAATATCGGGAGCTCAGAATAATAGATAATCACGAAAGATATCCCGAAGTGACAGTGTAAATGTATCACTACATAGTATAAAAACAAAGTCGCTTCCCGCTGTCTGTATGCTTAGATCTTTAGAACACCGTAACGGATTTTGATACAGTTTTATTTTAATAGATAGAGTGATTTAAGAGGAAGGTTTATATGTATTACATTGCACCCGTGCGAAGCTGGGGCGTGTCGCTAGTAAAATATAAAGTAAAATTAGATTAAAAAAAGACAAACAGAGAAATTATAAAATACATAAAATTAACATAATATAGTTTTTCTATGGAACTGGGAGTAAATGTTTGATTATGGTTATGGTAGCATAACATTGAGAGGGTCACAGGCCCCTCTGAGTTTGATTTTACATCTTTACCGACGTATAAGAGTAGATCTTCAGTACAGTTTGAAATAAACTTACATGTTTATGTAAGTAGAGCATAATCTAATCGCAATAAGGTTTTCTTTAGCAACATAAACATAGCCCTAGTCTATGATAGTATCCGATTACTGCTCGATATTTCAACAACAACGTAACCTGGAAATTACGTACACTATTAAATAGTAAAATTAACAGCCTATTGAATTAGTAGTGAGACAATACTTAAATTGTAAACTGCTATTAAATTTTGTCTCACTATATTGACTTACTATATTGACTCTCTGAATGAGACAAAAGTAACTACATAATTATTTGCTTAAAGTGTGCGGAATTCGAGAGTGCGGATTTGTTGCGTTTTGAAGATGTTTATATAAAATCATAACATCACACCTTTGTTCTCCCAAGGGAGAGGCAATAGATGTACCTACTTCTAGGAGTCACATTTTACCAGTTATGATTCAGGGATGTTTGTACTCCGCGGACATAGCTTCGTCGTCTGCGCAAGCCTTTAAAGGCGCGGTCATACAGAGTGAATTAGGGAATAGACCGGATGGTAGAGACTGCCTCGTTGCTTGGGTGGTCGCAAGCGCGAGTGCTGATCGTGAGGTCCTGGATTCGATTCCTGGGTCGAGAAAAGTGTTTTTCTATCAAGAATATCTTAGAAACAGCCACGAGCCCACGAAGTCTGGATTTGTGCTCGATTAATGGCAATATGCTCGCCCACTATTACATGGGACTTAAAATAACTGGCGAAATGTTGGTGTATACTATCAGGTACACCTCTGCCTAACCCTTCGGGGATTACAGGCGTCGTGTTATGTTATGTGTACTGAAGTATCTGTCTGTGGCAAGTCCGCTGTCCGTTTAACTGCACTTTGAAGACACAAAGCAGTAGAGATCAAATTCGGCTTAGCAAGGCCGCACCGTAAGTAGTCAGAAACTCGGAACTTACCAAGTTACAAGTCTAGTGGTTTACACGGTACTATTACATTATTGAATACATTAAGCGCATTAGTGATTTATGCCGACTGAAGCTCATTGCGGGCCTGCGCATTAATCGCAGTAATCCATCAAGGTAACCCTTGGATAATGGATGGTGGTTTTGGTAATGGATTTAATGGTAAGATTAATTTCAGTTGTAAAATCTCTATAGAAAACGGAGGGCTTTGACAAAGTGACATTCAATGTTGCTGTAGTAAAAAATGTATTGGATTGACTTAAGCTATCGAAAAGACTTTCGACAGTCTTGTTGAGTCGCAGGTCGCAGTAGACTTTTGAAAGTCATAGCCACTTGTCTTGGGTCTCAGGTGATGCTTTTATCGGAATTCAGCAGATTTATTTCAGAATCAATGACAGCTTGGTATGACCGTCGACTCGACATCAAACCTAAGGACGCACCTCTGATTTTTTGGATTCATGTGCTTATTGTATAATTATCAGTTGCTTCGGTGAAGGAAAACATCGTGAGGAAACCAAACAAGCATGACTGAGAGATATTTCTCGACGGCATGTAAAACCAAGTCAGATGCCCATGGAAACAGCGACATCAGGTAAGTACCAAACGAAAAAAAATACTAAATTAAATATTTACAAAGAAATAACAAAACTTCAGCTACTTCAAAAGCAGCCGTGCAATAGTTTATTTTGCTTTTCGTTTTTAATATTCTTTATGTTTTAAGAATTCCTTTGAATCGAACGTAAACACTATCGAATGAATATCTAAACAAAATAACTTACCCATTGAAAGCCGTATTTATCATTCCTGTCATTTATAAATATAATTTTTTCTTTACCATTCATGAATATATGCTATATAACATCAGCAGTAATTGAAGAGAGTGTTGAAATAATATAAACATTTAGCCAGTACAATGATCTGATAATCATTTTTGTTCGACGTTGCTGTAGCATAGTTACGCTTATTTCCGCTAACACTAAGGGGGACATCCATTATTTGGGGAGAGGGGGTCAAGCCCAATCTCAAGCACAGATTAACGTTTTAACACTAAAACACAGATTTTGTAAAAATACGTGAGATTAGGAAGAGAGGGGAATGGGCGGCGGCGACCTGGGGAGTGGGACCGAGGGAATGGGACGCCGTCACCTCCTTCTGCGAAGCAGTCATGCTAGCGAAGGAGGTGGCGGGACGTGAGAGGGAGAGAGCCTCACGTCTCAGCCGCCGCGGGAGACGCACCGGGCGTCGGGGGCCACGTGGTGGCCCCCGGCCACCGTAGGCGCGGGCCTGTGGACGGTGAGCTATGGGCTAGCTCGCCGTCCGTCCGTCTTATGACGACAGGCCGTGTCGACGGCGCGTTCGTGTTCCACGCGCGCCTCAAAGAGAGTCAGCCAACAGGAAGGGGTCCGTAAGGACCGACGCCTGCCAGGGTTGCGGGACTGTTCGAAAGAGATACCGCGGCCCTGGAACACAAAGGGCAAAGGAAGGAACATGGATGGGTTTTAGTCAGTAAAAGTCTGACACTCCCTCCTGCTCAGCCCAGAGCGGGAGGGGTTATTTGATGATTTCCCATCGGGAAAAAAAAAAAAAGGAAGAGAGGGGCGAAGGAGTCAAGTCAAATCTCACTTCATCTCACCAAGGATGGAGGGGAGCTCGAAAAATAGACAGTAGAGGTAGAGTGACGTAATAAATGGAGGCGTCCATAAGCGACAACTAAATGACTGCCATAATATTGAAGCACTGACGGGATTTCTACTCTTGGCGTTCGCGTTGCGTTAAAACGACTATAAGTAATGGAGCAAACATTTGGGAACAAACGCGAAATATTCAACAACTATGTTCAGCACTTCGGTATATTTTTAGGCTATTGGTTTATATTGAAGACCTGCGAATAAAGGAAGGCAGCTGTTTTCCACTCATTGAAATTCTTCATTCCTGACCAAAATGCAAGCGATGAAAACTGAGATTTTGAGAGCTGTCTTTTGGTATGTAATAACAGTGACCTAAAATTTTCAAGAAATGTTTTAATTAAGACTTAAGTATAATTTGGATACTCCATCATCATTTGCCTAGCTTTTTCCCAATTATGTTAGGGCCGGTTTCCAGTTTAACCAGAAGTCGAGATATGTAATGGATGGTCACCCATCCACGGAACGACTCCGACCATTGCGGCTGCTATCATTTACTCTATGCGTCTTCTAAGAATTTGAGTCACTATAATACAAAAAATGGCTTTGGACGGACAGACAGACAGACGGACAGGATGAATCTATAAGGGTTGCTTTTTTTGGCACCCTAAAAAGTAATCAGTAAACATTTACCACTAGTACCTACTACACTTTAATCTCAGACAAGAAATTCTTCCTATTATTATTATTCCTTCCCAGTTGGAACTTGAGTCTCCATTGATGTGGGTCAAAAAGCATCAAACTAAAGTGAAAACATATCAAAAACAAAATGGAGACGACTAATCCTTTTCCTGCCGACTTTCACAATTCTCGCGTTGACAACCAACCAGCCATTGCTCCATTTCTCATTATTATCCTGTTTCAACAAGAAAGTTTACTTCATTTAAATGAAAATAAATAACGTAGTTACATTTTATGATGTACTTTAGTTATTTCGCCATATTTTACGGTAGATAGGAAATAGGAAAGCTAGTTGGTTCAGGAGCGAGACCAATTTTGCGGACACGGTGCGTCGAGGGAAAGTCACCGAGCTACCTAGTTTTACGCTGTTATGGACACGTATTTTGCATCGAATATTCATATATTTTATTTATGCTGTGATCTGATTACGGACGGATATGGAACGGGTATTTTCTTTGGGTGTGGAGGAGTGCTAAATACTTTTGTGGATGCTGTTGGAAGAATTTCAAAGGATTGTTTGTTGAGTTGAGGGCCAAGACCATTTAACATTCTATCAGTATGATATGTGATCTTCTTGCCCTTTTTTTTACGGATGAGAATTCATCAAATGACCCCTCCCACTCTGGGCGGAGCGGCAGCGAGTGTCAGACTTGTACAGACTAAAACGCATCCATGTTCCTTCTTTTGCCCTTTGTGTTCCAGGGCCGCGGTATCTTTTACGAACAGTAACGCAACCCTGGCAGGCATCAGTCCTTTCGGACCCCTTCCCGTTTTTCGAACGCACCGTCGCCGTCGACAAGGCCTGTCATCACAAGACGGACGGGCGGCGAGCTAGCACATAGCTCACCGTCCACAGGCCCGCGCCTACGGTGGCCGGCGCAGACGCCCGGTGCGTCTCCCGCGGCGGCTGGGACGTGAGGTTCTCTCCCTCTCACGTTCCGCCACCTTCTTCGCTAGCATGACTGCTTCGCAGAAGGTGACGGCGTCCCATTCCGTCTCGCTCCGGACCATGGATTGAACCAAGGCCGGACGCGGGAGGTCGCCGCCGATTGATCTTCTTGCCCGTGACCCATGTTTTGTTTTATTTTTCTTCCATTTTCCTTTGTCAACCGTCACACTGTCATTTACCCACTTTGCTTTCACATCATTCCTCAGACAATCCATCCATCGTTTCCTTGGTCTTCCTCTCCCTCTCCATCCATCAACATTCTATCACCATGATGTAAAAGTCAAAAATATATTGGATAAGATTGGACATAAGTACCGAAAGGCTTATGTCGATCTAATTATCAATTGTCTAACCCCCTGTGTCTCTTAAAACCGAGCCTACAAACACGAAAGATGAACATAATATGGTTCCGGTTCCACAATATGAACCAAGAGCTCTCTTTTTCGAAATTGCATGAGAACTCGCGCGTCGCGTCGCATCTCTGTATTCCTGGCTTAACTTAATCACATTTTGACTATCTGTGCGAATGTTGATAGTGGGTTCGGCTATGAGGAAATGTTATTTTTCGATAAAGTCTGTAGGATATAGTATGGATCTTTATCTCATCTACAATTGGCCGGTAATTTAAGTCCCATTTAATAGCAGGCGAGCTTATTGCTATCAATCGGGCATAAATCTAGATTCCTTGGCTGCTACTGAGAAATTCCTGATGGGAGAACCCAATAACTGTTTTCTTGCCCGGGAATACAACCTAGGACCACTAACTAGACAAACGAGGCAGCGGTAAAATAATTAATAAACAACAATATTAATGTTAATAGCGCTCAAAAATATCTCCTCTGAAATCAGTTTAGTATATTAGCAGTCTGGTTTATAGCTAATTATGTGTAGAAATACGAGGCAGTAGCTGCCTTAGAGTTTATTTGTATTGATTACTGTTTGTTAGATGTGTTCACGACCTTGTAAACTCTAAGACTACCGGGTTTATAGTAATACTAGCGACCCGCCCCGGATTCGCACGGGTGCAATGTTATACATATAAACCTTCCTCTTTAATCACTCTATCTATTAAAAAAAAAAACCGCATCAAAATGGGGACAGACAGCGGGAAGCGACTTTGTTTTATACTACTTATGTAGTGATAATCCAAAATATTTATGAAATGAATGAACATCATTTTAGCTAAATTATGGTCAAGATATAGTAGGGCTGAAGCTGCAACATCACATAGGAGCAACCCAAATCCTGCATCGGTATAAGATAGACAGCAGGTTGCTTCGCATCCGTGGACCACAAGATTAAAACATCAAAAGCCCGAATACAATCGACGGGCAGTAGACCTCCAGATACAATACCCGTCTGGTAGTAGGATACTTCCTCTTCTAAGGAAGAAGGAATAATTTGTTCCTATTACACTTTAACCAACTTATCTGTGCAGACGGGAAAACACGGAACTAAAATAAGTTTGACATATCGATGAAAATTTTCTTGACAAGCAGCGCCACCTTGAACTGCACACTTAAAGTGGTATCATACTATAATACCTCGTTAACACCAACGCTTTGTAAACGATATTTGGACAACAAAAACAAAACAAATTTTGCAAGGCGACGACGAAACGATTAAAAAAAAATATATTTTCCGCTTTCATTTCTTTTATTTTTTGCGCTGCCTCACTTTTTCATTACAGGCAACACAAAAGCAATAGAAACCTAGCCTGCCTTGATCTAAAAACGGAACAATACGGGCACGGATGCGAAGTCAACATCCTACTTCACATATAGTTCGAAGAATTCGTATATCAAATGAAAGAAAAGGACACGTACGAGTACGTACCATTGTTACAGAACTTACAGGTGGTCTCATTCAATATATGGAATACTAGCTTATGCCCTCGGCTTCACCCGCGTGAAGTTCGATAATTGTCCCACGGGATCTTACTACCGGGATAAAAAGTATCCTTTGTATTAATCCAGGTTATAAACTATCTGTGTGCTAAATTTCATCCAAATGTGTGTGTGTGAAATGTGTGTGTGTGTGTGTGTGTAATGTGTGTGTGTGTGTGTGTAATGTGTTTGTGTGTGTGTATAGAGTAACAAACATCCATCGACCCTGACAAACTTTCGCATTTATAACATTAGTTCAACTTGCTTTTGCTAGCGGTTTCACCTGTGTGGACTCAGGTATTGGTCATGGTCTACTTGTATGCTAAACATTGAAAATATTGAAATCCATCATCATCAAGATCATCATCTGTCTAGCCTTTCCCAATTATGTTGGGATCGGCTTCCAGCCTTACCGGATGCAGCTGAATACCTATGTTACTTAACGCGTCTGGCAGCTGATACATTGTATGTAACAATGTATCAGCTGCCAGACGCGTTAAGTTGTTAAAGCAAGCATGAAAAGGTAATAGAACAGATAGACAGATTTACTTTCGTATTAATAATATTAGTATGAACAATTTTTCTTCCTTTCCTCATATCGTGTTGTGAAACTGTATCACGGTTTCTTCGAGAAAGTGGCAAGAGGTGCGCGACGCAAATCGCAAATTATCCTTGCTACTCCCGTCTGGCGTGAACTGTGGTGCAATTGGGGAGATGCAGCGGAATCGGTTCATATGTAGAGCATTTGCGAATCTAGTAAGTGGTGTTTGAATTCATGGTCTCGTCGCTAGTTTAGTGGCGTAATGAAGCGACCGAGGTCCTTGGAGGTGTGTTTTTGAAAAATCGAGCCGCAAATCAGTATAACCACTGCCATTTACTTTCAACTAGACACAGGCCCTAGTTTCTTCTTTCTTTAAGTCGAAAGCTCTTCTTATGTAGAAGCTGTTGTGATTATTTGACCAGAATAACAACGTAATACCATAAATACTTTATGCTAGAATATTACAAAAAAAAACAAGGTTTTGTGTTTTCGTGTCCTTCTTTTTCCTCTTAGCGATCTCTTAGCGTCAATGGCAATCTAAATTGAGTACGCCCAAAATTTGGCAGCGAGTTTGGCACTTTCACTGGCTTCCTTTCAATTCAAGCCTTTGGTTTCTAGCTCCTAAACTCGCTGATTAATCGCTCCTGCTTTAATCTAGAACCTGAACTAAAGAATCATATCGTTACACTATCTTGGTGAGCGAGTGTGCATGACAGCTCGTGAGGTCACGACATGCGTTTCACTGACACACAGTCGACTGCCGAGTGTATTACAGTTAACACTTTCGTGATCCACTGTACTTGCTGTTGTTCTCGTCATTGTCTTTTAAAAAGGCTTTGTGGCTTTGGTGACGAATGACGATTCTATTACACTTCACTAGGTCAGGATCGGATTTTTTGGTTCACTACTTACTTGAGAGCGTCTCTTTTTTAAGCAGGAGGTCCTGGTTACTATTCTCGGGTCGAGCAAAGTGATATTTTTCTTTGAGGTATTTGCGCGGGGTCTGGGGTTGTGCCTGGTGAATGACAATAGGATCGCCCCCTTTATCAGATATCTCTATAACCTCTGCTTTTGTCTTCGAAGAAAATATGCATCATGTTTTGTGATGTGTTCTTAAGGTGTTAAGTTTGATCACGGCTAACGTTTTTCTATTTAGTCATATTGGCCTGTTCCCAATCTTATCAAAGTAGTATGTGGGCATAATACAGGACAAATCATTGGTCCATAAAATCTGCAGTTTTGATGATCAAACGTCCTTCCTTTGCTGCTCCAATTAATCTGGCAATAACACACTGGCTGAATGCTCATTGGATTAGATCAGAGGTTTGACCACTTTGATGCAAAACTATAGACAAAGACATAAGTCTTTCTCATCTCCACTGACATTCAGGAAATGAATTCATATCCATACTTACATTAAAAATGCAAAAATATCTCTGTCTATAACCTTTTCACACCACAGGGTCTGAACAGATTTCGTTAATATTTAGCATACAGGTATATCATGGTCTCGCTTATATGCCACTTTGACACCGGTAGAAAGTTCTCGTAGGATAATTTCCAACCTGGCAGGTAAAGCCGCGGGCAAAAGCTAATAAATATCTTTTTACTTAAATTAAAACCAACCAGAAACATACATAGGTAATTGTTTCCAACAAAGAAAGACAAACTTGCAACTAACGACACTTGCATTATAAGTAGTACCTGGACTCGTGAACGCTATCCCTTTCACACACTCAAGTTTATTATACATTAGAGAGAGAAAGATGATAGATGTGTGTTACGGACTAGGAAGTCTGTCGCCGTCCATTTGTGGAGGTCTGCGAGCGAGCACGTCCAGGGTATGAACTTTGTATAAGTTTTTAAGTCCATTTTAAAGATCTGTGTAGACGTTTGACTTTCTTGTTTTCTTGGATTACCAATTGGATTTTATCTTGTCTTGTTGTTATGGCGTGAAACTTTTCCGGATTGTGTAAGGGTTCTCGTTACGAGCATTCGCACGGAAACATTGTTTTGGGAACATTCGTTCGTTGCGCGAGTGAATGTAAGTCGCTCTAAAAAACCTCGCGCAATTAATATTTCAAAACGAATTCCTGAAGCAAAGCAAGCTAACGGTTTCACTGTCTGTAACACTAATATAAAAAATAAAATAAACAAAGCCTTCAATTTCATACAATAATACTTTCAAATATAAACAAATTTGAAGATTTAAAGTTGTCCTGTACTAACACAATTTGATTTAATTTTATTATATTGTAAATGCCTTTATTTATAATTACAAAGATGATAACTCTCTAATAGTAATTGAAAATCAACAAATAAATAAAAGCTTTAAAATTAATAAGTGTTTGTTTGTTAATTTCATGGCCAGATTACCGCACATGAAGTTTGAAAGAAAGATAGCTTTCAGGATTAAGAGCGGCCAACCCGTCATACTTTTCATACAAACGCTCGTACGTGATTATGCAGTTGTTACACATCTATCTTTGATTTTTTTTTAACTAATAGGTATTTTGTACACTATATCTAGGTTTCTATGGTAGCAAAAAATAAAAAAAAAGTAGTATTCAGTATAAACCTCCAAAAATTGCTGCTTTGCACAAATTTTACCTGAACTTTGGCCGTTCATAATGTACTCATAAACTGTAAAAATAAAGAAAACATCTCGATAGAAACCTTGCACATGTAATGGAGATTCTTAATGACAAATATTTATTGCACACACTTGTAAGACTTATTTTAAAACACGTATTTCCTGGAAAAACTTTAAGAATTTTCGAAAACTGTTTTTCGTTCATTGTCATCGCGTTAGGCGGTATGAGGTGCATGGGAGACGAGTTGTGCGGGGTCGGGGCGGGATAAGACGGGGGAGTTGAAAGAAAATCATAATCATAATAAGAAAATCGTCGCTGTGGCTCTGGATGAAACAAGGTTTTTGACCACGCTCGCGTTCACGATAGACGGGCCGGGAAGGGCCCTCTTAAGGAATAAGGGTCACTTTCCAATTAAAAAAAATATATACAAAAATCTTGATACCGATAATAACCCCTTTAAAATCCATAAAACTATTAATGAAACTGGAGAAAGCGTGATTTATTGGCAAATACATAAAGTCTGCTTGATTGACAGTAAATAAAACATTAGCATGAGCATTATAGACATTGTAATTAAGCTCATGATCATCAACTTGTAATTAACCCCCATAAAAGTTGATTTTTACTTTAAAATGCAAAACTTAATGAGCTTCTACGACCTTAGCTTTTCTCTTAGTTGTCTGTGTACGTATTAAGGGACAATGTGAAGGTAGAGCCGACATAACATCACTTGTAAAAAAAATACGAGTACTTTGACAGCGTTCTTACGTCATAGCAGTAACAACGATTTTTGGAGCAAGTATTAACAATAAGGGCAGTTGATTGTACAATGTACACCTACAATTTGACTTAGGATCACTTAGTTTACCCAACCAAGGCAAGCCCTAAAAGGACGTGTATTTAGTTAATTATAGTTCAAATCAGAATTATGAAAATTAATGTGAGACAACATGATTTATTACTAAACCAATCGATCTCTGACGTTGTTATTCGTAGTTTCATTGTAGCATTCAAATAATGTTATTCCAGCAAATACATGATTCCTCTAATATTACTGATACAAAGTAAAGAATTTAAAAATAAATGTAAAATAATAAATATTGTACTTTACATCGTTATCCGTAATGGAAGACGGACCAAATCGCCAGCGAAATCTTGTTACAATATTACAGTTTAATGTAATATGCAAATCTCTATTATCTGAAGTATAAACCACATACATTATATTTAATACTATGTTAATAGTGCAAGTACGTAGGACTCGAATGTATGAAAACGTCCTTGTATTTGCTATGATATGCGAAATGTAAGTAGAATAAACACATGGAGTCGCATTTGCATGATAAATTAATTTACGCGCGCATTTCAGTTAATGATGACCGTTTATAGTCTTTCCGTATTGTGAGATTAATATTGATGGAAGGATTGTGTGAGGAATTTGCGATTTTATGTGTTGATAAGCATGAAGATTTAAAATTAAGGACAACAATCTTTTTTGCTTATTTTTTAATTTTCTTGTGGAGACCAACGACTCCAACGTGGTTATTATAGTATATTTTATAACGAGGGACTAAACGAAGCCATAATATACCAGAGATGGTTTGACTCCCGAGCGTGCGAGGGAGTCAATGAAACCGAGGGTAAAAACTGAATTAATTAGACTAAACGCCAACTTAATATATTAAGTTGGCGTTTAGTCTCGAGGTGCAAACTGTACTTTTCACTTTGAGTGCGAAAAAAATAGTCAATTTAGTACAAAACATTTAATAAATAGTCATATATTCCTCCAGTCCATAAAACTTTCGTAAGTTTTTAGGTAAATCTTCCCCGATTTTGGCGGAAAAATATTATCTATTATGTCTTTTGGTCTTTGCTCGACGTTAAACTCTTCACTGTCACTGGGCATTCTTAATTTTATTTAAAGCCGAAAAAAAATACACTCAATAAAATTCTAAAATATTCGCGGTCAGTTTTTTCTTCTAAACCGGTCACAGATTAACAATTTAAAACACATGGCGCCACCTTCCTTGCGGAAAAACCATGGAACTAAAACTCTCAACATTTTCGCAATGAAGATGGTCCACACTCAATAGTATATTTACCGGCTGTTTGAGTTTGTCTATGTCACATGAAGGAAATTAAAATACTAATTACTTTTTACTCCCTAGAGACTTAAGTGGTCACTTTAGTCCCGCTTCGTAGGGCTATAATGGCATACTTTTAGAGCATGAGAAGTGAAAAATAATTGCTACAAGGCATACACAGGATAACGGTGAAATAGGAAAAAATTGTAATAGAGTAAAAAAAAGTTTATTTTTTGTCTGGACCTGCTCAACAGCTTTTATTCTTCTAAACTAAAAAAGGTAAGTTTATAAATGAGAAGACCCCATCTCCAGCGCATTGTCTACAATAAATACCAGATAACTGACGATATATTATGAATCTTATGATTTGTGGACCTCACAACACTTTGTATACTTTACAAGGGAGAAAAAGACGACCACCATCTTAGGTAGATTATGATCGTCTTTTCCCAACTTTTAAGAGCTTCCAATCTAATCGTATGCAACTGAATACAAGTACTTTAAATCTAGCGACTGCCTATCTGACCTCCACAGCTCAGTAACTGGGTGTCTATGCGATTATACAGTATGCAGCATGTATCAGAAATGTGTATAAGGGTACGGTCTACCATCAAACTGAATAACATTCACCAAGAAAATAAGCCGTTTTCTCATACAAAATTTCGATAGGACCTATTCGACCGGGAAACTGATCATCTTTTCGCGATTAGAATGTTGTTCAGTTTCATGATCAGACCCTAAAATATGACACACCTTTCTGGTCATTGCTGTATCATCAGCTACGCCTATTCCCAACAATGTTGGGGTCGGCTTCCAGTCTAACCGGATGCAGCTGAATACCAGTATTTTACATGGAGCGACTGCCTATCTGACCTCCACAACCCAGTTAGTACTGGGTAATACTGGTTGTCAGACTTTTGAGCCACTGACTACTGATAACGACTGTCGAAGATCTACAAACGACAGCCTTTTTTTTTACGGATGGGTAATCATCAAATAACCCCTCCCACTCTGGCCTGGACTAACAGTTTAACGTGCTTTGCGAGGCACGGAGGAATCTCGGTATGTAATGGATGGTCCCCATCCACGAAACAACCTAGGCAAGCGCGGCCTAACCTAAAGATCGACCCGAGCGGCTGTTCTTATTGAGTCACGAACTCCTTTGCTGTATTTGGGAGTAAAAGACACATAATAATAATGTGAATATCATCTGAGGAGGCACTCATTTTCACTTGACAGCTGCTGGATCAAGGGCTTGATTCAGAAAGCAGTACTTCTGGACACGGCGCGTATTGTTAGGAGGTTCCTCTCTCAAGAGCCCTGACCACCGGTAGCTCGGACCCTGTTCCCCATGCTGGTGGGCTACTACTTTTTATAATTTTCAAATGTTTTCTTTTTTCTTTTATAATAGTATATTTAAAAATGTAACTAAGTGTTCAAATGAATAAAGGAATAATGTGAATAATACTATTATACGATGACATTGACAGAGTTATAGCTTAAACACCGCAGACTTTGTTTTACAAAGGCTGTAATGGGCTATTGTGTTTTGCAAATATTCACCGATACTGCGGATTTGTGCGATGAATATTTAAGCACCGAACCTGAGGTCGGTTACCTACCTACCTTAGCTTTAACAACAAATACTAAAAACAGAATAAAATAAATATTTAAGTGGCTCCCATAGAACAAACGTGTTTTTGTTTTTAGATTAAAGAGACAGCGAGGGAACAGGAATACCACTTCCTTTATCTGTGAAGATTTAAATCTACTGCCTTTTAGGTCTAGTGGTCGCAAGCACTATTGCTGAGCATGATACCCTGGGTTTGATGCCCTGGTCGGGCCAAGTATTATTTGGTTTTTCCATTAGTAATTTCTCAGTGCCAGACATCTATTTAAGCCCGGGTGTATAGCAATGGGCTCGCCCCCTATAACATGAGACTTCATACTCATTTCTGGACAACCCCTTCAGGCTTGAAGTTACGTTCGATTCCAATTGTACAAATAAAGAAGCCATAAAACATACTGGTACCAAAGCTACGTGAATATTGATGATACGATATTTTGCTGTCATAAGGGAGGGACGTTATTGAATCAGCTACATGGCTTCTCCTGTCAAATTAGCCACCATATCTTGTACATCGTGTCAATTTATTGAATTAAGCATAAGAGTATGGCGTTTTGATCAAGTTAGGAACCTTTTACACTTTTTTTTTCCTATTATTAGTTATGGTACGGGTAAGAATTCAGACACACGTCTTACCCAAATAGACTGGTGCACCATTGAACGAACAGTTCAATGGTTCATTAGTTGCTTATTATTATTAATTTAGTACTAAAATTAGGCTCGTTTAAACTATTACTAACACTATATGGATTTTCTTTATCTGAAATAAAATATTTGAATTTGAGTACCTTTTTACGTGCCTATAGTAAGCTAATGCACGAAAATCACACTCGTGACAATAATAGAATTTGGATTTTTCTAATTACACGAATGATTTTTGTACTTACAAAAATCAACCATTCCATTTAAATCTTTTTAATTAACCATTTAAAACATACCTTAAAACCAAAGTCTTAGGACCGCTATCACAGCAACTCATCTCCTAACAATTGACAAAAATAAAACGATGTTTTACATACGAATTTAGTGATTTGTGTTGCAAGCGGCTCCCCAATTCGCTCTATTTGTTTACCAAATCGAACACATAAAGAAAATGCATTATATTATGCTTATGGTGTATCGTTACGGTTTGCGCACACGTTCAATAAATTCAACTACGGTGTTGTTATGCTCACAAATGATGGCCATTGACATAATGATACCACAACGTCGATCAATTCGTTTGATAAGTGAATCGACTGTATCGAAGGACTATTAATGTCTAGTTGATATGTCTATATGAGCCTTTACCTGATATGTCTAATAGGTTTTTTTGTAACTTTACTTTCATCAGAGAAGTTATTTTTAAGCACAACAAATATAACTTTACACCAATTCGCCGTGTTTCGGGCCATTTCATAGAACTGTCAAAGAATTACATGAATGATTTGAAGAATTGATGAATGATTACATACTTTTAGGGGCTTCTTTATCAAAAACTTCTTTCACAACTAATAGTCATAATAACGTCCATAAACAATCAAAGAAGTACCTTTACATGGACCATATAGTACATTGTTCACCGAGAGGAGAAAGTGACCGATTACCGTCGAGGGTGTCGTTTGAAGCCCGAGCCGTAGGCGAGGGCTTTAAAACACCCGAGATCGGGAATCGCACTTTCTCTCGAGTGATACACAGTGCTTTATACTACACCTACGAGGAAAATAAAAAACGAAAACTGAATCCTCAAACAACACACCAATTGAAAATGGCGCCAATGATGGCGTCTGCAATTTTCACATGTTCTTTTTTCAAATTGTTTATCCTCCCGCCGCAGGGTCGCACTGCCAGCCCGACACCATCCAACACACAGCTAGTGGCCAGTGTCATTTTGCGAACTTGGAGATAAAAACTCACTGTAAAAACTTTTTGGCTTTTGATATTTAGGTTACCGGCGTATAGTCTTACCCAAAATTAAAAAAGAAAAACCACGTAAGAAATGGATTTTCATACACTTTTCTCTCCCGCTCAGATGCGTTTTCTCCCCGCATATTTGTTCGATATGCAATGACGTACTTTCTACCGTAAATTTGATAAAGTATCAAGGTACTTTCCAAGCAGGTGTAGTATAAAGGATATTAATTGCCTATGTTCAAGCCGCGTTTCCAAAGAAAGTTTCTATTTCTAAGTATTCTCATACATTCCCATACAAGTACGTAAAGAGAATAACGCTCTTAAGCTTAACTTACTAGAACATTAAAGTATAACGTACTAGGATCCCATAGAAATTCAATGGTAAAAGTTCTCGAAAAATCAAACCCTTACATGAAATTCTAAACTTTAGAACCAAGAAAATAGAGTTCGAGATCGATTGGAAAGTTCAAAGTGTTAGTAAGGAAGCGAAATGGTGTTTAAAGGGATCAATTACGAACAACACAGTTGCTGAGTGATACGGGTTTATTTACAGTGGCCAGTTTAACTTGAGATACGGTTAATAAGGGTACTAAAGTGAACTGTACTGAACCTGACACATCTCCTTGACAAGCAGCGCCGCCCCGAAATGTAAAGATATATTGGGCGTAAAGCGAGCAGGAATGCGTTATGGTGCAAAGCAGATAAGCACGCTTGATTCGATACTGTTTTCGTTAACATATAAACATTTGTTCAAGGGAAATTTGGGAATCATCATTTAGAAGCTGTTATTTCCTCCGGTAACATTTAAAAGGGATTTCTCATGCTCATTTGCTTATGTTAGTGAAAAGGAAACATTCTGTGCGAAATATATATTTAAAACATAACGAAACATCACGCCTGTCATACCCAAAGGGTTAAGCAGTGGTGTATCTAATAGTACACACACATTTCGCCGTTTAAGTTTAAGTCTCATGTAGTGTCATGTGTGTGTTCCTAGAGAGGGGCAACGTTTTATATATAAAACGTAAAAATAAATAGGGGGCGAACCTATTAATTGCCATCTAAAATCCACACTCCGTGGCTGATACTGAGAAATTCTTGATGGAAAATACCAATAACACTTTGCCCGACCCGGGAATCGAACCCAGGACTTCATGAGCTCAAAAGTCGCACCTGCGACCACTAGACCAACGAGGCAGCCAGAGGCAGAGGCAAAAATTAAGAGCATAATCAGCCTTTTATGTTCCCACTGCTGGGACACTACGTCTCCTCTCTATGAGAGGGAATGGGCTATAATCAACCACGCAGGCCCAGTGCGGGTTGGTAGATGTCCCATATCTTCGAATTTTTAGTTCTAGGTCATGCCGGTTTCCTCACGATGTTTTCCTTCACCGTTTTGAGAGCAGTAATGATGAAATAAATTACACAAAGTAATGCGCCTGCCTGGGTTCGAACCCACGACTTATTGTTCGTAAGTCGGGGCCGCCACCACCGGGCCACCGCTGTTCTCAGGGCCACCTCTCCTATCAACAAAAATTAAGAGCATTGAACTATATCTAGCTGATTTAATAAAACAATCGTTCTCATGTCTACTCTGTCTGTCACGTCGTCAATACTATTGAAAAAGTTTCTCAAATGTTAACTAAGGCCCCGTAAACACGCGTTGATCTGTACGATATTTTGCAGCATAATTTTAAGATCACATGGCAGTTCTATACTGCATTTGTTTTTAACTGTATTGGAATTATGAAATATCTTGCGGGACAGCGCCACGTGAAGACCAGCTAAAAGAGCCACCAGCAAAGACCTGTCAAAGTCATTGTAGCTTCAAAAGATTCTTGCAACACTGCACGTATAGACACGCTCAAACAATTAGTACAAACGTTTACCGATTAAAAAAAAGAAAAAAAAACACAACCAACTAAATTATCTACAGCATGTATATTTATATTCCTAAGCACAAATCACTAACAAGTCGTAATTAATATCAATTCGTTCCGTAGGGGTGACAAATTCGTGAGTTACACAGAAACGGTTTATATACTGGCCATCGGCAAGGTCTTCATAATCGTGTGAACTGAACGCCCTCCATTTGACACATCCGTCTCGTAATAACCCGGCCGTAAACACCCTGACAGCCCTGATGATAGAATTTGTAGGGTTGCCTATGCTTATTTATTTGTAGACTAAGTAACTGAGGGGGATTTTCATCAATGTAACGCAATCAGCCTAGCCTTAAGGTGAAAGCAATAGGCTAGCCCGCGAAATGCATATTTTCGTATTTTGCAGGTCAATGTCCGGTTTTATGTTAACCCCATTGAATGACTTTTTCATGAAATTGTTATTGATGATTTTAATTCTATAACTACATACGTGTTACTTCATCATATTTTCATCAACATACAACCTAAAAATAATTGCAAAAAACGTAGGAAAATAATCAATATCCCATTGCAATAACGACACTGACAGTTTTGAAACGCGGTTAACATTGGTCTATCGCATTCAGTTTTAAAGGTAAAAACCAGCTACGCTTATCACAAGGTTTAAACTGAATTTCGCACCGAAACGACACAATCCTTACCGGCTAGTTGCAGAGGTAAACTGAGAATGTCAGTGATAGTATGAAACGGGCGTATCCTTTAATGACAATGATGACAATGATAACAAGAAAATCAGTAAACCCCATACAGCATAAGAATTTACACGAAAACCGTCGTATTAATTCAATTTAATTTGAAAACACAGTAACTTCAATTATCCACTCATATGTCGAGTATATAGACACAATTAAAAACCTATTGTGTCTCGCGTAGATTTACGTTCCGGCAGACGAAAGGACCGTGTTTTTAGCATTTCAGTTACGACGCCAGAAGTGTAGGTATTCTATGAAAGGAGAATATAAGGTGTGATGTCAAAAATAAGTGTGTAACAAACGACTGCTCCGATGTTCTCATCAACAATTGACATTAAATTGAAGAATGTCATTGTCCAATGTGCCAAATACCTTGTGCATGACCGCATGACCGAAATGACAGCAATGAGCAAACGATTTCATTATACCAGTCAAGTTTCACTGCTAAGTTCTAAGAAAGTAACATTTTTCCTTGTTATTTTGTGTTTCTGAGTGTTCTGACTAAGCAGTAAGCACTTTGCATCGATAATGAGATAGGAACTAACTTGGATTGCTTAAGTGTTTGTCACTACTTTGAAGCCTCGATTTTACTTCCAAAATCAAGTCCGCAAGGTATTGAGTAACATAAAACTTTGTCGCGTGGCTTTAAGAGGGCCCTTCCCGGTCCGTCTATTGTCAACGCGAGCATGGTTGAAAAGCTTGTTGTTTCATCCAGAGCCACAGCGGCGATTTTCTTTCGATTTCCCCGTCTTACCCCGCCCCGACCCCGCACATCTCGTCTCCCGCGCACCTCATACCGCCTAACGCGATGACATTGAACGAAAAATAGTGTTTGAAAATTTCTTAAACTGGTCCCAGGAAATACGTGTTTTTGAATAAGTCTTACAAGTGTGTGAAATAAATATTTGTCATTAAGAATCTCCATTACATGTGCAAGGTTTCTATCGAGATGTTTTCTTTACTTTTACAGTTTATGAGTACATTATGAACGGCCAAAGTTCAGTTAAAATTTGTGCAAATCAGCAATTTTTGGAGGCTTATACTGAATTTGTTTCTACAATTTGTTATTTTTTGCTACCATAGAAACCTAGATATAGTGCACAAAATACCAATTAGTTCAAAAAAATCAAAGATAGATGTGTTAAACTGCATGATCACGTATGAGCGTTTGTAAGTATGACGGGTTGGCCGCTCTTAAGCGGGACTAACGCGGCCATCTTGTATTTTTCAAAACAATTTCCACAGACAATGTTTACCAATCCTCCTTTAATCTTATTCAAGTCCCAAAAGAACCACGTTGCAGCTAGTTTTCGGAACAAAATCTGTCTATGTGGACTATGTAGTTCTCTTCTAAGTGGCAACCCTAGGACAAATTCTAGTACAAACGATATCCCTTCACGGTCACAAACGAGCGGCCGTCAGGGCTGACACACGCGATTTGTCCGACAGCGCCTGACCCAACATCCGGTGCCAGCAATTGACACATTTGTCAAACCGACGACTGTCCCAAGACGATCTAAGTTACGCGTCCAGTTAACTAGGCGGCTGAACTATCGATATATGTGTACAAATATCGATGCTTAAAGTTAATACCATCGATAAACAATATCGATGGTGTTAACTATAAGCTATTCTGTTCATTTATGAATGTGGAAGCGCCAGAGTAGCCCGTGAAATTCAAATTTTCTTACCTTTTTGCAATTTGCAGATCAGTGTCTGGTTATTTATATTGATTAAAATTTGATAATAAAATTACCTTCAAATCGCAAAAAACGTTAGAAAATTTGAATTTCGCGGGCTTCCCCCTACCGCTTTTTGAGAGCAATTTTGCTCCAAACTGCTCCATTACCTTTCAATTCATGAAGTAGGTCTTCTGGACAGGTGTTACTCAGCCAGTCACACAGATGGACAACGAAATGATCCTATAAAGGTTCCGTTTTACCTTGAGTTACGGAACCCTAAAAATGTTGATGTAACATTATTTGGGTTTTACGATATGCCAATTCTTGGAGGTTTTTGGAGAGTACTTTCTAGAACTAGAATATGCTTGATGAACCGGGTGGAAAGTTCGTCATTTCCATCCAACTGAAGGGGGCCCACACGCTAAAGCCGGACAGTTGTTGTCGAGCTGTTTGATCCTAATGTCGCGGATAACTTTCATTTTTGCTTGACGACATAACTATATAGGGTGTAACAAGACACTTAACGAAGCCTTCAACCAAGCATTATGTACATCAAACTAAGTAACTTTAGGCAAAAATTATTGCTGGGAAATTACTTTTTTTTGTGGTGAAAAGTCACGTTTTACGGTAGGACACAATGTAACACACTCAAAAGATTGTGCTAATGAATGGATTAAATAGTACGGGGATCGTGGAGGTGTTTAAAGATTAAAAATCTTACATTAAAAACAAGTTAACAACAAACAAGTCAAAGTTTCAACTTTTTAACAAGTTAAAAAAAAGATACTTGTGAAAATGTTGGAACTTTGACCCCCAATATCTCGGGAACTAGAAGGTTCCCAGGTATGGTCTACATCCTAAAACAAAAAAAAACGATCGCAGCGATGGGGAGAACAAGTGCCTTTCGGCTTCGTTAAGGGTCTTGTTACACCCTTTAGTAAGTAGTTCCTATGTACTTGTAGATGCCACCGCAAGGTATTGAAAAGTTCATCGGCAAGTATTGCTCGAACAATATATTTATTGAGGTGATGATGTTCAAGTATCGATTGATGATTGTTAATTATGATAATATCATGTAGATTAAACATCTCTGATGAGGTTGACCGGGTCAGTGGTGAAATATCGAGTGTTTTATTTTAATTCAACTTGTATTTTAATATTGATTAATGTTTATGTGACAGTTTTGGAGAAACATGTTATTTTAATAATACCAATTACCAACCGAGTGACAGTTTTTGGTCGAAGTCTTATAGTAGTAGATAAGTGGGTGTTTATGTTAATGTGAGTATTAGAAGTCACATAATTTTTCATTTATTTCCTTTATTCTTATACATACATATAAATTACATTTTTAAATATTCCTAAACAAATTAATATTTAAAAAAAACATTTAAAAATATAAAAAAATTGTGGTCCGCCGGTATCGGGAGCAGGGTCCAAGCTACTGGTGGTTAGGGCTCCAGAGACAGGAACCTCCTCACAATTCGAGCCGTATCGAAGAGTACTGCCTTCTGAATCAGGCCCTCAAATCCAACCGCCTAAGGAAAGCCTCGAAAGATGTTCGTCGAGGCTAATAATAATCATTTATTTATTTATTATTATTATTTATTTAACCTTCATGATCTTATTATTATTTTTTAGAGCAGTGGTGGCCCAGTGGTGGCGGCCCCGACTTGCGAACAGTAGTAGTCGTGGGTTCGAACCCAAGCAGGTGCAATACTTTGTGTAATTTATTACATTACCACTGCTCTCCAAACGGTGAAGGAAAACATTGTGAGGAAACCGTCATGTCCTAGAACCAAAAATTCGAAGATATGTGACATCTACCAACCCGCACTGGGCCCGCGTGGTGGATTATAGCCCATTCCCTCTCATAGAGAGGCCGAGTGTCCCAGCAGTGGGAACATTAAAAGGCTGGCTATGCTATGCTATGCTTATGCTATAACCTTCATGTGCAATAATGGTACATAGGCGGACTTAATGCCACAACTCACAAGGCATCTACTACCAGTAAACCATTTATCAATACACCAATATCAATACACATAATATGTCATACCGTGCAAAGTTTTCTGGAGATTTGGCCTTAAATAATGTAAGTAGTTTTTACACCTAAGTATACGAAATAAAATATTATCTTTTAACAAAGAATCTGCGCAAATCAGGTAGCTGTTTGACAAAAACATCGAATAATAAGAAAAAGCCTATTTTTTTTTTAGGAACCGAATCAAAAACTTAGGTCAAACCTAGTCTATCTATAGGAGCTTATACCGGACGCGAAATATCTATAAAAACGATTGCCAACACTTGGTACAATGGCATAGGTTTTTGTTAAACGCTCGAAGTGCGACCCGACTCTTTGTATTCAGAAAACTTCATAAAAAATGCCTGCTGACGTTCAGCGATACGCTCCAGTAGACATAAAGGTGATTATGATAAAAAATACTTAGTACTTAAGTAACTACTTACCGATGAAGCAAAATATTTTATCTTCCATTTTTATTAAATACCATTTTCGTAGGTTTTTCGCAATATACTGACCTGAAACAAAATGGGAAAACATTAAAGACGTTTGGTAAATGTATACAGCGTGTAACAGAAAGGTTATAATCATATGGAATACTGCGGTAAGGACCATCAAACTGAACAACTTTCTCTATGGGACCACCATGTAAAAAAGTAATCAGCTGTCCTATACAAAATTTCAATACCTACTCGACCCAAATGTATGGGACAGCTGATTATTTTTTTACGATTTCGATGGTGGTCCCATAAAGAAAGTTGTTCAGGTTGATGGTCCGTACCACCGTATTCCATATGATTATACCCTTTCTGTTACACGCTGTATATCTTGTTGATTACGCAGTACACAGTTTTGAAGGTTGCGATCAGAAAAGGAAAAACGAGTTTTTATTATTTCACTGTTTGATAGATCAAAGAGGTTTTTTTTTAAATTAACAACAAGGTTTTACATTAGAAACGAATAATCAAAACACGCATGCAAAATAAAATGTTTTTCTTTACACAACCATATCTTTCAAATTCTATATTTAGCGAAGACTAGTAATTCTACGTAATTCACATCGAAACTCAGTTACCATAAACTTATTTCAAGCCTTCAAAGCGACTCAACTAATCTTGGAACTATCAATCATCGCCTTGCTCTCTCAGATAACGCACAGCACAAACTCCGGGAGAAAATCCATCATCAACATTCACATAGCAAATTAATCTAAACGGAACTTACTAAGATGTATTTTAAAAGATGCAAATAAATTCACAATTATCCACAAAATAGGTTAGGAAGCCAGTATTTCTAGTACGCACAGCAGCCAATCAAGCTAACTAAACCAGTTTATGTGGATCACTTATTGCTCAGGAAATCTATTCAAAGCGAGGCTATGTTATACTGGAAGGTGTAGCTTGATGTGTCGCTGTGTGTATCAGTCCTGCCGTCCACAGACTCAATAAATTCACACAGATTAGAAAATTATTCAATATTTTCCCTGCGCTACTGTTGTAAATAATATTTAAATGTGAGCGAGGAAAATAGACTGTGTTTTATTGCAAGTTCGTGGTATCTAGATGGAGCTGGAAACTTGTGGTATTTGATCTGGGTGTATGAAGTAGCTCTCCGTCTGTTTTCTATTACAATTTGTAGTAGGATGGTCTGTTTTCATTGGAGAAATTCTAAATTACAGCTAGGTTATACTAGGTATAGTTATTGGTCTTTAACCAGCTTGATAGCTAGCTTTTAATTATAAATGACATCTGGTAGACCCTAGAACAATTTTGCTTTTTTTGGCTGAACGGATCTAAATGAAGGCACAGATATAGATTATAGCCTGAAATAGCAAATAGGATACTTATTTTCTCACACGTACACAACAAAGTTTCCACGCGAATGCAGTCGCGGGCAACAGCTAGTAATTTATAAATGCGAAAGTTTAGGAGGATAGTCGGATGGATGTTTGTTACTCTTTTACGCAACAACTACTGAACGGAGTTGGATGAAATTTAGCATACAGATAGCTTATAACCTGGATTAACACATTTTTTATCCCTTTAGTATGATCCCGAGGGACAATTATCGAACTCCACGCGGGCGAAATTGCGGGCATAAGCTAGTATTTAATATTTTCGTAATTTTAGAATTTATTCATATCTATGAGTCAAATAAATAGTAGTCGCAAAAAACAAACTAAAAAACTAGTTTTCAATTTCAAAACGACGTATTTATGATACGTTTACACCGCGCGCTCGTACTAGGCCTCCAGAATCGAAATCAGAAGTCATTCATTAATAATAATTCTTTAAATTTCCTTTTAGGTGGCACTTTCATGACTTCACAGCCAATACTACGAGAAACACCTGGTTAATTAACTTGAATTTATTACTTAGGGTAATTCAAGAAACTATGCAATTCATAGAACCGTTTTGTTTCCTAGACGAACCGTCTAATTTTCTCCTTAGTAGGTATAGACTTTAAGATTATTGACTGGTCTCTATTCCAACTGTTTGACAATAGAAAATAGAAATCCAGGTCTCATTAACATTTCAGAATCCACAAACAAGTCAGCAAAGTAAATACCTTATTTTAATATGACTGCCGTGAAACCAATTGATATCTAACATTGAAAATGAACAGCTCCATTTGTATGTCATCATAATTTAAGATTAACAACCCACTAAGGTATTAAATACCTTTTTATGATCCAAGATGACAAATTGGATAATAACTCGTATTAATATTGTGTTAAAATATTTTTCATCGTAACAAAATTTCGATATTTAGGTGATAATTGAACGCTGACACGCCATAATTTGATGGCAGAATACGCGGATAGCCGGTGTTAAAATAAAAAAAATATTATGAAAGATGGCGATAACTTCTTGATTGCAAACCTTTTTGGTGAGTAAAAAATGTGATTTATCGCCTTCTGGGTTGTGCAGATATGCAAATAAATGAAAAATAAACCTAATTTAGTGGCTGTCGTGATCATGACTCATGGCTTGAGTGATCGAATAAATTGAATAAGGTCGAAAGGATCGATGCCGAACATTGAAGGAACTTCTAATGAGATCGGAGAGAAAAGAAACTAGAAGAGAAATATGAGGTAGGTACCTATCAAATTATTATCTACACAATTATGATGATGATCCCATCCCCATCAAAATTTTATACACCGTGTCACTATCAAATGAGCTCAAGTTATGATCCCAGGCTGATACTGAGAAATTTCTGAGGGAAAAAACAATAATACGGGAATCGAACCCAGGACCTAAGGCTCAGCAGTCGCGCTTGCTATCACACTATACCAACGAAGCAGTATTATATTAATAAATGATAAAACCTACCACATTCTTTTATTTATATAAGGACAACCAACAAACCAAACATCAAAACTACATGTTAAAGTACTCATTGTTTTTACATTTTGTAAGGCTGCCACTGCATGCATAGGACGACGTTTTTATTTCAACAAAACACTTTGAGGATCCCTATATTATACACCGAGTAAACTAACTCCATCACATTAAAAACCTAAACACACAGATATTGATTTCAAAGTAGATATTATAAATACGTAATCAAAAATAAATATCAGTGTAAAACCTCAGACCACACTCGGAGTAACTTGAGTGTGGGGTATAAGGACAAACCGACGAAGTTCAGGGCACACGTATGAGCTCGGCACCGGATCAGCATCACTTCAACTCGAGCCGTTCAGGAACTGCCAATGCGACTCCATACTGCAACATCAGCTGCTAAGCCTTTACCAACTATGTTGGTGTCCACTAAATAAGAATACCAGTATTTTACATAAAGCAACTGTCTATCTGACATTCTGACCTCAGCTTCTGAGAACTCCTTGGTAGAACTGGGGGATTACTATGACGTCTTAAAGCAGGAGTAATTTCAGTGTGGGAAAGAGGTGGCGCTAGACGACCTGTATAGCTCTGTCTCTTTCCCACATGGTAGGCCACCTGGTTGTCAGACTTGGTAAACGACTGTCAAAGATCTACAAAATAATAAAAACCTGGATTAGCAGTTTAACATGATTTCCGAGGCTACAAGGGTGTCCATAGTATGTAATAGACGGTCATCCATCCACAGGCCGACCTTGTCAAGAATTACTTAACCCAGAAGATCGTGCGGCTGTTATTATTTTGCCACGAGGCTGTCTGAACTGCATTGCCTCGGATCAGGATCAACTACATAGTTACAAATGAGGAGCGGTGATGTCGAGCTACTGCGTGCGCATACGTGTGGTATGACCTTTACGAGATTCATGGATGGTGATAACTACTTTATATTAAACAGTTATCATGATACAAATTATGTTTTAAAAATATAATATTTTAATAATTTTGTGGTAGTTTTACACGTTAACGAGTAAGTGTACTTGTGGTGAATTTAACCAATACTAAACGCGTTTAGTACAATTAAACCGCGTTCAAGAGCTCAAGTTCACATAATTGCTATGGTATATAATATATTGATACTTGTCAATGTCAAACACAATTGTTGAACACTCATACTTGATAATTCGTTCGGTCGCATTTCTATTTATAAAGTAATCAAATAACATATTACATCTTTCAGAAATCCCCAACATTTGGCTCCGGGTATTTATTTATTTGGAACATGAATATTAAGGATCTCGAAGAAGGACGCAGTTACACATTTAATGTAAAAATAATATCAAGTTCAATGTTTCATTAATAACGCAACAAATTTCTCGAAGTTTTCTTCGAAAAATTTCTCAAAGAGTAAAAAAAAAAGAATATTGCGTGAAGTTATCAACAAAATTATTTGCCTAATAAAATTTAATAGAAAAAAAGAGGACTAGACGGGAAAAGATTCCAAAACGGTCAGTCCCATGACTCCCGCGACAAAAATGCAGTAAACAAGAAAACATAATGATATTTTCCGCTCTATTTACTTACTGGGATTATTATTTTTACACTGGCAACAATGCGTAGTGTTGCCAACCGTACGTATGACGTCATGTAAAGTTCCCTTTGTGTGTAGGTCACGCTATGAGGTACAGGTTCCCTACTAACTAACTAAGCTAGAGGTAAGTACCTGTACTCTTTGTCCGCTGAATATACACGCATTACCCAGTCTAGACGAAGACCGGATAAATTACGGTGGAATAATAAATTCAAATTCGCCTCGAGGTCTTTTGTAACGAATTTTATACGTATATTAAAGGGACCGTGACAATCTTTTTGTGTTTTCATCATTCGTTTCTGAATATTTTAGTGTTTTAAAAATTAAAACAAATTCATTATTTAATTTGTGTTTACACTGAAAACCGAAATACATTGACTAGTTCGGTTGCAGTATCTACATGCATTTATTAGGTATAATAAATACTGCCAAACTATTTTTACTAAGGTTTTTGAGAAATAAAAATATTGATTTATATATTTTTTAATTTAAGGCTTGAAACGTGAACAATATGAATGAGACAAATGGTAGGTAACATTTGTTCCCAAAGCACTCTACTACAATCAGAACTATATGAAATATAAAACAATCAACTACGTACAGACGCCAGCACATCAAGCTACTCGAAACTGTCAAATTTTCCCAATCAACCTTGAACCTAATGCATTGGCGATGAAGTTGAAAATCTATTGTTGTAGCTTGATGTGCTGGCGTCTGTACTTATTTAGTCGTGGCAAATAAAAAAGGAGAACTTATTTGGCTAACGTCGGAAACGATCACAACTCGACGATTTAAAAGATCAATTAATACTACAAACTCGAGTGCAATTTCATTCAGACGCCGACAGATGCCCGTTGAACTAATCCTGGCAACACTAGCAGCGTGGCAGTCAGTAAATCTGGCAACAACACGGCTCGCTTCAACTACACATTTTTTGCCAGGATCACAACCCAGTAACCAGACTCCTGTAGTGTTAGTGTCACGCATTGAATTTTACAATTTCCGCACAAAACCATTTTGTAGTGCAGTTTTTTCCCCAAAATTGAATCGGTGGTGAACTGGTGACAGTGTTTTTTTTTGCATAAAAAGTCGTGTTGGCTATTCATTTTGGTGGGCGCAGTGCGCACGCTATGAACGGTTGAGATTTTTAAAATTGTTATTATAATCCTTAGTGGGCAAAAATAATTATGCAACGTTATCAGTAGTTTTTGACAGCCACCACGATCGATGTATTCAATTTTAGAATGGAACGATTCTTTGTTGTTGTTTGTGCTAGACAAAAAAAATGAAAGTGCTAGAATATTAAAAAGTACCACAGACTTAACACAAGTAAAAATGCCATAATGGAAACTCAATCTCACCGCACTTGAAACTCTATATCGATCCCCTCCCCTATTCAATCTCACAAAAGTAAACCAAATATGTAGGTTTACTTTTGATGACATCAAATAAGCGTTCAAAGTTAATAACTGTTGCGGTTTGTTTGGGTTCAAAATAACCAACAGTTGGGAACTTCGGACTCCTTGACCGTACTCACATGTAAATAGTTTCTTTGAAAACTGCGGCCGTTTAAGTACCTATATAAAGGAAACGCGACGTGCACATAAATCGAATAAAACAGCTTTTAGAAGACAACACTAACGGCTATTTTCACGGATACTACGACACCTAAATAAAAACGAGCTGATGGATTTTCATCTTTCTGCGTTAGGAATCCAACAGCATGGCAGAATAATCTGGCTATGAGGTTCCCACAGCAGGTTACGCAGGCCTTTAGGCGCCGCGAGCTTTCATTTAGTCTTTAATTTTAAACTCGCCTGATGTTAGAGAAAAGAGATCACGTAAGAAAACGATGACATCCAGTGCGCGTCAAATTGTACGAACTTAAGAAAGGACTTACACTCGTTAAAGTTCTTCGGTAACTAAACCGCCTCGTAACTCTGTTGACGTTGCGTTTTATTGAAAGAGAAGGAAAAGTTATCGAGCGTTTATGATACAAAGTTTATATGAAGACAAGAGGAAGAACATAAAGAATTTTGGAATATTTTTGGCGGTGCCCCGTTGGATGAGTGTTTTGGATGATTGTCTCGTGAGTATAATAAACCTATAATGTCCTCCATGTATGTATGTATATGCAAGGGATTGAGCTCCACAAGAGCCTAACGTGGGTTGGTTGAATTGTCTCTTATTTTTTCTAAAATATTGGAAGACCCTCTAACGTCTTTTTCTTTTTGGAAATTGCGAGTTTCAGAATATTCCCTGTACCAGAATGTTTTACTAACAATGGCTAAAGTTCCATACAACTCGATTCCTACCGGCTTCCCTTTGAAAAATTGACAAATAAATATAATCATATTAAAGATATATGTACTCCGGCTTACCTCTTACAAAATTGACCCTTCGCTACTGCTCTCATACCGTAGTTTTTGAGGGGACATTTCAAATAGATTGCTGCACCGTTAAGAATTACAATAGATCTTTTAAGGCCACCTCATTTTTATTGCCAGTCGCAAAAAACCTCTAATCCAAAATCAAAATCGTGATTCAAACACTCAACAACGTCGTAAAAATCACAGTAGATCATTAGAATCGATGCAGCATCAGCTGGCAACATTCCCATCTTTGTGAAGTATTGCGTCACGGTAGGACCACACCAGTGGCTGCGCGTGAGTTGATCAATCATTCCGATCGAACACTCGATAAGGCAGCGACGCTCAAAGTTTGAATCAGTCGTAAAACTCCCAATAAATCTTGCAAAATGTTTTTGCAATTAGAGTTTGATTCGTGAGTTTAATATTAGATTACAAATTAGAAGGTTTCAAGATATGCCCAATATTCTATCCAAATGTACACCTGTATGTCCTGTCGTAGTGCACAAATATCTGCATCTTGATCAATGAGGCTAACGACAGCGCTGTCCTAGGATGCTAATGCTACGTACTGGTCGGACGAAACCATCTACACGAGAAGAATAAGAATCAGAAGGTTTCCTCAGCACGTCTGCTACTGGTCTACAGTATGCCAATTTGCTAATTATCGGACAGATCATAGTCAGGCTGTTTGTGTATGTGAGTTTAAATGTTTGTAAACGCACCCACAATACAGTAGGAATTCCTAGTATGGGGCAACGTTTTTATTTATAAAAAAAGTCATAAAATGTAATGAAAATGCAAGGATACCGTCAAAAATGGTTGAGAGACAGAATCCCCTTGTCTGTTATACATAACATTGCTCACTTATCCTGGAAAGCATGGTGGTCATAAGCCAATATGGTACAATAACCCTTTTTAACACTACAGCTTTACTTATTTGAATACACAAAAATGGTGACTTTAATACAATTTGGGTACCTACTTAAAAGAACCAGTCATTTCAATGTAACACATACTTGAACGACATACTTGAGCTTAAGACTTAAGTCAAATGAGAAGTCAAGAGGCACTTGAGATTTATGTGCGCCTGCGCTTATACAAGTTATGAAGGCGGTAGCCATTATCTGAGTAGTGGACGTTTAACAGTTTCTATTTTATTCTCAAAACTGATGACATTTCGAGGAAATTGGAACGTATTCTGGTTTTGAACCACTAAAAGCTTGTTCGACAATGTCTGCATATCACAATCTTACCATCTGCCTAGCCTATTTCCAACGATGTTGGAGTAGGCTTCCAGTCTAACCAGATACAGCTGAACTAGTAGTTTACATGGAGCGACTGTCTATCTGACCTCCACAACCCAGTTAGTACTGGGTAATACGATACCCCTTAGTACGACTGGTTGTCAGACTTTCGGCTCTCCGTCTACCTGTAACGACCGTCAAAGATCTACAAATGACTGTCGGGAACAACGGATTAACGTTCTTTCCGAGGCACGGAGGAAAATTGGTTTGTAATGGGTGGTCACCCATCCACGTTCCAACCTAGGCAAGCGCGGCTTAACCTGAAGATCAAACCTAGTGGCTGTTATTATTTTGCCACGAGCTCCTCACCTTGTCCCATGTATATGCCACATAATAACTAACTTATGGAGGTAGTAAGATTTGCAAAAAACCTCTCAAGATCAGTAAAAATGGCCATTACGTGTAATCTCGGAATTAATCATACTTAATTAAAACGTAAAATGTGTACTAAACCTAGTTCTCCAACTATTCAACTGGCTATCTGAAGAGGGTAGCCAGAAAATCATCTGTCAATCGTCAATCGTCTGTCATTGAAAGCCAAGATGCACTCATGATGCACCATAAGGGCTTAAAACTAATAAACGGCAACGATTCTAGGAAGCTAATTAAAATATTGACGCGAGTAATAAAGTAGAAACAAACCTAGATAATGTTTGATGATCCCGTAGTTTAAGTAATGGTAGCTTTACGACTTGGAGGAAATACATTAGTGTAGTAGTGAACTGTTGAGCACGTATAAATGCTGAAATTTAATTCTGTCGTGAATTGCTTAAGTAGAAATTTTCTATTACATAGGATGAAAGAAGATTTTTGTGTTAAATCTATACTTAATTTATAAAGAGGTAAAATTTGTTTGTATGTAGGGGGTAATCTCTGGATCTACTGAACCGATTTTGAATTTCTTTCACTAATAGGAAGCTACATTATCCCCGAGTGCCATAGGGTATATTTACAACGTGCCCGTGGAATCATTTCCGACAAAAACGCGAGGGAAGCTGGCAACAGCTAGTTTAACAATAAAAACCTCTTCTGAAAGATTATAACTTGCTTCAGCAACATCAATATTTAAACGGATAATTTATTTGTGACACATTGGCCGGAGAAAAGCGCGCAAAGAGAAGAATGTAAGGCTATGGGGGAAGCCCAGCAGACTGGGACAATACAGTCTTAGAAAAAAAAAATATGAAAAAAAGACAAGCTGCGCCAAACCCAAATAAATTATTATAAGAACAGGAGTAGTAAGTAATTTGAATATACTCAACAAGATCCAAACAGCATTATAAATCGAAAGAATCCGTAACGAAACAGGCCGGAAAACTACAAACAAAAATCTAACATTTTATAAAACATAGATAGACACTTACATAGACCGTTAATTAAAGAAAAACAGTATGTATTAGATGTTAATCGTCCCGAGAAAGTTGTAAGCGTCAAGTAAAGGAAACGGGTTGAAATCAGCCGGACCGAAGTTATCGACTGAGCGTTCTTTACGAGAAACATGAGGAGCTCAAGCTACCAGTGTAACCGATTCGCTTGCCGCAAGAATATAGAAGCCACATTAATTATTTTATTTATACCTTGTAAGGTAGAGGATCTCGCGGCTAAAGCTGCAGCTTGGATCGATCTTCAAGGTTAAGCAACACTTGCCCAGGCCGGTCTGTGGATGGGTGATCATCTCTAACATACAGCGATCCCTCCGTGAATCGGAAAGTAAGTTAAGCCGTTGGTCCCGGCTTTCATTCGTAGATCTTTGACAGTCGTTATGGGTTGACTAAAGCCCGAAAATCTGACAACCAGTCTTACCAAGGCGTATAGTGTAACCTAGTAAGTGGGTTGTGGAGGTCAGATTGGCAGTCGCTCCGTGCAAAATGCTAGCATTCAGCTTCATCCAGTTAAGCTGGAAGGCGACCTCAATATAGTCGGGAAAAGCATAGGCAGATGATATATACGCTGTTAGTCCATCGATGGATTACTTGGAGTAAAGTTCCACAAATAAGGTTAAATGAAGCTAGCCGAAACTTGGCTGAGACTGCTGAGAGTGACTACAGCAAATCTGATTTAAGTTATTCAAATCCGGAGACGCTTGGGTCGCGTGCCCTTTTGACTACCCGACGATCCGTAGAGTAAATTATGCATGTCCTCTATCCACAAGCGATGAAGCGACACACAACATGACGATAGAAACCAAATATGTAGTATTGCAGATAAAATTCCTCTATAAGACATACAAGAAACCAAGGTGGTTAAAGATATTTATATTTTTAAAACAGGAACATAAAGAAAATATGTTTAACCAGGACACAAAATAAAAACAAAAAACCATAACATCACGCCCTCCGAAGGGTTAGGTAGGGGTGTACCTAATAGTACACCCACACTTCGCCAGTTATGTTGAAGTCCCATTTAATAGGGGGCAAGCCTATTGCCATCAACCAGGCACAGATCCAGACTCCATGGCTGCTTCGGAGAAATTCCTGACGGAAAAATCCAATAACGCTTTGACCGACACGGGAATCGAACCCAGGACCTCTTGTTCAGCAGGACTAACGAGGCAGTCAAAAAAACTTTAATGTAAAAATATAAGATTGTGTGTACTGCGCTAAATAGGCCCAGTTAAGCAAAGTCGACGCTGGTTATACATATAATATGATCTGCCAAAGTTTGAGAACCATCGACAGCTCATATATCGCTATTTTATTGAAAGTTAATTGATGTATGCGGGCTCTGAAATTGTGCCACGGCTTCAACAATAAACACTCTATACAGATACCGAGGAACAAACCCGGTTTGGCCCACATACATAGTTCTTTCGAATCGTGGTTAGAACTTATACGGGTGGAAAGTTAGTAAATAGAAGAAATTCTATTTCCGTTACAGTCGGCGAACGCTAGCCTAGATAAAGTTTTCTGGCAGACCGAAAAATACGTTTTAGTTTCTTCTTTGTCGAATTGTCGGTCAACTTTTTTTGCGAACATCTTAGAAAATACGAAATATATTATTGAAGTATTTTATACTTGAGAACTTTATGAAAATGATGTCTCTATAGGCCCATAGTTTCATTGCGTCTTAGTTTGGTTTCACCCTATAGAATTAAACTTGCGAGCTGGCATCAGACAATATAGACAAGTTTTAAACAGGAGTTCACTCATAATTTGCCTTAATTATCACCATCTGGCTAGCCTTTTCCTATGTTGGGGTCGCCTTCCTGTCTAACCGGATGCAGCTGAATACCAGTATTTTACATGGGGCGACTGCCTATCTGACCTCCACACCCAGTTTCTACTGGGTAATACGATACCCCTTGGTAAGACAGGTTGTCAGACTTTTCGGGCCACTGGCTACCTGTAACGACTGTCAAAGATCTGCAATTGACAGCCGGGACCAACGGCTTAACGTGCTTTCCGAGGCCCGGAGAAAACTCAGTATGTATGTAATGGGCGGTCACCCATCCACAGACCAACCTCGGCTAGCGCAGCTTAACCTAATAATCAACCCGAGTGGCTGTTATTATTTTGCCACGAGCTCCTCATAGTTTGTCTTATCATCTAACAAAAAACAGAATGCTCATTGGACACATTTTATTCCGTGAAGCGAGTTACAGTAAATCAACCAATGAGTCCGCCTGGATTTGTCTCTAGGGTAACAACAAGTACGTAGACCTCAACCGCCCCGTCCGCGTCGTCGCCGCAGCGGTCTCTGACCGAAGCACTAACTCACAAGGTCGAGTATTCATGTTCTGATGTTCTGCAGCTTGTACAAAGGATTATAATAATGTATTGTTCTAGTTTACTTCAGTACCTAGTCAAATAATATATTTGGTGTTTGCAGACAGATCTAGGATTAATATCTTGGCATCTAGGACAGGGGCTGAAGTTCAGTTAAAGTCAAATGTCTAAAGGAGCCTATTCACTACTTATTTTTAGACCGACCGAAAAGGACCTCCTATACTCCTAAACGTCCTTCTCCCAGTCTAATGCTTAAATTAAAAATCTTGATAGTGACCAAATGATTGTGGTAAAGCATTGTTTTTAAGATGTTCGTATTAAATATACGTGATGATCTTCAAGAAGCTTTGGTTCGTAAATTCTAGACAAATCAAATTGAGACAAACAATGGTATGAAAAATAATCTTACTGCAAAAAGTAAAAGCTCATTCCTAAAACAAACACCCAATTTATCTGCAACAAAAACAATAAAAAACACCTAGCTATAATATTCACTAGCGACAATCTCCGCACAATAATCGCGTTCAATTCTCACAGTGTCAAGTAACAAACGGACAAAACATACATAATGCATGACACATTATAAGTGCACCTATAGAAGTACAGACGACCACAAAAACACCGCTGTGAGAATGCTAACACCGTTTTGGTAAAGCTCTCTCGATAATCGAGATGCGGAAGCGAGAATACAGAATACGGACGACGTTCAGACGCCTCCGAGGTGCCTGAGAGTCGTAAAAGCCTTATTTATTGTAGAAACTTGTGTTGAAGTACTATTATACTTGAAGCATAGGACGACGTGACAGGCATTCTAAGGCTTTGTAATGGGTGAAGTGAGATTTTATTCTCGTTGCAGGTGTATTTGTAGTTAATCTGATGAAAGCATTTATTTTTAATCTGCGAATTTATGGGCCTTTATAGAAGAAGTTTACGAACGCGGTTTCATTGCGGTTTTTTAGAGAAATATGGAAATATTGTTTTAAAAAAGTAGTGTACTTATAGGGCCCTTATATAGGCTCCTCTTTATAAAGCAAAGAAAGATTTTATGGATCAGAAACTCCTGATAGAACATAATGAAGGATTCATCGATAATCAACTTGATTTAAGAAGTGATAGATAAGAAAGCAGTAATATTGCAGCAGTAATACAGTTCTCAGTATCTGAATTCAACCTTAGCGAGTATCACAAAGCGGCGACCAATCAAACTGCATGAATGCACCAGCACACGGCACTAGAGCAACAGTACGTAATGATCTCGGTTCATCTGGCTTCAATCACGTTCAATTCACAAGTCGTTCGGTCCCAATACCATTCAATGGCGATAGCGGTGCACCTCCTCTGCTGAACTAGGTACGCTCTTGATTGATGTTTTCATTCATCTATTTTGCTCACAATTTTATTTGTACCTGGCGTGTTGACTTTAAGTTGGTTTGGTGAATTTGAATGTAGTCGTTGAAGAGACCAGTCAATAAAACTATGTTACAATATTGACGACAGCTTCAACGTAGTACAACAATAGCCTATTCCTTTCCATGGCCGCTGTGAACTTACTCTGCGAGAGGAAACTAGGCGATATTCTGCTTTTAAATGCATAGACTTTTCTCTAAACTCTAACCAACTTTTCGTTTACTGCAACTTGGCTTGAAACCGAACTTGTCAGCAAAAAATTCGCAAACCTTTTTCCAATGCCTTCCTTGCCAAAGACGATTTTTGGTGCCAATTCCACATGCCATAGAGATCGAATACCAACAATGTAAAGCAACTATTATAAAAATAATATAATATGGAACACAGTAATTCTTGTATAAATATGAAAAAATAAATAAATAATCTATCTACATAATTAAAATAAATAAAAAATATAATTTAAATACAACATTAATTTAATATAATATACTTATAATTAATCTATTTGAATACATAATTTCATTAATACATACATATTATAACAAATACTTCTAAAATACTTTTATTGTGACATGATAATGACCTATTGTTATGCAATACCTAAACAATAAAAATAAATATAATGTTACCCCTATGTACACTGACATAATAATATATACATATAAAATTATATACCGAATGTAACACACCTAATAATTTATAATACTTATAATATATTTGATTTGATTAAATTGCTATGCAGCCCTCTTCCTCTCTCCTAAATTTTTGCGTGCCCGACAGGGTCCATATTGTATCTTTAATTTGTTATTACCATCTCTGTAACATATGGAATGCAATAAAAAATTGAGTATTGAGTAAAGAAATAATATATCAAATTAAAAAAAATGTTACATGGTGTAAGTTCAAATACTGGCAAAAAACTATAACATTTCGAAATTTAAATGCAAGACCACTAAATATTGTACAGGGATCTTTTGCCGCGCCCAACGCCGAAACCAACGATAGTCGCAATGGTGATTTTTCACACAATTTTACGGAATCATTTATAATGTTTTCAGAAAATGTCATACAGGACCTTACAGAATCAGGTGGCACTGTCGTCTACACGCCAAACAAGACCAAGCGAACCGAACACGAACTTCCCCGTTCAGTACAATAACGCGTGCTACGGTATGTCGTTTTAGCGATACACAAAATACCTTCCCTTTTATACGAGAAAACGCCATCAGCAGACATATTAACATGTGAGGTACAGTCGTAAATTTTTATATGAACGGGTAACACGTCACAGTGATGACGTGTTACGTGAACGAAGGAAAGTATGGCAGCACAGACAGACGTGTGTTGCCATGCTCCGCTATTTTTACGTGGAAAGGGGGAAAATTGCGTGACGAAGTTGCAAACGAGACAGTGTTTTCGCACAAACAATGCACGCACAATTTGGAATATCTGTTTTGTATACATCATACACATGATCCGTGTGATATGACTGACATGAGGGGATTTGGGCGTGTTTTATTTACTTTGCGGTTTAGTAGGTCAGGTTTGAAACGTTGAACGTTTGAACGTTGTTTCTTTGGATACGTGTTAGCGTTTGTTAGAGCCACATTAGTTGCTAAACGTTTTACTCTTGACAGTTACGTTTCGTTACGCTAGTTATTGTTACCATACAAAAAAAAAAGGTTTTGTCACCAAGTTGTCGATTTTCTTGTTGTAAATTATTATCAGGGAAGCAACAAAGGCGGTAGCTGATGCCCAGTATAATAAATCATCAATTAATTATACTTCGCACATTATCATTACAGTGTTAACAAGCATGAACCGTTAACTTAAAGATAAAGTTTCGAAAAACCATATCAATAACAATTTACGCATTAACACTTATGGTTCCCACTACATTCCACTTACCGTTAAGCACTACAGAAAAATCTTTAAATACTTGAAAAATTCTGGCTGTACACGGGTTAACTTGGTAGTGCAGGCCTACATTCAACTTTATATCTTAACAAGGTGTCATAAAAGTGGAATTTGAAAAATGAAAAGGGTTTCTTTAAATAGAATCAGTTGGCTGAGGGAAATTAACACCGTGGGAAATTGAACGGTCATCAATCATTGACAACTAGTGCCGTAATGGGGCATCGACAACCCACCATTTAATTCGTTGAACTTAAATTATCACTTTATAGTATATTACCCATTAATTTCTCAACACAAAGAAGTTATTATCGACATAAATACGCTTACGAAATAAGTGTTTATCGTTATTCATTGAATTTAATGGTCGGCTGAATACAAGATCCACAGGTGCTTTCTCCTTACCTTGCAACTGAACTGAGCGTCAAAAGAAGTATAGAAAATGCCGACAAACTGTGTCATTTCAAAATGAAAAGCAAAACTCTATCAAACTCTGAACTAGCTCGAATCATCCATTCAGGGTTAGATTGTGTTAGCTAGCGAAACTATACAAATGTGATAGTATACCTAAATACGACAAAATTAAACTAAATTGTTTGACACAAAAAAAAATATAAAACATCACTGGCTCCTTCATATTCAAAGGATTTATAGAAAAGAGCGACATTTTTAAAATGATTTTTACAGCTGCAAACATTTAAAAATGTAACTCATTATTGTTTGATTTGTGGTATCGTATGGCCGTCTAAAAACTCGTTGGGTTGACGATATCGTTAAAATAGCGGGGAAACACCTGGATGTGGGACGCACAGAACCGGGAAGTGTGGCAGAACGCAGAAGGGGTGGCCTATACCCAGAGCTGGGTAATTCTGGCCGGTTTTGATGATCATGATGACTACAGATTGGTATTCACAGATCCTTAGCATTTGTTTACGTTTGGAACAGACTATCCATACTCCTACTCGTATGTAGGTCCATCGAACCACAGACGTACTATCGTCAGACACAGTACAGTCTCTGTTTCCATAAGCGCTCCGTGTCAGGAGAGATTATGCTTGTCAAACTTATCTTTCTATGATAACAAGTCAGAAGTAAGACATTGGTGGACTGAAACATATTCCTATTTTAGACTCGCTTTAAGGAGGACGACTAACAGTATTATACGAGAGTGAATATTGTAGTGGTGAAATATTTAAAATAATAGTAAAATAGTAGTTATACAATCAGGCGTTACTTTCCGCGAATCCATGTTATGCACAATCTAAGTTATAATTCCGCTGCCAGGGTTACCTATCTCTTTCGAACAGTTCGAAAGAGATAGGTACCGCGGCCCTGGAACACAAACGGCAAAAGAAGGAACATGGATGGGTTTTAGTCAGTAAAAGTCTGACAATCCCTCCTGCTCAGCCCAGAACGGAAGGAGTTATTTGATGATTTCTCATCCGAAAAAAAACAAAGTTATAATTCCGCGAAAAAGATCCAGACCACCTAGCATGCTACAGGTGCAGGAGTGAATGCAGGATACAGGGAGCCCGAAAAAATATGCACATGCAGGAAAAGCAAAAATAATTAGCATACCATGCGCCCAAACCTAATACTCACCTATAGAAATGTTCAAATACTTCAATTTGGACGAATTTCACCAAGAAACATCGTTTATGAACTATTAATGCCATCACTTTTATAGAATATTGACACTGAGCTTCTTGTACATCGTTTAGATGAGTGAAATTGGCTCCTAGTCTTCTAAACTCCTCCTTTAAGATCATTCCATGCCAGCGTTACTGTTCTAAGCGTATTACACTTCAAACAACTTAACTGTGCAGGCGGGAAAACACAGAACTAAAATAAATGTACCAAGTTTGACATATCGACGTAAATTTTCTTGACACGCAACACCACCCTTTTTTTTTTTTTACCGGTGTGAAATCATCAATAACCCCTCCCGCTCTGGGCTGAGCAGGAGGGAGAGTCAGACTTTTACTGACTAAAACCCATCCATGTTCCTTCCTTTGCCCTTTCTGTTCCAGGGCCGCGGTATCTCTTTCGAACAGTCCCGCAACCCTGGCAGGCGCAACACCACCTTGCACTGCACAATTTAAGTGGTCATACTATAAAATACAGACAAATTCTTTCCGAAACCTATCTAGATCTAAATCAAAACAAGTGTAACAATTTGTACTGCATTTAATGTAACATTTTCAAGACCTTGTTAACTAACCCCCGATAGTATTTCTACAATGTAAGACAATAAACTAGGTCGAACCTGAACTAGATTTTCCGCTAGCAATATTTTTAATGCGACACTGACACGGAAACGGCGCCTGCGCCGCTTCGTACGCACAAGTCATGAACGCAGACGTATACTATGTAACATGACATACAATAAACAGGGCTAAAATAAATAAGCTAGTAAAACTACATACGTGATGAGATCAATATTTCAAAACGGTAAAACAAAAAATTAACTGATTTACTGTTTTCGGATGTCAGAAGTACGAGAACAGATTTTACGCCTGTGAAGTTTACAATAAAAATAAAAAGATTTTCAAGTTACTATTACTATGCCGGTGGCCTACCATGAAGTCTTAAAGCAGTTGTAATTCCAGTGTGGGAAAGAGATGGCGTTAGACGAACTGTATAGCTCTGTCTCTTTCCCACACTGGAATTACAACTGCTTTAAGACGTCATAGTAACCCCCCTGCGCTCGTTGACGACAAAAAACATCATTTTCAATAATATTTTATCACGGAAATAGTTAGCTTTTCAAGATAAACAAACATTATATTCTTTCATTTTTCCCCCACAGAGAAATAAGGTTTTCATTTGTGAGGTAGTCATTTGGTTGCAACCTCTTTTTCATTACTGTAAAATTTAGTGCGGATACTGGCATAAACCGGTCAAAAAATGAGCGTATGCCATTCATTAAATTAAAAATAATAGCTGTTTTCTTTTTTTCTTCAAATTGATGGCCTATTTCAACAGTTTTTCATCATTGCTGGCTAGTAAATGCTATTGCTAGGTTTGTAAATAACTACAACCTTTTTTTCCCTTTGACTTTAAGTAGGTATTTTAGGTAGGTAGGTTTTTTGGGGCGATTTCATAGCAAAACCGCCATCTTTATTTTCCAATACAAAATTATGGCGCATAATGTATGTGGCATAATGGCGCATAAATGGCGACCTCCTGACAATTTAATTCAAGCGCCAAAACAATCATGACGCATAATGTCTTGCTTACTTCAGCCAACTTATCTGTGTAGGAAAACACAGAACTAAAATAAATATACACACGGCGACACATCAAGCTATACATATCCAGTATAACATGGCCTCGCTTTGTAAAGCTTTCCCGTACAATGAGAAATCCGCATAAACTGGTTTTGTATAGCTTGATTGGTCGCCGTGCATACCAAGTTTGACATACCGATGCATTTTTTCTTGACAAGCGACGCCACCTTGATCTGCACAATTGCACACTTAAGTGGTTATACTGTAATTAGTGTTTTCGAGGTTTTAATCATCTTCTAGACCTCTATCACTTTGAGATACGCACAGAAGTTCAATAATCCTACAACACAATTAAAACAGCTGTTTATGTATTATTTTGTGCTTAATTTTGACAATATATCGAAACGAGTATGATCTGCAAGCATTTTCAGGTGTTGAGCTAAGTACATCACACACTTGTCCAAATATTCATACTACACCATGACGTCAAATGAACATCCATACTACCTACTTATTATTATAATTATGCAAAAGTAACTACAATGTCCCCCTAACAGTCTATATGTTACGTTTTTGCTGTTACGGCTGAACGGATTTGGATGAATTTGTCATACAGATAGACCAAGACCTGGATAGCACACAGGGCCTACTTCTTATTCCGGTAGTACTTCCCCGTACCATAATACTCGACCACCACACGGGCGAAGCCAAGGAACAAAACTTAGTACAAAGTATTTACCTATATACCCTAACTTTAAAACGGCTGTTGTGAACTTGTCACAATATTTTCGTCGCTGTCTTACTCTGTTATCAATGTCCAACTAAATCGAAAGTTAAGAACTCGGATTAAGTTGTTGTCGGCTGAGAACGATCAATCGCGCCAAGACCGTTAACAGACTTCTGGAGATTAGATTAAAAGTTTGTAAGTAATGCGAAGAGATCTGAAACAGCGTTAGTGGAGTGACCGCGCACTTATCGACGCGAAATCGGTTTGAGCCGATCACATTTGTCGCAGTTGGCGCGGTGTCGAGTACTTAACGTCGTTCGGCGCGAAACAAGGCGAATAAAGTTTTTTTCGATTTTATTGCTAGATTTAAACTTCTTTCTTATCGACTCAAGCCCATTCCACGTCGTTAAGTGTGATCGCTCCCCAATACGAAGAGTTGCAACCTGAAACAGCGTTAACGGATCTATCGACGTGCGCAGACGCCGTCTTACCATTTTAGGAAGCGCTCCACTCAACTGTCACGAGCTCGTGATTCTTCGCAGAACCGAGGGTTTGCTATGCGCTTGTGCCTGCGCTCACAAAACGAGAAAAGTATTCCTCTATTCGATTCCGAGAACGCTCACAGACTTTTTAAAGCCGGTTTTGCAATTACCGTGAAAGATATGAAAGCGCGATATTGAGTAAAAACCAAAAATTAAAGCAAGGTCTTCCAAATGAACGCACTGAGGCATCTACATAAAACTCACATTAGTAGTCCGCGCTTTGTTCCTCGTCCTACTAAAATATCTTGAAGAGAATAAAGCCTAGGGAGCGGAAAATAAGCTTTTTAGCGCTAACAATGAACTACAGAAACTCTGAGCGAGTTATTTGAGTTCAGTCCGTGTAATTAATTTTGCATACCCTGAATTAAACATGTTCTGCGGTTTGGCCCACTGGAAAAGTGCGCGGCCGGAGACGAAATCTGAGATTACAAAGGCAATTTCGGCCAACAATGGTTCATTGATAATTTGAAATGTAATTGAAAAGTACCCCTAAACACGTAACATAGTTCACGATATGGTTCAGAATTTCAGTGTTTGACTCTTGGTCACAAAAAATGTATACTTTGGGTGTGTTATCTTTATCCTCGAATCAAGATATATTTAAAAGTGCAAAACCGCTACTTTCATTCAAAACAAGCATTTTTTTCCTTGTAAGAACATGAACATTGTGAACCTAAAAGCGGTGCAATAAAAGTCACTGTCCAAGGAAATGTATTAAAAAAATAATTAATACCGCTACTTGCAATAACAGCGAATTTTCGGCAAAACAAGAACGAATCAAACAAAATGGAGTAAACGCAAGGTGTCAGCAGATACTTATCGGTTTTCAGAAGTACCGGTCCACACGCAATGTGCAAAAAGTAATATGGACTCCCTGACAGGTGGAGTTTGATTTCGATGACAATACTCGTAATTATCTCGTAATGTGCTGACAGAAATATTCGAGGAAGTATACAACAGGTGCAGTAATTATTGAATATAACGTTATAAAATTTGTAATTAGTCAAAAGAAATTGAGTAACAAGCATCATCATCATTGTAATCGTATTATTGACAACATCTGGTTTATGTTTTTTTTTTTTACACTTTTCTGTCTAAGCTCATTGTAGATGTCGCGTCCATCGTAAAGTGCCAATCTGACCAATCAGGTGAAGCCACTTTGAAATATAAAATGTCATTTACAGATTTTCAACCAATGACGACGCTTGGAACTAACTACACTACCGCCACCAGTTTCACAATTATCGACAATAACTTATCGTCCTTATTGGTGAGTTCAAAAACGATAGCCCTCATTGGGACTGTCAAAGCTCATTGTAGATGTCGCGTCTATCGTCAAGTCCCAATCTGAACAATCAGGTGAAGCTATTTTGAAATATAAAAAGACATTAACAGATTTTCAACCAATGACGATGCTTGGAACTAACTACACTAGCGCCACCAGTTTCACAGTTATCGACGATAACTTATCGTCCTTATTACAAGCTGATCCAAGTTTGTTCTATTCTTTAATCCAAATTTGGAATGAATTAAAAAAGATTTCTTAAAGATTCAACAAACATTGTGGAAATCATCGACACCGGTATAAAAACCAAATTTCATAAAATTAAAAACTGGTTACATATAGCTACAAGCGAATTCCAAAGACGCGCAGTAATTAAGCGAGCCTTCACCACTTGTTCAGATGTGCTACATACAAATGTGCCAGCTAGATGCAGGTGTCAGGAGATACCGATCGTGTCAAACAAGTACCGCTTGCAAGATGCTGGGGATAATGTTGTCGCCCATTAATAAGACGTCGCGTGAGTGCAGCACGCAGTTTGTAATGAGGATGTGATGAAGGGATACGGGATACTTGAAACACTTGCCAATCGTAAAGATACTTCGTGTTACATGCTTCTTTTGGCGCTTGAATGACGTTGTCAGGAGGGCGTTGTTCGACAACAATTGCGAAATTGGCTATGGAAAAAATGGGAGCAGCGCAGCGGTGACCCAGTGGTGGCGGCCCCGATTTACGAGCAGTAAGTCGTGGGTTCGAACTCAGCCAGGCGCGTTACTCTGTGTAATTTCTTTCATCACCACTGCTCTCACAACGGTGAAGGAAAACATCGCGAGGAAACGGCATGTCTTAGAACCAAAAATTCGAAGACATGTGACATCTAGGTACCAACCCGCGCGTGGTGGATATAACCCTTTCCATCTCATAGAGAGGAGGCCTGTATCCTAGCAGTGGGAACGATTTGGTCTGATTCTGCTATGGAAAAAATAGCATTCGGGCGTTAGTTCCGTTTAGGGCCATGCGCCAAATGATCTATGAAGAACTCTACTGGATCCTGTCAAATAATAATCTGACTAGTGGTGGGTCATTTGACCAGTGTTTTATTATTAAACCAAGCTAATGTCAAAGGTCATGATTAAACATTCAAAAATGTCATCTATCCACTTTTTCGGTAAAAAAGCGATAATAAAAACTCGATAAGTTTTTGAATAAAAATCGTATAATAACTACATTCTTTAATAAAGGAAGAACCGTTTTGACTGTGGTCTACAAAAAGTTATTGCTATGGGGTTCTCTTCATCTATGCTAACATTAACTTTATTTTCTGTGTCTCCTTTTGTCTATGAACTTTGTGCAATGTTTAAAGGCTAAAGACACATCGGTTGACCGACCGAATCGCATGAGAAACACAAACACACTAATCCTTTAACAAATATTATGCTACAGCTACAACCATTGTTTGAAAGTGAACGCGTGCTGATTTTTTCGTCGTTTTTCTTTTCAAACAACTTTTTTTGATACACAAAAGAGTTCCCAGACATTAAAAATAAATTCGATTGTTGTCTACGCTTTTTTGTTGCGGTTAAATCGCAAATTTTTATTTAGGTTAGGCATTGTTTGATGTTATCTATATTGGGATTAAAACTAAGCCATTTATTTTATTCGAAATAATGCATTCATTGTACATACTTGGTCTGTTTAAAAATATTTGCAATTACTGTTCGTACAATTGTCTCCGAAATCTTTATCGCTTAGAGACGCCGACAGTTTCTATTAGGAATCTGTTTAATATTTTTTTTATAAAATAATAAAAATCTAATACTTACCAAAATAAAACATTCTCCAGTTCAATAGATCAGAGTATTGCACTGGTGTCATAACATACGTCTTATTTGACAGTCATCCGGGTTTCATGTCCCTGCAACGTGGACATCCATTTTATTTTCTTGAAAACCTTAATCTTTGACAGGTTTTAACAACGCCGCCTAATCGCTTGCCAGACCAATCCTAAGGGCTTAAAACTTCGAGAACTTGTCAATTATCCTGTCGATATTTGGCGTCCATATTGGTTCGAAGAATGGGTCTTGCCAACTACAAATAAGTTACTGCAGTTTCACTCAATGTTTGCAGAGCCGGTTTCATCAGGGTGACCAGTTAACATATGTTCAAGCTAAAGAACAAGCCTTAAATGTGAATTGTTCTTACTGACAACTTTACATGTCGGTCTGTTTGTATGTAGGTACACATTCTGTAACTGCAGTGCTTTTCGCTTGACCAAATTGCTTACATGTTACATACCTGTTCAAATTAAAACAGTAATTATAATGTCAAAAATTCCAAATTTATGTAGCACCTTAGATCTTAGCAACAATTAAAGTCAAAAACCAGTCATCAGAACTTGACCAGTTTTATATCTTCTCAATAAAAAAAGTATCATCGAAATCGGTCGGCGTGGTAAAGATTGTCGCTGAGCATCCATAAAAAATATAACAAATTCCTTAACCTACTTTCGCGCGAAAAATATAAACCTTCTTGGATTGCCAAGAAGGTTTGCCAAGAAGGTCGGCTAAAAAGAGGGAGGAAAGCATTTAAAATAAAAGGAATAGAAGCTGCAACCATAGTCGAGTGAAAGAGGAAATAGTCTGCGCATATACTCTATGGTCTGCGCTGGGCAGCCGTCGCTCACGACCGTGTAACTCAGGGCAGAGGACATTTTTGTGTTGGGGACTATTATTAGTGTTGGGGAAACTATATGATATCGATAAATTGAGCTGACTGAACGTTTCTACATTTCCTCGGGTCAGGGCAAATAATTTGTAAAAGTCAAGCTGAAATGTCTTTTCAACATTTCAGTTTGACTTTATAGCACGTCTAGTTAAATTAGATTTAAGATCGCTAATTTTAGTGTCAGTAAACTAGCGAAGGGACATTTTACTATCCCGACGCTTCAACACCGCTGGTGTCTACTTAATTAAAAGTAGGACATTCTGTGAAAGTACCTATTCGACTCTCTAATCGGGGTATAATAAAAGGAAAATACTTAATTAAACTCTACTACAGTATACGAAAACCATAACAAGAAGAATAACAGTAATGTTGTCGAGCCGTAGTGATATCTCAAGCAATTAACTAACACCACTTACACCTGCCCTTGTTCATATAAATCAAATTTAATTTGAAACGTTCGCGTGTTCGTTCAATTCTTATTACACGAATTCACATGGGGGAGTCCCGAAAATCGATACGCAGGTGCGGTCAGCACTAGACGGCATGGCGCCTCTAATTCAATCCGGTCAAGAAGGGAGAACGCTTATTGCTGAGCCCTTACATACATTACACCTCGCACTCGATTCGGCCGGGTTGTATCGCCCATGACTTTCGCCTGACGACGTCCCCTTCCAGTCATAAATTCTCTTCCTTTGCAAAAGTACCCGGCCTAATTAACTTGGGATACTTCAGTACTTCTGAATATTTCAAACGTGCTACCGGGAGTCTCGTACCCCTTTGAAGGTTATCGCTGACTATAATTACGTGGTAATATTTCAAAAGGTTTGGGCCAGCTCATGAGGGTTGGAGGTAAGACGGCCTAGAATATGGAACCGTGTAAAATGGTCGTGTTACGTCAAAACTTTCCAGACTTTGCAGTAGGCGTCATTATCTTCTCCTGGGGATTATGTACGCGTAAATTTATAATAGCCCTCGAACAGACGAAGTCAACTTCTAATGTGTTAAGACGCTGCTGAAGTGCTAAGTAAAACTTATGTTGATTTACAGTCACACACACAGACATGAGACAGTCTTAAAGAGTACCTACCTATATAAATTCTTCTTCTTCTTTAATTCTGATTCTAATTTTGTTGTATTTTAATTATAGAAATTTTGATTTTAAAAATGTAATGCAATGTGACTTTAATGTATTTTATGTAATTAGTTATAATTATGGGTTGATACCTGAAATAAACGATTTATATTATATTATATATCTTACATCAGTTGTCCTCAGTAGTAGTCAGTTTTCTTGAAGACATGGACATACTTTAATTACTGAAAACTGGGTCTGTCTATGATTGCTGGATGTTATCTCCTATTGCTATTATGAACAGACCCTTTAAAACATAGGACACTTAGCTACAATTTCTCTCCAAATCGAAATTCAAATACTAAAGCTCACACAGACAAATAAGGACATGATCACACACCACGCCTAGGGTCACCATCCGTCTGTACTTTGTCATCTTTCCGGACGATTTTTGACTTAGGGGAGATTTTGAATATAAAAAGTTGAGTTATTTTAGTACCTACTGAAAAAAGAAACAAAAACTTAAATGTATGGACATGCATAGATTCACACTTTTTCCCATGGAACTAGGAAGAAACAACAGAGTCGGATATTTCTGCAAGTGTCAGGCTTTTTTGTCAGAACTTTTCTAAAATGGTAACCCTAACCACGTCGGCGTCGCCGTCGCCGTCGCAACAAAGTGTCGCGAGGTGAACGTACGACAGCCGCAAACGACTCCCTGAGCATTTCTCGCGACGTTTCCGTTTCCTGCGACCAATCGATAACAATATCTCCGCGAGTGTGAAGTGTCTCACTACTAGTGACAACTGCACCCGAACGTTTCTGATTGATAGAATATTATATAGAAGCTGTTAGTTTTCGGAGTAAACTTTTGTTGTTTCTGACAACTTTTTCTGGTCTTAATCATTTCTGTGCAATTATAAGAATGGATTGAATTAGAATGACTTAAAACTAAACAGTGAGTAGGTACAGTGCTGCATGTATCTTTTGGCGCTTGAATAATATCGACAGGAAGGCGCGGTCAACGTTTGTGAAACTGTAATGAAATACCAAGATGGCCGGCGTTAGGACCACGCACCAAAAGGACCATGTAGCACTGTGCCTACATTGTTTTTCCCAATCAGTCCCCAGAACAAAGCACTGTTAAATGCAACTTCGGAAAGATTACTTTAAAATTCATAACTAACAAGACAATTAGTCAAGGCCACATTTAACATTAACATTAAGCACCCATAAAGCACTCGGTCTCAGTCCTAGTTCGGAAGTATAGAGCCATAGTTTATATTATATACTACTCTATGGACCATTGTCAATGTTAAGAGCCTATAAACTAAGCGGGTTAGGTGCTGAATGTCAAGCTAAAGGTCGAGTCGCGGTTCAAGCACATTAAGCGAGGCAAGAATGTGTATCGGGGAGGCCAAGTTAGCTACAGCATTTTTGACTTTTCTTGTATAGTTGCTAAAATAGTAAACCATTAAGAGCAAGAGCTCAAGTGCAGAGAGCAAGAACTTAGGTTTGCTAAGGAAATTGTACACTTTCAAGGGATGAACTGCGACCGTCTACGGTAGCAGATGTTGGCAATACCAATAGCCAAACAGCCCATGAGTGAATAACGTTCAGAGAATCGCGGGACCAGGGAAGCATGGCACAAGAGGTATGAACTATGAAGATGTGGCGTCAAAACAGTCTCCAAATCAGCTGGCCTCCACGTTGATATTATCCCAAACAGTTCCAACCTAAAAAATCCAGAAATGCGATCACACATTCCCAACTAATCGTAGGTGAGAGGAAATCAAGAAAAACGTACCTCCGTACCACTTAAACGTTTATGTGAAGTGCTCTCAACATTTTGTCGTACAACGCGACGTGCACATTAGGCCTACCCTTGTGATGTGTGAGCCGGAATAGGTAAAAGGTTTTCAACATCTGCTCCCCCTACAATATTAAAAGTTGCGCAAAGTGGGTGCGAGTTTATAAAAAAGCGTCGTCTGGCGAGAAATATGACGGTGTTGAACCATGAATGTGTATTGAACGAGTCTAATACACACTCTTTGCTTGAGAGCCGGCAATAATCCTCGTACGAGATATTTATTTATCGTCTTCTTGTTCAGTAAAAGTCACGCGATATATTCTTAACACCTCGTTTTTTTATTTTTGTGTAAAACATGTTTTAGCCAAAATACGGTTCGATTAAAAGAGGGTTATATTTTTTTTCACTAGGTTCGTTATAGCACAGTATTGCGATTACGAATAATGAATTAAAATACTGTGTTTATGGTCAGGCTGGCTGCCTGGAAATTCTGGAAAACGGTCCATCCATCGCATATGGCCAGCATTTTCTGGTATTCTCTGTACAATTTGCAGCAGTTATTGGCTAGTCCTTAGTCATAAAGTATGAACTGTTCACAAGAACAACAGCAAAAGCAGCTTTGAATGAATTATCGCTAACAAATTACCAAGAAAGATAATACAAAAATGACTTTTAAGAGAAACGTGACATGAGCCTTCTGAGGAGGTAAACGGCCTCATGGCCACCTCCGAGTACAGTGCCGCAGCGCGTTTTGTGCTTCTAATACGACTTCCGACAAAATTGACATGACACTTCATCCAGCTTTTCAGTGCGGGCGGGAAAACACAACTAAAATAAATGTACCAAGTTTGACATATCGATTTATATTTTTCCCAATTTTTTCTTGACAAGCAGCGCCACCTTCAACTGCAAACTTAAAGTGGTAATACTATAAGCGTTATGACTTATTTAAATCAGTCCGATACATCTTTGACTTTTCCATTATCGCTGAATGTTTGCCTAGGTCTGAAATCTCTGAAACCTGAAATAAGTTTAAATGGGAATCGAATAAATACAAACACTGATTATCTGTCTACCATTGATTACTAAGTAAGGCTTGCGGTTAAAACCGTTGAAAAATTCACCCCAGGAGCGGCCAACTTCGTTCAATCCAATTACTGACGCGGAACTCCGGAAATTCTAAACCGATTATACGGAATTGAAAACATTAAGTACTTTACGGATTTCGACTGTTCCTCGTCGGGATATCGAACCTTATTTCCGGCGAATTGGTGTCACATTATAATGGCGCCGAAATGATTACGAAGTCAAAGATAGAATTTGGATGAAAATTATTTACGGAAAACTCTTATTTCGCACTTCGAGCAAAGAAAGTACTGATTAAGAAAGTTTTATAACTTGGCATTCTGGGGACAAACATCGTTTCGATAAAAACGTGACCGAAATTGCTCGTTACAACTTTTGGACTGCGAGCAAATCAGTTTTGATAGATAAATCATGCAAAACATAAACACCGAGCAGCGAGCGGCTGAACTTATTTAAGTGTTATACAAACTTACATATTTTCTACTTCCACAGGGATTTAAATACACAAAAGTTGATTTTGCTGCTTTGTTACACAATTGATTGATTCTTATGTTTTTCTTTTCATATGAACTATCAAGGACATTGAAAAAGGAAACACTATTCTACTTCAACACCGTTCATTATCATTTCGCAAATGATTTTTCAATAAACTAGATCATCTCATCATACCATGCTATTTTACACGCGCATACACAAGCACACTAAGCATTACATCAGCAACGTGAATATCGATGTGAACATTCATAGATTGCTATTAATTAGAGCACTTGCACAATAATACATCAAGTAACGGAACCGCAACTAATGCGATTTGTACCTTAAGACACGGGTGTAAGATATTAAATGCTAACTACCTGCGATTTATGACAGTAAAGTGACCCTAGCATTAGATGGAGGCAACGAAAGCTCGTTGTCTTCGTGAGTCACGACTCGAAAGTGACAACTTACACGTACAGACACGGATAAAAGTGCAAATTGCATCCGGCTGTAAAACCTCGGGAACATTCAATTGAACAAGTCTCCGTGAGCGATAATGGCGTGTTACATTGTATTGACAGCCTTCTGAAATTCACAGAATCACGGCTCTTCATGGATTCAAAGGTTCTTTACAGACGACGAATTGTATTTGCTTGTTTCCTGTTTGTATGTAAAGGTCGGAAAGTACTACTGGGATGGGACTGGGCCCAGACCAAGGTGATAATCTCTAAACCAATCTCGTTTGAGCACTTGATGGAAAGTATGCTTACACCGGGAGCAGCAAACACTGCGTTACCGTGCTTCGGGTGACAGATATTGGCAAAAAGCGTAAGTCCATCGATGTGTGGCCGAGTTTGGGTTTTGGCTCGGTGGGTCTCCTGGAAGCAAATAATGTCGCAGTGAGTTTTGCGGTAGACATCGGAAAGAATCTCTGATTTGTCTTGTGAGGACCCTTCGATGTTGACCGAAACTACTCACAAAGCCGGCTTTATGCAAGCGCCAAACTAGTAGCTCAATTTTGGGCCGACACATTTTAGATTGCCATCGACACGCTAAGACCCAGACCAAGGCCTACCAGTGTGCCAAATTTTACCGAAATCTGTTTTACCGTTAAAGCGAGCAACTGACAGAGTTTGTGCAAAATAATCCCACTCCTGATATGTTTTTATTCATAATATTAGTATGGATGTTTTGTACCATGGATTTCTCTAACCATTGACCACAATTTTCATCGCTCAAATTTTCTCCTTAACCAAGTTGTCCTCGAAAGTACATTCACGAACCGTTGCCGTTGTTACCTGTGCCATAATCCGAATCAAAATTATCTAATGTCACTTTTGATGCTTCTTGTTAGGCCCCGTTGACATTACAGTCCTTTCACATTTAATTTACCTCTGACAGGAGCAACGGAAGAGCAACCTTATTTCAAAGACAAAAGAGATGAGAGAGAGGATGGACTGAATGGAACCGCGGTGGTGTAGCCGTTTTATTTCCGTCCGGTAGTAAGTTCAGATAGTGGCGCCGGTGACTGAAAAGTTGTGTAGTAATCGGTTGTCGTGATATGGGCATGTGATGAGAAGGAATGAGGAAAATGTTGTGCGGAAAGTTTTGAGTATGAATGTGGATGGGTACATAAGAGTAGAGGAAGACCAAAGAAACGATGGATGGACTGTGTGAAGGATGATAGGCATGAAAGGAGGTGACTGACGAGATGATGAGCGCAGAAGAATGGAAGAAAAAACATGCTGCATGGGATCCCAATTAGTAGGAGAATGATGACTGTCATTTTGTCAGACTTGCCACTGACAGCAACCTTATTGTATCGACATTAAAGATCAGTGTGATATGGCAGTGTTGCAGATGAAAAAACCTGAAAGGACTGTAATTGACGGTGACGATAATCTATTTAGAAACACTTCTATCAATGACCGGATGACATTGTTTTAAAGAACCCATTGTTTTATTTCATCTATATTAAATTGTATCGATTTAATCTTCCAACTTTCAGTTTCTTTTGTTCGAAAGGAACAATTACATTGGAGTGACGCAACATTTCTTTTGACCGGTCAAACTTTTAACACTTAACCTTTTTCGAGTGCCCAGAGATAAGTTTTAAAGTCTGTAGACAGAGGAGCTGTTGATAAGTTATCAGTGGAGATACTTGTTGTATCTACTTAGTTAAACTTTGTTATTACAGTTATAAGACACTCTTTTCAAGAAAGTTAGCACTTACAATGATTTACTGTGTGATAAAAAGTAGGTACATAATTTATAACATTTCTTGTCAAGGGAAGTTTTGTACCGTCATTTCGTACATTTTCGACCATATTTCAGCTGCTTTATTTGTCAATAATTTCTGTTATTTAAACCTTTTATTCAACTTGGGATTTATTTTCCAAAATACAAAAGAAAAATCAAAAAACCGCAACTGCAAAGTTCATGTCATCAACTCCTTGAATTATCTGTGCCTCGCAAATACAGCAGCAAAGGTCAGCGGACACACAGCGTCTCAAGTGGCTCCTCGCGAACTTTCATAACAGGCTGGATGTAAAGTTTCCTGTGCCTTTACGTAAGACAGCGATGACGGCGCGCCACCGTGCACCGAGCGGTCGTGATCTTGAACCGAGGTCCGTGGGGGCATAGCATTGTCTCATTGACTTGTACTTCGAATATCTTCGCTGTGGTCGCTTCTGAAGTTTTGAAATGCTTAATGGAGCGCAAGACGCTGTGAAAATGACAACGTCATAAACATAGTTCCTTTTAATTAATTTACTTAATAAAACAAAATGCTTTAATAAAAAGGTTTCGGAAGTCGACAATCAGTAGTATTCAGTAGCAGGTGACGGCGAAAAAGAGCAAAAAAAAAAAATAACAATGTCACTATGTACTCAAGCAGGTAGGTTATCTAGGCCTCTTCCTGATTTAAAAGAAATTAAAGTAAATATTGCTACACTACTATTTAGTCATTAGTCTTTCTAATATCCAAAATAATCCAAATATTGGGCAATATCGATCATTCTGCATTACTTAACAACTAATTATAGCTAAATTACACCACATCGAAACACATCAGATAAAGAACGCTCTTTCAACTCATGACGTGTGGATTAAATGAGATTAACTATACCACTGCCGAATGTGCTATTCAATCTATTTTCACACTAAGTAGGCAAGTTAATTCGACACTTCGTTGAGTAATATTGCGTCTTCATCGACTTTTACACAAGAATTTAATCCTTAGATTTCCAGAATAGTCTTTCCGGTAAAGTTCTAAGATTATAATGTTTCGAAACGTGGAACAGGGCTTCGAAATGCCACCATTGATAATGTAAGGATCCATAGGTTATTAAGATAGTAAAACAATGGATTTGTGGAGTTGTACAGTGAAGAATGGGTGCGGGTATGTGAGTGGGGCTGTGTCGCGATTCCCACCGTCCAGAGCCAGTACCACGTGGGCTGTCGTTTGAAATAAACATGACAAGCTCGCTCTCTCTCATTATCATTGAAACTGTGGACTTGCCGAAGGAGTCGACCATATACAAAGATTTGGTTGCAGATTTGTTTAGTCTCATTTTCTTTGGACTTATATATGTGTGGATGCTAGGCTAAGAGAAAAAAGAAAGTAATATTGGTTACTTAGATTCTTTTGTTGGTGGTGGTCAATAGGTACTCCAGTGATCGAGGATTTTTATTTGGGATAATCTAGCGATAAATTTGACTAGGTTTTTTCATTCTACCGTTCGTCGTTTCTGTCAAAAGTCTTTTGCTTAACCCAGGGTCCTTGCTGGTCAATAATCGGTCCTAGCAGATCACGTAGACATGCCCCTCCAATTATAATATTGTATCTCATTACTACGCTATCATGGTATTATTATGGTAATTTAATAGTACATGATACAAAATTCGCCCGCGCGCGACAGCCATGGCGCGGTAAGCAATTACCCGGACAAGCGAATCGCGTTCAGTCTGCTGGTTGCAATTGGGGTGATACAAATTTTGGACAATAGGACGCGAGGTGCGCGTCATAATTAGGGTCTCAATTTTTTTAAGTGCCTTCAAAATATGCTGCTCAATACCAAAGGGCAATCAAACGGCAATGGAGATGATATTAAAACTGATGTAGCTCTTAAACTGAAGGAGAAGTCTGTCTTCAAAAGGCTGAGATCTGTTATTTTCCGATTGAAAGTGTAACATCCTGGCGAGTTTGGTAAATCAGAACCGCATTTTCGCGGAACATAGAATACGCGTTGTCTCTTAATTAAGCATTTACATTCGTGAACGGTGCTTCATCCATGGTGCTCAGGTAGAGCCATAGTGATGCTTCTATTTATTCTGTGTCGATACCAAAACTGTAAAACAGAGACATAAGACACGACTTGATTCTCATAGAGTTACTTACTAAGGTGATCTTTCGAACACTTGTCAATGCTTGAGATAGAAACTTCTACCTAAGTCTCTTCTACTATAGTATAAGAGCTCGAACAAGTATACTTGTTCGATCTCTTGGTATAACATAAGGTCCAAACTTTCTCCACTTAGTTGTTTTACTGCAACAAAGTACGATCATTTTATAATACTAGATAGATGTTAGCGTGGTTTGTGGGCGATCCTTGCACCTGGCTGGAGTCAGTTTGTCAACAATACCCCGCTAAACCTGTTCTAGTAAACGCGTAGACGGTATTATTACGTAGAAAACAAACGATATTTCCTAGGATTACAAATTTGAAGTTTCTACTAGTCTTGCAGACTTTGCACAGGAGTGATTATTGTTGACTATTGGTCTTGTCTTGTTTTTGGACGGTGTTGTTTGTCTGTATTAAGAAACAGTAGTCAATGAATAGATTGAATGAGAAAATTATGATGTAACTTCTACCATTGTATTTTACCATAGGTAGAGTATGATCAATGAGACATTGAATTTATTGTATTTTCTTTTATTTTCATTTGACAATCAAAATGTTTATTCTAAACAATCTAATTGTGTTAGGTTTAACAACGATATCTTCAGTATCAATTGCGTCATTTATTTAGGTTTTGATGTTTTGTGGTGTTACCTATTTTATGCTACTAAAACTACACAAACCACTTCAGAAGTACAACTCTTTGAACTCAGCTAACAGTGTCAATACTTCTAAGACCGAGCAGAGCGCAAAGAGAAGAAAAACAAAATTATGCAGTGAGGCTACACACAGGCAGAGGCGCACGGTAGCTCTGCCGTATTTATGAGCATGTCCAACTAGACCAAGTTGACTGCAACGATCGTCTCTCAATGAAATATTATCAAGTCAATGTCGCCTAACAACGGACATTTCCTTGTCGAAAGTCCAAACACACATTGTTAGAACCAAACATCGCATTGTGAACTCGGTAGCAAGATGGCTTTAGACAACCTCGTGACTCACGACCTACGCTTAATCAGCGAAGAAAGTCATACAAAATGTTTATTTATTTGTCGAACATGACCTGCAGGATGGCCTAGGGCTAGACTGTGAACTATGGCGTCTTTGTTCCAAGTGACATTGATTTTTGCTGTGAGCAACATAATGGCATATCAAGATCTGCTAAATATTTCAACTTCTAGTGATGATCATTAGAGATAGAATATTATCGAAATATCGAAGTTGAAAATAAATTCAGAAGAGCTTTTATGTTATTATATTGTTGCATAAACAAAATGTGTCAAACTAGCTGTTCTGTTGCCCTCGACATCGTTCGCTGGGGACATTTTGATGTGAATGAGTGAGAAAAAAAAGTAAAATATAATAGGTACTCGTATAATTATGTGCTACTCCAGACCATAATCTATCTCTGTGCGTCGTTCTGGCGTGATTGAGTAACAACCATCCATTCAAATGCGAACATTCGCATTTATAACATTAGTAAAGTTTTTTCATAAATCTCAAGCATTATTTTCCAATTGTAAGTTCTTATATTTCTTCAAATCTTTAGATGAAATCAGCAGTATCTCTTTTAAGACGCAGGCAGTTATATCAAAGTGACATCTCTGATCTCACGAGTCACAGTGACAAGCTATAAAATCACAGCGCTTTGAAATAAGACAAAAGTACTGTTCTAAGGCTTTTAGGTGAAGGTCGAGAAGACGTACAGGAAGCGTGTGAGGCCATACGGTGACGTCATTTCCTGGGCCGATGAACGACTTACATTATGCTAAGGCATTCGACGCGATAACTCGCAGTGTAAACTGGTAATAGAGTTAGAGAGTAAAGGTTTCAACGATTAACGTACTAATTTTAACGGCGATGCTGAGGGCCGCATTCCTTCGGGAATCGGGATCATGGACCGAACAAAGTTTATACCTTCCAATTTTCTAAAGGTCAATGTGGGCGGCCATTTCGGCACGAGAGATTTAAGTGCCCTTCTTTATTGTGAATTTTATAACCAGTTACAACATCAGTGCTGAATCGCGGAAGATCGATACTGCTGGTCGCAGACTTGTACCCTGAATTAACATTCAACTTTCGCCTTTAACGCAAATTGAATTAACATAAAGTTTGCCATAACTTTGACTGCATTGCAAAAACACTAGTTTCTTTCGCTGTTTCGTATTCCGCACAGAAGATAAAAAATCGAGTGAGAAGAATTTGGGAAAGCAACGTGCATTTTGAAAGGTGGAATCAACTAAAGCTCGTCTCATAAAACACCCTCCAAAGAGAATAGAAGCACAAACAGTCACAAAATCATCAACATGAAGGCTATGGTAAATTACAATTGAGCATATTGATTGTTCTATTGGCCATGATCGTAACACGAGTCAATTTGTATGCAGACGTATCTATTGGGCACTCGGCACTAGGCTGACGGGTGCACGGTTCAACGCGCCGCAACTTTATCGACGTTCATAAACCCGTAAATAGATCGAATGCAGTAAAACCGAGAACGCTGCATACACTCGGGCCACTGTACACGTCTGTTTCCAATTTCACTGCAATACGATCAATGGAATTCAATCGATATTGCCGAGATGCTAGAGAAATCAAACTAATAAAATTCTCTGTGATGAAAAATTCATTTGCAGAAATCCTTAAACATTTTACTGATTAAATTAAGTGACCAGGTTCTAGAACTCGTAAGGAATAAATTAAAATAATTAAAAAAGTACTGTTTCATATAACACAAGCTGTACCACATAAATCAGATAATTTTAAAATAATAACCGAAACTATAATAGTAAATCATGAGCAACATTGATAAATAAGACAAGTTTATAAATTCAATGTCAATGAGCAAGCACCAGCATAGAAATCGTTGCGTCCGGATCGTAAGTAATTACAGCAAGAAATAAAGGAAATATCTCAATACCTGTAGAACTACTGCGGACACACAGTAACTGGGTCTGGTCTAGTCATTTGTTAGGAAACTTTCCACTCGTTAATTAAGCTATTAAAAGTCTTGTACCTAGGCAACAATGTTAGAGTAAAACTAGATGCTAATGCGAATGTGACTTGCCTCATATAAACTGTACGTGCTGTCAAGTTCTCCTTAGTTTCTCTGAAATTACTACATTTTATGTAATGCTAGCTTTATTCTATAATGTGATCAATTTCATAAAACGTTATCTATACTGCTGAAACTGGCCCGATATCTCCGTATTCCTTTTCAATCTCAACCCCAAAATGAGCCTACAATATTCCAAAGTTCACCGGCACCATATCAAGAGTGCTCCAGATAAATGGATCACGTTACTTGATTAACCGGCGCACATCCCTTCCCCTTATCACCCCTGGGAATATTTAAATGGGCCCTGAATATATCACACCACCCTCTCGAGGTAAACGAGCCAAGTAGACTCGTTTACCTGTGCTCTAGATTGAGGATGTAAATAACGGTTTCTTCATTAACGAGTCACACACAATAATAAAACTGAACAAAAGCGATACAGTCGCGAGAACTCAAAGGAAGCCTTTAATAAGCCGGTTACGATGAACTTTCTGTGCATAAGTGCGTATTCCCGTCACACGCGAATTGGAGCGACAATTTGTAACATACGTGTGATCTCAATCAACATGGCAATCACGCGCGGCGCCACCACAACTACTCCTAATGCGATGCTATTGAAAATCAGCATTCACGGCGTCGCCACCACACTAACGCGCCAAGTTACACTCATTGATTTCACACGAAACCTTTACATGTCGCTGAAAGTGATAACTCGTTTTGACATCGTTATCACACAAGCTCATCAACGTTTCATGATCGTTCCGCAATAACTTCAATTGTATTATAATGCGGGTCCGGCGCTCGACTCTACCCTAATGGCACTAAAACGTTGATTTCGCTAAACAAGTAGGCAGTGAGTAGGTATGCATAGCATAGAGCTTGTCCGGACACTCGTAAAGTGTTTTTGTAGCTATAAATCCTGCCGCCTAAGATCCTTGTCTTCGAGCCAAGGTCTGCAAACTCATTCACAAGATCAAGTGGCAAAAAACTGGAGCAATGAACTGGGAGTCACGTACCATTCTCATCAACTCCCAAAGCACGTAGTGGCGTCTAAACTACCGCTCATTGTCAATATTGGAGTGCTGTTCCGAGCCACTGGCAAAATCAATAGAGGCATTATCGGTTATTAGACGTATGATTGCTAGAAATTGTTTTATGAGCTAATGAATAACAAACAAAGGACTTGGATGGAGTACCCTCGGGAAACAATAGACAATACTCACGTTACTTACTTTTACGTTACGCCCAGAAGGACGTAACGCAAAAGCAATTTTACTTGGAATGCCATCAAGCCAGCGAGGCTTTATTACCTTAAGAAATTAACCCCAACTCATTAAAGGTAAACAAGATAACTGCTCAGCAATTAAAGGAATTAAAACTTTAATCAAGCCCTGGGGAAATGCCAGTGAAGTGCATGTATTACGGTTTTTTATGGTCGGCAGGCAATGCAAATTAAATAATCGATATGAATTGCAATTGAGTCGGCAACCTCGAATGTCTGAGTAATGGTCGCTGCGACTGAACAGTTGTTCACACACACAAAGTGCAAGGCTACCAAGTGCATCGCCGATAAACCGGAGATGAAAGCGACTGTTTATTTGATTTTGTGCCGGTACGTGCAAGCATATTAACTAAGCTTCGGCCAACGACCCCTGCTGCTCCATCTTTCCTTGAGCTCGTAAAACTGCCGCAAGTTTGATGTTCGCACCATGTTACCGTAAGGTCGAGGAGATGTAATTAACTTCGTCCAAATTTCCGTTTATTGGCAGGTAAAGTTTGATGGATACTGTTTAATTAGCCATCACATCAGCAGGAACTGCTTTTATATCTTCATTTGAACGAGTCTGGAACTCAGGACCATCAAGTTGTCTTGTAACATAAATGTGTCTTTGCTGTAGCATGTTATTAAAACAAATAAGTAGATGTTCTGCGCCGTCTGTGTCGCAATCATTAAACGATAAATCTCGCTGCGCGTCTAACGCAGACCTCACAATGTGTCACATTCACAAAATGGAAACTGTAAATTATGTATGAAAATTTAAATTTGATTCTGCATGGAATATTAAGTGAATAGCTCTGCTAATGCTATTGGTTTCCTGTAAGGCATTGAGCTATTACATCATCGCCTTTGTCCTCAGTAGATGATCTTTTAACGATTTTTGGGATTGCGACCTTGACCGATGAAGCCTCGCATTTTGTTTTAAATCTATCTGAGGAAAGATTAAGCTATTCACAAATCAAGTCTGTTGTATGAAGCTTTATGTTCTCGAATCGGGAATAATCTTGATGTCGCACACAACTTTTGTCTAGGCTGTGCTGTCCCAGAATGCCGGTTTCGCAATCGGCGGCCGGCCGGCATGGCGGCAACGGCAACCCATCAAACATTGTCGGATTACGTTTATGGACCATTTGTATGGGATCCGCTACGGTTAATGATTTTCGGTCGTTCCTCCGTCTCTTGTGCAATTCTATTTCGAGACAAACATTTAACAACTTTTTATAACAGCTTTATGTTTTTTTTCCACATTCTTTGTAAATTACGAACTTTTCTTGATTTAGTCGTACATAAACGAATAATTTAAAATAATGTGGAAGTTAATGTTTCCGTATAAATTCAAGGGCAACAGTGCGAACCTACAGCCATTATTATTACGGAGGCACACCGGTCCCCTATTAAATTACAAGCACCCCATGTTCTTGACATAATGGCTGCGAACGACAATCTTCCCCGATAAACTTTAAAAATTATAAAATCTTATTAATTCTGAATATTCAATCAACATAAACTATGTTTTACTTTCATCTTTATTTATGTGCTTTATCGTTATCGTTGGACACAACCCGGTGACAAATTTCATATGCAGGCCCTCTGTGTTTATTATACTAGTTGTTTGAGCTCATGCACCGCAGGCATGCTTGAAAGCATCTTAGATATTCGTGTCCTCACCGTTTATTTTCCTCATGCCGGCCCTAGACCTTCACTGCACAGCCAAAATCCTGCCCTCGGTATCGGCAACAACAAAACACTCACACATACGAAACACTAACAAGAACTCCACAATCCACACTTTTGTAAACATTCGCAGATCCAATTATGTTGTACTAGCAACACGTAAGATAACTTGTGTACACTACTTTGATTAGTTGATAAGCAAGAAAACACATAAATTGTTTATCACGATGCGATCTACACCCACGCAAACATGTTGCGACGCGCGTCAACGCCGCGTGACTGCAGGCGTGTCGCCGGCTGACACTTTGGCGCCACAAATGGCGGCAAGAGCGTGAACTAACGTTAGTTGGATAATCCTACTCAGAGATGGCGCTATACTCAACTCACGGAATTCCCTGTGTTTACCTCTACGAACTATCATAGAATTTTCACCAATACTAGGGTACTTGAAAAATAGTAAACAAACACATTAGTATTAGTTTTAATGTAAAAGCTTTTGTACATGAATTAATTGTTTATTATCAAAAGGTTTGAGCGGCAATTTATAGTAGGTACTATAGGAATGAAAATTTTAAAACTACTGTATTTTTCAAGACTAGGTTAAAAACTTACCTTAGTGACTTCTGTGATAATTTTCAATAATTAGGACTGCAAAAATATTTAACTTCACCTCACTTGAGACACAAGATTACCACAATTTTACTGAAGTACTAATATAACTGTATGCCAATAGTTCAGCATAACCAGTTGTAAAATCCGCATTGAGAGAAATGCCGGTTGCTAACCGCTAAACACCTACATAATAACATAACACACCAACACAATCACTGAAAGAACACTGTTCCACACAATTTCAGTTGAATATGGGGTTTTCCACGATACACTGTAATAATAAATGCACGAGTTGAACGCGGAACACCATGAATAGCGACCGATAACACTATCCATCACCCCATTATCCTACGCGACTTGAAGTTAGCAGCGAGCGAGCACGTCAAAATATACCATAAATAACATGGTACGTATTTGGGGTGCGCCACCCCATCCCCGCCCTTCGATCGTCTGTAAACAGAAGGTTCGGTTTCGATTCGAATATTGAAGTTCAAAATTTTAAATTCCTTGAATCGATGCCAGCCGGGCCTCCGCGTGCTTAAACTGGCGACTATCATTGAGCTATGGCATGGCATTAGCTGCAAGGCGTCGGGCCGAGGGGGAGGAACGTCGTATAAACTCACATCACAATACGTTAAATCGCCTCCAGCCCTCGCCAACTGCGGTCGTAACGCGACGGGAACTTCCCGGCGACATCCCGACTAGGCTCTCACCATACAGCCAATTAACTACAAATTTAATGACGCTTTTCCATTAAAGAACCTGGGTAGCTCTCGCAGTTATAATAGGGTGTCTTTGTTATAAGTATAAAAGGGAATTTTTAATTTTACAGCAAGTACTTTATAAGAAAAGTTTGAACGTACCTACTGCCTAATTCTGCATACAAATATTTTTACCAAATTAAAAAGTATGAAACTGACTTAAACAATTTGAATGCATTGTCGTCGCCCCTCTGTCATTTTTTATATAAATATCCATTTGTTACAGCTCGAAGGCGAAATGCACTGAAAGGGAAAACCGACAAAGGAAGCCTTTTTAGGGATCCGGATAAGACGCGACGTGAAGAAAAAGAGAGCGACAATTTTTCCGGTTCATATCTTTCTGTACATTTCATTACTTCCGCTATGCATGGACGTAGATCTCGAGCGAAGTCGGAAGCGTTCGGTTTCTGTCGTCTGTCGTCGGGTAATTCCGGGAGACTAATCGATACGCGTTAGGCATGCTACCGACGTGCTACGTTACAACGTAGCTACTACGCGAGTCTACGACTTTGTAGCTTACGCTACGGTTGTGTTGTTGTTACCCAACTAAATTAAAAAGTCAGCGAACTTGACTCTTCGAGTGGGGTTGTCGCGCCGTACATCTTTGGTTGGTGTTATTCCGATTAATTGTTTTTGCCCAATGCCGCCGCTGCGCGCTGCATTATTACAGATACCTAGTACATTTCAGTTGATAAATTGTGATAGTAAACGGACGCTGGGAATTGAGTTCACGTTCCCTTTTAGTTATTATTAGTGTGAACAGTTTTCAATTAAATTGTTCACGGCTGTTGAACGTCGATTCATTTACAGAGCTTCAGCCGTCCCATTTGATTGCAATATGTAGTGGTTTTGAAATTGTAGGTACAGTTTTTGGGCAATTAAATCAGCTACTTTTTATAAAGAGAATGGTTTTCTCATGTTACTGAAACTTTTTATGACAAATCTAGATACATAATGTATGAATACATAAGACTTTGTTTTTGGCTGTAGATATTAGAGAACATAATGTACCTACTAATTGATAGCTACGCAAGTAATATTTCTGCAACTTGTTAAAATTAAAACATCAAGTTTTCTTAAATAAATGTTAGTATAACAATCTAATAAAGGTACACTTAGACCTTCCGCAATAAATTCTCATTTCATTTTATATTTAGTTAGGAAAGACATTGGAGACCTAGTCCCTCCAAACAAAAAAACAAATGCTACTCCAATTTTCTCGTTGACCGATACCTACAACAAATAGACATCGTACGTAGACATGACACAAATTGTTGGGACCACAGATATAAAGTTGGGATAGTAGGCTGCTGTAGGCTGTAGGTGCTATCCTATTTTTGCAATGAATGGGGGCTATCACGTATGAATTCGCCGCTAGAGGCGCTAGTGTAGCGCAAGGTTACCGAAATGTCAGATGTCATAGATTGTTCGCGCGTTGCAAGCTTTTTTATCAAATATATATATATTGCAAATATACACGATTGTAGTCTAGATTGAGCCATTCCTGATTAAAATCTTAAAAATTAAGTAGCAACTTAGAATCATAAGTCAGTAGGTACTTGGAGGTAAAATGATTTTTGAATGTTTCATGCTTGCTAATTTCAGGGAGAATATTGTAAATATATATGTACCTAAAGTTTACACGATGTTGTTAAACGTAATACTTAAAATAAACTTTTTATGAAGTTATTGGTACTATATAGTATTAAATAGAATTATTGACAGGACCTTTCTCGACAGTCGCGCTATCTGGTGAGCCCAAAAACGATACCTGGTGAGCCCAAGTTTTTGTGACAATCTAAATCAGCTCTCAATACTTACCCAAAGTAGTAAAAGTGGGTACATACCTACGTACTACAAATTAAAGTGCCTTTTAAATCTTAGTGAAATTGTTCATTTGAGTTAAATAAAAGTTCAATGCACTTTTTGACCGCGGCTATAGTTGTAAATAAACCGTTTTAAACCAAAATCAGTGGTTTAAAACCCGTTTTAAATTTGTTTAAAACGGTTTAAAACCACGACCACGTGGGCCGTACATTGATTACGAATTACTTAAAAAAATAGTTTAAAAGGCTAATTGAAATCATTTACCATTTTTATTAATATATGTGAAGTCATATATCATATTTATACTGCTATTTAGGATTAGACACTGAAAACAATCATGTTTTGGGTATTTATTAAAATAAAACGGCAATGCCGCATTTTTATTTTTCACTTTGCTACCAAAATCGCATCGGGGAGAGATGGGGCAGGTAGGGATCGATTTTATGTTTGTCTGTCATGTTAATGAAGGTTATTTTAAGACATTTTTATTTTATTTTCCTTTTATATATTCTAAATCAGGAAGGAGGTGTGGTCTAGATAACTTCGTGTAAAGCCTCAGTGCATTCCAAAAAAAAACATTCTAAACCATATTAAACCGCTAAGTGTGGTTTTAAATCGTTTTAAACCAAAAAGACCGTTTAAAACCAAATGGTTTAAAACGTTTAAAATTCGTTTTGCATCTCTAACCGCGGCACAAATTACGGGAAACCATTTCTATTTTGGTCCCTGATGCTTGATTCGTGACTACCCACACCATCTAACGGTGAAATGAAAACTTAATTTAATTTTTAAGCATGTTGCCACCAATACATTTTATTGTAAATTGGTGAATTTTATTGTTGCCTACTTTTATTTTTGAGGTATTTTAATGAGAATAGTACCGAGGCTTCTTTATTGAAATCATTTTTATTTTATCTCGGATTTAAGTTTTTGTACTTTTTCTCTTGCCAACTTTTTTTGTAACATCATGTTTCGATTTTAGTAATACGTGGCAACACCTTGCATTATGACAATCGTTGCGTACCATATTATTTTAGAAAATTTATTGCATTGAGATATTTTTTTCTCTTTCTTCGTGTTATGAAGGATATAGCGCCATTTCACATAATCGCACAAGTTCGTGCATTTAATAAATCTTTAGCTCCATTCCATTACCTCTTTTTCTTCAGTCAAACGTCAATCAATAACAATTTGATGAAAAAACACACGATTTCATCAAATTTCATGTTTTCGGGTTTTGTGATCCCAATTAATAGATATGAACCGAGTTTAGAAAACTATGGAGAAACCTAGAGTATTGTCGTAAGTAAAACTAATTCCTTATAAACATCATTACCCGCAATCATTTACTACGCTAAGTTTTCCTTGCGGTATTTATAGAAATAAAAACAATATTCACACAAAGTATCAACCACAGGAACTATAAAGCGTAGAACATAAAAACATCAGTAGAACATAGAAAAATACATATTTTATTGAACTAAACATTTAACTAATTATGAACTTGCTAATCAGCTGTTACATCCCGTTTCATCATTTAAAAATTGACTTACTAAACTAACACGGAACTGTCTTATAAAGAATCCCCGAAATTACTGCCTCGTTTCATCCATATTCCATTAAGAAAAGATCTTTTTTGTGTAGATACTTAAGTACATGTGTCATTAGAAGAGACCAATAAATCCATTCTTTTGAGTCACTGGATTTAATTTAATCATTCACGAAATACTTGGTAATATGGCCCCTTACTGTGGCACTACAAGTTGGTAGTTTTTATCTCACTATTTTGTTTTAATAACATAATAATCCTTACCTTAGACTTCTTCGTAAAGTCCAAGATTTTAACTTGTAAAACTTAATGCTTTTGATGTAACTTTCTTATCCTACGTTCAACATCATGCTAATCATTTTCAGCGGTGAAGCTCTTGTAGCTAAAGGCATAACAAAGATAGATGCATCTCTACCTGAGGTTGGCTTGAAAGATGTTGCACCCAATGGCTCCTGGCTGGAACAGAAGCAGATTCAAGCCGCCTTAGAGGCCCGCAAATACTTGGTGGAGGTCGAGAGGATTGAAAAATGGTAAGCTAATTATAAAAACCGATGAAGTTCCGTACCATCGTAGTAGGAGAGCCCCTTTTAATTTTTTATTATTTGTTGTTATAGCAGTAACAGAAATACACATTCTGTGAAAATTTCAACTATCTAACTGTTATGGATCATGAGATATAGCCCACTGACTGGCAGACGGACGGCAGAGGCTTAGTAAAGGGTCCCGTTGGTAACCCTTCGTGTACCGGACCATATAAAGTTGTGTCTGACTAAAGATCGATTTTTGGTCGAAGCCTAATACAGTCCATGATTGGCTACAAGTGTTTAATTTTAAATCAATAGTCTAAGTTGTATAGCTCATGGCTAAAAAATAATAGCCATACAAGTCGATCTTCAGAGGCAGTCCTTGCCAAGGTCGGCCCATAGATGGGTGACCATCCATTACATAGTACATGCCACGTTTCTGTTTTTGAAAACAAACTAAGCTGTTCGGCCCACGGTTGTCATTTGTCTTTGACAGTTGTTAAGGCAGTCAACTAGTCAGTGCAGAGGTCCGAAAGTCTGACTACCCAGTACTAACTGGGTTTTAGAGATCAGATACTAACTCGCATTTAAAATACTGGTATTCAGCTGCATTCGGTTAAACTTGAAGCCGATTCAAGCTTACTTAGTTGTAGTTCAGTTGTTCAGTTTAGCTCAGTTGTAGTTGTTAGGTAGATAATGATGAAATTAAAAGTCTATTTTGACTGTCGACTAAACTTATTTTGCAACTTCTCAAAAATAATATCATTTTGAAATGTGTGACTTGCTCTCGCGCATTCGTACTAGTTGTTTAATTTCGGCGCTTGTTGTAACCTTCGTCTTGCGGCCAATACTTCGGCTTATTCTGGCCAATGCCAAAGGTTGGAGTCACACTATAAAAAAGTAACAACTTGGCTGGATTGGCGTCAGATAGGCAGTTGCTTCATGGAAGGCACTGGTATTCAGCTGTATTTGGTTAGGCTGGAAGTCGAACCTTTCTTACGGTTTGCCCTTATAGCCTACTACTCTTCATAATGTTCAGGTTTCAGTCTGCTTGCCTTATGAGCTTGCTGTATTGTTGGCCCCAAAACTGGGGACACACCCTCCTCTCGATGATAATTTGATCATCTTTCTACTAAACTCATATCTATCACCATCAAAATACTTCTTTGATATCCAAAATACTACATGAAAATGATCTCATTTGTTCTAGAAGCCTTTAGAAAAGATTATTTTGGCACTGCAAAGTGGATAGTAAACATACTTAGCAATTTCCTGATTACATAATGTGTCATTATCATGTCATGACTTTATTATCAAATTGTGGAAAAAACAACAATAAAACTCACTTCACAAAGATGGTGTTTACGGTTGATATTCAGAAGTCAAAGTCAGACAGACCATCTAGCTCAAGGCCGCTCGACCCCAGGCCAGCAGGCCACTCTGAGGCCCACCAACAGCAGCGGTCACCAGACGACAGTCTATTGACAATAGATTTCAGAATAGCAGACCCAATCGAAGCAATATTTTGCTAGTTATGAACCCAACCTCAAAAAGCCAATATACAGCTAGAAATCCACCACCAAAAACCACACCTCTGAGCTGTGGTTACAATTTTTTCTGAAAATAGCTTCACAATCATTGTGTGACGTAGTGGCGTATTTAATTTGTATTTTATTTAGTCCAGGCTATGGCCATGGCTATAGAGAGAGGCAGACGCCGCCTCTTTTATTTTCTGGCCTGCCACCGTCCTGTAGCTTAATTAATTAATGGTCAAAAAGAATATCGGGGTGCTAAACATTTTCGAGCTCGCTTCGGTCGCTCATGCATCCAACTCTTAATGTCTCTTGGTTATTCTGGACCTCCCTATGCTAAAGTCATGATATTAATAGGTAAACTGTTATCATAAAACCTCATCAAAGTTTTATTTACTAGTTACCCCTCGCTTCTAAATAATTTGGGCAGCCTTGACTAGCTGATAAATGAAACTGGCCAACTTAACAGTTGACACTGTTATGTTGATGTAAACTTTGTAAACCCTGTTGTGTTAAATGTTAATGTTAACAAAATGCTTTGAATTCCAGTGGCACACTTAGTCATGCTGAATGGCGTGATGATCTGATGCTTGCCGAGGTTACACAAAAGACTGGTGGGTACTGGCAGTACCTGGGCCACAATGTTGGCAAAACACTTTACCTTCGACCTGAAGAAGCCTTGTTTTTAATGGAAGTTGTAAGTCACTTGTATGATGTAATATCTTCATGTAAAGTCTGTCTCATTGCTAATTTAGTTAGTTTTCATCATACAAATTCCTTGCCATTCTATTAATAATAAACCCTGCTCTTTTTTAAATTATAAATTCTGCATTACCATTGACATTTACTTATTCAATAATAAGCATTGAAGTAAATAACCATTGTTCTGTTTTCAGAACTGTTTGCTACTAAAACACAATGACGTTACAGTGTCATTACAAAAAGCATATTCCTTACTACTTAACTCATCAATAACTATCAGACAATATAAAGTGTATGCATCACTTAGTAGACTGGGCTACCGAATACTTAGACACACAGGCCCTAAAGTTGAAGATAGGAAAAAGAATGACAGCAACAAAAAAAATGAAATGAAGAATGTTGATCCAGAATCATTTAGCATGGATGTTATATCTAAAAATGTTGATTCACCTGCAGCTGCCACAAACAAATCTGGCGTTGTTGATTCACCAATGGCCAGTATGGGAAATAAACCTAAAAATGATGATTTCTCAATAGTCAGCGCAGAAATAGAATCTGAGAGCGTTGTTGTATCTATAGTTTGCACAGTCAATAATTCTGAAAATGTTAGTTCACCAATAGGAACCATATCAAACGAATCTAAAACTGAAGAGTCTTCAGCAATTAGTAATACTAATGAGTGTGAGCAAGCTCAATCTGATGCACCAATAGAAAACACAGTCAGTGATTTAAAGACTGACAATATTCTAATAGGTGAAACAGTTACTGATTCTGACATGACTGAAACAGTTACTGATTCTGAAATGACTGAAACTCCAAAAGATGATGATACGATTAAAAATTCAGAAAATCGTGAGTCAGCAATAGGATCACAGGCTGACCAAGTGGATAAAAACGAACAAGAACAAATCCCTCATCAGCAACAAGATAAAGGCAGTGAAAGAAATGGGAATATTGTTGAAATGCTTGAGGTTAAAGATAATAAAGAAATAGCAGAACAATTAGATGCAGAAAATAGTGTGGCTAAAGAAAATGAGTCTCCCAATATAATGGAAGTTAATGATTTTGCTGAAATAAAGACAGCAGAAAATAAAATTGAGACTGTTGAAGAAAGATTCTCAACAATAGCAGAAAACAATAAAAAATATGAGAATAAAATAGACTGTATGGAGATATGCACCAAAAATCAAGAAGCCGGTATAGGTAAAATTCTTTTTAATCAAGGTAACAATGAAAAAGAGTGAGAATTGTTAGACCTTATAATATTTTTATTTAATTTTTAGATGTTGTTTTAATACAAGAAAATGATGATATATCTAAAGACGTTGAAACTAGTTATACTGAGGAATCAACAACAATCACTAAGACACCTGATACTAAAACTGATCGAGGTAAATATCTAATTTAATACCACGTATTTTTTTATTATAAACACTGATTTTGCTAAAAATAGTAACTTAAACAAGAACATAGGATAATATTCTACAAGGAATTGTAATGTTTCAGTGGAAGTGGTTGAAACCAGTGAAGATGTTGTTTCTGCCATTAACTTAGAAGGCAAGAGGAGGGATGCTGGTAATAATTTATGTCAATGTCATCCTTGGTTAATTAGAATTCGGTTTCCAAATCTTAGAAAGTATAGAGCCTGGATTTTATTGACTTACTTTTTTTTCACAGAGCCCCGTACTAATGGAGATATCGCAAGACATTTAGAAGTGCCAAACAACAATGATCAGAGTGATTCAAAAAAATGCACAGCGGCAGAGAATACATTAACACAAAATAATGACTATAGTGAAGATGGCGATTCATACAATTATTTGGCAAAAATAGAGAAACTCACAAAAAGTCAGCTAAGACCCAGTGACTCAAAAACTATGGAGAGGTATTTCGAAAATATTCCTGATTTCTCAAGAGGATGTGTAGTCACCATAAATGCCCCAGAACAACAGTTCATACCGAAAAATATATTTGTCAATAAGGCAGCCTACACATTAAACTTGCAGAATATTGTAATGAGATCTATCAGGTCTGCGTCGTCTGAATCACCGGCTTACACAAGTTTCGATGAAGTCAACGGTACTAACATAAGAAGAATTAGAAGTACCTCTGAAGTGCTCAGTCCATATTTTCCTCAGAATCAAAACTTTTTCCCGCCAGCAAGATTTCCGAGGCATACCCCTTTTAGACCTTACGGATTTTGGCGACCGCAAAATAATCTATCTAATGTAAACTTTTGTCAATTGTTGTTCTTCCAAACTCGTTTCCAGTACCTTCAGTATCCACCAAGGCCGCCTTATAGTATTCATCCATCTAATTATAATATAAGTAATAACGCTAGGAAAAGAATCAGAGGTGGAAAATCAGCTCATTTTCAGGGCATTAAGAATTTAGCGGTTCGATTGAAACAAAGCCTTATCTCTGGTAATACTGATATGGTAAATCTTGAAACCTTGCATGGTCTACTACACGCTTACAATTTGAGGTATAAAACTAGATTAAGACTAACTGAACATTTCGATGTGGTTAATGAAGAAAAGATTGTAGAAACCATAGAACTGGATGATGATGAAGAATCTAAAAGTAAAAAACCAAGACTAGAAAAAGATGATGATGATAAGTTTGATGAAAATCTGTATAGACTTAGACAATTAGCATTGAGATTGAGAGATCTCGAAACCAAGGATAAAGCTACAGCTAGTCACAGGAGAGCTTTCTCTAAGGCGATCAAAACGTTTAATAAATCTTATAGTGCCGATGTTTATTTGGATCAGGCTTACGAAGTGATTGACAAACGATGTATAACACTCGACTCTAGTTCAGAATCTGATTGTGTAATCGAAGAACAAGTAAAAGTTCGTTCGAAAAAATTGAGGAACCCATTCAATATTCTAAAACGTCGCAAAGAGAGACAACAGTCTGTTAACAATCCTGGCACGAGTAAAGAGGATAATACTTCCGATCAAATTATAATAGATCCTGCCCCCACAGAAGCTGACAGAGACCTTATCAAATATGGTGAACTTATACAAACTTTCAATAAAGATTGGTTGCCGAATGAAAAAGACTTCGGAAGAGCAGAAATTGTTCCTAAACGTTCAATGAACCTTGAGATTAGTAATAAAGAGCTATTCCTGTATGATTATATGAAAAACCACTTCCAACCATATAAAAATTGGTTGGAAGCAAAATTATCTTTTCTGGAGTATTTAGAGGAAACTAATATTGCATTTAAAAGTCAGAAGGCACAAATCCTAGCTGACTCAGAACTTGGTAACAGTGGTTTGCAACCACTAATCGATTTTGAGGATAACTCAGATATGCCCACACTTCTCGAGAAGTTAAGAATCATAGAGAATAATAAAGAAAGTGACACTGAAACTAGTCTGAGAATAGATTTTGATGTGTACAACAGAAATGTACAAAACTTTAGGAAAAGAAATCCACCGAAACCGCATTTCAGAATTATTTGCGTGGAGTAAGTTGAGTTTAAGTAATTACTACATTTTAATTTTGCTATTGTTTTATGTGAAAGAGTGGACGCGATGACTTAGATGGTTACCATGTTGGCTGGTTCGAAACAGCGCTGGAGAGAGATTTGAGGGAGACCTTTGCCCAGCCGTGGGAAGCATCTAAGGAACATTTAATTTAATTAATTGCTTATTTTCTATTTCAGTGAATCATCAGGTTTCCCATCGGCCGCACATGTAATATCCCTACATTCAAAATACGAGGATAACGTACCAGTGGTTTTTGCCATAGTCAGTACCGGATCTATTTCATACTTACAAATCAATCCCATAGACTTACCTATTTATGTTCCAAATAGCGATGTAGAATAAAATATTTAATGGTAAGTTGTGTGTATATTTTATTTTGTACAAATGATGTAACATATTAAACATTTAACAAAATATACTTACTAAATATTCTTAAGATAATTATTTAATGTTTCTTCCAAGTCATAAGTGTGATTGTTTTTTTTTTTACTTGTATGTATTTCTCCTAAACTAATTAAACGTTTAATTATTTATTAAGACTGTTAATAGATCAAGAAATAATGTTTGATGTAAAAGGCTAATACACATTCTATACACAGCCAAATTTAGTTAACTTTAGAAGATTTTTTCATTCAATGTAATTTGTAGTAGAGTAACTGTACTACGAGTATGTTTTACAGATAATAAATTGTTTTATGCCATTGAAAGCATGTCCATTTTATGTAGCCGTAGACAGAGAAAACTTTTCTCTAGCTTCAGGAATGACAGTCGTGATGTTTTATTATTAGTTGATCGCTTTCTGTTCACATCACCAGCGAGAACTATGTAAAACTAACGACCTCGATCGAGCTTATCGCTTATCGCGGTAGAACAGGAGTCTTAGCGAGGAAATACTTAAGGTGGAAGCGCAAGGGTAGCCCGCGAAATTTATTTTTTCTTAAGATTATTGCAATTTTCAGGTCAGTGTCAGGTTTTATGCTGATGAAAATATGAATCGCGCTAGTAACACGTATGGAGTTAAAGAATTATAATCATTCAAATCATCAATACAACCCTCCAAGTTCAAATAATCTCAAAGAGTGACTTTTTCATGAAATTGCCATTGAATGGGATTATATGAACTTGCAAATTGCAATAAACGTAAGAAAATTTAAATTTCGCGGGCTACTCTTGCGCATCCACCTTAAACCACTTCGAAAGTCATAATAAATCATCGCTCTTGAATTTTCTCGAGTCAATTCCATTTTCTCAACGACTAAACAAGTTTGACAAAACCTTGTGACAAGACCGAGAATCTTTTTTTAAATAAATAAATGGTATTCGATTTTTAAAACCAAGGAATTCAATTAAAAAGATTTTAATATGACTGGAACAGTGGAAATATTCCATTCCCGATACTTTTAGTGCAGCCCTCGTAATAGAGCTTAAGGTGGATGCGCAAGGGTAGCCCGCGAAATTTAAATTTTCTCAAGTTTATTGCAATTTGCAGGTCAGTGCCAGGTTGTATGTTGATGAAAATATGAATCGCGCCAATAACACGTATGGGGTTACAGAATTATAATCATTCAAATCATCAATACAACCCTCCAAGTTCATTTAATCCCATTGAGTGAATTTTCCTGAAATTGCCATTGAATGGGATTATATGAACTTGGAGGGCTTTATGGATTATTTGAATGATTATAATTCTTTAACTCCATACGTGTTACTAGCGCGATTCATATTTTCATCAGCATACAACCTGACACGGACCTGAAAATTGCAATAATCTTAAGAAAAAATAAATTTCGCGGGCTACCCTTGCGCTTCCACCTTAAGTATTTCCTCGCTAAGACTCCTGTTCTACCGCGATAAGCTCGATCGAGGTCGTTAGTTTTACATAGTTCTCGCTGGTGATGTGAACAGAAAGCGATCAACTAATAATAAAACATCACGACTGTCATTCCTGAAGGGATAGTCAGACATGTACCTAATAGTACACTCACATTCCGCAAGTTATTGTAATAGAGGGCGAGCTTAATGCCATCAACCGGGCACAAATCTGGACGCCGGGGCTGCTATTGAGAAATTCCTGATCCAGGATCTCATGGTCAGCAATCTTAACATAATATCGTGTACTGACACAGTACCTACAATCTTTAGTTCGTTTATTGGGCGAGATAATCATCGATCGTCGCTTGAATTCCTTGTCCACGGCGGGGCAGGTGCCTAAGTCAAGTATTTTCGCTCAAAATCAACCAGACACCCATTTTGTTAAAAGTAACTCTCATTCAATAATTTGTAGACAAATATCGAATACTAAATAAAACACCCGTTATAATGTTGTAAGTGTATTTTATTTAAATAAATTTATAACAGCCTTAGTGTTATATTTATTTAGCTATCCAGTCTACCAAGCAGCTACATGGCACATGTGATTCGGAGGGCTCAGTGCAAATATGTATACCTAAGACTAAGAGACCCCGCGCACTTCACGGCCGCAACCACGACTTTTAGCCTCAGAAGGAAGAAATAAAGTTTGGTCGCACAACCGGAAGTCCGAGGAGTTGTGTTCAAGAGTTGGCCAGTCATGTGACACGTCATGGTGGTGGCCACGTAGTGTGCGAGGTCTTTAACACTACATTACAATATGTATCTAGACTTCTCTCTATTCGTGAACTAATAAGAGTAGGTAATATGAAAATTGCAATCACGGAAGATATCCCGTAAGTGACAGTTTATGTGTAAAGTAATATGATTTATAAAATAGTGGTTATTCATACATAGCATAATCAGACTATAATGTTCCCACTGCTGGGACACACGGCCTCCTCTCTATGAGAGAGAATGGGCTATAATCCACAGCCCAGTGCGGGTTGGTAGATGTCACATGTCTTCGAATTTTTGGTTCTAGGACATGCTGGTTTCCTCACGATGTTTTCCTTCACCGTTTTGAGAGCAGTGGTGCTGAAACACAAAGTGATGCGCCTATCTGGGTTCGAACCCACGACTCATATGTCGGAGCCGCCACAACTGGTGTACCCTACTACCCTACCCTAGCAGGAAAGTGTTTCCTAGAGTGATATGAGTGGGACGAATAATTAGTGTATGATCTGCTGTGTGTGTGCACCACATAAAAAATTGGTGCGCTTTGTCGTTTTGGAAAAAAAAGATTCTTGCTAGGGTAACGCTCTTCCAGCAGGAAATTTCTAAACGAATGACCGGAGAGAAGAACTTATGTTTGTGTAAAGAAGTGCACCAAAAATATATGTTGTGCGTCTTCAGGTTTCCGAGATATTGCGTTTCCTGCTAGGGCAATGTTTTGCAGAATCGTGTACCTCCAAAACCAAAGTATATGCGACTGTAGAATAAACATACACGAGTAGCTCCATATTAGTGCGTAATACACTCAGAATAAGATTTAAGAAAATATTTACGATTTTCAAGTAATCGCGGTTTCTTGAAAACCCGAAAAAATATCGCAGCGCCTAAATGAGAAAACGCAGAAGCTCGCTGAAAACTGTATTCGGTCCGTCTTGACTCTTATAATAAACATAAAAACTTACAAAAGTACACATGCATGCGTTATGGAATAATATTGCTAAAAGTCAAAACGATGGTTTCATAACTTTGACGGCAAAATACAAGAAACCGGCTCAACCCAAGATGTGTAGGTGTAAACCAATAATTAGTGTATTTAGTCAAAAATATACAGTGAAAATATTCAGCTTGGAATGTTATCATTAAGTAAATATAAACAAAAAACAACACGTAAACATCGGTTGGTTATCCGACCAAATTCGAATGACCACAAAAAAGCGACGGTTTCATACATTTCGATGACCTTCTTTACTTTACTGACGAACCGGTTGAAACGTATTGTGCCTGAGTACACTGAAGTAGAAAAGTGTTATAAAATAAAGTTTTTATTGGATTTTATTCTACTAGCTGTTTCTGTGACTTTGCACATTAGTATATTATTATAAAAATAGCCTATGTGCTATTCCAAGGTATAAGCTATCTTCTTCATTCCAATTTCAATAAAATACATTCAGTATTTTGTGTGTGAACGAAGGAATATTAGTAGAAAAAAGTATTATACAGACCAAAAACATGATGGGTGGTTGTTTAAAATAAATATATAGTTCAAGAGATGTGTGACAAATTCCTACTACAAAAAAGAGCCTACAGAAACAGAATATAAATAAAAAGCCAATTAACACAACAGTCAAAAATATTACAAGACGCAAATGGCAATATTATTCAATAACGCAAGCATGTGTATTTTTGAAACTTTTTAAGTTTACTATAAGAGTCAAGACGGACCGAATACAGTTTTCAGCGAGCTTCTGCGTTTTCTCAATTAGGCGCTACGATATTTTTTCGGGTTTTCAAGAAACCGCGATTACTTGAAAATCATAAATATTTTCTTAAATCTTATTCTGTGTGTATTACGCACTAATATAGAGCTACTCGTGTATGTTTATTCTACAGTCGCATATACTTTGGTTTTGGAGGTACACGATTCTGCAAAACATTGCCCTAGCAGGAAACGCAATATCTCGGAAACCTGAAGACGCACAACATATATTTTTGGTGCACTTCTTTACACAAACATAAGTCCTCTAGCCATGCACAATATTTCTCCCTCCGGTCATCCGTTTAGAATTTTCCTGCTGGAAGAGCGTTACCCTAGCAGGAATCGTTTTTTCCGTTTTTTTCCAAAACGAGAAAGCGCACCAATTTTTTATGTGGTGCACACACACAGCAGATTATACACTAATTATTCGTCCCACTCATATCACTCTAGGAGACACTTTCCTGCTAGGGTAACGTACCTACACCCACAACTGAACCACCGCTGTTCTCATACATACCATGTCCCCTACAATGAGTATCTAATTGGTTTTGACAGTCGCAACGTGTAAAATCATGCCTGTAATCCCAAGACCTACAAATCCCCTCAGTAAGTCCAATAACAGTTTGGCTGACTTGGAAATTGATCCCAAGACGTTATACTATGCAGCTGTTTGCGACTACTATCGATGGGGCAGTCTATTTTTTTTTGGTAAAAGTAGAATGTTAAAAAAAAACGCGTCACATACCTACAAAACCTCTTCGTGTCATGAAGTTGGTTAACATAGTTACAAACCAACTTGAGGCACAACTTACGACTAGAGAGAATGCTATACATAAAAAATCTTTAAGGTAAATGAACTACTTACATGGCACGTTAATCTAGGTCTATCTCTCATTCGTTTTCGTTCACAGTAGGTACACAACCTTCGGGTTCAAATATCATTAATGGCAACATTTTCAATGATTGGAAAATAGGAGTTTTGACACAAAATATGTTAATTCTATATAGGTATTGTTTCCTGGAGTAGAAAGAACTATATCAACAGTTCTTAATGCAAATGGTTTAAATTGGCCTGACCCATTCAATTTACTAGTTGGCTCTTAAAATATCAACCATAATATCCGATCTGCTGATTAAGATTGCAGCTTCCGCAAATTCCAAACATTGTTACCTAAACATGAAATGCCTAGTTTTTTTCACCTAATTAAGCTTGCTAATATAATAATGATATGACTCCATAATCGTATAAATTATGAAGCGATCTTAAATGATATCAAATCGAACACTTTAGTAAGGAATGCCGACTAGGAACTAGGAAGCAACAACCCCATAGAAATATAAACTACCCGCTTAAATACAATAAAATTATTAAGCTAATTATTCGATTAAGGTACCTAAACTTTTTATAATATTTTTATATCTCTGGTACCATTATTGGAATGGATTCGATTTGGTTATAATTTTGAAAACATTGCAAACATAACAATAAAATATAACAGAAATGACAAAAATATGTTGCCAAGTTCAAAAACAACACTTAAAAAATTAAGTTTATCCTAACAGAGTGATGAAATAACAATTTTCTTACCTAATATGTAGTACAGTTAAGTATATTGTTATAGTGCGAATAGTCAAAATATGTTAACTTTAAATATTATAGTGATATCACCTGAGCATTTTCAGGATAGGTAAGTAGGTACCTACATAAAGAGCATTTTGCCCAAAGTTTTATTTAGCACACAGTCCTTAATCGTACAAAATACTGTTCTTCCTCAAACCGTATACCAAAAATTCAAAATCACAACATATCAAGGCCATCCGAAGTTCATCCCAGCCAACTGGTAGAATCTCTCATTGAATGGCCTGTAGAAGTCTCTCAGTCTTTCTAAAGTTCTAGGATCTATGTGTGGGTGGCTCCGGCCTTTAGTCTTACCTAGACAATGTGGTGTAGACCGACTCTCGGATTTCAGGAGGCAAGGGAAACCTTTAGTAGAATTGAAATAGAAATGCTTCTCTGTTATCACCCGTTTCAGGCCTAGAAATTCCTGTAAGAGAATAGAAATCTTTAAAAACAAAGAACCACCGATGGGAAAAGCACTCATTTAAGCCTACCGTTCAGGCTCATTCTAAGCAGATCAATTTCACACAGTCCATCCATCGTTTCTGTTCTGCCCCTAGACCATACTTGTATAACCATTTAACCAATCACATTCATACTTAAAACTTTCCTGATTCCTCTGTATCACAATGACATGTCCATATGGACCTTCGGCAAAATTCTACTAAAAGTGCCCGTCAGAAAGCCAAAAAAACCATTGTCACCTGTACTCTAGCCATTTCAGCAGCAGGATCAGCGACCAGCCTCTCCCCACTGATTAGCAGTAACCTGGGCCTCGGGAACCGTCGTAGCCACCGTCGTAAAGGCCTCGCATACACGCCCAGCCGGACGGGCGGCCATGATGCGTCTACCACTGAGGGAGCCCCGACCCAACCTGCCGAGCTGTTCACTAGGGCCAAGTCTTCGAAACGAGGGAGAGATGGTCTTTTACTGTAAAGTAATCAATACACATCGTTAGTTGATCTTAGAAAGAAAAACAATGTAAAAGAACCTTGGACAATAATGGGACCCCGGGTGGGCAATTACATTATTATCTGTACCTACTATGAGTAATTCAGTGCCTACGGGTTTGCTTTTGTTAATGCTAGCGAAGTATATATGGAATCTAAAACGAAAAATTCGTGGTTGGCGTAAGCTGAGCCAGGTGAAGAGTGGCTCAATGGCTAAAGTTATCTGTGTCCTGGCATTATGGTGCTCAAATTAATAGCTTAATAATATTCAAAGGTTTATTGAAAAAAAATATGGTATTAAATATGGTACATTTGGGGCAACGGGCAAGTGTACAAGGTGTATGTAAAGTCACCAATTACCTGGCTGACTGCGTATAGTCGCTGATGGCTCGAGTGACCGGATCCCGCACGACTGCTAACAGTTTGACACTGGGGTTCATGGCATATACTCGTCTCGGGGCCGACCTTGTCACCCAGTATGAAGGAGTCTTTTCCATCGTAATTTGGCCCACAAGCGTTGGTGGCATTTTATCCCTGAAAGTTAATAATAAAATGAAAAAATAGGTTGATACCTACCGTGCATCATTGCCTGCGTTATGCGCTATTGACAGATCGAATAAAGTATCATAAACATTATAAATGGGATATTTACCATGTTTACACACACACGTGTGTGATAATGATAATGTTAGTTGGTGACCATGTCAGTTTAAGAACTGGGGGCCGAAAATGGAAGCTTTATCAGAATCATAATATGAATCACGTAAAAAATTTAAAATTCTTAAAATGGTCTTTATGGTTATGATCACAAAGTCCAATTTAAGAGTTTTAAATTTTTAACGTGATTCGTATTATGATTCTGATAAAGTGGTCATTTCAGACCCCCTGATATCGAATAAAATATGTCCATGAATTAATTACAATGCAATTCGTCGAATAATTTGTTATTCGAAATGGTAAGTATCCAAGCTGCAAGGATAATAAAATAATATCTAATACATAAAAAAATGTATGTTTATTTGTTCGAATTTTCGTACGCATCTCTGGTACCAGTTAAATTTGTTGTTTTTTTTTGCATTTGATAGCAGTAAGATCAGCTGGCTCTCTGGTCGGGCTATTATACATCACGTTACGACCCTAAGGACACAGCCTAAGGATGTGACCCGAGTGGCGGGTAAAGCTCGGGGCGGAGCTTTATGTGATAAAAATATAGATTTAATTAATTACTTGTTACTTGGACAAAAATTAACTTTAATACCTAGTAAATAGATATCTTACCGATACCATTCGAAGCCTTTGTGATAGAATTTATCAAAGAAGTGCACCTCTGACCCAGCAGCCCTGACATCTGGGTGTAATCTGAAGTTGCAAAACAAAATAATGATCACAACATGTAATACGAGTAGGTACTACTAAATATAAACATAATACCTATATATTAGGTACTTTTCACAACTCATAATTATATTAAATAAATAAATAAACATTGGGTTGTCTTCCAGTATAACCACTTAATACATGTAGTGACTGTATCGGAACTCCACAACCCAGTAACCCACCTCAAAAACTCCAGCAAGGCTCTCGTCCCACATTTTTTAACGCCTATTATAAGTGCGTCGGGTAGTCTCTTCACCGGCACCTGGTTCTGCTTCAATCGCCTGTACTCGTAGCTCTCGCCTATGTTGAATCCTAGCAGCGAAGCGAAGCGTACTCCTGCTTCCCTGTACTTCGAAATGTGCTGCTTCAATAGTATGTATTTTATTGTGAACTGAAAAAAATAGCACTGTATTTTAAAAGTTAGTTGGTATTAAATGGGACGCATGTCATATTCAAGTGCCTATTTGTGCTCAGATAAAACCAACAACAATAAACAATAAAAAATTAATTTAATTATAGATCTGTTATTTAATTATAATACACAACTCACCTTATTTTCGTCAACTGTGCAAGAAAACGCATAGAATAAGTAAACCAATGACAATACCATGAAACCGAAAATCATAATATTTCGCTTTGATAGCACTGGTATCCATCTCATTGCTGTACATCGGATTCATTTGTAGTGTTTTGTTTTTCCTGCCGTTAGTAAACGAAATTCACTCACTAAAAATTCTACACGAATATTTTCAATAGAAAAAACTAAACTACTGTTATCTTTTACCCTATCTTTCATCATGTTTTCAAGTTAATTGATATGCATAGTACTGCAGAGTTCACACTGAACAAGCAGTGTTTATGAACGATCGATGTAATTTTCTTCGGAACCTGCACGAATCACGATGCGCGCAATCGCTGTCGAATCGACACGGAGTCAGACGGAAAATCGTATTTTGTGCGAAGGTAATTTACCGCGCATGATAATCCCCCGCTACTAGCGCATTTCCGGTTTTTCAGTAACATTTTTAATGTTGGTGGCAAAGAAAAAATATCTCGATATGTACTAAATATAAAGATCAATATAACAGTAAATTGCGCCCGTGTTTAACTTAATTAACGATTTCACTAAACACATTTAATGTTTCTCGATAGAAAAATATTTATCTGAACATTTCATACCGTACAGTTCCACAGCGAGTTCACGGAAAAATCAACATTTTTAGCATGGAAAATATGGCAACATCGCTTTACATTGCTTGTACCAGAATTATTATTTAATTATTTCGTGCAACAGGAGTTTTAGCACTAGCAGAAGTACCAACATTAAGATAATCAAAACCAGTTGACAGCCGACAGCTAAATAAAAAGAAATTTGATCGTGTTGAACTTTGAAGCTGTGAAATAAATTAAAATGACAGTCCAACAGATTAACTCGAATATTTCTGACGACTCAGATGATATGGTTAGTTTACCATCCGAAGAGGAAATTTATAGGCGAAAATACCAATTGTTGTTGGAGCGATGTGAAGTCTTACAACAGGATAACGAAAGAATTATCAATAGGTTTGTGTTTCCAGCTTGTTTTCTGTTGTTAAACGGTATTCGTGAATGAGCTAGCCTCTTATATTGTTGCAGAATACACGAAGCGAAAAAAATAACCAAGCGTTACCGGAAGGACATTAAATTGTTGGTGTACAGATTAGATAGGCATGGCGATCAGTTCAGAACTGCATGTTTGGAGGTTGAAATGAAACCTGAGGTGATAGTACGACCACCCCGCGCCGGAGGGAAGACACAATCTGTGTCTAAACAAACAGACAAGCAGAATGCAAGTGGTGCCAAAAAACCTGGACCTAAAAGGAAAAGCAGAGCTGATAAGGTATTGTTGAGTGCATTTTTGATCATTTAAACATTTGTAAATGTAAAATACCTTTCTACTTGTAACCTTGACACATCTAATTTTTTGTTTCTATTTTTAGCCTGAAAGAGATCCTAATGCTCCTAAAAAGCCTTGCAACGCATTCTTCCAATTTTGCCAAGAACAGCGGCCCCTGGTTGTAGCCGAGGCTAACTCTGAGTTGGGGTCAGAGCCTTCTAAGCAGGAGGTCACCAGACAACTGGCTTCACGCTGGAGAGCACTCAATAATGAAGAAAAAAGGGTAAAAAATATAGAATAAATTTATTGAAGACCAATAATATCTGAGATTCCTGAATCTACACCATTTGTTAAATTCACTTTATTGAACACCAAAATTGTTACACAGCTCATAGGATTTATACTGAAAGTATTTGAACTATAAAATAATCATGTTCATGTCATGTTTGAATGATCAAAACTGTAACATCTATTCTAATTTACAAATTTTGGTCAAAAATAGACAATAGTATAGACAAGTCAATAAATAAGTTTATCTATGAGACAAGGACACTTATTAGATACAGTAGTAAACACAAAATGAGATAAAAATATATTTTCTCCTGCTCTTTTGTAGACTCCAGTTGGTAACAAAACAGTATGATTTGTAGGAAAGGATGTACCTAATTAAATTCATTAGTACCAGAATACAATAACTGTCCAAGACTATAGTTATCTTTAACATAAGTGTACACTATTAATTAATCAAGACATTCTCTATCCAAATCAGATGGATACTTCTTACACAATTTTATTTAAAAAAAAACTTTCCTTACTTCACATTGGGACTCCCCGTATATTATTCAATTTTTAATTGAATAACTTCTCTATTAACACATTCCTTTGTTCTAGGTATATGTGGCAATGTTTGAGAGATCAAAGGAAAAGTATGCAGAACAAATGTCAGCATACATAAAGAAGGAACAATGACAACCAGCAACACCGGTCAATAATAGCACTTAATTTTCTTGTGATCATCAGCTTTAAGATTAGGTTAACTATTAAACAGTATTTTGTAAGAAGGAATGGTTTTATTTTCTCAGATAATAGCAGTGTTAGTCCTATGCTGGGATTGCCAAGTCATAGGTCTCAAGTTCGAACCCAAAACACGCACCTCTGAGTTTTCGCATTCATGTGCGTATTGTATACACTTGCCACCAAAGTGAACGAAAACATTATGCGGGAACCAGCATGCCTGAGTCTCAGGCATGCTGGTTCCCGCATAATGCCTGCCTGCCAGCCATCGAGATATATCTTTCAGGCCCTAAGAGATATTTCTCGACAGCTGGCATGTAAAGCCAAAGGGGGCTATCGCGTATCAATTCACCGCTAGAGGCGCTAGTGTAGCGCGAGGGCACCGAAATGTCAGATGTCATAGAAAGTTCACGCGTTGCGTGCTTTTTTATCACGTATTTATTTTTACTATTATTCACAAATTGTGGTCTAGATTCGGCTATTTCTGATTAAAAGACTTGAAGATTTTATGTAGCAATTTAAGATCTTATATGTTAGTACTTGGAGGTGAAGGGATTTTGAAATGTTTCATGCTTGTTAATTTTAGGGAGAATATTGGAAATAAATGATCTAAAGTTTACACTATATTGTTATACGTAATAAAATAAACTTTTTAGGAAGTTATTGGTACATACTAATGTAGAAAATAGAATTATTGACATGAGCATAAGCGACAGTGGCGCCATTTGGTAAGCTCAAAAACGATAGACCTCAATGCCCTCATTCAGACGCGCATGGGCGGCATAAAAACTACACTAGGTTAGGCACTAACTACACGATAAAGATTTTCTCAGATCAGGCTATGACTTAAATAGTTGTAAGTTGTAGCTTCAAACCTAGGTTGTAGTACCTATTGGTAAACCGTGGTTAGTATTGTTTAAATTATTTCGTCACTTCAAAATTGTGAAGAAAACCATTGTGAGGAATCCAGCAATGTTCTAAAATAGTGGTCGTCAAACTCCGACCCGCGGACGATATTTATGCGGCCAGCAAAAAAAAAAAAATTTAGTCACTCATCTATACGATATTTGCATGTAACCCTAAAGATGCTAAAATAGAAGAAATAATAAAAAATATCCAACACCTTAACACTGATATATTTACTAATTTTTTTTCAGCACGGGTACATAGTAGGTAATGTATTTACGCGTATTCCCACTTAATGCTATTTACGTTGCGAAAATAATTATCATGTTTATTATAATAATTTGTTCTACCGGTTATAGTGGTTGCCTTGCCACTATCTTTGCACCGGTTCGATTCAAATATTTATGTAATCCACTTTGTTTTGTTCCGTGCGTGGGTGGGTGTTCTTTATGTCCATTAATTATTAGCTAGTTAGTTCATTGAGTTGGCAAATAAAGATTTTACATTGGTCACAGGTAACAATTGCCATAAAAAAATCCATAGGGCAATCGCGTTTTGACTTTTGACATCTGATAAAAATATCTCCATTGGTTGGTGGTGTCAACTAAATGATACAATGATACAAGAATGTGATTTCAGCCTACCCCTCCCCTAGAGGAAGCATTTGTCCCAGCAGTGGGAACATTATGGATTGATTTTAGTTTTATTGCAAATGAACACTTTTGTAAGTATTTATCTAAAAATATCAAAATTTTATTATGGTAGTCGCCAGCGCATCAAATTACTAAAAACTGTCAATTTTTTAAATTCGACTTTGACCTTAATCCAATATTGTATGGTTTAAAATAATTTGACAGTTTGTGGTATAAACCATAGGTGCTAGCGACTACATTGTACAATCTGTATAAAGTTATCAGGTATAGCAACTCTCAACAAAAAAATAGGGTTTTGTTGTTTTGGTGTCTATTGCGCCAAAGAAAAAAAAACTCATTTAGAACGGATAATAATTTATTATCAATTCCAACAAATTAAAAATAAAACAAATACATTCAAACTGGTTTTAAACATTAATAAAATTGAAGTACCCTAACCCTACATACCCTGCCATATCAAATAAATAATGCCACATAGATTTGAGTTTATTCTGTTTTGCCTCAAATCCGTGTTCACTAACTGACAACTAGGTATAATACGTAATGCGTAAACATACTGTACAAACACAAACATACTACGAGGCCATTACCATTACCCTTATCAGTTAACAGCCCTTAGTCGATCTAAGTCGAGGCGCCTAGCTCGTATTTATTACTGCGTTAAGGCTGATGCACATTTGTCTGGACTGGTCGGCCACGGGCGGCGGAAAAAACCCACGATACTTCACTGCAAACATACAAAACAATTCAGCAACCACAAGGCGAGAATATTGTAAGCAGTCGGCGATCCCGTGTCGCAACTTTAGGAAGTCGTGTGGTTGGAGAAATGAAATTATTTGTTTACGCATTACATTTAGGTGATGTCTAGTGTAAGTGAACTTGGTAGGTATTTTCGGTATCGTTAAAATGACGGTACTTTGACAGAACAAGAAAGACTGTTAGGGTACATGTATTTATATCTAACATTTAGATTGAACACCTGGAATTAAACAAATAATGGCAAAGTAACCATAATCTGTTTCTTTTGGTTTTCTCCAAGAGAATACATTGAACGAAGGGATCTCGCGCAATACGCAGCCACGACCACTACTTGTCGCAAGACCACTATCTTGAACAAAACAGATCGGGCACCTGGTTGCGCGACCAAACTTTCTTCTTGGTCGAAGCTTCTGCGGCCAAAAGTCGTGGTCATGGCCGCGTAATGCGCGAGGTCCCTTAGCTGTAGATTCATCCGCAGATTGGTTCTAACAATTTTACGTTGAGAGCGCTTTTATGTCGTAGCAGTACGGCAATTTTAGTTTTTTTACGGATCTGCAGTTGACTTTACGCACCCAAGACAATAATTTAGTAAATTGTATTAGTTTACGCTTTCCAGTAATCTTTCTCCAATCGAATATTCTTCATGGTCTCAACGGGACTGCTGGCATTTGCATGCATCATGATTTCCGGCACACATACTCTCATGAAGGGGTTGTACGTCTTTTCTTCGCCTATTGTTGAGGGCACCTGTGGAAAGAAATAAGGATTACCTACAAGTGATCATGCTACAGAGGGCTGCATCAAAATAAGTAAAATAAGTGGTAAAATAGCGTTTTCAGGGGGTATTCTCGCTATTTTAGCTATCTGTGGGGCTATTTTCATGCCCTAGTAGGGGAAGTGCAATAATAAAGAAATAAAAAAATAAATGAAAAAGTAAATCGCCCGCTCTAATCCCGTGACAGGGGTGTTCAACCTTTTGTGAGATTTTCATGCAATTTTTTTTTTTAAATTTAATGTTCGTAGTCGCAATTATTATTTCTTTTAGATTTTAATAAATAACATTTTAAAACTTTTGAATGATTACTAACGTTGCATTTGCATTTGTAGGTAGTTTCTTTGACAGTTAGTTTTGTTAGAACCACCCAGTAACTCTATTAATTACATATTCTATTCCTTCACTTGTAATACTGGGTTAAATTAAATTAGCTAGCGATACTTCGCAGCTGTGATGGATATCGATATCTTAACACAATAAACCAAACAAAAAACGGATTTGATGACATTTTGTTAGGTTAATGACCCCAAGTAGTGAAGCTATTTTAAATACAACATCGATTTTAATCATAGATGTGCCGTTGCCGTACTTCGCGCAACCGTGTTCACACTGAGATGAGCTCGCTCGTTTAAACTTTACGGTTTATAAACACGATATACAAATATAAATGTTGCAAAAAAAAAAACTATTTATAAACAAAACACAAAAAAAGTTTAAATTACTTTCGAAAGTCGTTGCTTTTGCTTGTTTCATCGACATTTTGCATGTTTGAGGTTTAAAGAAACCTAACACGAAGAGGATGGCGGGATCGTAGTTTAGGCAATTTAATTGAAAAATGCTAAGCATTATTTATTCCAAATGTCAAGTCTGTAGCGATAATAGTTTCTGAAATATGTAGTTGTGAGTGCCTGTGAGAGATAAACGGGCAGGCAGACTAAATCTCACAGTAATAAGTATTAGTTTTTGTCTATTTTGATGCCGAACACTAAAAAGCCTCGATTGTGAACTCATTTTCGTGTCCTAAAATGGAAAAATAATTATTTTTAGAAAATATTAAAATCGTGCATATGGTTTTTCATCCCTGAAATAGGACCCACCACGTGGGTTCTCGGCATCTAGGAAGAGGTCGAAAATTGATTGAAAATAAAAATGCTTGTAATTTGAAACCACGGCGTATTCTTATTAATTTTGTTAAAATATACAACTGTTTTTATTTTTACGTTATTTGATGCTGTATTCGCTAAGAAAAACGTACATTAAAAATGAGCCCACGAGGTGGGTTCTCGGCATCCCAAGTGCGACTTGAGTGAACCCACCAGGTGGGTTCCCGGCACTGAATGTGTTAAAGCTTTAATACAACTGAGGTACCCAATTGATGCAGCCCACCGTACCGGTTTAGTCCAAATATATTTATGCCCACGCCCGCATGGTGGCTTACAGCCCATTCTGTCTCATAGAGAGGTGGCATGTGATCCAGCTGTAGGAATATTGTAGGCTGATTATGCTCCAGTTTTATTCACGAACTTGTTTGTAAAAATGAGCAAATCTGCCTCTAAGACGACCCACTGAAAATGTGTTTCACATTTCGAATTGGCATTATTTGGCACAATTGTTCAGCAAATATTGTCAAATAGAATGTGCCGATCCGAACCACTGTGTAACACACCTGACACTGTCAAATTTTAAATCTTCGGCCATGAACCACCCCATACAGAAGTGTCTTACTTCAGAGTGAAGCTTTACCGGACTTCTAGCTCTATCTCTTTCATTCACTGATTGGACACCGATCTCTGATTCAAAATTATGCTTGAATGAAGCTACTTGCCGTAGGCTTCCCTTGCTCCCGCCTCTGCTGCGCCCAAGCGAATTTCTGCATTATTTGGTTATTATTTGGCTCGACGTGTGCCGCGAACTGGAGATTTTGCAGTGTGTACTCATGGCCACAATACACCTTAGTTTCGTCTGGCAGACTGCCTAGGATTGACATTGCATTGAGCATCTGATCAGCAGTGCCTTCAAAGAATTTTCCGCAACCGCCTAAGAATAAGGTGTCACCTGGAATCGTAATCAGTTGCTTACTATCATGATTGTGTTGACTAATATTAAATAAATTTCATGTTGCAACGAACATAGTATTTTGGAACACATATTTTTATGAAAAAATCCTATCTTCAAGTAACAATCGTTATTTCTCGCGAAAACTGCTTTTAAATTTAGGAAAGTGTATGGGTACATATTGGTGCTTGTGACTGTACATAAAGTACACCCTCATTTCGCCAGTTGAGAATGTTTAAATCCCATGTTCCAGAGGGCGAGCCTATTGCTATCAACTGGGCACATATACAGACTGGGGGCTGCTACTGAGAACTTATTGATCGAAAAACAACAACATCCAATAGTAATAAAATAATAAATAAATATCGCCGGACATTACACACAGCGCCATCTAGGTGCCACACTAAGCAACGAGGCTTGTGTCGTGGACACCAGATAGTTGATAACACTACATAGATACTTTTTGTTTGTAAATACATACTTAATATACATATAAACGTCCATGACTCAGAAACAAATGTCCATGCTCATCACACAAACATTTGCTCCTACCGGGATTCGAACCCGGGACCCTAAGAACGTGCGGCAGCCTCACTACCGCTGCGCCATTCGGGTCGAAATCGAATCGAATTCGGGAATCGACCTTATGTTCCACAGTAGTGCTACTACTACTTAGACGTAACTACTAGACTTTTTGAAGATTGATTGCATAATTAACTGCAATTCAAGCATTATAAAATGTTCATTTTACCTGTAAACACCACAAACTGTGATCCTTCCTCAGGCGTAGAAACAAAGTAGCAAATATGCCCCTTAGTGTGGCATGGAGTGAAGAGGCATTGGACTAACAAGTTGCCAATATTGAATATTGTGTTGTGCTCCACTTTCTTTGTTAGTGCACCAATGCGGTCATCCGCTCCATACACTTCGATGCCTCGAACGTGCTTGGCTAGGGCTTCATTGCCACCAGCATGATCCCTGGAAATTAAACAATACTTATTTTTTTAGGTTCTATTTTTAGGTTCGGTTTTATTTTTAGGTTCTAAATTCTATGTTAAGATTGACAAGCAGCAATTTCAGATCTTCCGACTTAAGTAGAACCTGTAAGGTCCAAGAGCGAGCGAAGCAAGTTGGAAAATTTTAGCGCCACGCCTTGGATTAGGAGTTACTTAGTCGACATAAAGTGCAGAAGAATTTAAACAACCACGGCTGGACGAGCGTGTGTAACTAACTCAATAATTTTAGCAGATTGGTTAGATTTTCTTCTAAACGTGTGAATTGTGTGAATCAGCTAAAATTGCTTCTAAATTAGTCTACACAATACACTTTGAGAGGGAGTGGTGCTCTGGATCATAATACCACTGTTTATAAGGTAGAAAGAACCGAATAATGAAAACTCACCAGTGATGATGAGTAGTCAAAACTGAAGTGAGTCTGACTTTATGATCCGCTACAGCTTCCAACACCGTATTGGGCTCAACTGGGTCTATGACAGCGGCCTGATTAGTTGCTTTATCCACAAGCAGGTACATGTAGTTGTCCTGAAGAGCTGGTAGTATCTTCACATCCATGTTTGGGAACTGATGATGTTCTGAATAGCTGTGTGCTCCTCGCTGCCTTCGAGCAAGTACTGGAACATTAATTATTTTTTATATTAAATTTGCCTTCTGGTCAATTCTTTTAGGTAGCAATAGAAGAGAATAGAGGATACAAAGAGGGATGTGTAGTGTAACGGGAGTGGATGGAATAATAAATGTGTACCAACAAGTATTAGAGGAAGTCTGCACATGGTACCGGTGAGTAACAGGTTGTGTGGTAATTGGTTGTGTTAATCATGAAAGTGATGCTGATGAGGCTATGTGAAAAAAAGGGATTAAGAAAAATGTTGTGGGGAAAGATTTAAGTACAAATATGAATGGTTATAATAGTAGAGGAAGACCAAAGAAACAATGGATGGGCTGTGTGAAAGATGATTTTTACTGGAAGTATCAAAGAAAACAAGCTGCATCAACCTCAAATGAATTGGGACAAGGATAGAAGAATGATGAAGAGGAATAGAATACAATAATACTAAAAGTTTATATGCAATGCATTGAACATAATAAATATGTTTGGTTCCAAGTAAGCATAGTATATGCAACAATTTGGATGCAAGTATTTTTTATTATACCTATGTAACTAACACATTACATTTTTATATGTATCTCACATTGGTAATCATGCAATTTTTGACAGAATAATTAAATAATCATGGCTAAAAATTTTATTACTTATGGTATTGCTGCAAAAATAAATAAACAACAATGCCTAACACTGATGTACTGAAAAGACAAAATATTTATTAAAAAGCTTTAACAGTTGCTCTTTTCAACTTTTGGGGATCTTATTTATATATTACCTGTAATATATACAGATGCAAGGTATACTCATGCCACATGCAACCGTAATATACACACGGCACCAACATTTCCTTTTAATAATGACAAATAATTTATTTACATCAATACCCAATTGAGTTTAAGTAAATTAAAAAATAAGATCTGAAAGGTAAATCAAAAAGCAAAAATAAATAAGATTTAGGTAGTTGGTTTTATTGGTTGAGAGACAAGCGAACAGGCTGACCATGAAACTCTCGCTATTGTCTGACTTGACTCCTGATCTTTTCTCATTGGTAATAATTACTAACTTTCACATCTATTTAAAAGAACACGATTTTTAAATAACTCTTTTACAGTGCTCACCTTTGTTCCTATGTAAATGAAACTAGTGCGAAATTTCAAGCTTCTAGAGTCTAGACCAAGTGGTAGGTAGTGCGATGTGTGGTATCCGCCAGTGAGTGGATTTAAGATTTTGGATGAACCAAAAGGGCCATAAGCCCAGTGGCAGTGCACAACATGCAATGAATAGGTACTAATTAAAACTTGAGCAAAAACTTTACTATCAAATATTTATTTTTATAAGTAAGTAAGATAATAATATGTATAGTAATGCTGTTATGTTCAATTTTGATGTTTTATCATTGTTATAAGCTATGTGATAACAAGATAACAACTGTTCAATGGTTTTCTAAGAATGATTTACCTACTACTGTTCTATTCTAGCCAAGTTCAATTGAGTTTGTTACCATTATTTCGCCAGTTGGATTTGTAAATTGGGTGCATCCCTGAAGCCTCAATAAACCGAAACGTGAAAAAGAAACAAAAATGTAAATTTCATAGCCTGTCAGCAATTTTATTTTCGCTTCGTGTAATTCTCTTTATGTTTTTAAATAGACAAAATTTGTACGAATTATGGTACGAATAAACAGTGAAAAATGCAAATGTCATCTATTTAGAACATTATTAATACTAAAAAATACCTTGGAAGTACAACTTCGTTGCTTGATTTGATAAACTGGTCGGTAAGGAATTAACAAACTTGGCGAGCATTGTGTTAATTAATCAAAAAAATGGTTAAATAATAAAATAATCTATTTAATTGCTTTTTTACAAAAACTATAACCAGGAAAAACAAAATACCTTATCAGACAGCTGGTGTTGACATAAGTTTAATGTACTCTGTGGTGTTGACAGCAACTACTTGGGCCGCATTCCGAATTACGCTGGAATCGCTTTGAGCGTCCTTAAACCCGTTCCGAATTACCGTGATCATCATAGATGACGTCATACGTCATGACATGCGCCATTTTGCGATTACACCGACCATGCCCCAAATAAATATCACCGTGAGCGCTGTCAAAAATGACAGTTCTGTTCACAGGTTGTGTTGTTTTACTAAGGTGGAAGCGCAAGAGTTGCCCGCGAAATTTAAATTTTCTTATTATTTTCAGATCAGTGTAAAGTTCTATGTTGATGAAAATAACAATCGCGCCAGTAACACGTATGAAGTTACAGAATTATAATCATTCAAATCATCAATACAACCCTCCAAGTTCATTTAACCCCTTTTTTTTTTTTTTTTTTTTATCGATGGGAAATCATCATATGACCCCTCCCGCTCTGGGCTGAGCAGGAGGGAGTGTCAGACTTGTACTGACTAAAACCCATCCATGTTCCTTCCTTTGCCCTTTGTGTTCCAGGGCCGCGGTATCTCTTTCGAACAGTCCCGCAACCCTGGGATCCCGCAACCCGGGGGTCCCGCAACCCTGGTCATTTAACCCCTTTGAGTGACTTTTTCATGAAATAGTTATTGAATGGGGTTAATTGAACTTGGAGGGTTGTATGTGCAGCAGAGTCAACCAACATATCGTCCATTTTGAAAAATAGGTATTGGTTTCGGTTTGGGGTTATGTTCACTGTGAACGCGTTCACGAGCGTTCCAAATTGATGACAGCTCTCAGCTGTCATAATCGTGATATCTAAAACGGAACGCAAAATGGCTGCATTCCGAATTACAAAATAATCACTCACAGCGCTCACATCTATATTTTGCGTTCCGTTTTAGATATCACGATTATGACAGCTGAGAGCTGTCATCAATTTGGAACGCTCGTGAACGCGTTCACAGTGAACATAACCCCAAACCAAAACCTTTGACAAGATCTATTTTTGAAAATGGACAATATGTTGGTTGACTCTGCTGCACATACAACCCTCCAAGTTCAATTAACCCCATTCAATAAATATTTCATGAAAAAGTCACTCAATGGGGTTAAATGAACTTGGAGGGTTGTATTGGTGATTTGAATGATTATAATTCTGTATTGTATTGTATAGCGGGCTGGTGTCCGCAACTCCACGTCTAAGCGCGTATTTTATAATTCTGTAACTTCATACGTGTTACTGGTGCGATTGTTATTTTCAGCAACATACAACTTTACACTGATCTGCAAATCGTATATTTAAATTTCGCGGGCAACTCTTGCGCTTCCACCTTAGCAAAACAACACAACCTGTGAACAGAACTGTCATTTTTGACAGCGCTCACGGTGATATTTATTTCGGGCATGGTCGGTGTAATCGCAAGATGGCGCATGTCATGACGTCATCGATGACGATTCAAGGGACATCAATATCGCGCTCACGGTAATTTGGAACGGGCTTATGGATGCTCAAAGCGATTACAGCGTAATTCGGAATGCGGCCATAGATGTGAGCGCTGTGAGTGATTATTTTGTAATTCGGAATGCAGCTTTGTACTTCAGAAAAAGAGGCTGACGCAGGGTTGGTTTTCGTCGATACTCAATGTCCCTCTGCCCTCTACCACCTTGGATGTCTTTCAAGAGTTAATCAAGACACATAAAACTTGATTTTTATTTTCAATTACGAATAGAAGAGTTATTAATAATGATTCTAATAATTAGATTTAAAAACCGGGCACACGGAAGTATTTGAATTACTAAAAAAAGTGGTGGCAACATAGGACAATCTTCACTGTCAATTTTGTCATGCTGCCAATGTCAAAATTTGACGTGTGAGTTAATTCATCGGCATGTGGATTTATTTACAACAGTTTTCGTGCATTTTAGTAAATGAGTTGGTGAAACCTGGATTAAAATAAAATACTCAAGATGAAGAGTAAACCTGTTAAACACAAGTCTACAAATACTTTTCGTGTAAGTCTTGACAACAGATTATATTTTTGAAGTTTTAGGTTAAGTGCGAATATTGTTTATTATTGTACAAATTTTGAAGTGGGAGTGGGCTGGCAATGTTGCACGGATGAGCCAGGAAGGTGGGCAAGGATCGTCACTCACTGGACGCCTGAGGGTGGATATCGCCGACGAGGTCGACCGCGGCGAAGGTGGTGTGACGATCTGATCATGTTCGCGGGGCAAACGTGGCCAGAAAGTGCACAGAACAGAGAGGTTTGGTGGGAGAAAGGGGAGGCCTTTGCCCAGCAGTGGGACACAATGCAGGCTATCAAAAAAAATATTAAAAAAACCTGTTTCTTCGTTCTTTTTCACTTGAAAACCGGGCACACGGAACTTCACTTCCAACAGTTCTAACTAGCACAGCTTAAAACAATTTAAATTTTGAAAACCTATCTATTTAAGTATTTCCATAATAGTGATCATCAGCCTCCCCTTATCCCAGAATCAGATAAAAGATGTTGTGATGTGTGTATGTACTGACGTCAAATAAACATTTTTCTTTCTTTCTTCTTTCTTTCTTTGATGTGAGGCATTGACTTCCTCATAAGTCTTGGATTTAATTCCCAGATTAGGCAAGTGTTATATCAGCAATTTCTCGTCTTGTTGGTCATTGGTGGCAATAGGCTCACCTCCTATAACATGAGACATTATTTTATCAAAGTTTTGTTAAACATAACTTTTACCCAAAAGTACTGTAAATTAAATTCTTTTTGTTTTTTTCAGTTTGTACCTTTTGCCGAGCGAATCAATGCTATTGACATCCGCCATGCTGCTCTCTACCACATCGAGCATGTATATGCACAGCAGCCAGAAGAGAATGAAACTCATTTCTTTGTGGCCCTACAAAAATGGCACGTGCTCAATTTGACTGAAAACTTTAAAAAGTTTAGGAAGGAAGTCTTTGGTATTATAACTGTGCCACAGCTTCTACACAAGAAAGATGAAGTGGTTGAGATATTGGAGAAATATTTGACTTTAGAAGATCAGCTGTGTTTACAACCATTACTGGAGTAAGTGTGTTTATTTGGTTATTTATTAATTAAAAGGACATTGGAACTTTTCAAATGTTATTTTTTACGGTTACGATGTGGAATAAATTATGGCCATTAAACAGTTGAGCACTATGTATAGTTAATATAAACTCTTTGCTTTCTTTTCACACTCTATTTTATCTTTTTTATCTCTCTCTCATTCTAACATTTCTTATGAATGAATAATTACATTATCTTTCAGAATCCTTGTATCAGTAGCAAAGGATCTAAGAGAAGACTTCTACCCACACTTTCCGAGGTTTCTGGATATTCTAATAAAGCTGCTGAACACCAAAGATGCTGAAAGACTAGAATGGACCTTAGTCTGCCTAGCATTTCTGTTTAAAGTCCTGAAACCTTACCTAAAGAAAGATATTGCCATTGTACTAAAGAGGATCATACCTTTACTGAGTGAATCCCAGCCACAGTACATCAATAATTTTGCAGCAGAAAGCTTCGCTTTTGTAGCAAGAGATATAAGGGATAAGAAAAAGTTTGTCAGTCTTGTACTGAACTATTTGCAGCATAATGATGATGTAAGTAATTGTCACTTAACTGAGATATTTAGTCTTCACTTAAAGAGGAATAACTTTTATACATATTGTGCCAAGTCTCATATAAATTGTCTTTTCCAGGCGATCACTGGCTGTGGTCACCTCATATTTGAAATACTGCGAGGTGTTACTGGTAAATTCCACAGCTGCATAGAAACATTCTTGCCTCTTCTCCTTCAATACCTCAAAGATAATAAAGAACATCAAGGAATACTGTTCAAAGTGCTGACACAGACAATACAGGACAGTCTACAAAGTATCTCTCATAAAGAGTATGTAGTCTTTTGGGCAAGCATCATCAAGTTCACTGAAGAAATTTTGAAAGAGGATGATGAAGAAAGTAAAGGACTAGAATATATTCTCAGACTTGCTGGCCAAGTCATAGAACACCAGCAAGGGAAGTACCTAACAAATCCACCACAGTTTGTACTCCTGTTGATAAAGGTTATTTGTGAACAGTCTTCTGAAAATGTTCTAGAGGTTTGTGCACAGATAGGTGCAGTGTTACTCCTCTCACCAAATGTATCCTTATCTCAGGAACATGCTGGTATTATTGTCAAAGTTCTACTGCCTCTACCATTTCCTAATATACTCATCAACTTTGTGCAGAATGTTATTGAGTATTCACAATTTGATATGCACATACTACCTCCTTTCATCAAGTTTGTAATTCAGTCTAATTTTGACAATGAAGCTTTGGGTACACTGACTAAAATATGCTTGAAGAAATCACCTTTGTCTATGAATGGTATAAAGTTATTTGAGTGGGTAAAATATCCCTTAGACTTTGGGAAGAATCTGCCGAATTTTATGGAACATTTCAAAAATGTTTTGTCAGAGGACATAGAAAAATATGTGGAAAACCCAGTTAAATTAACAAATGTCTTATTCTGTTTGCCGCATGTAGAGAAAATTGATGTTGACTATTGCAGTAAACTGTTAGGTGAGCTGATAATAAGACTGCTGAATATTTTGAAAAGTTATAACTTGGAGAACCAGTCTAAAGAGAATAAGTTCCACTGTGACACGACTGCACTATCGCGATGTGCTAGAAAAGTTTTGTTCATGCTATCGTTGGCACTTGAAAGCGCTATTCACATATCAAGTTGTAAAAAACTGAAGCAGATTTGTGACATCGATACATTGTTGCCAGTGATCCTGCCATGTGCTGCAGATCCTAATTACCTTTGCTCACTGCATCTCCTGGACTTGTATTTGACAGCATATGAACAGGAACATGGATTGACTTACCCTTATTTATCTCTAGTCGATTCGTATCTGAAATCGAATGTGTCTTCGCCTTTTCATGTGGTGAGTTTTTCTTCAAAGTTTTCTACAATATTAATCTACACAAATCTGAAAATAACTTAATTACGAAAAATCTTTTTTTCAGGTTCGACTATTAACTACCCATGTTTATAAGTTATTCGAAAATGTTGAGGAGCTAAACAAAACAGTTGAAGTGGGGGGTACAGTTGAGAAGTTTTCAATCTTCAGCAGATGTTATTCAGTGGAGTCAATAAAACCATCTATCCAGGAGTATAGAGTTCAGTTGAACATCTTGCAGAAGATGACCTTCAACACCATTCAGTATGCCCTGGCTAAGGATACAGAATTCCATCTTTTTGCATTAAATTATATGTTAGGCGTCTTGAATATCAATTTCAAGCTGCTCTGGGAACCCGTGACAGAATTTATTGCGGGATACGGAAATGCCCTAAGTGTTGATGATTTCTGGCCTACTTTTCATAGCGTTTTTGAATCCTCCTTTGTAAATGCAATGAAAAATCTGAAACAGTTCCATTTTGATGATGAAATCGATACAAATTTCGAGATCCTTCAAAAATTATACTCTGATTACAATAGCATATCTGAGAGGCCTGATTTATATAATTATAGGAACTTGATTTTAAAGGTTATGACGAATTGTATTCAAGTTTGTGAAGCGAGGAATCGCGATGTCGTAGTCTTGTTCTTGAATTTTATTGAAGAAGAATACAGAAGGAATGACAGCATGAATGCTCTTAAAATTGATATGGAAGTACGAGATAATAAGATGGAAGTTGATGAAGAAAAACCTGAAGAAAGTACTGATAACATTGAGGAAATAATTGAAGAAATTGATGATGCAAAAGAAACTGTTTCAGGAAAAATAGTGTTCAAAACTCTGATAAACATAATGCAAGTCCTATCTCAGTTTAAGAACCCAAGAGCTTTGCATAAAGAACCAGTGTTTTGGGAACTTTATATGGAATTTTTGAAACACAAAAATCCGGGTCTTCAGAAATATGCTTTGGATTGTGTTCTGAACTATAAGAACAAAAATGTTACTCAATATAAAAGCAACTTATGCAACTTAGTAGATGAGAAGAAGTTCAAAGATGAACTGACTCTGTTCAAAATTACTGAAGATTCGAAAAGTATTCAGGCTGAGGACAGAGAGCATGTAGTTCCAATAGTATTAAGAATACTTTATGGAAAGATGACGTCGAAACTTGTAGCGGAGAAGAAAGGGGGTGGCCAGAACCGAAGGTCTCTAGTAATGCGGTATTTGGCCGGTTGCAACGAAAGCGAGGTTAAAATGTTCATTGAAATGGCATTTTCGTATTACAAACAGTATTTGGATATGAAACCTCGAGAAATATTAGAAAAAATTGCGTCGGACGTGGATTTAAAATCTGTTACCAGTCCTGGAAAACTTCACAGTGTTTTAAATCTGTTTGAGGTTGTCCGTGAATATTTTGGAGGGTGTATGAATGAACAGTTACTGTCTCAGCTCTTCAACATTTATTTTGCTATCTGTTCTACCGTAGCAGTAGTTTTATCTCAAGGAGACAAGGTTCATGTTGGATATGTAAAAGTTATGAAAAACCTCCGCACCCTTGCTTTAGGTACAACAAGGAAGCTATTTGAACAATTCACTAAATATCCTTGGAATAAAGACGAGTTGTTTGTCTTGTATGAGACGTTGATTTGGCCTTTGATGCCAAAGTTACACATTGAAGGTATCCATAGCCCAACTGCACTGTTAAGACTTCTAAATGCGTGGTGTCAAAATCCCAGATACTACATTTTGCTTATCACTTGCTCAGAAAAAGATTATATTACTCCACTACCAGCTATTTTCAAACTTCTGTTAGCTCTTAAAACAAGTCCTGGTGTGGTCAATATGATACTAGATATGATAGAAAAGTTAATAACGTTGACTGAAGACGAAGAAGATAAAGAAATTCCTAGAATAGAATCTTTCAATGTTTTACCAGTTGAGGCTCCCCAAAATGTAACCGGTGTCAATTTCGGAAGCAAAATTCTGGTACCGCACATACCGATTATACTAGAAGTCATGAAAAGGCGAATGGCAAATTCTGCGAAATCGAACACAGTGAACAAGAGAGATTTGCTAATTCTATCACGAATCACAGAGTTAGTTGCATCACCGGAATTATGTGACGAGCTATTGAATTTGCTTCTGCCAATACTAGTGAAGAAAGTATGTATGAACATGGCGGAGGAAAACATGGAATATGCCGTGAACACAATTATAAATTTGCTAGGACATAGCACAAATCCGCAAGTATACATAAAGAATATAGCCGTTTTGTTCAACAAAGTTGGTCCTGTGGAAGTCAGAAAACTGCTGATGAAATTACTTACGGCGATCGCTGAAAGTGCACCTAAGAATAAAGATATACTTACTAGAATGGCTAATATGGTAGTGGAAATGAATGCTTTCAATAAAAGGTGGATTGAACAGCCAGATTTTGACCGAAGAATAGACGCGTACAAACAAATATATCAGTTATTAGAAAAGGACGAAATTGATGTAGACCTGGCAATATTAATAGTGAACAATTGCTTCTACTTCATTCGTACTGAGAAAGACATAGGTTTGAGGGACAGCGCTGGACTGTGTTTAAAACGAATACTGCCAAAACTTCTCATGAAATACAGATCAACGACAGATGGCCAGTTCTTAGTCAGAGATACTGTTTTATCGCTCATTTCTACTGGAATCAGAGACACGAAAAACGAATTGTTGAGAAATGAATGCATCAACTTGCTTGGAGAATTGGCAAGAGAATGCCCTGATGCTGACGTAGTAATATCAGATTTAGCTCATTTCATAAATAAAGAAGATAGAGAAGTGGATTTCTTTGATAACATGTGCCATCTACAAATGCACAGGCGAGTTAGAGCACTGTTGAAATTCTGCAAAGTTGCCAGGAAAATGACGAAATGTCCTACTCCTAGGACTTTGACAAACTTTATTTTACCTCTAGCATCTATGTATATTTGCGATGATAAGTATACAGATAAAAACACTTTGATAGATGCGTGTATAGAGGTTGTATCTACTTGCTGTAGGTTGTTACCCTGGTACCATTACGAAGTTATACTAAAACTTTACTTGAATAAAATGCGGCATTCTTCCGAACACCAAAAGCAGTTGACTCGAATTTTAGTTGGCATTATTGATGCTTTCCATTTTGATTTCTCAAAAGTAAAAAATATTGAAATACCAAAAGCGCTGATCACAAATGTGCATAAATTTAAAATGCCTAAAACAAGTTCAGAGAATAAGGAAAATGTAGAAAATGCGAAAGAGACCGCTGAAGATGGCGATAAGGAAGATGAATCAGAAATTAAAGAGAATTTGGATCTAGATGAAGAAAGTGAACTAAAAGCAGCAGATGACGAAATAGCGGAAGAAGAACCAAGTAAAGAGGTTACCAACGTTCCTGCATTTGAGAGAGTAACAAACGTGTCACCGTCAGTAGCTAAACGAATTATCAAGTCTTTGTCGGCTGGATTATTACCACAATTAAACCGGTAAGCAAATTGTTGCCAATTTATGTTGTGCTATTATTGAAAAGATATTGATAAAATAAATTATTTGTATTTCATTTCTCTAGCGCCATCGGAAAAATGACGGAACACGAAGAGTCCCACAAAGTGAATCGTCGTAAGACTGGTTTCGATCGTCAGCAAGAGGACATGCTTCGGGTACCAATCGCTTTGGCGCTCGTCAAGCTGTTGCAGAGGTTGCCTGGCGATCTGCTAAAACATCAGCTGCCTGGGTAAGTTCATATAAAATATTCTGTCAAATTATTATATCCCAAATATCTTTTCTCTCCGAGTATCTTAGATTTCGTCTGACCTTGCTCACTATGTTGTTTTTCAAAAATGATTAAGTTCTTTCGTTTATTCGATTCAGCTCAACTACTATTTATATTGTCTTATTGTCTCTTTTAGCATCATTATTAAACTTTGCTCCTTCCTAAAATCACCGCTCAAACAAGTCAGAATAACTGCACGAGATATTGTTAAGAAGATCATGCTTACCGTTGGAACCTCGTACTTAGGAGTTCTACTGGAACACATGACTTTGTTACTTACCAGAGGATACCAAGTTCATGTCTTAGTCGCAACAATACACACAGTTTTAGACGCTTTAAAAGCGGAATTCAAACCTGGCGATCTGAACGAAAATCTTGATTATATACTTGATGTTTGTACCAATGATCTCTTTGGAGCACTGTCAGAAGAGAAAGAAGTCGACAAACTACACTATAAGACACCAGAAGCAAAACCCAGCAAGAAAAGCTACGTAACATTAATGATAGTGTCCCAAAATATTACTGAACAGTGCCTTATTAATCTTATTATACCTTTCAAAGATGTTCTCCAAAAGCATCATTCGAAAAAGATGGTATTGAAAGTTCAAGAAGCTCTTATGCACATAACAAGTGGACTAGTAACTAATAAGTTTATAGATATCGAATCTCTATTCATATTCTTACATGGAGTTGCGTCTGAGAGCATACCAGAATTCGTGTTAGGTGCTCCAAAAAGACAAATAACTGAAAAGCAGAGAGAGAAAATGCTAAGAGCAAAACCAGATTGCTTCCTCATTCCAGAAACGCCGAAACGTAACAAGGAATCTCAAGCTAAACATGTTAAAACTTCCGGGAAAGCCAATGCTCACGTTTTGGTTGAATTCAGTTTGAATATCCTGTATGTGATTTTGAAGAGAGAGAAAGTTCCAAGAATGGATTGTCGGGCGTTTGTAGATCCTCTTATACCTTTACTAGTCGATGCATTGAAAAGTGACCATGTAAAGGTGTCGACGGTTGCTATGAAGTGTATAGCTACTTTGTGGACCATCAGAGTCAGCACGCCTACTTTAGAAGAAATGGTACAAGACATTGTGAAGACGGTATTCTTGACGTTGCATAAGTACGCCACGTTTGAAATTAGTAAACAGAACGATAACTTTCAACTAGTCAGGACTGCTTTTAAGGTAAGAGCATTTAATTTAAATTTTGCATCACTGGTGTTTTGAAAGTCAGAACAGTTTCAAATCTAAATATAAAGTGTTGATACGAAAAAAAACTAAACAATTGGTGACATATATGTTTTCAGGCGGTAACAGTACTAGTTCGCAACGTAAAATACTATAAACTAGAAGCGGATCAACTAAAAACCCTTCTCTTATATGCGGAAGAAGACTGTCAGAATGATGAGAAGCAATCCAACTCATTCTCTTTGTTGAAAGCTATATTAGATGCTAGGCTAGTATCCAATGAGCTGCACGAAGTTATGGAGAAAGTATCCAAGATATGTATTCTGAGCGAATCAGCTAGATCTCGGTAAGTAGATATTGGTTTCCCTTTAGTTGTAAGTATAATATTAAAAGCCTGGTGAAACTCATACAACGACGCTATGAATCCCATTTACTGTGAGCGTTCTCAGTCATTCGACTACGTTGATCACGAAACTTTAATTTTGTAGTATTTGGGTAATCTGGTAATAAGTGAAAATGGAGCACTAAGTGCGTCCTTTCCTTTCTGTTATAGAGATAGCAAAAAGTTGCAATAAATAGCTTAATATTAATAGGACTCTTGTTAAAATGGGTGTTTTTCAAGGATCCATTTTAAGCCCCTTTCTGTTTAATCTCGCTTTGAATGAGTATTAAACTCAACTTTATTCCTTCAGAGAGGAAGCTCGCGTGATATTTGTCAACTACCTAACTCACTACACTCCTGGCAAGCGATTGGAGAAGTACGTAGACTTCTTCGTGTCACAGCTAAACTATGAACTACAGCATGGTAGAGAATCTTCACTCAAGTTCCTAGAGATGATCATCAATAAGTTACTGGTTGTAAGTATATATTTTTCATATTTTTTGCGTCATACAGATTTTTTAGGTTTCTTTGGTCTCGTTCTCAGTTCATTGATATATTTTAATCTCCGATTCCAAAAACATTGTCACACGCTCTTAAATAGCTCGTTCAGAGAAGGGGTTGTAACTAGCAGACATTATTGTTTTTGATTTAGCCTCAACCAATACATTTTTAAGCCTTCAAATCATTATTCTAGGCACAACTCATGAAGCACGGAGCCCACCTCCTGCTCGCACTGGGCGCCTGCATGCTCAACGACAGCGCGCCGGAGTGCCGCGCCTCCGCCGCCAGCTGCATAGAGGCCATGCTGAAGAGGTTCCCTCTGCAGGAGAGGAACAAACTCTTCGATTTGGTGATGACGTTCTTCCAAGATAATCAGGTAATTCTCATTTTTTAATACGTTTACTTTGTTTCTTTACGAGTTAGTGTTCACTTTTATTATGTTAAATGCGTTGGTCCTAGTGCCAATCAATGGTTTTTAGATCCTCAGAGTGCAGATGTTTAGAAACTTTATATGGTCTGTTTGTTTAAATTTTCAAATAATGCAAACTGAACAGAGTCAACAATGTTTGCATGAGCATGACCAAAAATATGCGGTTGCTCACTCACAATTCCCTTAGTAATTGTTTTTATCAATATTTAGAATCAGTTTTTGCATAATAAATATAAAAATAAAATATTTTCATATGAATATTTGTTCCTTTTTCTTAATACTAACTTACCAAATTCTCTTCTTATTAAAACCTTGTTCCCGTCTCCACAGCCAGTACACTTAGAATTAGCAGCTCAACTGAGCACTCGATTCGTAAACGTCGAACAAGAAGACTTCAAGACTCGTCTAAACACAATCCTCTCACTAGTCAGCGGCAAAATCCTGTTACTAAGCAACGACATCACTGAAGGAAGATTCGTCAAAATAAAACTCGACCAATCAGAGGACAAGACTGATGAAGACAAACAGAAGGAAAAGGATCATAGTTTAATACAGATATTGAACCTTATAGAAAAGATTACGGTTCATTGCGCGTCGAGTTTGATGAATAAGAAGTACGTCAATGAATTTGATGAGATAGCACAGCAATGTAAAGCGTTGCTTGCCTACCCTCATTCTTGGGTTAGATTGAAGTCTGCTAAGATATTGGGGCAGTTGTTATCAGTGGTTGATGCTGAGGAGTTGGATGGTGTTGTAAAGAAGAAGGTTGAGAGTGACAGAGGGTTTATTTATGATGAAACTGAAGATGTACTCAGGAGTCTTGTGTTGGATTTGTGTGCGCAGTACACTACTGGCGCTTCCAAGGAAGTGGTGGAACAGGTGACATTTGATTTTATGATGTAGTTATTTAAGATTTATTCAATAAATGAAGTTTAGAAGATGCATCTGCCTGGTACATTTGCACGCCTTAACGGTTCAACAGATTTCACTGAAATTTGACACCAGGACCAGGGTTAAGACAGAGAATACTTTTTGCCCGGTAATACGTTTTCCTGGGATGATTTTCGATCTCCACGTGGGCTTAGCCGGAAGCAAAGGCTACATAAATAAACATAAACATATCTTGCAAATGATCGTCTGTTTCCAATCTAATCTTTTGTTCAAGATTTTGCTAATTCACTTTCAATATTTAATTTTGCAGACGACAGCAGTGCTATTCGTCATACTGAAGCTGGTGCACTCCATGCCGAGTTTCAAGCTGGACAAGAAGACTCAGACAGAAGCAGAGGACGCTGAAGGAGGAAGCAGAATGAATATACGCTGGATTCTGTTCAAGCTGCGGAGGGCTATCAACGTGGAAGTCGCTAGAGCACCTAGTAATATGGATATTGTAAGTGAATTGTATTTTATTTTCTAGATATCAGTAAAATGTTAAATATCAGAAAATCAATATTTAGCTAGCTGGTTTTGGAGTTTCTAAGCTAATTGTCTGTGAGACACCATAGTCAGTCATGTTTTGGTAAACTTTTGACCAGCGAAGTGGTGTCAAATCTTACAACATAGCCGGGCGCCCATTTAACTATTTTCAATTGTGGCAGATATTGAATGTAAAAAAAATATTAAAAATGTTTTATTAATTATACAAGTAAAAAACTTGAATGAATGAATGTATCTTTATTTTTAAGTCCCGATCAAAAAAGAGGGATGGGGGATATTTGGACACCTGTTATTTTTTTCTTTTTAGAGGTATTTTGTGTCGGGGGTTTGTGTTTAAGTAGAATGTCCCTCATCAAATTTAATTAATTAATTAATTATGGATTAAAATTAAAACCTTTATATTTTATTTTCCACAGAGAACATCAATATTCACAATGTGGACCCACGTAATCAGCTTATTACAAGACGAAGAAGTAAATAAAATAGTAGACGTGATTCTCCCGCCAATAGTCCGAGAGCTCTCGACCGGGGACGCGGCTACCCCAGCTACTGCCGCGAAGCAACTGGCGGGCAGACTCGGCAAGAAGTTGCGAAGGAAGATTGGGGAGATCGAGTATAGTAAGCTTGCGGCTGAGGCACAGATGAAACTGAATATCAAGAGAGCTGAGAGGAAAAAGGTTGGTATACGTTTTTACACTGTATTTTTTGTATAACTGGAGCGTTCTGATTTCAAAGCTGGTGGACGTTAGAATTAGCCGTTTATTAGGATCATTTCCACTAGTTCTACTACACAGTTCTACGGTAGAACTAATGCGATTTTTTCCCCACTAGTCCTACGATTCAAGGTAGTACGAAATCGTAGAACTAGTGGGAACAAAAAGTCTCATTAGTTCTTCTGTTCTATTAAATAATTTACGGTAGAACTAATGGGAATATTTGTTTCCACTAGTCCTACGATATAAGTTGTTACAAAAACGTAGAATTAGTGGGACCAAAATTTTCCATTAGTTCTACCTGTTCTATCACAAAGTTTACGGTAGAACTAAAGGGAATATTTATTCTCACTAGTTCTACGTTTTTGTAACACCTAAAATGAGTCAATGCGCTGCACTTATTATCAATTTGTAAGAGTTACGCAGTTGTGTACTGCTATCAACATAAAGCAGTTTGTTTTGCTCTAATCGTCGAATGATTATAAAAGCTGAGCAGACAAGTCTTTGCAATCTTTTTTCGCAATGCCTTCTGGAAGCACAGTTTTATCATGACAGAATTGCGAATGAAGTAATTTCATCGATTCTTTACTAAATGTTCTATTCTTTTCCAGTTACTTCTACAAGAAAAAGTAAATAACCCGGAAAAGGCAGCCAAGAGAAAACTCCAGCTTAAAGAAAAGAAGAAACAATCCAAGAAGGTTAAAATGGAAATGGTAACTGGCAAGCGACCGCGGCCGAAGAAACGGAAGGCCGAAGACTTTGATATAGAAGACCAATTACTAAAGGATGATGATTAAGTAACTGCTTATTCACGAGTTACGTGCTCAAGTGAGACGCGTCTTGCGACAACGACTGACGGAAACAAGTGAAGCCCGCGCTTGTCGCATCACCAGAGACCGCGAACGGGGCATAACGTCTTAGTCACTACGCTTCATTAAAAATAGAGAAATATTAAAAGCAAATGGATGCTTCTTGTAGTTTACCGACGAATTATGTCATTAGAGGCACTTATTTTCAAATGCTTAGTGCATATTCAATGGTAATTGATTAAAGACTAGAATAATATGACGTGCTTTGATTAAAGTTTCTATAAATAATACGGATCTGTAGGTTAAGCGTTTCGTTTGATAAAACAAATATTTAAGTGACTTGTTTTATCAACTCTTATATATTTTGGGAGATATAACGTTTTGTAAATATAGGCTAAGCTTTTATTATGAAAATAAACACTGTTTTCTCATATAAACTTGTTTTGTTATTGAAACTTAAAATCCACTTAATCACAATCACACGTTAAAATTCTGGGGTACAACGGAGTGGGAAAAATTAAACAACATTTTATAAACAAAATAAATATATTGCTTTATGCATTCAAAGTATAAAAGAACAATCAACAAAAACACCGAATGAACAACATTCATTGAAATGAACGAACATCACAATGGGAACGATGCCTCTTTACAAAATGTGTTTTAAAGCATAGTTGTAATATTTTATATCAGCAACTGCATTGCTTATACATAAGTAGGGTTTTCCTTAAATAAATTACTATAAAGTAATAAACCGAGGGCCACCGCAACGGCAGACGGCAGCGGCAAAGCCCGCATCGCCCGCAGTGGCGAAAGTAACTTTATGAAAATGCTTCCAATGGCGATATTTTTTATGTGAATGGCATCTCTCATATCAACATAAGTTCTCTATCTATCTGGCCAGATAACTTTTTTTTTGTTTTGGTGAATGTCATCTCGTAGGTAAACATTATATAGCGTGTAACAGAAAGGGTATAATCATATGGAATACTGTGGTACGAACCATCAAACTGAACAACTTTCTCTACGGGACCACCATCGAAATCGTAAAAAAATTATCAGCTGTCCTATACAAAATTTCAATACCTACTCGACCTAAATGTATGGGACAGCTGGTTATTTTTTTACGATTTCGATGGTGGTCCCATAGAGAAAGTTGTTCAGTTTGATGGTCCGTACCACAGTATTCCATATGATTATACCCTTTCTGTTACACGCTGTATAGGAGCTATCCCTCAGGTGCCCTGACAGTACTGATTGCAGTTGCGGTCGCTTTCGGGATCGTACCTTAACGTTATTTCAATATCTCAGGTTACTTTAATAATGCATACCATTTTTAGGCCCACTCGATCTACGATACTATATTTTCTGGGCTTATTTTTACTTATTTACGCATATTAGTAACTAACTGCGGCTTTAATGCCTAGACTTAGACTTAAGTATATGCATTTTATAATTATTTTAATACATTTAAACATAAATAATTCAAACTCTTATAAGAAAATGTGCGTAAGTAAATGCTTGTTTTGTTGATTCCAGTTTTACAACTTAATTATGTAGATACTTATTTTATCTAATATATCTGAATAAGAATAAGTTTACAATTTAATTCGTAATTCTATATGAGAGGGTTAAAATAAACCAATAACTTAATTTAATAATTATATATAACATACTCAATTAAATTAGATAATATTTTTTGATACTCAAAGCACCATAACTCTTTAAAACACTAATATTATTTTTCAAATAATATGTAGCTTTAAAATTACCGTCTTAATATCTGAAACTATTTTTGTTTATCTTTGTGTCTCTAAAACTACCAACAGTGAAATATTTGAATATTTAAACGTTAGGCCGGGAGCTGATATCTTGAACATTAAAGTCATCTTGAATAAATTTACCATAGAACTTTAGTGACTACGAAAGTGTCTAATTCGTATTTCTGTAGAATAAGTAGGTAGAGTGAATACCTAAAATATTTAAAACGTTTATTTATAAGTTCGTAGGTAACATTGTATAATTTTAAAGGAGATAGCGATAGGTAGGTCGTGAAATACGTAAAAGTATAATTATAGAAAGGAGAAGTATAACAATAACATTAATAGCAATGGACGGCAGCAAGCTCGGCGATTATCTAAAGCTTATTCAAATTCAAAGCGTAACGTTGGAGAAAAAGTAACGTTCGTAGAGGAATTTATAAAGATCACGAAACGGGTCAGACAATTCAGAATAGGTACAATTTTCTACAAAGCATTGAGAGTATGTAGCAAATAATGTTTCTGTGAATTGTTGATTTTATTAATCCTTATGTACTATTAGCAGGTAACTATTACAAAACAAACATCAAATGAGATCTTCCCCTTACGGCTATTCCTGCTAACCAACATTTCAAAACCTTAAAATTGGTAATTGACTAGTAATTTGTATGTAAAGGGAAGATTTTACGAAACGGATTTAGATTAGTAACAGCATAGCGGTTATAGGGTTGTATCTCATGATTTTGGAGAGAAGGATCCAAAGGAGGGATGTGGTCGTGGCTAGGGCTACGCCCCCCCAGCCGAGATCCAGTGACCAGGCGGTGGAGAACTCTCGAGCGGCCAGCAGGGACAGCGCGGGCCCGCGCGGGCCCAGCACGCCGTCCCCGCCGCCGTCCGCGTGCGACGAGCCGCGCGCAGACACGCGCTGCACGCGCTTGAAGTGGATTATCATTAGTGTGAACATGGCGAATAGACCTGGAAGGAAAGGGTGAGTTTTTATGACCTTTCTTTATAAAGTTAGGGCTGTTACACTGAGAATGGCTTAACTAATTGAAGTTACTTCGGCTTGAGCTATGTCCATGTACCTTATATCAGCTAAAAATACATTCGACTCGTTTCGGTTCCGACGACGAGAATCGACACCACGTCGAACTAAATGCGACAAATGTTGAAATAGGCCGATTGCGCGTCGATCAGTGTGAGCACTCCGTTATGACGTCTAACACCCGGTTTTTGACAGTCCTTCCTGGTTTCTGACAATCTTACAGAAACCGGGTGTAAGATATAACACAGAACCCAAGATAAGATAGAACAGGAACAAAGAAACATTACCAAGCACCTCAATAAGGTAACAAGAGTTGTTTCAGAGCCGTTGAACGTTGAACTTTGACGACGGGCGCAGGTAAGATTCCCATCCAATTTACTAATCTAATCCGCAGCGGAGTCAGTGAATCGATCGGCGGGATTCGTTTCCATCTCAAACTTTTTTACAGTAGTTACCTACTCTCGTCTCAGCACAAACATTTAAGAAATTGGTTATATTTATGAGATTGAACGCGATCAGAACACCTAAACCACGTTCATATTCCATAGCAATGATGGCAATGATAACTTATTATTTTGCTCCATAGGTATCATTGCTTTATGGCGTTCCAGTGAATTTACCGCTTATACGTACCGGCTAATAGATACATGACGCCAGTTATAAGTACTGCGCTGATCTGATGCTTGCAGATACCGAATGCGCCAACCAAAGCCGCGCTGCCTAGCACTATCAGGCAGACTAGGGCGCATGATATGGATAGATTCTGCATACCTGGAATAAAAGTAAACGTTTTACTTAACTAAGATCTCGAACACACTTTAAAGCACAGCATTGTCTTTAATTTCAACTGCCGTAGATTTATTAAAAGGCCATTAGATTCAAAATATTTGTAGGACCTACCTACTGAAATTCAATTAATCTCATGAACCCGATCTTGTAGTGGTACATAAATATCGAATTATTCAAATATTTACGGACCCACGTCAAAGGCTCAAGCAATCGGCCTCTTTAAACATGTAAAGGGTTTGAGCGACGATTAACACCACTGCAGAAAATATAAATTTCCGCCGCGAACTAGCTAAAAATATCGCAATTTCATTAATTTTTAGTTTGAAAATGGGACAGAAATATTACTTTTACTGCGGAATATTTCTGAGCTGAAAACGTTCATTAAACATTCAAAGAACGACGGGATACTTCTGGTTTTGATGAAGAAAGCTTTCTTTTACTGAATTACCAGATTTCTTTCTGTACCGACGTATGTTTTTGAAAATGAGTTGACAACTAAATCGGCCTTCTAAAGGATACTACTGTGGACCTATGGTAAAAGGTCCCTGACAGCTGTTTTAACTGTTGGGTTTTCAAATTTTACCGGGGGCACTTAGAGGGAGAGTGGGTATGTACTCAAGAACTTTATAATCCGTAAAATTAAAAACTTTGCGCACGGATGGATGGAGCAGCGGCCCCAACGTATGCCTGTAATTCGTTCCTTTTTACTAAGCAGCCAACCGGACAAAAAACGATTTACAAAATGTGTTTCTCGTAAACTTTTTCTCGTAGTCGCAAAATACGTTGATAAATGAACTTGGCCGAAAGCAAATGGTTCTCCAAGGTTGAATCAGCGAGGGATGAAAAGGGCGTTGTTTATGCATACCTTGACTTATCGCCGTTGAATATTTTAACATCTAGTTTTCCTAATGAACACTGGTTTTATTATCGTGAAAAGATAATTATGACAGCTTTATGGAGCGTTTACAGCTCGTTTTTATGTTAAAAAAGTACTTTTTTTTTTGCAATTTGCGGGTGCTGGGTGGGGCTTTCGGTTTAATTAGAAAAAAAGTATATATTTTGTCCTCGTAAACAGTAAACAAAAAGCAAAAGGTATCTAAAAAAATAAAAAACAATTTTCTATTTTTCTTTGCATTTGAGAGCTTGAAAGATCTCACATCAGTAAGATTAATCGTTATTGGAACACTGGAATTAAATCCAGCACGAAAAATATGCGCAGTTATCTCAGTTTTGTAAAAAATTAAGAAATACATTTTCCTGTATTCCCAGTTTTCTCGAAAAGTAGATTTGTTGAGATATCGCTTTTTGGCTAATGGGTGTGCCCGCCCAGCCCCTCGTCTAAATCAAAACAAAAAGTCACTAATTCAAATTAGGCTGATTATCAGTCGTTTTTTAACGTCAATGTTTAGAAGATACTGTCCGCCAAAACGCCCGCCCTTCCCAGTATTGGCTGGCCTATGACCATACTTACTTTAACAGGATTTGCAAAAATAACTTACGATGCTGCCAATCAGCTCGAGGCTCTTCATCCTCACCGTTTGCTAAATAATTTGTGCATACCGGCTGCGAGGGGAAGCCAGCCCTGGACAATATCGACACCTCTTCTTCTGAAAATAAAAACATGTATTAAATGGACGATTTTTTATTTTATTTAAAATTATTTTGTAGAATATTTGAAGCACTACCTCCAAGAGACACGCACATCGTCCAAATACCACCGTTCATCGGCACTAAAAAGGTCCCCCCGCCGCCGCCTTTCCGATGACTTGTGTCTTCGATCTGAAAACAGAAAATAATTGAGTACCGTACTCCTCGGATTTACGTTTTAAGTAAGACCAAGGTTAAGAGAATGCTTATCGTAAATTGAAGTTAGGAATGTATGACTGGCAATTTGGCAAAAAACGGGGTAGTGTGAAGGGTTCCGTAGTCGGGATGAATATTTACCCAACCACATTATTGACTTTATCAACCGTTAAAATAATATTGTAACCGAGAACATCACATATCTCATAAACTTTTGACCTGTAAGTGGATGTGCCAAGGTAACCTGCGAAATTCAAATTTGCAGGTCAGTGTCAAGTTATATGTTGATTAAAATATTATTCGCGACCATAATAAAAAAAAACACTTGGAAACATCGAAACATCTTTGAAATTATGGGATCCAACGTACGATACCTACATGTTAGCTTTGTGCTGCTTAATGGTTTCATCGGTTACAATTAGGATTTGGGGAGTGCCACCCTTAATTTTTTTTTCGCTGTTTTGCTACCAACACAGTCAAGATCAACTTTTAAGGGTACCGTTTTAAAAATGAAGACAGAATAATAATAAAAATAATAATGTATTTTTAATATTAATTTGTTTGATGGGACCACCATCGAAATCGTAAAAAAATAATCAGCAGTCCCATACATTTGGGTCGAGTAGGTATTGAAATTTTGTATAGGACAGCTGATTATTTTTTTACGATTTCGATGGTGGTCCCATAGAGAAAGTTGTTCAGTTTGATGGTCCGTACCACAGTATTCCATATGATTATACCCTTTCTGTTACACCCTGTATATGAATAAAGGAAATAATAATAAAAATAATAATTTCAAAATATGTCGACTCCCGGTCTACCTTGTTAACACACGAGGTAATTAATGACAACGTTTCATGAGCATATTTGCTTAAACGAGATCGCATAATTGGAGCTAATACGAGTAGTGTTTAAATGTCAGATTAAAAATGAAATGAATTCTTTATTTCCAGATATAAAATCCTCGTACAAAATTCACAAATATACACTAGCAGTAGCGAAGGGTCAATTTTTGTAAGAGGTAAGCCGGAGTACATTTCTTTAATGTGATTTTCTTTATTCATCTTTATAAATATGATTTACATTTTTAAATATTCCTATAGAAGTTAATACAAACACATTTAATGTGATTTTATTATTAGTCTATAAAATACTGACTGTGCCATTTTTAAAAGGGACGCCGCCCCGTAGGAATCTAAATAAATAAATCATTGACATGTCACACACGCGCCAGGTATGTCCAGGTCCAGATGGTTCCAGTCTCGATTAAAATGGGTGTATAATTTTAGGCATGAAAAACGAGCGCGCGGGCGGCATTAGTAAAACGTAATGATATGTGGTTAATATCCTAGGAACTGCTAGATCAGTAAAGGTGTGGTGAAACTGACATGGACAAATTGTTGTCGCGGTTCCGTACATGGTCACCTCTATACAAATACTTATGAGGAAAGGCTTAGGCCTTTAGCCCGGTACAAACGTATTACCCTGTTTGAAATGAGGGTAATACGTTTGTGTACCCTGGAAAATGAAACTAGAACAAATTTTTTTTTATTATAAAGTGTGTAACAGGACCCCTAACGAAGCCGGAAGGCACTTTTTCTCCCCGTCATTGCGATCATTTTTTTTGTTCAAGACCATACCTCCTAGTTACGGAGATATTGGGGGTCAAAGTTCCAACTTTTGCACAAGTTTTTTTTTCAATACGTGTTTTTAATGTATGATTTTTACTTTAAACACCTCCACGACCCCCGTACTATTCAATCTATCCATCAGCACAATGTTTTGAGTGCGTACATTGAGTCTTACCGTAAAACGTGATTTTTCACCCCAAAAAAAAAAATCGTTTCCCAGCAATAATTTTTGCGAAAAGTTACTTAGTTTGTTGTACATAATGCTTGGTTGACGGCTTCGAGAAGGGTCTTGATACACCCTGCCATGTATAATCAAAAAATATCATACAATTTTTACTATAAGTTTACTGTTAATTAAGAGCCTTCTTTAAAAATAAAAACAAAGAGACATGGTAATCTAAATCCATCCCGATTTAGATTTTGTAAGTAGTAAAAATATCGAACTTCCGGAGTCGTGTGGAGTACCTATACAGGGTTAGTTTCCAAAGACCAGCCAAATTCTCAGATATGATGCAGTACGACATTCTGAGCCCCCCCACATAGAAATTTTTCAACGGTTATTAAAAAAAAACAGCTGTTTCATAGATTTTGACCATGTAGGCACTTTTGTAGGAAACAGCTGTTTTTTTTTAATAACCGAAGAAAAATATCTATGTGGGGGGGCTCAGAATGATGTACTGCATTATATCTGAGAATTTGGCTGGTCTCTGGAAACTAACCCTGTATTTACGCCTTCAATTATGTTTAGCTGAGTGTTTGTGAAACGGGCAATAATATAACACTGAGTAGCATATTAACAAAGTTATAAGCCTCTTGCTAAGTATTTTCCAAACAAACCGAGCCGAGTGAGGATTAGCGAGCCAGACATCGATTATGAGCTGCTTACGGTTCCAACATTATTTTTGTGTAACGATTTATTTAAGTAACTTTTGAAGCGTCTGGGATTTGGTAATTTGTAGGCTTCACTTGTTTTGTCAAATGCGCTCACGCGTTCCTAAGACGATTATTATTATTGCCGGTTGCTAAATACAAGTAGGTCTAATGAACTGTATTATAGGTTTGTGTTTCTGGCATGGTTGGTATTCGAATTTACTCTTTGTCTGTAGTACCTAGTAGAATAGAAAAATAATGATAAAAATCTCAAAACAACCTACAATATTGCAGTTCTCTGTACTCAACCAGGACTACTTAAAAAAAAAAAAAACAAAAAACTACTTTGAGAATAAAATAATAATATACTTTTACTCTTATTAGCTTCCATAACAGACAACATCGAACCGCCATGTTCCGACGTAGATTCAATAATCTCACCGCATCGCTGCGTCGCGTGCAAACTTTAGGTGCAGTCCTCAAGGCAATGCTCACCTGATTACGGCACTGTTTTATTCGCTGCTACAGCCTTGACCCAGCTGCCATGTGCCAATATCAATACTCGTGGGGTTACCATTTGGTAAGAAAAGCCCGGACAAAAGGCCGGACTGTAGGAAACTAGGAACCATCTACGAGGACAGATCAAAGTGACAGATCATGTCATGGACGGGTTCTTGGTCGTACCACTTCCAAGATAAACTGCTATATACACACAATCGTGATGATATTGAAGATACCGAACCACTAATACGATGAGGATTTAAGGTAAATGCCATTCTGCTCCGATTAATATTTCTTATTTCAGTACCCATAAAAAAAAAAAAACAAATATTTAATCAACTTACGTCAAAACCAGACAAAATTGAAAAAACCGCCCAAAGTCAGGATGGGTAACTTTAGATGCATGAAAGGCGCAATCCCGGAACAGATGTGGGTGACGCGGTGTTAAAAGTTTCTTTGTGACTAATATTAAACTGTTGTTGTTACGCGATGTTTGGTGGTAAAAAGTAATTTTTGAATTGGATTTTTTTAATGGCTTTTTGTCGTGACAACCATTTTATACCTATTCACAATTCCTGCACGTTCTACTTATGGAGGAAGAGTCATAATCAGGTTGGTGTTTCCACTTCTGCAGCAGAGGTTCCCCGCATGAGAGGGAAGTGCGGGTTGTGTAAATGTCTTCTAGGCAAGCGTGCTCCACCCTAGGCCGCTTTATCATCGCTTTACATCAGGCGAGTTGCGGCCAAACGCAAGCCTATTTAGTGATGTCACATACAGCTTGTAAGGGACAGCCCTCCTCAGACTGGTGGGGTGAATTCAGTATATCATACTAAGATTACCGGTACAAGAAATTATTTCAGGAACGTTATGGGAATCCAATAAATTTGTTTTGTTTTATTAGCTCATGCGCAATATATCGTTACCGTGGCAAAACGCACGTAGCGAACGGCTAGCGCGACGATGAGTTCGATGAAATCTATAGCTAGGCAGGAACAGCTGATATCACGCATCGTCCGTTAGAGTACCTATTTCACCATCACAGAAGCAATAAAAAAAAAACTAAATGTTATGTAACACATAGGCCTACAAAAATCTAATCTTGGACTTTTACATTACAGGCTAATGCTCCAATGATGGAGAGCCTAAAGGGTTTTAACGTCCAAAAAGTTAGTCGTTTCTTAGGGAGAAGAACCGGCAATAATCTCCATGGTTGCTCTTTTAAAAATATATTGGTTTTAGAATATTATTGTGTAATATACTCTATGTATCTATATATATATGTGTTTGTTAAATTAAAGATACGGTATAGACTTGAAGAGGTTTAAGTCTACCGTATCTTTTATTTGAGCCTCCTTTCCTAATACAAACTGTTAAGTCAACTAGCAAAGTTTAGTAATCTAGCCTTTTGGCCTTTAATTTAGATAACTACGGCCTATCTCTGAAACATTGACCTTTCCAGCAAAGGTCACTATGAGGAAATTCGACTCAAAAATTATATCGAACGTAGTGATTAAACATAGACAGTAAAAACATCGTGCTCTTGATTTGATTGATGTCTTGGGCGTACCGAAGGGTTAAGCCAGCCCCCGGCGGAACTATCGGGGCGGAAACTTGACATTGAATCAAGAAAATTAATGGACGTAAGAGTTGACTTGAAAAACATTTTTCTGAAGGTTATTTCGTTACCTCGAATAACGTTAGAAGCTGTAATATAGTAGTAGCTAGCATTGTTATCACGAACGTGATAACGGCGGGTATGTGTGTGATAACGTGTATGGTTATATATATATATATAGTATGGTGAAGAGTAGGCAGACCGAAGAGAAGGTGGGCTGACGACATATAAGATACAGCAGGAAACGATTGGCAGTATATTGCAAATGACAGGGACAAATGGAAGAAACTGGAGGAGGCCTTCACCCGTGGAGGGGCCCATATCCCAAATAACATATTAACTTAGATTAAGAAAACTAAAACTACTAACAACGAACCAAAATATTATTTAACGTTATTTTAAGGGTAATGGGAACTAAAGGCTTTTTATTTTATTATTTTTTATAACATGTATCGGGCAGCTGAATTATCATTCATTAGCATTCAGGTCGACATTTGGCCATTGAAGTTGTGTATGGGACAGCTGATACGTGGTTGGTCCCATACAGAAAGATGTTCAATTTAATGGCCTGTACTCTGTACCCTTAAATATGACCACACCTTTATGTTACATGCTGTAGAATGATCTCTTAGTCATTTACGCTGTTGCTTAAATGCTGAACATACTATTAAATATCTAGAGCACATTTTAATACAAATTAACCAAAATTAGTATAATGTTTCAGTTCGTCCCAGGCGAACTGTCATTAGGTTTTTCCATCTGGATTTTTTCATTAGCAGCCACGGATTTGTGCCTGGTTGACATCAATAGGCTCGCCCCCTATTAAATGGGACTTAAACATAACTAGCGAAATGTGGGCGTACTATTAGGTACACCTCTGCCTAACTCCTCGGAAATAACAGGCGTCATGTTACGTTATTAACCAATTATCTTGTACCAATATACCCCAAAATTATTCACCCAACCATGTTTACATTTATATTCGAGAGCTAAGTTGATTTAATATAAACTTTAATCGCTAAACATTTCCATTAATTTGGCAAGCGAACAGCGTGTAACTCCCAATTGAATTATAATAACTGGGGCCGAAGTAAAACCAATTACCAAATGGGTATCGTTAATTAAATTTGTGAGGTTTAACATGAAGTCTCGTGTTTAAATTGTATCGCAGTAATTAGGCACATTAGGTTCGTAGAAACCTAATTCTGACATAGATGACAGATAATGATCTACGGAGTTTTGGTTGTAATCCGTTGGGAGTTTGCATTAATGCGTTTTGGTAAGTTTGGCTGAGAGTTGAATGCAGTATAATTTGGTAGAGTAGGTTACACTTACAGAGTAGGTTACATTTACCCGCGGCTGTACCACTCGTGGAGATTAAAAATTATCTCATGGGAATTTTCTACCGGCACAAAAAGTATCCTATGATGAATATTGTTCAGTGGTTCAGACATGAAATGGTCAAGATTGTAAGTTTTAAATATAAATAATGTGCATTCTGATCAAAGACACTCAAATATTTACGATAATCTTTTTGATTCTGATGTAGAACACAGCAAATCCAGTACCAAATATGAGGTTTGGATGCTAGTAGGGAATTTAATCATGACATTGCGGCTGAATTTGATGAATCTTGGTATCACGAAAGCGGAATGTGGCCTACCTATGACCCGAATAATCATTAGATTATTTTCCTACCTTGTCGTCCCTAGCCCCACTATGTAGGACTCCACCAGGCTATGTATGTCGTTCAGGTAGGTGATATTTAGGTCTGCCGGTTTGAAAACGAACCTACCTACTTATAACTACTATTGTAGACGAGACCAGCGAGTGTCCAAACGAAAATTACACTGAACCAAAAAAAAAAACACTAGACCCGAATTAATACAAGCAAAGGGTTCTACGGATTCTAATTACGAACGTGAACCTACATCGCGTGTTATTTTAAATCGTATACGACTGATATAAAGCTCAATTTCTCGTGCCAAGAACTAATTAAGTCTCTGCCGTGTTATAACTGGATTAAAATCTTAAATTTTCATTTTCAGAGCTTTGGAACGAAGCGTTGTAAAAATATTGAAGCGTTTTTCAACGAAAATATTGACTACTAGCTTATGCCCGCGGCTTCGCCCGCATGGAGTTCGATAATTGTCTCACAGGATCATACTACCAGGATAAAAAGTATTCTATATGTTAATCCAGGTTATAATCTATCTGTGTGCCAAATTTCATCCAAATCCGTTCAGTGGTTTTTGCGTGACAGAGTAACAAACATCTATTCATCCATCCATCCATCCATACAATATTAGCAAGAAGTAATATGAAACAGTGGCGTTGTATTTCCTGCACACCCCTATGCGGGAAAAACGTGTGAATTTGATAATTCGCTGAAGTTGGTTGGTAATTCTATTTACCAACGTAGTTATTCGCACAACTTAACGCCTAAAGGCTGGCCTATAATTAATTCAACAAAACGATTTACAATAATGAGTCTACGCCACTTGTTCCCCTTTGTGTTTTCTAATAATTTATGTACGTAAATAATCACTTAGGGTTGAACGGGTACAAATCAATGGCGGAAAGCCCCGTAGTCGGGTGACGTTGCATGCATAAAATAGTTCGGTCAAGGCAAGGTTGGTAGGTAATTGTAGAGGAACCCCATGAAGACTGTTACGTACTATAATCTACATCTATATAAAAGGTTACTTTTCATGGACTATCTTTAAGGTCGGGTGAGACAGATTACACGCTTTTACTCAAAGGAATTCTTTTCAGTAATGTAAGTTGAAAGTGGTTTAGATTAAACACAGTTCGCCCAAGGATCTAAAACACGTGACGCGGGTTCGCGTGTATACAAGCTCTTTGAAAGAATTGTTTTAATAAAGTGGATATGTTACTAATATTTTATCATCTTGAGATGTTGGTAAAGATAATTATAATGTTAGCACTTCTTTCGGCTGGTCACGGATTTAATTAGCAATTATTGGGAGAATTTTTGGTCTTTTGTCTCTTGTATAATTTTTATTTTTTTGGAAGCGGCAGCTACATTACAGGTGATTATGGTTTCTGTTAATTTTACTTTTACTCGTGTGGGACTAGGGGAAGAGTGTGTGTGTAAAAGGGGATATTTATTTAAACTTCATGTACAATAGTGGTACATAGGCGGACTTAATGCTATTCTCTACCAGTCAACCTTTGGGTTAAATAAGAAAACGCTGTGGTAGGGTACAAAAGAATATATCTAAAAAAATAATTTATATAAGTACATATAGTTATACTAATACACATAATACATATACAATAAACAAATAAATATTTAATATTGATATGACTAGACAGGCTGGACTACTTCTTTACGTGTCGATGAACTCAAATTTTGTTAGACCATTATGTAGCCACCTGCACAGCTCTATCATTTGCTTCGATTCAAACTCAAACTCAAAGCATTTATTTCAATTAGACCTTAGCAGGCACTTTTGAAAGTCAGAAAAACAAAGATTAAATCTTGAAAGGTGCAAGTGGTTGTGCAGGATGGGCAGGACAGGAGGTGGACCGTATCCTGCAGAGGGACTCCACACTGGCAATCTGTTTGGGATGGGTCGAGGATACCCCATTTGGTCAGATTACATCTACAGTAGCCAATCGCAATCGGTTAAAAGATTTCCAGATTGTCCACTGCAGTACGTATCCGGGCCGCAGGTGTTCTTGTGGGTGATGAATGATGAAATGTCGAGGGATGGGATGTTTTTTCTCCACAGTTCGCATCTCTCGTCTGACGCACCGTCTTCTAGGGAGGTCGTATATCTAAAAAAGCTTTTGTGAAGATGGTAGTTGATGCCCGTACAGGGGGCGGTTGTCTTGTTCCAGTTTCCCGTTTTCGATGCGACTTGCTATTTCGGGGCATACATCTGGTGGTGCTATACCTGCCAGTTGATACAACATCGCAAGAATCAAAGGTATTAAGCACCCCGTTACGTAAGTATCGTTTAGCGCTATGTCAACCTCTTTAGTGTGGGCGGATCGATGCCACACTGGGCATGCGAACTCCCCAGCAGAAAAAGAAAGACATAGGCTGGTAGGGTGTGTGCTAGGGTTGCGGGACTGTTCGAAAGAGATACCGCGGCCCTGGAACACAAATGGCAAAAAAAGGAACATGGATGGGTTTTAGTCAGTAGAAGTCCGACACTCCCTCCTGCTGAGCCCAGAGCGGGAGGAGTTATTTAATAATAATAAATCAATTTATTGACACACACAAGTTAGGATCGAACAAACAGAAACAATGATAATTAACAGAGTGCATAAGTAGAAGTAACCGTGGGCCCCAAACTAGGCACAGCCTGTATCTTGGTGGCCCAATATAGACAGAAAATGCAGAATGAATTAATGACCGTTTAGCAAGACACAGCACACCAAGACACAAATGGCAATTAATTATGAAAATAGGAATTAAAATAATTCAGAAATAAAAAATAATACTAATATTTGATGATGACCCATCCGAAAAAAAAAGAAATGGCTGGTAGTGTGGAGAACCTGTGGTGATGCTCCTTAGCTGGTATAAGAAGAATATTATATCTAGTCCCGACTTTCTGTTTTATTTTCCGGCAGTGAAACATGTATGCCAGGGATCTGTCTAGCTAGGGTGATACCCAGGTAACGAGGTCCGGAGCAATGCTCTATGTCAACGCCATGCCACGATATGCTGAGATCGATATTTGACTGACGGATGCAAAGGTGGAAAACACAGGACTGGCTCTTGGATGGATTTGGCCGTACGGCATTTTCTGCTTAGAACTATTCGAGCGATTCCAGAGCTGTCGTCAGTTTTTCATTAGCTTCTTCGAAAGTAGGGGTCTGGGCGGCTAGAGCAAGATCGTTTGCATATAAAAGCGTTCTGTTTGTGGAGAGCATGGTTGGTCGTTTGTATAGATGTTAAATAGGGTTGGAGCTAACACGCTACCTTGAGGGAGTTGGGGGAGCCCAGTTTTCTGACATAACCACCTGCTTTTGCTGTTACCAAGATGGACTTGAAAGCGACGGTTATTCAGGATAGCCCTAAGAATGCATACGAAACCTGAATCCTTGGTGGGTTCACTGACTTTTAGTCGAAGGCGCTTACTCTCTCTAAAATAGGCTGCCGAAAGATCAACGAATACAACACCTGTGACATTGTTCGCCTCAAACCCATCTTCGATGAATTGCGTCAGTTTGAAGGTCTGAGGTGGTTACTGAGATGACGGTAATAGAAAATTATGGAAGAAGAATACATGCTGCGCTGACTCAAAAAAAATGGGATAAGGACACGAGAACGATGACAATGCATCATGCACGCCTATCTCCATCTGTTTTTCCAATACCTTCTCTCTACAATAAACTATTACATTTTTTGCAAAATGTTACAGACTATCTGGAAGTCATGCCCAACTTCTCGAGTTTCACACAATCCCAAATTCCCAATAGATATGGCGATTGACCGATATTGGTCTTAAGGTGGATGCGCAAGGGTAGCCCGCGAAATTTAAATTTTCTTACGTTTATTGCAATTTGCAGGTCAGTGTCAGGTTGAATGTTGATGAAAATATGAATCGCACCAGTAACACTTATGGAGTTACAGAATTATAATCATTCAAATCATCAGTACAACCCTCCAAGTTCATATAATCTCAAAGAGTGACTTTTTCATGAAATAGCTATTGAATGTGATTATATGAACTTGTAGAGCTATATTGATGATTTGAATGATTATAATTCTGTAACTCCATACGTGTTACTGGCGCGATTCATATTTTCATCAACATACAACCAGGGGCCTTAGTCTGCTATTGCAATAGTGTGAGAATGGTCTATCATTGATTTAATAAGGCCCCTAGGCCACGGCGTATTGAAGCGCGTTCGAAACTCGTTTGACGTGCGTACAAAGGGTAATTCGTCTGCGCGGGGCCTTATTAAATCAATGATAGACCATTCTGACACTATTGCAATAGCAGACTAAGGCCCCTGACACTGACCTGCAAATTGCAATAAACGTAAGAAAATTTAAATTTCGCGGGCTACCCTTGCGCATCCACCTTAACGTGATTCTAATTGCTTCCGATATAGCAGCTATTGAACATTAATATACAAAGTGTAAACAGAACCTTCACGAAGCCGCCAACCAAGCATTCTGTACATCAAACCAAGTAACTCTAAGCAAAAATTATTCCTGGGACTTTTTTGGGGTGAAAAATCACAAGTACAACACAACTCAACGCGTCACCACACCACTACACCACCGCACTATAATGCACACAACATATTGTGCTGATGGATGCATTGAATAGTACGACGTACAAGAAAAAGGTTTATAAAAAAAGAAATTGTTGGAACTTTGACTCGGGATATGGTCCAAAACAAAAAAAATATCTCGATGTCGTAGAGAACAAGTGTATTCCGGCTTCGTTAAGGGTAAGTTTACACCCATTAGATAGTGAAAAACACAACGATTGAAAATCAAAAAATAACATGACTTCAGCATCGACTCGGTGGAGACATCCACCACTTGCGAAAATCGACATACACTGTAGTCGTCTTTACCATTTCTTCGTCATTTAAAGTGGTACAAAATAAACAATATGGATCAGTTTCAACACTTTCACTGTTCATATGATACGAGTAATGATTTTTCCATTTAAAATACTCTGCATATTTTTCCGGGTCATTCATCAACTCATACATTTTTCTGGCTAGTTTCTTAGTATTTAATCGATCAGCATCCAGGTAAATACCATCCGGCATAAATCTGTAAAAAGATATTCTCGACATAGCATAAACTTGCTCCATTTATTGTCAAGTAATAAATGCCCGCTCTGCCCCGTGATGGTCCTTTATAGTACTTTACTTTGGACAGACTGGTTAATAATTACTTTTTTTTAAAACTGTAAAGAAGCGCATCGTGGGGACACCGGTATGCTAAAGAACCAAAACTTTGATGATATTATCTGACGTTTACTTCCCTGCGCTGGGTCCACGTGCAGTTGAAATAAAGTCTACTCAATCTCACAGATTTCGCCTTAACGGTAAGAACATTTAGGCTGATTGCTCTGCTGGGCTGTGAAGAAGATAGGGAATCGTCTTGGTATGGACATGTAATGAGGAGGGACGAATCTCATGTAGCGTAACTGTTAGCATAAATAGCATAGCATAGTGTTTTAAACGCGATTCAATCAAAGATTAACCTAGCTCGATAGCTTCATTAATACTTACCTAGTATAATTAGCGCCACCATATACTATAGGCACAGCGTCGTTGTTCAACGCTCGGAATAATTTCTCAGTGACATAGTCCTCGTTAAAAGAGTTTTCAAACGATAAATAAAAGTGATAATTCAATTTGATTATTTTGTCGCAATCATCTTTACCATCTCGTGAACAACTTAGGGATCCACAGGCGCCCAATATATCTAAGTTTAACTCGAATTTTTGTAATTCTTCTTGTAATTTAGAAGCAAATACTTCTCTTCTACTTCTCGTATTGCAATTAGACACGAACCACACCGCGGCTTTGGTTTTCATCTTAAGCTGTTGTTTAAAATTGTCACTTGCTGCATCCATATCTTCCAATTTTATCCAATGCATTTCTTTATTTGGTCCAATTATAGCCTTGTTTTTATCTCTGATAGTTAAATAACCCCATCTTACTTCAGAATCTAATCTAAAAGTCCATGTCCAGTTGAAGTACTTGTTAAATTTTTTAGAGCACAGCGGATAATTATCTGAGGATTCTATACTAGCGAAAACATACTTCTGGTGCGGCGATCTTTTTACAGGTAATTTAGAAGTGTCATAAAAGACAAGTTCTGGCCCTGCGAATGCTATGACGTCAAATTTCGTAATATCGTTATCGAGGTATGAGCGGTTTGCAGTCACTATACAGTTTGTGTAAGGACATTTTCGTTCAATAAATCCATACTGTCCCTTGCCCATATACACGAAAGGAACATTTAGCGGTGACGTCCATTGTAAAATATATTTTAAGTCCACATTGTTTTGAGAAACATTTTTAATCACTTCACTTTTTTCAAACGTCCGGTCACTTATTAATCTGCCACTGTTTGAAAGTGTTTCATTACTACTCGTTTTCGCCATTATCAATGTTAAGATTAAAAATATCGTTTTTTTTGCACACAAGGCCCTCATTATTATTTCGAATTGTTGCACCTATGAAACAGGAGTGTGTGAGTCTAGAGCCAGTGAAATGAGACACTGACAATGTGCTACATTAAAATCACTATAGATTACACTCACTGAAACAATCACATACACCATATTATGGTGTATGAATGCATTTCGAATGTGTGTAATAAATAACCAATTTATTTGCAATTTTACAACGTTTGTTTTTTATGTTTTTACATAATTTCAACTCCGAGCACAGTAGTAGAATTATAACATATTTTTTCCTAACTACAACTGTGCTCCAAGCTTGCTATTAGTCAATTTATACTCAATTCATACTCAATTATTTAAAAAAGTAAAGAAAACCTCTAAAAAAGAAAAAATAAGTTTTCAATTTATCATACTCAATTATAAAGGGTGTAACAAGAAGACCCAAAACGAAGCCGAAAGGCACTTGTTCTCCCCGTCATTGTGATTTTTTTTTTTTGTTCTAGACCATACCTGGGAACCTTCTAGTTACGGAGATATTGGGGGTCAAAGTTCCTTTTTCACAAGTTTTTTTGAGATACATGTTTTTGATCTAAGATTTCTACTTTAAACACCTCCATGACCCCGTACTACTTAATCCATCTATCAGCACAATCAGTTTTGAGTGCGTTACATTGAGGCCTATCGTAAAACGTGATTTTTCACCCCAAAAAAAAATTCGTTTCCCAGCAATAATTTTTGCGTAAAGCTACTTATTTTGATGTACATAATGCTTGGTTGACGGCTTCGTGAAGGGTCTTGTTACACCCTGTATAAAGTAAATTAAAAATTGAGTGAACAAAAAACAGAAAAGAAAAAAAAATTACGTTTAATCATCATCATCACGGTCTCTGCCTGCCTTTTCCCAAATATGTTGAGGTCGGCTTCCAGTCTGGAATGACTGCCTATCTGACCTCCACAACCCAGTTAGTACCGGGTAATACGATACCCTTTGGAATAGTATATTTCATTACAAGTGCGGAAAGGCTGTCATTGCAAAGAGTTCCGCCAAATGTCTACCCGAGCCGAGACGCAGCCGAAGGCGAGGGTTGACAGTCGGAACAAGTTGCAATCACGGTTCCGCAGGTGTACAGAACGACTATTTTTAATACAGTTGCGAAAAAATGAAGCGATTTATTAAAATAATAAAAACACAATAAACTCAACTAACATCATATACTATCTCATTTATTTCATATAAAAGTTATAGTACACATGTACATTGAAATTGGTACACTTTTTGTAACGACTTTTTGACTTTTCCGGTAAAATATTCTCCGAAGCATTTTGTGCAATTATACTGATCACCGGTGGTGTTAATTCAAAAAAAATAAGGTCGAAATTACTCATTTTGTGCAACAAACAACTAAACTCGCAAAGAAAATTTCTGGAAAATGGAGCCAACCGTAGAATATAAGCAGAGTATTTTTTTTTCTTCACCCATTTTGGTAGGCAAAGGAAACTATCCATACAGCTTAGTCTTCAGTAGATTTTTTTTATTGATATGAAATGAAAATGAAATTTAATGAGATGAAATGAAATGAAACCTTACCTAACTCGTTCAATTAAATCATTAAATCTGTTATGTTGCTGATAGTTTTATTTTATTCTATTAAAAATACTGGGATCGCTGAAGTAAAATCCTAATCCTTCCTAACTAATATTATAAATGCGAAAGTATGTTTGTTACCTTTTGGTCTTTGCTGAAAATCAGCGCTGAGGACTTACGGTCCGTCCGAAGCCACAGCATTTGGCTGAGCATCGACCATTTTTGCACGGATGGGACGCGCAGTTTCATTTATGTTTCACATAGTTATCTTGCCTTCATATTTATTGTAACGTTTTAAATTTAGTTTTGTACATGTACTGATGTGATGTGAATGTTTTTGTTTTGGGATCTCCTTATGTCAACGTTGTGTCAAAATGTCGCGTCGAAAGTGCTTGTCTATGGTGTCACCAAAGCCAAAGACATGCACTTTCTAGGGTTCTCTATGGTGTGACCATAGGGGATCTCAAGACAGAATCGTAGATGTAGAATAGTATTCTCTGCGAAGGTAATATTAGATTTCATTTTATTTGTTTTTTGCTTTGACGTTCTTTTTCAATTTTTTTTATGGTTATGTTTTATTATTGCGCGTTTCTAGTCGGTGCAAAATAAATGATTTTTCTTTCTTTCTTTCTTACCTTGCAGCTCCTAAACCACTGAACCGATTATCCTGAAATTTTGCATATCTGTTGTCAGGTGTACAGAAACGGACATAAAGTACCTTTCATGTCGAAAAAAGGTACTGTTCCCGAGGAAAACAACAATAACGTTCTCATGCTAATAGATGGCGCCACGTGTCCTTCGAATCATGATTGAATCATATTATTATAGAAACTTTTGTAGTGTGTTAAGAGTTTAATTGTCAAATTATAAACTGACGCGAGCGAAGCCGCTGGCAAAAACCAGGAACCTATGGATAGCAGTCACGATACCATCATCTGCCTAGCCTATTCCCAACTATGTTAGGGTTCCAGTGTCATCGGATGACCTCCACACCCAGTTTCTACTGGGTAATACAATAAAACCAGTGGTATCACCAAGATACCACTGGTTTTCAGAATTTTGGACCACTGACTACATTTAACGACTGTCAAAGATCTATAAATGACAGCTTGGACCAACGGCTTAACGTGCTTTCCGAGGCATGGAGTAAACTCGGTATGTAATGGGCGTTCCATCCACGGACTGACTTAAGCAGGGGCAGCTTAACCTGAAAATCAATCCGAGCCGCTATTATTTATAAGCTACAAGCTCCTCTAGGCAGGCACGGCATATTAAAGACAAGGCAGTGACGATATATTACTAGTTTTCTTCATTACATAGTATAAAACAAGTCGCTTCCCGCTGTCTGTCTGTCCCTATGTATGCTTAGATCTTTAAAACTACGCAACGGATTTTGATGGGGTTTTTTTTAAATAGATAGAGTGATTCCAGAGGAAGATTTTTAAGCATAACATTACACACGTGTGAAGCCGGGGCGGGTCGCTAGTATATTATAAGTACTTTTGAAACTCTCTTGCAACTTTTGGAAGCACTTCGCTAAATGCCTTATTCTCATACTTGCACATACCAGTTGCTAAGTAGGTAAATACTTATCAGCTATAGCACAAAGTATAAATATTTATAGTTGGAAGGTAAAACAAACATTCCTTTACAAAGAAATATTCAAATACTACGTAGATTTTTTTTTGTATAACAGCTTTTTGATTGACAATACGCTGGACGGAACAAAGTTACGACCATTTTTGTTTATTCAATGTTGTATGAAGCCCACGTATACAAACACTTGACGTAAAACAGACATTTTTACGGGCACCGTACCGCTCCATAAGCGTCACTCATCTTGTTACGTGACTCAAGTTGTGGCAGCCCGAAAGTAAACGAAATCCTACGGAGTGAGCCGGTAACTTTTTATTTACGTATGAATTATAAATGGAAGCAAAACACCTTCATATTCACTGGGGTTTATTAGAGGTTGGCGGGTATTATGGGGTATTATTATAGTATACTTATGGTAAATTATTATGTTGGGTATATTTACTTTTTCGCTTATGCGTCTTTTGGGAATCTCGCTATGCCTTCCATTTCATATAATACTTTTGTATGGGGAAAGCCTTCACAGGTGTTTAAACCCCGTATTGTAAATCTTGTAAACATGTTCGTCCTTGCTATCGAACTTGAAACCTTATAAATGCGTCACGTGTACCGATATATTTCTTTAAACCAAAACAATACGATGAATTGACCTAGTTTTGTGAGTTTTCACATTTCCGGAGTTCGGAGGCTGTTTCAGATGTTTCAATCTGCACTGTGATCTCTCGGGAAAGAATTTCAATGTTGAAAAGCGACTACGTTTGACGGTGACGATGGCACCTGGATAATGAATAGCTGCATAGGCTGAATTTCTAGTCGTAAGACTCAAAACCGCCTTTTGAAAACGACTAAGTAACAGTGCTGTTTGTCTGGTTCATGTACTGGCGAAACATTCACATAAAAACATTGTTCTCTGATTGAATTTTTTGACGTCGCGGCGTCGATGGACGCAAAGAAGTAGGTTATTGTTTGATATGGACTTCAACTAAGAGAAGAAAGAGAGAGAGAGAAATAGAAATAGAGATTTCTATATGTTTAATGCAGAATTTAGTCTCTTTAGTTACGAGTATTCATGCTTATTTATGCCAAGCCACTGCCCCCTAAGTTACAGGCCTAGCCTAGGTTAGGGGACAGGGTTGGAACATAGTATTCTACTCATCTATCAATGCTAAATTATGAACTTCAATCTGTATACAGTGCAATGTATCTGAACTTAGTGGTTATAAATGATTTATTAAACTGATATTGGTTCATCTCATCCACAAAGCTAGTCCAATTTCAATGCTAATAGCAACACAAACACAATTCTCACATACAATTCAAGTCACAGTATACACGGTCCAATTACGTTGGGCAATCCACTTCCTAGTTCCAGTCACATAAGATATTCGAGACAGGGTCGACCGCAAGGGATTAGCGGCTGTGTTGGCTCTGTTACATTAGATTAGAAATTAGCCGATGTTGGCAGGTTCGTAAGGTCCATTATTCCGTCCTTCTAATTAGGTAGCGTGGTTAGTCATGAAAAGTTTTAAGTTTAAATGTTTGAAAAGTCTTGTTTGCACAGAAGACGAGAATCGTGGCTCGATGGAAATAAATAATTTGATCTCATGATACAAATGTATTGTTTAATGCAATAGAGAGATTTCATTTTCTATTCTTATTTTCACTGATTTGTGTCTAGAATCGTGAATTTCACACAAGGGTTCCTTATTAGTAAGAAAAGATACTTAAAAAGTCACCTCCTAAAGTGGTGAAATAGGGGATGAAAATGATTTGTGTTTGGAAGGTCGTTATTTCTGCTGTGTAAACCTACCATGGGCTTGTCTCACGATGAAATATTATTTGTAAACTTATTGTCATAAAGACATTAAATATTATGGCAATAACAAAGAGAAACCACTCGCAATCCTTGCAAATGTTGTTGGGGAAAATGGTTCCCAGCGCTGAAATATGATTTAGTACAGGAAAAAACTTTTTCTTCGTTCCGTTCATAAAAAAAAAATTTAGTAGCAGATCCACTAAAGCTACCAGAAAAAAGAAAAAGCAAATCACATTTGAAATGCAAAGTAGAAAAAAAGAATAATGGTACAATAGTAAAATACAGTAATGGTAATGAATACCGAAGTACTGTTGAAACAAAAAAAAAACTCGCTCCAATTTGAATCGTCATAATTGTATAAAGGAGGTGTTTTTTTTTCGGCCAAAACATGTACCGAGGTACAAATTACTATTTAAACTCTTTCCAATATACTGTGTTATTAGCAATATTTTAAATCCTTCAATATTCAATAGGTTAAGAAATAAAAGAATATGAAAAAACACTACCTCGAATCGTAACTGCGTTCAAAGAAACGTTCTTAACAGCGCTGACGGCTGTCAAACTATTCCATCTGTCAAAATATTGAACTCTTTCGAGATCGGTCGTCTGACAAGGGCTAGAACGTAAGTTTTCTCTGTCTACGGGCTAGAATAATCGAATGACAATATTGACAACGACAACAACAAAAGGAATAAAATAGTAAATTATCGACCTTGGAGCCCTGTCTTTTGGCTAGTAGCTAACCAAACGCAAAAAATAATCTGAAATGTGAAATAAATGTATTTTTTAAATTCTTGATCCCATAATATTTCACAAAAAAGTGTGCCGGGGAAAAATAACCTATCTTTAATACAAAACTAAATTCTAAATAGCATATTTTTAGGTTTTCATACGTGTATAAAATGAAGTAACGAAACGCATCATCGGAGAAATGAATCACGAGATTGCCAGATTAAAATTCTTGGGTTGCAAGTTTTAGCATCTTTGATCGACAATTTCAGGTGGTACAAATGCATGAATAAATCCAATATATTTTTTTTCAGAATCTGCGGTTTTTTTCCTATAACTTCGTACCTTTATTGTTAAGGTACATTGTTGGGCCACAATTGTATGGGGGAAAAAACACCTCCTTTGTTATTTATAAAGCGACATTACAGTAGATGGGTAGGTATATGAAAACGATAAAATAATTGTAAAAGCGATTAGGCAGATACATCAGCTCCATTACCTACCAAGCTTTAGGTAGGTACTGAATACAAGACTATCCCGACGGGTAAATGTTTTTATTCATAACTAGCTGTTGCCCGCGGCTTCGCTTGCGGTTTGGCCGGAAATTACCTCACGGGCACGTTAGGCTATATAGGATCTATCTATTCATACACGAAATCTCTTAAGGGGTCATTGTACTCATCACTATGAACAACTTTTACTACGGGACCAACCTCGTAATCGCGAAAAAAAAACAGCTGTTCCCTACAATATGATCGCGTTAACTCGTCAAAATGTAGTGAAGAGCTGATTTTTTTTCGCGATTTCGGGGTTGGTCCCATAGTAAAAGTTGTTCATAATGATGAGTCCCCCGAGTCCGTAGTCCAGTGAGTATGACCCCTTAAGAGATTTCGTGTATGAATAGATAGACCTTATATATTAGCCTATGGCATTCGGGGATAAAGTAGCTTCCTATTAGTGAAAGAATTTTCAAAATCAGTTTAGTAGATCCAGAGATTACCCCCTACAACACAAACCCATAAACGTTACTTCTTTATAATATTAGTGTAGAAGTATAGACTAGCACCTCGCCCGCGACTTCGTCCGCTAAAAATGAGATAGCTCGGCTAATACGCACTAAATAAGTATAATACCTACATCACATATATCGACATCACATCACACACTCACGTCACACCTATCGTGTAGCTTTCTGCCAGTGAAAGAATTTTTGGAATTGGATCATTAGTTCGGTAGATTACCCCCTACATACAAACTTACCTCTTTAATATTAGTATATGTATAGAAGTATAGATAATTGTAGAACCGATTAGACAGATACATCAGCTCCATTACATTACCTACCAAGTTTTAGGTACTGAATACATTTGAACCCGCCCGACGACGACGGGTACGTAAATGTTGTATACCTAATTGTATATTTTCCTTCATTTTCGATATTGAAAAAATTTTGCTCGTAGAACAGAAGGCAGGTTATTAATATTTATTTTTTATTCATCGCGTTTAATAAATGTTTTAACATTCTGGTCGAATATTAGGTACGTACGTATTAGTGAATGAAACATCGCCTTTTCCCGCGGCTTCGCACGCGTGGAGGTTTACAATAGTCCCACGGGAACGTACTACTCATCCTATGCTTAGGATTAAACATATCCTATGTTGTCGTAGCTTGTATCTTGTAGCTTGCTCAAGGTGTAAACCAACCCTTCACGAAGCCGTCAACCAAGCATCACACTAAGCTACTAGCACAGTAGCACTAGCTGTACATCAAACTAAGTAAGTCTACGCAAAAATTATTGCGGAAATACGACATTTTTACTTTTTTTTAGGGTGAAAAATCACGTTTTATGGTAGGACTCAATGTAACGCACTCAAAACATTGTGCTGATGAATAGTAAACAGGTCATAGATAGAGGTATTTAATGTAAAGTTATATAGTTACACGTATAAAACACTGAAAAAGTTGAAACTTTGACATCCGATTTCCGTAACTAAAAGGTGGGACGTTTGACCTTTTAGTTAGGTATAATCCAGAACAAAAAAATATATATCGCAATGACATGACGAGGAGAACAAAATGCCTTTCGGCTTCTATGTGAGTTTTGTATTGTAATTACACCCATTATACATATTACTTGCAACCTTTTGGAGAAAAATATTTAGATTTTTATGTAAAGTTTAGATTGATTTGGCAGGCGCTTCTCTATTTTCCTACCAGGGGGGTCCATATGACGTCTTAAATCAGAAGTATTTCCAGTGTGGGAAACAGACAGAGCTATACAGGTCGTCTAGCGCCATCTCTTTCCCACACTGGAATTACTCCTGCTTTAAGACGTCATGGTAGGTCATCTGGTTATTAGTCTGGAACTCACCCAACCTAACTTTTGATTTTTGTTTCTCTTACACGCAAAAACCACTAAACGAATTTGGATGAAATTTAGCACACAGATAGTTTATAACCTGAATGAACACATGGGATACTTTTTATCCCGGTAGTATGATCCCGTGGGACAATTATCGTACTCCACGTGGGTAAAGCCGCGGACATAAGTTAGTTTATTTATAAAAGCATAGTTTCTCTACTTTGCAATTGAATCATGTCAAAGGCAGAGTTTTCCAACAAGCTCATACATTTTGGCCACCTACGTCCAATGCCTGTTGAATTCTGTATGAACCCTACCTACACTCGATTTGTGTTATTATCATATTTGTATGCTGGTGCGAACGCTGTTCTGGCAGCAGAAATATAAAACGAAAAGAGGTGTCGTTATGTTCTGAATCCGTATTATGTAAAACTAAAGAAAAGGTGGAATTTTTACATCTGTGTCAATTGGAGTAAAAAATCAATGCTTATTCAAGTAAAGAACATTGGCAGGTTTCCACGTATTCTGGGTACTGCAATGGGGGCTATCGCTTATGAATTCACTGCTAGAGGCGCTAGTGTAGCGCGCGGGCACCGAAATGTCAGATGTCATAGATTGTTCGCGCGTTGCGTGCGTGTTTTAACACGTATTTTTACAAATATTCACGATTGTGGTCTAGATTGAGCCATTCCTGATTAATGATGACTTGAAGATTTCAGATCAGAAGATTTTCAGTACTTGGAGGTAAAATGATTATTAAATGTTTCATGCTTGCTAATTTAAGGGAGAATAATGTAAATATATGAACCTGAAATTTATACTACCTATGTTTTTATACTTAATAAAATAAACTTTTTATGAAGTTATTGGCACTATACATATAGAATAAAATAGAATTATTGATAGGACCTTAATCGACAGTGGCGCCATCTGGTGAGCTCAAAAACGATAGCCCTTATTGTAGTGGAAAGAATTAATATAAAAGGTAAAACCGGTACAGTTTTTAAAATTCTGGTTTTCGGTAGAACATTCTTGTCGAAGTTTGGATCCCTTCTACCATCAAATCATAAATTATAACCACCTTATAAAATTCCTACTGCTATCTCACAGGCCTTCTCCCTGCGAAAGACTGGGTCATAATCCATCTAGCGGACTGGGTGTCACATGTCTTCCAAGGTTTGGTTTTAGGACATGGCGGTTTCTCGATGATGTTTCATACTTCTACCAAACCGTTTCTGTAATCCTTTAATCAAATAAATCAGCGTCGTTTTAAAGTAGGTGTACGAACAACTCAAGGTTGCTCCTATCTCTAAGATATATTGCCGTAACTTAAGTTTAGGACAGACTCCGCAGAGCTTAAAACAACGTTGATTAAAATGCATATTAGGTGCGCACTAAACTATGCTTTTGTTTAATTTTCAACAATGAGTACCTGACCTAATTCCACCTACAATGTTGAACCTATTTGCAGTACCAACGCTCCATTAAGTTTTATACTTGGGTGGCGAGATTGTACCTACTAAAACTAAGTATATTCTTTAGTAATGTATTGTAGGAAATAAAATGGGAAGCTAGTTTATGTTAGAGAGCCAGTCTGACCCCTTTGCTCCAGTTACGCAGATACGTGGGTAATCACGAATACGTTGAACCTAGGTGACGTCATACAATGACGCGAACAAGGAATCCGTGAACGTATTGTGAATGTTTGATCAAATGCTCAATCTTATCTACGGTTGAAGTGTTGGGGTCCTCGCTCGTTTGGAGCCAAGTTGGCTACTACCATCTATTTTGGTTTTAAATCGAGTTTCTTACCTGAGAACCCTTTCGCAATCAGATCTGAGGATTTGAAGCGTTAAAGGTGGTATTTATATACTATGTAGGAAAGCCCCACCTTTGCAAATTAATTTAACTACAGAATGAGCATACAGATTGTCCTGCCTGGTTTAAAGATTTCTTGCATAAAATCTTCCACGAATAAAGAAAAACAGACATGGTTAGGTACTAGATCTGAAAGCCTCTCACTGAAAGATAAAATCAACCATTCATCAATCAAGCTCACTATAATATATTTTGCCACTAGGCATAACACTCCCAAAAAAAGGAAAGTAACAATGCCAGTATTCGTAACTCTAGTAATCATTCATAAATACTCGTATATTTAAGTCAGTATTAACTAAAATATACGAGTATTTATCGAAGCTAAAAAGCTAGAAGCGATGTAAGCCGTTAATGATCGATCTGTGTCTGCAAAATTAGACACAAGCCCACAAGCCGGTAACCTCGCGTCAAAACACCCACGTTCAAGGTGACTCCGTTTTAATTTAAAACCGTTTGAGCTTTGACATTTTACCACTAACGAACCCTAAACGTGCTCTGTCAATTTTATTGCTGGAGCAAACGTTATACTAAAAGTTCTTTGATTTTGAAATTTGTTGGCAAAGCAGTTTGTTTGTTGAAATATTATTTTGATAGATTTGAAGGTGTATTCCCGTTGACCCCACCGCCCTTGGCCCCACTGGTGGGGTCAGCGGATCTAAAAGGGGCCCTAGCACGAACGCGCAACGTAAACGTAACTTTTAATCGAAAGGTTATTTTTATCTAAAGTACAACTATCCTATTTAATTTTGGGTTAAGTTTTTACGACAAGATAATCAAAATTACCCTCAGAATAGAAATATTCCGTGGTATCTCACTCATGGATAGGCCTGTATGAGGTAAATGTTATGGGTGAAACGAGTTTTTTTTTTAAATACCAAGAAGATTTACGTTACATTTTTCTCCACGCGATTGTACTAGGCTCACAGTTTTATTGCTAGAGCAAACCTTCAACTAAAAGCAAGATTTTCAAAAACTATTGACGAAGCACTCTGTTTTTGGTTGGAATATTATTTTGCTATTTGAGTTGTTTTAAACCATAAACAAGTTTGAAAGGTTTCGTCGAATTCACAAAGGTTGGTCGCCTCAATGTTATAATTAAAATGAAACTTTTTTTTTTCTGAATTTATTGAACAATTTATTTGTTTAAACTGCATGATAAGCAGTGTTACACTGGTAAATTGACTTAATGCCACAAGGCTTTCTAGCTGTTAACGTTTGTGTTAAATAGGACAACAATGTGATAGGCTGCAAAATAATAAATAAAAAACCATTTTGAAAAAAAAATACAACTATCCATACTTCCTTATTCATACTAATATTATAAACGCGAAAGTAAGTTTGTTTGTTTGTTAACTTTCACACCTAAAACACTGAACCGATTTTCACTGATCCGAAATTTTGCATACACGGAAACGGACATGGGTACCTTTCACCCCGAGAAAAGTACTGTTCCCAAGGAAAACAACATAACGTTCTTATGATAATAGCCTTTCGAATGATGATTGAATTAAATTACTGTCAATGAATTGATTGTCAAATTCTAGGTTTACGCGAGCGAAGCCGCGGGCAAAAGTTAATGCATAATAAATACAAAATATATGTAGTATATGTAGGTAGGTTCCTATATTATGTTATGTAGTTGAAGGTACTATAAAATAAATCAGTGTTCAACCGACATACGTGTGTTTCACTATATGGTGACAGCGGTTTTCAATAATATTCGTTATTGGTGGTCTATTTCTACTTAATTCGATTAAAATCGACTTGTATTTGTGTAGAAAGTGATAAATAATAGCTGAGAAATATGGAACACGCGCGTCCTCCAGCCGAACTGGTTTTAGAAGGCGGCCCCGCCACGCGGTCTGACGCGTGGCGCAGGTGGAAAAAGTTGTTTGACGTATTTCTAAAAGCCTCTGGAGTGAGCAAGGAGCCCAAGGAAGTACAGGCTTCTCTGTTGGTGAACCTCGTTGGACCAGCGGGTTACGAGATTTTCACTACTTTTACCTATAGTGAGGGCGAAAGTGAAGATGATATTGGCTCTCTGTTAAAAAAGTTTGATGTTCATTTCGGTACAAAACCGAATATTACTGTGTCGCGGTACAAGTTCTTCACACGTAGCCAGGAAGAAGGAGAAAATGTAGATCAGTATGTGACAGCATTACGAGTGCTGAGTCAGTCTTGCGAATTCGGCGTTCTTCATGACAGTCTGATCCGAGATAAGATCGTGTGCGGGATAACAAGCAACAAAGTAAGAGATCGTCTACTGCGTACAGATGAGTTGACTTTGGCAAGGGCTATACAAATCTGTCAGGCGGCAGAAATGTCGCAAGAGGAAAGTCGATGCATCGACGGCGCCTCAGAAGAGATGCAGGTGAACGCGGTGTGGGGTCAAGCCGGGAGCTTGAACGCGCGAGGCGGCTCGCGGCGTTCCACCGGTAAGCGAGGAGCGCGGCAGCGCGGTGGCGGCGCCGGCGGCGGCGCTAGGGCGCCCCCAGTGCGGCCTGGCGGCGGAGGTCGCACGCCCTGCGGCACCTGCGGCAGCGGCCGGTGCCCCGGCGACGAGCGTTGTGCGGCGAGAAGTGCGATATGTTTTGTGTGTGATAAAAAAGGTCATTTTTCTATGGTGTGTCCACAAAAAGAGCAACAAAACAAAAAGGTGTATGATTTATGTACGCGATCGGAAGTTAGTAATGATTCAAGTGACGAGTTATTCTACGTGAATACCGTGGATGAGGACAAAAAACTGAGTAAGTCTCATAAAGAATGGATTGAATATGTGAAATGTAACGGCAAAAAATTAGTGCTAAAAATAGATACCGGTTCAATGCTTAACGTTATCTCAAAAGCTGAATATTCGAGGTTAGGTTTATCAATGAAAAATCTGAAACCATTTACAAAGCGCGTTCATTCATTTACTGGGAACCGATTACCTATTGTTGGCACTGACAAGATTTGTATTATTTATAATAGTAAGAGTTATGTGTTGCCATTTGTAGTAGCGGATATGAATTGTCAAAATGTGCTTGGCCTAGAAGGAAGTATATTGTTAAAATTGGTTAAGTGTGTAAATGAAATAAACATTAAAGAGTATTCTGAATTGTTTGAAGGACTCAAGATTAGCCTCTTCAGTAGACCAACCCAACCATGATCAGTCCCATGTATCAGAAGAAAGGAAATATAGACGACGGGAGATAACACCAAAGTTTGAGGAACAACTTGGTGAAGGTGAATCGTCTTCGCCGCCTGGAGACAGTGACAGTCCTCGGGACGATGCTTTTCCTGTAGTTCAAGGTGGTCCAACCACTCGGTCCAAGGCTCGAATGCTGACGTCAATAGGTTATAACTTATTGTTTGGGACAAACAATGGAGATAATGAGTCAATTGAATAACTAAAAAAAAAAAAAAAAAAACTTACTAATGAACCTGTAGTTTGTTATGATATGTATAATTGTAAGTGTAGGCACTATTAGTATTGTAATACAACCTATGTTTCCCTAGCCGGACACCACTAACCAGCTTAGTACATTAATTATTTGTGTTCTTACCATGATTTTATTGTCAACAAGCTCTAATAGCCGATTCTTTAGAAGTTTGACACCCAAGTACATCATCAAGCCATGTTATGTAAGTGAGTAGGCAGTGCATTATGCCGATTAATTTTAATAACTCTGTTCACTGCTCTTTTTATTTTTTTTATTTTGGAAAGGGGAAAGATGTAGTATATGTAGGTAGGTTCCTATATTATGTTATGTAGTTGAAGGTACTATAAAATAAATCAGTGTTCAACCGACATACGTGTGTTTCACTATAATATATAGAATAGAAAGTTTTTATTTCAGACCGGAGTCCATAGGGTTAGTAACAATTTTACTTAAGTTCTAGTGTTAGTACAGACACAGATGAATATATAAAATTAAAATTCAGCGTGGAGCCGCATCCACCTCCGCAACATCGGGGAATCCCACCGAATATATAGTTTTAGACACCATATACCTACTAATAAATACAAAATATTGTGTGTTCTGTGATTTACTTTTCATTGGTCTCGTTTTGATTAAATATTTAATAAAGTCATGTCAGTAGCCTATACATTGTTGTGATCGACAAGATTGATAAGAGTACCATTCACGACATCACAATGGAAATTGTGATATGAATAAAATTGTCGCCCATTATAACGGATTGATTTTCCGGGAAAAGGGGTTGGCGTGAAAATAGAATGATGAAACGGACGTTATATAGGTATTGATGGGTTCGCCTACGCCCATAACTGAATAAAAATATGAAAATGGCTCCAAAATATCACGGAAGGTAATATTCACCCTAATACGATTAAAAATGCTTGATATGCAGCTAAAACACATTTAAGGCAAATCGGAACAAAATAATAAAAGTCTTATTCCATTACTTAACTCCAACAAAACAAAAAATACAAGTAACTTGAATTGATTACACTGTCACAGTTATATAAATACAGGGTGTAACAGAACCCTTCACGAAGCCGTCAACCAAGCATTAGGTACATCAAGCTAAGAAACTTTACGCAAAAATAATTGCTGAGAAACTTTTTTTTGGGTTAAAAATCACGTTTTACGGTAGGACTATGTAACGCAATCGAAACACTGTGCTGATAGATGGATTGAATAGCACGGGAGTCGTGGAGGTGTCTACAGTAAGAACCTTACATTAAAACCATGTATTTAAAAAAAAACCTGTGAAAAAGTTGGCACTTTGACCCCCAATATCTCCGTAACTAGAAGGTTCCCAGGTATGGTCTAGAACAAAAAATGATCGCAATGACGGGGATAACAAGTGACTTTTGGCTTCGTTATGGGTCTTGTTACACCCTATATAACACATGCATTAGTACATAAGTTATTAAATAAAAATATACACTCTAAAATAACATTTACAAAAAAAGGACAAACAAAAACGTAGCACGAACTAACTACGGAAGAAAAAACATATTTTACGAAGGAGCAGAGCTGTATATGATGATCCTCAATGAACATGTAGGTCCTTTCATGGCCAGGATGGACCGGCATGGCATATTAATGCATGATAATGCGCGTCCCCGTCCGCCAGAATTGTACATGACTACCTTGAAGAGGTCGGTATCGAACTCATGCAGTCGCCAGCGCGAAGCCCGGACTTAAACCCCATCGAGCACGCCTGGGACGAGCTTCAAGATGCGTGAAAGGTCGATACCCCCCACCAATCACAATTCCCGAGCTCAAACAAGCACTGGTGGAGGAATGGGAAAGTATTCCTCAGCACCGGCTCCGAAATTTGGTGTACAGCATGCCTAATCGCCTGGAAGCTGTCAGAAGAGCTTGTGGAGGCAATACAAAGTATTAAATGAAGAAAGTGATGAAAAACAGCAAAAAAACAATCATAAAAAAAATGTAATCTTAAGAAAAATATGACTACTTTAGTTTTTTTTTAATTTAGAGATTAATATTGTGGGTGCAACTAAGTTTCATTTTATTTTTTATCTGTATAATTAAATTCTCAATTGAACAGTCTTCGTTTCATTAGGATGGTACTACGTAGTTCGGGAGATATTCGGGTTTATGTGACTGACCCGTTATTTTTGGAACCGAGTGTAGTTTTAAGATTACCTTTTATTTTTCATATTAAGTCAATGTACCTCATTCTTTTTGAGAAATAAATGTCTTAAACCGTATGTTCCCGTACCGATCCCCGAGGCCCCCGTCCCGCAGGACCCCGATTTTTTTTTTCTTATTCTTTACAAAACATTAACGCATGTAAGGTGCTACAGTTTAATATTTTAGCAGATCTTAGACTTAAAGGCAGTTTAAGTCTATTCGAGCGCCGTCGCTAGGAAATTTATCTTACAAGTCGCTAGGAGGAAGCCATTAAAGCATATCATAACATTCTAGTATATGAATGAGCGGATCGTGCCAGTAGCTCTAACATCAGCTTTAAAGTATAATAGGAAGTCGTGAAGCTATTTAATACGAAGCGTCAGAAAATATACGACATATTGAGGCCAACAAGTCCGTCCTTGAAGAAATGGTAAAACAAAAGATGAGACTGAAGACTGAAATGAAGACGTCTTTGAACTGAAAGACAAAGACATAATCTGATGTGACATGATCTGCCAACCCCCACTCCTTCTCTTACAGAGTAGTCCTGTCACCCAGAAATTAGATCATTATAAGATCACAAACTTTTGCATTTATAATATTCAATTAATATTCAGTATTATAAGTATTATAAGTGCGAAAGTGTGTGAGGATGGATGGATGTTTCTTACTTTTTTATGCAAAAACTACTGAACGGATTTGGATGAAATTTTGCATACAGATAGCTTATAACCTGGATTAACACATAGGGAACTTTTTGTCCCGGTAGTATAATCCCGTGGTACAATTATCGAACTCCACGCAATCGAAACCGTGGGAATGAGCTAGATCATGATATCTAGCTTTATGTGTTTATACTGAGCGGATCGTGCCGATAGTACGAGCTTTAAAATACAATAGGAAGTCAAGAAGCTATTTGATACGAAGGAACACATAAAATACACCAGATATTGAGGCCAACTTGTCCAACCTTAATTAGAAGCTAAGATAATGAAAGTCATCGAATTTATTACGGTAAGTAATTGTCATTGTATTTACGCGTTGTGTGGCTCACGGGAGAATAAATTAATGTTAAGTGTCACCAGGCTTTAGGCTTTACTCATTATAAATATACAATGGCGAGATGTGGAGCGTATTTCTCCAGAGACACACTCAAACAAATACACAGTTTTGTCATGGTGTTTTAGATAGTCTGAATAAATTGTCATCTTGCAAAGGACAGATAGGAAACCTAATGTATTTCGTCTTACCGCAGTTAGAAACCCACTGTTATAGGTAACAATACGGACGACGGTCAAAAAAGAAAATTTATCGACACGGTTGTGTTATTGATAGCTAAGTGCTGACTGAACCTTAATTCTATTTTCCTGACGTCATCTCAACCACTTTACGCGACATCACACCTTTAGATACGGTGGCCTTCTTCCATTATTTTTCAGAAAACTAAACTTGGACCAACTGCAGACCAAACAACTTTCAGTGACCTAATTCCTCGACGTAATTTTTATACCTATTAGACGGATTAAGTCAGTACAAAATATAGTTTTATTTCATCCATAAACATGTTGGCGTAGTTAATTCGACAAAAAAAATTTCGCGACTAAATGGGCCTATTTAACCCAACATCGCGTGAGAAATAAAAATCCGTCAAGGTGACTGAAGAAAAGTTTCACACAACTAATAGTGGGGTTGTAAATATACTTACATCATTACGATAGCAAGTTTCCAGGTTTTTAAAGCAGCAGGATCTTGGTGGTGAGCTGGTGGACACTGTAAAATGCACGTATCAGGACAGGAAGAACCCTTTTTAACACGCTTTTCTCGGTATGTATCTGTGGCGGAATCTAAGAATGTGATTTTCACCCCATCAAAACGTCGGATTGAATTGAAACTTCGAACGTTCGAACACCTATTCTATTTAGAATTCAAATACTCTAAGTACTTGTTCCAAAGGCTACACAGCCTGTTTATTTTATATCTGAAGCATCTTCAGTCGAAAAATTCCTAAGCTCATTTAATTTTCGATTTTTTATGATGATAATCTCTCGAAAGCAAAAAATCCGAGTCTACAAAATTAAGGATAATTTATCATTCGGCTAACGATGAAAATGGGAAAACTTTGTAGTGTTTCGAAACATAAGAATTTCCCTAAAAAGTCCATTAATTTCACCCGGGCCCATAAATTCAAGGGCGGCAGACAAACAGATAGCGAAAATTAGAATTTTATGTACCTTCAATATCGCGAAAACTTAACGAGAACTTTTCTATTTATTATGTAAGAGCAACACAAAGTTCCATTAGAGTTTGTTTTACAGATTAAAATTTATGCTAAGCCTTATTTTGTTCAGTGTTTTCGAGTAAAATCTTGTTGAAGAGTAGCTTGTTTTTGAAGTGAATTTATATGAAATTTTGAAGGTAGTTTGAATTTTGGCTGTAAACTTGATCTTTTAAGTCGAGAATTAGCTGTGTGTGCTGATTTATATTTTGAGTAAACAAATCATGTTGTGGGCTAATAATATACAATATTTCTGATAGGTACTTTAGCACTATTTTACTCAAATAAACAATATATAATAATTTTTTAACAGGAAATTTAAAATGAGTTTGTAGAAAGAAGGGTGTTCTTCAAATCAAATAAAAAACCGGCCATGTGCGAGTCAGACTCGCGCATGAAGGGTTCCGTACTAATTTCTAAAAAAAACACTTAAAACACAGCGCCATCTAGGTGCCACACTAAGCAACGAGGCTTGTGTCGTGGACACCAGATAGTTGATACTACTACATAGATACTTTTTGTTTGTAAATACATACTACTACTACTCTCTACTTGTTGTATGTTTTTAGTATTTGTTGTTAAAGCGGCAACAGAAATACTTCATCTTGGAAAATTTCAACTGTCTTGCTATCACGGTTCATGAGAAACAGTCACAGTGGAGTGGAGACAGAGTGGGATAGTGGAGTGTTAGTAATGGGGTCCCGTTCGGGTAAGGAACCCTAAAAAGGACTTTATGAGCGCTAGCTATAGCAAACAATTCTTTAAACGTCACAGGAAAGAGACAAACGTGAAAATAACAGCCCAACCGACGAAGATGAATGGAACGGAATAAAGTAAATGCGGGTCCCGGATAACTGGCTCTCCTGACCCAATTTGAACTACGTCTGTGACCCAGTGAAGACTTTCAACTATCTGCGCACACAACTTCAGCATTTCTTCTTTGATAATACCTTTATTTATTTCAGCGGATATTGAATGTTATTGGATGAACGGAGTTAGTAAAATTATCAAGGTTGGTCAGATATACTACAACAAAGATAACTAAGGACAAATTTCACCAATAACAGTTTCGTTGGTGATGTTCAAGAGCTGTCACGACAGCTATTGAGCGTAGTTCATTCATATGAAACCCCTAATAATGGCCCTTATTATTGTGTATTGATTTTTGAAAAGATTTATTATCAAACGCTTAGGGCGTGTGTACGTGTGGGAAAAACAATACAGTAAAAATATAATAATAATTAATTAAGGCTGAAAAGCCAAAATCACCGAAAACTGAAATAATATATTTCAATGACCTCAATAGGAATGATTCCTGAGTAAAAAATATGATTCTATTTAGTCCGTCAGTTAGATTATCGAAAAGTATTGGATACGTATTTTTGTTTTATCAAATCAATAAAAAATGACGAAGATAAAACGCATCAAATAATCGAAATGCGGGCTTGTGACGTCACTTTCCGGTAAAAAGTGTACCGAAATGTCACACGAGTTTTCGACGCACTGATCGTCTTTTTTTTGTTTACGTGAAAAAAGAATAAATACGTGTCCAACATTTTTTGGAAATCTATCTGACGGACTAATTAGATTTTTTTGGTCATCTACGCTATTCATTGTAACGATTTAAAATTTGTAAATTTCGCACTCCTGAGCCACAATATACAAGCGATTCTTAGTTTGTGGCTCGCCGATACAGGGTGAATTTTCCAAGTGAAGGAAGAGCGATGCATCATTAGATTTTTGAAAAACCGTTACTCCTAGTCAGGAAGAGAACCCATTGATTTTGGATAAAAACACACACTGTATTATGACACCATTCGATAGTGTCGCTAATAAGGACATACGGAAAACCTTAAGAAAAATGTAAAATTGTTTATGACACAACTGTTTTGTTTCTATTGATTAATAAAATTATTTTGATTTAGAATAAAAGAGTTGATTTTACATAAAAATAGAAACACCTGCATAGCTCAGTATTATAATATCTGTGGCTCAGTGTCATCGTGCCGTGGTATGGTACTATCAACTAAATCCTACTTTGTTGCCGTAATGCCTGTCAGATACAAACGGCGCCGGCGGCGCGTATGCAGCTTTACACTGTGGCTTCCATTAGTTTTTGCAGCTTTACTTCGAAAGTTTAACTGGATTTAAATTGATTATTCACGTTGAGAGGTAAATCTGTTTCAGACAGTTTAGAGGCGACATTTTTCATTTGATTAAAAATCATTTTCGCTTTTAACTATAACAATGATTAATGGGCAAAATTGAGCTCTTTTTTATCTCTGCCTACCAGTTCAGTCTATAACTGTAGGCAAAAAATAACACTTCCTAGAGTAATCAATAAAATATTGAGCTCTTAAAATATAATATTATATTTAAACATTGAACCAATGGGGCCCCATTACTAAGCCTCCGCTGTCTTTCCGTCCGTCTGTCTGTCAGCGAGCTGTATCGCATGATCCGTAATAGGCAGACAGTTGAAATTTTCACAGAATGTGTTACTGTTGCCGCTTTAACAAAAAAAAAATGTAAGAAATGAAAGGAGCAACCCTTCATGCAAGAGTCCGAACGGCACTTGGTAGGTTTTTTTATATTCTTTGGTTGAATTGGCATAGTACAGTCTCGGGCACCAATTTGTATATCTACACTTATCCAAAATTCAAGAGCGATTTCTCGTGGCATAAATATTGCAACTTTGAGACCTATTTCAAAATAATATGTAATCTATAATAATAATAAGCAGTACTCCTGGACACGGCTCGTATTGTTAGGAGGTTCCTCTCTCTGGAGCCCTGACCACCGGTAGCTTGGACCCTGTTCCCGATACCGGCGGGCAACAATTTTTTATATTTTTAAATGTTTTTATATTGTTTTTTATAAGAAATATTTAAAAATGTAAATAATTTGTATGTATATGAATAAAGGAAAATAATAATAAATCTTTATTGACAAGTTATTGCTTAAACATCAGTGTAGCCCTGACTCTTGTACTAGGAGTTCCTGTATCACAAGAGCCAGACCTCTCAATTTACAGAGAATATAAAGAAAAAAGCGATAGACAAAAAAAATGAGATACAATATGGTGATGCATTAAACTTAAAAGTATTGACAACTTAAAACGTAAAAGAGAGTAAGTAATCCGAAATACTATTTTCGTAACATCATGAAATTGCAATCAATACAATTAGAGAAAATCACTTTTACCTTGCTACGTGCACATGTTAGTGCTCGCAAGGTGTATTATGTTAGTAGATGGAACACTTGCTAGAGTAATCGATAAAATACAGGGTGTAACAAGACCCTTCACGAAGCCGTTAAACAAACATTATGTACATCAAACTAAGAAACTTTACGCAAAAATTATTTCTGGGATACGACTTTTTTTTTTGGGGTGAAAAATCACCTTTTACGGTAGAACTCAATGTAATGCACTCAAATCATTGTGCTGATGGATGGTTTGAATAGTACGGGGGTCATGGAGGTTTGTAAAGTAAAAATCTTACATTACAAACATGTATTTAAAGAAGTACCGTACCAGTGAGTAACGACATCCGTCACCCACAATACCATTGGTATTTCCTACCGGTAGCTATCCGTATACGTACCTATCTACCTAAGCTTCAAACAATTCCAATTACGAGATGTCAGCCTCGTGGGAAATAACATCAGTGATGTGAGGCGTCTCTGTCTGCTGGAACTGTGGAAGTTTCCGCCATTGTCAACTGGCATATTCATTAATAATGCAACCTAATATATAGTAGTAACTTAGAAGGAGCAGCACATCAATTTGAACTTTACCAATTTGTTAGGTTTTTGACCTTGGGGAGTGTAGGTGCTGTTTTTAGGGTTCCTTATCGCAAAACGGACACCTTATAGGATCACTTTGTTGTCCGTCTGTCTGTCTGTCAAGACCCTTTTTCTCAGAAATGCGTGGCGGCAGCAAGCTGAAATGAATACTCAGGTCTGCTACCCCTTGGAGCAATGAAAAAATCAAACTTGTAAGTCAACGCGATCAAAAGATATGACTGTTTATGTCGCATATTATGCGATTTCACAAGGGAATCAAAACCTATAGGGTACTTCCCTTTGACCTAGAATCAGGAAATTTGGCCAAAAGCAAGGCCTTACAGCATCAATAAAGGAAAAATGCCAAAAAAAAAAAAAAAATTAAATGGTGTTCCCATACGCCCCATACGGTGTCGCCAATTAAGATATTTTTTTTTAAATATGATGGTGCGGAACCCTTCGTGCGCAAGTCCAACTCGCACTTAGCCGGTTTTCTTTTTTGTTAGAAATATGTTTGTCATGCAAGAAAGACATTATTGTGGTGACTGTGATTGTTGTTGTGTCGTAAAGTTGTTTTTCTTCTACGTGGACAACAGTATTCTGTTCAGAGAAGCACCAAAGAGTCAACCAGTAAATTTGTAAGAAAACTGATTGAATTTATTCAACACCATTCCATTAAAGTAGTCTCTTCCGTAGCTGTCTAAAGTCAGTCAGAACGCTTGAACCTGATATTTTCCTACTTCTCGAGAACAAACCAGGAAAGCAAGTCCAGAATTTCAGATAAGATTTCAAATGCATGAAGACTTTAAAGTCTTACGTGCCTATAAAGAGTCGTACGTAAGTTGCTACGAATAAAACTCGTAGCGAGCTACGTGCTACTGCTACCCTTCGTAGCAATCCGTAGCCGAGCTACGAGATTAAGGAACTATATTTTCAACTTGAAACTTTGATATATTTTTTGTGTGTTTTGTAATTTGAACTACGATGCGGAAAACTTTCAAGATTGTGTAAAGACAGTACGCTGGTGCAGTGCCTTGTTTGGTTTTACTGCCAGTGTTTTTGTCCTGTTGAATCCCTGAACCCAAAAAATACTTATAACTTACCTTGGCGACTTTCTCGTCGAGAAGCCACTGCAGCGCCGTGTTGGAAGCGTTCGCGAGCGCGGCCAGAGCGGCGTGCTCCCACACCACGTGCTCCCAATGCTCTGTCATGATGGCCGCGCATAGCATCGCCGTCGAGCAGCTACGACAGAAAAAAAAACAAATGAATAAACACACAGTTACAAGCCCTGAACGCAATCAGCATCAACTCAACTCGAGCCATTCGCGATTATTTCTATCAAACTCCATATACACACTAATAATCACCGTAATGGTATAAGGATCCTGAAAATCCGATAATAATAATGATAGATGATGCCGATCCGATGCAGTGCTTATGAGTGTGCTATGAGCTTTACTCCTCAGTCTTCATCGGTATTTAGGCCACGGATTGGCTTTGCCCCTCTTAGAAAACGGGTCACACTTTTACACGCTGGTTATCCGGGTGAACGTAAAGTTAATCCTCTCGTAAATCAGCCATTAATCAGACACAGATTAAATCGTGACCTGAATAACGAAAACTTAGCAAAAATCTGTTACAGGACTATTACTATCCGACCAATCGATTGAGCTCGAGGCAAAAATCCCCAAGAGCAGAGAGGTGTAAATTGTAGGTATGTCTGTAAAGTAAATCGTTTAGCGGGAGAGAGCCCTCTCGAGAGGCTTATTATCCTGCGAGCACATCTTGTTAATCTTAAAAGTCTTGAAAGCCAAAGTACTCCATTTTTCATCATTAAAGGAACCGTTTTGATCTAAAATGGATGGAGCATGAGTGATGCATTATTCTTTGCACTGCATCACTTAAGAATCGCTTAGGGTTCCGTATAAGGCTTCGTCTTCAATCACTATTATACCATCTTGCAAAAAGTATTGCGAGTTCTAACGCTGAGCAGATGGGAGTCTGCAACGTTGAGAAGATAAATGATACCGAAAATGCTGTAATTTTTCAACCGTCAAATGAAATTGCTCGCTTTTTGTGGAATGGACGTTTTATTGTATGCAGTGATAGGTTCTGAATTTCTTTAGATTTTTGTGTTTTTCAATATAGGCATGCTTTCTTTTCTTTCAAATCAATCAAACATAATGTAGTTTTGACTTATGTTAGTGATTATGTCCCTGTACACGTGATATATTGACTGTTTCAGAGCTTGGTTAACCCTCAGGGGAAAAATGAGACAGCAATTCTTTGACAAAAAAAAACTATGCGACGCAAAGAAATATTTTTTTGATCACGACAAACTCTCAGAAGAGGTTTCGATTTAGAAATTCAGTTAACATTTTCAGTAAAGTTATATGCTAGAAAGTGTGTAGTGGCAACGTGCATATTTTATCACTTATGGGCGAAAGAGTTTTAAAACATGTTGAGTTTAACCGTTTATTCTGCTTTATGGTGTATTTGGGGATTCAGATACAGTAAAGCTCAGCTCCCTCGATCGTCAGAATATTGAGAACTAGTAATTTCCGAGACGTGATGAGAATTCAGAAACCGAGCAAGACGTAATAATTAGGTACGATGACAGTTGTGGCGCCTTAGCAATGAATATTAAAGCAGCATGTGAGATTCGAGTGAGTTTGATATTGTCTTTGATGGTAGGGTAAAGTCGTATGTGTTGTGTTTGTAAAACGAGTCTTGTTTCCCGGGAATTTCAACGTTTATTTAAAGAAGGCTTACAGCAATAAATTCTTCAGGACCGACGGCCTATATGTCATAACTTTCAGAGTTTTATCTCAGCCATTACTCGTTCTAGGCAAAGTTATGAGCTGGTAGATACGACTAGTTTTTTGTATGGATCGATACTTGTACGCTGCATCGCAATAGGCAACAAAAAGCGGACAAAATCTTGCCAGTGGGAGAAATGTTGGACACAATTTTTCACGAACGACGAATATAATAAAGTTTTATTTGGCAATACTCCAGCATGATTATGTTGCGTATATTTTCAAATAGGAATATGACCTATTTCATTCATTATATGTACAGAATTCAGCTTACGGATCAATACTAGGCTAGAATAAGTACCTAAGTTTATAGATAACTTCGTTGGGATAGCTTCATAATCGAACAATGAAACAAAATGAGTGATTACAATCATGAATTGTATCTTGAAGCACCATTATTATAAGCAAAAGGAATCTTTAGTTCATCAACAATCGAAATAATATTTATCAAAGTTCCTTGCAAAGCCGAAATTGATAGCCAACCAAGCATCGAATAATTTAATTCCAAGTAATTATTCGCATGAGATCCGATCATTATTGGCTAAGTATTTGTAGCTTTAATTTCATTGACTATAATTCGAAATACATTGATGTTTTAGCCTTGGATTATAATTTATTGCGAACTAAGTATTCATCAATTTATTCAATACTAATTGCATTAGGTATGTACGAGTACCTGCATAATTAATTCAATTGTATTATTCATGATTTTTGTCTTTATTGTTACATTTACCATATCTAAAATTCACTATTGTATTATGGTTTGTAGATAATTTAATACAGTATTATATTCAGTAGTCATATTTTGTCTCTAATTGCGATGCCATTACAGATACTATTATCGCTTATAATTAGTATTGTTGTGTTCCAAAAACATTAGTATCTTTTAATATATTTTGTGGAATTTCTGCTGTAGATACAACTACGTGTTTTGAAATAAGAGGGATATTATTTATTGTCCATAACGGATTCATCATCTGCCTAGCCTTTTTTCCAACTATTTTGTGGTCGGCTTCCAGTCTCACCGCATACAGATGAACACCAGTATTTTACATGGAGCGACTGTCTATCTGACTTCCAAGACTGCACAGCAACTGGATAATACGATAGCCCTGTTTAAGACTGGTTCTCAGACTTTTAGGCCACTGACTCTACGGATCGATTTTGGCAGCCGCTGCTTAATATATTAGTATTAGTATATTAGTATTAGTATATTAAATTAAGGTACCGGAGGCAAATAACGCCTGGAGTATAATAACGCCCATCTGAAAAATAATGGACTTACAACAGTTTGAACGTTTTGGTTATTAAAGGGAACGTACAAATGATAATTAAAAGCTAACACCAATTCAGTATATAAATTATATCTCAACAATTTCTTAATAATTAGACTTATTAAAATTGCGGCTAATAAGGCCCATGTGCATCGCGCAATTAAGCCTATTCAATTATAGGGAACCGATTTTGCTTAAAATTTTGTTCTCACAGAAATAATGATACCTAATACAACTAAACAACGATGAGTACTTACAGTTTAAATATTATTCAATTAAATATTTTCTAATGGTTTTTCATTTTTCCGAAAACGTGAAAACGGGTAGGGCGTGAATAAACTACCCGGGCCTTATTAGGCTACCTTGTACGTGATTTTTGTTTAGATTGTAATATAAAATATGACGCTTATACACATGTATTTCATTTCTACGTCTGGTTAAATTTATAAGAAGCTATACTGGCCGACCTTAAAAAAATGCTATTTTAAAGTAATAAATAAATAAAGCGAAACGAAATTAGGTAGGCCTTATTACCCATAGGTACCTTACATTGTATTAGTAACTAGCCATATTATAGATGACTCAAAGTATTCTATAGATAAGAACTTAATAAAGACCCATTCATCTGAGAATAGCACTTAACGAGTTATTTTATTTCACTTGGAACTTTCTTGCAGCTGCAAGACAGTTAGTAGTAGTAAATTGTAAAAGAAAACCAATTAAAAGTTTCCTCTGCCAAGTGACAGAGTAGAACAAGGTTATCTGTCTCACAGAATTGAGTGAGCTTCATTTTGACGTTTCAATTATTGTCTACATACCTTGTACAATATTGTAGTTAGAACTTACCCCAGTTTCATAGATTACAGCTTAACTAACGTTGACATGTTATTATGATAGTTTTCTAGAAGTCTTGTCTTTGTGTGAGACTAAATGCATGTACTGTCTAATATTAATCAGTACAGTCTTAGCACAGTTACAGAAACTTTATAGCCATATTCAGTGGTATATCGAAACATCATGGACCTGTGCATTCTTCCCATTTTGACCTATGGATCCCAGACCATGTATACAAAACCATTGCAATCCAAAACACAAATGACTGATGTTGATCAAAAAGCCGCTAAGCTGGGACTGGACTGGCTACTTTCTGCCGCATGCGCAATGAGCTGTGGGCCAAAATACCCCCTTTCTGGAGCCCTGACACAGTCAGAAGGCGGAGGGGCCTTTTCGCAACTGTGGGATGACGCAGGGTATCAGTATCAGTGGCATATGCAGGGCTTTCGTAGTGACGTGGTATACCTCGGATCTGGCAACGTGAGGATATTTAATATGAGTATAGCCAAGTTTTACTCGCGTTTTAACCACATAATGCAGTGAAATATCCCCGCAGTTATAATTGTATCTGCAACTGCAGTAGACCTATATTTTTGGCTAATCTAAGTTCTGCGTGGAAATATAATTCTGAAACGGATGTCTGAAATGGAGCAAACTTGCAGAAATCCACTTTCTTTTCAACTTTGCTCTAAGTATTTTCGAGAACAAGGAAACCATTGGCATAAAAGTAAAGGAAAAAAAGTAAATAGGCGGGGAGGAATCTACAACTTTTTCGATGGTACATATAAATTGACATCACGCCTGTAATCCCCGAAGTGTTCGGCAGAGGTGTACCTTATAGTACACCCACATATCGCCGGTTATGTTTAAGTCCCATTTTATAGGGGGTGAGCCTTTTACCAATCAATTGTATTGTATTTCATTCCTTCCTTCTTATTGGTTAAAAACTGGAATAAAAATATAAAAATATGTAAAGACAGCACATTACGCTACTACAATCTGTCAAATTTCTCTAATAGATTTTCAACTTTATCGCTAAAGCATTAGGTTGTTCAAGTTTGATCGAGAAAATTTTACAGTTTTGGGTAGCTTGATGTGCTGGCGTCTGTACAAGTATCAAAACTAACAAACTTGATTTGTTTACAGGAACATTATTTAAAACACGTTATTACTTGTGTTGATTGTATTAAGGTTCAGTTTTCGTTGGATGTGATTTTTGAATGAAAAGACGTGTATTCGACTGCAAGTGTATTGAGCGACTAGTTTATTGGTTTTAGCAAATGCCTATTAAATATTTCTGACATATATCTAGTTATAACTAAGTAGGCACACCTACTACGTTGAACCCTATACGTCACAACAACTTGAAATTAAACGAAAATAAGGATTATTCAGAACCTTTAAGAAACTCCTTGTATACCCGAGTAGGTCCTGTATTTAAAATCACTGACTATACAGTCGAACAAAGTAGAACCATATGCAAAGGCGGTAAAACGCGATAGCGCTACTCGGCCATAAATGTCGTATCGAACTTCCTTCAGCGAAGAGTTTCTTTAAACTTTGCTGGCAACCTCTCGGCGAACTTACGTAAAATGAAATGTTCAGCGTTACGACGTGTCCGCTGTAGGCGCTGGAAAATGAAGCGCAAAGGAAAATGAAAAGCGCTGTCAGAAGGTTTGAGTGACGTTGCAGTAAAACATTTTTAGGTAACATATTGGAAACGAAAGGAGCTTGTGGCCAAATAATAACTGCCGCTCGGATCGGACTTCAGGTTAACCTGCGCTTGCCTAGACTTGTCCGTGGATGGGTGACCATTCATTACTTAACGAGTTTCCTCCATGCCTCGGAAAGCACGTTAAGCCGTCGGTCCCGGATGTCATTTGTAGATCTTTAATAGTCGTTACAGGTAGTCAGTGGCCCGAAATTCTGATAACTAGTGTTACCAAGGGGTATCGTAGTGCAATACTAACTGGGTTGTGGAGGTCAGATAGGTAGTCGCTCCATGTAAAATACTGGCATTGAGCTGCATCCAGTTAGACTGGAAGCCGACCTTAACATATCTGGGAAAAGGCTAGGGAGATGATCATATTGGAAACTTAATATGTGCATTTCCATTTCATTCATACTTAATGTTCGGACAAACCGCTACGGAAAAATTGCGGACCAGATATCGGACAATGACGGATAATTCAGATCTGTACATTATCTGACAAAGTCCAGTAAACAGCACCTTCACAGTAGAAGGTTAAAAGTAAAGTTACAATATTTACTAATGAAAATGTATCCTGTGTATTACATTTATTAATTAAAATAACCTAAAGTAAATAACCTAGCAACAAACTTAAAAAATGGCGTCAAAAAACTCCTCCTCAACGCTGTCAACTGGTAATGTACCCAAGAGACTGGCGGCGTTGCCACGTTGTATGGCAACGCTAAGCCTTTGGCCAAGGTAAAAGCCAGCCCTTGGGTCACGGGAAGTGTCAACTAAACGCTTAGAAATATCCTTGAAAAGGCTGTGAGCGCTCGGACCCCACGGTCCTAGAGTTTCAACCCCGGCTCGAAAATATAGTTACCAATGAGGTTACTATATTTACGCCGCTTGAGGTTCTCTGCAGCCGCAGCGGCAGCCCCAGCACAGCACGATGAGCTAGGAAGATGAGATGGCGCAAGAGTATCGACACATGTTGCGTCCCACACTAAAGGCCTACCCATCTTCCATGGAAACAAAGACATCCCGTCCGGTCTCTTGCCATCGTCGCGTGCCAAGCCATTGGGTTCTAATATAGCTGGAACGCCGACGGTGACAAGAGCTCGTCGGATGATGTCATTTAAATTCGCGTGCCGTGCAAAACGGCCCGCACTTCGGCTGCATGACAGGCCGTGATGTCCGAGGCTTATATCTTTTATCTTAGGCTTCCTGTGTATATATTTCTATACAATATAACGATACAGTGAATATCATAACTCGTTTTAACTTCGTAGGGGTGCATATGCATAATAAACAATAAGCTACGTAGACATAGAGATATCGCTTTCTTTCTTTCAGATATCTGTAAAATCTCAAAAGACCCAACCAAACCCAACCCAATTCTGGGTTAAGCTCGCCGTTGTACATAAGTTATATATTGTAATTTTGTGTGTCCTACTTTTATATTTTGTGTGGAATAAAGAATAAGACTGAGAGAACCCTAAGGAATATGTTTAAAGCCTCTGAGACAGCAAGTAATCAACGGCAGCATTAAATACCTAGCACCTTTACAAGTGGGTATATAAACACAGACGAGATTACATGTGTCTACGTGAAGGGAATTAAATCACATCGAATATCTAGGAGCGTGAGTTGTCTGCGCATCAAATTGTCTAGCATGTAACGAAGATTAACTATTTTCAACAAATAAGTAGGTACGTAGTGCTGCTCAGTGATTTAATGCTTTCACGTGATTTTAATTTATTCTGTAGGGAGGAACTTCGAGCTAAGTCGACAGTCCACTGCTACATGGCTGTCATAGATCTATAGGCGCTGATTTAAGATGTTAAGTAAGTAGGCTAGGCAGTCCATTACGTACATATTTGTAGGTAAGATTATAGTCATATTATTATATGTATTCTCTATGTATACGAGTATGTATATAAAGGGTGTAACAAGACCCTTAACGAAGCCGAAAGGCACTTGTTCTCCCCGTCATTGCGATCATTTTTTTTGTTCTAGACCATACCTGGGAACCTTCTAGTTACGGAGATATTGGGGGTCAAAGTTCCAATTTTTTCACAAGTCGATTTTTTACTACGTGTTTTTAATGTAAGATTTTTACTTTAAGCACCTCCACAACCCGCATACTATTCAACCAATCCATCAGCACAATATTTTGAGTGCGGTACATTGAGTCATACCGTAAAACGTGATTTTTCACCCTAAAAAAATTGTCGTTTCCCAGCAATAATTTTTGCGTAAAGTTACATAATTTGATATACAGAATGCTTGGCTTCGTGAAGGGTCCTGTTACACCCTGTATATATTTATAAAATACTTAATGTGCAATGAATGCATACATACTTATATACAAACACACACACGAATATAAACCGTCACCAATTTCGCACTATTTCCTCGTTGACAATAACTATATTATGTTACAGGGGCCTGGAGTTCTAAAATACTGGCCTAGGTTAGTTCGAGACTCCAGATCTCCCTCAAATTATAACTTTCTGTCTAACAACCTGTCAACCTGTATAAATAACATAACGATGTAATTTGTGGAAATTAATAAACGTATTAATTATTTGTATTATTTTACGTTGAAAGGAGAGCGCTGTTGGTAAACATAATGGGTGTAACAATACCTTAACGAAGCCGGAAGGCACTTATACTCGGGTTCTCCCCATAATTGCGATATTTTTTTTTTTGTTCTGTACCATACAGCTGTGAACCTTCTAGTTACGGAAATATTCGAGGTCAAACTTCCTAAATTTTCACAAGTATTTTTTTAAATACCAGTTTTGAATGCTATAATAATTATAACTCTACTTTAAATACCTCCACGACTTCCATGCTAGTTTTGAGACCGTTACTTTGAGTTTAACCGTAAAACGTGATTTTTTTACACAAACAAAGGCGTTTCGCAGCAATAATTTTTGCGTAGAGTTACTTAGTTTGGCGTACATATTGCTTGATGAAGTGCATACGGCTTCGTGAAGGGTCTATCTTGGGGTATATCTTGTAATTTGTTTTGTGAAATGCACTTCAAAGCAAGATGGCGGTACTAGTTCCGATTTTCGCGCTAAAATATCTTTGTACACAGCTGTATATAGGATGTGCACAGAAGAATTTTCCCGCATTTGTTTCCTATGTAGCGTGTTCACTGGTCGCAGTAGAAGATGCCACTTCCAACTTGTCATACAAGGTGACGCTAAATACGTCAGTGGACGCTAATTGCAACAACACGTGTGTAGCTTAGCCGCGATCCGCTGTTTAGCAGCGCCTTTATAATTGGTAACGAACGAACATGAAATAAAGGAAAGAAAGACAGAAAATTCATCACAAAACAAAGACAACGCAAGAAAGTAAAATTGAGATCTTTTTATAAAGGTAAAAGAACAAAGCAAAAGAAAACATAAAACCCTCATAACGTGTTGTCATGCTCACGTTGAAAGGCTTATTATTTTCGGTTTCACCATTGTGTAAGCAGACTTGTCAGCCCGTATAGGTCACATAGGAATATAGAATGAAATATTATTTCTTTTTGACGCTTGAGCACGTCTCAATGGAACAATAATATTATTTTGGACTGTTAGTCCGGGAGGTAGCGTTGCATTTTAGGTAGTGTTTTTACGCCGATCGATTGACATCTTTTTAAATAGATCTCGAATGACTAATAACTGAACCAAGCGTCAGCTGACGCACCCGCGGTGGGTTTGGGTGTGCCGGTTACGGAAGTTGTAAAAAAAAAAAAACAGTACGCCGGCTGAAACTTTTTTCATAGATAGTTCACATTATCCTGGGCTGAAAAAAAAATCATCAGCTGCATGGTGGAGGGTGGATTATGGACTCAAGCAGCTCCAGAATCTATATCGAAATATGTGTTTAAAAGGAAACAGCGTAGTAGCAATGCTCCAATATTTGTAATCTTTACTGCGTCAGCTGACGGTCTTTCCACCGCTAGCCACGCAGGTGATTGTCGTTTTCGTACTTTCAGTAATTGAAACAATCACCTGGTTAAAATTAATTCGGCGTACTATTACTTTTTTTTTTTCTTTTTAGAAGTTCATGCGACCAGCTGACGCGTAATCCACCCTCCACCATGCAGCTGACGATTTTTTTTCAGCTCAGTACAATGTGAACTATCTATGAAAAAAGTTTCAGCCGGCGTACTATGACTTATTTTTTACAACTTCCGTAACCTCCCACACCCAAACCCACCGCTACTTGAGCAGCTGACGGCCGGTTCTCTTATTAATCATATAAGATCAACTATTGATGTCAATTTTAGCCGGCTTACTAAGACTTTTTCATTTGCAACGCTACCTCCCGGATAATCCGGTTCTTGGATGGCGTAAGATAAAGAAATATTTTTGGTTGACGTTACAATCTTGATATTATGGTTTTCTAAGAAAATATTATGTTGTTTCTAAATACAAAAAGAAACATGACATGTATTGAAGCAAAAGTTTGCCAATCATAATGCTTGTTAGTAGTTTGAGCAGTATCGTGTAGAATATGACATTTTGTCTCATAAAAGTCGAGTTAGACCTCGGGCTGCCGGCATTATAAGATACATATCTTGGATTGATGGTAAGTCCTACCCAACCCGCCATCAGGTGGGAGGGACGGGACTTAATTCGCCTTAAAGATAACAAGAAAAAATATAATTTTACGACTTAACAGGAAATGCGGTAGGTATTTGAAGAAACTATCGCTGTCGCTCAACAAGTGCTATTTCGACATTGGTGCGATAAAGACCCGACAACTAAAAACTCATAATTTGAAGTTTGGATCTCGACTATTTTTTCCTCCAATATTCGACCAATTTAAAAGATATTTTATAAACTGAATTAGAAAGATTTAAACTGTGTCCCTATGTTTTTCTTTTTTCGTTAATACGAGTAGCTGTCAAATTTGTACACTAGGCTTCTGTTGACAGCTGTAAGCGGTCCAAATATGCTAATTTTGAGCATGTATGTGTCATCAAAAAGGCCAACATAGGGACATAGCAGAGGTTGATATTTATTTAATTGTAAAAAATCATAGCTTTAAAGTCATAAACCAGAAGGGAACAGGCGAGAGCGTATGTATGGAAAAAAAACCACCCGCAATGAACTTTGTTTTTGTGAACGCCAATGAAAGTTACGTTACTACTATCTCAATAGCATCATGTCTCGGGGAAACCGAGGAGAAAGAATGAGTACTTACGTTACTTTATTCATCGCTCCTTGAAATAAATAATATTCATTTACATTCAGAACTGAAATATTACGGCCATTTCCTGAAGAATAAAAAAATATTCAAGGAAAGGAATTTGTTGGCGGAAATATATTTGATTTAGTAATAAAGGCATTATTTTACTGACGATTAATTTGCAGAGGTCGTACAATTATTAAATAAAAGTTGAAAGCTATTATTTTTCTTGTTGAAGTATTTTTGCGATAATCTAGCTAGATTATTTACTGTTCTACACTTCATGATCGCTTAAGCATTAGCAAAATTTGAATAAATCAATTTGAAAGGTTTAAAGCCATTTATTCAGTAAACCAATATTCAAATACTGTTTAACTTATCGAATATTCATGCCGAATACACATTACAAGCAAAGCAAATGTAAAGATTTTCCTACGGCAATTATTTGTTCGATTTTCAAAAGCTCCAAATCAGGAGACAGTTTCAGCAGGAGGTGGGGTGTCATTTCACCTCCTCAACGGATATTACTGGTACCCGTAACTTGAGGTTAGATCGGTGTCAGACTGTCGAGTTCTGATTGCCCATAACGACAGCGATTGGTTTTCGATTAACATACATTCTGAAGTAGGATGGGGTTTCAATGTGCGAAAATTGGAAAGGACATCCATTCAAAACTTGGCTGCTATAGATCGTAGATAGTCACCATCATTCTCCTGCGCTTATCCTAATTTATTTGGGGTCGGCGCAGGATATCTTCTTCTTTCATACTATCGTTATATTACTTACCATTCTTCTTTCATCTGTACCACCTAGTCATCTTAGTATTCATCCTCTTTCTAGCCATAGATCAAGATCAAGGTTAGGCAACCCAATTCTGGGTTAAGCTCGCCGTTGTACATAAGTTATATATTGTAATATTGTGTGTCCTACTTTTATATTTTGTGTGCAATAAAGATTAAGAATATAAGGAGGTTCTACATTTGCATGAAATATGGTACAGACGCCAGCACATCAAGCTACTACAGTCCGTCAATTTTTTTAAATAGATTTTCCACTTTATCGCTAAAGCATTAGGTTCAAGGTTGATTGGGAAATAACAGTTCAGCTTGATGTGCTGGCGTGTGTACATTATAGCCTTATAAATAAAAGGCTTCATACATTTCGCCAACTTCAATCAGCATGAAAACTTCAAAATAACTCGTCATTTAGGTACTTACCTATCTAGTTACTTTACAAAACATTTAAGAAAATATAAATATTATCTGTGTCTTCAGAAGTTCCTGCCATTTGAAACTAAAATCACTCTTGTTCAGTCTCTCCTTTTACCTCTTCTAGACTATGCCGATGACTGTTTTCTCTATGCGACTGAGGAACTTCTTAATAAGCTCGAACTTCTGCAGAATTTTGGTATCCGCTTCATTATCGGGCTTCGTCAAAACAAATATAAAAAAAAAAACTTGTGAAAAAGTTGGAACTTTGACCCCCAATATCTCCGTAACTAGAAAGTTCCCAGGTATGGTCTAGAACAAAAAAATGATCGCAATGACGGGGAGAACAAGTACCTTTTGGCTTCGTTAACGATCTTGTTACGCCCTTTATTTATCTATCGTATGTATGTAGTTTACTTTATAAAATTAATTAATTTAAGTAACAGTATATCCTTTTCTGCAAATCTCGCAGTCAAAAATAGGTTTACTGTAAGAAAACCCAATTCTGGGTCAAACTCATCATTGTACATAAGCTATATTATTGCAATTTGTACGTATTTTTGTATATATATTTGTTATTTTGTGTGCAATAAAGAATAAGAATTAAAAAAATATAACATATTACAATTTTGTATTGTATTAACTCTCGAAGTTTTATAACCTAGTAACATTAAAGATTAAAAAATAGGCACATTTATGCACAGAATCCTCGTTCTTTCATAGCCATTTAAACCGAACAATACGATGAAAATTGAATCAGAAAGTTGAGATTTCGTGTTACGTGGGCCCGATAAACTTCTTTATGAAACGTGAAAGGGGTTCCTCCACTCACCTCTGTTACTTCGAAATATCTACATACGAATGAAGGCAAAGTTATTCGTTGCCGTTTCAATGTAGCGAGGCCTTTGTTTTCAAAGTTTCCTTTAGACCTGATTTATGCAGGTAAACTAGAGTCGTAAAAACAAAGTGAACGAATACCTTTTTCGTGCAGGATTACCCGCCCGTCCAAACGGCCAATTTAATGCTACGTAAGCAGAAATCACTGAGGTACAGCAATTTCGTCCACTCGATCTGAATATATTTTTCCAATTCACCTTAAATTGATTTTAGGATATTTTTTACCCGACTGCGCCAGAAGGAGGGTTATGTTTTTCGAGAGTATGTATGTATGTATGTTTGTATTGTTTGTATGTATAATTGTTTGGCACGCTCTGTGGCCTGAACGGCTCGATGGATTTTAGCTTGAGAGGTGTCGTTAGATTCGTATTTACTGTGAGAGTGACACTGGGTATATCAAAATAAAATAAAATAAAAAACGGTAGTTTAAAAAATTAAAAAACCCGACTGCGTTAAAAAAAAAGCATAGAATATAGCGACTTAAACAGTCGGGACCCATTATTGGGACGATTTAAGCCGGTCTTTATATGTTAATGGGTCCCGACTGTTAAGTCGCTATGTTTATTCAGTCAGGTTTTTATTTTTTTTAAATTACCGTTCTTGTTTATTTCATATCTTGTAGGTTGGGTTGGCTCCAAGAATCGTCAAATTAAAATGGTTTTGTTTACGGATGACTGACTGAAAATTTTAAGCAAGATTTTTTTAAATAATTATTCTTTGTTTGTTGTGTTCAAAATGCATCGGAACAGTATTAATTCAGCTGTGTCCTGATTCGGGTACACGTAGAACGGTTCTCGGGGGCACAATGCTTGCTCGTGCTAGAAAATTGAAAGTTCGTGATTTCAATATAAATGATTCGAACTTTGATGTTTGCAATTTAAGTACCTAACTTAGAGTAGCTAAAGATAATTATGATTCTAAACCTGCTCTGAGGCAAAAAAGTTACGTTAGTGTTTTGCAGTGGCAATTTTTTATACGTGCAATATTTTTGTGCACGGCTACTTTAAAAGTCTATCCAAATAAGCATTTACATAAAAAACTTTCTGCAAAAAAAACGACTTCCGAGGGTGACTTTGTTTGTTTCATTGACTTTTTGCCACCAACTTCCGAAAGTAAAGTTATTTTGGACTTTTTTAGTGTCTTTTTGGAAGTCTCTTTTCGCAGAAAGTTTTTTATTTTACCCTTTTTTGTTGTAGTATACCACACACATTTTTATCACGAAACAATTTTTTGCATTGTAAATAAGAAGTGAAAAAGTGGTTCAGTAATTTGCTTTTTTTTATTGAATACGTATATTCAATGAAAAAAAAAAAAACAAATTACTGAACCGATTTTATATGAAATTTCTATGGGACTAATTGGGAAGTATATATCCTTACACAAAAAAAAAGATTCTTTTAAATCGGTTCATAAATGACGGAGGTATAAGGAACCAAACAAAAAAAAACTGCCGAATTGAGAACCTCCTAGTTTTTGAAGAAATTCGTTTTAAAATGTAGGTAACTCTTTTTATCGCAAACAAAATTGCTAAGTCATTTTCGAGCGAAATCAGATTTTTTTCTAAACAGCAAACATCTGGCCACATAAATCCGTGTTACCTAGCAAATTATTTTGATCTATAATGTCTAAATTCGGTTAACTTGACAGTGGGTGGGTGCTCCATCGATTGTCGGGCGAGGCGCCAAAGCGTCTGGTCTGGAGCCTTTCCTCCATACATCACGATTATTCTCAGCGTTATATTACTGTTGCCAATTTCAGTTGCGGACGGCCAAATAGCCCAAATGTCTGTAACTTTGAAGATTCGCACGTAAAGGACACCAATGAAGCTATGGAACTAGGAAAACTTTTGGGCATTGAATGTGTAATGAATTACGAAAGAAAAGGTTACTCACTGCATTTAACTTCTGAATGTCACGAAGGATGATAATAATCATATTGCTCAATGAATTACCGATGTATTATTTTCGATTGAGAAAACACATCTCTTGGATGAAAATTGTAAATTTCTTCATAGATTTCCAATTTTCTTTACAAAGAACTTTCTTTAAAAATTACATTATTTCTGAAACGCAACGTCCTTTCGTATCCGATGGTATTGACGTAGTACTACTAGCTGTAGTAAGGGCGCATAATAAAACTCACCCAAATCTTCGCCAGATTACGTGACCCACCGCACTAATGACTTCGTGACCTTATTTACAAAGACCTACAAGCAAAAGGGCTTAGAAAATGTCATTCACCTTTAAATAGCATTGAAAAAGTAATAGAAAAGCACCTTTTTTAAGATTTTCCGTCAAAACCTCTCAAACATTCGATTAAGGATTTGTCTGAGTATATCTGGTTACATCTGGTTACTTGGTGAAGGAAGGCAGCGAGTAGACAAAGTGTTTTCTTTAAATTAAAAGTCTCAAAGGGAATAGAGATGAAGGCCTCGCCACGTCAAAGGCATCGTCTAGACTCTATATAGCTATTTACCATCTATTACGCTTAGGTATTTTCATATTGGGTTTGGAATAAACGAGCGAGAAAGTAGGTAGAATGTTCTGTTTTATAACATAGCATCACGCCTGTAATCCCCATAAGGCTAGGCAGAGGTGTACCTAAGAAATAGTACACCCACATTTCCCCAGTTATGTTTAAGTCCCATGTAACAGGGGGATAGCCCCCTGTTACATGGGACTTAAACATAACTTAAAACTTACTTAACTTAACAGATTTGTGCCCGGTTGATGGCAATAGGATAGCCTATTGCCATCAACCGGGCACAAATCTAGACTCCGTAGCTGCTACTGAGAAATTCCTGATGGAAAAACCTATAAAATTTGCCCGACCCGGGAATTGAACCCAGGACCTCATGCTTACTCAGGACAGCCACTGCCTCGGATGTCCAGTAGTCGCGATTGCGACTACTAGACCTCTAAGGCAGTCTGTTTTTTATTTCTTCAATATATTCCGATGGGGCTATCTGGCGTAGGTGGATTTTCAATCGGTTTTTTCCATGACGCCTTTTCTCAAAAGCAGTCGTCTCTATGTGCGATTTCGCGGCATCACTTTTGTTGTCCATACAATAGGTGTAGTTTTCAACATATAAAAGGTAAAGTGAGTAAAGTGACGCTCTCATTCTGATTTTCAGTTTTGTTCCAACGATCGACGCGTCATTGAAACATAAGCATTGTTCTTTGTCTATGAAAAAGCTCGAATGCAAATTCACAGCCTTCAAAACTTTGCGTTTGTAACAGAACTGGCAAACTCACCCTTTACAATTCCCCCTACTGGGGCACAAGTCTCGTTTTCCGTGGGCCGTTATTCGCGAGGGCCCAGCGCTGGTGTTTGAATTCTTGGTTCAAGGATGTGGCTGTTTTGTCATGATGATTTCCTTCACCGTTTTGATGCAAAGTGGTTATAAAATTAATCACATAATGTAAAATGCCTGTCTAGGTTCAACTCACGATAAACCATACGAAAGTTTCTGTTGCTAGGCTACCACTGCTTTCATCATATACAGGGTGTAAGCGGACCCTTCACGAAGCCGTTAACCAAGCATCCTGTATATTAAACTAAGTAACCCTACGCTAAAATTATTGCTAGTTAACGACTTTTTTGTGTGTGTGATTAATTACGTTTTACAATCAATATAACGCAATCAAAACATTAAGCTGATGGAGGCATTGAGTAGTACAGGGGTCATAGAGGAATTTAAAGTAAAATTATAACATTAAAAACACGTAAGTATTTTAAAAAAACAGTTGTGAAATGTTGCAACTTTGTCCTATAATATCTCCGTAACTAGAAGGTTCCCAGGTATGGTCTAGAACAAAAAAAATATCGTAATGACGGGGAGAAGAAGTGCCTTTCGGCATGGCCCTATAAAAGGATCGGCATAAAATCTTAGGAAATAGCACTGGTGAGTTCTCTATAAACACAAAAGAAAATGGATTCGATACTACACACATCAAAAGTGTCTAGGGATCAAGCATTTTTATGTGGATTTCTTGAGATTGAGATGTGGCTTTGTAATAAATTTATGATTTTATAAATTTATATGGATCCTTTTTGGTGCATTTCATAATTTGAATCAGGAACTGTGAATCAAATTCGAGTAAAAGATGAAAATCAGCTGTCAATATTTTCCCTATAAAAACATACAACGCATTGAAGACATTATTAGTGCTACTGTTTCCCTACTACTGATTAAAACCAACGTTATTATGGAGCGGCGACGTCATTTAAGCAGGGAAGAAATGCTCAGAGCCGTGGGAATGATAGAAGCTGGTTCCCGGCAACGTACTGTGGCTTTAGCTCTGAATACAAGTCAGAGTGTTATCAGTCGACTTTGGACACGTTACCGAAGCACTGGTACCGTGGCTGAGCGCCATGGAGGACGGTATCGCTGCACCACACGGAGACAAGACCGATACATTCAAATCTTAACTCGAAGAGCTCCAACAATAACCGCCATGATGTTAGCCGTGAGGCTTCATCACTCTTCAGGGAACTTAATTAGCGACCAAACAGTCAGAAACCGCTTGCATGAAGTGAACCTTCATTCCCGAAGACCGCTACGGGTACCACCTATAGCAATGCACAATCGTAGGATACGATATCAATGGGCTCTTGAACACAGAAATTGGGCAGAAGAACAATGGCGTTTCGTGTGCTTTTCTGATGAGTCTCGTTTTGGTATGAGACCGGATACAAGACGTATACGACACTGGAGAACCCCTGGACGCCAACAGCGATTAAAATCCTGCCAGGAAGTCCATCCTTATAGTGGTGGAACCATCATGGTATGGGCGGGTATTTGGATCGGCGGAAGAACTGAGTTGATTTGGATCAGAGGCAACCTCAACGCTCAAATTTATGCTGAGACGATTGTATCAGACGTCATCGTTCCTCTACAAGTGCAAATCGGTCCCTTATTTCAGTTAATGCATGATAATGCACGACCGCACACCGCAAGAGTTGTAAGACAGACTCTCGCCGCAGCTAACATCAATGTCCTGCCCTGGCCTGCTCAGTCGCCAGACTTGAATCCGATTGAGCATGCATGGGATATGCTACAGAGAAGAGCTCTGCCGAATATGGAGGGTATCCAGTCGCAAGAAGACCTTTTTTTGTTGTTGCAACGAACATGGGCGGCCATTCCACAGCGTGATTTGGATGAACTCATTTTGAGTATGCCAAACCGATGTTCTTGTGTTGTTAGTGTTCGCGGTAGAAACACGGATTATTAATTGTTTAAGTTACCCAATAAAATTTTAAAGAAAACTGTTATTTCAGTCTTTTTTTCGAACTTTTGTGTTAGTGGTTCAAATGTCAAAAATCCCTTTATTAGGAAAATGGCAAATTTCTTTATTAATGCAAAGGTGACTTGGTTTATCGTTACTGTGACAAACGAAAACACTTTATTTGATGAATCCTTAAAGAAAATTTTAATTAATATCAATCAGGAGAAAAGTTATTGCAAAAATATATGTTGATCCCTAGACACTTTTGATGTGTGTATTTAATATTACACTATTTAATATTACATCAGACTACAGACCTAACACGTAAAAGCACTAAAGTTTCACGCTGAGACCGTTTCGGGAAAGCCCGACCATAAAATAAAATACTCAAGTTTGGGTAAACTGGGTAAAGGTTTGTATTTGGTATTTAAAAGGGATTTGTGTGCGAATTTCTGTATTTAAATGATGTAGTACAACAATAAAACCATTGCTAACCTATTTAAATTCAAGGGTGACATCATACTCTGTATCAGTGCATCGAACAACCATCGAAGTGTAACTTTCTTCCGGGGCTGCAGGACTGTTCGAAAGAGATACCGTGGCCCCGGAACACAGGGCGATGAAGGAACATGGATGGGTTTAGTCAGTAAAAGTCTGACACTCCTTCCTGCTCCGCCCAGAGCGGGAGGAGTCCTTTGATGATTTCCCAACCGAAAAAAAAAATGTGTGACTTTCTTAAGAGTGTATCCCTGACCATCATAGTTCTCAACTTACTAATTAAGTACATACAAATATATTTACTATTACTTATTGTTACCTTGCGAACATTAAGTAGAATATTTTTATAGAATAGGCCCATTAGCAGGCGCCGTTTACGAAAGAAAAGAATAACAGAAAATTCAAGACCCAAAATGAAATACATTAATGAATTTTTCGGACGACAGGGATAAGAAAACTCGTTTCGATTCAAATCACCAATTTAAAAGGAAAATAATGGCCTACTTGAGTTACGTAATAGCTTCAAGAAGCCAAGATAGGTTCACAACGGTGAAAGGATGTCACTCTCATTCATGTAACTGAAGATTCTAAAGAGGATTCAGTATAATTAATTGTATACCAATTGTTACAGGCAAAAAAGCACTTATTGGACAATACGGTATTAATTCCAGTTCCTGTCATGTATTGTTGTCAGTACTTACGATGAATGAATTATAAATGCTTAGTAATGGCCTGAGCGACAAACACAATATGCTAATGGGTAGCTTTCCCGGTGGCTTTGTTTATTCAGAGCCATTTTGTTTGTAATTGATACCTGCTGTTGATAACAATTTTGTGGGCAGTAGTAATATGTATATCTGTAGAATAACTACTACGGTACTGTTGACATTTTTGTTGAAATGAGGGTTTTGACCCTTTAAACTATTTCAGTCAATTCCCCTTTTTTCTTTCCCCTTTTTCATGATTTGGTTAACATTAGATCGGGTATTTCCGTAAGGATGCCTTAATAAACTGTCGTTGAAATACAGGGTGTAAGGGACAGCCCCCCATAGACTGATGGGGTGAATTTAATATAATATATCATATTAAGATGACCAGCAGAAGAAATTATTTCAGAAATGCTAAGGGAATCAAATAAATTTGATTTCCTCAACGCAATGTATCGTTACCGTGGCAAAACGGCAAGCGCGACGACGAGCTTGATGAACTCTGTAGCCCGGCAGGAAGTGAACGCAGCTGATTTCATGCATCGTTCGTTAGAGTATTTCAACATCCATTGTTGGATTTTTGATTTTAGCTAGCTGTATCATTTACATAAATGGAGTGCTGCGTAACGGGAATGTTATTTTACATTGTAATAAAAGGTATAGTAACTGAAAAAACGATAAAAAAATGAAATTTTCAAAGAAATAGACAAAAAAACCGGTGGAATATCATTCAAAATAAGGAGCTGAATGAACCCTGTCAGTTTCTGGAGGGCTCTCCCTTACACCCTGTATCAGTTTTACACAATAACTACGCAACTGTCTTCTATGTCCTAACAATTGGAACACAGAAGACAGTTGCACGACGTTTTTTTTTTAAAGTTATCATAATGTATTCTCATTACAAAAAGTTATATAATTAATAAAACATTGTTACGAACTTTCCAATGCCTGAATAATGAAAAGGCAAAAGCAAGATACAAAGGTGCTTGTAACGTTAATTACAAAACTTTTACTGAACATAGAAATAAGGTCATATAATTATTTATTAATAAAATATCTTGTTTCTAGGCAGAATTCGAAGGAAAAAACATGACACGTTCCAGCCACTTATTATATCTTTGCCAAGCTATTTGTACAAGGCAATTCAAGTAAATGAATAGGCACCTACATTGAACGTTCACTGACTGGGTGGGAACATGCAAATGACGACCTTTAAATTCTCATAACCCGATATCGATTTGTAGTACTGGCTTTTGTCTGCGGCTTTGGCCGTGTTGATGTCGCAAATTATCCCTCGGGAACTTAACTGGGATAAAAAGTAACATAATAAGTTCAAAACCTTTGTGTCAAATTTTACAGAAATCCCGCCAGCAGTTAAGACTTGAAAAGGTAACAGTCAACCCACAGACAGGCAGGCAGACTTACTTTCGCTTTTTAATATTTATTTATATATAGTGTTTATTTCGGCCAAAAACCATGTGTAATGAATGGATCCCTCCCGCTAGTGACAACCATTATGCTGACATAAAAATAATGAAACACGAATATAAATGTATGCCTGTTCATTAGAATTGAATTTAGCAGTAGGTAGTATTAGCAGGAAATTGAGGCTAAAACGCTCAAAGCGCCAAATGCAACCAAATCTAGTTACGGAGTGTTGCGTTTGCCGCTTTGTAGCTTTGAGCAAGTTTAATTCAATTCACAATATTGCTAGTTGAAAAGGCTCTTCAAAGCGGAAATGAGTTGCTACCGAAACTATGACTGCAAACACAAATTTTGTGTTTAATATGTCTGAAATGTCAAATCACTTACATTTATGTAATTATTAGGTACTATTCATAAATACATTATTTTTGGAGATAGACGTCAAAGTGTTTTGGTATTTTCAAGTACGAATTCTCAGCAGCAATTAGCAGTTGGCTCACCGCCTATTACACCTCTGCCTAACCGTTCGGGGATAACAGGTGTGATATTACGCGATCAGGTTGCTTACGAGTTAAGTTTATTAAAGAGCATTATCTTATCTATTACTAGCGACCCGACCCGGCTTCGCACGGGTGCAATGTTACACATATAAACCTTCCTCTTGAATCACTCTATCTATTAAAAAAACCCCACCAAAATCCGTTGCGTAGTTTTAAAGATCTAAGCATACATAGGGATAGACAGCGGGAAGCGACTTTGTTTTACACTACGTAGTGATGATTGTCTTACCGTTTTAAAGATCTCTTATTTGAACACGATTCTGCTTTGAAGATTCTTCGAAAGTGAACTAAACTACATGCTATTAGCTAATCTTTTCATAGAATGTTTACTTCATACTTGTGTATACGCAGTAAAGGTGTATATCGAGAAACAATAATTCACACTACAATCGCGTACCTACTGAATCCACGGCAAAAGCTAGTGTCAAGCGAACCCTTACACAGAGTGTAATTTCCATTTTTGGTTTCACATCGAATATCATGAGTACCTAGGCACACTCGGTCAATATGTTTATACTGTCAATTTGGTGTTACCGCTAGTTCCATATCTTTTGTTCGATCCTGTTTACATTTGCGTTGTTGTGGATTCAGCCCTATCGTATTACCAAATAAAACGTTATTTCACTACTAAATAGGATTGTATGTGTATGTCGTAAGTGCCTACGCATTTACTCGTGCGTACTGCGCGGATATGATCTCTGCTCTCACAAGGATTTAGAGTATTTTGTTCTATTGCGTCTTCTTTTTTCGTAGAAATGAATTCTACTTTTACGATTTCATTATTATCATTAGAACTTTAAAGATATTATTTTGCTTTATGCCTCACAAAGGTTTCGAAATTTGTTATGTGGTACTAAATATTCGGAAGCACATACATACCCTAACGGATATCTATATCGTCATTATCTGTGTAGTCTGGTGTCTGTGATACAATGATTTTTAATCATTAGTAAAGGCACCGACGATTCACTTTTCTCTGAAATGATCATATAAATTTGAAAATTGTTTTTGTGAACTTAGGTGTTTTTTTTTCTGAAATAAAAAAAAATGTTAATGTTAATAAAAAAAAATAAAAAAATATAGAAATAAAACAAGAAAAAAAAAAGTCTTTTCCCAACTATATGTTGGATTCGGCCAGTCTAACCGGATACAGCTGTATACTAGTATTTTACATGGACCTACTGTCCATCTGACCTCCACAACTCAGTAGTGTACTGGGTAATAAGATACCCCTTGTTAAGATTGCTTGTCAGACTTTCGCGCCACTGACTACCCTTAATGACTGTCAAAGATCAACAAATGACAGCTGGGACCAAAGCTTAACGTGCTTTCGTGAATTCAGCTCGTAATGGCCTAACGGTTGGTCATGGCCACCAATCCATGGACCAACAACCTGGAGATCAACCCGAGCGGCTGTTATGATTTAGCCAGGAGCTCCTTAAATATATACTCGTATACCCCAAATATCGTGTCTAAGTACCTACTTCAATTTAGGTCAAATGTTGCGTAGTAAGACGTATTGCTATTGTATTAGAATATGAGTATAAATATATATTTTTTTTTAAATCCTCTGGCGTAATATGGGTTGTATTATTATAACGTACACGTCTGCCTAGGTCTCTGGGGATCACCGGCGTGATGTTAGTAACTTTGCGTAAGTAGTGAGAGTATAATATTGCGTGCTATTAACAGGGCAAGTCTGCGGTTTTTGTTTATACGAAACAATACATTTAAGTATAGGAAAAGTTTTTCCGTATTACCAAAAGTTATGTTTCCGTCTTATTGACCATCGGCCTCTTTATTAACCAGTTCAATATTTCTTCCTTTTATATCAAAACAGAAGTTTTTGTAACAATATTTTTGCTTTTCTCTTTTAGCAAGCTTATTTATTGGATATATAAAATTTACGATTATGTCAGTACATTTGTTCTATTGCGGAAGAGTGGACACAAAATGTATGTAAATAGGTATCTTTGAATGCTAGGATTTTTCCTCTCGAATGTTTGTTGTTAGTCGCTTAGCCATGAAAGGGTTATGTTAATGCAATGGAAGGTAACAATGCGAGAATTTTAGCTCAGCTAAGTGCTAAATGTGGGTAGGAACTAGGAACTGGAGCGATGGAATCTGTTTAAAACAAACTTAGTTATAGTTAGAGCTTTGGTTAAACTATGTAATTTCTCTGAGTACATTTCACGCAAAATCTGTTTTTCGTCGGACAAAAGATTAAATTTTCTCGTTTACCTACGTAATTTACCCTTATTCAGTAGTGCAGCCTAGTGGTGTGACCGTCGGACTGCCAAGTCATAGGTCCCGAGTTCGAACCCAAAGCCCGCACTTCTGATATTTCGAATTCATGTGCGTATTGTATAATTATCACTTGCTCCGGTGAAGGGAAACATCGTGAGGAAACCAGCATGCCTGAGAGAATTTTTTCTTAACGGCATGTAAAGCCAAGTTAGAGGCCCATGGGCGGCCTAAAAACTCTGACACCAGGTGAGCACTATCCACAGAATAAAAAGTAAAAAGTACATCATTCTGAGGCCTTTTTTTTTTCGGATGGGAAATCATCAAATAATCCCTCCCGCTCTGGGCTGAGCAGGAGGGAGTGTCAGACTTTTACGGACTAAAACGGTAAAACCCATCCATGTTCCTTCCTTTACCCTTTGTGTTCCAGGGCCGCGGTATCTCTTTCGAACAGTCCCCCAACCCTGGCAACAAATCATTCTGAGGCCTGGCTTACATAGAAATGTTTAATCGGTTATTTAAAAAAACAGCTTTTTCATACAAAAGTGCAATACCTACACGGTCAAAATGTACGGAACAGCAGTTTTTTTTTTAATAACGGGGGGGGGGGGGTCAAAATGATGTACCTACCTGAATACGTGGTAACCGTTTTGGCGTCGGTGTCCATCCACCTTGTATGGCCAGTTTATATTTGTCGCTATATCATAGAAAAGGAGTTCATAGGTAAAAAGCCAACTTGCACCCCGGAATTGTAAATGGTAAGTTCTACGCCACTGTTTAAATGTAATGGTAATGCTGGTTTAGTTATTTGGTTAGCTAATAATTATGTTAGCGGGAACAGGCCAAAGAGTTCCATTTCGCAAATAGAAATCTCCTCGCGAACAGTGAGAGAGAAATCCCATTTACAAAATAAACAGTCCAGCTACGTAATACAATGCGTTCATTTATTATAACTGAGACATTTAAGTACACGGTGTTTAATTTGTAAAACACACAAGTGAAAATTGGATGTATTATGGGTGACATATAAAATGGCTTTTTCCGACTTTCGAATTGTTAATGAAGCTTGATGTTTTCGTGGTTTATTCAGTCAGTTGTGGTTTTTGTCTTATGAAGACAGTGGCAATAGACCAATTAAATGCGGTGTGTTATACTGACTCGCTTAGAAAGAAAGAAAGAAAGAAAAAAATGTTTATTTGTCGCAGGCACATCACGTGCGTACAAGAAATAAATTAACAATAATCATTCAATACATAACAAATATAACGCTACGCTACGTTACGCTTCACGAAGCCGTTAACTTTCTATACATCAAATCATCGAAACTACTTTTTCTGTGGTGAAAAATCACTGTTTATGACGCGCTAAAACTTTGTACTGGAGGATTCTATTAAGGCAGGCTAGCTCGCGAAATCTGAAGGCACGGTAGTGCCCCCAATGTAAGGTTAAATGTTGATTACAATGTGATTTGTGGCAAACTTAATTACTATTCGTACGTTGTCGCTTTCGAGTTTGGTTTTTCACAATTATTATTGTTAATCTGCCATTTTGGGTTTCCAATATTATTATTTTTTATAAATCAATTGTGTAAGCAAGACAAAATCATTTCGCCGCCCGGGAAAACAACCATTGTAAATGTGTCATATCAAAAATATACTGCAATGACGGGCAGAACAAGTAATTCTTTTGTTTTTAGGGTTCCATACAAAAATTTAAAAAAATAATTAATAATTTAAAAAACTCCTAGAGGATCACTCGTGCGTCTATCTGCCTGTCCGTCCGTCTGTCACAGCCAATTTGCTCCGAATCTACTGGACCAAATCAGGTGAAATTTGGTAGGATGGTGTAATCCTATGACGCAAACACAGATGTGTAAAGTAAATAAATATTTTTTTTAAATTAAGGGTCATTTTCGGGGGACAAATTAGGTAATTAAAAAAAGAGTTTTGCAAACCTTACTGTGTCATACATTATATCAGATGAAAGAGCTCGTTATGAGGATCTCAAATATATTTTTGTTAATATTGTAAAATAAAGATTTTATTGATGAAAGAAAAGGAAAATTGACTATTTCCCGCCCTGATCTCCGAAACTACTGAGCCAAAAATGTTGAAAAAAAAATACAAAATATAGTTCATTGCTTGTAGATTACAGGAAAACCTATAATAATTCCACTTCGTCTTTAAGGACCCACCAAGCAGACCCACTGGTGGGTCTCCGAATACTGATGTGTCTCCCAAGACCTACTGACTGGTAGGACCTGTGTGATTATTTCTATAAATTGAAAATTCCTTAATTTTCAATTGATAGAACTCTTATAGGTTGCATTTTGCAGATGGATGGATTGAATAGTACGGGGGTCGTGGAGGTATTTAAAGTCAAAATCTTACATTAAAAACTAGTCATCAAAACATCAAAAAAAGTAAAGAAATTGGAACTTTGACACCAATATCTTCGCAACTACAAGGTGGTACAAAAAAATGATCGCAATGACGGGAGAACAAGTGCCTTTCGGCTTTATTAAGGGTCTTGTTACACCCTTTATACTTAGTTCTTCACAAAGAAATAGTAGATTCAAAATTCACATTCAGTAAGAGTACCTATTGTAAAACATACCACAATTGAATAAAAACATTTGACTTTGGCATTGTACGGAACCATCACCACGCGAGTTCAACTCGAGCTTGGCCGGTTTTTTCTACTAGTTTTTAAACCCTTAATTATTTAGTCGACTGAACTGTGGCAATAACGAGTAGACAGTGAAACAAAATCGGCTTGGAGTAATTAACGACTTATTACATCGAATTGAATCAATTGTTGCAATCAATTTCTGACTTTTCAGAGAGAGCTTAAAGACGTTTGCAGGAGAAGCGAAAAGGGTACCGTGATCCTAAGCTCCATTTTATCAAAGTCGATTCAAGCTTTTCGCTCTTTGCAAAGATTTAAGGTTGTTTTTACAACAACGGAAAACTCGTTTTTCTTCGTCCTCTGAAGTTTTATGAAAAAACATTAAATTTTCCGGAGACAACGTCGAGTGGCAATTTTAACGCGTCGTTTGACTTAAGATGAATTTCTTTCTTGAGGAATATTTTGCAATTAGCTCATGTTCCGGACTTTGACAATATTTATAGCTATTATTATTATACGATCTGGTAGCGACAACAATAATGTCAGCGGAATGATGTTGATATTCGATAAACACATTTTTATGGGCCGATCCGATGGGGATCTATATCAAATTGGTTCTTATCATGCGACTGCCTTTACATTCAGAGTATTTTAAGGTTAGTAGCTAGCTGAATGTACCTTCTTGTCAATGAATGTGTGTTGTTTATGAAACAGACCCGAAACAGATTTGTTGGATAAGTGTACAATATTTGCAATTCAAAGTAGAACTTCAGTGAAAGCTAAGTGATACCATTCGCTTGGGGAAAATTAATAGTTTATCCAAGGTTTGACGAACGCCGTTTGGCAAAACCAAAAAGAAATCTTGGAAAAAAAAGCGGAAAACGGGGTTGGCAATTTGACGTACAGAGTAGATTTATAAAACAAGAAAAACTTAAGATGCAAGAGCGGATGAAGCGAGCTCGGGACTTGGGCCACCCCGACTTGGATGGACAGGTTAAGTTCGAAGGAGATGGCGGGGTCTAGTAAGCGCGCGAAGTGAGCGAACAAAGGGGTTGGCGGTCGCCGCAATTCTCTCGCTCGTGGAGATGGCCCCTTATACCCCGCCAACCCCTTCGTGTTAGGTTACGTTAAACCCTGCAAACAGAAATATGAACCCACGCAGTGGAGTTTCGTCGACTGCACCTTACTGCAAAATATTGATATTTACCTTGAACTTTAGGTCATGTTTACTTACTGGCCAAACCCCGATTTGATCGTATTGAGTTTCGGCGCTGGACTGTCTAAGTTGGTCTTTCCTAGGATTAGACATAAATTCGTTAGTCAAAGGCCGAAACACGCTATTGTTTTGGACTTTGACTATAAACTTCTTGTCAAAGTTGAGGTTTGGCTAGCCAAACCAAACCTAGAAGCACCTGAGTTTCGAAATTTGACTTTATCATACATACAAACGTAACTAAACCCTATTGTTATAGGCTACAGTATTTATTATAATCTATTAGAGTACCTACGTTAAGGAGGGTTGCCAATAACTTACGAATGTTCGGCGTGTATGAGCTAATGAAATTGGCACTCAGACTGATTTTAAAGTTATGGGATCTGCTTTGGACGTCATATATGATATGGACAATATGATACCAAAGCTTTTCAGTGAAATATGTTTGTTTTCAGGAGACAAAGATCCGGTAGTGTAGCAATGTATACATTCACACAAGATTTTGATTAAAAGTCTTCAGGATTATTGATTGATCGATCACAGCACACTGTCACCCCTTGGTAATTTCACTGAAAGCTACGATCAAGGCCGTGTTGCAGTACTTATTTGCTGGTTTTGGTTTATCTATACAATTTTGAAGATATTGTAAAAATATTTATACGAGGGGTCTTTATTAGAGCAAAAGAAGCCAAAACAACAGTTTTTAGATTTTTTGTCTGTCTGTCTTTCTGTCTGTATGTTTGTACGCGCATCACGCAAAAACTACTACATGGATTTGAACGAAGCTTTCACCGCTCTACTGCTAGATGTTTACTTAAAATATAGTTTATAATATATAGTTTCGGACCCGATAGGTGGCGCCGTGCGAAGCAAGGGCGGGTCGCTAGTCTATCTATTTAAATATAAATGAATCGCCAAAATTTATGTACGTGCATAAATTCCGAACGACTGCACTAAATTGGATAATTCTTTTTTATATTAAAAAAAAGAAGAAAATTTTGATTTAAAAAAATAAGTTAAAATATATAAGATAAACGAAAAAAAGGTAGATGAGTATAGGTAGTAGGAAGGAAAAAGTTCATTGCAACGCATACGGGTACATATAGTTTTGAATAAAAAAATACATGAAATAACATCAATCATAATTTTGCATCTGAAAATCCTGGCTACGCAGAATATTTACAACCACTCAAACTGAGCTTCGAACGTGGAGGAAGTAAAAAAGATCAAAAAAGGTAGCTTCTAAAGATCTGTTAGTTTCTTCTTATACATAGGGGCCCATATATGGAAAAGAGTGAAAACATTAAAAACTAACCTGGTGAGGAGCAAGGTGGCCAGCAGATAGAACACTGAAGGGTGTACACCACATTCGCACTCGGTTTGCGGCGTGGCGGTCTGGGCCTCCATGCCTGTCCCGAGCTTATGGTAGGCGATGTACGCGCGCGCTGGACTGCCGTGGGGAGCAATTTTTGTGGCCTTTCCTCGCTCCCGATAACACTGAAACTGATCATCTGGTCGCCGAGGAGACTATACTCCTCACCTGAGAAAAAATACAATCGATATTAGTCATTAGTCAAGTTATTCAAATAAAACTTAAACCTTCAACAATGTTAGGGAATCCAAAAATGGAAGGGGGTTCTTACTATTTTCATAAGTATAGAGGAGTGTATTATCATAGAAACAGTCATAATGCCTGAGAAAACTGAAAGCAGACAATGGAGCAGCAGACAGAATCAGGCTCATGCTCCACCGCCGGTGATTAGCGAGAAGGGAGAAGCGAGAAGGTAGAGCTAGAAACTAACATGGAGTTGTATGTTCGATAGAGTTCTCTCCCGCGGATACGGGACCTGCAATCTTTGGACGTTGCTTGAGCGAAAAATTTGAAAGCTAGTCGCTTCCTACTTGGCGCCCGGCGGTTGCGGAACACCTGCCTCAGGGAATTAAAACCTGCAGCAGACCGGAATTTTGATCAATTGAAACTCTAAACAAATTGTTACCGAAGACCTGCGGTCTACTATACCTACTCATCTTCAGTTTATATGGATCTGTATTTACTCATTTCGTTGTGAACAAAGGAATATACTCGTAATAAACCAGCTGCTTATCGTTTCGGGTGAGATGTTAGAGTCGGGTTGGGACAAAGGTCAGAATAGTGGCCATAACACTAGTACGACGCACAGAAATCGCTAGTTTGTGAGGTTTACTGGAGAAGGAAACCCGAAAGTTTTTGCTAAATATATATGGTTCAAAAAATCGGAGAGCCGTATTTAAAAACAGACAATTACATATGTAAAAGTTTTCATCTTCATTTATTTATGGAAATAGTAATTTACTAAAAACTTTTTTTAAATTTGTGATAGCGGTTTCATCTGTGGTGGTCGGAAATAATCGAAATTCGTTCAGCCGTAAAGCCGTGAAAAGGTAGGTAACAGATAGGCAGATAAAAAGAAGCGCAAGCGCAAGATAAAAAAAATATACAATCTGAAAATGCACAAATATTTTTCAATAAGCCCACAGAACCAGCGCCCCAGCCGATTCTACTTGGCAAAGCCGCATGTTGAATAAATAATGCTCGTTGGAAATATTCACACTAATCCCATACTATTTGCGTGTGAAAAACGCGTTTACACTTCAGAAAAATCCAAATAATTCATACATTCTGTAAAGAGGACAGAGGCGTGACGAGAATTTTAATACTTTTATTATGGAACAGGCTAAAGATGAATAAATATGTGAGGTTAAAGTGGAACTGGGCGGGTCATACTACAGCATGCATAGGACAGATAGGCCAGGACTAGGATCATCACACAGTGGGAGCCTCAAAGAAGAGCGTCGCCGGGGCAGGCTTGGGAATCGTTGGTGTGAGAATCTGGACTCATTCTTGACAATAACATAAAGAGGACTAGAGGAATTTAAGGTAGACTTTTGTGCAGCAGGATAATAAAACAGGTTAGCAAAACAAACAGTGAAGAGTGAATAGAGAAGGTGTAAGTTTACTGTGACTTTTAGGTCACGCGACAATAAGTCGGATAAATCAGGCCAGCTTTACGACCCGTGTAATCACGCTTTACCAGGCTAAAATTAATCTCCTACATTCATAACCTACTTATTTCGAAGTGCTGATTTTGGTATTCTTGGCACGCCTACGAAATATTCGTCCCTCTCCCTAACGCCAAAACACGCCTATATATAGTGGAGAAATGGTCAAGTGTATTCGTTTCGGGTTATTTATTTTTCCTTTATTTGCAAGTTTTGCGGATGTTGTATTTTACTGGATTGGCCATCTTGGGTTAAGAGAAGTTTATTCTAGTGAGGGTTGTGGGGCCTAAAAGAGAATATTTATTTCTCTTTAACTATTGTGTTGGTTAATGGCGATCGCAAGATGGAATTGGAATGAAATTTTATTTAAGTAGTATTTTGGAGGTACCTAAATACATTTTGACATTTTCACAATCCGAAGACAAGGGGGCATAAAATGGCTATCAGAATCATAATATGAATCACGTTAAAAATTTAAAACTCTTAAATGGCCTTTGTGTAATTATAAATTTTTAACGGGATTCATTATGATTCTGATAAAGCAGCCATAATATGCCACCTGAATAGTGGGCAAGTATATTTTATGCCATCTTTCATACTTTCTAGATTCCTTTCCACAATTCCAGGTTTGCAACAAAGCGGGTATAGAGCTGTCCAAGCAAGTTACTGGTCGGAAAAAAGTAAGTGGTAGTTCACTCTTTCTTTATCGTGAGGTTAGTGCCTAACCTGGTGTTAAAGTTTTTAAGCCACCCATGGGCCTCTGACTTGGCTTTACATGCCGTCGAAATATCTCTCATGCTGGTTTCCTATTACTATTCAATCGACACAAGAAGAAGGACAATCAAGAGTATGATACTCAACTGCGAGAAAGCAGACGAACCTCTCAAAATTCTGTGTTAGATAATATGTTATACTATAGCGCATGGCCGCGGCTTCCCCCGCGTGGAGTTCGGTAACTGCCCCACGGGATCGCACTACCAGGCGAAACAGTATTGTATGTGTTAATTCAGGTTATAAACTATCTGTGTCAACCTCCAAATCCGTTCTTTTTACGTGAAACAGTAGGTAACAAACATCCATCTATTCATTCATTTGTCCTCACAAACTTCCACATTTGTATGAAAGTATGAAGTAGTAAATTTTTAATCGTTGAAAGATTGAATACCTACGTCTCTTTTTTCACCTCCAATTTCTCCAGCTTGTATAAAATTTAAAATGTCCTCGTTTACCTGTACCTATTCAGGTATTCAAACATAATAGGTACAGCTTTGTGAAATGTACGGATAATGTTCACAAATTGTGGTTTGCACCCCTCTTTATTGTGTGCTTTGTTATCTAGTCTAAATACAATGGTAATTCCTAACTCATTCTGGGTTTTAATATATTTAAGTGTACGACTTAAATGTTTCGTTTGTGTTGGACTTGGGTACAATTTTTTTGTATTGTATTGTATACAGGGTGTAACAAGACCCATAACGAAGCCTTGACGGCTTCGTTATGGGTCTTCTTGCAAGCATTATGAAGTAACTTTACGCAAAAAATATTGCTGGGAAACGATTTTTTTTTTTGGGTGAAAAATCACCTTATAAGGAAGGACTCAATGTAACGCATTCAAAACATTGTGCTGATGGATGGATTGAATAGTACGGGGGTCGTGGAGGTGTTTACAGTAAATATCTTACGTTAAATAAATGCATTTAAAAAAAAACTTGTGATAAAGTTGGTACTTTGACCGCCAATATCTCCGTAACTAAAAGGTTCCCAGGTATGGTCTAGAGCAAAAAAAAAATATTGCAATGACGTGGAGAACAAGTGCCTTTCGGCTTCATTAAGTCTTGTTACACCCTTTATGTCAAAAATTGTTCTATTTAGTAAACAAAAACAAAAAAAAAATGTGAGAAATGCCTTCGGTCAACAATTTCATAATTTTCTTTTGGTACACAACCTACTCTTGTTTCGCAGCCATATTATTGTATGAGGATTTCTATCGTGTTAGAAAGATTAGCAATAAGTGTTGGAAACTGAACTTCTGGCTTCCTGGGTCTACTGAACTTAGCTATGGTATACTGGCCTTTCACATTTATTTTACCTCTGTCTATTAAGATGGCGAATGTGTCCACAAATCCTTAATGGATTCATTCAGACCATAGGTTTGATAAATTATGAGCTAGGCAAAAAATAACTGGGTAGGCTGACTGTCTGTACCTTAGGTAGCTACAGTCCCTGCACATAGTTTGCGTAGTATAGGGGATAGTTATAAGCCTCTCCTAAAACACCCAATATAAATTGACCGTAAAAGTTTTAGGCTGATAAACAGGTTCAATAAGTTACATAAATAAAAACTTTTTATTGTTTTGCCTTAGTGACCTGTGTCGTGGATTCGTGGCCCACGGCCTCCTTATTTTTTATCACCCTATGTTTGATTAGGGCGAGTTTAAACAGCCTGTTGAAAACCACCTTATCGTTTATAAAATTACTTTATTTTCAGCAGTCAATTCGTTGCAGTGTTGTTGATGCTGATGATCACTTGACGTTATAAATATGTAAAGATTCTTAGGGGTACAATAATTAACTAACTAAAAGTATTAAGTAATCTACATATATCTTACGAATCTTGAAGTTTTATTTTCTCTTTGCGGAAATCAGTGTTATGTAAATTTTGTATTTTGTTCAACAAATATTCAACTGCATTTATTGTTATTATTAATGTTAATTAAATACAGTTTTCATCAATACACGCGAGTTCGAATTTTGCTAAATATTCGTGAAAGGTACGAAGTAGTACGTGGGTACCTGCCAATTTACACAATAGCTAGCCTAGGTACCATAGTAGGCAAGCACTTATACCTATCTAAACCTTCAGTAAAGGTCATTTGAGTAATTAACTATCCCATGGTGATACCGTGGGGCGATAATGATAATATCAGAGAATAGGTAATGTGGTATACACTAGATATCAATTTAACAAGTACCCTGTATAATTAGTTTACTGCGTGAATAGTAAAGTTATCCAGTGGTTAGGAACAATAAATCGTATGGGTTCACTGAACGACCTTAATCTACGAGTATATTGGTATAGTGTACCACTATACTAATCCATCGTAAATATATGGGCTGTATAAAAAAAGGAAAACAAAAAACAGAAATCTGACAAATAATTGCATGTCTTTGTCAGATTTCTGTTTTTTGTTTACCTTTAAGCGAATAAAAAAAGCACATAGTAAATATTTGTAAAGCTTTCACTTTTAGTTATAAGCAAACGTAACATACAAAAAAAGCTTCTAACAAACAAATATTACCAAACTTACTTATTGGTGTTCTCACCACCTTGCATGAAAAATAAAGTCTTATGTCACATTTTTCAAAAGGTACCGACAAACTTTTTATTTAGATCTCGCGTGATAGGTATGTCAATAAAGGGTTGTAATAGGTTCGCGAAGGAGGCCGCACAAAGGCACGAGCTGTCCGTCCACCCGTTGCAGACAAACTGAGGGAAAGTGGGAAAATGAAGCGGGACCTAGTGCTGGCGCTAGCGAAAACTGTTTTATCGATAGCTAGTAAACTGTGATTGTGTCTGCTTGGTACATAGGCGGGTATTTAAGTGCGTAGAAGATTGATTGCATTGACTTATGTGGACATTTAGATGAAAGGTTCTAATGGTGTCTTGGGTCTTTCAAAGAGGTCCATAAATTAATTAATTATTATGTAAGCAGGCCCGGCATTTACTTAGGCAGTTTCAGTTGTATAGGTAGGTATATTAGTATTAATTGGATCGGTATGATTACTTACCTACAAAATTATTAAAATTTTCAGTCTGAGGTTTTTTTTTAAATATTAATATTTTTATACTACGCCAATCTATCGATAAAGTATCTCGATAATGCGCAAACATTACTAAAGTTTGATTGGGCGGGTGACCGCTTTGGGTGGGGCGGGGGAAAAGTCGATAGCTACCCTGTATCATTACACGATGCAAGCTGCACCGTCATTAATAACATAAATCGATGTTTATATTATTTAAAAAGACGAAATATCCACTTTACATTTTTTTCACTTTATTTACTCTTAAATAAAACAAGTTTCATTAAAAAGAACTTTTCCAACCACTAGGTAGGTACCTACTTATGTTAGCTTACACCTATTCTACTCTGTCTATTTTCTTTGATAAATGATGTTTATTTTGCAAATAGGTTTCTAAAAACACTTTTACACGTCTCTTTTTTTATGTCGTCTTTCGTATGAATGTATTACGCTGGTATAGATTTACCTTTCTGTTTCTTCTAGTTTTGGTCGATGTAAGCACTTTTCAATCCCTATTTTTATTTCGAGTCACCATTTCCGTGTCGCATGAGGTAGGTCCTGTACCTATATCCGCGAGGCAAACAGAGATTGAGGTTTGAAATACACATTTCACATTAATTTACTACCTAAGTTATTTTATTTAGATTTGCACTGGTTAGCATATTCATCATTAAAATGATCAAATTATTCCTATTAATGTTCAAGTTGCCGCGGGAATGGCTTTGGCAATAATCAAAATGTGCGCGGGAATGCGTCCATAGAGAAACGCATTCAAAGACTTTTTAAAGAATTACTGACAGTAACATTTTGACAGATAATTGACGTCTCTGTTGTCACTGTTGTCAGCCAAGCCAGTTCATTGAATATTTTTTTATCTGTTGTAAAACGGCAAGCAAGCAAAGCAAACGGAATCGGTCGACACGCGTGCATAATTCCAAGTTTTATTGGTTTTCGTTAAGAATTTTCTCACAGTTTTGTATTGATATTGTAATATTACTCGAAAGAAACCCTCAAAGTAAGTATTTACCTTGTTATTCACTTGCACATGCTTACTCATCGATTGCGGAATCGAAAATTTTGGCGCGGTTCTTTCACTAAATCGCGAATCTTCATTCTAAATTTTATTGTATTGAGTATAAATCTATAGTATTTAGTAGCGTTTCTAAAATATATTGGTTAGGAGTGTGTTCTGGGCCCTTCCACGTGGAACTTGCTAGTTGCCTATTGTATTTATTGATGTAGGTATTGTTATATTACCGCCGACCGTTACATCGTGGAAAGAAAAGAAAGTTATTGTCTCTTTCGCCGTGAGTGTTTGGTTAGATTTTATCGTAAAGGTTTATTGCTGCTATAAGTAGGGCACCATGCCCTATAATTGACATTCATCGTGTGAATTGGCGCTTACACCATACGGCTTGAATACTCGTTTGCCGTGCTCGCATTGTGTTCAATCGGTTCTCTCACTAAGTTCGTAAAAGTCTATTTTAGTACCACATCATGAAGGGTTTTTACCACAAACTCATTACTTGTGTTCTAGATTCTCTAACAAAACCTTTCAGGCAATAATCATTATTGTTTGACTTCCAACTATTTGATTATTTATGAAGACAACCCTCTGACCTAGAATTTATATTATGTAGTTACAATAAAGCCTCTTTGCTGACCTATAACATCAAAAACAATTATTAACCTTCCTTCCAGATGACTGAGGTTTCAGAAGTGTCTACATCCCCATTAGAGCTACTTGCTGCTGGCCGCAGACATCTGGCTGTGAGAGACTTCAGTGCAGCAGCCAGCACGCTTGCTGAGGCTTGTGAGGGTCTCGCCAAAGAACATGGAGACACAGCCGACCAGTGTGCTGAGGCTTACTTGTGGTCAGTAGTAACACTTTTACGATGTCTAGATTTTTTGCTACTAACTCCAAAGCTATACAATCACTCTTTCAGCCAAAGATTCTTAGGGTGTTAAGCAAGGTGGAAGGGACACGGACACAAACAGTTACTACATAATATGTAGTCCATCATTCTGAACACAGCTACATAGAAATGTTAATTATGAATGATAATGATAATTATTATGTGGTAATAAAAAAATAACATGCTTTTCCCTAAAAAAGTACAATACCTACACATGGTCAAAATGTATAGAACAGCAGCTTTTTCGTTTAAATTATCAATAAAAAAAATCTATTTGAGGGTGTAATGTGCCTGCCGGGGCTGCGGGACTGTTCGAAAGAGATACCGTGGCCCCGGAACACAAAGGGCGATGAAGGAACATGGATGGGTTTTAGTCAGTAAAAGTCTGACACTCCCTCCTGCTCAGCCCAGAACGGGAGGAGTTATTTGATGACATCCCATCGGAAAAAAATAATAATTGTGTAATGTCAACAATCAAACAATAACATTTCCATCCTTAACTTATCCATAATTATAAAAGCAAAGATAAATCTGAATCAACTTCATTGTGTTGTATTTTTTATATCTGTATCTCACAGGTATGGAAAAGCCTTGCTTGGCTTGTCAAGAGAAGAGAGTGGCGTTCTAGGTGATGGTGTGCCAGGGTCAGGAAATGCTGATGATGAGGAAGAGGACAATGAAGGTAAATATCAGCAAATGCAAAGGCAAACTTTACAAACAGGCATCGTTTTTGCTGGTCTCTTATCATTTCTATGTGGATGAAGCAAAAAGAGTGTGTATGGTTTGTAACTGGTGAGCTACAATCCTTACACACACTCTTAACTGAGAATCTGGAATTCTGTACTTTCTGCCTACTCCCATGAGAAAAATACGTATCAAGAACATTTCTAGAAGAGATTGCAAGGGTCAGCTTTATGTTAGAATATGATATGGATCTGTGGAAAATGCCCTGTGTAATTTGATTCTGGCCTGTCCTCTGTAAGATGAGGCAAAATTTATTTATGAATTAGTTAAAGTATCCATTAAGAGCGGCCAACCCATCATACTTTTCATACAAACTCTTGTACGTGATTATGCAGTTGGTACACATCTATCTTCTATCTATCTTAGGTTTCTATGGGAGCAAAAAATAAAAAATTGTAGAAACAAATTCAGGTAAACCTCCAAAAATGGCTGTTTTGCACAAATTTTACCTGAACTTTGGCCGTTCATAATGTACTCATAAACTCTAAAAGTAAAAAAACATCATGATAAAAACCTTACACATTTACATGGAGATTCTTAATGACAAATATTTATTTCACACACTTGAAGACTTATTCAAAACACGTATTTCCTGGAACAAGTTTAAGAAAGACTGGGAGTTGAAAGAAAATCGCCGCTGTGGCTCTGGATGAAACAACAAGCTTTTCGACAATGCTCGCGTTGACGATAGACGGGCCGGGAAGGGCCCTCTTAAGCATAGATAAGTAGTTTTTGTGAGGCATAGGCCTCACAAAAAGGTGCATAGTAAAGCAAGGTATGCAGGTGGCATGATCATATCTGATCAAACCCTCTATAAAATTAGATTAAATATAAGATTAGAAGATTAAAAAAAAACATTTCTACTGGTGCAGGTAAGGAGCTGAATCCCAACACAGTTCTTGAAAAGTTTGGGCTCACGATTGCTCAGGATGGTCATGTCCAAATTCAAATGTAAATGGGGAGACTTCCCAAAGTTAAAACTGAATCTAGTAGGCATGTTCTCAGAATCTTCCTGCATGAACTCACAACCTATAAACTTAGTTATCATGATGCTAACTACTAACTAACTTAGATATCTCCTAAATATTTAAAATTCTTTTGTCTTCTTCACAACAAGAAGAGAATGTAGAGAATGGCGAAGCAGAGGCTGAAGCGGAAGCAGAAGCTGAACCAGAGAAAGAGAAGGAAAATGGAGAGGTGGAGAAGATTGAAGCAGAGTCCACCACTAAGGAAGATGAGCCCGGCAGCAGCACTGCTGCTGAGGAGAATGAGGAACCTGTGAGTACTTAGAAATCTTTCTTTTTATTGAAGTTGGAAGGCTCTAGGTTAAAAAAAGTCTGGGACAATTGTATTATCCTAACTCGATTGTAGAGGTAAGATAGGCAGTTGCGGCAGAAAGCAGAAGCTGACCCCAACACAGGAAATGGGAATTGGCTAGGTAGATGACGATGCGGATGTTTGACACAAGAAAAACTAAAGTAAAAATTTCTCATAAATTGAACTTTATTTCACAGGGAACCACAAATGGCGACGCTCACGACGAATCTGCGATGAACATTGATGCTGAAGCTGAGGATGATGTTGATAACCTGCAGCTGGCATGGGAAATGCTTGGTATGTATTTCCAAATTATAATTAAACAATTTATTATTATTATTAGCCATTTGTGTCCGGCTGCAAGGCAAACTTCCCTCTTTCTTATTCAGTGCTGTTAAACAATTAGTTGATACAAATTTAAAAAACAAACACGTGTTTGTATGTTGAGGTAAAGTTGGTGTCACTAAAGAGTTTTACTTTACTGTTACTTCATTGTCAGTACCACTAAGAATCCATGGGCTAATTGAATCACATTGTGCCTTACAAATCAGCTGTGCCATTTCTACAACATTCTTGACAGCAGTGAAGGCGTAAAATTAGTTATTACACATCGTTCTTACTAACATACCAGTAATCATTGGTTCTTTTTACAGACTTAGCCCGCAGCATCCTGTACCGTCGCGTGCAGGACTGCGGCGGCGACGCGGCGCGCGCTCTCCTAGCTGATGTGCACCTCGCGCTCGGAGAGGTCGCGCTCGAGAGTGAGACTTATGACAAGGCTGTCACTGATATGCGTAAGTAGTATTATGTTTGAAGAATCCTGTTGTTGTAGGAAACAGTTATTTGGGGCTCAAGACCGCTCTAGAGGTAGGCTTGTCATAGTCTAGAGGGAGCAGTACCTCTGACAGAGAAGACACCTGTGTCCTAGCTGTGGGAACGTTATTGGTACTGGTAAAGCTGTATCTGGAGGTTAACTTTTGCGTATTAGGAAATTCCTGCCTTACTAATTTATTTCAATAAAGTCTCAAACAACATCCGAACAGTTATAAGTTTTTAAACTTTCATGGTCACTAAACACTGTGCCGAAAAAGTTCGCAAGCGGTCACAGTGAGTTTCGTGTGTCGGGAACAAAATCGAGTTGCGAGTGACAGCGATAGTGGTATAGCTGAGTGTTTAAAAAACACAAAAAAGAGGGTAGATCGATTTCACTGCTCATAAACAGGCACCCGCAATCGGGAATTCAAAACAAACAGTAAACATATTATATATTTACCAAATATACCATTTCTAGTGTAAATGATAATCTCATCAGTTGCTCATGCCACACAAGCCATTAAGCTGCCCCTTTTTTCAAAATACGAATTAAAAAAGTGGCTAGCAACATTGTAATGGCCTGTATAAATACTGTGGATTATTATTTTAAAATTTTCGTGGGTTTGTAATACTTACACGATGCATGTCAATGCCATCTAAAGTTCGCGATTTTTCTGTTCTCAAGCATTTAAATTTATTTTAAATACTATGCATGTATGTTTTTCATTTTCTCTTCTATGAATTCCAGAGAGCTGTTTGGATCTCCAGAAGGAATTGTACCGCAGTGACGACAGGCGCATTGCTGAGACACATTATCAGATAGGTAAGAACATTGATTTGATTCAAACCTCAATGATATTGCCATAATGTTGCAGGATCAAAAAAAAGAAGAAAATAAATTAAAGGTCACAATTTTTTTCTTATCTTACAGGCCTGGCAAATTCTCTGGCATCAAATTTCGAAGACGCGATCACACACTTCAAGAATGCGGCGAACATTCTGGGAACACGCATCAAGACATTGGAGAACCCTGCAGCCGTGGTCGATGATGCTACAGTCAAGAAATTCACATCTGCAGATCCATTCTACTCTGTCGAAGGCGAAATCAAGGAGTTGAAGGAACTGCTGCCTGAAATACAGGAGAAGATCCAGGATATGATGGACTATAAGGCTGAGGTAAGACCTTGCGATTGCATTGAGGTTACTAGGAAGATGCTCCGCAACATGATTATTAAGGAGAGGACTCACTGTCAGCTGGAATGTCAAGCTTAAGACTTATGAATGTTCATATTGTTGCAAACATCTGTGGTTCAACATTTTTAAATGAATATGTGGTTGGTAAAGTACAATAGGAGTTTGCATCAATTTAAAATTGCTTTTAAAATATAATCATGTAATAATAATCTTTTCTAATAGGAGTAGAATGTGGACATTCCATGACATTGTGATGTTTGTTGCATAAATTGGAATTTGTGCCTAAACTATTAAGTGCCAAATTGCTATATCCATGCCACCGTTTGTGATATTGTGATTATTGATTTTACTATTTGACTGTTACTAATAACCAGTATTATTTTTTGATAATTTTGGTGTGAATGTGTGCCTTACTTTTAATGTTGATGAAAATGTGATTGGTTTGAGAGAGACTTTGAAATTAACACTTAATTTTACCCAGTTTAGACTGAAAGTATGGACTGAAAGATGTTAATTAATCATTGTAATGTTAAGACTTGTATTGATTTGGAATGTGATATTATAATCGTGTATTGTGAACAATTGAGAATGTCAAGTACATCACTATGATGATGATTATTGAAGGCTGTATATGAAAATGCCTGAAACAAAATCCATACGTAAGTAAACATATTTAGACTGATGCTAATGTATTTGATGCAACAGTAATCTCATCATTAAAGCAAAGTGGCAGATTTTCCCAGCAGTATTATGGGTACACTATTCGGTCGTAATTCCATACAAAACAAACAAACGTCGTATGGCACAAACAAAAAAGAAAAATAATTGAAAAAAGGAAAAGATTTTTTTACTTTTTTGGTTTCATAAAGGGCTAGAAGGGCCATGATGAGACGAATCGATGTATTTTTTTATTTTGAACTTACACCATCAAACAGTGGAGTAATGCCATACTACGTATGTATGGAAGTATGACTGGCTAGTGTACCCATATAGTATGATGCTCGTAGTTATAAGCTCAATGTACTGATTTTATTTGATCTGAATCATGTTAGTTTTAAGCCAACATTTTACCACAAGGCCATTTTTCTATTGTGTTTAGCAACATTTTGGAATAAACTTGTTCGAAATTATACTGTGTGTTATTTCAGATGAACCCAATACATTAATGGCCATTTGGTTGATTTGTTGCTTAGTTATGTTATGATCATGGCCATTGATGTTATATTCTATGGTTTTAAATATTTGTAAAATTATGCAGTCAGTATTCTTGCTGCCACCCCAAATAAATTGGGATAAGGGTAGGAGAATTATAATGATGATCTAGAATCTAGATTCTAGGCAGTATTCTAAATGCTTTTGGACCTGCTAGTACTGAAGTCATAGCAGTTAGTACAATGGTTATTGCCCAGTAACAATGGTAAGCATTAGAAAGACTTTCTTTTCGAATTGATGATCAAAGTTAATTATGTGCTCAGCCTATAAAAAAGCACAGTCAGTAATTTTACTTTAATCAGAGGATTAAACGATAAATTGAAAATCAATCCAAAAGCAGTTCAATTTCGAGTATTCTTATAACAAGAAAGGCTTCACCAGGATATTTTAGAAAGAAGCAACATGGAAATCAATGTTGGTTCCATATTGATTATGCATTTCGTAATATTACTCTTGTAATCAGAGAAAACTGCACGGAGAGAGGAGTGCCCTTTGCCCTTTGCCCAGCAGTAGGATAGTATAAGCAGAGGAAAGAAAAAATCTTGGACGAAAATAACAGCATTGTAATATCAGTACCTAGTCAAAGAGAAAATACATTGTTCTCATTATCCCATAGATGGAGTTCCGCCAACTTATACTAGAACCTTTTTTTACCATATCCACAGACAATAAAACGAGTACGCGAAAGTCTTTGCTCCACGAACGGCGAAGGTTCTTCCGCTTTCTCTTCCTCTTCCAACGGTGCTGGAGGCAGCTCAGCAAGTTCCAGTTCTTCAGCTCCTAAGCCTGCTGCTTCCGATATCTCGCATCTCATTAAAAGGAAGAGGAAGGCTAGTGTCGGAGAAGCTGACTCTTCGGCCGCCAAGAGGGTGAATACGTGAATACGACAAATGAACACACTTTTACTAACCTGTAAGAGCCTCGACGCGATAGTAACTTATTTAAAAAGTCGATTTAAATGGGATGTGAAGTACTTTGAGCCTGTTAGTTGATGCTTACATTTTTTGTTGCTGTTTTACTGACGACAAACGTAAACTATGTTGTGTCACATAATTGCATACTAAATTAAAGACATTAGTCCTACGTCCTCATGTTGAAAAACATGATATACAACAGGCAACTGTTATAAACTGCATCTATAGCTTAGCTTATTGTCCGTCTAACACTGAACAAGAAAGTTAATGAAGTCTACATTGCAGTTTATTATGGACGCAGTTTTGATGGCTTTAGGTTGGAAGTTGGGGCTTTAGGTTAGGGTGGATCAAAGGCCGGATTCAGAAAGCAAAGAAATGCATATTTTGTGTCCAATATAAATTATACTTACATTTCGTTTTGTAATAACTTGTCTGGCTCAAAGGTAAAATAAATTAAAATTAAGTCTAAATTATTTAGAGAAAAATCGCGTTGGGGCCCAAATATGTAATCTTGTGTACAAAGAGTTGATGGTCAAATATTTACATGAATCTACTGTGTGCCGACTTATTATTATGACGACACTGTCAATTTGAGCGGAGCGAGTAAGCAGATGACCCCACGTTCTGACCAAAGCTTCTCGTTGTGCGAACAGGCGATCGTCTCGTTTATATGTCACTCATTTGAGAGGATAACCGTGATCGGCGCGACGAATGAACGTGACGGTTGCGAGTTTGAGCGACCATTGCGTTGGTTAGGACGTGACCTGAAGCCCAAATGATATGAATCAAGTAGAATTATATACGTAATTATTTCTTGCTTTTAAATTTTTCGCTTAAATTGACGGTAGTCATACAGATGTATATTTTGAATGAGTCATGTTGTGTTTGTCAGACAGTTGTTAGTTTGATAGAAAAGGGCACAGTCATACCCCAGATCAAATGTTAGCCTTATTGTATGAGGCACGTACCCCAGGTTAAAAATCATCTTCGAGTGGCGCTTTTTTTGGAGAAATCGTTATGTAATCATCAGTCAGAATATTTTGTTTATTTTGCCACAAGTTGAACTGAAAAATCAGAGAATCTATGTAAGTTTAGCTTCAATCATCTTAGTTAATGTAAATTTTGATAGTCTTATTTATTTGAAATCTAATATTCATCATTCAAAACATGAATTAATAGTGCTTGACCCTGACTGTTAAACTGAAGACTTAATTAAAAAGAGATAATTTATTCCCATGTTAAATTATACAATATAGAGTAGACCATCCAGTGAATCTTCCCTTATGTAAGCAATTTATATTATTGTCTGATGAAAGTTTGAGTGTTATTTGACAGACTGAATTGTTTAGTACCTAACTACCTACCCAGTAAAATTATCATTGTAAAGCTCATTACACACCAAAGTTGGTCGCACTATGCTTAGGGATACTACGGGTTCGGCAGTATCTTTTGAACAACAAAGCTGAACCAAAGCAATGCAGAAGTTTCATATTATTTAACTAAATGAATTATGAGGAAATGCGATAGGTATTTGAAGAAACTATCGCTGTCGCTCAACGAGCGCTATTTCGACATTGGTGCGATACAGACAACTACAGATCCGACAAGTAAAAAGTCATATTTCGAGGTTTGTCTCTTGACTTTTTCCTCCTCCAATATTCGACCAATTTAAAGATATTTCATAAACTGTATAAGAAAGATATACAGCATGTAACAGAAAGGGTATAATCATATGGAATACTGTGGTACGGACCATCAAACTGAACAACTTTCTCTATGGGACCTCCATCGAAATCGTAAAAAAATAATCAGCTGTCCCATACATTTGGGTCGAGTAGGTATTGAAATTTTGTATAGGACAGCTGATTATTTTTTATGATTATACCCTTTCTGTTACACACTGTATACTGTGTCCTTATGTTTTTAACCTCTATGTTTTTCTTTTTTCGTTAATAGTTGTCAGATTTGTACACTAGGCCTCTGTTGACAGCGGTCCAAATATGCTAATTTTTAGGAATTTTGTAAAGGTTCTAGTGCTAATACAGATTATATATCATCGGAATCAAGGAAAACATAGGAACATAGAAGAGGTTGATGTTTATTTAACTGTAAAAAATCATAGCTTCAAAGTCATAAACCAGAAAGAAAACAGGCGAGAGCGTTTGTATGGAGAAAAGACCACCCGCATTTCTTCTTAAAACATAGACCAAAACTAGGAATAACGCAATGAGGTAAAGTGTTGCCACTTTACCCTCACTGCTAGCGCAACTTAAGTCTCGATAACTTTTTCATTTCTAGTGATATTTTAATGACTTCTTCACATTTTTGTTTCTTCTTATTTAAATTAATAATTCTAATCCAAAAATATAAATGGAAACTTCTCCATTACTACACAAATTCAGCTCGTGCCGTTCAGCATCTACTATCATCTACATACAGGCTGGAAGGAATACCGACGAACAAACTGTTACCACGTATTCAGTAAGTACATCATTCTGAACCCACATCAAAAATTTTCATCGGTAATAAAAATATCTCCAATTACACCCTTTTTTCGTTCGTCGGTGTTCCTGCCACCCTGTATACGTGCCAAACTTCAAACATGAAAAAGTACTTACCTACATACATTTTTCGACACAACGACGATTGAAGCAAATTCTTCCTGTGAGGAACCAAACTTATATTTTGTGGGAACTCAACAATCTTAGAAAAGCTAACAACACAAACTTTAGGGTACTTGCAAAGAGTTCTGTTTTTGAAAAAGACTGACTTTTTTTTATTGAACCGCCCCGGATTCCCAGTTCTGGCAAAAAGGGCTATTGGGTTTTTCCATCAGAAATATTTCAGTAACAGCCTGGAGTTTGGAAGGTGGTGGTCTACCTCTGTGCCTTGGTGCGCACGCTAAGCCGTCGGTCCTGCGCTTGATCTCCGCGAGTGTGATTACCGTTCCATCGGACTATGAGAGTAAAGGAAAAGAGTGTACCTGTGCCTATGCACTATAATATCTCCCGCGCCGAGATTGGCCGCCGTGACTGAAAACGGCCAGGAGGACTTATGCCAGAAAGGTGTGGTTATATTAAAGGCAGTGACCGTCCATCACGTCCTTAGATATATGACCACACTTTTCTGATACACGCTGTATAAGTTGAAATATTACGGTTTTTATGTTGTGTTTTGCTGGGTTAGTAGATAGTTTTATAACCGAGTAACCACTTTGGTGTGTAATGCCAATAACGCTAATTATATTTAAAAAAACAATGTAATTGTGTGTTCCTTTTGCAGCACATTAATTACCTAAACACCTAGATAAAATTTTAATTGCCTACATCTCACTAATTATATTTAATTATGATTATAAAAAGACTTAAGTTTTTCGTCAACAGCTGATAAATGAAAGAAACGCCTTACGATATGAATCAAATTAATTTTTTGTGCGTTTATCAAAAGAAAAATATTATCAAATTTGTTATTTTTGTCGATAATTTGGACTGTAAGGTATGTATAATCATTTGAGTATGAGACAAGTAATAATAATGTTAAGCCTGTATGTTAGTTCTTGATAGTTTACTTTTTAATATCGTCATTTCAGACTTTGATTACAATAAAATTATTAATTTTGATATACTTGGTCTTTTATTTACGAAATTATAGCATCCGGTGCAATAAACCTACTAATGAAAAATGGTAAACAGATTTTTTATAAAAAAAAAATCCTGACTTCTAAGAACAAAAAATTATATCGGTCGCAGTCCAGTAAATTTATACATCAGTTTGCGTCAAATCCGGTAGTTCTGATTTTATGCAGACTTGTTTGTATGATGTTGACTTGGTACAATAGCCCAGTGAAATGAGGGGTTTCACCTCGGAATGAGAAGTAATAAGCTGTAAACTCGAATACACCTTCATTTTGGTGTTCCGAAAGTTGCCTCAAAAGTCTCATATATTCGTGTCTGCGTCGTAAGTTATTCAAGGTCAAACACGACTTAAATGCTCTATCTCAAAATCGGTTGGGCGTATGAAAAATTTTTAATGCAAAATTTGTCGCAAATTTTATGATCTACAATAAATCCACCAAATGTCTTACCGAAGCACATGACCTATTCAAATTCTAAAGTGCCGATTTTGGGTGCTTTGATTGACTATGTGGATACCAGCGTGCAGTATTTGAGAAGGAAGACATTTGCACAGGCGGAGAAGCTCAATCAGAAGGCTTCAAGGGCGACGCTACCTTCCTAGCCGCTGTTTGCTTCATGTTAGGCATCACATGTAATGTCAAGCTCGAAGTAGTCACTGTGGAAGATGAACCTATCCTCAATGACTTACACTTCATGTTCATGAGCAGGGAAGATAAGCTATAATCGATGATATCGACGTGACGCGTGAGTATTTAATAATACAGGCTTTATTGATCTTTTCCATGATATCGGATATGATAACAGGATAAACGTGTTGTTGTGAACTTTGGATGTTATGCAATACTAAAGTAGGTAGTGAGCGAGCACGCAACATGGCTCACTCAAGTGCTAAATAAAAAACTTACCTATCTGTCCATGCACTATTGGCTAGTAGTATTTTCACTGTCACTGTCTGTTACCTTTTCACTCGTTCACAAGTGAACGGATTCCGATGAATTTTGGCACACCAGGTAGACCGGGACCTAGGTTTGGACATAAGACTAAGACCTTACTATCCCGGGTACCGCGGGATAATGTTATGAAAAATGGATGGGCAAAGCCGTCGGCTGGAGCTAGTTCATAACAATAACTTAACAACTCTATGTGATTTCACAGACAGTACTGTAACATTCCATTCACATAGGTGCACTGTCTGTTATCATGTTGAAAATAGACGTATGTCTATTATTTACCAATTGAGGCCCAATCCACTACATAATGGTACAAAACGTATCATTTTATTTATGTAGGTGTTAGATTTTGATGCTGTACAGCATAATCTAACTGTGCTAACATCGTAAAATATTAAAGTATAGATTTTCTGTGGTATTTGGTAGTAGTGTAGGTATCTCATTAGTTTAGGATAGGTTTTAATCTCAGGTTTTAATAATACCTATCATAAAAAGCATAGGTAATTACTGTTATTAGGTAGATTCCAAGCCCGACAGCTGATTAACAACTTCTAATTTCGTATGCAATGCAAATGTTTGCCTTGGCAAATTCATTTAAATAATAATTCCACTAACAATCACATATTTAAGTACCTAGCAACAAAATTTTAAAGTAGGTATTATTAATAAATTGTTATTTTATAATGATAACATGTTGTTACAGGAGTGAAGTGGTGCGTGGAGGCTTCAGACAGTCTTGTTATCTTAATTAGCCGTCTACTCATATGGAACTCTTCGAACGTGGTAACATTCATATATGTATTGTAGTAATTAGTACTTGGACTGTAGGTACAAAGGGAATTTGGTTCCGGAGAACGGGCACATGAAATGAAATAGTTATTAACAAATTGACCTTTGACTTTAATTTGAGAGAGTAAATAATACGTGTAGCATTACTTAATAATAACTTACAATTTAATAACAGCTTTTCCAACGTTTTCACCCTTTAACATTCCTGTAAAAGCGTCGATGATGTTTTCGAAACCCTCAGTAATGTGTTCCCTAGGCTGTAACTGTCCACTTTGAATCCACTTGATGATTTCAGCAAATGCTTCCGTTTGGCGGTCAACCCACCGCCACACTATGAAACCTTCAATTTTCAGTTGGTGGAATACTAAAGCAGGCTGTAAGATGCTTGCTTTGGGCAACTTAACCTCGTTGTACGAACTGATGGCGCCGCAAACTGAAACCCTTCCGTAGTCGTTCATTTGGTTAATTATCGTTGAGCTGAGCTCTCCTCCAACATTGTCGAAGTAACAATCTACACCCTTGGGAGCTGCTTCCTTCAGAGCTGCTGCAATGTCAGCAGTCTTGTAGTTGATCGCCTTGTCGAAACCGATTTCTTCGAGCCACTTCACTTTATCATCAGAGCCAGCGAAACCGATGACCTTGCAACCCTTGATTTTCGCAATTTGTCCAACGAGGGAGCCTACAGCTCCAGCTGCGCCGCTCACAACTACTGTTTCACCAGCTTTAGGTTTGCAAATTTCCAGAAATCCGAAGTACGCGGTAGCACCAGGCATACCAACAGCACCAACTCCTAAAGAATTTGATAAGCCTTTCAAGTTTGGCAGCTTGTAAATTTTTCCTTGATCACCTTTAGTGTCATTTGTATCAATGATGCAGTAATCACACCAGCCTTTGTGGGAGACGACCCTGCTACCGACGGGGAAGCGTGGATCTTTCGAATCTTCTACTAAGCCGACTTGGAAGCCAAACTGGTCATACGGAGTCGTGTATCGCGAGCTGTAGGCACGCATGTACGGGTCCACACTCACCCACTCAACTTTGACGAGGACCTCTCCATTCTTGAGCGCCGGTAACTCGTATTCGACTATTTCGAAATCCTCACGTTTGGGGAAACCCTCGAAGTTTTTTTTAACGACGTACTTCCGTGCCTTCACCATTATGTTCTATCGTTCACGAGACGTAACGAGCGACTGAGTTTATAAACAAGTGAAACATAGAATATACTCGGTCAATTGTGGATCGTCATCGCGTGTCACGCGGAGCGCTAAAAGTCAATATCATGCTTACACACTCACACTCGCGGTGAATCAGATAGCGAGTGCAGACCGGTGTTGAGTCCGGCGATACCGCCGCTTGAGCCGATGTTTTTGTTGATAAGGAAGTACCTATAAGCTTGCTGGTTTAAATTCCATTTGTGTTTGACGATGAAATTACATTATTATGTCGAATGTGTAGGTAGGTACCTATATTGAAGGATCGTTAGATACTTTAGTTAATGATATCTAGAACACACCTTCTCAAATCATTTTGTAGGAATCGACTTTTGGACACACTGTTGCTGATTATGTGTGTCAGTGTGTCTGTACACTGTGTGTTTGCACAGTGTATTTGTGTCTGTTTAGAAGGACATACTTTGAGATTTGGAACGTAAAGGGGATCTTTTACGATGGGTATACAGTCAAATTTATTTAAACGCTCACAAGCTGTCGTTCTTGGAGGTTACCGTTCCAACCTTATTGAAATCCCTAGCGGTGTTCCCCAGGGATCTCATTTGGGACCTCTTTTTTACAACGCTTGACATCACTGATTCTTTTGAACACTCTGATTACTTAATGTACGCTGATGACAAAAAAGTATTTTATAAAATAACATCACCCGATGATTGTAAGGCCCTTCAATTCAAGAAGATCTTAATAACTTAAATAATTATTACGCAAAAAATAAGATTACCGTGAACGTTGCGAAGTGTCAATGTATATATATATATACACACGTAAGCGGAACCCGATTGTTTACTCATATAATTTTGATGGAATTGTCATAAATAAAGTTCAGATATGGTTAGGGATTTAGGAGTTATTTTTGTCAGTAAGTAAATTAATGTTCTCAGATCACATAGACCTTATCATCAGAAAAGCTTATAAGAACCTAGGATTTGTTCTTAGGTCATGTAAAGTATTTAAAAATATTGGAGCTCTTAAATCTGTATATTTTGCTTATGTGCGCAGCGTTTTAGAATATGCGTGCCAAATCTGGTCCCCCCAATACATAATTTATAAGAACGAATTCGAAAGAATTCAAAAAAAAAATATTAACCATCTTAATTATCGCCTCCGTAAACCTCGATGTCTTACGAAGATAGCTGTCGAACCTATGGTCTGCTAACACTCGAAGAAAGGCGTAAAGTAATGGACATGTGTTTGCTCTATGACATACTCAATGGAGGCCTTGATTGCCCGGAGTTGGTCGCACAGAATGATAACTTTTAACACTCCCCTACGCCGCACTCGTCACACGCCAATGCTGCGCGTTCTTAGGCACTCCACTAACTATGCTAAGGGTGGCTACCATGACGTCTTAAAGCAGTAGTAATTCCTGTGTGGGAAAGAGATGGCGCTAGACGACCTGTATAGCTCTGTCTCTTTCCCGCACTGGAATTACTCCTGCTATAAGACGTCATACTAACCGCCAAGAACTGTGTACTGACCCGCATTGCTCGAATTTATAACTCGGAATTCTGTGAAGTTGATTTATTTAACTGTAATAAACCGACATTCAAAAAACAAATATTGAACACTCTAAGCGGAGATAAATGACAAGCAACCTATTGTAACGAGGCTTTTGAGATCGTTACATACCTATTTAGTAATTTTTCGGCATTAGTTATCCATGGCATTTTCTTAAGTGTGCTCCTGGCGCCCGAGTTTTCTATTATTACCCAATTGTTTTTTTTTTTGGAACACACAATATATAAAGAAAATTTTTTATATTACAATTGTCGCCGTAGAACAGGAACTTGAAGTAGGTTAGCCTGAGGTACATGGTCATCACTGCACTATTGATTAATTAACAATTTAACTAATGAGTCTATTGTTTGCAATAATTTGTTCTGTGCATTGTTAATTTCATAACTTTGTTTTTATGTAACTTTAATTATTAGACTCATATGTTTTAATTTAACTTGGTAAATCTTTTGTAAACAATGTTTAGTTTTTTCAACTGATAATTTTGTTTATAACCTGTTGTTTTATAACATGTTTTTTTTTTCTTTAGCAAAACCAACAATTGTATAGCATAGACCGTGTTTTGTTGTTCTCAACAGTAAAGTTATTTTACATATCTCTTGCTCTGTAAGTACACCCTTACACCCCTGAATGCCGGGGTGTATGACTATCATTACAGCATAGGTTTTGGAATTTGAAAAAAGAACTGTCATACTCATACTGCACGAAGAATATTTTTAAAAAGTTAATTTTTTTTTTCTCGGTATCGATTAATTACTCGAATCGGAATCTAGACAATTTATTTTATAAAGATTTTATTTTAAATATGGAACTAAGTATTTGTTTCCACATCGTATGTTAGATGGAATCGATTTAAAAATCAAACTGGCCAGCAAGATTTGACGCGCTTGCGTGCGTGAAAAAAAAAAGGCAGTCTACTAGTAGGCGCGAAAGCATCGCGAAAATAATTAATTTTCTTGTTTGAGTTCTTTTTCAAAAGTTTTAAACATGTCTAGTGACGAAGACATAGATCTAACGCCCGATTTTATTAAAGAAAGGGCAAAAACAGTTGTCGAAAATATATTACCGCCGAACTCGAAAGAAAGATATGTAAAGGCATACGACGAATTTATGAAATGGCGGTCAGAAAAAAAAGTGAAATCTCTTTCTGAAAGTGTTTTTATATCATATTTTGATGAATTATCTAAGAGGCTACAACCTTCCAGTTTATGGTGCTTTTATTCCATGCTAAAATCTACAATGATGACAAAACATGACGTGAATTTGAAAGATTTTTCTAAACTTACTGCTTTCTTGAAAAGGCAGTCTGACGGCTTTAAAAGCAAGAAATCGAAGGTATTTACTGCAGAAGAAGTACAGAAATTCTTAAATGAAGCTCCGGATGAAATTTATTTAGCAATAAAGGTACCTACGTATTTACTTGCCCTTTTTAATAAGTTACCAAAATATTTCACAAAAATACTATGCGAATTTGGTGCCTTTAATACAACTTATGTCTTTTTTACAGGTTGTTCTAATTTTTGGGATATCGGGAGCCTGCAGAACCGTGGAATTGACAAACTTGACAATAGAAAATGTAGAAAAACATAACAAATTACTACTCATAAAACTGCCTAACACGAAAACTAAAATTGACCGGTCATTTGTTGTGCATGAAGAATTTGCAAATTATGTTGAAAAATATCAAGCTCTTCGGCCTGAAAACGTGGATACAAATCGTTTTTTTCTTAATTACAGTAAAGGAAAATGCCACAGACAAGTAATAGGAAAAAACAAATTTACAGGCATGCCAAAGCAAATAGCCACATATTTAAAACTGAGTAACGTAGAGTTATACACCGGGCATTGCTTTCGCAGAACATCAGCGACTCTATTGGCTGATTCGGGAGCCAACCTCACTCTGTTAAAAAGGCACGGCGGCTGGAAGTCCAGCAAAGTGGCCGAAGGTTATATCGAAGATTCGATGGCAAACAAAAGCAAAATTACTTCTAAAATAACAGAAAATATAAACTTAAAATCACCACGTCAAAGCACATCATCTGAGCCATTTTTTAATGAAGAAAATAGTACCAGTCAACTGCCGCCATTTACGATGCAAGAACCTCAAGTCACTCAAACTCAAGTCTTATCATCACAAACTCATATTCAAACTATAAATATACCTAAAAAGAACGTGACCATATCTCTTACAAATTGTAATAATTTTACTATTAATTTTAATTAAATACACATTTTTTTCTTCTTAATAAATGTTCATTGAAACCTGCTGTCTTGTTGTTTACTTACCTCACAATCGATATGTAAAGCAGAGTATTTATCTCGGGCGTAAGCATCAATTGCATACTCGGGTTAATTAGCGCCTTCGCTTCGCTCAGGCGCCAAAAACCTCGTATGCAATTGATGTCATACAGCCCTTGGTTAATAATCTACTATTATAACTTAGTTTAACTTTTTAAGTAAATAATTTAATCATAACATTAAGTACATTATAGTACAACTAGTTTATCTAGACTTAAGCTGTTTGTAAGTGATTACTGCACTTTTCAAAGTTAATTAACTTAGTAATTTTTCTTGGAAATACCACATTGACTTTCATACTTAACCTCAAACTTAGGATTTTATTTTGAAACTTTGATTTATTTTGAAACTTTTTGAAGTTTAGTCTTGCTTTTCACTATTGTTTGTCTTACTGCTTGCTAACAATGGACAAGGGAGTTCAGTTTCCGCCGCTTTTGGATACAGATGATGTTGGTACCTGCCTGACTGCTGATGCCAATGCTGCTGAGAAAGTTCATGAGATGGTCAATGCCCCTGATATTGACAATCCTTTTGAATCAAGAATCGCACATTCTTCTTCGGCTTTCACAGCTCAAGTTTTGCCTTCGTTTAATTCTTTGAATGCGCTTGTGAATGAAAACATTCGAAAAAACTTTCCCCCTCTTACAAAATTGCCTGACTTAAAAAAGAGTAGAATAATTTATAATGGTAAAACTTGTGTTAGAGAATTTATTACCCAGATAGAAGAATATTTTCTTTATAAAAATTTCAATGAAAACCTGCTTGTTGGTTCTTTTTCAGATCTGCTTGACGGTATAGCACTCAAATGGTTTAGATCTATTCGAATTCGTATTCCTTCTTGGCTTGCACTTAAGTTAGCATTGTTGAAACGCTTTGATAAACCTGATTTTGATTATTTTTTAGAAAATGAGCTCCGCGCCAGGAAACAGAAACAGTCTGAGTCGCTTCCTGATTTCATCACTGAAATTTCTGATATGGCGAGTCGTCTTTCAGAACCTTTATTTGACCGAATTTTAGTTAATGCGATAAAACACAATATGTTACCGATTTATACACCTTTTTTGTTTCTTAGACAGATTGATTCAGTTGAACAATTTCTAGAACTTGCAAAGGAACTGGAGGTTGTTGTAGACAGGAAGCCTTTCAAGGAATCAGTAAAACCTTCCGCTAAGTTTAATGCCGTTTCTAGCGATTTAACTTGTTTAAAATGTAAAAAACCTGGACATTCGTATAAAAATTGCAAGTCCATTCCAGGTGTTGTTTGTTTTAAGTGTCATAAAGCTGGGGTCACTTCTAAGACTTGTGACGTTTGTAATTCGGCTATTAAAAGCTCGCAAGAGCCAAAAAACTGATTAGGCAGCATCGAGCCCACGTTTTTGATAAAACTTCGAGAGACTCGATGTGTGAGAAAATTATTAGAAGTCACAAGCCTGACAATGATGCCCGTGACAAGGATTTTTCAAACTGGTTGGATTATTTAAAAACCTTCTTTAACATTTACCGTTCGGCACCTATTCTTTTTACAAAACAAAATGATGCTAGACCATTTTTAAAGTTTACCATTAGAAATCAAATTTTTTCAGGATTGTTGGACAGCGGTTCTAACAAATGCGTTTTAGGCTCCGATATTCATAAACAATTTTTGCAGTCCGGTTATAAAATTAGACCTACACACATCAAAAGTGTCTAGGGATCAACATATATTTTTGCAATAACTTTTCTCCTGATTGATATTAATTAAAATTTTCTTTAAGGATTCATCAAATAAAGTGTTTTCGTTTGTCACAGTAACGATAAACCAAGTCACCTTTGCATTAATAAAGAAATTTGCCATTTTCCTAATAAAGGGATTTTTGACATTTGAACCACTAACACAAAAGTTCGAAAAAAAGACTGAAATAACAGTTTTCTTTAAAATTTTATTGGATAACTTAAACAATTAATAATCCGTGTTTCTACCGCGAACACTAACAACACAAGAACATCGGTTTGGCATACTCAAAATGAGTTCATCCAAATCACGCTGTGGAATGGCCGCCCATGTTCGTTGCAACAACAAAAAAAGGTCTTCTTGCGACTGGATACACTCCATATTCGGCAGAGCTCTTCTCTGTAGCATATCCCATGCATGCTCAATCGGATTCAAGTCTGGCGACTGAGCAGGCCAGGGCAGGACATTGATGTTAGCTGCGGCGAGAGTCTGTCTTACAACTCTTGCGGTGTGCGGTCGTGCATTATCATGCATTAACTGAAATAAGGGACCGATTTGCACTTGTAGAGGAACGATGACGTCTGATACAATCGTCTCAGCATAAATTTGAGCGTTGAGGTTGCCTCTGATCCAAATCAACTCAGTTCTTCCGCCGATCCAAATACCCGCCCATACCATGATGGTTCCACCACTATAAGGATGGACTTCCTGGCAGGATTTTAATCGCTGTTGGCGTCCAGGGGTTCTCCAGTGTCGTATACGTCTTGTATCCGGTCTCATACCAAAACGAGACTCATCAGAAAAGCACACGAAACGCCATTGTTCTTCTGCCCAATTTCTGTGTTCAAGAGCCCATTGATATCGTATCCTACGATTGTGCATTGCTATAGGTGGTACCCGTAGCGGTCTTCGGGAATGAAGGTTCACTTCATGCAAGCGGTTTCTGACTGTTTGGTCGCTAATTAAGTTCCCTGAAGAGTGATGAAGCCTCACGGCTAACATCATGGCGGTTATTGTTGGAGCTCTTCGAGTTAAGATTTGAATGTATCGGTCTTGTCTCCGTGTGGTGCAGCGATACCGTCCTCCATGGCGCTCAGCCACGGTACCAGTGCTTCGGTAACGTGTCCAAAGTCGACTGATAACACTCTGACTTGTATTCAGAGCTAAAGCCACAGTACGTTGCCGGGAACCAGCTTCTATCATTCCCACGGCTCTGAGCATTTCTTACCTGCTTAAATGACGTCGCCGCTCCATAATAACGTTGGTTTTAATCAGTAGTAGGGAAACAGTAGCACTAATAATGTCTTCAATGCGTTGTATGTTTTTATAGGGAAAATATTGACAGCTGATTTTCATCTTTTACTCGAATTTGATTCACAGTTCCTGATTCAAATTATGAAATGCACCAAAAAGGATCCATATAAATTTATAAAATCATAAATTTATTACAAAGCCACATCTCAATCTCAAGAAATCCACATAAAAATGCTTGATCCCTAGACACTTTTGATGTGTGTATTTGTGGTTCTGCCTCTATAGCGGATGGTTCCTCTCGGAGAATTATTGGTGCCATAGATTTGCCAGTAACTTGTGATAATATAACTAAGATTATAGAATTTTTAATTATTCCTTCTTTTGATCCACCAATCATTTTAGGTTTCGACTTTTGGATTCAGTTTAATATAGCTAAGGATTTGTGGAAAAACATTACACTTGTTCAAGAAAAGAATAAAAATCAAGTTTGTTCTGTTACTTCTATTTCTGAACTTTCTCCTTCTGAGAAACAAACATTAATAAATACTATTTGCTTTATTCGAAGACATTTCCTATGAGAAAAGAGGTTTAGGCCTTACTCATTTAGTTGAACACAAAATTAACGTTACTAGTGAACCGTTTAAACAAAGATACTGGCCTTTGAGTCCTGCTAAACAAAAGGAACTTTTTGATGAAGTAGAAGTTTTATTAAAAGAAGGTATTATTCAGCCCTCTAAATCTCCTTGGTGTTCACCTGTTTTGGCGGTAGAAAAGAAAGATGGAGGTACTAGATTGTGTTTAGATTCAAGACGTTTAAATTCTGTTACTATTAAGGATTCTTATCCCCTTCCTTATACTTCTAGAATATTGGATAACCTTAGAGGTGCTAAATATATTAGTACAATAGATCTTTCTAAAGCATTTTTGCAAATTGCACTTGAAAAATCCTCGCGTGAGAAAACTGCTTTTGTGGTTCCTGGGAAGGGACTGTACGAATTTGTTCGCATGCCATTCGGTCTCACAAATGCACCGGCTGAGTTGCAGAGACTAGTAGATAAACTTTTTGGTCCAGAGTATGATAATTCTGTATTTTGTTATTTAGATGATTTAATTTGTATAAATTCCGACTTTAATAGTCATATAGAGCAATTGCGTAGGATTTATAAAATATTGAGAGAGGCAGGATTAACCGTAAATTTAAAAAAGTGTAACTTTTGCAAAGATAGACTTCGCTATCTTGGTTTCATTGTTGACAGTAATGGTTTGCATACTGATCCTTCTAAATTAGAGACAATAGAAAATTTTCCACATCCAGAAACGGTTAAACAACTTCGAAGTTTCCTTGGTTTATGTTCTTATTATCGTAGATTCATTTGTAAATTTGCTGATATTGCTTCACCTTTGACTGAAATGACAGCAGGTAGTAAAAATTCTAAAAAGTCACTCACTTGGAATGACGAAGCTGAAAATGCATTCCAAAAATTAAAACATTCTTTAATAACTTCTCCTGTTTTGCAATTTCCCAATTTCGAAAAACCTTTCTTTTTGCATTGTGATGCCAGTTCTGTGGGCATAGGTAGTGTTTTGAGCCAGGAGGATGAGAATGGAGATCAACATCCCATTGCTTTTTATTCTAGATCACTTAATAAATGTGAAAGAAATTATAGTACCACTGAACGTGAGTTATTAGCTATTTTAGATTCCATAGAGCATTTTAGACCTTATATTGAGGGAATGAAGTTTACAGTCATTACCGACCACGCTTGTTTAAAGTGGCTTTTAGGCCTTAGTAACCCTAGTGGACGGTTAGCTCGTTGGGCTGCTAGAATTTCTCAATTTACTTTTGATAAAATTCATAAAAAAGGTTCATTACATTTAGTTCCAGATGCTTTGTCTCGTATAGAAGTCACTGCTATAAACGCTCAGGATAATTTAGTCTCTCCTGATGATGAAATTACTGACCCTTGGTATAGGAAAATATTTATTCAATGTCAAAAATCTCCTAGAAAGTATAAGAATTTTAGAGTTGAAAATAATAATTTGTATAAATTTTGTAGAAATAAATTTAACCCTCACAGTCTATTAGACTGGAAGATTGTTATACCCAAAGAGCATATTTTAGATACTATTCGATCAAATCATGATGATGTAAATTCTGGTCATTTAGGAATTCATAAAACTTTAAAGAAATTAAAACAACATTATTTTTGGAAAGGAATGTTTAATGATGTTCACCAATGCATTCTGTCTTGTGATACTTGTAAGGCTTATAAACATACTACTTCTCCTCCTTTTGGTACTATGATTAACCCCAAAAAGGTTGATCGTCCCATGCTTATGCTTTCAGTTGATATTATAGGAATTTTACCTAAAACTTATTCGGGACATAGATACATACTTTCAGTTGTAGATGTTTTCACTAAATATTGCTGGTTTTTCCCAATGATTAATGCTACCACTAGAATAATTTGTAAACATTTTGAAAAAGAAATATTTCTTAAATTTGGTTGTCCAAAAATAGTAGTTTGTGACAATGGAACTCAATTTACCTCAAAACATTTTGTAGATTTTTTGAAGGGTTTTAATATAACTAAAATATTCTATAACACTTTGTATACACCTCAAAATAATCCTGTTGAGAGATATAATAAAACGGTCGAAACTTGCATATCGTGTTTTGTTAAAGATGATCATAGGACTTGGTCAAGTTTTTTGCCCAATGTTCAATTAGCTTTAAATAATAGTGTGAACCTTGCTACAGAGTTTACACCTAACTTTCTTATGTTTGGTAGGGAGCTTGTTCTTGATGCTTCATTACATCATTTTAGTAATTCAGTTGACAACTTATCTCAACTAGAAATTTCAAATAGGAATGCTTATGCAGTTTCTCTTAATTCACTTAGTGATATTTTTGTTAAAGTTCAAGCTTACTTGTTAAAGGGGTATAAGCGAAATGCCGCTTATTATAATAAAGGTCGGAAAGTCATTTCATTTGATGTGGGTGATATAGTGTGGAGAAGAAGTTTTGTTCAATCTCATGCATCTGCTTATTTTTCGGCTAAGCTAGCACCTAAGTTCTTAAAGTGCAACTGAAGTGTGTGATAACTGAAAAAGTTTCTGATAATGTTTATGTTTTGAAAGATTTAAATAAGGGTTCAGTGGGGCGTTATCATGTAAAAGATATTATTAAATTTTAACTATGGGGAATTCATAGACTTGGTTTGGTGTTGAATAATTTTGTTTGAAGGTCACTTGTGATAGTGTGAGGTATGTCGGGATGGATGATAGGTTATCGGTGATTTGAATGAAGATGTATGTGAGGTAACTTCTTATGGATTGTTAGATTCCAATTCAAATCTTTCTATAATAATAAACTTAGGTCATTTTGGTTAAGTTTAAAAGTGTTTTTTTTCCACACTTATAAAAATATTTTTCACATCAAAGGATCTTATTTATTTATTTCTTTTTTTGTTTGGATTGTATAAGATCTTAAATTTTTACTATACTTTAAGGGTACTTTTTACCTATTTATATTTCCTTAAGATCTTATATAAACTTACACTTGTTTTTTTTTCATAAGAGATTATAAACTTAAATTCAAATTTTAAGTTTTTGTAATCTTTGTTTCTTAGTTTGAAATCGTTCTATTTCCTATTTTCATATTAAATAGTTATTGATTTTTGAATCTATTTTTGCTGTTTCTTAACAGTTTGTTTTTGCTCGAGTTTCTTTGAATTCAATACTCGGATTTGACCTTGTTAGAGTAACGCGTTCATCCTTTTTTTTTTTTTTTACCGATGGGAAATCATCAAATAACCCCTCCCGCTCTGGGCTGAGCAGGAGGGAGTGTCAGACTTTTACTGACTAAAACCCATCCATGTTCCTTCCTTTGCCCTTTGTGTTCCAGGGCCGCGGTATCTCTTTCGAACAGTCCCGCAACCCTGGCAGGCATCGGTCCTTTCGGACCCCTTCCTGTTTGCTGACTCTCTTTGAGGCGCGCGTGGAACACGAACGCGCCGTCGACACGGCCTGTCGTCATAAGACGGACGGACGGCGAGCTAGCCCATAGCTCACCGTCCACAGGCCCGCGCCTACGGTGGCCGGGGGCCACCACGTGGCCCCCGACGCCCGGTGCGTCTCCCGCGGCGGCTGGGACGTGAGGTTCTCTCCCTCTCACGTTCCGCCACCTCCTTCGCTAGCATGACTGCTTCGCAGAAGGAGGTGACGGCGTCCCATTCCGTCTCGCTCCGGACCATGGATTGAACCAAGGCCGGAAGCGAGAGGTCGCCGCCGCCGATCGCCGCTACGAGGACACGGCGGTGCTCCGCCCACGCGGGGCAGATCTCCACCGTGTGCTCCACCGTGTCCTCCGGTCGATCCTCACAATGGTAGCACCCGGGCGTTTCCTCCCGCCCGATTCGGTGCAGGAACCTCCCGAAACAACCGTGTCCGGTGAGGACCTGCGTCAGGCGGAAGGTGAGGGCGCCGTGGCGCCTCTCTAGCCACTCCTCAAAGAGGGGACTTATCGCCACTATTGTGGCGTGCCCTGCACGAGGTTGCGATAGTCGCTCTCTCCATGTCGCCATGAGATCGCGCCGGAGGTCTGTCCGCTGAGCGACAATTTGCCGCGGCAGCGGAGTTACCCCCCGGCGTAGTGCCTCCACGCGCCATTCGTGTAGGCGCGCGAGGACTATCGCCTCTAGATCCCATGGCGGCAATCCGGCAAGGAGGCTCGCCGCCTCGCCGGAGATCGTGCGGTATCCCCGGACCAGCCTTACGGCTACCACCTTTTGGGGCGCGTTCAGGTAGTGGGCGGCTAGCCGCCTCAAGGAACGCGCCCACACCGGGGCCCCGTAAAGGGCCATGGACCGCACGACCCCCGCGTAGAGCCTCCGGCAGGAGGCGTTTGGACCCCCCAGGTTGGGCAGGAGCCGCTTGAAGGCAGCCCCGGCCCGTTCCAGTTTGGGGGCCAAACGCGTTCATCCTGGATTTTACTTTTTAGGGTCATTCTGTAACCTTTGTTATAGAATGCCTTACAATATTTTCGGATCTTGGTGTAACTTTTGACCTTGATTTCGGTTTTTTTTTTCCATTGTGACCGGAAAGTCGGTAGTGTTGTGCCGATCACAATGTGGGTGTTTGGCCTTTGCCGCATCTTTTTCCCTTTTCCATTGTGCTCGGAAGTTCGGTAGTGTTGTGCCGATCACAATGTGAAATTTTGGCTTTCGCCCTTTGTTATTGTGATTTTCCATTGGAAATCTCAATATATTTCTTTTTCTGCTTCTGTGCTCGGAAGATTGGTGGAGTTGCGCCGATCACAGAATGCATGTTTTTTTTTCTATTGTGCTCGGGAAGTTGGTAGTGTTGAGCCGATCACAATATGCATATTTTTTTGCGAAGATGATTGTGCTCGGAAGATTGGTGGAGTTGCGCCGATCACAGAATGCATGTTTTTTTTGCTATTGTGCTCGGGAAGTTGGTAGTGTTGAGCCGATCACAATATGCATATTTTTTTGCGAAGATGATTGTGCTCGGAAGATTGGTGGAGTTGCGCCGATCACAGAATGCATGTTTTTTTTGCTATTGTGCTCGGGAAGTTGGTAGTGTTGAGCCGATCACAATATGCATATTTTTTTGCGAAGATGATTGTGCTCGGAAGATTGGTGGAGTTGCGCCGATCACAGAATGCATGTTTTTTTTGCTATTGTGCTCGGGAAGTTGGTAGTGTTGAGCCGATCACAATATGCATATTTTTTTGCGAAGATGATTGTGCTCGGAAGATTGGTGGAGTTGCGCCGATCACAGAATGCATATTTTTTTTGCTATTGTGCTCGGGAAGTTGGTAGTGTTGAGCCGATCACAATATGCATATTTTTTTGCGAAGATGATTGTGCTCGGAAGATTGGTGGAGTTGCGCCGATCACAGAATGCATGTTTTTTTTGCTATTGTGCTCGGGAAGTTGGTAGTGTTGAGCCGATCACAATATGCATATTTTTTTGCGAAGATGATTGTGCTCGGAAGATTGGTGGAGTTGTGCCGATCACAACATTCTTCTTTATATTTACAGATGCATCTTTACAGATGTGGAGTTTTTATACTGTGTCTCACAGTTATAATTCGTTCTTGTTAGTCAGTGGCGATAGTGCCTAACTGCACTCAAAGTTGTATTGTAGAAGAGATGTGAAATTTTTAGTCAGTGGCGATGGTGCCAAACTGCACTACTATGGGGTAAAGGGAGCTTAGGGTTTTTCTTTTCTTTTATTAAGTTTTTATAACTTATATTTTTGTCTGACATTTTCGGATTTTGTTTTGACTTTTAGTCTTTTGCATTTTTATGTTTCTGTAGGTTTGTTGAATTTAGTCAGCGGCTATTAGTGCCTAACTGTACTGTTCTGGAGACTAAGAGCGTTAAGGAATTTCTTTTCGTTTCATTTAGTTAGTTTTTTATAACTTATATTTCTTTCAGATTTCGTTTTTGACTCTTTGTCATTTGCATTAAATTTTTATGACTTTGTCGTTTGACATTTTCAGTTTTTTTTTATGTTGTATCTTTTATGATTTTTTTACTTTCATGAAGATAGTGAGTTGTTAAGATTCTGGTCTATTTTGTTGAAGTTTTCTTTTTAATAAAAGAAAGTTCCTTTCTTTTATTTTCGGGGAGGGATGTAATGTAACGAGGCTTTTGAGATCGTTACATATTTAGTAATTTTTCGGCATTAGTTATCCATGGCATTTTCTTAAGTGTGCTCCTGGCGCCCGAGTTTTCTATTATTACCCAATGTTTGTTTTTATTGGAACACACAATAAATAAAGTAAATTTTTTTATATTACACTATATTCTTCTTCTTCTACTATCTTTTATTATTATTCACCATTTTTGTTTAAAATTTTTCAAAATTGTGTTCTAAATTTAACCTTAGGTATTTAATTTTGTATTGTATTGCTATCTTATTTTGTTGTTTATAGAATCATTATATATTAGTTAATATCTGGCATTAGTCCGTTCGCATGTGTTATACATATATCCCAGTTATACAGGGAAACCTATAATTGGCCATAATAACTGTTACACGCATATTTTGAAAATATTTTTATGTATCGCTGTTGTTTACCTAAATAAATAAAATAAATAAAAACTTGTATATCGTTCTAAGTATGTATCTCATACAATGATTTCATGGATAAACATTTGTCATTGCAAATCAGATTGCAGATGACAAAATATTTGTACCAGAATGAGACCTCCGTAAAGATACCTAATTCGTAATCTGTGTTTGTGCTGAACCAGCAAACGGCAAGGACAAGTTATGTATCCTTACCTAAATGATGCTCTCGTGGGTTTAAGCTCCCGATGCTAAACCATATGTACGAAGACGTAGCGTCTTCATATGGTTTAAAATCCGGAAAATAGCATCGTGTCTGAAAATGTATAGTAGTAGGTAGTTGCTGAACCAGTTCTTGCATCAAACACTTTTTCTATTAATAGGTACAATGTATCACCATGCTCTTTACCTTTTTAACCGACTTCAAAAGGTGTTCAAAGGTGGAGGTTCTCAATGCGTCGGAATCTTTTTTTTTAAATGGATGTTCGCTGATTATTGGAAGACGCCTGAACCGATTTGGAAAATTATTGTATTGTTTCATGATATACAACAGGCAACTGTTATAGACTGCATCTATAGCTTAACTTATTGTCTCTCTAACACACAGAAAGTTAATGAAGTCTTCATTGCAGTTTATTATGAACGCAGTAGTGATGGGTTTTGGTGGCTGGATCAAAGGCCGGATTCAGAAAGCAAAGAAGTGCATATTTTGTGTCCAATATAAATTATACTTACATTTCGAGGAGTTTTGTAATAACTTGTTTGGCTCAAAGTTAAAATAAATTAAAATTAAGTCTAAATTACGAGTATATAGAGAACAATCGCGTTGGGGCCCAAATATGTAATCTTGTGTACAAAGAGTGATGGTCAAGTATTCTCATGAATCTACTGTGTGCCGACTAATTATTATGACGACACTGTCAATTTGAGCGGAGCGAGTAAGCAGACGACCCCACGTTCTAACCAAAGCTTCTCGTTGTGCGAACTGGCGATCGTCTCGTTCATAATATTATATTGTCACTCATTTGATAGGACAACCGTCGCGTCGCACAGTGGATAATCCCCATACAAGAGGTTGGACATAGAAAAAACTCCTTGTTTCGATTTGCGGTTTTCATTACTGTTATTTACCTATTTTATGCCACATTTTCTTCTAGGACACATGGTGCCCCCAAATGCCCTTTCGAGATATTTTGCCTAAAGTAACTAAGTTAAGTTAATAAGTCATTTAGTAACTACCAGTACTTGCTTAATCTAATTGGTTATTGTAATTACCATGTTAACAGCCCTTAGGCTCTGCATTGTGATTGGCTCATGTCATCATTAGCTTATTAAATTAATTTTTAGTTGCAAACTTGCTGCCCTTTATTTGTATACCTATTAGTGTGTTTTGCAAATATAATTCAGTTGTAATTACAACCTCTACTAAGTGTTGTCATTATGGCTTTCCGTGGGTTTTCTACATATCTAGATCTTTATGTTGCTCTTCGTAATCGTAAAGATCTTCGTGACTATGATAATTTATTTAACACATTGAAGTCGAATAGTAACGTCGAGTTAGGTGAAAATGATGTGCACAGGTAAGCACCATTGATGTTAACACCGCAATAGTCCCAATCTAAGGTTTTAATGGTCTTCAAGGACTGCTGTAAAAAGTTTCGGTGAAATGGTGTCGCCCTGTCTCACTCTCCGCTTGATTGCTACGGGTTTGGATAGGGTGTGCATGCAAACCTGCAGAGCAGCCATGGTATATAGTTCCCGTAGCACATCCACGTAACGGGAATCGATGTGGCAGCGATGAAGAGCGTGAAACACAGCCCAATGCTCGACACTGTCGAAGGCATATTCGTAATCGACGAAAGCCATGCACAAGGGTCGTTGTAATCTTGGCACTTCTCCATCAGCTGCTTTACCGCGTGGATATGGTCGATGGTCGAATATACGCTGCGGAAACGATGGGCTGGACTTCGTCAACCTTTCGGGTAAGCGGAGATGTAAGGATTTTGGTGAAAAGCTTGTAAATTTGAGAAAGTAGATTATTGGGACAATAGTTTGTTAGTTTTGACATGTCTCCCTTTTTGTGGAAGATGGTGACTATAGCGTTCTTCCACGGTTCTGGAGTGCGGACATCATATATAACCCTATTAAAAAGTTCCACGAGGACCTTTGAACTGGTTCACCACCCGCTTGTAGAAGTTTGACAGTAATTACAATAACTAATTAGATTAATCAAGTACTGGTTGTTGTTACTAAATGACTTATTAACGCTTTTGTTATAGTGCAATAAAAGCGTTAATAAGTCATTAACGTACTCACTAATGCACCTGTTATTTAACGAACTGCTTAGTGATGACTAATTCTCAGTAATAAGTATACTAAATGTACCTGTATTCCATCAATAATACAATAACAGAAATAGTTACTATAGGCAAAATATCTCGGAAGGGGGCATTTGGGGGCACCATGTGTCGTCGATGAAAATGTGGCATAAAATAGGTAAATAACAGTAATAAAAACCGCAAATCGAAACAAGGAGGGAATCATGAGATACAGACATTTTTGTGTTAGTTTCCACACAATCATAATAGTTTTCATCGATTTGCTCCTAAAGTGCTGGTCAAATAAAAAACGCGTAGTAACAATTTCTGTTGTTCTTAAATACAGGAACGGAACTGCATTTTTTTTTTTTCCTAAATTAAATACTTTTTAAATTTTTGATTCTATGTCCAACCTCGGGTCTCCCTTGTTTGACCGAAAGGAATTTGACAAATTTTCACTTCCCAAAAGATTTTTCGCCTAATTTCATTTGCCAAATTATTACTTAGCAAAAAATCTATTCACAAAAAATTGTAACGCAAACCTAATGTTCCTGCCAGGGTTGCGGGACTGTTCGAAAGAGATACCGCGGCCCTGGAACACAAAGGGCGAAGGAAGGAACATGGATGGGTTTTAGTCAGTAAAAGTCTAACACTCCCTCCTGCTCAGCCCAGAGCGGGAGGGGTTATTTGATGATTTCCCATCGGTAAAAAAAAAAGATGGTGAAGGGGGAGGGGGGTATATTTTGACAGATTCGTAAACAAGTCACTCTCACGAGTAGGGGAAAAGTGCCAAACCCCCTAAGAAAGAAAGAAACTAAGCGACCCGTGTTCTGTTTTTTTACGGATTCGTATCGTCAGGAGGCTCGGTAAAGTAAAAAACATTTTTCAAAATTGCCCGCCTTGCCCCCCTTTTCACCCCCTTTAGGCCGATCTCAGAACTAAAAGACCCGGGTTCTGTTTTTTTACGGATTCGTATAGAGGAGGCTTGGAAAAGTAAAAATCATTTTTCAAAACTCCCCATTTTCCCCCCTTCACCCCTCCCAATAAATAATGGGGGGTGTGTAGTATGTCTCCCAATAAAGTGGGTAATGTTTTTTTAATGGGAAAAGGTCTAAGTTTGTTTTTTTTTTACTGCATTTAGCGGTTTTAAGAGTGAAAGATCAATCACCATAAGGACGCGAGGTGCTTGCACCTCGCGCTACACGTAAATACTAGTTTTAAATGTAATTTTCTTTAATGGCATTACACATCAAAGTGGTTACTCGGTTATAAAACTATCTACTAACCCAGCAAAACACGACATAAAACCGTAATATTTCAACTTATACAGCGTGTATCAAAAAAGTGTGGTCATATTTAAGGATGTGATGGACGGTGTAGGCGAAGCACAGTAATATGAGCTTTGATTTAGTATATAAGTAGGTACTTAGTTAACAGTTAGGTATCTTTGCAGCAATTTGCTCACAATATGTTCGATATATACTAAAAACAACTTATTTGTAGGTGAAATCATCGTTATTATGTAAAATTGTACCAACCAGTATCTTTATAATATAGAGTAAATAGGACCACTGTACCTTAAGCAATCAAAAGTCAAGTATATCAAAAGTAAAAACACTTACAAAGAGAAATTATTAAGTAAAAACTACGCGTTAGTAGGCAAAATCAACGAAATTAGTATGAAAAAGTCATAACTAGCACTGTAAACAAACCCTCTGATTGGCCAAAAAGGCCCTTTGTTCGTTAGATCCGGGTACATTGGGCAAGTCCATTTAAAAATAGGTCACAGGGGTGAAGAGCGGGACGCGCGAGGCAGGGTGCCACCGGCTTCCGCGTTTATGTATGGGCGACTGGCGGGGTAACAATGCGAGCCCACCGCTACTTGCGCTTACGTGCACGGGTATAAATGAGGCGCCCCCGAGGCGCTGCGAGTAGTCCCTTCAAAAAAAACACAAAAAGTTAGTCTTCTCACATCCTCCGATCTCGTAACATCTAAGTAGTTACCCTGCGCTAACCAAGAAGTAGTAAAAGTGTTTAAAGTCTGCGTTATAAGTCGTGTAAATAAGTACTTGTTTTATATTTGTGACTCTCTAATATTTGTGACTCTATACTTTTAAAGATACTTGTAATTATTGTGTGTTTTAAACTGATTAGTGTAATTATAGTGTTAAAAGTTGATAATCGTGTAAATTCATTTATTCCACATCCTCGCTGAAGGGAACAGCGTCACCCCCGACCTACCTGATCCTATTTCTCTGTCGCCTCGCCGACAGACGGTCACTGCCTTTAATATAACCACACCTTTCTGGCATATATAATAACAATAGTCCTGACTGTTTCAGTCACGGCGGCCAATCTCGGCGCGGAAGATATTACAGTGCATAAGCAGAAGTGCACTTTCTGTTTCTTTATTCTCATAGTCCGATGGAACGGTAATCACACTCGCGGAGATCAGGCGCAGGACCGACGGCTTAGCGTGCGCACCAAGGCACAGAGGTAGACCACCACCTTCCAAACTCCAGGCTGTTACTGAGATATTTCTGATGGAAAAACCCAATAGCCCTTTTTGCCAGAACTGGGAATCCGGGGCGGTTCAATAAAAAAGTCATTCTTTTTCAAAAACAGTTGCATGTAGTAAATGAAGTTGCTACAAAATTACAACCTCTTTGCAATACCACATAGTATGTGATGTTGGCTTTTCTAAGTTTGTTGAGTTTCAACAAATATAAGCTCACAGGAAGAATTTCCTTCAATCGTCATTGTGTCGAAAAACTTATGTAAGTACTTTTTCATGTTTGAAGTTTGGCATACATAATAGGTGGAAGGTACACCGACGAACAAAAAAAAAGGGTTGGGTGGGAGTTTTTTATAAGTAGATTTCGTCAGAAAAATTCTACCTATTGGTCTTGCACCTTAAGTTGAGTTTTCCGGAAATTTGACCATAGGGGGTCTAGGTAGCCACACTCTACAGGTCGCAATTATGCACCGATTGCTTTCAAAATTGGCAAAAAAATCGAAAGGATCAAGACTTAGGTTAAGTTCGTGAATAGGCGGAATTCATCCATGAGAGGGGGCGGTTTTTCGAAAATCAGTTTTTTGGCCATAAGTTTTTTCCTATGGAATTTTTTTCAACCGTTTAACATTTTTATATTTTTTATTATTTCGAGTAAGAATACGGACAACTTTTAAATTTAAACGTTTTTGATACTACCACTTTGATACTACTAGTTAGGTTAGGGTAACCCCCTCCGGGTTGGGTAACCCTCTCCGGGTTGAAATTCCCAAATATTTTGGAAAAAAAAAATATCTCCGAAACGGTAAACATTTTTACTGGAGAAAATATTTTTTTTTTATAGTTAATTGTTTTCTCTACAATTTTTAGCTTCAAAGTTTAGCGATAAAACTTTCGTTTTCGAAATAAAAAAATATAACTGAAAAATTGAGGGCGTTTCCATGGTAAACTCTAATGGGAGGATTTAAAAAAAATTGATCCAAATCTACCTCCTCCTGCGGCTTGCGCAAGGGATTTTTTAAATTACCGATGAAACATTTCGATGTGGATTCCGAATGATGTACAGTCGTCATCAAATATATCGTAGCGGGCGATGTAGGTACTCAAATATTTCGGAGCAGATAAGATAAGATAAGATTTCTTTATTTATTTTAAACATTGTGTACATACAAGAGCATGCAAGATATTATGGTTCATCGTTTTAGTCCAGACATGTTTAGCCGTAAGTATCGGCGTACAAAAATTTCCCTAACATTAAAAGAAAAAAATAACAATAATTATAAAATAATCTAAAAATTACCAAGAATAGGCACTTACAAAGTATATAATTTTACAACTGTATAGATTAAAAAAATATTCTAAAGTGATAAATGTCAAAATTCCATGTTCATATATAAATTAAGTATTAGTGTCAAGAAAAGATAAAATTATTCAGGCAAACAGAAAAAAAAATCCTTTTCGGCTAGAAACTCGGAGATACTATAATAAGTATGCCTTTTGCGAAAGAAACATTTTTAAATGGCGTTTGAATGCCCTACTATTCAGCTCCTTCCAACATTTAGGCAATTTATTAAATATAAGGTCTATCTATTCAAACACGAAATCTCTTAAGGGGTCATTGTACTCATTATTATGAACAACTTTCACTATGGGACTAACCCCGAAATCGCAAAAAAAACAGCTGTTCAGTTTCAGATTTTGTGTTCAGATTTGTTTTCAGATAGTAGGCGCCAAACAGACGATACTTTTGCGCATGAGTGCCGTTTTTGCTGGATAGACTCGAAGAATGGTCATATCCCGTCTGATACGCGGTACCACGTCCTGTAAACGTGGAAATAGATTGGGGTTTGTTTTAACGAACATTGCGGTTTCGAGGATATACAGACAAGGAAGAGTCAATACTTTGTATCTTTTAAAATATGACTTACATGTATCGACAGTTTTTAGCCCAAACATAGATCTAATGCATCTCTTTTGGGCCTTAAATGCAGTGTTAGCGTCTGTAGAATTTCCCCAAAATATGATGCCGTATCTTAGGTGAGACGCAGCTAAGCCATGGTAGGCCGCAAGCAAGGTATCTACATTCACAACTGCAGCCAGAGAGTGCAATGCAAATGCAGAGCTGCAATTTTTTTACAATTACACAAAACAATTACAATTACATAAAACACTTATCGAGGTAAATATCAGAAAGCACAGAACTTCATATCTACGCAGTCAGGATGATTATATAGATCGGAACATTTATGGAAAATATACCTTAAGTCTGTATTACAATAGTTATGTTGTCAAAAATGATTTTGACAACATAACTATTGTGGAAATAGTTTTATGTACAGAATCTATTGAAAAGTCGCTGCTCTTATATTTATTACAAATTGTATGTTCTGATGTTATTGACCACATACACGACGAAACGAACGAACGTAACGAATTTATTGAAAAGTAATGCTGCTCCGAAATATTTGAGTACCTCGCCCGCTACGATATATCTGATGTAGGGCATCGAAAATCAGCCTTTTTTGGGAACGTATTTTTTCGGTTTTCTTCAAAACCGGGTACCCGGGATTTTCGATGCTTTTCGTTTTTTTTAAAAAATTAATTTACAGTGTCGGTACTTTAGCTCTATTTATTCATAAACAATTACAAAGGTTATAATATTGACCAGGCGTTCGACCAAATAGTTAAAATTCTCAGGGAGCCTGAGGATTTTAACTATTTCGACGCGTAACACGCGCCAAAATAATAAGAAAATTGGTACGACGCGACCTTCGATGCTCCAGCACACAGCAATACTGGGGGTTGGAAGTGTTCGTCCAATTACTTGGGAGGAGCCAACTGACGATATTGACCAAATCTGGTTGGGATATCGCCGTTTCGAAGTCTGAGTTTGTTTCAGAATTCGAAAACTTCTACGGTCGCATCGCATGCATCTCGACCTGATCCCATTTCACAGAAAACCTGCTACAAGTTAGCCAGGCGGCTCTTAGACAGCTTAAGAATGGAAAAGCTCTTGGTGAGGATGAGTTAACGACTGAGCTTCTGAAAGCGGGAGGAGGTCCTCTATTAAGAGAGCTTCGGGGGCTTTTCAACTCGATCCTGTTCTCTGGAAGAAATCCTGAAGCGTGGAGAAAGAACGTGGTCGTTCTTTTCTTTAAGAAAGGGAACAAGACTGTACTAAAGAATTACCGACCCATTTCGCTCCTTAGCCACATGTTTAAGTTGTTTGCAAGAGTCGTCACAAATCGTCTAGCGAGAAGACTCGACGACTTCGAGCCACCGGACAAGACGGGTTTAGAAGAGGATACAGCACCAGAGATCACATTCACACAGTGCGGCAAATTATACTGAAGTCCGAAGAGTATTATCGGTTTTTGTGTCTTGCATTTGCGGACTATGAGGGAAGGCTTTTGACTCTATTGAGACCTGGTTTATTCTGGAGTCTCTGCAGCGATGCCAAGTAGACTGACGATACTTCCAAGCGCTAAAAAGTCTTTAAGAAAACGCCATTAATAATGGCTGTCCAAACTCAGCACCAGCAGACAGAGCATATCCCATTGTGTAGGGGTGAGGCAAGGGGACGTAATTTCACCGATATTGTTCACCAACGAACTGGAAGATGTGTTTAAGACGCTGAACTGGGAATGGCATTAACATCTACGGCGAGTACATCTCACACTTGAGATTTGCAGAAGACATCATCATACTGACTGAATCGCTGCACGACTTACAGCAGATACTAGATGGCCTAGCTGATTCTTCAATACGCATTGGTCTCAGGGTGAACTTGACACGTGATACGACGTGATACGTCACGTCTTTGGCTGACCAAGCAACATCAGGAGGTGAGCTGTGATCATTAGCCTGACAAACTAGTGCCAACGTGGCGACGGAGTGCCAACTTCCTGCTTCTATCGTCGCGTTTTCAAATAAGAGAAATACCATATTTTGAAAACTTAGGAGGGCGATATGAGATCGCCTCATGTTCAACGAACTCGTCACCCCAGGATCTATTGTTGTCAATGGCGGTCCTCTAGAGGTTGTTCGAAAAAATATTTACCTCGGACAAACTCTGCGGTTTGGTCAAAGAAGAATGAATCAAAACAAAAGTCGGTGACTTTTGTTTTGATTCATTCTTTTTTTTTGTCACCGACTTCTGAAACTAAAGTAATTTTTCGCTTTTTTGTGTTTTTGAAGTTGGTTATTTTTTTTGCAAAAAAGTTTTATTTTTATTTTTCCATTTATAGTTGTAATATCTAACACAAATATTTTCTATGCATTTAATTTACATTGTTAACAATACATTTCATGGTAATAGGCTTATCCTCAATAAAATGGAACTTAACATAACCTGTCAAAATCTGGCTGAACTGTACACATCTATATGTACACCCTCAGAGGATACAGGCGTTACGTTATGTTACGATATTGTATAAACAATAAACATCCAAGCAATTGATTCTGACTTGGTAACAATGCGACTACCTCAGGAGTATAGGCTTTTGAATAAAAAAAAAGAATTTTGCAAATCGGTCCACAATTGGCGGAGAAATCGGTAAAGATACATTAAAGAAAATACATACAGTCGAATACAGAACCTTTTTTTAAAGTCGGTTAAAAACTGTCACAGGAGTTTAGGTGAAACATTAGTGTACCGTTAACGATACATGTCATGCTTATAGGCTTATGCCCAATAAAATGTAACTTAACAATGTGTACAGTTTGCCCGGATTTCGACAGTTAGATATAACTGTCGAAATCCGGGCAAACTGTACACATCTGCGTACCCCCTCAGAGCATAGAGGCGTGATGTTGTGTTACGGTGTTGTATAAACAATAAATATCCAAGCGATTGCAGCAATCACGGCAGATTTGCTGTATATTATTGAAGAGTTCCATTGTTTATCTCCGAAGAACAGCACCAGATCTTCACTAAATTAAAACGGGACCACCGCGAAATAATATGTTCACAATTGGCGAAGATATCGCTTAGCATATACAGAAAAGAAAAAAAAAACAGTTGACTTGATAACTTCCTCCTTTTGGAAGTCGGTTAAAAATAATGCAAACAAGCATACACCATGCATACAAAAAAGCATACACCATGCATGCAAGCAAGCATGCAGCATGCAAGCGGGCATGCAACATGCAGCATGCATGGTTTCTGTCACGGCTCCAGCGCTGCGGAGCTCCGGTCGCGAGCTTATCGTCGAGATAGTTTGACGCTCACCACCGCAGCTTCGGCTTAAGATGTTGGCCCAATGAATAATCCAAGTATGTGAACCTCGAGCGCCGAACGCAACTTTGTTAAAAATCGAAAAAACCGCGGAAATTTCGGACTTTTTTCAGATTTTGGCGATTATAACCTATTTTTTTTTTTTGGGGTGGGTCATCGTCAAATAACTCCTCCCGCTCTGGGCTGAGCAGGAGGGAATGTCAGACTTTTACTGACCTTAAACCTAAAACCTATCCATGTTCCTTCTTTTGCCCTTTGTGTTCCAGGGCCGCGGTATCTCTTTCAAAGGACTAATTATGATAGTACCCTTTCAGGACGTTCGGAGTCTCATATTGTAGCAAATTTAGTCTACTTTAAAAACGTCCTGAAAATGTAGATACTATCAAAAACTAGTCCTTCAGGGTTATAATCGCCAAAATCGGAAAAAGTCCGAAATCCTCGCGGTTTTTTCGATTTTTGACAATGTTGCGTTCGGCCCTCGAGGTCACAAACTTGGATTATTCATTGGGCCAACTTCTTAAACAAGTCCGCAAAAATCTGGACTACTGGATTTGACGCAAACTACCCCGTACTTTCAGGCGACCATGTTACTGGACTATCGAGCCATTTTCGAGTTTTTGCGAGACTGACGCACCGCTAATGATTTGTTATACAACGTGTAACAGAATAAACGCAAAACTTCTTAAGGGGTCATGGTACTCATCATTATGCACAACTTTTCTATACATTTCTGTGCGCTTAGGAAAATTTTTTTTTGGAAATTTTTGATTTAACCAAGTTCCTTAAAAACTCTTTCCATATACCAAACTTCACTTTACTGTCAAAAAAGAAAAGAAAACCACGGCTGTCAAATTAAGAAGTATCCTACAACAAAGTTTTTAGAATTTTTTGTTTCGTACAAATTAAGTTCAGCAACAGGCATGGCTAGCGAGGTAGACCCACCAAATGTCTTACCGAAGCACATGACCTATTCAAATTCTAAAGTGCCGATTTTGGGTGCTTTGATTGACTATGTGGATACCAGCGTGCAGTATTTGAGAAGGAAGACATTTGCACAGGCGGAGAAGCTCAATCAGAAGGCTTCAAGGGCGACGCTTTCAGCTACCTTCCTAGCCGCTGTTTGCTTCATGTTAGGCATCACATGTAATGTCAAGTTCGAAGTAGTCACTGTGGACGACGAACCTCTCCTCAATGACTTACACTTCATGTTGATGAGCAGGGAAGATAAGCTATACATCGATGATATCGACGTGACGCGTGAGTATTTAATAATACAGGCTTTATTGATCGTTTCCATGATATCGGATAAGACCTTATTATCCCGGGTACCGTGGGATAATGTAATGAAAAATGGATGGGTGAAGCCGTGTGCTGGAGCTAGTTGGTTCATTACAAACTTAACAACTTTATATGTGTGTGTGTGTGTGTGATTTCACAGACAGTGCTGTAACATTCCATTCACATAAGTGCACTGTCTGTTACATGTTGAAAATAGACTTATGGTCTATTATTTACCAATTGCCATTCCACTACATAATGGTACAAAACGTAGGTATAATTTTATTTACCTAACTGTGCTAACATCGTAAAATATTTAAGTATAGATTTTCTGTGGTATTTGGTAGTAGTGTAGGTATCTCATTAATTTAGGATAGGTTTTAATCTCTGGTTTTAATAATACCTATCATAAAAAGTATAGGTAATTACTGTAATTAGGTAGATTCCAAGCCCGACAGCTGATTAACAACTTCTAATTTCGTATGCAATGCAAATGTTTGCCTTGGCAAATTCATTTAAATAATAATTCCATATCTAAGTAGGTACCTAGCAACGATATATTAAAGTAAGTATTATTAATGAATTATAACAACGAAATGGTTTTGTTTCAAGTCCTTTGAAAATGGGACGAGTCTTTTGCCATTAACTGAGTGTGTGGGTATAGCTATTGTGTCACACCTCTGCCTTACCCTTCTGGGGTCTTACGTTATGTTATATTTTATAATGACATGTTGTTACAGGAGTGAAGTGGTGCGTGGAGGCTTCAGACAGTCTCGTTATCTTAATTAGCAGTCTGCTCATATGGAACTCTTCGAACGTGGTAACATTCATATATGTATTGTAGTAATTAGTACTTGGACTGTAGGTACAAAGGGAATTTGGTTCCGGAGAACGGACACATGAAATTAAATAGTTATTAAAAAATTGACCTTTGAATTTAATTTGAGAGAGTAAATAATACGTGTAGCATTACTTAATAATAACTTACAATTTAATAACAGCTTTTCCAACGTTTTCACCCTTTAACATTCCTGTAAAAGCGTCGATGATGTTTTCGAAACCTTCAGTAATGTGTTCCCTAGGCTGTAACTGTCCACTTTGAATCCACTTGATGATTTCAGCAAATGCTTCCGGTTGGCGATCAAACCACCGCCCCACCAGGAACCCTTCAATTTTCAGTTGGTGGAATACTAAAGCAGGTTGTAAGATGCTTGCTTTGGGCATGTTAACCTCGTTGTACGAACTGATGGCGCCGCAAACTGAAACCCTTCCGTAGTCGTTCATTTGGTTAATTATCGTTGAGCTGAGCTCTCCTCCAATATTGTCGAAGTAACAATCTACACCCTTGGGAGCTGCTTCCTTCAGAGCTGCTGCAATGTCAGCAGTCTTGTAGTTGATCGCCTTGTCGAAACCGATTTCCTCGAGCCACTTTACTTTATCATCAGAACCAGCGAAACCGATGACCTTGCAACCCTTGATCTTCGCAATCTGTCCAACGAGGGAGCCTACAGCTCCAGCTGCGCCGCTCACAACTACTGTTTCACCAGCTTTAGGTTTGCAAATTTCCAGAAGTCCGAAGTACGCGGAAGCACCAGGCATACCAACAGCACCAACTCCTAAAGAATTTGATAAGCCTTTCAAGTTTGGTAACTTGTAAATTTTTCCTTGATCACCTTTAGTGTCATTTGTATCAATGATGCAGTAATCACACCAGCCTTTGTGGGAGACGACCCTGGTACCGACGGGGAAGCGGGGATCTTTCGAATCTTCTACTAAGCCGACTTGGAAACCAAACTGGTCATACGGAGCCGTGTATCGCGAGCTGTAGGCACGCATGTACGGGTCTACACTCACCCACTCAACTTTGACGAGGATCTCTCCATTCTTGAGCGCCGGTAACTCGTATTCGACTATTTCGAAATCCTCACGTTTGGGGAAACCGTCGAAGATTTTTTTAACGACGTACTTCCGTGCCTTTATCATTGTGTTCTATCGTTCACGAGACGTAACGAGCGACTGAGTTTATAAACAGGTGAAACATAGAATATACTCGGTCAATTGTGTATCGTCATCGCGTGTCACGCGGAGCGCTAAAAGTCAATATCATGCTTACACACTCACACTTGCGTTGAATCAGATAGCGAGTGCAGACCGGTGTTGAGTCCGCCGCTTGAGGCGATGTTTTTGATGATAAGGAAGTATAAGCCTGCCCCCGCCGGTTTACCTGAGGTCCTCCACCGTCCTGAGGTCTCAGCCATGACCACCATATCGTCGGCAAACCGAAGGTGTGTGATGTACTTGCCATTGACGTTGATGCCTAGCCCTCTCCAGTCCAGAACCTTGAAGACATCCTCCAGTGCAGCAGTGAACAATTTCGGAGACGTTCGACATGACGTCTCCCTATCTCACACCTCGCTGCAGAAGGATAGGTTCCGAGGTCTGGTCCTGAAGTCGGACTGACATGGTGGCGTTTTTGTACAAACACTTCAACACCTCGATGTACCGATAGTCGATTTGGCACCGTTGGAGAGACTGCAGGACAGCCAAGTCTTGATCGAATCGAAGGCTTTCTCGTAGTCCACAAACGCTAAACAGAGAAGCAAGTTATACGTTTCGGTCTTATGTATAACCTGCCGCAGCGTATGTATGTGATCTACGGTGCTGAAGCCTTTTCGGAATCCGGCTTGTTCGGGAGGCTGAAAATTGTCAAACCTGCGCGCGAGACGATTCGTGATGACTCTTGAAAACAACTTGTAGACATGGCTTAGAAGTGAGATGGGCCTATAGTTCTTCAACCGGGCATAGTCGCCCTTCTTGAAGAAGAGTACCACCACACCCCTGCACCATGCCTGTGGCGTTTTCCTCTCGAGTATGACGGAATCATACAGCTTCTGAAGGGCCTTAAGCACCGGTTTTCCACCCGCCTACAGGAGCTGAAGCTGTTTCAGAGCCATCCTAATCTCGTACAGGCTGACGTCTGGGATGTCTTCGGTATAGTGGCGGGTTAGTCTAGCTCTTGGGTCGTTTGCTAGATCTACAAAGGGTTTACTGGTTGACGTGTACAACTGCGCATAAGAACTCTCGATCTCCCTCAGAAGCTCCGGTTTGGCGGAAACGATCCTGCCATCGTCGGTCTTCAGTTTCGTGAGCTGGCTCTGCCCAATAGCCAGATCTCTCGACCTTGGAGCCTTTATTCCGCTCAATGGCGTCTTTAATAAGCTTGGTATTAAAGCGGCGGACGTCGCTCTTCAAGGATTTAGAGATCCGCCTATTGAGCTGCCGGTACTTCCACGCCCCAGACTCATCTGAAGACTGCAGGATCATCTCAAGCCGCTCCTTCATGAGCTTGAGAGTATGATCAGAGAGCTTTTAGTTCTTATCTGCAGGACGTGTCTTGAAGAACTTAGACCCAGTCGTATGGACAGTTTCAACGAACCCATCGTTGTATTCGTCCACTGAGCTTCCTAGGCACTCGAAACGATTCTGGAGTTCAAGCTGAAAGCTCTCAGGGTTTTGAATCTGGATCTGTGCTGGACGGAGCGTAGACTTCATCAGTCGAGACCTTTCAAGCTTGATATTGATGTTCAATGTGCCTCTTACCATGCGGTGATCGCTCCCGGTTTTCACCGAATTGATCACAGAGACATCATTGAACATTTGGTTTTGGTTGACACTTGACATGATGAAGTCAATCTCATTTTTAGTTGCACCATCCGGTTCTGCCAGGTCCACTTCCTGTGCTCACGCTTTCTGAAGAAGGAGTTCATCATATAGAGGTCCTCCTTCTCCATAAAACTAGCCAGTTGGTGACCCCGGTGATTCCGACGTCCAACCCCAAATTACCCCACCTGCAGCTCATCCCCGTCTCGTTTGCCCAGTTTCGCATTGAAGTCCCCCCATGACAACGGTGAAGTGAGTTTTGAAACCATGCATGGCTTTAGAGATATCCTCCAACATGGTCTCCACTTCGTCGTCGGGGTGTGCCGAGGTCGGGGCGTAGACCTGTATGACCTTCAGCGAATACCTTGAGGATATTAAGGTACGCCACCCTGTTCGACACACTCTCGATCTTCACCACGTTATACACAAGGGACTTGTAGACGATAAACCCAACACCACCATGGGACTACCGGTCACCCCCTCGGAAATAGAGCAGGTTGCCGGATTTCAGGATTATCGTGTCCTCTCCCTCTCTTTGGATTTCAGATAATCCCACAATACTCCATCGCAGCCTGCTCAATTCCTCTTCGAGTTCCGTTATCATCTCGTCAGTCCGAAGTGTACGCGTGTTGTATGTTGCCAGGTTAAGTCGTCGGTATAGGCAGCCGGATCCCTTCCGGAGATTCTTTGCACCCCTTGCCACGCCGTAACGCACTAGGGGCCATTCCTGTGCGCTAAATTTCATGGGGGGTTTTGCTATAATCGCCACGCTTGGCAGGCGGGTTGGCGATTGCAGTACGGTTGTAACAAGAGCACAGAGAACGCTGCTGCCCATTCTCTGGTAAGTCCCTTAGTCGCCTCTTACGACACCCACGGGAAGATGCAAGATGGTGCTATTCTTTACGTCCGACACCATATGGAACTCCGACATCATACGGAATCTGAAACTCTGAAAACTCCGAAAATTGTTGCTGCGAAACAACTTTTTTTTTTTGGGTGAAAATCACGTTTTTCGGTAAAACTCAATGTAACACACTCAAAACATTGTGCTGATGGATGAATAGAAAATTGCGGGAGTCGTGAAGGTATCTAAAGTAACAATCTTACTTTAAAAACATGTATTTAAAAAAACCTTGTGAAAAAGTTGGAATTTTGACCCCCAATATCTCCGTAACTAGAAGGTTCCCAGGTATGGTCTAGAACAAAAAAAATATAGCAATGATGGGGAGAATAAGTGCGTTTCGGCTTCGTTAGGGGTCTTGTGACACCCTTTATGAAGATGTAGTATCTTCATAGGGTTTAGCATTCGGAAAATAGCATCGTGTCTGGAAATGTATAGAAGTGGTTGCTGAACCAGTTCTTGTATCAAAGATTTTTTCTATTTATCCAATGTATCACCGTGCTCTTCACCTTTTTAACCGACTTCAAAAAGTTGGAGGTTCTCAATTCGTCGGATTTTTTAAAAAATAATAATCATTATAATAAAAAATAAATAATAATCATCAAAAAAATTCATCAATCATTATAATAATCATTATTATAATTATTATTATTCATTTTTATGTATGTTCACTGAGTACTGGAAGATGAACTGATTGTAAAATTATTGTTTTGTTTCAAAGGGTTCCTCCCAAGAGGAGGTCCCATTTAAATTTTATCGAAATCGGTCAAGCGGTTTCGAAAAATCAACAAAAATCAAAATGTATAAACATCGATGATATTTTCGTTTACTCCTAAGCCTCGCTCGCTGACTCATTGGAGCAGTGCGCAAATATTTGTGTACAACTTCAATGAAAAAAAAATCTATTTTGCCAAAAATAAAACTGACTTCAAAAACACAAAAAGTAATAAATTACCTAACAAAAAAAGTGAAAGTAATTTTTCACTTTTTTGTGTTTTTGAAGTCGGTTTTATTTTTGGCAAAATAGTTTCTTTTAGTCTTAATTTTTAGTGTTAGGAACCTTCACCTGAGCATCGTCGCAGCGGAGTCAAAAAAATCATGGTATGTCACTCAGGTGCCGCTCCGCGCGCGCTGCTCGCACACCGGCCTTGCTTAGAGCGAGGCCACACGATGTGTTAAGAGCGGGCGCACGGACACGGGCGGTGCGGCACCGCAGTAGAACGCTGTTTACCGCGGTGCAGCGTTTGATACAATACTGCTGGTGGCAAAGCCTTACTATACAGGGTTCTGGATCTGGACCCGCCATAGCAAATTCGCATATAGAGGAGGTCATTTACTAATTATTAGACCTGACTTTCGTTACCTAAACTTTTATAGTTCAGGAGATATGTCATATTTTATATTTTATTGTGATTTTTCCAAAATTTTACATTCAAGCATTCATAAATTTGTTTTGCATTATTTCAGTAGTTTTTTCATTATTTGTTGGTAGTCATAAACATTGGTGATTAAAATACCTCGGAACTTCCCTCAAACTAGGGTTAAAAAATAAGATAGTACGCTTTTTAAAACAAAAATAGTAAAAAAATATCTTTTCGATCAAATTCAACCTGAAATACAATAAAAAACTACGGTGTTTCAATAATTAATTCCAATCTAAGTTAGTTCTCTAGTTCGTCACCTTTCCAACGGTACTAAATTTGTCTTTAAAAAGTTACTAACTAAAAAAAAGAACAATTCAGTAAAGGTTTGTTGAAGCAAAATGTGCAGCAATTTTTTTTCAAATATCTGACTCTTTAGAGTACTTAAATTATTTATTATTAAAAAAATAGTTTGAGTGACCTGAAGGTGTACTTCGGTGACTGCCACTGGATCTCCTCGACAATCAGAACTAGGTGAGCCGAGTTTGGGCTCGTTTTGTTAGTTATGATGAGACCTTACCTCCGGACTTGATGGCGTGACCTGAAAGTGTACTTCAGTGACTGCTACTGGAACTCCTCGACGATCAGCACTAGGTGCGCCGAGTTTGGGCTCGTTTTCTTAGTAATGAGATCTTACCTCCGGACTTTATGGAGTCCCCAAAGTACACCTTCAGTAGGTCGAAGGTGTACTTTGGGGACTGCCACTGAAACTCCTTGTCGAGCAGGACTAGGTGAGCCGAGGTTTGGCTCGTTTTGTTAGTTATGAGGAGACCTTACCTCCGAACTTGATGGCCGGACCTGAAGGTATACTTCAGTGACTGTTACTGGAACTCCTCGTCGAGCAGCACTAGGGGAGGTTTGGCACTTCTTATAAAAAGTAGAATTAAGAGCGGCCAACCCGTCATACTTTTCATACAAACGCTCGTACGTGATTATGCAGTTGTTATACATCTATCTTTGATTTTTTTGAACTAATCGGTATTTTGTGCACTATGTCTAGGTTTCTATGGTAGCAAAAAATAAAAAATTGTAGAAACAAATTCAGTATAAGCCTCCAAAAATGGCTGTTTTGCACAAATTTTACCTGAACTTTGGCCGTTTATAATGTACTCATAAACTCTAAAAGTTTAGAAATCATCACGATAGAAACCTTGCACATGTAATTGAGATTCTTAATGACAATTTTTTATTTCACACACTTGTAAGACTTATTCAAAAACACGTATTTCCTGGAACAAGTTTAAGAAATTCTTTATCTATAATTCTATTTCGTTCAATGTCATCGCTTTAGGCGGTATGAGGTGCGCGGGAGACGAGTTGACGGGGTCGCGGGTCGGGGCGGGGTAAGACAGGGGAGTTGAAAGAAAATCGCCGCTGTGGCTCTGGCTCGCATTGATGATAGACGCGCCGGGAAGGGCCCTCTTAAGTCCATCTCTTTTTTCATTTAATAGTTCATAACTGAATGAATGGGAACTCCATTGTTGCCTTGAATCAAGCGTAATCCCCAGGAAAACCGTTTTATCTACGCATTCTAGTTTCTCTTTATTCAATACTAGCGCGAGCGGTGTCGGTCGCACGGGTGCCTATGTTACTCAGGGTGAATGTAGCTTTCTAATGGTGAAAGGATTTTTGAAATCGGCGCAGGAGTTTTTGAGTTTATTCATTACAAACATACACACAAAAATACAAATCTTTCCTCTTTATAATATTAGTGTAGATTATATCACAATCACTTTTAACATTCGGTAAAGCGAATCTTATGCATTTAGTCTTTTTTCGTTTAGGGCGTGTAGTTAGAAGCTTGGCTCTACATGAGATTGATAACTTTTTGACATTGCGAGCCATATGATCTCGTCTTGGCAATTTACACTTCTTTTTGTAAGTAGCATTTTTATTTTTTCTTTAAAGTTCCAAGTTTTAGTTTTTTGTTGTTGTTTGTAATAGCATATATACCAAATTCCATCTTTCTAGGACTTTAGGAAGTACCTCAAGAATTTTGATGATCATCAGTGAGTGAGTCAGTGACGAAATCGGGATTTTTTTAGATATCAATAAAATCATAAGTAGGTATATGAGCTATTCAAATGAAACTTTATTTGTTTAATAAGTCTAGTTGACATCATATCCCGAGAATGTTGTTTATCTGGTATAATCCAAACCCAAGTTATGAGGGTTCACAAAAACGACGAAGCGCTTCGAGAAAAGGTAGGTAGTGCCCTTGCGCTTCGCTTGGCGGGGGCACCCCCGTGTCCCGAGATAACCGGCTGTAAAAGTGTCGCTTTAGGCTTATTTGCAGGTTCCGCGTTGTAAAAACTGATGCTCCCATTGCAATAACTGCCACACGACCATATAAGTTCATTTGGTACATGGTCACACTGCTGAGCTCCCCTCCCACTTTGTCTAAGTAGCAGTCCACACCTTCAGGAGCAGCTTCCTTTAATGCAGCCGATATGTCAGCAGTCTTGTAGTTGATCGCCTTGTCCAAACCGATGGACTCCAGCCACTTCACTTTCTCATCAGAGCCAGCGAAACCGATGGACTTGCAGTTCTTTATCTTAATCTGTCCAACGAGGGAGCTTACTGCTCCAGCAGCCACTCACTACCACGGTTTCTCCACCTTTCGGTTTGCAGTGTAGCAGGTATCCAAAGAAAGCAGCAACTCCCAATCAATTTGGTAATCCATTCATGTTTGGTAACGTGTAAATTTTTCCTAATTCGTATCGACTTCATTAGTACTGAGAATGCAGTAGTCACACCAGCCTTTGTGGGCGACGACTCTTGTTCCGACCGTGTAGTCAGGGTCCTTCGATTCATCCACTAAACCAACTTGGAAGCCCAACAGGTCGTACCGCTCTGGTGACGCGTTTCGGAAAGCAGACATTCATTTATTTCTTGGGTTTTTTACACGCGTCTTTGGTTAGCATTCGAGGTAAAAACCATTCAAATAATTCTAATGAGTGGACAGATGACAAAATGTTCGCCTGGTTTGGTCTCTATCAGTAATCTGTGTTTTCCGGCAAGGCCATAGCCACTCGGGCTTTCAGAAAAAATAGTATTATTTTTACGCAACTTTAGCTCCTGATATTTAAAAATTGGCCGTCGGCACAAGTTAGCAAGTAGGCATATGTTCACAGTACATACTACTTACTTTTTTTTTCCTGATGAGAAATTATCAAATGACTCCTCCCGTTCTGGGCGGAGCAGGAGGGAGTGTCAGACTTTCACTGACTAAAACCCATCCATGTTCCTTCATCGCCCTTTATGTTCCGGGGCCACGGTATCTCTTTCGAACAGTCCCGCAGCCACGGCAGGCATCGGCCCTTGCGGACCCCTTCCTTTTCCTGACATCTCTTTGAGGCGCGCGCGGAACACGAACGCGCCGTCGACACGGCCTGTCGTCATAAGACGGACGACGGCGAGCTAGCCCATAGCTCACCGCCCACAGGCCCGCGGCTACGGTGGCCGGGGGCCACTGGTGGCCCCACCGCCACCTGCTTTGCTAGCATGACTGCTTCGCAGAAGGAGGTGACGGCGTCCCATTCCATCTCGCTCCGGAGCATGGATTGAACCAAGGCCGGACGCGAGAGGTCGCCGCCGCCGATCGCCGCTACGAGGACACGGCAGTGCTCCGCCCACGCGGGGTGGACCTCCACCGTGTGCTTCACCGTGTCCTCCGGTCGATCCTCGGAATAGTACATACCTTCTACTTGATGCCACACATTTTGTTGATCATAAAATAAGTAACGTCTGGCGGCCCTGGGATCTTGCTCTATAAGCTATGCATGGTGGTGGTACACAGAAGTGGTAGTCAGTGATCTGGGCTATCTGACCTCTCCTCCCATCTGGTCCTTTGTAAGGGGGTCACGTAATGTTGGGCACAGACTTGACGGACATACTTCCCCGGACGAACTCCTCCACATTGGCCTCTACTACTTCTTCGGTCTACTTTACTTATCTCCTTATCTGGGATATTATAACATTCTCATTTCTATAGTCAGCTATACAATAATCTCACATTTTGAGCGATTCTTTTGTCAGGGTTTAGGACTATAAGTCGCCCAGCCGGTTTAGAAGATAAACTAATTATATATATACTAATTATAATTCATTGAGAGTAATATCTACTTTTTTAACCCCCGACGCAAAAAGAGGGGTGTTATAAGTTTGACCGCTATGTGTGTGTGTGTCTGTCTCGGGCATCGTAGCTCCTAAACGAGTGAACCGATTTGGATGCATTTTCTTTTATTTGAAAGCTAGTTTCTTGGCGATGGTTTTTTGGATATGTTTTATCAAAATTGGTGCAGCCATTGACTTGACATAGGGGATGTAAGTGGGTATGAAATATCGAATATTTTCTAATATACCCAAGTGGCATATCAAATGAAAACGCAAGATGTGTATATTACAATTAGACATGTTTTATCAAAATCGGTGCAGCCATTTACGAGATGGGTTTTTTTTATTTTAAAAATTTATGATTATTTTTAAACTGTTCGACACTGTAACGGTCTGTTTGTCTGTACAAACGTGTTAAGAATATGAATAAATTTTAATACTGAAAGCGTAGAGATTTTGTTGTCAATGCAGTACCTACTTCTAAATTGTTAAGGTGCTTAATTACAATTAGATGATCAGCAGCATATTTGAATAAATAAAACTAATTAAGTACGTGATTTGTTATTTTAATCACATGGGAAAACTAACTTAACAAGTAACTTAACTTAGTAACTAATTTAAGTAACTAAATCTGCGGAGGCTTGTAATTTAGTTATTCATATATTAATGATATTAGTCTGGAAGCTTTCTTAAAAGTAAAAAAATAAATAATTACAATTTAACAACTCCTTTACCAATGTTTTCTCCTTTCAGTACTCCCATAAAAGCGTCAAAAATGTTGTCAAACCCTTCAGTAATGTGTTCTCTAGGCTTCAGCTGTCCACTGTGAATCCATTTAAGAATTTGATCAAATGCTTCAGGAAAGCGGTCTATTACGTCCCAAATTACGAAACCAGTTATAGTTAATCGACTAAACAATATAACCGGTTGTAAGAGGGTCGCTTTAGGCAAATTAGTAGGGTCCGCACTGTATGAACTGATGCTGCCTATGACTGCGACACGTCCATATTTGTTCATTTGGTGTATGATCAAACTGCTGAGCTCTCCTCCCACGTTGTCGAAGTAGCAGTCCACACCTTCAGGAGCAGCTTCCTTTAATGCAGCCGAGATGTCAGCGGTCTTGTAGTTGATCGCCTTGTCGAAACCTATGGACTCCAGCCACTTCACTTTCTCATCAGAGCCAGCGAATCCGATGACCTTGCAGCCCTTGATCTTCGCAATTTGTCCAACGAGGGAGCCTACTGCCCCAGCAGCGCCGCTCACTACCACCGTTTCGCCAGCTTTCGGTTTGCAATATTCCAAAAGTCCGAAGTAAGCAGTAGCGCCTGGCATTCCGACGGCACCAACTGCCAACGAATTTGGTAATCCTTTCATATTTGGTAATTTATAAATTTTCCTGATAAACTTGTCGACATCATCAGTGTCTAGGATGAGGTAGTCACACCAGCCCTTATGGGAGACGACTCTTGTTCCGACCGGGTACTTAGGGTTCTTAGATTCTTGTACTAAACCGACTTGGTAGCCGTACATGTCGTACCGCTCTGTTGAAGTATGTAACCACTGGTACGGGTCCACACTCACCCACTCAACTTTGACGAGGATCTCTCCATTCTTGAGGGGCGGCAACTCGTATTCCACTATTTCAAAATCTTCACGTTTGGGTAAACCCTTGAACTCGTTAATGACCACGTATTTCCGTGCTTTCACCATGATGTCCTCTCTGAAGCTGACAAGCGACTGAAACTGGAGCGTCCTTGTTTACTATATATAGTAATAAACAGCGTGGAAACATACAAATGGCTGGCATTTTTGCTTATAGATAACTATTTTATAGATAACTCATCATTTTATCTTGCGTCGCGTCGTAGCGCCAACTGATACCGCAGTTTTAAATTCAAAATATTTGAATTATCTATTTTTTTTTTCTTTATTACCTCGTATGTTTCAAATGGCTGGATGGATTTCGACGATTACGGTATCATTAAATTAGTCTCAAAAGCCCAAGCGTGCTTAGAAAGGCGTTTAAAAAAATGGCGGATTTTTGGCGCTAAATTGTAAGTCGTTAATTTTTTTTAACAACCTAACAAACAAACCTATGAAATGAAATGAAATGAAATTATTTATTTTGCAAATAGGATATTAAAATTACTTTTCATGTCAATATTTTGTTTTTAAAAGAACGTTGGCGCCGGCATTTCCTAACTGACTACCCCTGAGAAGAAATGCCGAAACAAACTCAGGGATCGTGGTCTCTTTTAAAGTCCAGACACTATTATTTGAAATTATATCAACGTGAGTGTGAGTGTGATCATGTAGGCATTGTCTGGTATGGTCTTTTGAGGAAAGAGCCATAGCAGGTTTGAGTTGACCTGTCCCGACAGACGGCACGCATGCATCAGTCATCGTGTAGCTCAACCAACATTTTAGGGAGCTCAACTACCCGTCACACGACAATACCAGATCTGCAGAACATTTGAGTAGGCCACTTACAAAATACTCAAACCCGTCAGACTGTCCGGTGTCACGTAATAGATATATATTGAGTCGTCACATACATGATACTCACATTCACAAACAAAATCATATTTGACTGAATTAATAATATTATCATGTTAAGGAGTTATGTCATCATGTCAATGAATTATGTCACCATCAGAGAGAAAAAAAAAAAAAAAATACGAGTAATAAACAATAATACAATATTTGAGGCAATTAATTCAGTGTCAAAAATAAAATTAAAATTAATATTTAAAAAATTAATGTAGTCTAACATGCATAGGCATATGAATAAGATATCACAGGCTAAGCGAGCAGTTCATTCCCAAGCGCATTTATCATCTAGGTAATCTGATATTTTGTAATAACCTTTTTTTAAAAGTTTAGTTTTAATGCAGTTTTTAAATTTCTTAATGGGTAAATTACGAATTTCAATGGGAAGCTGGTTGTAGAAGCGTATACATTGACCCATGAACGAGTTGCTTACTCTGTGGAGACGAGTAGAATGTACAGCTAAATTGTGTTTATTCCTAGTATTTATGCTGTGAACATCAGACATTTTGACAAACTTTGATATGTTTTTTTGAACATACATTAAATTTTCGAATATATATTGAGAGGCTACAGTCAGAACATTTATTTCTTTGAATTTCTCTCTGAGAGAAACCCTCGGACCAAGATTATAAATGGCTCGAACAGCTCTTTTCTGTAAAATGAATATGGTGTTAACATCCGCACAGTTTCCCCAGAGGAGTATCCCATATGTCATAAGGCTATGAAAGTAACTGAAATAAACTATTCTGGCTGTATCCACGTCTGTTATTTGTCGGATCTTTTTAATAGCATAGGCGGCTGAACTAAGCCTCCCTGACAATTTGATTATGTGAGGGCCCCATTGAAGTTTGGTGTCAACGGTTATACCAAGAAATACCGTTGACTCAACAGGGTCCAACTCTACTCCATTTAGTTGTACATTGGTACTGCACTGCCGGACATTTGTCGTTGAGAATTTAATTAATTTAGTCTTTGATTCATTTAAAAGAAGATTATTTACATTAAACCAATGAACAACCCTAGAGAGTGCATTGTTAACTTCGTCAAAGTTATCAAGCTGACGCTTGATTTTAAAAATAAGTGATGTATCATCAGCGCACAACACAATCTTCTGATTATCCCTTATGTGATAAGGTAAGTCATTAATATATATCAGAAACAAGAAAGGACCCAGAATTGAACCCTGCGGAACTCCCAAGGTGACCGCAGGTCCATTAGATCTCTTACCATTAATATCTACCCTCTGAATTCTGTTATGCAAATATGAAGTCAGAAGGTCAAGAGCTTTGTTTCTGATACCATAGTGGTGAAGTTTCCTGACGAGTGTATCGTGATGCACGCAATCGAAGGCCTTGGACAAGTCACAAAATATGCCAAGCGCATCCTGCGAATCCTCCTAGGCCTCATATATACTTTTAAGCAACTCCACACCTGCATCTGTAGTAGAACGACCCTTAGTAAATCCAAATTGTTTACTGTGCAATAAGTTATTTTTATTAAAATGTCTTAACAATTGGCGCAATATTAACTTTTCAAAAATGTTACTTAAAGTGGGTAAAATTGAAATGGGCCGAAAGTTCGAGGGATCGGTTGTACTACCAGATTTAAACAATGGGATTACTTTACTAAGTTTCATCAAGTCGGGAAATACACCAGATGCAAGACACGAATTGAACACAATTGCTAAATAAGAAAAGAAAGAAAGAAAGAAAAATGTTTATTCGACGTCAGTACATCAGGCACACACAATAATATTTAAAAAAGTTACAAAAAAGAGAAAATACATAGTATGACTGTACTGTGTGCCTCACGGATGCGCCAAAAAGGTCCATCTCAGCATTAATGCCAGACAGGTGAGGCTGTCTGACGCTGGTCTTCCAATGAACCTTGAGGGGGTAAGTGACATACAGAAAACAGTTTCAAAGATAGTATATGAATAAATGATTAAGTACAATAAATAGATATTGAGTTAAAAACAAGGGAGGAAAGAGAGAAGAAGAGAGAGAGAGGAAGAGGGGGGGGGGAGGGAGGGGTATAAGGTGAAATAACTTCAATTATCGATGAGATAATCTGTACAGACAATCTCCAAAGGTCAGCAGTTTCTTTAACATCAATATCCCTGAAAGATTCCATTATATCCTTAGAGTTAACAACCGTGAATTCAAAACCTATGTCACATTCCGCAACACATTCTTTGAGTATAGAGTAAGCCGAACTAGAGGATGACGTCAAAGTTCTGGTTGTTAAAATAGGGATATTGGTGAAGAAATTTTCAAACTGTGATGCCACCTCCACGTCCGCCCTAACGTCTACATTATTAATTTTTAAGTGGAAGTCACGGTTCCGTACAGTGGATCGCCCTAACTCTGAGTTAATTATATTCCATGTAGTTTTTATTTTATTTCCAGAGGATTTTATTTTATTTTTTATATATATTGATTTTGCGGTGGTACACGCTCTTTTAAATATTTTTGAATAGTTTTTCACATAGTCTTTAAATATTTGGTCGTGATTAACTGATTTTTCATAGTATAATTCGTATAATTTTTGCCTACTTTTGTAAATACCTGGCGTTGCCCAATCACTAAACATTGCTTGATCACAAAAGCAAATTGACTTAGGGGTAAATACCTTTTTAAATTCACAATTTATTAAGTTAAATAAAAAGGTATAAGCTTGATCCGGGTTGTCATGATAGGGCATATCAGGCAGTTTCTCCAACAAATTGTCTTTATAAAGTCCTAACCGATACTTATTGACAGGAATAAAACTAACAATTTTGCTTTGAGCTCTTATTGTTTTTATGGGAAAAGTAACTAACTGACCAGAGTGATCAGAGTCTAACACATTAATGACCTGTTTGTTAGAAGGTTTCAAGTTTGTAAAAATGTTGTCTATACATGTAGCACTAGAGCTAGTTATTCTAGTTGGCTCAAGGAATGTACTGTACAAGTTGAATGATTTAAACAAAGTAATAAAGTTATTAACAGTAGCAGTTGTTTCTAATATATTGATGTTAAAGTCTCCACAGACAACAATTGTTTTGTTACTGTTCGAAATTTTAAATAATATATCCTCCAAATAACTCTCGAAAACTACATAAGATGCACATGGGGGCCTGAACACACTTAATACAACAAACCGCTCAAGCTCAACACATGCAATCTCGATTACTCGCTCAACAGACAGGTTAACAATATCCTTTCGTTCTTTGAATTTAATAGTATTACGAACAATAATTAGGGAACCACCTCGTATCATATTTACTCTGCTGAACGAGCTGCCTACCTGGTGGTTACTAAAGCTGAACATGAACTGATGGTTTTTTAACCAATGTTCAGTTACACATAAAATATCTATACTATTGCAGTTCATTAATAACTCCATTTCCAGTTCTTTACCCCTCAAACCTTGAATATTTTGATGGACTATATTAATATGGTGTTTATCGCTGGTGATTTTATTCATGGGGTTTGATGTTGTTGTGTTATACACATTTTTGCTAGAGTTTAACTTAGCTGTCGTAGCATTCAGTGTACTCGTATTTAAATTGTCCATTATAACAGAAGAATTTTCAATGCAAGAGACTGAGTCTATTGTCTCATGTTGTAGTTTAAATTACTTGGAACTAATTCCAAGTTTTGTTGATAAAACCTACTAGAATCAGACTGCTCAATAGAAGCAGTATGGTTAGCCAAGCAATTGTCACTATTAAAAATACAATATGATAGCGAGTTTGCTATCTGTCCTTTATAAAAATTAGAAAGATAATAATTATCTTTAGTCAAAAAATAGTTTTCCCTAATCAGTAAATTAGTGTCAATAAGATTATTTTTTTCTATATTTATTTTCTACATTTATATCTATATTTATTTTCAGTCTGTGAAAAGCCTTTGCCATAAGGAAAAGCAAATAAAACTATTATATTTAGATTTAACTGAGATAAACGCTCAAAGTACCTTATTATTGTTTCTACACTGGCATTTCCCCTTCTCCCAATTAAAATAATAAGAGTACTAGTTGGACAATAACTACTACTTGTTATTTTATCTAGTATTTGTTCATAGGTAGCCTCAGGCATGCAATAGTTCATGACCTGGTCACCTAAATATTGATTCAATTTGTGGCACATATTTTGTCCAATTTCATCACGTACATTATTATTTTGTTATTATTTATAGTATCATTTTGTATTATATTAATTGCTTTTTGTGTTGAAGGAAGTACTTTTTAAACTATTCAATAATCTGGATGGAGAGGACTCAAGGGAGTCAGCTGACCGTGAACAGCCTGACAGGTCATATTCACAATCTGGTGTTTGATTGTTGGTCAAAGAATTAAATATTCTCTCATTTTCACTACATAGTTCTAGCAAGCTGTTCATTGCCAGAATATACTCCCCCATCTCTTTTTGTGAGATCTCATATTTAGATGTAATTGCTGTCAAAGAGTCCTGTAAATGGAGAATCCTTGACTGCAGATGTTGTAAGTCAGCCTCATAATTCTTTTTGGTATCCTCGAAATTAGATTTTAATTGTTTACAACTGTTGTATGATTTACAATATTTTGAGAAACAGTTTTTGTTGTTTTTAATTAATTTTTGTGTCTTATTTATTATTTTATTTCTTTAATTTGGTTTTACCAATATTATGCTCTGCCGGAGATCTTGATATTGATGCAATACTGTTATCAGATGTTAAGTCAATTGTCACAATATTATTACTGGCATTCAAGAGTGAGTCAGCAGAATGCAGTGGAGTAGCACCAACCAGTTTGTCAAACAGTGCATAGGTTTGCTCCGTCTGATGTTTCTGGCTGGTACTTTCCATCCTTAAAATTGTGTCCTGGGCTTCACTCAATCTACACTTTAGCTCAGCGTTGTGCTTGAGAGTTGTGTCAAACTCATCGCTGCACTGGTCAAATTGGTTGACTAAATATTGGAGCTTATCCCGTTCCTCTGTGATGTTAATTAATTGATTGTGCAGTTCTGCCATCTCACCCTTGAGTTTACTATTATTATTTAAGATATTTAGTACTTCCTTCTCATTGTCATCCTGTTCCCTCTGCAAAACCTCACACAAATGCTTGTACTTTTCCAATTCCTGCAAAGTTATTTGGAGTTTTGATTCCTCCAGGCGTGCAGTAGCTCTCCTGGTCATTATTATCCTTTCCATTACTGACAGAAACAACAATAACTCAGGTACTATCGAGTAGGGTATCAAATTAAAAGATTACAAATATATATATTACACTAATATTATGAAGGCGAAACTTTGTATGTGTGTACGTTTGTTACACCTTCACGCTCAAACGGCTTAACGTATTTGGACGAAATTTGGTATCATGATAGCTTTATATGCTGCATTATATGCTGGATTAACACAAAGGCAACTTTTTATCCCGAAAAAATGCGATAAATTTTGACTAATATTTTGGGCGACCAAAAGTACTAGGTCAAGATAAATTCAAGGTGTTGTTTACTCAAACGAGGTAGGTAGGTAGGGTAAGCAAGTAGGTAGATAAGTAGGCAGGTAGGGTACCCTACCTGCCTACTTACCTAGCTAACCTACCTAGGTTAGGTAGGTAATTACGTAGGGTAGGTAGGTAGGGTAGGTAGGAAGTTAGGTTGGTAGGGTAGGGTAGGATAGATAGGGTAGAGTAGTAAAAAGTATAAGGAAGTAGTAGGTAAAGTTAGTACTTTACCTACTACTCCTTCCTCCGTATACTTTTCGGCATAAAATATTTTTCCCCGAATTTTGAGTAAAGTCGTCTTTTTAGCGACCAAAATTACTAGGCTAGTATAAATTTAAGGTGTTGTTTATTCAAACGAGGTAGGTAGGGTAGGTAAGTATAGGTAGGTAAGTAGGCTGGTAGGGTACGTAAGGTAGGCAGGGCAGGTAGGGTAGGTAAGTAGTCAGGTAGGGTAGGAACGTTAAGTAGGTAGGTAGGGTAAGCAGGTAGCTAGGGTAAACAGGTAGGAAGTTAGGTAGGTAGGGCAGGGTAGAGTAGTAAAAAGTATAATGAGGTAGTATGTAGGAAAAGTGCATTGGTGCAGTGCATTGCAACGCAAATCAAGAACATGAAAAAAATGTGCTTGAAAATTTGATGTCATTCTTTTTTCCAAGTTTCAGTTCATGTACGGAATTGGACTCGCGTACGTAGGGTTCCGTCCCATTATCTTAAAAAAAAACACGTTTGTTGTAGCACATGGAGCTGCCCGAAATTGTCAAATTTTCCCAACCAACCTTAAACTTAATGCTATAACTATACAGTTTAAAATCTATTAAAGAAATTTGACAGATTGTAGTAGCTTGATGTACTGGCGTCTGGACGTGTGCTAACTTTTTCACCGCGGGTGACACCGCGGGCGCAGCTAATAGGTACATAATACAATTTGTAGTCGGGCTTTTGATACTTTTAATTATTACCCTTGCTTCTTCAACCGAAAGCAAAGCAAAGCGCGGAAACAAAGAACAATTATACCTTAGTTTCCTAATAATTCATGACAAACATACTTTATTTTATTGCATCGAAAGTGTGTTGAAAAACGTCCTTTGATATACGTGGGCATTTATTTCTGCACTCCTAGTACCAGTGAATTATACCTACGTGTGAACAGCGATTCACAATAAGATGTCGTCATCCGCACGCAAAATACGCGCTTGGACGTGGAGTTGCGGACACCAGCCCGCATACAAGATGTCGTCATGTCGCCTTTGTTTGCAAATAAAATCCTACATCAATTTAACACATTCTTTAGGTGAAGTCATAGCCGAAATACGTTCGCCTTGTAAAGGACTAATTTTATGTACTCACTGGCATTGCGCGATATAATTTTACCGACTCAACGTGTTTTAACGCATCCGCGTCCTAACATCTATGAAGGGTGTAAAAATACCCTTAACGAAGCCGAAAGACACTTATTCTCTCCGTCATTTGCGATTTTTTTTTTGTTCTGTACCATACCTGGGAACCTTGTGGTTACGGAGACATTTGATGTCAAAGTTCCCAGTTTTTCACAAGTTTTTTTTTTTGTTAATAAAAGTTTTTAATGTTAAAAGTTTATAACTTTACTTTATATCCCCGTACTATTCAATGCATCCATCAGCACAATGTTTTCAGTGCGTTACATTGAGTCCTACCGTAAAACGAGATTTTACACCAAAAAAAAGTTGTTTCCCAGCAATAATTTTTGCGAATAGTTACATAATTTGATGTCCAGAATCCTTGGTTGACGACTTCGTGAAGGGTCTGTTTACACCCTGTAGGTAACGTAACGTCTTCCCAGTGACAGTGGAATGAGCCACTCTGTAGGTTTTTGCGGAATAATCTTATTGATATGTCCGTCAATACTGCTGTGCGGATGTCGGGCCTCTGGCTTCAGGGCTACCGTTTCCCAACATAGGCATTATGTTGCATATAGTCACAACTTTCCGGCTCGCTACTACGTCCGTAACTCCGTATGTGCTACGTTGTCTACGTTTGGGCGCTCCTTTCGTGGCTCTACCTCACTGTCAATGTGGTGAAGCAGTCTACTACCTGGGGCACCATGGCCTTTCCTGCAGTAAAAGTTCAGATCAGACAAAATGAAGCAGTTGCTGGCATCATATGTTCTCTTACCTACTGTTATAGCCATCCATATTCATGCCCAAAACTTTCTTCGCGCTATTTCCCTCATTGCTTTTGTGTCACTACTACTTTTTAACCAAAGTTTAAAGTGATTCATCTGAGCGTTTTATTTTGTGGCAATCTAGCAATTGTCATGTGTGTCTTTGCTACACTTTCCTATGGTTTACAAATCCAGTTTGAATGGCCGCTATTTGGCGGCTGTCCCTGCCTCATATTTATCGAAAGACTCTTTCGGTCGGTGCGATACTGCAGAGGTCACTTTTATTTTAGAATCTATTTTAGGAACCCGTCGCCGATGAGCTCAGCGGGCTTGTATGGCAAACTCGTTATTTAAGTATTTCAAGTGCAATAGCTATCGCTTTCTGTGTCATATGTATTATATCTATTATCTATCGCGTATTATCTTCTATCGCAGTCGTAACAATGCGATATTTGAACGCCATTCAGTATGAACGTAGCGTATCTTGCTTTATACTTAACAACATTGCTTGTAGCAGCATGAATATTCGATTAAGTCAAATGAATACTTAGAAAGAGATAAAATTAGCCGAAAAAAAAAAAATTCGGAGTCAAACATAGCATTAAGTGAAAGCTGTCAAAAAGTCTCAGCAAATTCTAGAACCAACAATAATAAAAAAACGGTATTATTACGCAGAAATATCCGATTGAGAGAAGTAAATGTATCGATTCTGTAACTATCTGAGTGTCTGATTTTGTCTACCTGTGTAGTTGTGTACATACAATTTAAGAACATGAATTAAGTTTACGGCTATAGGGATAATTACACCTCTGCAAAACCCTTCGGGGATTATAGGCGTAATGTTATGTTATGTGTGATGAATAAAATTAAAAACCAGAGACGTTGGGACCAGTGGGATCAGTCGCTCGCTATTCCTTCGAAGAATTGTTCTCAATTCAAATGTAATGGTCAGCAGTAAGCAAACGTTTGAAAGTATTGGAATAGTGAAAATAAAACTAAATAATTATGCAATTTGTTATTCTAATCACATGACAACAAGGCACACAAAAAACGTTACAAACAAAATAATTATAATTTAACAACTGCTTTACCGATATTTTCACCATTTAGCATTCCTACAAAAGCGTCAAAAATGTTATCAAACCCTTCAGTGATGTGTTCTCTAGGCTCCAGCTGACCACTGTGAATCCATTTAAGAATTTGATCAAAGGCTTCAGGAAAGCGGTCTAGCTCTTGCCAAACTACGAAACCAGTTATAGTTAATCGTTTAAATAATATAACCGGCTGTAGGAGTGTCGCTTTAGGCTTATTTGTAGGGTCAGCGTTGTAAGAACTGATGCTCCCAATAACTGCCACACGACCATATAAGTTCATTTGGTACATGATCACACTGCTGAGCTCTCCTCCCACGTTGTCGAAGTAACAGTCCACACCTTCAGGAGCAGCTTCCTTTAATGCCGCCGAGATGTCAGCGGTCTTGTAGTTGATCGCCTTGTCGAAACCTATGGACTCCAACCACTTCACTTTCTCGTCAGAGCCAGCGAAACCGATGACCTTGCAGCCCTTGATCTTCGCAATCTGTCCAACGAGGGAGCCTACTGCCCCAGCAGCGCCGCTCACTACCACCGTTTCGCCAGCTTTCGGTTTGCAGTAGTCCAGAAGTCCAAAGTAAGCAGTAGCTCCTGGCATTCCAACAGCACCAACTGCCAACGAGTTTGGTAATCCTTTCATGTTTGGCACCTTATAAATTTTCCCGCTCGATTTATCGACTTCTTTAGTGTCGAGGATGCGGTAGTCACACCAGCCCTTATGGGAGACGACTCTTGTTCCGACCGGGTAGTCAGGGTCCTTAGATTCTTGTACTAAACCGACTTGCAAGCCGAACATGTCGTAACGCTCGGGTGAAGTATATATCCGCTGGTACGGGTCTACACTCACCCACTCAACTTTGACGAGGATCTCTCCATTCTTGAGGGGCGGCAACTCGTATTCCTCTATTTTAAAATCTTCACGTTTGGGTTCACCCTTGAACTCGTTAATGACCACGTATTTCCGTGCTTTCACCATGATGTCCTCTCTGAAGCTGACAAGCGACTGACACTGGAGCGTCCTTGTTTACTATATATACTCGTAGTAATCAACAGCGTCAAAACATACAAATGACTGGCATTTTTGCGTAGAGATAACTATTTTATAGATGAATCATCATTTTATATTGCATCGTAACGTCAATAGATACCGTAAAATGAAATTCGGTTATCTTTTTTAAGGCTGTCCCTCACCTGGAGCATTCACTGATAATGTAACAGTTCAGGTTCGAGCATTACATCAGTGAGTGAGGAGAACCGAGCATTACAGTGCGCAACCTGTAATGATACAAAAAATGTTTTACAAGTTATAAAAATATTTTAATTAATAGAAGACTATCGCACTGTTGATAACATAAATACTGAGTGATTTTTTTCAAGTGGGCGTGGGTGGCCGAAAATCCGAAACTATGAGGAATAGCGAAAAATACTCAAAGTAGTCTCGAGACCGATTTTGATGACAACTAAAACTGCATCATCGGATTTGTGGAAAATCATTTTCCCTAGCCAGGAATCGAACCCGTTGATTTTGAAAAAAAAAAAACAACACAAACTGTATTATTACACCATTCGATAGTGCCGCTAATAAGGATTGAATTCTGTGAAGTAATGACATGCGGAAAGTTTAAGGAAAATATAAAATTTTACGTTTTTTCATATTTTAGTTAATGTCATGTTAATGGTCTTGATTAATGACACTCGCACCACAGTCATCTTCAAAACATTATGTTCAAATTTCATTTTTAAATCTATTCGTGGTTGAAGGCCTCACTAAAAAAATAAAATGTAAACAATTGAAATTAGAACTTACAAGTGAATTGGCGCCAATAGTGATTTTGTTCGAAGTTTCGTTGAATACCTATCTACCACTAATTGTTTGCAGACTGTTAGGTATTTTATCAAAAATTAGCTCCTTCCTTTGGTTTGTCATATGTTATTACTTCCCAGAATTTGATTCCTAATGGCGACGCTAGTGAAAGATGTAATAATACATTGTTTTTTTTTTCAAAATCAACAGGTTCGATTCCGGGACAAGAATATTGATTTTTCTAAAATCCAATTGTGAAGTTTTAGTTTTCTTCAAAATCGGGCTCGAGAATCCTTTGAGTATTTATAACCCTTAAGAAAGCTGAAAGACACTTATTCTCTCCGTTATTGCGATATTTTTTTTTAGTTATGGACCATACCTGGTCTGGCCCTTTTTTCGGATGGGAAATCTTCAAATAACTCCTCCCGCTCTGGGCGGAGCAGGAGGGAGTGTCAGACTTTTACTGACTAAAACCCATCCATGTTCCTTCATCGCCCTTTGTGTTCCGGGGCCACGGTATCTCTTTCTAACAGTCCCGCAGCAGCGGCAGGCATCGGCCCTTCTATGTTCTATGTTAAGGGTTTGGTTTCCGCACTTAGTCCCTAAATTGGACCATTGTACGTGAGCTATGGTGGGCGTTACTCCAACCAGCCCACCTCCCTCCAGAAGCAGATCAAACTTCCCGGTCTTCTCAGGACATCCTCAAGGGATCTCGGTGTTCCAAGAGTCTCCTCACGGATCTGGGTGACGCCGGTGCACTCGAGGAGTACATGCACTACATTTTCCTCCGCCTCCATGCACGCTCTGCACAGGGGGCTATCAGTGATACTTAGGGTGTGTAAGTGTTTGTTCAGTGAGCAATATCCAGTGATGGTCCCCGCTACCAGTCGCAGGGTATCTCTGTCCAGGCCAGAAGGCGCTTGGTTAGCTTCGTGTCCAGGGATGGCATAGCTTCCTTGGATTGCCTGCACCCTGGTGTCGAGGTCCACCATTTTCCCGCTTGCGTTTGAGTGTGATCCTTTAACCAACTCCTTAGCTGCTTGAAAGGAATGGGCACAATGGGTTCGGGTCCGAAAGCTTTTGTGCTGGATCCCCTCTGGCAAGTTCATCAGCCGCATCGTTTCCAAGTGATCCGCTGTGTCCTTTGATCCATTGTAGTGTCACCGTGTTGTGGTTTAGTACCATAAAACGTTCTAGGGCATTATGGCATTCTAGTATTAGTCTCGACGTGATCTGGTTTCTCTTTAAGGATTGAAGGACTGAGGCACTGTCGGAGAGTATACGAATATGGGATTCGTAACTTCCCTGACCTCTATGGCGTGTGCCGCTTGGATAATGCCAACACACTCAGCTTGATAGACAGAGTTGAGCATTCCCAAGGGTTTGGATGTTTCTTTTTTTTTTTGGGTTGGGTTTTTTTTTTTTTTTTTTTAATGTTTATGTCGTTGGAGAATACCTGTCCCGTCGTCGGTCTTTGATCCATCAATGTAGATCCTTAGCTCTTTTGGACCTGAGTAGTCACGGTCTCCGCTGTGAGCTTTTTGTTGTAGTGTTTTTGAAAGTGGGTCTTCAGGGTTCTGTCGCTGGGTGATGCCATCATGGGCTGCCGCTTGATAGCATTATCTTTTATGCGTGTATGTTTGATTCTGGAATCTTTACTGAGGGTGCCGGATACTTCGAGCCTGAAAATCGCTAGGGTCGCCTCCTCTCTTACAACGAGGTGTAGCGGTGACAACCCCAGCATCACCTGTAAAGCGGCAGTGGGTGATGTCCTCATGCTATCGGTGATTACTACGCAGGCAAATCTCTGTAGCTTCTCGAGATCTTTCTGGGCTGTGCTCAGGTTGGTCCTGGGCCACCAAACTAACGAGCCGTTTGTGATGATTGGTCGAATGACTGTGATGTATAGCCAGTAGGTGATTTTGGGGCTTAGGCCCCAATTTCTGTCGAGCAGTGTTTTGCACTGCCATAGGGCTATGCTGGCTTCGTCTCCCGCGGCGGCTGGGACGTGAGGTTCTCTCCCTCTCACGTTCCGCCACCTCCTTCGCTAGCATAACTGCTTCGCAGAAGAAGGTGACGGCGTCCCATTCCGTCTCGCTCCGGACCATTGATTGAACCAAGGCCGGACGCGAGAGGTCGCCGCCGCCGATCGCCGCTACGAGGACACGGCGGTGCTCCGCCCACGCGGGGCAGACCTCCACCATGTGCTCCACCGTGTCCTCCGGTCAATCCTCGCAATGGTACATACCTACTACTTGATGCCACACATTTTGTTGATAATAAAATAAGTAACGTCTGGCGGGCCTGGGATCTTGCTCCATAAGTAGTCAGTGATCTGAGTTATCTGACCCCTCCTCCCATCTGGTATTTTGTGAGGTTGTCACGTAATGTTCGCACAGATTTGACGGACATACTTCCCCGGACGAACTCCTCCACATTGACCTCCACTACTTCTTCGGCTCGCGTCCACCGTAAATTCGCATCGTTATGACTTTGCGACCGAATTCGGTTATGTTGCGATCGCAATCTATGTCGAGACTACAGGGCCTGGGCCTGGGAACCATCTGGTTATAGAGAGAGATTATTGAGGTCAAAGTTCCTACTTTTTCACAAGTAAATTTTTTCAAATATACGTTTTTAACCGACTTTCTTAAAAAAAGAGGAGGTTCTCAATTCGGATGTGTTTTTTTTTAATATTTGTTACCTCATAACTCCGTCATTTGTAAACCGATTTGACAAATTCTTTTTTCATTTGAAAGGATATGCTTCCCGATTGGTCCCATAGAACTTTAATCAAAATTAGTTTAGGAATTTGGTTGTTTTCCTCACGTTAATTGTCACATCACGCGACGTCGCGTGAAGGCGCTTTGATATACATCACGCGACGTCGCGTGATACTTGTAAATAAAAGGAGATCACCCAGCCTCCATACATTTTTGGGCTATTTTCAAAATATTTATTTATCTATTTAGATAGAACATAACATGATAAACACTTTTTATGATTACACCTAAGTCGTAAGTCAATTCACCGAGAAGTTATTCAACCTCAAAATATCTGAGATCACCCTGGTTGACCAATTTTTTTTTGCCGGTTCTTTACATTAAACGCAATAATTAAATAGAGCTTCTGGATATAAACATTTTTTTATTATACCACCCAAGTTCTATACCCAAGTTACGAGTATAAGTAAATAATAAACGCAAAATACGCGCTTAGACGTAGAGTTGCGGACACCAGCCTGCTATACAAAAATAATAAAGATTACAATGTTAAAAAACATACATATAAATAGTAATTGGACGGTGAATTATGGGCTAGCTCGCCGTCCGTCCATCTTATGACGACAGGCAACATGGGTTTTAGTCAGACACCTTCCGCTCCGCCCCAAGTGGGAAGGGTCATTTGAGGATTTCCAATCCGAAAAAAAAAAGTTTAAAATAAATAAATAAATAAATATCGCTGGACATACACACAGCCACACACACCGCTATCGCTATCGCTGGACATTAGATAGTAATATAACAAATGCAAAAGATCCACTTGTCTGCGGATTAGAACCTACAGAACTTGGTACCTAATTGCCATGATTTTATTTCTCGCAACAATGTACGAGCCCATAGAGAACGCCGATTTTTTTTTAATAGTGCAGGCAACGATCCTGCCGCATGAAGCCAAAATCACTATGATTTTAATAATTTTCTTACGCCCTGTAACCCTTTTGATACTTGTACATATTTTTATTATTATTTCCTTTATTCATATATATAGGGTGACTGGCAATTAGTGTACGATACTTAAACACGTGATTGTGCTCATGATAACAAACAATTTTTATTATGGGAGCAAAGCCGAAATCGCGAAAAAAATATCAGCTGTTCAGTACATTAGGCAAACATAAATGTACTGAACAGCTGATTTTTTTTCCGCGATTTCAGGTTTGTTCCCATAGTAAAAGTTGTTGGTTATCATGAGCACAATCACGTGTTTAAGTATCGTTCACTAATTACCAGTCACCCTATATACATATAAATTACATTTTTAAATATTTCTAAACAAATTAATATTAAAAAAACATTTAAAAATATAAAAAATAGTGGTCCGCCGGTATCGGGAGCAGGGTCCAAGCTACCGGTGGTTAGGGCTCCAGAGACAGGAACCTCCTCACAATGCGAGCCGTATCGAGGAGTACTGCCTTCTGAATCAGGCCCTTGATCCAACCGCCTAAGGAGAGCCTCGAAAGGTGGTCGTCGAGGCTCTTGGCCATAAGGCCATTGGCCGTCACGACAATCGGCACAATGATAGCCGAGTTCACATTCCACATGTCGACAACCTCGTGTGCCAAGTCGAGATATTTTATTTGTTTCTCCTTCTCAGCTTTCACGAGGTTCTCGTCATGCGGAATGGTAACATCGATTATCATTACGCGGCGCGCTGATCGGTCTATCACCACTATGTCAGGCTTATTGGCGACAATAGTCCTGTCAGTGATGATAGACCGATCCCAGTACAGCGTGACATGGTCTTTCTCGAGAACTGGGTCGGGCACATACTTGTAGTACGGTACCTCTGATTCCACAAGTTTATGTTTCAAGGCAAGTTGCTGGTGGATAATCCTGGCTACTTGGTTATGCCTGTGCAAGTACTCGCCGTTAGCCAGACGAGAACAACCAGAAATAATATGTCTGATGGACTCACCCGGACGGTGGCATGCCCGACACACGTCAACCGTCCCGTCCTTCATAATATATTTCCGGTAGTTGTTCGTCAACATAACTTCGTCCATAATCGCACAGACAAAACCTTCAGTTTCCCCAAAGAGGTCACCGAAACGTAGCCAGGACACGGATGCTAGAAAATGTACATCGGGCCCATTAAGAGCCCGGTAGAAGCGCCCGTGAAGCTCCTTGCCTTGCCATACTTCCTTGCGGTCATCGGTAGTAAGTACTACAGGTTTGCGCCAGTTCTCTTTAGCCATGGACAGCGGGGTGAGGCCCTTGTCCACTGCGACCACATCTCGGTGCATACCCACCTCGGCTTTTAAAAAATATTCTCTGAGACTGCATACCTCGCGGTTGTGGAGCGTCTTCGCGTTTAAAAAGCCTCGACCCCCGCACTTCCGCGGGATATACAGTCTCATCACCGATGATCGTGGGTGATGCATCCGGTTTGCAGTCAGCAGTGTACGGACTCTCCTATCCAGGGTATAGAGTTCGGTCTGAGTCCATTTGAGTATGCCGAAAGAGTACATTAAAACCGGCATGACCCAACCGTTGAAGGCGCGCACCTTGTTCCCGCCCGAAAGAAGGCTATTTAATACCTTCTTCAGGCGACCGAAGAAGCGCTCCTTCAATGATTGCTTCATGTCAGTTACGTTAATGCCTAACGCTTCCGACATACCCAAATATTTATAGCTTTCGGATGAGGAGAGGGATCTCAGGTGTATGGAATCCGAGAGCTGAATTCCTTCGGATTCCATAATCTTTCGCTTTACATACATGACTGCACATTTGTCCACACCAAATTCCATCCTGATGGCGCTACTAAAAGTTTCAGTTACTTTCAGTAGCTTCATCAGTTGCAATTTGTTGGGGGCAAAGAGTTTCAGATCATCCATGTAAAGAAGGTGAGATATGACCTGACCACCTCTCCTCAACCGATAGCCTAGACCTGAATCCTCCAGCAATGTACTTAGAGGATTCAGGGCTAGACAGAACCAAAGTGGACTCAAACTGTCGCCCTGGAATATTCCCCGTTTAATCCATACGGGCTCATCGTTCCCCTGAATCTGTCGACATCCTGGATATCGAAGGACCGTCTTCCATTGCCCCATACACGACTCAAGGAAGGCGCGTAGAGTTGCATCTATCTTGTACAACTCCAGCACCCTCATGAGCCATGTATGTGGAATCGAGTCGGAGGCCTTCTTATAATCTATCCAACATGTCGACAGATCCTTGCGGGATCGACGAACCTGTTGGCTAATGGCCATGTCGATGAGGAGTAGCACCTTAGTACCGCGGGACCCGTTCCTACATCCATTTTGAGAGGCAGACATAATGGAGTTTTTGTCAATGTGTGTATTAATTTTCGCTCTCAAAATGGATGTAAGAAGCTTATAGACCGGCGACAAACACGTGATCGGTCTATAATTCTTGGGTTCCGCGGGACTACCTGACTTATGGAGCAGGTGGGTAACGCCTGTTGTTAAAAACTGCGGTAGAGACCCAGACTCTAAGGATGACTGAAATTGAGATGCCAGGCAAGTGTGTGAACTACTAAACCATTTGAGCCAGAAATTGTGCAGTCCGTCCGGTCCCGGTGATTTCCAGTTCGGTAACGGACGAACTGCTCTGGCTACATCTAAAGGTGTAATTACAATCGGTTCCATTTCTGGGATAGGTTCACACACTTGCTCGACATCACGCATCCAGTCAGCCTCAGTATGACGGACGGGCACCGACCAGATGCTGTGCCAGAAAGAACTTGTGGTGGCATCATCCGGGCGGCACACGTCCGTCATATTTTGATCGGGTCGCTCCCAAGCTCTGTACACCCACCTTTCATCGCTCTGGAACATGCGATTCTGTGAGTACCGATCAACCCGCCGCTTATACCGCCGAATACGGTTCGCCCATGCATAAACTTTCTGCTTCAGGAAGTCGATGCGCTCTGTAACACGGGACATGAATTCTTGAGGACTGATTTCAGTCCCCGAGAATGCCCGCCTCACAAAGCGCATCACACGTGGTCGTGTATTACCCTCCCTGAAGCAGTATAGTTTGCCAATGAGTACCCTGGCATCGTCGATACGACGCTCGATCCTGCGCTGCCAGGATGGTGCGGCTGGTTTTGGTCGAGTAGCTACTCCACAATTTGGAAACTTGACATTAGCTACTCGACATGCCGCAACAGCCCCACAGTACAGGATCGAGTGTGCATCAACGAGGTTCTCGCTACTCTCGAAAAGATTCTTGAGTTGCGAGTCCAGGGCACACACCAACGCCCTATTTTTATTATGCATGGGTAACCGTGGTAATCGGGGCCTAAGTTCGGTAGGAGTGGATCGATACTCGCGAAGCGCATCCTCCAGTGCGCTCCTCAATCGGTCGTTGCACTGGCTACTTACCGTGGCAACCCTATCATCCTCCTCTACAACAGCAGGGTTTGACCGCGGTGGGGTTGCGTCAATAGCTAACGCTTGCACCGCGGTTTGTGCCGGAGCTAAGTCGATACGGTTGCTCAGTACATCTGAGCGTAGCCTATCAAGTGCGGCGTCGTCCAACATGTGATTGCGTTGGATGACCCGCACCTGATCCGACAGTCGTTGGGCCGAGACGTTGACGGTTGGTTCAAGTTCCTGGAACAGAGACAGCATCCTAACACGGTACGCAGTGAGGTTAGTTCCCCCCTCTGTAGACCCGTAGTATGCGCGCATGACGTTCTCGTTTATTGATTGAGTCCATTTCATGCGCTGCACACAACCACCGGCAGCGGGGACCCGGCTCGGGGTCGGATGGCCCCTAAGTCTCAAGCTTCTCGGTGGCCGGCCTCTCCCCTGCCGACGCACAGGTGTTGGCGACGTCGGCGGAGAGAAATACTCGTCGCTCGAGCTCGACGCAGCTACCACGGCCGGTGTCACAGCACTCACGACGGGGCTGGATTCCGGCGGCGGCGAGGCGGAGCTGAGCGACGAGTCCGGGGTTGGTGGGCGTGTACGTCGTGCTGCTGCTGCTCTCGTTATCATATTTGATCGTTATTCATCCAAAAATGTATGTGCATTTTCAAAATTTGTGTCTTTTTTCATGACATCTGTCATTCATTGTGATTTTTTTCGGGTATTTCTTCATATTTCTGCTTAATTATGGAGGTTTTAATTTATTTAGAGAATTTGATTTCAGATTTACTTAGGACACAGAACTACAGGCAAAAAAAAACAGTGATATTTCCAAATATATACGTAATAAATTACGTGTTTTTCAAAACGATGTACATGACATCGAGAGTTGCCAGTTATTTTTATTACTATTATAGATTATAGATTTGTAGTTTGTAAATAATGTAAATATCTTGATTGAAATAAACCATGAACTATTTATATCATATTTATTTTTATTTATTAACCCTATTTTTAAACGCAATGAGTTGAACAATACATAATAGCCGGACGTGACATTGGCTAATGCACAAAGGGTGAAGAAAGACGAAAAAAAAAATTGCTCATCCTGGGTGATCTCAGATATTTTGAGGTTGAATAACTTCTCGGTGAATGGACTTACGACTTAGGTGTAATAATAAAAAGTGTTTATTATGTTATGGTCTATCTGAAAAATAAGTTTATTTTTGTTTTACTTTTGAAAATAGCCCAATCTGGGTGATCTCCTTTGACAAACTTCCCGATTTCTGCTTGAGCTGAAATTTTTCACGCATGTGTAATTGTGTATATCGCAAGACAATACAATATTATGATGACATGGAGCTGATGTGATGATGTAGCTGGAAGGTGGCCATAGGAACTCTGTAGTGAAACGACGCAACGCCGTCGAGTTAGGACTCGTTTGATTTGTCTTGACGAGTACTTTAGTCCAAAATGGTAACCAGGGTCTGATGATGGAGCTGGAAGGTGGCCATAGGAACTCCGTTATAAGACGACATAACTCCATCGAGTTTGGGCTCGTATGATTCATCTTGTTGAGTACTTTGTCTCTAGTTGGTATCCAGGGTCTGGTGATGGAGCTGGAAGGTGGTCACAGGTAGTCCGTAATAAAACGACATAATCCCATTGAGTTTGGGCTCTATGATTCGTCTTGACGAGTACTTTGGTCCTAGATGGTATCCAGGGTCTGATGATGGAGCTGGACGGTAGCCATAGGAACTCAGTTATAAAACGACATAACCTCATCGAGTTTGGGCTCGTATGATTCGTCTTGACGATTACTTTAACTATTTTCTAGTTACAATGTAAAAATTAATACATGACAAGAATTTGTGTGGTATATATACTACAACTAAAAAGGATAAAATAAAATAAAAAAACTTTCTGCGAAAACAAAACCGACTTCCAAAAAACACTAAAAGGGCCTAAAATAACTTGACTTTCGAAAGTTTATGTCTTTGTTTGTATCATTGACTTTTTTGCCACCGACTTCCGTAACTTTACTTTAAAGCCCCGTACTATTCAATGCGTCCAATAGCACAATGTTTTCGGTGCGTTACATTACGTCCTACCGTAAAACGATTTTTCACCCAAAAAAAGGTCGTTTTCCAGCAATAATTTTTGCGAAGAGTTACTTGGTTTGATGTACAGAATGCTTGATTGATGGCTTCGTGAAACGCACCCTGCTTTTACACCCTGTAGGTAACGGAGTGGAATGAGCCACTCTGTGGGTTGGTGTTGATTAATCTTATTGATACGTCCCTCAATACTGCTGTGCGGGTGTCGGGCCTCTGGCTTCAGGGCTACTGTTCCCAAATATAGGCATTGTCTTGCACATAGTAACTATCCGGTTCGCTACTAGTCTACGTTTGGGCGCTCCTTTCGGGGCTCTACATCGCTGTCATTGTGGTGAAGCAGTCTACTGCCTGGGGCACCATGGCCTTTCCTGCAGCAAAAGTGCAGGTCAGATAAAATGAAGCTGTTGGTGGCATCATATGTTCTCTTACTTGCTGTTATAGCCATCCATATTTATGCCCAAAACTTTCTTCGCGCTATTTCCCTCATTGCTTTTGTGTCACCATGGTCATAAATTAACTACTTTTTAACCTAAGTTTAAAGTGATTTATCTGAGCGTTTTATTTTGTGGCAATCTAGCAAGTGTCTTGTGTGTCTATGCTACACTTTCCTATGGTTTACAAATCCAGTTTGAATGGCCGCTATTTGGCGGCTGTCCCTGCCTCATATTTATCGAAAGACTCTTTCGGTCGGTGCGATACTGCAGAGGTCACTCTTTTATTCTAGAATTTATTTTAGGAACCCATCGTCGATAAGCTCAGCGGGTTTGTATGGCAAACATTCATTGAGAGAAGTAAATCCCATCCTCATAAATCCAGCTATTACTCATATTCCTTCTCCGTCCATGCTGGAAGGTTGTGGAACTCACTTCCGCCTAGCATTCGTGATTTGAAGACCATTTCATTGTTCAAAACCAGAGTGAAAGAGCATTACCTTTCCTCTCAATTATGATTTATTATATATATATATTTTATTGTTTATATATCTTTTCATTATGTATTTATATAAGTATATATTCATATTCACTTAGTATGTGTATTTTATGTTTATTTAATATTATAGATTAAGTTAGGTAAGGGACATAAACACATTATTCTTTTCCTTTTCTCACACACTATAGTCTACGTTTCTTTTTCATTTCTCCTTTTGCAGGTCTGCTGGCAGAAATTTCTTAAGAAATAAGCAGTACCTTTGTACTCATATTTTGTAATTGTATTTTCCTGTGTAATCTACTGTGTGTACATAAATAGTAAAATAAATAAATAAATAAATAAATAAATGTATCGATTCTGTAACTGTCTGAGTGTCTGGTTTTGTCTGCCTGTGTAGTTGTGTACATACAATTTAAGAACATGAATTAACTTTACGGCAATAGGCTCGCCCCCTATTACACTTCGGGGATTATAGATGTGATGTTATGTTATGTGTGATGAATACAACTAAAAGCCAGAGACTTTGGGACTAGTTGGATCAGTCGCTATTCCTTCAAAGCCAGGAGCTCAGGCCAGGCACATGCCAGCACAGGCCTTCCAAGAATTGTTCTCGATTCAAATGATGATCAGCATTAAGGAAACGTTTGAAAGTATTGGAATAGTGAAAATAAAACTAAATAATTATGCAATTTGTTATTCTAATCACATACAACAAGGCACACAAAAAACGTTACAAACAAAATAATTACAATTTAACAACTGCTTTACCGATATTTTCACCATTTAGCATGCCTACAAAAGCGTCAAATATGTTTTCAAACCCTTCAGTGATGTGTTCTCTAGGCTTCAGCTGACCACTGTGAATCCATTTAAGAATTTGATCAAAGGCTTCAGGAAAGCGGTCTAGCTCTTGCCAAACCACGAAACCAGTTATAGTTAATCGTTTAAATAATATAACCGGCTGTAGGAGTGTCGCTTTAGGCTTATTTGTAGGGTCCGCGTTGTAAGAACTGATGCTCCCAATAACTGCCACACGACCATATAAGTTCATTTGGTACATGATCACACTGCTGAGCTCTCCTCCCACGTTGTCGAAGTAACAGTCCACACCTTCAGGAGCAGCTTCCTTTAATGCAGCCGAGATGTCAGCGGTCTTGTAGTTGATCGCCTTGTCGAAACCTATGGACTCCAGCCACTTCACTTTCTCGTCAGAGCCAGCGAATCCGATGACCTTGCAGCCCTTGATCTTCGCAATCTGTCCAACGAGGGAGCCTACTGCCCCAGCAGCGCCGCTCACTACCACCGTTTCGCCAGCTTTCGGTTTGCAGTAGTCCAGAAGTCCGAAGTAAGCAGTAGCGCCTGGCATTCCAACAGCACCAACTGCCAACGAGTTTGGTAATCCTTTCATATTTGGCACCTTATAAATTTTCCCGCTCGATTTATCGACTTCTTTAGTGTCGAGGATGCGGTAGTCACACCAGCCCTTATGGGAGACGACTCTTGTTCCAACCGGGTACTTAGGGTCCTTAGATTCTTGTACTAAACCGACTTGTAACCCGAACATGTCGTAACGCTCGGGTGAAGTATATATCCGCTGGTACGGGTCCACACTCACCCACTCAACTTTGACGAGGATCTCTCCATTCTTGAGGGGCGGCAACTCGTATTCCTCTATTTCAAAATCTTCACGTTTGGGTTCACCCTTGAACTCGTTAATGACCACGTATTTCCTTGCTTTCACCATGATGTCCTCTCTGAAGCTGACAAGCGACTGACACTGGAGCGTCCTTGTTTACTATAAATAGTAATCTGCATCGAAGCATACAAATGACTGGCATTTTTGTTTATAGATAACTATTTTATCAATTTTACACGTAGATAACAATTGTTTGGGCAAAGTCATAACCGAAATTTGTTCGTCACGTCTGCTTATTGCACGATAGAATCTGCTCACCGAGATATCATTTTATGTTGCGTTCACGTCGTAACGTTTATTAGCTCAAACATGTGTCAATGACAATAATGTAAAAATATATAATAAAGTTAAAAATATACAGGCTGAAATTTTAATGGTTGTTTTCCCGCGGCAGAACAACTTGCCATAAGGAGTACTTTCGAAGCATAGAGTAAAAGTAAAAAAATATTCATCAACTCTAAAACATGAGAGTCAATAGTAACTAGTGATGGATTAATTAGCATTAGCATTCATTATTAGCATGCGAATGCTCACGTAGCATTTAGCAAATGAAATGTAGTTGCGAAATCCTGTGAAGTGCGAAGTGAATTCATCACTTCGTATTTCGTTCATACTATTGATGCACGATAATGCCGCGACACTCAGCGAGACAGCGGCAGCGTGCGCTCTCCGTCGCACCAACGGGAATGTCGGGAATACTAAATCTATCTGTTTCACGTGACCCTGACTTTTAGCAGGTGCATTTCAAAATAAGGTTAAGCAATTATTATCTTTGATTTGCTCGTACTTAAGGTCGCATATTGTATGAATGCTTGTGATCGTTTAATTCGTTAAAATTATTAGCAGGGTGATGCGAAGAATGGGATTAAGCAAAATTAACCTTATTATCTTTGATTTGCTCGTATTAAAGGTCGTATATTGAATGAATGCGTGTGATTATTTAATAATAATTTGTGTGACACGCGCGCTCTTAATTCGTATAATAACAAAATTCATATAATTATTTATTATCAATTATCGTTATATTAGCAAATAGCATAGCAATAGCAAATAACATGCTAAGACTCAAGAATTCGCATGCTAATGAAATTTATGCGAAATCGCATTAATTGCCATCACTAATAGTAACACTAGACGTACCTTGTAGGTACTATTCGAATCGCACGCGCCGCCCGCCGCCGAAAGACACGATGCATAAATGTTCAAAGTAAAATAAGCTCTCGTTCGTGGTGATACGGCATAAACTAGTTTTCACGCAACAATACAAAACACAGCCGCGAAGCCGACAAAGGAAAGACCGATTTATAAACGTTCAAAGCAAAATAAGCTCTCGCGTGTAGCAATACGACATAAACTAGCCTGCGCGCATCAATTACAAACGACGACGCCGCGCGCTGGCTACCTATTGTATTATTATTGTGTTATGTAATACTTATTACTTAGTTTTTCCGCGATTGTCGTACGCGCAGCACGTGTTATCTTATCGTGCAATGGATCGCCATTACAGTTATTGCAATTTGGAGAACGTCGCTATGGTGCAACTGGCCCGGCGACTTTACGCGGAGCCGCAACACTTGGAGTCGCTCCGTCTTCGTGGGGTTATGAACCTTGATGGTTGGTTGATGGATTGAAAATACGAACATTTTGTGGACGAATGAAGCAACTTTTACGCGAGTTGGACTCAACCAGCGTAACGAACATTTTTGGGCTTTGAATAACCCACATGTTATTCGCGAGTGTGCGCATCAAGTGCGTTTTATGTGTTAATGTGTGGGCCCGGTAATTATTGGCCACCTCATTGGGCCGCATTTCGTGACAGGACAAGTGGAACCTACCTGAAATGTTACAAATCATTATTCCGGACTTTTTGGACTTTTATTTGTGGTCGCTGGTCAGAGCTCAAGCGCCTAGTGTATCGTGAGGAACACGAAACTCGCGACGCGTTAATAACTGCGATAGTGGACGCTTTTAATATCGTAAGAAGTGACAGAGACACCTTACTAAAATTGAAAGACAACCAATTAAAACGTGCTCGATTGTTATACAACGCAGTGGCTTGCACTTCGAACAGTTACTCCGTTACCGGGAAGTGTAAGTACCTACCTACTCGTACTTTTGTGAATAGTGAACATTTAAAAGTAGTTTAGTTAATTAAAATTATTGTAAATAAGTTGAATCAAATTTTTGAAATACGCCACAAATACTTTTTTAGGTATCTAATTCAGAAAATTATTTTTCTTAACGATAAACTTGTTTTTATTTAATTTCGTGTTCAGTAAATTGCAGCTAAAAACGTAGGTATTTATGACGGTCCTAAGCCCGTAAAAGTATAAAGGGAAAATTTGAATAACTTGTTGGGTAAAGCTTATTGTTAAGTATAATAATAAGTTTATATAATAAGTTATCAACTTATCAGCTGATTGAAAAGCACGTGGGTCAACGGCCGCGCGGCCGGTCGGCGCGGCGGCGGCGCTCAGCGCAATCAGGAGGTATAACTATTGGTTCGTGGTCGGTTTCGAGTTATTGTTTTTCACAATGGTTAATCTGCCATTTTTTGTTTCTAATATTTTAATTGTTTATTAAACGATTGTATTACAAAGGCAAAACCATTTCGCTGCGGGAAAATAACCATTAAAATGTCACGCTGTAGATACAGGGTGATTGGTAATTCGGTGCATTCGTCGAAATGGATGATACTAGACCTAATTTGCAAAAAATTGCCTCCTATAACTTTGCGTCCAAACTAGGTTGTTTTGGAGAAATCGTAATTTGAAGTTTTTTGGAAATTTTCCATTTTTCCACCATTTTTCCATAATCTGCAAATCTGCGCCAGATTGCTCATGAAATGAATCTTTTGAAAACCAATTGTCAATAAAGTACATACCTCTATTTTTAGAAATTAGGTAAGCCGTAAGTGTCGCGCCGTAAAGTTCATGTTCTGGAATTTTCTTGAGACTTCCTTGGTTTTCAAGGCAGTTTTCTCTAAATAAATGTATGTTTGCCGTCGGAACCAAAGTAAAAAGATACTTGGTAACCCTGGCGGTCTTGATCCGGGGCTTAAACGACGTTTAAACAGAAGAAAATGACTGCTTCGACTGTCTGACAGGATACACCAGATAAGGGAACAATTTGAAAACTGACACCGTTACCAGTTTATAAGACTTGACTGTACATCGTTTTAAAAGTTGTCATTCGTGTGAACCATCTGTTGGGTGTCAAGGTCTAGACCAGAGGTTCCCAAACTTTTTTTTCTCGTAGACCACTTTCAAAATTTCCTGGCTTCGGTGCTGCATATTTATCAAACCCGTGGACCAAAAATGAAAACAAAAAGTTTGCAAAATTATTATTTTTTGCGCTAACTGCACTGCGGATTGCATGAGGACCGTTATAGCTCCTAAAATTTTTTTGCAAAAATATCTGAAAATTATAATCTTAAACATATATTTGCATAGGTATTTGGCCTAAATTAGTGTTACTTATCCTTATGCTACTCCTAGATATAGGTAAGGTGGGAATCATTGTAAGCAAGGGCCTGCTGGAAAATAATTGCTATGTAGCCCATGAATGAAAAGCAACACTTGCTTCTGTTAGAAAACGTCAAAAGAAAATGTTTATTTATTTTCACCGTGTTAATTAAACTTACAATTAGGTACAAACAATGCATTCAGAACATTATACAGTAACAGTGTAACAGGACCCTTCACGAAGCCGTGAACCAAGCATTATGTATATCAAACTAAATAACTTTACGCAAAAATTATTGCTGGGAAACGACTTTTTTTTTTGGGGTGAAAAATCACGTCTGACGGTGAGACTCAATGTAACGGACTCAAAACATTATGCTGATGGATGGATTTAATAGTACGGGGGTTGTGGAGGTGTTTATAGTAAAAATGTTACATTAAAAACATGTATTAAAAAAAAAAATGTGAAAAAGTTAGAACTTTGACCCACAATATCTCCGTAACTAGAAAGTTTCCAGGTATGGTCTAGGACATAAAAATTATCGCCATGACGGGGAGAATAAGTGCCTTTCGGCTTCGTTAAAGGTCTTGGTACACCCTTTATACGAGACCTTGACCACTGCCTTTCCGTAATTTTCATCGGCGAGCATTCTCAGAAATGCATCCACAATATTATCGAAACCTTCAGTAACGTCACAGTATAATTATACTGAGGTAACGTGTTCTTTAGCCTTCATTTGCCCGCTTTGAATCCACTTCGTCAGGTCAGGAAATGCAGTCTCCCACCGAATATACAATGCTCCCAGCATTGTAGTCTGATTATACTTATTTAATAGTGAAGAATTACTAGGTCAAAAATAATTTAAACCTCAATTAAGTTCGATATTTCTCATAAATATAATATCGCCTGTAATTGCTGAATGGTTCAGGTGTATCTAAGTACACCCACATTTCGCCAGTAACAACCCCCGACCCGGGAATCGAATCCAGGACCTCATGCTCAGCAGTCGTGCTTGCGACCACTAGACCAATTATGCAGTCAACCAGTCAGTTTCTCCTGCGCCATAAAAATACTCCTTCTGTAGCTTAAAATATCATTAATAACCATATTTTGTACCGAATTTTTATTGTATGTTTAATTGTAGCTGTACTCATGAATAATTGATCGTTATGTTCCAGAATGGTTTGATTTAAAAAATATAATTAGATAAGAAATACGATTGTATAATATTATGCATTTAAAACAGTACCTATTGTAGTAGTATGAAAATGTGTGAAGTACTCAGTTAATTAAAATATTATTAGAGCATACAATACTACTAAAGTTCTACATTCTAAAGGGTTCTACATTTTACCTCCGATAAAAGGCAACTATAAAACAGAATCGCTTTTTAACCGCCTTCTAAAAAAAGATGGAGGTTATGTCATAACATAACATCAACGTCAATGAAAAACAACAACATATCCCCGAAGTGTTATGCAGTGGTGTTTCGTCAGTACTTGTTCCTACTCCCACATTTCGCCAGATATTATAGGTTGACGTCCCATGTAATGTGATAGGGGGCGAGCTTTTTGCCAACATGGCACACATTCAGACTTCATGGCTGCTACTGAGATATTATTTGAGTCAGTGCTATTGGGTTGTTCCATCACAGCGCTTGCGACCACTATAAGGTTTTTTTAGGGTTCCGTAGTCAACAAGGAACCCTAATAATCTCACTATGTCCGTCCGTCTGTCCGTCCGCAGCTTAGCTCAAAGACTCTTAGTACTAGGAAGCTGTAATTTGGTTTGAATATACAACGTTTAACAGAAAGGGTATATGGGTCATATGGAACAGTGTGGTACGGACCTTCAAACTGAACAACTTTCTGTATGGGGCAGTTGATTATTTTTTAGTGATTTCGATGGTGGTCCCATAGAGAAAGTTGTTCTGTTTGATGGGTTTTTTTCCTCGCTTACCCCATTGTGTGGGATGTCGTTGGATAGGTCTTTAGAAAATATTGCGAGTTTGTTCAAATAATTTTTCGATTAAGGGATTCGTTTGTGAAATATTAAGTTTTAAAGTGCCAATTTTTGTTAGGCTCAAGTGTCCCCCCCCTCTAACAGCTAAACGGTTGTGTTTGGGTGTGTGTAAAAGTTCACGGTTGTAGTAATATAAAGGGTGTAACAAGACCCTTTCCAAACCAACGAAGCTGAAAGGCCGAAAAGGCGGCTTGTTCTCCCTACCATTGCGATATTTTTTTTGTTCTAGACCATACCTGCGAACTTTCTAGTTACGGAGATATTGGGAGTCAAAGTTCCAACTTTTCCATAAGTTTTTTTCTAAATACATGTTTTTAATGTAAGATTTTTAGTTTAAACACCTCCACGACCCCCGTACTATTCAATCCATCCATCAGCACAATGTTTTGAGTGCGTTACATTGAGTCCTACCGTGATTTTCCACCCCAAAAAAAAAAATCGTTTCGCAGCAATAATTTTTGCGTAGGGTTACTTAGTTGGATGTACAGAATGCTTGGTTGACGGCTTCGTGAACTGAAAAAGAAAACTATCACAGCTAGGTAGACGTAACAAGTTTACGAGTAGTAGTCGATCAACTTATAAAATGGACTTGGATAACATATTTTCTTAAACATAATGTATAAAAGAACAGGTTTTTTTAACTGAAAATGTAAGTTTGGTTTTTATTATTACAATAAAAATCATCGTTTGCAGGCGAATCGGGCCGTAGGAAATGGATTAAATTAACGTTGTCAGACTACGGAACCTTACATTGTGCGTGGCCCGACACGCAATTGGCCGGTTTTTACAGAAAGACGGCTCAACATGTGTTTCGGACCCAGGACCCTATGTAACGCGTATCTTATTATCTCTGAATGGTACTTTTCAGCGTTCTCCATTAAGCGAGTACCTGTTCCTGCCATGGCTGGGCGCGACACTGCGGGGCCTGTTTCTGCGGCAGGCACCCACAGCCGGGGCGCTGCTCTACACCATGGCTGTCGTCAACGGCAACATCAACCCTCTGTTCCTTACTGCCTTCTCTTTTCTGTTCCGTAAGTATTTTGATGCTATTTGGGTACATCTAAGCCGACAGCCCACTTTTTCTACCGAAACGACGGTTATATTTCTTTTTCGTAAGTAAAGTTTATATACAAATGCGTTGCCAGCCCACAGACAAAGCTGTCTTGTGTATCCGCTCTAGTTAGCTAAACCGGCATAATTTTCTAAACGAATCATTTAAGGTGACTGGTAATTAGTGACCGATACTTAAACACAAGACATGTCATGTTAACAAACAATTTTCACAAAGAAACATTTTGTTATTTACCCCTTCCTCTTGTTTACAATAACACAACAGCCGTATGAAATTCGCCGCTGCTCTGCCTACCCACTGTTGCACGGTACGATAGTAATGCGACAGAACGGCGTCACGCAGCTAACAGCTGATAGGCCACAGGCGCGCGCGCGCGAATTTCATACGGCTGTTGTGTTTTTGTGATAGCGAATGACTATAAAAAAAAATGTTTCTTTGGGAAAGTTGTTCGTTACCATGAGTACAATCACGTGTTTATGTATTGGTCACTAATCACCAGTCAGCCTATATAGGTAGTCATTTTGCTAGATATATGGCGCAATACTAAGTATGGCGGTAGAATTTCCCTGACGATCGAGTTTCGAGTTCCTAGTTTTGCATAGGAAGTAAGTGAATCCAGAGATAGGTATACTGAAGAAAAAGACATGCTGCACCACCTTGAAACACTCACTTAGCAAGGTGGCTAAGGTGACTGAAGATCGACAGTAGAAACACACTCCCTTATTTATAAACGCAGTGTCTAACTTAGACTTACCACACCTTTTTGTTGGTTAAGTTTGCCGTTACTTTGCTTCGTCTTTAAGGTGAAAGCGTTAGGGTAGCCCGCGAAATTCAAATTTTCTTATTTTTTTTTGCAATTTGCAGGTCAGTATCAGATTGTATGTTGATGAAAAATGAGTCAATTTTTTTTAAATTGCAGGTTGCAAAAAACTTAAGAAAATTTGAATTTCGCGGGCTACCCTGACGCTTCCAGCTTAACTAACAAAGCTAGGGGACATGGTACCTATGTAAAAGACCCATCATTAAGCTGTCATCTCTTGTCTTGATGAACAAATATTTATTTCTGTTACCGGTTGTTATTTTTGATATATTACAGTGTTGGAGGCGCGATTGTGGCTCGAGATGGCCCGTCTGGTGCGCGGGCGGTGGGAGCGCCGCCAACACGGCATCTTGTCTCGCGACTCTGAGTACGAGGTCCAAACTCTCTGGAGCAACGAAGACGTGCAGAGCATCGAAATGCGTAACTACGTTTATTAGCAACATCTCTGATTTATGAATTATTGGACTAAAGTAGATATATCGGCAAACTTTTGTAAGGTATGACTTTAAGAAGAATTTCACCAATGGAATAGATCACGATCAATTTGTCAAAACCGCGTTCAAGAGCTGTCAGTGTTTATTCCATATCAATTATGGCACTGGCCGCTCCTGAAAATCATCGTTTAGAAGTATTAATCGTGTTCCGCGTCATTGCTGAAATCCGCCCTTAGTGATATGTCGTCCTTGATCCATGATTTTCTTTACCAAAACGGACGGGCAACTAAAAGTTGCTCATTAATTTTTTTATTTGTCAGTGAGCTACTTAGAGTTGTGATTTGTAAGGTGTTTTAAATGTCTTTGGTCGTTTCTAGTCTTGTCGGAACTGCCTAACATCAAATGTTGCAAAATTTTGTATGGAACCAAAAATTTCCGTCTTTTGTTCTTTTATCTTGTTAGATGAACTTTTTTGAATGATACTTTTTGATTGAGTAAAAAAAAATAAAGGTCATTTACGTTTTTTATTTACGATAAACAAGTGCAGCAAACTGTCGATTTATTTAAAATTATTAATATTATGAATGCGAAACTTTGTGAATAGATTGATGAATAGATGTTTGTTACTCTTTATCGCGAAAACTACTGAACGGATTTGGAAATCTAGCACACAGAAGGATTAACATATACAGGCTGACTGGATCTGGACGCGCCACAGCAAATTCGCATATAGAGGAGGTTATTTACTAATTATTAGACCTGACTTTCCCTAACTAAGGTTTTATATTTTGGGAGATATGTCAATTTTTATACTTTATTGAGATTTTTCCAAAATTTGACCTTCAAGCAATCATAACTTTTTGTTTGCATTATTTCAGTAGTTTTTTCATTATTTGTTGGTAGTCATAAACATTGGTTATTAAAATACCTCGGAACTTCCCTCAAACTAGGGTTAAAAATAAGATAGTACGCTTCGTAGAACAAAAATACTAAAAAAATATCTTCACGATCAAATTCAACCTGAAATAAAATATATGATTAAAAGAACTTCACAAGTGAAATTCAGTCATTATTATATGAATAGCTCCATTCGAATAATATAGGATATGTAGTAATTTTACTAGGTAGTAACTTGTCCTACAAGTTAGTTTCGCACGCTTTTAGATCGATTGAATCGGTATGCAATACTAAATCGATTCAACATAATCGATACCACGGACAGTGTCACGTCACTATCGTTCGTCTAGCATTCCCTCATTCTTTTAGATTTTACCCAAAAAAAATTGTTGGGTTGTGGAGGGTGGGTATTCCTATATATTCGAATGGAGCTATTCATATAATAATGATTGAATTTCACTTGTGAAGATTTTTTAATCATATATTATATTATCATAGCTCCATTCTTCATACATATATAGGATATGTAGTCATTTTACTAGGTAGATGTTTAAAGTACTACCTATTTTTGTCTAAAGTTTTTGATATATATCTAAGACTAAGGGGTTGAATGCAATTAAACGTTTATTATTTAATTACTAATAATCATTATTTTTATTTATGTGTTAACATATTCATAATTAGTATAGGTAAATATTACGGATGTGTTGACCACTCGTCAGATTGGCTATTTCGTCGCCATCCCTATTAAGTCACTTTCACTAATACGTCACCTTGGCAGCTGGTCAGTTTTCTAACTCGTTTCATGCACTAATTCGTCTCATTCCCAACTCGTCCGACGCATAGTATGTGCAATGTACTACCAGCGACAAAAATATCGAGACGAACCGCCTGTTCACAAAGGGATCTGGGACTTTTGCGCGAAAAACATTAGCGCGAACCCACTTGCAATAGGGAAAAAAAATGATGGTAAAATAGAAAATTTTCGTCAGCGCCATCTTGTTTTTTTTTTCTCTTTTTTATGGCAAGTAAGTTCGCGCAAGTGTCTTTCGCGCAAAAGTCACAGATCCAGAACAGTCGGTTCGTCTCCATATTTTTGTCGCTGTCTGTTCATTGTACATATGCATCGGACGAGTTGGGAATGAGACGAATTAGTGCATGAAACGAGTTAGGAAACTGACCAGCTGCCAAGGTGACGTATTAGTAAATGGGACTTAATAGGGATGGCGATGAAATAACCAATCTGACGAGTGGTCAACACATCCAATATTACGGATGTGTTGACCACTCGTCAGATTGGCTATTTCGTCGCCATCCCTATTAAGTCACTTTCACTAATACGTCACCTTGGCAGCTGGTCAGTTTCCTAACTCGTTTCATGCACTAATTCGTCTCATTCCCAACTCGTCCGACGCATAGTATGTGCAATGTACTACCAGCGACAAAAATATCGAGACGAACCGCCTGTTCACAAAGGGATCTGGGACTTTTGCGCGAAAAACATTAGCGCGAACCCACTTGCAATAGGGAAAAAAAATGATGGTAAAATAGAAAATTTTCGTCAGCGCCATCTTGTTTTTTTTTTCTCTTTTTTATGGCAAGTAAGTTCGCGCAAGTGTCTTTCGCGCAAAAGTCACAGATCCAGAACAGTCGGTTCGTCTCCATATTTTTGTCGCTGTCTGTACATTGTACATATGCATCGGACGAGTTGGGAATGAGACGAATTAGTGCATGAAACGAGTTAGGAAACTGACCAGCTGCCAAGGTGACGTATTAGTAAATGGGACTTAATAGGGATGGCGATGAAATAACCAATCTGACGAGTGGTCAACACATCCAATATTACAATACTACTAAAGACTAAAAATATTTAGGTTTATGAAACTAAATCACAATCGTAAATCTTATTCTAAGATAGATCTCGCAAAGTTCTCTACAATAATTGGTCGATTGTAAAACTTGGCAAATGCCTGCGAGTTGGCGGTCCAGCCGGCTGCGCGCGCTCTCGAGGTGGCGGATGCCGCGTGCTGTGCGTGCTGAACGTCGCCACATCGATACCGCTAGCCGCTAACACATCTTTGATCCATCGACTGATGGATTGCGTTATGGCACGTCCGTGTGGGCGTTTATGAGTTATGAACAGGTAACAGTACAGACAAATAATCCATCAAACATTTGGCACAACAGATATTAGGTTTATCATTCAAATAGAAATTCAAGTACTAAGGTCGGCTGATCACGACCTGCAATTGACGTTTTGATCAGATCTGAAATAGTGATGGTAATTTGATTTTGAGAAAAAACTAAATTAGTTAATTTTATAACAGAAATTGTTTGTACACGCTACACGGTGACCTGTACACAATGCAAGAAGCATAACTAACTTCTTGGTGATCTGGGAGCCTAAAATGGAAGCTTTATCGAATCACGTTAAACATTTAAAATTCTTAAAATGGTCTTTATGGTTATGACTAGGAAGTCCTTTTTAAGAGTTTATATTTTAATGTGATTCGTATTACGATTCTGATAAAGTGGCCATTTTAGGCCCCCTGATCTAGCGACAAAACATCATTAGGATACCAGTCAGAAATAAAGTCGAGAACTGTTTGGGGGTCCCAAATAAAATTATATTTAGGCAAACTTGGTCTCTGCTTATAAACCCCTTTTAGAAAACGCGAAATTTGTTCATCAGAGCCTATTTTGCTGCCTAATAACAATGAGAGAGCTGACCGGTGACTGTTAATAGTACTATAAGAGGCTCCTTTTGTATATTGTTCCGTCAAGAACAAAATAACAACCGTTATCGGAGCATCCAAATAATTAATATTGCTATTGATACAGTAATTCCACCACAACTTATAAGTCGTGTTATATTGCTTTAAAGTATCTGCCGAGAGAGAAGCCACCATTATATCTAACGACTCTTGAGGAACGGCCCGCCGCGTGAACGCTTGCCTGAGACAATCGCGGCCGCCAGGATTTATTTATTTTATTTAATTACAACGGCTGTTAAACCAATTATAGTAACTAAAAAAAAAAGATTAAAGGATAATCTCCTGCGGTAGGTGTACCCTGGAAGACCTCTTTCAATAGTAGAACACCCTCTGTGGATTAATTTTTTCAATGAAGTCCAGCCACTGTACAAATTGCCAACCAGGAAAACCATTTCTACCACCATTTTGGACAAAACATATGGGAAAATGCATCAAGAGCTAAAAGAAAACGTCACATCGCAAACATCTTTGCACTCAATGCAAGCTGGTTGGTCAAATTGTAGGAATGAAGGAATAATTAATATAATAATAGCAAAACCAGAACCTGTATTTATTAAAAGTATTGCGACGGCAGAAAATCGACATACAAGTGATTACATATGTGAAGAAATTTTAAATGTATTATCTGAGTATGGAACAAATAAGTTTGCTACGATGATAGGAGATAATGCAAGTAATATGCAGAAAGCTTTTCGTCTCGTAAAAGACGAACATCCACACATAACTTATATAAACTGTGCTGCTCACACTTTACATTTACTCTGCAAAAATATTATCAGGGTTGATGTAATAAATGCTTGCAAGAATATAGTAATTAACATGGTTAAAACTATAAAAAAGTCAAGTTTTAACATCTTTACTTGCAAAAATTGTAAAGGAAAAAAATGCTGGCGAAACTTTGAAGTTGCCACGCGATACCCGATGGGGCAGTTATTACACCAGCTTTAAAAGTATCGAAAACACTAAAGTGGCCTTGCAGACTTTAGCTGTACATGAAAAGGCAACACTTTTATCTGCAGAAGAAAAATCAGCACTTTTGGATGATAATTTTTGGAAAATTATTCGACAGTGCAAACTTATTATGCAATATTTCAATTAGAAGGAAATGACAAAAATATTCACAAGCTATTTTTGACATTAAAAAACATGAAATCGAAATTACTTTTTAGTTTACCGGATGTCACAATAATAGAAAACGATAAAAAAGATAAAATATTAATCAATGTCGATGAAAGAATCAAAATGTGTTTGAAACCTATTCACTTTGCAGCGTACTTATTAGACCCCACAGACCAAGGATCTGAACTTGACGAAAGACAAGAATTCGACGCTATGGAGTTCATTTGCGAAGTACGACAAAGTATCGGTTTGAATGTAATGACAAACTTGGCATCCTATAGAGCAAGAGAAGGTTTTTGGAGTCGGAGATTTCTGTGGACTAACATCAACGATGTAAGCGCATCAATCTGGTGGAAGGGAATATGTGGGTCTACTGCATTAAGCAAAGTCGCTGTCCGTATTCTTACAGCACCGTGTACTTCTGCTGCTGTAGAGCGATCCTTTAGTGCTCATAGTAGCATACATAGTAAAAAAATAAATAGACTCACGACGGAAAGAGCAGCAAAATTAACATTTAAAACATACAATTGGAATTTATTGCACAAGCATGTGGATGATTTAAGTGATAATACTGAGGACTGCGTGCCTGATTCACCACCAATACATATGGAATACCGGAGATATAAACCGGAGGTACAAACCACGTCGCCACGTACAAATAGCCCTGAACCATCTACATCGGGCAGTAACAATTTTCAATTTTTTGATTGTGACCGTGTTTCAAGCGATGATGATGATTAAACTGCCTACTAATGTGTTGTAATTTTTCAAATAAATAATAAATGTATCTGATTTTGTGTTTAGGCTTTTATTTTTGTCAAAATATTAGTGAACTCTACTTCCCACTATATCATAATTAACAATACTCATTTTCACCCAGTAAAATGGGTGAAAATGGGTTAAAACCGGGTAAAAACCCAAATCACCCAGTTTTAACCCAAATGGAAAGAATGGGTTTTAACCCACTACCCATTTCTAGCCGCGAGCAACAGCTAGTTAACACATTCAGTGCCGGGAACCCACCTGGTGGGTTCACTCAAGTCGCACTTGGGATGCCAAGAACCCACCTGGTGGGCTCATTTTAAATGTAGGTTTTTCTTAGCGAATACAGGATCAAATAACGAAAAAATAAAAACAGTTGTATATTTTAACAAGATTAATAACAATACGCCGTGGTTTCAAAATACAAGCATTTTTATTTTCAATAAATTTTCGACCTCTTCCTAGATGCCGAGAACCCACGTGGTGGGTCCTATTTCAGGGGTGAAAAACCAAAGGCACGATTTTAAATATTTTCTAAAAATAATTATTTTTACATTTTAGGACATGAAAATGAGTTCAAAATCGAGGCTTTTTAGTGTTCGGTATCAAAATAGACATAAACTAATACTTATTACTGTGCAATTTCTGCCTGCCCGTTTCTCTCACAGGCACTCACAGCTACATATTTCAGAAACTATTATCGCTACAGACTTGACATTTGGAATACGTACTGCTAGCATTTTTTAAATTGAATTGCCTAGACTACGATCCCCTTCGTGTTAGTTTCTTTAAACCTCAAACATACAAAATGTCGATGAAACAAGCAAAAGCACCGACTTCCGAAAGTAATTTTAACTTTTTTTGTTTTGTTTTTAATTAGTTTTTTTTGCAACATTTTATTCGTATATCGTGTTTGTATACCGTGAAGTTTAAACGAGCCAGCTCATCTCAGTGTGAACACGGTCGCGCGAAGTACGGCAAGGGCACATCTATGATTTAAATCGATGTTGTATTTAAAATAACTGCACTACTTATGGTCGTTAACCTATCAAAATGTCATCAAATCCGTTTTTTGTTTGGTTTATTATATTAAGATATCGATATCCATCACAGCTGCGGAGTATCGCTAGCAAATTTAATCCGGTATTACAAGTGAAGGAATAGAATATGTAATTAATAGAGTTACTGGGTGGTTCACACAAAACTAACTGTCAAATAAACTACCTACAAATGCAATGTTTGTAATCATTAAAAAGTTTTAAAATGTTATTTATTAAAATCTAAAAGTAACAATAATTGCGATTACGTAAATTAAATTAAAAAAAAAATGTATGAAAATCTCACAAAAAGTTGAACACCCCTGTCACGGGATCAGAGCGGGCGATTTTACTTTTTCATTTTTTTTTTTATTTCTTGGATTATTGCAGTAACCTACCCTATTAGGACATGAAAATACCCCCACAGATAGCAAATATAGCGATAATACCCCCTGAAAACTCTATTTTACTACTTATTTTAGGGTTTTAAATCTTAATCTCAAACCTAATGCCGAGAGCCCTCCAGGTGGGATCACTTTTGCGCAAACGTAATGCCACTGACCCACCTGGAGGGTCCTCTTGCAATATGTATGGTGGGATGGCACATGCGCACTATGAAACGGGGGTGGACTCGAATGTGTTAAAGTTATTTGACCAATGAAAAATCAACTAATATTAGGATAAATAAAAACCTCAAGAAATATTTTTAAGAAAACAAATCTTTTACATAAATCTCTTTAATCCAAAGGCGAAAACCTATTCATAAAAGTGCTTACAAATAAATACTGACCTAGAAAATGTACAACTGGGTACTAAAATTATAACTAAAGTTTAGAAACAAAATTACTACAAATATTATTAACACAATCGACTTTGGTACTATCTATAGTCTTTTTACAAATATATTCGATCGCTATATTAGAGGTTCATGGATCTTCGTCTTCATTGTCTTATAAACTACGTATTCATACATACCTAGCGATTAAGGGGCAAGTTTCACCAATAAAACTGAACCACATCTAAACCGAGATCAAGCCGCCAGTGTCATTATTATTGTGGAATATCGACAGTGTCATGTGTGACAACTATTAAATGTGGTTTAGATGTGCTGATCACGTTTAGTTTTATTGGTGAAATTCTTCCTAAGTGATTACCACGTTTACAGGTAAATAAAGTCATTATTGATAAAAACTCAAGAATTACGTTCTGCTACTAAAAAAGATCCGCTAAAAAAAACAACATTTCTGGCGCAGTTAGGTAAAAAAATGTATGGTCAACAGAATCAGAGGTGTGTGAAAAATTTCAGTACAATCGGAAACCGGGAAGTGGGTCAAATTTAAGTTGCAAGATTTGATTACATACAGACAGACACCGGGACAGGTAAAACTAAATAAAAGTAATTAAGCGTTCATGTCCGTTTTCGATTTGCAGTTTTTTATCAAATGTTGAGGTTTTGTTTCGATCTATTAAAACAAGTCATGAATTGCTTATCTTGCCTTTTATGTGAATGATGACTTAACATATACAGTGCATGATTTTCAGTTTCATGTATTTCGACCTCGAAAATACGAAATGTAATAATACGAAATGACGAAACAAAAGTACGTCTTATCTCAAATTACATAGGTTTTATCTAGGTAACTAGGTTTTATCTAGAGTAGATAAAACCTACTTTATGTTATAATATAGATAAAATGGAATTAAGATTACATGCCTACATGAACATGCAAAATGGATTGTCATTATTTTGTTAAGACAATGATCAAGTAGGTAAGATATTTTTTATAGTATAATTTTAGGACAGTGCGGCAGCTTTTAATAAGTTTTATCATGTGGTTTCAAATTTTTACAGTAAAACCATTGCTGGGTGAAAAGCCCTTAGTTACTAGCTAGTTAGGAATGATAAAATTTGATGACCCGAATGGCGCAGCGGTAGTGAGGCTGCCTTACGTTCTTAGGGTCCCGGGTTCGAATCCCGTTAGGAGAAAATGTTTGTGTGATGAGCATGGACATTTGTTTCCGAGTCATGGATGTTTATATGTATAATAACTATGTATTTACAAACAAAAAAAAGTATCAACTATCTGGTGTCCACGACACAAGCCTCGTTGCTTAGTGTGGCACCTAGATGGCGCTGTGTGTAATGTCCAGCGATATTTATTATTATTATTAAATTGACAATAAAAAATATTAAATTGATTCACAGAACAAAATGCGGTGGAGGGTAGTTAGAAATTAGAAGGATCTTACTCTATGTACGTACCTAGCGTACTCTATGTACGTACCCTTTTCCAACACAGTCACCACGATGTGTCTTAGCACGTCTAGTAAGGGCTATATCGTAGCAATAGTGCTACGAGCTACGGGGTGTAGCAGTTCGTGGAGCAGTTACGCACCGGCTTGACTGGATTTTAGATTATTTTTGTACTTCATATTATTTATGCTAAATCCTTACAAAAAAAACTTTCTAAAGGGCTCTCTTAACAATGGCATTGTGGCTAAATACTAAATGATAAGTCTATCAAGGTGGTTTGTGCTGCTGACTCGTGTTTTATACAGTTTTCTAAATGCAAGTGCAAATTTCAGGCAGCCTCTTCGGGTCGCAGCACATCGCATTTCAACACGAATAAGCACATGAGATACACAAACCCAACAGCAACCATATTGTATACAAGGTGTGTAAATAGACCTTTCACGAAACCGTCTACCAAGCATTCTGTACATAGTGTACATCAAAACTTCACAAATATTCACCCAATTTTTGTCAATCACTGTTACCGGTAGGGCTCAATGTAACTTTGAAAATTTTGCTTATAAACGAGTATGCTTTGAATAGTCTAGGGGTCATGGAGGTGTTTAAATAAAGTCATGTATTTTTTTAAACTTGTTGAAATTCTGTCCTCCAATATTTCCGTAACTGGAAGGTTCCCAGGAATGGTCCAAAACAAAAACAAATGACGATGTCGAGGAGAACAATTAGTGCCTTTTGGTTTCGTTAAAGGCCTTTTTACACCCATTATAGAATAACCGACTTGTCAGTGGCTATGACCAAACAGCAACTTTACTGTAACGCTTACTGCGATTTTCACAGTGATAGAGAGTCAAAGATAAAACAACTGAAAAAGGTCTGGAGGAGGAATTTTACATTGTGTAGTAAGCCTTGAATGACCTAGCGGGACTAACTACCTACAACTACTATCACCAAACAGTACACTTGTGTGTAGGGTTCATGGGCGTCCCTGGCGGGCACTGGAACTCCCGTGCGAAATCGTGCGAGTTGGACAGTGTGCCGATGACACGGAACCTTCCCGGTGAGTGGACGGCCGTCTTCAGCTTGTTCCGCATCGCTTCGGGACGCATCGCGCCGCACCACACCTGGAAATATCGTACCGAGAGTGCCTTTAAAGAGTGATTCTTTTAAGTCGGGCAACAACGGTAAATCAGAATCCATACAGGATACCAGGAAACTTTCTTAGGAAACTTTAGCTCTTTTTTAATGAAAGCAATTTTCGCATTTTACTTTTAAAATGTTAACATATACATCGAGACTACCGAGCTACCACAGTTCTAACAGCTGCACTCTTCTTCAATCTTGATTCTTTGCTAATTCAAGCTCAGTTATAATTTAGTTCAAACTTTATGGCGGCTTGGAAGTTAGCTGCGAGTGGCGATCTGAGCAATATACAGTCAAGACGGTGCGTGCCCTGCTCCCCGCTGATACATAAAATTTGTGGTCTGTGCAACTTTGCGTTAGATGTTTCGAGCCTCAATAAATTTTGAACCGTTATACCTGCGCTGACTGCCACTTGCAGCTATCTTCTGAGCCGCCATTAAGTTTGAACAGAACTATACCGTCCATATGAAACCTATATTTTGTCTCCAGCAAGATTTAGAATACACTACTCTTTTTTTTTTGGGAATGTGTCAGTAAGGATCTCAGCAGCTGTTTTTTTCACGTAAATCATGAATGTCTTGTATCACCTGTGCAAAGTTGAGGAAGAATAGCTGCGTATGAGTATGATTGAGTCCTGGCAACGTTTCACCCTTGATGCCGTGTCGTTGCACCCAATGCAAGTATGCGCGGAACGCTTGCTTGACACCGCCATTGTCAGCTATGTTTTCACCCTGGAGACAATGATACGGACACGAGATAAGAACTGAGCAATAGTGGGGAAATAGGATTGCCATAAATAAGGCACAAGTTCAGACATCAGGCTGAAAAAACTATGAAGGTTCTGTATTGGTTTGAAAGCGCCTAATCAAAGAACGACAACATTTCCTAAACTAAAAATACCCATTCGCTCAATAGAGTTATGATATCACCTGAGTATTAACACCATCGAGTTTCATATTGACTTCAGGCACGACGTATTGCCCGTACTGATCGATCAGGCACTGCGCTCGACGATGGAAGGCCTCTATCGCCGAGTCTGACCACCAGCGGTGAAGGTTGCCGTCGCAGTCGAACAGACGGCCTTTGTCGTCGAATCCGTGGGTTATCTCGTGACCTGGAAACACAAAGAGCAAGGACAAATTATGCAGGCAATCTACATTGATATTATAAAATGGTAGAGGTAAAATGAAATCTTTTATATCCAGATATAAACCCACATTCAACATTACACATAAACGTACAGTACTACCCTAAATGAAACACAAATGACATTAAACACGCGCGCCCCAAATGCAGCGAATTAGGTATTCGGCGTTTCGTATGACGCAAAGTTTGGAAGTTGCGAATGTAGGGGTCATCTTCAAAACTGCTGATTCGATTCTGAAAATCCCTTCACTAACGGGGAGCTACATTATCCCCGAGTGTCATGTGTGTTATTTCAAGCTCAAGCACTTTTGCCTCCCTATGCCTAAATATGTCAGCATTTTTTATTTAATTTCTTTTTCAGGTGTTTCTGTAAATTTTAGTTTGAACATATGGCAATTTTTTGTCTATGTTAGAAAGTGAAAAGCATGTGCATTGTTCAGGGATAAACTCATGAATAGCAATAAAGAATTCTGAAGAAATTGGACACAAGGACAGCCCCAAGGGTCGATCTTCAATGTAAAGCCGTACTTGCCTAGGCCGATACGTGGATGGGTGGCCACCTCTTACATACCGAGTTTTCTGCAAGGCTTTAGTAAGCTAAAGCCTTGCAGAAAACTCGGTATGTAAGAGGTGGAGGTGGAGGCCGGAGGGGTACTTTTGTAGGCAAGGGGGAGAGGGGATAAAAATTACAAAAAATCTAATCTATACTTGATAGACCATTTCAGATGGGAAGGAAAAATTATAACAACTATACTTCACCTATTACAACTCCAATGCCGCCATAGTTCAGTGACCTGGGGAAGTGCCTGTGATAGAAGGGAGGCTGCAGGATTCCCGCTGGGAACATGATCTGGTTCTTGTTGCGGCTGTAGTACGCGTTGACTACAGCTGGAGCAGTGTTCCATAGGGTCTTGTTGACAGGCTGACCGATACTGGAATGAAATTATTAGAATTTAATCTACGGACAACGCAAGGCCATATGCTGTGGGATTATGGAAATAAAACGATGGACAGAGACTTGATTCTAGGCAATGAAGGCATGCAAACAATTAAATTGAGAAGAATTGTCACGAATCTGAAGATAACACGATTGATTTACTTGAATATCGTCTCTAATTAATTCATGGCAGTCGTATTGTACAGCATATTGAGACGTTTGTTGTCCGTGGTACTACCGGTAATACTACCAGTAGTACCACGGGTAAAAAAATACCCGTAGAACTACCAAGCGAATAATAATAAATTAATATACATGTGTATACGCTACGCCATCCGTTATTGCTAACTCCCGCACGTCTCTAATTTCTTGATTACCTACATTAGGTTCAGAGATGAATTGCCTCACTGAACTAGTAGTGTGTTACATCAACTAGACATTTGAAACCAAACTGCACTTTCTGCAATCTACGGAAGGGTTTCATTTTACTTGATTTGCATATAACTTACCGCGATTGCTCCATCTTCGTCAAATGCTGTAGTATATTTAGAATATTCTCGAAATATTTATCCGGATGTATTTTCACTTCTTTATATCTATCATCCAGCTCTTTCTTGTCCAGTATAAAATCGGGGTACCCTATTCTCAGCATCATAGCGTCTACTTTATGTGCTGCTAGTTTCTTGGTCTTGTCATCGATCCAATCTGTCATATGTAGCAGTTCTCTGAATGACTGCTGTATCTCTCTTGTCATGTACAATGTATCGTTCTTGCTCATTTCGTCGAAGTATTTTCTGACGAACATGGACCCTAATGCCATCCCCATGTTGGAGTTGACCTGGGAAACGCAGTTCTTCCACCTTGGCGGTGCTTGCTCACGGCCGAATAGTATGAAGTAGAACCTGTAAATTGTTAGGAATACTTGTTAATTCTACAATAAAATCAATTGGTCGTTCATACAGTTGCAGTTAAACTCATCAACGAAAACATTTACAAGGTCACATTAAATTAGGTAGCGATACTCCGCAGACGTGATGACTGTACCCTGTAATAATAACAAAAGGTCACAATAAAGATAAACTTACTGTTGTTTCGCAGATTGAAATCTGTCATCCAGGTTGTTAACCCTGTGCCTCACGAATCTCCAGAGCAGGTAATTCGCCAAAATGCTCGGGTCAGTGTCATGGATCAATTGAACTAAATGCTGCCAATGAAAACATAGTGCAGAGGGTTACGAATGTAAAAATGCGAAAGATTGTCTTACGTTTAACTAGTTTTGTCGGTAAGATTATCTTTCTCGTTACAAAAGACCGTGTTTGGTGTCTGGACCGTATTCAGTCCAGTTAAAATAATACCTATAACCAAACCTAACCTCAGCCATACTGATCCATATCCATACTTATATGTAAATGCGAAAGTCTGTCTGTCTATCTGTTACCATTTCACGCACTTACGGCTGAACCAAATTGGCGCGCTGATAGAATATGAATATAATATAGAATAGAATATGACTCCATGAGATAACTTCCATAACGCGGGAAAAATCTCAAAAGCTAGTCATTTAATAAAATTAAAAAGAGTTGCTTACCCTAACATAACACAGAGCAAACAGCACAACAGTTTCATCGGGATGAACAGTCCTGTTCATCACGATGCACAGGTATCGTCTCCACTTCACTTCGGGCACCAGCTCCTCTAGTTTCCCCAAAGGCATCCTTCGGTACAGCTCTGATACATTCCTTCTGTCTTCTGGTGCTGATGTGATCTTGGCTAGTCTGGAATATTTGAAGACTAGGTAATTATCTTTTCGTGTTAAATTGTTGATGGCAAAAAATGATTCTTCTAAACTTAACAAAATCTAAAACGCAAGCGGGGGGTGTTGTCTGACCAAGCGCTGAATTCATAGCACCTAATAGTTTGCACATCGCTGACCATTACATTGTGTATATTTTGAAATGTTTTATGAAATTCTGTTTTTTTTTCGCGTTTAACATAATGAGGATAGAAGTCTTACTTTATTTCAAAATCAATCAGTTCGTCTGCACTTTTCTTAACGTGATTATTATCTCCTCCCAGCAATATTGCAATTTTTATTAAGTAGTTTTTATAAGCGGTCAAGTAGACTTTATTTGTTTCTTGTAAGAAATAATCCCGTGTTGGTAATCCTAAAATTACAAGTGGAATCATTTGTAAATGAAGTAAAATGAAGAATAAACAAAATAAAAACAATAAATATGACGGTACCCAAGCTCGTTTGGTCGAACTGAATTACAAATTCATCAGAATTTTTAATATCAGGTCCAACCCATTCTGATATAAGAATATCGTTATTGTATAACCTCAGTTTCGCCATTAATTCTAGCCAGTCAAAGTTGGAAGAACTCCAGGTAGGCTTTAGGATTGGCCAGCCACCGAGAAGGTCTAATAAATCCACCAAAGGCTGATGCGCACGCTTTTCTAAGATTCCGTAATTCATACAAGATTTGAAGAGGAATCTTGCTTTCAGAGCAGCATCACCATTTGCCGGATCGCCTTCCGAAATTATTGTGACAGTTTTAGCTCTATGTGTTGTTGCTTGTCCCAATTTTCCTTGTAATAACGTAGTTTCTCTCTCTTTTCGTCTTTTATATCTTTCACTATATGCCATCAATCTTCTACCATTTCGTATTTGCTCAGACTTAATTATAAGATTTCTTCTATGTCCTTTAGTTTTAGGTTCTGCTTTAGATTTCTTGGTTAATCGTTTCATTCTTTCTTTTCTAAGTTTATGTTTACGAGAAAAGTACTTTCGAAATTTCGTTTTGATATTAGATATTGGTTTCATTACTTGTTTTGATTTTTTGTTTAAGTATCTTCGAATACGGTATACTATTTGGGTTGTATCCTTATCGCTAGTACTATAGTGGTATTCTTCAGCAGTGGTGTTATTCAACAAATCTTTTGATTGAGATTCCATTGTGTCCAAACCTTCAGAGTGAAACGCTGGCACGGTCTCTTTAATCGGAAAATTCATCATCAGTAAGAAATTATCTTTCAAGTCTAAATTAGATCCTGGATACTTGCAGGGTATTTTATCTTTGCTTTTAAATTCTAGCAATTCCTTTAAGACTGTGTCTAAATTTTCTCGAAGCATTTCAAAGGTATCGTATCTGAAAAGGATGAACATGTTATTTTGGTGGCTTTTTGGATACACAGCAGTAGGTACGAATAATGATAATAACAAACCCTGCTTTATCAGCTGGAATGGGATTGAGCGCAGGCCAGTTCCCACAGGCATACTGATAAAAGTCGTGACACGGATCGGCTTCGGCGTCCATGTATTGTTTCATTATATTTGCTTGGGTAGTTCTGATCTGATTTCTGTCACCTTGACCCTTCCAGAATGCATGAATACCTAAATTAAAAACATTGCGCTAGATTGTTCGAACATTTGTGATGTCCAATTTAGGGATGATTGTCTGAACTTTCGATGTGCAACTTGGTGAGGACCAAGTTGTTTCGTCAGTTAGAAAAAGTTTATTTTTAAAGTTTTGATATCAACTTTGACCTATTAATCGATTTATTGCGCTAGGGTTAACACAGTTGGATTAATTTGGTACAAATCGGTAGGGAGAGTGGTGTTCAGCTGCATCCGGTAAGACAGGAGGTTTAGGCAGACGATGATGTTAAGAGTGGAATAATCCCAAATTAGGTCCTACACACTATGAAAGGACCTACGTCATGCCCGTTGTTGTACTACTAACCTTGGCTCGATTTTGACCAGAGTCAAGTGGATAATTCGTAACACAACGTACAATCTATTATCGAATTGCTTTAGCTGTCCATCATACAATGGACAGGAGAATTGCTTAATGGTCCTAGAATTATCTACTACCTGGGAACAACAAGGAAAGAATGAAATTCCACTAAGTACTCATTTCATCATTTGATTGCCTGAGTTGATAAGAACCTGTGCAGCTTAGCTTCAATTAATGATTAACTAAACCTATCGCACTACACTGCTGGAATCAGGCCTCTCCTAAGCTGAACTGTGTTTTCGGCTTTTTGCTTCCAGTCTGACCCTGGTTGGGTCCTTTGAAGCTTAGCTTGGCTACTAATAAATTGGTCTCATAAGTACTAATTGCAGATGAAAGCTACAGAAAAAAAATCTCCTTTTAAAATATAGAACTACTTCTTCAATTACCTGCATAAGACTTGGAAGGTTTGTATTTGTGTGCGGAGGAGATCATTTCGCCCTCTTCCAGTTCAGGCTGGCCACGAACCTGTTCCACCACGTCATCTAATGGGCCTCGATCCACGTGCGTCTCCGGACGAACTATGCTATTCAATCAACTAGTAGTATGAACAATTTGTACGGTAAACGCATGTCAGTTATCTTTTGGTCAGAGACTTGCTGTTTATGTTCATATCATGCTTTGCAGGGTTAGTTCTAAGGCAAGTTTTATGGTATTTTAGATGATTTGGTTCTAATAAATTATTACAAAGATACGCAGTGGGGTCGCCCTAGTTTATAATGTGAGATTAGAGGCACATAGACGATAAGTCATGCAGTTTGCAACAATGATTCACACTATAATATTAAGAGACCTAAAACAGACTATTACGCATTAGGGAGATTCCTAACCTACAAGGGATTACCTCTCAATATCTCTATCTTCGTCGTCATATTGATCACTCGAGTCTGAGTTCTCGTATTCCTCTTCAGCCTGACTTTCACTCTCATTATCTTCGCCATCACCCTCACCACCTTCATCTTTATGCATCCGATGAGGTCTTTCTTTGCTAAAAGTGAGTTAAATTATATAAACTTAGAAGCACTAAGAAACTTTGATTGTAGCATGTCCTAAGAGCAGCGGTGGACTTTAGATTCTTTAGAAAAGTTGTAATAATACCAGCCTATTAATGTCCAACTGCTGGGCAAAAGCCACTGTTAAAAGTTCATATTCGAGTACATATCTTTATTTGCATTCCTTGTGTGAAGATCTTACATTACGGACCCTCTAGACACAGCCAAAAGTATAAAATTAATGTTTGAAATAAAATTAATACTTAATCAATTAACAATTTAATGTCCTATGTCAAGTTTTAATAGAATTAACAGAAAACCCACTTACTCATAGTCCTGTGAGGTGAACCTAAAATGGCTCATCCGTTTCACTCTGGTCGGCGTCGCATGCTGCTTGTCCGAAGAACCCCATATCAATATATCACTGGTCACATTACCCTCGTAATATTCTCGTCTAGAATTAGCATGCGACCGAGCAAGCACTATCTCTTCAGGAGGCAGAAACGACGTACGGAACCCTTGAAACACATCCCTTTCCTCAGGATCCACCTCGCCTTCCAACCGGGTGTAGATTTTAGGGATGTCTTTAACAGTATATTGGTCAGAAGGATCGCCTAAGAAGTCATGGGGTCTTCTGATAAGGTAGTATGCAGCGGCGACGAGTGCCGCGAATGTTACTACAGAAAATAATCTGCAGAAAGTTGCACTTTTCGTACTAGTTTCGACTGATACAGTTTGTGATGGGATTCGCGTGTCCACGCGCGTCATGGCAGCTACTGACTGACAGAACAAACGGCGGACATTCGTAACTGGAACATCATGTATAGCCATACAAACTGCGTAGTGTTCGTTGTAATCTTGACCCTGTTGTTGCAGACCGGCAAATAAATTGCTTGCAATCAACAACAGAATTTATAGACGCCTACTATTTTTAGCTTGCCATATTTTTGTAAAGCTTTTTTTTATTTCAGCATGAAGTGTATTTGTGTAAGAATGAACTGGCAATGGTAGATGACCTGTATAATCGTAAAAAAAAGTGTTGTGACAGTGTCAATTTTGGACAACGAAATAAAGTATATTGTAAATAGTTCTTTACTATGGAAAACGTTTGAACAAAAACAAACCCAATAATTACAATGGCTTCGTTTGCGGAACTAACGAAACAAGTACATCTTATCAACGATTTGATTCTAGCTGATATGACTTGCGGTATGTGTATCACTTCTAAAACCCCTTGAGTGTGTATCATGACTTCATGACTGTTCATTAAGTCATCTCACACCTGTTTAAGGCAAATGTAACACTTCTCCAAAACAAATAGATATTTAGAACGATAAGTGAGTTCTTAAACTTTCGATTACCACTTAATCATTTGTAGGGTATTTCCTATTTTTTTGTAAAAGAGATTCTTAAGTAAGAATATTCAAATATTTACGAGCGACGCTTTTAAATATCTTTGTTTACAAATAAACATAATTGATTTGATTGGTCCATTTGTCGTCGAAAAGAAAATTATCTAAATTATATTTACCTATGACAACCCAGCCAATTATAAGATACATTTTTAACTCTTCCTTCTGAAACAGAGGAAGCCGACAGTACCAAAGAGGCGCTCACCTTCAGCAAACACCTTCTTGCTACCAAGTATTGGTTCGCGCGCATTTCTTACGCGAACAAGAAGAAATACCTACTGGCGTTGCTGCACGACGTCCGCAGTGCGTGGGCCCTCTCTCTGCTCCTCAAGTCTATGTGGAACTGCCGGCCTAAGGATGCAGTACTGTCTGTTAGCGAGTTAGTTACTATTTTATTAAGGGTGCACCTTATGAAGGTAGCCATGCACGATCTCTTGACTTGAACTCTTGGAGGTCTTTGAACTTGGCAGTATTTCGTGTTGACTGGTGTAATCCCAGCCTCCATTCTCACATTCCACTACGTCCTGATTTCTCGTTGGCTTGCCGGGCGGTGTTTTTTGGAGAAAAAATATTTAAAAACAATGTGCTTATAAAGTTGACATTGTACTTATATAAAAATTACTTATTTTCGTCTAAAATAATTTATAATTATATTTTTGCGGCCTAGAACTCGGCCAGTTTGAATTATTTGTAAGTTAAATTTAATATTTCTACACCGGCAACGGTAGGGCGGGAGATATCTTATTTATTTACCATATACTCAGAAATTAATAAATTCCAAATAATTTTTTTCATGACAAGAATTTGTGTGGTATACTATAACAAAAAAGGGTAAAATAAAAAACTTTCTGCGAAAAAAAATCGACTTCCAAAAATACACTTTTAAATCTTATGTTGGTGGCAAAAAGTCAATGAAACAAACAAAGTCACTTGCTCCGAAAGTAAAGATATTTTAGACTTAAAAGTGTCTTTTTGGAAGTTGTTTTTTTTTCTCAGAAGGTTTTTTACGTAGTGTATGTCATTCGACTCGTGAATATTATGTGGCTCAAAATGAGTCGAGGATTTTTCTAGAGGTCTTCTTGTTATGAAGGTATAAAGGGTGTAACAAGACCCTTTACGAAGCCGAAAGGCACTTGTTCTTCCCGTCATTGCGATCATTTTTTTGTCCTAGACCATACCTGGGAACCTTCTAGTTACGGAGATATTGGGGTTCAAAGTTCCAAATATTTCACAACTTTTTTCAAAATACGTTTTTTAATGTAAGATGTTTAATATAGACACCTTCACGACCCCTGTACTATTCAATCCATCCATCAGCACAATGTTTTGAGTGCGTTACATTGAGTCCTACCGTAAAACGTGATTTTTCACCCCAAAAAAAAAGTCGTTTCCCAGCAATAATTTTTGCGTAAACTTACTTAGTTTGATGCACATAATGCTTGGTTGACGGCTTCGTGAGGGTCCTGTTACACCCTGTAGAAGCACAAGCAATCGAATCCACACAACCATATAAAACCGTGAGGATGTGGAAGGTGCTGTTGTGGCGTATAATTTTGATCATGACGAGATGTCTACATCTAGTTGTGGCCATTGCTAAGATAACTGATCAAATTTAATTAAAATTTATAATACATAATGAACAATTTCCACAGACCAAAAGTGTATACCAGCTACGACCAGGTGCCGATGGATCATAACAGAACGGCCATCCCAGCGCACATTCTTGCGCAAGTCATGAAAAGCGACCGTATTTGGTTTTATTCACTTGATCCGGTAAGATGTAACAATAAATTTGAAATTGTGACTATTGGTGATAATCGATTCCGTCTTCATAAAAAAAATGTATAGCCCTTCGTGAATAATAATATGACGGTTGTTTCGACTAAACATAAAATCACACCTCTAACCGTCCGAAGGGTAAGGCAGAGGTGTACCCATACCATATCTGGCCTTTACGACTACGAGACTAATGAGGCAGAACTAATCCAAGCTATAACCCTTCAGGAGGCTCAAGCCCTGGTACTGTCTGAGCTGTCGACAGTAGCCGGCGGGCCTGCGATGTGGGAGATGCTGCGACAAGCGCAACGGCTGTACGAACGCAACCGGGATCTGATGCTAAAGAATATCCAGGAGTGCATCGTTGTCAACGACAATTTTAAAAATGATGTATGGTATAAAGGATAAAATTAGCTAGCAAAACTCTGTAGTTTTGCTAGCTAATTTAATTTAGATCCATACAAACAGCATTAGAATCACATTGGACTAATTCATGTCTTACTGCAAGTGTCGTGTGGTGCTGGTTATTTTTCAGATGAACTTTTCAAGTGTCTCCGAATTGCTTTCGAATTTCCGTATTTCTATCAAAGCCAGCATTACGCTTTCAGACTCACCTGAATAGCCCCAAGAAGTGGTCCAAATGACGGGCTAGCTTTAGACGGCAGCTCAAAGGTCTTGGGCAACATCTGTATGTTATGGGTATCGGTACCTATACCATCTCTGGGTACCCAATGACCCAACCCACCAGTGATATGTTGCCAACAGTATATATTTAACTTTGTAGTATAACAAACTGAAGTATAGGCTGTCTTTTTACCAGAAATGTGCCATGTGTGTGTGTAACACGCCTTCCACCATAGCTAAGTCAATTTTACATTACTGACACTTTAGTAGGGGTCGTCCATTAATCACGTGATGTTTTTAGCAACTTTTTAACCTCCCCCCCCACCATGGTGATACGCGGTGAGGTTTTAGACTACCCTCTTACTCCTAAAACTTTAGAATATTATCTTTAAATACAGGAACAATCTAATTTAATTCTTGAAAATTAAGCACCGTGATAAAAATGTCCAGACAGACTAAGGTTGTTGTGGTGGTTTCTGATCTGACTGGCATTAAAATAATAAAGAAAAGGTGTAATCATGTGTATGTGTTATCAGCTCATATATGTGGGGACATATATGAACTGATAACACACACATGATTACACCTTTTCTTTATTATTTTTATGCCAGTCATCGGTGGGGACCGAGGGTCACGAGCATAATTATTAGCCTAGATTAGGGTGATAACATTAGAAAAACATATATTTGTACTGGTAGGTACATAAATATATTTAAATCTCTCATATTCGGTAAGTAGGTCCTTATTAGCCCCAAATGGGGTTTGTAGGTGACCAATTAGCGCTCTAGGGTAATAATGTAGCTAGAAAAGCCCTAGGGCGGTAAGAAATTAAAAAAATAACACTTCACTCTTTCAAAAAGTTTGCGTACATCTAACCGCAATCTACTGGCAATAGACATGCATTCAGCCCAATGACAAAAGAGGTCGCTTCGCTATTCAGCCTTGTCTTCGTATGAGTATAATAGTCATCAATTTTAAATATCGAACGGCGAAGCTCAAATTCGTTCTTGAAAAAAAAAATTAAAAAAAAAGATGAAAAAAGGCGGGAATAGAAAACTTTTCCTTTAAATATTGTTTGTTTTTGGATTTTTTTTTATAATCACGTGCTAATTAGGAAAAAAACATGAGTTCTGCAAGTGATGAAGATATAAGCTGCACTCCCGATTCAATGAAAATGGAAGCTGAAGCAGCAATTAACAATATTTTGCCTGAAAGTTCTAAAGAGAAATATTTGAAAACTTAAGACGAGTTCATGAAGTGGCGAAAAGAAAAACGAGTAAAGTCTTTATCTGGGACTGTATTCTTAACATACTTTAGTGAGCTATCAAAAAAGCTGCAGCCATCTAGTTTGTGGTGCATTTATTCAATGTTAAAAGCAACTATGAGTACTAAACACGACATCAATATCAAGAACTTTTCAAAATTATCATCTTTTCTAAAAAGACAATCAGCTGGGCACAAAAGCAAAAAGTCAAAGGTTTTTACAGCGCAAGACGTGAAAACATTCATAAATGAAGCCCCTGATGACATATATTTAGCTGTTATGGTAAGTAAAATAACAAATCACATAATGGTAATACTTCATCATCTATCTTTTAAATTTCTACAATCCTATAAAACATACTTATTTTTATATTTCGCTTGTTTTAGGTGGTTCTTATCTTCGGTATAACTGGCGCATGCCGACGTATTGAATTGACAAATATAACATAGAACAACAGGGTCAGTTGTTAGTAATTAAACTACCGAACACAAAAACTAAAATTGACCGAACATTTGTAGTTCCTCAAGAATTCTCTGAATTCGTACAAAAATACAGAAATCTTCGTCCTGAAAATGTAAACCCAACCGATTTTTTTTGATGTGCCACCAAGGCAAGTGCTACAAACAAGTTATTGGAAAAAATACCAGCAGAAGTATGCCGAAGCAAATCGCAAGTTATTTAAAGTTAGCAAACCCGGAATTGTACACAGGTCATAGCTTCCGGAGAACATCGGCTACACTTTTAGCCGATGCTGGAGCTAACTTAATCACTATAAAAAGGCACGGTGGGTGGAAATCCAGCAAGGTGGCTGAAGGTTACATTGAAGATTCCATAAAAAATAAAAGTAAAATTACCAACCAAATAACGAAAACTATTCAGCTTTCAAAAAATGAAACATCTTTCTCAAGAGATGATCCGCAACCATCAAGTTCTGCTGAAGAAAGCTTCATCCCGTCAGATTTTGTCCATGACCAACAAATATCACAATCTCAAACTATTAACATACCCAAAAAACACCTGTCCCTAAAATTTGAAAATTGTTCTCATTTCACTATACATGTTAACTAATAAAATGTTTTATCCTTGTAATGCCGGTTTTTTTCTACTTACCTCACAATCGAGATGTAAACCAGAGTAGTTAGCTCGTGTGTAAGCATCAATTGCACCCTCGAACTATGGGCGCCCTCGCTGCGCTCGTGCGCCTAAATATCTCGAGCTGCAATTGAGCCCTTGGCTACTAATCTACTATTAATGGACATTGTCCTCAGACCACGGATTACCGAGACTTTCTTCAACACTAACAAGTGGTTAAGCATCTTGCAAGTCAGCTATTGGCACAGTGCTTTGTTTAAGGTCAACTTCGGTCTCGTCAAACCACTCGGCGTCATCATTTTCACGCACTACGCAGAGAATCTCTCTCGATCCAACGATCGATCCATCGCGTTACGATGCGTGAAGGACGAACATTAAATACACGCGACATCTCACTACACCCCTCCCTCCCCCGAGTAACATTAAGATATCGTAATATTTAGGTACCTATAGATTTTTTCCGAATCCCCGAAAAAGGGGGGGACCCTTTCGAGCTTCGCGTGATTAACGGACGACCTTTTATTTATGTAATCACAGAAAATAACGGACCAAATCCAAGAAAGCGGTGCGGGTGACCCCAGACGCCCAACTTATATACCGCAGCCGTCAGATGCTCAAAAAAGGGTCAGTGTACTACTAATACCTAGCATAAAAACCTTTGGTCCCAGGGCCGCCAGACCTTAGTTATTTGTAAACAACTTCCAAAAGGAGTTCAGCAATATCTTTGCCAATTGTGAACCGATTTGGATGATTCTGTTTTTGTTTGGAAGAATATATTATTTTGTGGTTGTCCTGTTTAAATTTGGTGAAGACATGCTTTGAAGGAGTAAACCCCCAAATTTCGCCAGTTGTGCTTAGGTTCCATTGTATTGGGGATACGCCTATTACTAATTTACTATGAAATCTATTAATAAAAATGAAAAATTATTGCACAGGAAAAATTTGTATAGGATAATTACACCTAAAAATGGAAAAATTCAATGTAATATATGGTCGGTGGCAAAAAATTGAATCAAACAAACAAAAGTCACCGACTTCTGAAGCGAGAGTTATTTTTCACTTTTTGTTTTTTTTTTTTAAGTCAGTTTTATTTTTGCAAAAAAGTTTGTTTTGACCAATAAAATGTGTGGCATTGAGTAGTGGTATTACGAACTGTGAATGTATGCATACCTGCTAACTTGTGCCGACGACCAATTTTTATGAGATACTACTTTATAAATATTACTTTTCTGTTTAAATCGGATTTTTAACAGACTTTCTTGCAAAAGGAGGAGGTTCTCAATTCGGATGTATTTTTTAAATTATTGTTACCTCATAACTCCGTCATTTATGAACCGATTTGAAAAAACTTTTTTAATGTGAACGAATATGCTTTCCGTTTGTTCCCATGGAAATTTCATCAAAATCGGTTCAGCAATTTGTTTTTTTTCCTTTAATAATTACGTAAAGCTTTTATTTTGAAATTATAAACAGACTCTTCAATTTTATTTATTTGTATGTATGTAAAGAAGATCAGATGTTATGCATAATCAGCCTATAATATTCCCACTGCTGGGACACACGGCCTCCTCTCTATGAGAGGGAATGGGCTATAATCCACCACGCGGGCCCTGTGCGGGTTGGTAGATGTCACATGTTTTCGAATTTTTTGGTTCTAGGAAATACCGGTTTCCTCCGATATTTCCCTTCACCGTTTTGAGAGCAGTGGTGATGAAATAAATTACAAAAATTAATGCACGCGCATTAATTTTTGGGTTCGAACCCACGATTTACTGTTCGTAAGCCGGGGCCGCCGCCACTGTTAAAATTACATAAAAATATTGCATTTTTTTTAAAGCCTATGTAAACCGTTTTTTCCATGTGTTGCAGAGAATATTGTTAAAAATTATAATCAACACTGCCTGACACTTTCCGTTGACGGAAATTTCTGCCAGACGCTTTAACGCTCGGATAAAAATATTGTTTTATTCACAGTTGGACGCAAACTTGACAATGTGGAATGGAACAATCAAATCGATGCGCGACAGTTTGAAACTGGAGGAACTGGAGCTGACCTTCAACGACGGCTCCAAGAGAAAGATGTGGAAAGTCAACCGTCAGAAACCAGAAAATATTGAAACTGTGGACTTTGTTAGTCTTTCACATATCATAACATCTCGCCAATGATCCCCGAAATTAGGCCAAGTGTACCAATAGTTCACCCCACATTACTAAATTGTTAGGTCGCATGTAGGCGTGTCCATTTCTTCAAATCTACTCCAGGCTGCTTCTGTACCAGGGTTGCGGGACTTTTCGAAAGAGATACCGCGGCCCTGGAACACAAAGGGCAAAGGAAGGAACATGGATGGGTTTTAGTCAGTAAAAGTCTGACACTCCCTCCTGCTAAGCCCAGAGCGGCAGGGGTTTTTGATGAACTCCCATCCTAAAAAAAAAAAAAAAAAGCCGGTTCTGTAAAGTTCTCGTTAGTCTTTATAATGTCTATTGAAATTGTACCATTTTTAACATGAACTTACATAATAACTGCTAGTAGTCACTTCGATTTTGAGCTGTGCCAGAGTAGGTATTATATTGAGTTTTAATGGTACCCGCTGGTGAGTTATTGAGATCTTAAGGACAAAAAGTTACTAGTAGAATACCTCCATTCCACCTTAATCAACAAATTATTGGACAAAGGGGTATATTACACCCCGCCCGGGGTGCAGTTGGAGTTAAAGGAGACAAGCTTATTGACATCAAGAAATTCTTAATGAAAATCACACCGTTATCTGTGAAAAGTAACCGCTACCTAAGAACCACCTTACAACCTAATTCTTAGGGAATCGACTACGCAAAGCAAGAAGCAGTCGAGGACAGTAAAAATTAACGACAGTGATGCACGCTGTGTACAGACAGCCTTGTTTCCTCTAGAGTTCCCTGTGGTTCCACGTATCCTTGTTCGCTACCAATAATATTTCCTACATGCAGGGTGTTAACAAAACCGTCAACCAAGCATTATGTACATTAACATAAGTAACTTTACACAAAAAAAAATGCTGAGAAACGACTTTTTACGGTACGAAAAATCACGTTTTACTTTAGGATTCAATATACCTAACGCACTCAAAACATTGTGCTGATGGATGGATTGAATAGTATGGGGATCGTGGAGGTGTTTAAAGTAAAAATCTTACATTAAAAACATGTATTTAAAAAAAAGCTTGTGAAAAGGTTGGAACTTTGACCCCCAAAATCCCCGTAACTAGAAGGTTCCCACGTATGGTCTAGAACAAAAAAAATATCACAATGACGGGGAGAACAAGTGCCTTTCGGATTCGCTAAGGGTCTTGTTATACCCTTTAGATGACTAGTCTCCGCTGTGACTGGCCAAACCAAAAACGGTCAGGAAGACTAATGCCATCAACAGTTTTTCGCCTCCAGGTGCAGCTGCTACCATCAGCTATTGGCAAGAGGATCTTATTATACCTCCCTCGTGCGCAACTCGGCGACTATGCTAAGGTCAACAAGTACTGGGCGTATCTAGTGGACGAATTGAAAGCCGAACTAGCAGCCAAGATCAAGATCGAAGTCGACTGTGGAAGATTAAATGTATGTACAGTAATTCTTTCTCTGGTATTTGACCTCTGATACGAGACATTTAACAGCAACCGTATCAAAGCGAGAATTGCGATTACTGTGTTTTTGACAGAGATGCGAAATCAGAAAATAAAATAACTTTTTTTGTATAATTCATTTCATCACCACCTCCCATGTTGCTTGGGGTCCACACAACACGGTTATACACGCTATCATTTACTCCTTTTTTCTTTCATAACATGCCTCACCCAACCCATCCATAGTTTTCGTGGTCTTCTTCTCCCTCTACATCCATCAACGTTTATATTCATCACCTTTTTTCTCACATACAATCAATCTTTGTTTTCAACTTTTCTGTAATTGGCGCAACTCTACTTGACTTCCTATAATATACTAATTTCTTACTTCATTCATTCTTATCACTCCACACATCCACCTAAATATTCTCATCACCCTCTGAGGAAATCTCTAACACGGGCACCTATGGTTTTACTTTTTGCACTCAAAAAGTAACAAAGGCAAACTTTAAGCCATACTCTGCCAGTCTAGTGAAAACTAGTGGAGATATAATGTAGCAGGTGCTTTGTTTTAGAGTGGAAAATTGCTGATTATGCCTAATTTGCAGGAACTGCTGCTTCGCTACGAAACAAGTGTGGAGATGTTCATTCCACCCGGCGACCCTGCGACTCATCCAAGTTCCATGGGTGTCTTGAGCGCACTTGCGACTTCACACAGGGCGCGGTACACACAGCCTAGCCTGAGACCCAGCGAAAAATCCATCGGAGCCTACTCGCATAGACAATTTATTTCTGAAAAGCTGACCAGGCCTATAATTGTAAGTTCACTAATTTTCTTCGCTTTTTGTAAACTTACAAATTGCATCAAGCCCGTTCCAATACAGGAGTGAAGTTAGTTGTAAGTTTGTCATTACCTTTATTGTATGGTACCGCCACATTTTGCCAATTATATTGAAGATTCATGTAGGTACCCCTACACTTAGAGGATGATCCTATTAATTCCTGTCCATTAATCGGCAACTGATTACAGGCAGCTAAGTAAAAAATCTAGGTTGATAAACCACACTAACACAAATCACCAATAACACTTTTCATAAGTTACTCTTACAACTAGACCAATACATGTGGCAGCCAAGTCATAAGTAGCTCGGATTTGGGGATCTGAACTTAAGAGGCTTATCACAAAATGAGTTGTACTGCGGTACTGAGTTCAAGCAGCCGACGCATCGCAATAAGTATGAAATTTTATGTAGGATGTTGTAATAACGTTTATTTTAAGTTTTATACATTTTTAGGGTTCCGTACAAAAAATGAAAAAAAAGCAGAACCCTTATAGGATCACTCGTGCGTCTATCTGTCTGTCCGTACGTCTGTCACAGCCAATTTGCTCCGAATCTACTGGACCAAATCAGGTGAAATTTGGTAGGATGGTGTAATCCTATGACCCAAACACAGATGTGCAAAGTTAATCTCTATTTTTTTTTTTAAATAAGGCTCATTTTCGGGGGACAAATTAGGAAATTAAACAAAATGGGAAAAATATAAAAAAAATGTTTAGCAAACCTTACATTATATCAAAATTGAAAGTGCTCGTTAAGAGCATTTCAAATTGTACGGAACCCTCTCCAAGCGAGATCAACTCGCACTTGGCCGGTTTCTTTTTTTAATAACTCTGAAAAACTTGCTTCGGTATTGGCTTTATATATAAACGGATTTATATAGTATAATAAGAAAAAAAAAAATATCACAAACACTACTAACATTACAGGGAATTCCTAATGCGTTAGCGAGGTCCTAAATTAAACTATTTTAAGTAACATAACACATACAATATCGTTTTTGTGAATTCATTCAGAGAGCAAGAAAATAAATCGATCCTGTCAGCAGTGTCATTTAGTGCGTGCAAGGCGCGCGTCAGTGGCGCTTTGCTGCAATGAGCAAGTTGGTTCGTGCGTGAGGCAGTGCTAGTAACCGTGGCTTCCGGCGCCGCGATACAAAATTTTCAGGCACATTTAGACATATCTCCTTCAAGACACCGGAATTATAGGTAAAATGGGAAAAAGGACACCGCTAAATTATACCTACTGATAACAGACTATCGTCCACCACTTAATAAGTTGTCGAAGTCTTCAGCTTCAGCTTCTCTGATAATGAACGCCAAAGTTGGCCATCCATTTAACGAAAAAATCACGGTCGAAATGTATTAAGAAAAAAAAAATAATCATTAGGTACGGGCTGATAATTATTATGACTACTAATTCATAAACCACTAGCGGCTTCATTAGCGTTTTTGTCGGAAATTATCCCACGGGCACGTTGTAAATATAGTAGGGATAATGTAGCTTCCTATTAGTGAAAGATTTTTTTAAATCGGTTCAGTAGATCCAGAGATTACCCCCTAAATACAAACTTACAAATATGACCTCTTTATATTATAAGTCTAGATAGCATAGATGACATTATTATGATTTCATTTAGATTCAGAAACCGCTACTCAACTTGGAGGATCTATCGGAGCGGCTGGAGAGACGTGGCGCTGCCGACGAGAACATTTGGAAGTGGTGCGACTGTATACTGGCACATGCTAAGAAACACAAGAAAATTAGACAAGTGAGTATACGCCCGGGCGTCCTCAAAAGAGAAACTCGGTTTCTTGAAACTTTATAAGTCTCAGGAACAGGGTTATAAGTTCCTTAATCTCCAAAGTGTTGTGCCTGGTGAGATTTTTGCCAAGCAGTTGTTGTTGGGTTGTTGACATAAGTAAATTAATCGAGCGGATAACTTTAATATCACGATGTAGGATATCTCAGATTAGTACGTGTGTGGCGGTATAGGTGTCGCCACAAATTTATAGATCTAAGTGTAAGAAAGAAGTGTTCTACTTCTTGAAGCCGCTTCACCACAGGTTAGGAAGCCCACAGCATTTGATTTTTTGCTTCTGTCTTCTGTTGCATAATCAGATTATAATGTCCCCATTGCCTGCTAGGACACCGGCCATGTCTCTGTGAGCGTGACTAGGCGAAAACTACAACTGCCTCTGACTATTTTTTTTTTTTTTACGGTCCTAACTTCTAGGACATGTTAGTTTCTTCTTGGTGTTTTCTTTTACTGTTTTGAGAGCAAAGCTGATTAGATTAGTCACTAACTAACACAAATAAAGTCACGGCATGCGACGGCACGGTTGGCGCAGTAGCTGAGCGATTGGCTACTGCGCTGCCTGTCGCGGGTTCGATCCCCGGTTCCCGGTTCCGGGTCTGTTTATGTATTTGAGTTTAAATGTTTCTAAAGGCACTCGTGTTAGAGGAGAAATTCCTAGTGTGCCACACCAATCGATCAATCGACATCGGTCGACGTTGATCGATTGGTATGGTAACCCTTACCTACTCTGTTTTGTTCTTCTAGAAATCAGATGATGTAGATGGCGGCGGTATCCTGTCACTGGGCAAAATTCACTTTCCGTGTCCTCTTATGAAATTTAGCACGCCAATTCCTCTTGATCCTCCCTTGTACAAAGATCCAATAATGACGTGAGTACACAGCGACTGATCAAGAGTTCTGACCGCCCTAGGCTAATTACGAGGTGCTAGGTGTGTTACGGACGGCTTAAAAATTATGAAAATTTTAACATGGTTCATACTACCTACAAAAGTTTTCAAATCGATCTGCAAGCGAAACTAACGTTGTACTTTAATCTGCATGACATTCAACCTTAGGGTGGCAAACCATTTTTAAGTACCTCACGCATTATAAATCCAAAATCATGACAAGTGACTGCAGGCTACCATGTAGAAAACCAAATCCATGTCGTGTTTGGCCGCATGACTTGTATTGGCTTAGTTTCTATAGACAACTTATTTGCCATTGCCATTGACCATGAGCGTGGTCATCTAGTGTGTGAAGTTGCTTGAATTGAGTATTTTTTAAATATTTACACTTCTGTTATTGTTAAAAAAAAAACACTTTAAGGTGGATGCGCAAGGGTAGCCCGTACAACCCTTCAAGTTCATTTAATCCCATTGAGTGACTTTTTCATGAAATAGCTATCGCGCCCCCGCCCCGATCCTCGCGCCCTAGGCTGCAGCCTAATTAGCCTAAGTGCTCATTTACGAAGACGCGGGGCGTCGGGCGGCGCGTTGCGCGGCGCGTCTTGCGGCGCGTTGAGCGTTTTTTCGTTTACGGAGATGCGGCGCGTGCAGCGGCCCGCGTTACCGCACGCTCAAACACAAACATGGCAATGTACGATGTTGTTTACGGAGACGCGGCGCGTGGTGCGGTGCGTGAGGAGCAGCGATGGCCGCCGCGTTGGCCGCCGCGTTGACCGCCGCGTCAGCCGCCGCGGTGCCCGCCGCGTTGACCGCCGCGTCAGCCGCCGCGGTGCCCGCCGCGTTGACCGCCGCGTCGCCCGCCGCGTCGCCCGCCGCGTCGCCCGCAGCGGTGCACGTGGCGGTACACGCGCTTATAGTCCGGGAGGTAGAGTTGCAAATGAAAAAGTCATAGTAAGCCGGCTGAAATTGACATCGATGGTTGATCTTATATGACTAATAAGAGAACCGACCGTCAGCTGCTCAAGTAGCGGTGGGTTTGGGTGTGGGAGGTTACGGAAGTTAACATTTATGAACTTTTAATTTGTCAAAAATACTTCTTTCGACCAAAATGGGCCGAAGGCAAAGGTTTGGCTGAAGGTGGTTTTTTTTTTACCGACTGTGGCTGGAACCGATGTCGAAGCCGAAGGCTCGGTCGCACACTACAAATCTATCACTTTTACAAGTACATGGTACCAGTACAGCCTGGCCACTATAGTTGCTAAGTTCGCATGATTGGGTGAGACAAAGTTGAACATGACACTTATCTAAGTACTTGGGCTTTTTGAATAACAACGCGTTTAACCACCACCGTCTAAAAATAAACTTTTTTTATTAAAATTACGTAGAAACTTCTACATATTATGTACGCTCAAGATCATCGACCGATTTGGTATTTTCAGGACTTCTGCCAAGCCAAGAAAAAATGTTTGGGATTCTAATTTGGTCCACGTTCCAAAAGAAACAAATAAGCGTTATAACCTCTGGACTCGAGACCTTTCGGCTCTTTATCGTGTTTTCAAGATACCGTCATACTTAAGTCCTGAGATGGCTGGTGGGGAACAGTCGGTAAGGCACCAGATTAGCAAGAAATCAATTTCACTTCCAAGGACTTAATATCACTAATATTACTTCACTGTTTTTTTTTTAAACTATCTTCATGAATTTGCCGTACCCGTCGTGGCTTAATTTAAATAAATAATAAATATACAGTTCATTTTTTATTGATATCATATGTCCTTGTTTCCCATTTTTGTTCCACGTTCCACGTTTTGCATTTCTTCCTTTCCCGGCGCGTCGCGTTTTTCCATTCTATACAAGGCCAGAAAGCAAGGGTGTGTAACTAATCGCAAATAGACTGGAAGTAACTTTTTTACTAATGTCTTCCAATCTATACATACAAGAGTAGTACGCAAATACTTGCGTATACTTCGTAGTAACCTTATTAACTACCTTACTCCATAATATACAATCCCAGTACGCACACGGACTAATCGTGTTTATATAGGAATAAGCGCGCCAAACTCTAGATTCCAATCTATACGCGAGCAGTTGCATGCTCGCCATTTTGATTTGTTGATATATGGGGCATATACATTATGATAATAAATATGCTACTGTGTCTTTGTTTACTTTTTTTGGATAGAAGGTTCCCAGGTATATATCTAGAACAAAAAATGATTGCAATGACGGACAGAACAAGTGCCTTTCGTGAGAGGAAGGTTTATATGCGTATCATTGCACCCGTGTGAAGCTAGGGTGGGTCGCCAGTAGGTATATTAGAAAAATATGAAAGTTTTTTTGTCATGCTTTAAACGACTAAACAGATTTAACGGAAACTTTGAACATAGATAGACCATGATCCGATGTGAACATAGGCTACTTTTTATCCCTAAAACATAAATAGTTCCTGAGGGATATAAAATGATGCCGCACTTGATCCGAATGTCAACGCGGGCTAAGCCGCTGACAAAATTCTATTATTTTATACATTTTATCATGACCACGTGGTGAGAGTGATTCTTGGCAACGTTGTTACCTATAACGATGTCCCTTATGGCATGGTATTAGAATTACCTTTTTTATATTTACTTTTTATATTATTTACCTTTTTTTACTAAATAAAATGTACATATTGTGATTGCTGAATATTTTATTTATTTCCTGAACACAAAGCAAATTTCAAGTTCGAGTTTCAATCTAATATGATAAAAAATATCAACCTGTATTCGGCGTAGTTCTTAATCAAACTCAATTCTGCCTCCCGCGGACGCGATATCACGCAAACCGGATTTCGAATGGCAGTGCGACCTCGGGAATCAGGAATCAGTGAATTTTCGAGTAAACGGAACGGCTAAAGCAGATTCCAGTAGCTCAAAGGCAAGGAAGAGCGCGTCGCGCTGGCCAGGGCTTTGAAAAGAAAGAAAAAATATTTATTTGTCGCAGGGACATGACGTGCAACATACAAAATGACAAAAAATAACAATAAACATACAACGCATGACAAAAATTTATAGATTCAACAGGACGGGACGGAACAAAAACCACTCTTACCACTCAGCATGATGCTGTGCTATGGTGGCCCACAACACAGCGCTGGTTTGCGCTGCGCCAAAATAATTCACCGATGAATGTGATTAAAATGGAATGTGCAGACGCCAGCACATCAATCTACCCGAAACTTTCAAATTTTCTCAATCAACCTTGAACCTAACGCCATAAAGTTGAAAATCTATAAATCTAGAAATTTGAAAGACTGTAGGACCTACAGTCTTTCAAATTTCTAGTAGCTTGATGTGTCTGTACCTTCACAAATGGCTATTTAGTCACCTGCATTAGGGTTTCCAGATATATTTTTTTCGGCTTTCGCTACACAAGACCCCTCGGGCTACAGTAAAAAAAAAAAAAAAAAAATGTTTTTAATCAATTATATGTATAAGACTCCAGTCAATGTCGCCTATTCTATTTTGTGTGCATTACTCCCATTTTATTTTTTATTTCATTGATAGTGGAACCCTAAGTTGTGGTTTGCAGGCAATGACAGGATGTTTTCAGTGAGGAATTGGTTTGGATCAAACTCGCAAAATTTATATTTTGACTTGTTTTTCTTAAATTCTCTGCTTCTACTGTGAGGAGCAGTTCGTCTCATTTCTATTGCAGTTTTATTGCTGTAAGGTGTCGTTCTGCAGTTCCTTGTGATAAAATACGTGTTTTAAATAGGTAATGGGTTCAAGACGAATTGAGACTACTTGTGCTATTTTGGGATCATACAAAGAACTTGACGATCGCCAGTTACCAGTGATGAGTTATCAAATTCATTTTCTTTACTAAAAATGAACTAAAACTGAACTAAAAGAATGGAAAAGATCCTTCTAGCACAGAAGCTTATACAATCTTTTCTGAATAACTTGATACGATTTGGGCCAATTCGAATCCAATTCGAGCGGATAGAGTTACAGCACACATGTTGTCCAAGTACATCACAAGAAACCAATCCAGAAAGAAGTTCCGGTGCGCGAGTTGCCGCCTCGATCACAGTCGCCTGCAACAGAGCTTTCACCGAATAGTGTCGTGCTTGTAATTTGTAAATGAGAGCGTCCATCTACTTCATTGAATCGGAACACTCTGGCATTGCCAACATTAGCTAAGGTATGTGATCGGTATGGACTATCAACGCGATCTGCGGCTGCTTCGCTTCGGCGGTCTTAGCTGACGTAGGATTGGTATCTTCCGAATACCTCAAGTAGCTTTATCGTAGTCTTTGGTGCACCACCCCAAGACGATATACAGTATGTAATCAGTGATTGATAAAGCGCTTAATAGATTTGCTTTAGTAATCTAAGGGTGACTACATGCCTCAATGTTTTAAAAATGTAGGTAAGCTTACGAACTCTTATAATCACTGCCTGAATGTGACCTTTGAAGCTAAAATTGTCATCAATAAATTACGCCTAAATATTTAATTGTTTTTGCACGCTCCAAAGGATTACTTGAGCATTTTAAGTCAACCGAAAGGTCAAAAAAACAGATATGTGCGATTAAATTTAGATTGACTTGTGAAGACGCACGGAACGAAAAGGTCAGGTACCTATTTAGTTTTCTCAACATTCAGGGTAACCACATTGTCACAAAGCCACCTCTTCACCAAATCAAAACCTTTTTGGGCTAGCTGGTAAGTTTCATTCCATGTTTTAGCAGCAAAAATGAGGGCAGTGTCATCTGCGTACTCGTATGAGATTATTTTGCCATGAAATAATCTCATACGTTTTATTTATAGTTAAAAACTTCAAGGACCGGTAGAGGCCTCAAGATGACAGATATCTAATAAAATTTTATTTGATTTTATAATAATCGTAATTTACGTGTCGAAGCGCAACTTTTGATACCTCTTGCGTAGCCGTAGCTCATTTTTTTTTCCCCATGGACGGGACACCCTAACCTGCATCTGTCAAGAAGCTTGGTTCTGACCGTCATTCCAAACAACTTTCCATATTATTTCAACAACTTTCGCTCATATTAAAAAATACTTCTTATACGCGTGCATCTAAATAAAAGAGTCCTTATTTTGTACATACTAACTTCATAGCGAAAGTTTAGTGTGACGGATAAAATCACTTCCTTGACTAAAGCAGTATCATTAATAAATGAAACTTTCACAAATTCAAACGGCCAGACCCTGCCTGTGGTTGCTACTGAGAAACTCCTGATTGAAAAACCCTATAACACTTTAGGGACCTAGAATCGAAACCTTATGCTCAGCACAGAGTACATTATATATAGGACATGCTCAGCAGTCGCGCTTGCAACCACTAGCACTAGACTAACGAGGCAGTGGATATTGCTAGCCCTACATTTTTTAATAGAAAATTTTATTTATGATGACAACACTAAATAATGCGTTTGACGAGAATGTCAATATTATTTTGCTCTATGGCCATTGACGAGAGTGGCAGAATCAAAATAAAATGTGACTGACAGTCTGTCAAAAACAAAAATATGCAAATGTCAAAAGCTGACAAACATATTTTTCTAGAAGAAAAATAATCATAATAATTTCAATTGTGTGCGAATAAAAACGGTTGCGTAAACTTTCTACAACATTGCCCAAGTTGAATTATGATATATATGTGACAAAATTGACTTAGAAGAAGTGAGAATAAAGCAAGAACAATGAGTAAACACACGTATACTACGGCGAACCTTACCGACAAAGAGCTGAAGGAGCAAGGCAACAGATTGTTCAGCCTGAGACGTTTCGAGGATGCTATGGCCTGCTACACAAAGGCGATTGTAAGTTTAAAGTATTTTTTAATCAATTATTCACCTGATTTATGAATTGTTGTTACACAAAGTAAAAGAAATCAAGACATTTCACCTTTGTTTCTTGGTATTTGAATGTGCATGCTGTACCTTTCATGAGTTTGCGTTTAATTAAAATGTTTTCATATTCTAAATAAAATGCTCTAGTAACTGTTCTTCTCAGAAAAAAATATATTTAGAGACATGATTATTTTATGTTGTTAAGCCCATAGGATGGCCTTCAATTTCTGCTTTTAAAATCAATAACAGAACATAAAATCAAACGTTAAATTGTGACTGATTTACAACTTCATTGTTTTAAATCATTTTTTTTTACATAACAAGGCGGAATTTAAAAATGTTGTGGTAAACTTGAATGATTATTATGCAAGTAAGTTCAAGTTTCCATTCATGATTCATGAGTCATGCTATGTTTGTTTCTCAAAAGAAAATGTGGCAATTATCATGTTTATAATTATTTGTATTGTACAAAGGCCTGGTGTCAGCAACTCTAGGTCCAAAATGCGTTTTTTGCATACAGGTGCAAAAATCGATCATTAGATCCACCCCAGCTTGTTGAGAAAGACTAGCAACACCTTGGTGTTGCTGTTGGAGTTGGATGGTCATGTTGTTGAAATCACCAACCTGGTTTAAACATTGGTAACAATTGTGTATTAGCCCAGAGTAATTATATGCAGGTATAACAACAACATCTAGGTATATGATGGTCTCTTGAGACAGGTAATATTAGAAATAGGTATTTTAGTAACACTCTCTTCTCTTTTTTCAATTTTCCAGCATGATGTACTGAAATGAGACAATCATTTGCAGTAATTCAATTCAATCTTTCTTAAAACAAAAAGTAATCAGCCAGTATGTCACAGCCTAATTCACAATAAACCAACCATGTCTTGCTGGTAAAGAAATTATTAGTCAAACACAGATTTTTAATTAACATTGATTCTATTTGGCTTACTTTCACTATGCATATTGGATCTGTGCAGTCTGTACCTCCCTTACTAGTATTGTTAATTCCATAGGCTTTTTGTTTCCCGTTTTTAATTTCACCAGAGAACCTTGTCCATCATGGACATGACTTGTCCATGATATGTTGTTTTATTTTGGCAATTTCCTATTATTTCTTTGTTTGTTTTTCAATTTATTGCCATTGCAGTATTTGCATAATTTTCATACAAATCTAACTCTTTGGTAAATATCATTTCAGATAAAAAATCCATCGGTCGCAACATACTTCACAAACCGTGCACTTTGCCACCTGAAGATGAAGCGATGGGATTCAACATGTCAGGATTGTCGCAGAGCACTGGACATAGACAACAACCAGGTCAAGGGACACTTCTTCTTGGGACAGGCCTTGGTGGAACTGGACTGCTATGACGAAGCTATTAAGCACCTGCACCGAGGTGAGTAGTGCTTTGTCTCGGAGCACTTTTTTGTTTTGTACAGGCACTTTAATAGGTCATGTATCTTTAAAAAAATAGATGAAGCTAAACTCTCAGCTTAGACACTCCACCCCAGTCAGCAGCGGCCCAACAGCAACCTTATTGTAATAAAAATAAAGATTGCTGTGAATTGGACGGAGATGCATGATTACTGTGGAAAGACTGTAGTTGCCCTTTCCGAAGCGTAGATCTCTATTTCTATGGACACACTTTGTCTTGGCTATAAGTTAATTAATTGGAAGTATCATTTTATGGGGACGATTGATCATTATTTTCCAATTAGCCCTCGGAACTCCATTATTATTATTATAAATCACTAATTGGACAAGCTATAAATTGAAATGAATACTTCGTAACTTTTGTTATTTTCAAGGATAATTAATATTGAGTTTTGTCATTCTATATAAATTGACGATAGAAATTACGTATTGGTCTATACCAGGGGTCACAACCTTTTCAATTGGAAGTTTCAAAATACTATACATTTACAAAATTTCTGTTTTTAAAGAGCCTCATAAAAAATTTTGGCAACTGTAAATAGTACTTGCATAAATAAAAAAAACAATATACGAGTAGTGTTTTTTCACAACAAATCAGATAATATCCTTATAACTATATGGTATTATTAGATAATCATGTTATTTGGCTTCTTATTTTACTTTTACTAATCCTCTTTAATCGATTCAGAAAGACTTTTAAACGTTTTTTTATATAAAATAAATAATATTTGTGCATGGAACTAAAGAGCCGCAGCTTCACATACAAAGAGCCGAGTGGCTCGCGAGCCGCAGGTTGCCGATCCCTGGTTTATACCTTATAAATAATTAGCTTTTTTCCATGGCTTTGCCCGCCATAGGGTTCGAAAATTATTCAACCAAACATAGGCCCGTAAGTCGTGATAAGGTCTCGTAGCGGCGATCGGCGGCGGCGACCTCTCGCGTCCGGCCTAAGTTCAATCCATGGTCCAGAGTGAGACGCCGTCGCCTCCTTCTGCGAAGGACTATTCATGCTAGCGAAGGAGGCGGCGGAACCTGAGAGGGAGAGAACTTCACGTCTCAGCCGCCGCGGGAGACGAACCGGGCGTCGGGGGCCACGTGGTGGCCCCCAGGCACCGTAGGCACGGGCCTGTGGACGGTGAGCTATGGGCTAGCTCGCCGTCCGTCCGTCTTATGACGACAGGCCGTGTCGATGGCGCGTTCGTGTTCCACGCGCGCCGCAAAGAGATGTCAGCAAAAGGAAGGGGTCCGCAAGGGCCGATGCCTGCCGGGGCTGCGGGACTATTCCAAAGAGATACCGTGGCCCCGGAACACAAAGGGCGATGAAGGAACATGGATGGGTTTTAGTCAGTAAAAGTCTGACACAGGGAGTGTTGATTATATGCAATGGCTGTAGTTATTTGCCTTTAATGATGTAAATCATTACTATAACCATATCTGTTGTTACGAAACCTAAGACATTTGGATATCATTAGTCCTAATTACAAAATCAATGTTCGACTATTTATAGACACAGTCAAAAGGATTCAGTTCGAATTTATATCCAATTATCATAATTTTAATATGTAATTAGGAGTAATCATCCAAGGTTACATAATAGTATAAGACTCCACACAGGCAAGTTATGACAACTTCAGACAAGGAAACAATATTTTATGGTGGTTGTTAGGTGTAAACTTGAATTATACGGCAAATCCAGATGTTTAAATTACCATGTAATTAATAAAATAATATGTATAGTTTCCTAAACAATAGAGATTTTGTAATGGTGGTGCAGATAGAAAATCTTGTGACTCTGAATTGTGTGTACTTGAAATATGTTTTTTTTTTTTTGTAAACACCCGCATTATTAAATTCATCAATGTCACTCAACAATCATGTCAATATGTCAAAATTCAGACAAGACCAAAATATAGGTTCCCATTTTATCCTTCTATGTATGCTGTTTAATGCTCGGCTTAGCAAAGAGAGTCGCAAATAGCCCAGTCTGGAAAACGAATTTATAATGATCCTCCATTATAAATTCGTTTTCCAGACTGGGTTATTCCAAAGATTAGGAGTCACTTCAATATTTCTTTAAACCCCAGCAGCACTCTTAACTTTGTTTCTGGCATATTGCCATACTTATTCTAAAAGTATGAGTCAAAAATCATTGTTCGAAAATAAAGTAGATATCTGAGCCATTCCCGAAAAATATAGAAAGAGCTGATCTAGATTCTAGTTATGTGAATCATAAGTAAACGTTTCCTTGAAATGTCTAATGCATTAATAACCCATCATTTGTTCAAATTGTTAAAAAAGGAACAGCTAACAAAATGTTTTTTTTTCTCAGCAAATGATTTGGCGCGTGAGCAGAAGCTTAACTTCGGCGATGACATCGCAGCACAAATCCGTATCGCCAGGAAAAAACGATGGAACTTGCAAGAAGAAAAGAGAATATCACAGGAGATTGAACTGCAGTCTTATTTGAACAGGTAGACTTACTGTGCCTAATGTCAGTATCATCATTATTTCAGCCAAAAAAAGGGTTGTACGTACATCTTTCCCAAAACACACCACATCGACCGCTCCTGTGCTTCTTGCTTCTAGCAGGTTCCCGCGACCTTCTTGTAATAAGAAAATATTAACAAACCATCACAAAAAATCTCCCCTGTTAACAAGGGAGATTTTTAAATGCAAGGTTTTTTTTCCCAGAGGTTGAGAGTTAAGTACCCATAGTTCACTCACAATTCACAAATTTAAAAGGGACCCCCGGGCCTGTGGACAGCGAGCTATGGGGTAGCTCGCCGTCCGTCCGTCTTATGACGACAGGCCGTGTCGACGGCGCGTTCGTGTTCCACGCGCGCCTCAAAGAGAGTCAGCAAACAGGAAGGGGCCGGAAGGACCGATGCCTGCCAGGGTTGCGGGACTGTTCGAAAGAGATACCGCGGCCCTGGAACACAAAGGGCAAAAGAATGAACATGGATGGGTTTTAGTCAGTAAAAGTCTGACACTCCCTCTTGCTCAGCCCAGAGCGGGAGTAGTTATTTGATGATATCACATCTGAAAAAAAAAAAGTTCAAAGGGACACCGACGCGAAAACGGTGACCACATACTCAGTACATTATTCTGAACCCCCCACATAGAAATTATTTTTCATTGATAATAAAAAAAAAACACCTGTTCCATACATTTTGATCTTTTGTAGAAACAGATTTTTAAAAATAGTTTCCAAAAATTTGCACGCTATATAGGGTGACTGGCAATTAGTGTACGATACTTAAACACGTGATTGTGCTCATGATAACAAACAATTTTTATTATGGGAGCAAAGCCGAAATCGCGAAAAAAATATCAGCTGTTCAGTACATTAGGCAAACATAAATGTACTGAACAGCTGATATTTTTTTCGCGATTTCAGGTTTGTTCCCATAGTAAAAGTTGTTGGTTATCATGAGCACAATCACGTGTTTAAGTATCGTTCACTAATTACCAGTCACCCTATATAGAATTTTCTGACTAATAGCAAAACAGATTAAAACAAAATAGAATCGTCACACCAGTTGTTTATTTTACTGCATCATACTTCATTAATGTACGCTTGATGTCAACTTTACATTGAAATATTCAATGATACAGTTCCACATCACGGTTGACTGGCTGAGATGGTCGTCGGCCCAAGATTGTTTACTTTCAAAAGGACACAAGGTGAACTCAACAATGGGACACTGTTTACTGTGTACGATGAATACGATTTTTTGTAAGAGTGAGCGAGACAATACTATTCGAATTTCATTGTCAACGGAAAACGTGATAATTTTTTAACACGCTAGGGTGTTTCTATGGATTTAAATCTTTGGTTTACTGACGAAAATACTTATGTTTTACAGGTTAATAAATGAAGATATGCAGCGAAGAATAGAAGCAATGAAATTAGATATAAGTAATAAAGATGAAATTAATACTAATGCTTCTAAAATTGAGGATGAATGTGTAAGTTAAGTTTTATTATATTTAATTTAAAATCTTACAAAAACGTTAATTGCCACTTATTCTACTAGCGTTCTATATTCTCAGTTGATTTTTGAGTGTTGTGGTGTTGAAAGGTCCTCAATTTGGTTTGCAATGGAATTTGAAACTTGATCATGTTGATCATGACTGGACATTAAGTTTTTAGTTTCAAAACATGATAATAACCTAAGATTCTGTTTTCAGTTAGTGACTGTGTGTGTTTTAAAAAAAATGTATTATTTCTTTTCAGAATAACTACAGGAGTGAATTAAATATATTATTTTCTAAAATGGACGAAAGAAGACGGGTACGTATTCGATAAAAACATCGTTTAATAACGAATACTACTACTGTAGCGATATGACTAATAATCGCGATTTTTGTACCATATCCGAGTTAAATACACACATCAAAAGTGTCTAGGGATCAACATATATTTTTGCAATAACTTTTCTCCTGATTGATATTAATCAAAATTTTCTTTAAGGATTCATCAAATAAAGTGTTTTCGTTTGTCACAGTAACGATAAACCAAGTCACCTTTGCATTAATAAAGAAATTTGCCATTTTCCTAATAAAGGGATTTTTGACATTTGAACCACTAACACAAAAGTTCGAAAAAAAGACTGAAATAACAGTTTTCTTTAAAATTTTATTGGGTAACTTAAACAATTAATAATCCGTGTTTCTACCGCGAACACTAACAACACAAGAACATCGGTTTGGCATACTCAAAATGAGTTCATCCAAATCACGCTGTGGAATGGCCGCCCATGTTCGTTGCAACAACAAAAAAAGGTCTTCTTGCGACTGGATACCCTCCATATTCGGCAGAGCTCTTCTCTGTAGCATATCCCATGCATGCTCAATCGGATTCAAGTCTGGCGACTGAGCAGGCCAGGGCAGGACATTGATGTTAGCTGCGGCGAGAGTCTGTCTTACAACTCTTGCGGTGTGCGGTCGTGCATTATCATGCATTAACTGAAATAAGGGACCGATTTGCACTTGTAGAGGAACGATGACGTCTGATACAATCGTCTCAGCATAAATTTGAGCGTTGAGGTTGCCTCTGATCCAAATCAACTCAGTTCTTCCGCCGATCCAAATACCCGCCCATACCATGATGGTTCCACCACTATAAGGATGGACTTCCTGGCAGGATTTTAATCGCTGTTGGCGTCCAGGGGTTCTCCAGTGTCGTATACGTCTTGTATCTGGTCTCATACCAAAACGAGACTCATCAGAAAAGCACACGAAACGCCATTGTTCTTCTGCCCAATTTCTGTGTTCAAGAGCCCATTGATATCGTATCCTACGATTGTGCATTGCTATAGGTGGTACCCGTAGCGGTCTTCGGGAATGAAGGTTCACTTCATGCAAGCGGTTTCTGACTGTTTGGTCGCTAATTAAGTTCCCTGAAGAGTGATGAAGCCTCACGGCTAACATCATGGCGGTTATTGTTGGAGCTCTTCGAGTTAAGATTTGAATGTATCGGTCTTGTCTCCGTGTGGTGCAGCGATACCGTCCTCCATGGCGCTCAGCCACGGTACCAGTGCTTCGGTAACGTGTCCAAAGTCGACTGATAACACTCTGACTTGTATTCAGAGCTAAAGCCACAGTACGTTGCCGGGAACCAGCTTCTATCATTCCCACGGCTCTGAGCATTTCTTCCCTGCTTAAATGACGTCGCCGCTCCATAATAACGTTGGTTTTAATCAGTAGTAGGGAAACAGTAGCACTAATAATGTCTTCAATGCGTTGTATGTTTTTATAGGGAAAATATTGACAGCTGATTTTCATCTTTTACTCGAATTTGATTCACAGTTCCTGATTCAAATTATGAAATGCACCAAAAAGGATCCATATAAATTTATAAAATCATAAATTTATTACAAAGCCACATCTCAATCTCAAGAAATCCACATAAAAATGCTTGATCCCTAGACACTTTTGATGTGTGTATTAATGTATTCTACATAGAATAAACCTTCCGAAATAAATCACATAGGCAAAGGCTAAGTGATTATTTTGTGTCTGTTTTTCTAAAATGGCTTTAGAATATATATAAAAAATACTCTTAACGAAGCCAAAAGGCACTTGTTCTCTCCGTCATTGCGATATTTGTTGTTGCTCTGGACCATACAGAAACTGCTAGCTACGGAGATATTGGGGGTCAAAGTTCCAACTTTTTCACAAGTATTTAATGTTACAACTTTAAATACCTCTATTATCACTATACTATTCAATGGATCAATCAGCACAATGTTTTGAGTGCGTTACAATGAGTCTTAATGTAAAACGTGACATTTCAACCTAAAAAAAAAGAGCCGTTTCCCAGCAATAATTATTGCGTAGAGTTACTTTATTTGATGTACAGAATGCTTGGTTGATTGCTTCGTGAAGGGTTCGTTTATACCTTGTAGATAGTAGCTGTGTTACAGTTTTTAACATCTTTAATACTTTTACTCTACAGAAACGTGATGTACCGGATTACTTGTGCGGCAAGATAAGTTTCGAGATACTGAACGAGCCGGTGATCACTCCTAGTGGCATCACGTATGAGAAGAAGGACATCGAGGAACATTTGGAGGTAAAACCATGACTATAAGTATAGTAAGAAGAAGGTGCACGGTCCCTACAAAATTAACCCACGTCCTACAGCAAAGAGGAGATACTTCTCTTTCTTTCGAAGACATGTGACGAATCCGCACAGGGCCCGCTTCCCTTTCACTGAGAGGCTTGTGTCCCCTTTGTTCCAACGGTATAGGATTATCATCTATGTTATGATTTATGTTTCACATGTGTGGTGATAATTGTACCCACTTTTATTATAAGTTAACAAAGGGCCCTCGTGGACTACGCGGCCACGACTAGGACTTGTCGCATGACTAGCCGCTATCTTGAACAAAACTGGTTGGATGACTGGCAGTGCGATCTCCCCCCCCCGACCCTTGTTCTGCTGAGCCCAGTACTTTTAAACCAGCCTCTAAATCATCTCAGTCAGATCCAGCTTGTCCCTTTGCTGCCCTCCCAAGCGCCGCACACTGGTCCACTTTGGCAAAACTATAGACATAGGAATTGATGTGAGTCAGTGTGTATATTTTGGTTTCTTTTTGTTTTACGTATTCCTCTTTTGATTACAAACAACTGTTTTTAGCCGCGTTTTTTAAAAAAAACTTACTACTTTCGAGAAAAAAAGTATTTTGTGTTTTTTTTGTATGGGAGGGTATGTAATGCGTGCGTGGGTCAAAATAAAACTTAGTAGGTGTGGGCTTGGTAGGTAGGTTAGGATGTTTAACATTTTTTTGCCAAAGTGGACCAGTGTGCGCCGCCCTAACTGAGGCGCGTACCTCACACTCACAGGCTGCCCTTGGCGCGCGGTCGCTTAGTTTATAAGTATTATGGCTGGAGGCCTTACTCTCAAAGCATCCACAAGATAGTCCGGTTAAGCAGAAGCCAGCCTCATAGGTTGACCTGCGAGTGGCCAAAATTTCTTCCTGGTCGAAGTTTCTGCGGCCAAAAGTCGTGGTCGTGGCCCCGTAGTGCGCGAGGTCCCTAACTATTTATCGAAGAGTGAAAAGGCATCTTTTGGGCACGCTAGTTCCATCATAGACCTTATCCATCACTTTCGATCAGGCGTGATCGAGGTCAAGAGCAGGCTCATTTTTCAATAATAAAAAGAAGACATATTAGTTCTATCAACCCGCAGTGGCCCTGCGTGGTGGATTACAGAGAGAAGGTCTGTGCCCTAGCTAATCGCCAATTTCTTCTTCCCACAGCGTGTCGGCCATTTCGACCCAGTAACCCGGGTGAAGCTGACAGCCGACCAGCTGATCCCGAACTTTACTATGAAGGAGGTCGTAGATGCCTTCTTACAGGACAACGAGTGGGCGCTCGACTATTGATGCGAATTAACATCAGGCGATACCTGAACAAGTCCGTACTGTTTGATATTCATCGCTAACTTCAACGTTGAGAGTTGATAATGCAACAGTGCACTTTTGTTTTGTTGACACCTTAGCTCAGCTTAGTTTTTTATAGGTGTTGTGTATGTGGAGGGCAGTAATACCCTTATTAAAGATTAAAGCATACTTGTTCATATTTCGGCTCTAACGTTTTCACTAACAATCTAACCAAAGATTGAAGATTTCTGTTCGCCAGCCAGTGCAATGTAGGATTTTCGACGTTAGGCTCAGCGACGACAGTTGAAAATCCTACAGTAGTAGTATTTATTCTCTCACAAATAGAGACATTATGCACAACACTTTAAATTGTTCTTTACTCTTGCCTTCTATGCAATCAAAAATAATAATATCTGCCAGTAGCTAAGGGTCAATTTTTGTAAGAGGTAAGCCGGAGTACATATCTTTAAAGTAATTTTATTATTTGTCTCTAAAATACTGACTGCGCTGACTAGGAATCGAGTTGTATGGAACCTTCGCCACTGATATCTGCAAACCCTAAGAAAAACTAGTGTAGGTAGGAGAAATACATGCTCTGTTTACAAAAGCCAAGTTGATCACAATTCTTCCGGATATAACAACACTCAAGCTGATTTTATTAGATAACTAGCGACCCGCTTAAGCATCGCACGGGTGCAATCTGCTGGTGTGGGGGCATGTCAAACATCATAGATTTCTATGCTATATTTAGGACTAGCGGCCCGCCCCGCCTTCGCTCGGGTGCAATGATATACATATAAACCTTCCTCTTGAATAACTCTATCTATTTAAAAAAACCGCATCAAAATCCGTTGCGTAGTTTTAAAGATCTAAGCATTCATAGGGACAGACAGAGGGAAGCGACTTTGTTTTATAATAAGTAGTGATACATAAATCTTACAAAATATAAATCGTCCGTAATAAACGCTTTAAGTGATAATGAAAATCACAGTCATTATAATCCAATGTCGTTAAGAAGATTTAAGTGGTGATATATACAAACACGAAAAGGGACTTAGTTTTGTACTGTACAGGATGAATTTTTGAAGTGAGCGTAAATGGCGAAATCAGAAACTTTAAGGAATAGCGAAAAATAATCAAAGGAGTCTTGAACCCGAATTCGATAAAAATAAAACTGCATCATTAGATATTTTGAAAATAAGTATTCCTAGCCAGGAATCGAACCCGTTGGTTTTGAAAAATAAAACTATTATTACACCATTCGATAGTGTCGCTAATGGGGATCAAATTCTGGGAAGTAATGACATACGGCAAAGTAAAGGAAACAGTTAATTTTTGTTAAATTTGGTACTTAGTACTTGCTTAGGTTCTTCAGAATGTATCCAGAATGTTATCCTTAATAACGACGCTATCGAATGGTGAAAAAAATACTGTTTTTTTTTCCAACATTAACGGGTTCGATTCTTGCCAAAAAGTTCTAGTTTTCTTCAAAATCGGACTCGAGACTCCTTTGAGTTTTTTTCGTTATTCCTCAATAGTTTCGAATTTGGCCATCCATGCCTACTTGAAAAAAACACCCTGTTTTAAAATTAATGATAATGAAGCCTTGTTTATGTTACCGGCCAAACCTAGTTCAAGCCAAACTAGTTTGTCCCAGGCCAAACTGGTTTACTGGTTTATAGTGTCAGGATAGACCAACCCAAACAAAGTTATTACAATGCGCCCGACTTAGATGTGGCTTGGTCACAGTGAAGTGGTTGTTCACAGTTCTAACCTATCCTAACACATTAATTTAAAAAAAAACCAGCTGGTCCATTCAGTTTGACTGTTTACTTTTGTAGATAGATAGAAATTTTTCATCGGTTATTAAAAAAAAAATCTATTGTTCAGTTTTTTTTTAATAACTGATGAAAAATTTCTGTGGGGGGCCGCAAAACGATGTACTGAATACGACAATACGGACAAACTAGAAATCGGGTTTGGCCGGTAACATATACAATGATCCAGAATTAAACAAATGGGTCAGAAAACGTATCCTGTAGATGCCGATTTGTAGTGTCACTTACAAAAAAGTTTTCCGTTAGAACATTTAGGTTATTTTCTATAAACTTGGTTTTTGTCGGTGATTGTTCAATTTCAATTTGATAATGTTATTCAGACCATAATTGGTCGTTTAGAGCAATGCTGCTCAACTTTATTGATGGTGGGCCATCATTTATATTTTGTGACAACCGGTGGGCCATTTTAGTAAATAAAAATTACATATGTAGTAAATTTTTGAACCAATTTCTGATGGCTGCTGTTGCTGTAATTATACTTTCACAAAAAAAAATAGATTTTTGTAATTTTTAGATTACTGAGAATGAGCTGAAAATTAATAAGAACAAACTTTTTTTTTTTCGATCAGGTTTGAATTCCTGAAATCTGTTTTCAAAAGACTATCAGTCTCTCGTCTGTCACTCTAACGTACGACTTTTGGCGGCCAATTCAAATGCGTTGACGGGCCATATTGTGACTCGCGGGCCTGGGGTTGAGCAGCCTTGGTTTACAGAATGTACTAAGACCATTTAAGAATTTTATTGAAATTGAAATAGCTTGCATGAAACCTGCCCCTGCACTGCGTTATGAAAATAATATTTAAAGGCAATCAAAATGCAGCCTTAAGAAATAAGGTACGTTGCGTTATTTGTTTATCATGATGTATACATTAATTAGTATTAATACGACTATGGAATGTTAAATGAAGATTGTAAAGATAAAATACACTACAATAGTACGGTGCTACATGGTTCTTTTGGCGCTTGAATGACACTGACAGGAAGGCGCTGTTTGTACAGCTCGCGGCACGAAGTTGAACTATGATCTTGAATACGCAGTAACACATTTTCGGGTCTCAATCGGTCTCAATCCATAATTGTACCTGCGCGGTCGACTGCCATTTTGGTTCAACTTACGTGCCGCGATCTGTAAGCATTTGTGAAATTGTCTGACAGACAATTTTGTAGTGGAAAAACAAGATGGCGGCATTAGTTCTAATTGGCCACTTGTTAAAAGAATCATGCAACACGTACTTGTATTTATTGATTATTTTTATTAGTAAATGTCACTATAAATAGATTCCTTTCCTTAAGTTGTCTAATAAAATGTTGAAGGAAATATTCTATATATTTCTTCGTCCGTGGATAGTTCTAATTTTTGTTAACGATTTTTTCAATAATTCTCTTGTATGCTATTGTTTAAGATCTCAGTATGATGAAGTGCTGATTTTTAAGTCGTTTTGACTACCTACTTGAGTAGAACTAAAATAATAATGTTAGTAAAAGCTTTTTTTTTACCTGCCCTTTGCTTAATTATAATAATTTCGATCTGCAATAAATATACTTTTTACTAGAAATGAAGAAATCCATAAAATTGGCTTTTTGATGTATCAATTTGTATGCCTACGGCATATGAACAATTAAGGTGGATGCGCAAGGGTAGCCCGCGAAATTCAAATTTTGTGTGTCAGGTTGTATGTCGATGAAAAATGAATCGCGCCAGTAACACGTATGTAGTTACAGAATTATAATCATTAAAATCATCAATACAACCCTCTAACGTAATCAAATCAAATCACTTTTTATTTGTTAACACAGGTACAGAAATACAGATCTTATAATTGATAAAATCGAGCGCTATGTTATGCCAGTAGCAGGCTTACAAATATGGTGAGCATCTAGCTCAAGATAAGAAATTTTAATTTCGCTGGCTACCCTGGCACTTCTACGTTAAGTATGTGATTGTTTTTCTTTTTTTTTTTTACACTGAATCTGTTTCGCCAGCTTAGTTGCGGACCATAGAGCTCACAATGTATGCTTATGAAGTTGGTATTCGAATGTTGAGACCATAGACATAATTCATGTTAAAATATGGTTTTTTTAAATGTGATAAAATGTAGTTATTAATATTATGGAAAACTGCGGTCGTTTTCTTTTTATTGGTCTTTATTTAATCGATTTGTCAAGTAATTGGTTTTCTGCTATCGATGCAGAATTGAATAATTATGAAAACTGTTTTGTTCAGTTTAAGTAAAGAGACCACAGCAGTTTGCACGGTTTACTAAAACTGAATGTAAATTAGGGTAGTTTTATTTAAATAAACGTCGGAACTTGTCTAAATTAATAATGTAATGTTACGGTGTATTGTACGTAATTTTGGTACTTATAAGGAGTGTTTTCTAAATTGGTAATAAATTGTTGATAACGAATTTTCAACAAAATAATTATTAGACAGCATTATTGTAGTCATAATCTTTTTTTTTTAATTTGAATTAGCAAGTGATAAAAGTCGGATGTTACTGCGTTGGCCATACGCGCGTTTTTTATGTTACTATTATATTAAAGCACGCTGTATATCGCGTTTAAAACACACACGTGGCGATTGTTCCGCGGCCAATCAGTGTTAATGTTGAGGCGTACATAGCGCTACCATCTGTACTTATATTTAAAGCTGGTCCGCACTGAATAACCCCGTCTTCATGGCAAAACAATGTTCTAAAAACATGTTTTGCCTTGCGGGGGAACTTGTTGCAGAACGAGTGTGAAACCTGTTATTATGAACATTAATTTGTGTTGAAATTGCTGCAACAATGTTTATCACGAATATGGGGTTTTACACATGTTACACACTAGAACACAAACGCATAATATCGCTTTAGTTAAATTGTGAAGAATTGCATTTCACAGTTTTAAACGTGTTACTGTCGGTGAAGATAAATTCAGTGTAGGCCAGTCATTAGTCGGTGTTATAGCAAATGTTGACGTGAGAAGAACAAGGTATAGATAATGAACTAACGAGATCGTTCCATGTGACTTATGTCATTGTAATAAGGTATAAATTTGAATGTTTGACGCGCGTTTGTTCAATGCAACATTTGTACATTGGATTGCTAGATGAACAGATTCACTTGTGTGTCGCAACCTGACACTTGTAATAAGATACATTTAAGTAAATGTTATTTTGTACTCGTGTTTTTTATTTCACTTTTTCTATATTCTTTCTACCATGCCTATTCTTCTTGCCTAAAATGAAATATATTTGGCTCGTGAAGTCAAGCATTTTCAGCCTTACAATTTGTAGTTTCTCAAATACGGGTAGGTTTTTGAATGCGACTACGTCTACGTATTAAGCATTAAGGTGGAAGCGTCAGTGTAGCCCGCGAAATTAATTTACAAGGTACAACTCTTTAACGGTTAGGAGTTAGGTGATTTCTTGTTCTAGAATAATGTATAGATAATGCGACTCGTCGATATAGATAGTTGATTTCTCTAGAGACAACAGAGTGATTGCTAGAAACTAGAAGTATTATTCATTTTAACCGACTTTAAGAAAAGAACTGTTGTCATTTAGACGCGTATTTATTAATGTAAAATAAATTCATAGCGACATGGAAAAATATAAAAATGGAAAAATAAATAAATTTTATTGCAAAAATAAAACCGACTTCAAAAACACAATAAAAAACAAAAATACAAAAAAGTGAAAAATAACTTTAGCTTCAGAAGCCGTTGACAAAAACACCAAATCAATCAAACAAAGGTCAAGCTTCAGAAGTCGGTGACAAAAACACAAAATCAATCAAACAAAGGTGACCGACCTGTAAATTGAAAAAACGTAAGAAAATTTGAATTTCGCGGGCTACCCTGACGCTTCCACCTTAATGCATAATTTTGGGATCACAATGTATGAACAGTGGTGTGTTGAACCGTGAACCCAATTTCTTACTGCAAATTATATCTCACAAGATAGCGCCGTGTGAACGGCCGCATTGTTTATTTATACCGCTTGGCTACGAGCTACACGCTTAAGAGGGCCCTTCCCGGCCCGTCTATCGTCAACGCGAGCATGGTCAAAAAGCGTGTTGTTTCATCCAGAGCCACAGCGGCGACATTTTCTTTCAACTCCCCCGTCTTACCCCGCACCGACCCCGCATAAATCGTCTCCCACGCACCTTATACCGCTTACCGCGATGACATTGAACGAAAAATAGTGTTCGAAAATTTCTTAAACTTGTTCCAGGAAATACGTGTTTTTGAATAAGTGTTACATTTGTCATTAAAAATCTCCATTACATTTGCAAGGTTTCTATCGAGATGTTTTCTTTATTTTTACAGTTTATGAGTACATTATGAAGGGCCAAAGTTCAGGTAAAATTTGGGCAAAACAGCAAATTTTGGAGGCTTATACTGAATTTGATTATATTTTTTATTTATTTTTTGCAACCATAGAAACCTAGATATAGTGCATAAAATACCTATTAGTTCAAAAAAAAACAAAGATAGATGTGTAACAACACCATAATCACGTACGAGCGTTTGTATGAAAAGTATGACAGGTTGGCCGCTCTTAAGCGATTCGCGTGTTGCGTCAGCGACTGCGGGGAAAATAAATGAACGTACAGACTCCAGCAGTTCAGCCCATTGCAAGTCACATCGCCTTAGGTCGTGACTGGGGCGTTAGGATTTCATTAGAAATCGAACTTACGGCGCGGACTGACTACGATTTGAATCGCAACAGGACCGCGTAAGCTGTTGTCACCATTATGTCGCAGTCATCTGGTTGAATCTGATATTTGATTGAATGACTAGCGCGTTCATTGAATGAATTAATTGAATGACCAAAGGACAACTCAAGTCAAGTCGTTGAATGTAACGTTCAGCGTCTTGACTGAACGTCATTTAGCGAAGTCGTTGAATCGGATATAGCCGACTTTGTAATGTTTGGTTAGGGTGGCCATAAGTTCGCACCATAAAAGGTAACCATGCTTTAGATAACAAAAATGACGACATGACATGACACACTTTATTATGATTTTATATTGTATTTTAAGTCTTAAGATAGGCAATACTGACTTTTTCTACCAACTAATTCAAAGAATCAAAGACTGGGACAGCCATTTTGAAATAGATAAAAACAAAAAAAAATAGTCTTTATTTACTCTGACCTTCGTAGACATATTATTTAGTCATTTGACGAATAAAAACTAAAACTAAAACAAAATAGGAACTACACTAATTTGTTTTCTATAGGTATCTAAATTATAACATTAACTAAACTTAATTTACGACTTAACACATTCGAGTCCACCCCAGTTTCATAGTGCGCATGTGCCATCCCACCATACATATTGCAAGTGGACCCTCCAGGTGGGTCACTGGCATTACGTTTGCGGTAAAGTGAACCCACCTGGAGGGCTCTCGGCATTAGGTTTGAGATTAAGATTTAAAATCCTAAAATAAGTGGTAAAATAGAATTTTCAGGGGGTATTATCGCTGTATTTGCTATCTGTGGGGGTAATTTCATGCCCTAGTAGGGTAGGGGAAGTGCAATAATCAAGAAATAACAAAAAATTGAAAAAGTAAAATTGCCCGCTCTGATCCCGTGACAGGGGTGTTCAACCTTTTGTGAGATTTTCATGCATTTTTTTTTAAATTTAATTTACGTAGTCGCAATTATTGTTACTTTTAGATTTTAATAAATAACATTTTAAAACTTTTGAATGATTACAAACATTGCATTTGCATTTGTAGGTAATTTATTTGACACTTAGTTTTGTGTGAACCACCCAGTAACTCTTGTAATACCGGATTATATTAGCTAGCGATACTCCGCAGCTGTGATGGATATCGATATCTTAACATAATAAACCAAACAAAAAACGGATTTGATGACATTTTGTTAGGTTAACGACCATAAGTAGTGCAGTTATTTTAAATACAACATCGATTTAAATCATAGATGTGCCCTTGCCGTACTTCGCGCGACCGTGTTCACACTGAGATGAGCTTGCTCGGTTAAACTTCACGGCATATAAATACGATGTACTAATAAAATGTTGCAAAAAAAAAAACGAATTAAAAACAGAATACAAAAAAGTTAAAATTACTTTCGGAAGTCGGTAGAAACCTAACACGAAGGGGATCGTAGTCTAGGCAATTTAATTGAAAAATGCTAAGCATTATTTATTCCCAATGTCAAGTCTGTAGCGATAATGGTTTCTGAAATATGTAGTTGTGAGTGCCTGTGAGAGATAAACGGGCAGGCAGACTAAATCTCACAGTAATAAGTATTAGTTTTTGTCTATTTTGATGCCGAACACTAAAAAGCCTCGATTGTGAACTCATTTTCGTGTCCTAAAATGGAAAAGTAATTATTTTTAGAAAATATTAAAATCGTGCCTATGGTTTTTCATCCCTGAAATAGGACCCACCACGTGGGTTCTCGGCATCTAGGAAGAGGTCGAAAATTGATTGAAAATAAAAATGCTTGTAATTTGAAACCACGGCGTATTCTTATTAATCTTGTTAAAATATACAACTGTTTTTATTTTTACGTTATTTGATGCTGTATTCGCTAAGAAAAACGTACATTAAAAATGAGCCCACGAGGTGGGTTCTCGGCATCCCAAGTGCGACTTGAGTGAACCCACCAGGTGGGTTCCCGGCACTGAATGTGTTAAACTAAACTTACAGTTTGAAAAAACAAAAAAAAAAATTTTTTTTTGAATGTGTTGCGACATAGGCCTCCTCAAGTTCCCTCCATATTTGTCGATCCCTTGCTATTATCCTCCAGCCCTTAGGCAGATCATCCTCCCATCTTTTTAATTGCCTTCCTCTATGTCTCTTTCCGTCCCTTGGCTACCATTCTGTAACTTTTTTAGTCCATTTTTCTTTTTGTGTCCTCATCATGTGACCGGTCCATTTCCATTTTAGGATTAGTGTTTTTACTTTAACATCTGCTACTTTTGTGGTGTCCCTAATTGCTGTAGCTTTCCTTTTGTCTTTCAACCTTACCTTTTGATATAGATAGAACTAGTCTAATATTTTATTTTTAAACCTCAAAATCTCCGAAAATATACTGTTTTCGACAATTTATCATAGAATATTTTTATTCGTAAATTTAATCGAAAAAAATATCAACACAGTGCTATCTGTGCGAGCTGTTTGACGTCATATTGGTTTGGTGACTACTAGCGCCGCAGTGGGAAAAAAATAATAATCACCTGACTGATTTTACGTCCGCTCATAGACATTAAATAAAATAATTGTTTGGTAAAAGTAAAAAAAAATGCCAATTCTATTAAATTCAAAAACTGTTGTTATCGCTGGAAATACAGAGATCTGCCACGCCAAAGTTTATTTTTGTGCCGCAACTTCACAATTTTTTATCAGAAATATCAAACTATTGTTCTATTCGGCTAAAATTTTTCTTTAAACCCTTCTCTGTCCACTGTAATTTTTGCGTTAGATATTTTCAATGCATTAAATCATACTCGACTATCTAAGAAACCAATTTTTGGGAATATTGTGGCAACACCGCGCCTTAAAGTCGATCCATATAACATCTTATTGTCACATCTTCCTATTTACACACTTTAAACACTTAACCCAATAGAAAATTCACACTCGCCTTACTCAACGCAAATTAATGCAAAAGACTGCACCTTAACTAGCTCGGCAGACATTAGATACGGAGGCACTACAACTTGTTACCGTGTTCAATTGTTTATTAAAGCACACGTCACAAACACCTGTTGCGTCGCTAATGCACAGCAATACCGCACGAATGTTTACACTGAAGTTACGTTCACGGCACGACTTTGAAAAGCCTGTGAAGATGGGAGAATAAACAGCCATAGAGTACCTACACTAGTCTTTTGCTCGTCAGTATTCGGAATAGATTGTAGATGTGGGTAGTTTTGATTTTACGTAAACGGAAATCTACCCTCATTATTTTTCGAGTTATGTTCAGGAACCAAGAGACATTGAAATGGAAGAATAAACTGCATTGTTGTTATAGCAGGTAGATACTAGTCTTGCTCACCATGTTAGTGGACTAGTGGATGTGAGAATTTTTGAATCTATTTTATAGAAATCTACCCTCAAGAATTTAAACAAAGAAATAGAGACTGCCTCGTTGGTCTAGTGGTCGCATGCACCATTGCTGAGCACGAGGTCCTTTTTTTTCCGGATGGGAAATCATTAATGACTCCTCCCGCTCTGGGCTGAGCAGGAGGGAGTGTCAGACTTTTACTGACTAAAACCCATCCATGTTCCTTCATCGCCCTTTGTGTTCCGGGGCCACGGTATCTCTTTCGAACAGTCCCGCAGCCCCGGGAGCATGAGGTCCTTGGGTTCGATTCCTAGGTCGGGCCAAGTGTTCCATCAGGAATTTATCAGTTGCAGCTATGAGGTCTGGATTTAGGCCCGGTTGATAGCAAAAGGCTGGCCCCCTATCTATTACATGGGACTTAAACATAACTGGCAAAATATATACGTTATATTAGATATATATATATGTTAAGTATAGACAATAGAGTAGCTAAAGAGTGAAAACTATTTTTTTTCACCTAGTCTACTGCGTTTCACAGTCTGTCTCACGTGACTGTGACCACGTATGCTTGTAACTGTAGGTAATATGTACCTTAGCTATTAGAAATACTCACAGAGCCTTAGTATGCGAGGCCGACACGCACTGGCTGGTTTTTCTTTTTTTTTGACGGTCGAGCTTTACATTGTCGCTCATTACGTTAAACTTTCAGTCGTGTACGGTTGGTTGTGACTTTAGCTACAATTGTTACTGGTTATTAATTATTTTATCGGTAAATTCGAGTTCTGCAGCTAGTATTGTTCAGTTATAAAAAAAAAAAAAACTATTATTGCGCCCGCATTGACTAATCTCACAAAAGTTTCCGACTGCACAGAACTCTCTGTGTCAGTGTCGACAACTTCAGTGTAAATCCAAGAATCCTACTCCCTTATTAACAAACGCTGAGTAAACTTATTCCGAACTTAAACCTCGGAAAATGTATCTATGGTTAATCTGAATATTTTACTGGTGGTTTTACTCCTCGTTTATTGATAGGTGAGGGGATAGCGAGTGTGAGTGTTCAAGAAGCTAGTGAAGTGTTCAGTGAAATGTCGTGGTGGTTGAGCACCAGGCAGGCGCGACGCGGTGATTATGATGTCGGGGTCAAAGCTGTTCAAGAAAAAGAGCAAGTAGGTGGACTTGATTTTGTTTATAACTTTACAGATATTTTTTCTTAATGCTAAGGATAGGTACTGTAATAATGTTCGACGTACTACAGCTACTATTAAAGTCTTGACGTCCTACCTTATAAAGAAACGACCGAAGAAGAAGTTCTGCTGAAAGAGTAGGTACCTACTGAAAACTTACATCTTTCTACATTTAAATAGTTACGAGTATATCTACACTAAAAGAGAATTAGTAACAAACAGATAGATATGTTTAACGTTGAGGAGAATATGCTTTTATTTGCATGGGTCTATTCAAAAGTTCATACATTCAGAAACCACGTAGAGACCTACAGGGAATACAACCAGCTAAACTCAAAACTAAGGAGTACCCAGGTACCTACTTAGGTGGTGCATTCGTTGATGGGTAACGACCCATACCTAAAAGGAATTAGCGTAACGAGTTTCATCCAAGTCCCTGATGCAAGTACCCTTGCACTTAACAAGTTATGCGGTCACGGTGGAATAGTTATTAGCTCTGTTTGCGGTGCTTTTCCTTATTATAGACTTACCAATCGAAGTATAAAGTACCTAATAGTATAGATATACAGAACCAAGACTTGCTAAGACTTGAAACAAGTAGGACGATTATTCTATTTTAGAAGGCCTACGTTAGGACCCAAAACATGTTTGAGCCAGTTACGGCTTGATGTAAAAAAAGTGGAGATGACCGCAATGGGTATTATACTGTAAGGTACTTTTTATCTAAGTATCTAATTAGGCGTTTGTGTTTGTGAACGCACCCACGAAACAGGAGAAGTTCCTAACGTCCACGTTTTAATTTCTCTAATGGCCTATGTAATAAATTGGTTCCCTATCAGTTATGCAGGTAAAGGCATTCGCGTTTGAAATGACGAACATGGCGGCCATACCATACCTGCCACGCACGAGGGAATGTTAGCTCATTAATGAGCACATGAATAATTTGTTCATAGTTAGGTGGCCCATGGTTAGAGCTGTTTGCTTAAACTAAACAGGAGACCTCGTTGCTATACATACAAACGTATGACTGTTTGTATGTACGTCTGTCGTCGGACCTTCATTAACTGTCTGGTCTGGTAAATGCAGATCGCCGACTGTACCAAATAGAACTTCAACATTAGCTTTCGGCTGCTGGTTATGCTCCCCCAGTAACACGTTATTCATCTTGATTCTTGGCATCTCTTATCCATAGTACTTGAGCCTTATTATTCCCCTCTCGCCGACAAAAGTCCCTCTCTCCTTAGTCTACTTCTGTCCTCAGCCATTAAATTGTGGTTTTCTCAATCGTACCCTCAGACCAAATAAAAAAGTCAAGACGGAACTCTGCGAACAGAGAAGTGAGGCCAGTCTTCTAAACATGTGTGCACTTATTGGGCGTAGTTTAGTTGTAGTTTGATGCAAAGGGGGTGCGTGGGAGCGTGTGTCCATAGCGCGAGACGTAGTTTTGCGCGTGCTTCATTGTATTGTTCGCAGCGCTATATCTTAGTTTTTTATTTGATCTGAGATCATACCGTATACTTTAGCCGTAGTCGTAACTTATAGACGAGATGACTTTAGTTCAGCTATTTTCAATTCATGAAACTTAGTTCAAATAAAAGCGAAAAACGATGAAAATTTTGAAATGAATTATTATTTCGGCTGCCAAAAAACAAGAGGATCTTCTAATATTCTATTATGCGGGTACTACTATAACCATTCTCCAATATGTCGTTGATTTAAATCCAATAACATACATGGATGCGTTTTGCACACGAAGCAAAATTGGCGACAAAATCTATCGAGACTCGTGCTCACCCAGAATGCTGAACAGGAGTTCAAAAGTGCAATAAATATTTTAGGAAAGACTGTTTTATTGATAGGCACCTTACTTAAAATATGTGGCGAAGTTGGTGCTTTTATAAAATACTTTATTGCACTTGCTAGGAAGTCAATCTCTTATTCTCATAACCACAACAGAAAGTATTGTCGCGTTTTTCGTGCCATGGTCAGAAATCATGTGTTTCTTACGATTGCTACTGTCTAGCTTCAGCGTAACAGCAACGCAAGTAATTGTAATTTGTGCGTAAAAGAGAAATGGGTGCTACTGATAAATGATTAACAGATAGATCGTAGTTTAAACTGCAACTGTTAAGGTGATTTAACTCCTACTAGAGTAGAAGCGCAAGGATAGCCCGCGAAATTCAAATTTTCTTACTTTTTTGCAATTTCCAGGTCAGTATCAGGTTGTATGTTGATGAAAATAGGAATCACGCCAGTAACTCGTATGGAGATTATAATCATTCAAATCATCAATTCATCAATACAACCCTCCCAAGATGATTTAACCCCATTGACTGACTTCTTAATGACATTTTAATGAATAAGGGTGTAAATGAACTTGGAGGGTTGTATTGATGATTTGAATGATTATAATTTTGTAACTCCTTATGTGTTACTGGCGTGATTCATATTTTCATCAACATAAAACCTGACACTGACCTGCAAATTGCAATAAACGTAAGAAAGTTAATATTTCGCGAGCTACCCTTGCGCTTCCACCTTAACTGAAACTAGATTAGTCAATATCTACACGTAACGTACAATTTGTCATTCCGAGCGAGCCATAAAACATAAGTGAAACCAGAATGAATATCTATCAAACTTTGAAACAATGGCAAGCTCTTTTATCGACCCACGTTCTGCCCACACATTAAATAATTACCTAAATCGCCAAAATTTCCGCTGAAACTGAAAAGAGTATCACTTAAATTTGTTCTTCGTCCATAAATCGCGTTGTCATGGCGCGTATCGCTTTTGTTCTGCAGTTGACTTGCGAACGAGTGTCGCTAACCAAATAGACTGTGTTCGAATAAGACGGCGATTTAAAGAGTTAGGTCTTGGTCGTGTTGAAAGCCGGGCGGACCGGTTCAGCGATTATCACGAGCCAAGCGGAAAGGCGAAAGTGCAACACAAAAACAAAAAACTACAGGTATTTCCTCTATGCAATTAAGATACATATTTTAAAGAAGGTATCTAGTTGCATTTCTTTTTTTTTTAATTTAGTCTCTTCTTAGTTTGTCGGAAGCAATCCATATTGAGTCGAACCAGAACTATGCTAAAATTTTCGCACTATCTTATTCTATGTGGAAGCGATGCTCATATTCACTTATCGCCTAATACATTGTCACTCGTCTGGATATTTACTTCTTATACCGCATATAAAAAAAAGACTGCGCCCCGCAAATCGCGCTCTACACGACATAGTCTTACTCAGATCCCCTGCCAAAGTATATCCGTAGAAAGAAAGAGTATATTGTTACAATTGCATCGAAGCCTCGTAAAGAACTGTTGCTCCTGGCTAGCGTCCAGCCCGCCGATGTTAGGTGCTACCATTCAATTACACATTAAATAAAACTCCAGTTTATCTCACATGATGAATGTTTTCACTTTCTATTGAGATTTGGCTGAGAAATCGGTGAAGCGGATGCTTTGTTTGCGATTTGTATTTTATGTGATCACTTATTGTGGGTATCAATTACTACTTTATACTTCCATGGTATGGATGGTATGAATATACATAGCGGGGATGTGTCTAGAAATTTTATGAACCTAGGTATGTGATAAAACAGGGACATTGAACTCAATGTGTTAGTTAGACGAAACCCACTCGTAAGTATAATAATAATTAAAAATAATGCTATCCCATCAAAAAGTTGGAAAAACCCGGAATGTAAAGTCTAATATATATGCTAATGAAGCCCTGTATGCTAATCCAGCCCAAGAACATTTTAAATCCTTTTATCGATCCCAACTTTGATGCTAACAAGACATTTAATTACTCAAAGTTTCGTCCATTCCGTCCCATCCATTTCGTGCATCCTATCGTGCTCGTGGCACTCCGTCGTGTTCCGTGCGGTCTCCGTTGCGGTCGCCGATGGACTGGTGAAGTCCTGAGTGTTGGATCTCGGGATGCGGAGACAGAGCATCAGGACATCCTGCACGCACGCGCCGTGCTCGCCCCCGCCCCTTCGCGATAATGCTAGGGTGTTCTCCACAAACTTGTGACCGGATTTGTAAGACTAAGCGTAAAATGGATTATTTGAGTTAAAAAACTAATCTTTACAGAGTATACCGCAAATCAGTCACATCGCGAGTTCAGAGTGTATTGTGAGGATATTGGCAAATGTATTGTATTTTTGCAACATCAGAACTTGCCAACCAGTTGCGTTTTTGCCAACTTCGTCTAAAAGTTAGAATATGAAACACTCTCGCTAAAAGACTCCGCCGTATTTGGTTGAACGTTGTATAGGCGTTCGGCAGCGCCCTGCGCAGAGTAGGTCAGGACAGGGGAGCGCGGGGGTGTGCGGCGCAGGGCGTGGGGTGAGGGGCGCGGGGCGCAGGGGGCGGAGAGGGGTCCCGATTCATGTTTACGGGGCTCGGCCGTCAGCTGTTCGCGCGACATGAATGTGCCGCGCCCGCGACGCGCCCGCGCCGACGCCGCGCATCGATTGATTGATACCTGAGCGGCCACGTGCGGCGGGCGCCGGGCGGCAGTACCGCCGCGCTCGCCGGCCCGCGCGCGCGCCCGCTCGTGCGACCCCGCCCGCGCTGCTTGCCGCCTCAGCTCATCAATGGAGTGCCCGAGGTGACCGGCCCCCGGAGCCCGCGAGCTGCGCGACACCGCCCGTCTGGTAAGTACCGCGCCTGCACGCGCCTACCCGCTCCACAAGTAAACACGTACACGCACTAGCACCCCAATCCGTTAGTAAATAATGGTTTTTCCGATAGCATTAATACCCGGAGACAATTTATGCGACTGCGCCGTGTGATGTTTACTGCGACCCGTTCCTCGAGCCACCTTCTCATTACATTAGCGGCGGAAATTTTCTATATAGAAGCGTTTTTCTTATCGATCGTCCAAAGTTTCGGTCGTTTCTGACGGAATATTTATAAAAATTCTGTATCGGTTTACGTAATCGAAGGACAGTCTGATCGTTTGTTATTGAAAGCCGCGGATATCTGCGAGGTGTGTACGAGACACGCACCCCAATCATTACATAAAATATTCCAAGCGGTGTCTATCGACCTGTCTATCTGTCGTTATCTTTCCTTCGCTATCGCTTTCTTACGAACCGAGAGATATCGTAAACTTTAAGGTCCTAACATATGGGTAATTCGCTGATTGCATCGCACACCCCATGGGACATTAACATAAACATAATCCGAATAACAAGCGAGCAGTTTGTTCTGTACAACGTGCAACATAACAGTATCGCCAATATTTACTTAGCAACAAGTCATAATGAAGTAATAATACGCAGCGTTCAATTTTGTTCATAAGCATATTGCCAGCTTATGTTACAGTCGACAGGGCTGCCAACAAACTGTCAATCATGTCGTTACAAGCACTCGGGATGTTATACAATGTTACAAGTTGCGATGACGCCTAATTGAAGAGCATCGCGTTGTGGAGTCGATACTCCCTGATAAGTGATATTTACCTTTACGATGCTGTTACACCGAAGGTACTTAACTCGGCGTCGAAGCATGGCGGCTTCATGTGATTGATTGATGATTTATGGCAACCTTTACTGGAAATTAATAGTGAGTGGAAGCGCGCTGACGTATCAATTATTTTAATGTGTTTTGAATCGATTACTGTTTTTTTTTTAACTTCAGAGTTGTCTGCAATTATCTTAGCCTGTTTTTTTCTTAGCTAATTGGCTGCTCCAAAGTGTAAATAGCAGATTGGCGATTTAAATCGCTGCGCACTTACAAAACCTCATTCTCTGTAGCGCACGTAACATTGAATTTAATTTCTTAAGGATGTCTCGAAACAATAACGATTACGAGGATTTTTAATAATCTATTTGATAATATGAGTAAGTAATACTCATATTTTTATTGTACACAAAATATTTACATATAAATAAAAGTGTTGCAATATTACAGCTGATGTACAAAGGCTCTCTTAACCCAGAACAGTTTCCTAACAGCGAACCTCATGGAAATATTGTTATTATATATTATGTAAATTACAAAAAATGTGTCCCGTTATTCCCTTCAAGGATACCTTATTTCAGAATAGTTGTTTTCATAACCTCTGAATTTCTTTCGGAGGTACGAAACATCGGGCCTATTTAGTTTAAAAAAAATGGTGTTTAAAAGTGTTTGTAAAAACCTATTTGCAAAATAAGCAGTCATTATTTATCATACCATTTAAAACCATGCCAATTGAAACCTTATTATTTCGCGGAACATGATTTCTATCATTAAACCTGAAAGGGAAACGAGCAATTACATCAAGATAATGTGCAGTAGCGACTTCTGATGTGCACTGTAACAAACAACAGCACCATTACCTCATCGTACACCGTCAACTACGCACCATGCATAACAAACAGAATATTGTAGCAATATTCGCTAACAACCGATAATTTTACAGCTCTGTATTTTAATATGTTCAGTGCTAAGCTTTAGGTGCTGAAATGATATAGAAAATTGACATGCAATTTATTTATTAGTTTCTTCAACAATAAGCACCAAGTTTATCATTTGTACTTTGTTTACTTATATCCATTACTTAAAGGAAAACACGTCATGCTTTGAATCCGCAGCAATGTCTGCGAAATTTCCACATTTATAAAGTAATTTACGAGTTATGGACAACTAGCTGTTGCCCGCGGCTTCGCTCGCGTTTTGTCGGAAATTATACCACGGGCACGTGGTAAATATAGCCTATAGCACTCGTGGATAATGTAGCCTCCTATTAGTGAAAGAATTTTCAAAATCGGTTCAGTAGATCCAGAGATTACCCCCTATATACAAACTTACAAACAAATACCTCTTTATAATATTAGTATAGATTACATACGAGACAAAAGTTTCTCAAAATTCCAATCACCATGTTGAGAATACTTGGCCTAGCCATGTCGACATCAATTTCTTGGCTTTAAGGATGACTTGGTAAATATATTATCTTAGCCTCCAAGCCTCCTTCCTGAACCCTTCCTGTAGTACACGCCACTCTCTCTAACGAAGCCTGACTTAAGACGTGATTAAGGGATTGTAGCAAATGTGGAGGGTTCTGGTTTTATTGCGTCCGGCTCAAAACTGATAACATCTATCTTGACTGGTGTTGCGGGAGTAAGATGTAGAATTGTAGATAGTGTTTTTGTTTAATGGTATCTTGGGAAATACGAATATACACCTGCCCGCGTAGCATGACCACCGTAGAAACGGGTTTTGTCGACGAAGAATTGAAAAAAATGACAGATTCTGGAAAGATTTCTATCGTCGCAAGCATGGCTATGTTAAAAATGTATAACAGACATGTCAAGTTCTATAGAAAGAGCTTTGTTGATTCTTGGTAGAAAAGAGATAGTATTGCTGCTTAGCATGGCTGCTACGCGGGCAGCAGCGTATTTATATGCAACATATTGTTTCATTACTTACACTTCAAGTTTACCAATTCAATATTATGACGAAATTTATTGAATAGTCAACGAATCAATAGACAGCGTTAGCAACCGTAAATTATTATTTGAATGCAGTGGGGTTTAAATCTGAAGTCTCTTTTAGAGAATAACTTTCCATAAACCGAATATAATATATTATATATAACCGTATTTAAGGAAAACATTATACCTTCCTACAATGAAGCCACACCATTTGTCAGAATACAACAACACCCACATTTAAATTTCCTTCAAACAATTTCGTTCGCACAGAATCTTTTCAGTGTTAGACAAAAGCAATCTAAAATCTCACCACTGAAAACACCTGAGAGATGCATTTGAAATACAATCTTCGCTGAAACCGCACAGATTTACTGCAGATGTCAGCCGTAGCACCAAAGCAAATCAAATAGCTCGTAGCCTCGTAGCTTGTCATCGTAGAGGCGCTACGAAATGGCTACGGAATTACTACGTCGTTTTGGACAAATGCTACGGCGATCACAGCTTGTAATACTCGTAAAGAGGATTTATTCTGAAACTAAAACAGCTAAAGTAACTTATTTACCTTAAAAATAAACTATAGGGAATATGAAGTCAAAAAACTGATTTATTACAGATGTCAGACGTAGCATCAAATCAAACAGTTCGTGGCTTGTCATCGTTGGGTGCTACGAATTTACTACGACGTTTTGAACAAATGCTACGGTGATCTTAGCTTGGCATGTATTCGTGATATATGGAATATTTCGAAACGAAACGATGTCAAAAATACCCTTAAAATACAACAGGTACTAAAATTATTTCTGGTAGGTACTTAATGTCATTGCAAACTCAAGGTCGCTCGAATCGCTACGAAACTGTTACGACTTTTTGAACAACGGTGATCATATTGCTTAGAAAATATTCGTGATATCCAATGCAAACAATATAAATTTCAAAACTAAACCTGCTTAAAAATGCATCAAAAAGACTATAGAAAATATTATGTCTGGTATTTAATGTCATCGTTGACTCAAGTTTACGAATCGCTACGAAATTGCTACGACTTTTTGAAAATTCTTTCACTAATTGGAAGCTACATTATCCCCGAGTGCCATAGGCTGTATTTACAACGTGCCCGTGGGATAATTTCCGACAAAAACGCGAGCGAAGCCGCGGGCAACAGCTGAGCGGGAACGAATGAACTCAAAAAATACTACTCGTAGACCGATTTAAAAAATTATTTCACCATTATAATGCTACATTATCCTTGAGTAACATAGGCTATAAATTATATTTATATCTTGCATATTAGCCGATCTATCACAATTTTTGCGGACGAAGTCGCGGGTGAAGTGCTAGTACCTTGTAAAGCTATAGGAATTTAAATCATGTCTGGAATTGTCATCGTCAACTCAAGGCTAAGAACTACTTAGAAATTCCAAAGGCTTTTTGAAACATGTTGTAATATCTTGAAAAATATTAGTGATATGGATGATTATTAATACTGGATGATTTTGTAAACTAAAAGAACTTTAATCATAATCTTCTGAACTTAAATATCAAAAATTGAAGAAATTACACTGTTTGACCTTGAAACAATTGTAGAACAATATAAATTAAAGATCGTTAATTAACTTTACGCGCGTTATTCAAGTCAATGATCTACAAATTACAGCCGGGAACAACGTCTTACCGTGCTTTCTGATGTACGGAGGGAACGTGGTATACAAATGTGGATCACCCATCCACGAATCGACCTCAGCAAACGTTTTTTAACCTTGAACATCGATCCCATCGAGCCCCTCCTTTCTCTGCAAACTATTGGTACATTAATACGTTTTTATTTTCTGCGTTTTCGTCGAATATTTCTCAGTTATGCGAATCATATTTTGTCAACATAGCAAACAGGTTTGTAATAGAAACTTAAAAACACTTCAATTTAACCATGACACAAGCCGGTAAAAACCGGTCAAGCTATATATTTCCCTAATCAAATGTACCGCTCTATATGTATGTATGCGCGTTACGGCACACTGCTTCTTGGTAGTTGTTTATACAGTCCTCTATTTACGAGGCGAGCCCACAAACGAATGCAACCGTTTCCAATCTCACTCCGTGTCAAAGGGAACACTTTAATTCCCCTCTTAAAGGGATTCGCCGCAAGCTTTTTCTTGTGCTCGTTTCTGTCAGAGTTTTGTTATATTGTTGGCAATTATTACATGGTTTTATAATTCAGTTGAAGGAATGATACCTAATTTTTAACCCTTATTAAAAGGAACCAGATTCTTAGTAATTAACTACAATGCAATTTTAATATAATTTGTTTTTTTTACGTGATATTAAAATTTGAAAAATAGTGACAATTTGTACTTTAGGTACACAAGTTTTTACAAGTCAATAATAATTTATAATCATAAGGTATCTAGAATACCCATGCTCTGTACTTTTACCTCGTTATACGGGTCCCCCCTTTTTTTCTTTTTCTAGCCTGCTTTATCCTCCTTCCAGTTCTGACGGAACCTGTACAGTTAGTCCCGCTATCTCCTTCGTGGCCTGCCGCGCCCCTGCCTCACTGTCTCGGGGGCCCAGTTTCCGAGTCTACCCTATTAAATAAAAATTAAAAACAGCTTGATCCTTTCTTAAACTTCTAAATTAGGTCAGTTCTTTGAGACGGGTTTTTTATTTTATTTTAATAGCAAGCCGGTCTTTATGTTTGATTTTATTTGAGGCTATAAACTTTTTGGTTTATTTGGATGATTAAGGGATTAGAGGCTCTTGATTAAGCTGAGTTTTGAGCCTCATTATTATGATTAAATTTTTATTTTCAGTCCAATATTAATTATGTTAAAGACGTAGCTTTAATGATTGTGTATTAAGTATAAGTAATAAGGTTTCTAATGTGGCCATTCGTGTTAAGGGTCAAGATATTATAATTTTGGTATTTAAATGCGCTTTTATAGATAAATACGCGTTTACACATACACACACTGTTGTCTTTTCTTCGTGTTATATCCAAGAACCTTTGATATATGTTTTCTAGATTTTAAACTAGCTATTTAGACTTTTTAATTACTATTTCTCAGTAGCAGTCCCGGAGTCTGGATTTGTGCCCGATTGATGGCAATAGGCTTGCCCCAATTACATGGGACTCAAACAAAACTGGCGAAATTTGATTGTACTAATAGGTTCTCCTCTGCCTAATCTTTCGGGCATTACAGGCGTGATGCTATAGTAAACTAATACTTTATCAATAAAACTAAATTTGTTCACGCGTCCTAGCTATTTAATTCAACAAATCTCAAACTAAAGCGACCATTACAAGTCAAAATCACACACCATATTAGATCCTAAATTTAATCCTTTATCCAGCATCATAATTAACGCTTAAAACATGTAAATCCTGTGAAAGCATGGAGCGATAACCCCGTTAATGTTTGCCTTAAGAATTGTTACTGCCCTATTAGAATGTGTAAAATAGTTGCCAACTGTACGGTGCTGACGGAAATTGTACTAATGGTATAACGAGAAAAGTTTGTTTGTGCGTTTGTTCGGAATTTATACGGAACTGCTTATCTGATTGACGTGGAATATTTCAATTTTGGATAGCTTATCGCTGGTGTTAAAGTTAATGAGAACGTTTATGTTTCATTGAATGGGACTTTTGTAAATGGTTAGATCAATTATATTATCAGGGATCATAAGTGAAGATATTTTACAAACCTGTTTTATATTATACTAGTTTTTTCTCGTGGCTTGGCCCGTGTTGAGGTCGGAAATTTTATCACAGAAACTTACTGATATCAAAAGTATTCTTCTATCTTTTTTATTTGAAGAATTAAATTCAGGAAGTATTCCTATCATTAAGGCGTTTATTATATATACTATTAGTATAGAGCAAGCCTGCTAAACCCCAGGCCCGCATTTGAAGTGACCCGCCAACAGAGGACGACAGTCTTTTAACAGATTTCAGAATTTCAAACCCGATCGAAGCAATAGTTTGCTCGTTCCCTATTCTCAACAAGCCAATATCTAGCTAGAAATTACAGAAATCCAAAAACCACACTTCATGGGTACATTTTTATTTTCTGAAAATATCTTTACAAGCAATGTGTGATAGTGGCGTCTTTTTATCCTTAGGCCAGGTCATGGGCCACAAATTGAGAGAGGCACACGCCGCCTCTTATACTTTCTAGCCTACCACTGCGCATTGGCTTGATACAAGTACTCTTTTGCCTACCGCCCTGTAGCTTAATGGTCAAAAAGAAAATATAACAATACAATACAACTCGCTAGAGGTAAGGTGAGCTTGAGATCAGCTCACAATAGCCTGTAAGACTCTCCGTGGCGCTATTGACGCTCCTGATATGCTTGATGTGCTGGCGCGATTTTTGGTTCCAGGCAATTACTGCCGGGCAGAAAGCACATGCTGTTTGCCGTGCCTCCATGTCGTACTGTTTGTTACACTTGCTAAGTCACCAGTTCCTCGCACTCTGGCCGCCCTTAATTACCTTTTATCTGGTAGTGAGGCTGCGTTGCGTTCTTAGGGTCCCGGGTTCGAATCCCGGTAGGAGCAAATGTTTGTGTGATGAGCATGGACATTTGTTTCCGAGTCATGGATGTTTATATGTATAATAAGTATGTATTTACAAACAAAAAGTATAAATGTAGTATTATCAACTATCTGGTGTCCACGACACAAGCCTCGTTGCTTAGTGTGGCACCTAGATGGCGCTGTGTGTAATGTCTAGCGATATTTATTTATATTTATTTATTTTGGATTCTTATCCAACAGATGATTTGTTTGCGGACGAAGATTTTATTGCTATGTCAGAAGTACGAGTACTGTGAGAGGAATTTATGAAAGTATTTTTCTTTCTTTTATTTTCACTCTAAATTTGCTTTAGTTTGTTATTTTGTATCTTTTAATATGTTTTATAATTGTCTCTTCGATAACGGTTTTAAACACAACCGTTGTAATTAAATAAATAAATACAAGTTCCACCTTCAAATTAGTTGTGCCGCTTTGGTATAGGTAGACTAACACCACTTATTATCACCAGTAGGTAGTTGATACATCTTCATTACTACTAAACTTATAATAGTAGCACCCAAAATTAATATAAACATCAAAATCCCATAATCCCAAATAGATTCACAATAAAATTCACAGATAAATTCACACACGTGTGCATCTGATTGAATAAAATATTCAAATAAAATGTTCCCATTCAGATACATCGCACATACACTGCGACCCTTGAATCGGGGACACGGATTTGCGAACGGAGCCGTGTCTTTATATCGGACTCCGGCGGATTTCTGAACGGGGCTTAAGATCTGGTGCACACCCACGCAATGTTACGTCTCTGTGTCTTACTGGATTTATTTAACACATTTACTGTATGGTATGGCCTTAAAAGGGACAGAGTTTTGTTGTTTTTGTTGGAATGTTTTATTTATTCGGGTAATATAAATAATGATACAATAGTGTGTGTACCTCTCCTATTATTATTAATAGACATTTATCTATTTATAACATGTATACTGTGCCTTCCTTTTCACGAAGTATTAACTTGATGTTACACAAGGAGTGCTATGGATGATTGAAATGCTAATAAAAATAAAGGCATATGTTTTAATGTATAATAATATTATTTAACAACTATGTTACTTTCTTGTGGACTATAATTTAAAATACACAGGTATAAATACATAACAATATCTGGTTTATCACGTAAAAACAACAAAACCTAAAAAAACATGTTATGAACATAACTCACAAAACCGCGTGTTCATCAGTTTACCTAACGGGTGAGTCCGATCACAAATCAGTTGAGCGGAACAGTCCCACAACAACCGTAGGCAACCATCCATCATATACATACCTTCGGTATCGAACGAACTTTCTCGAACACTTACGGAGTAGATAGTCAGGCAATCTCATCGAATCGCCCTCTCGTTTCATTAGTCGGAGTACAAAAATATCATAACATCGTGACAAGATAAACAGAACTGTTCTTTGTTAGAACATGGTATATTACTATCAAGTTGTTTGCCGAACAAACGTGGGCAATTGAGCCCATGCTACTACTGATACTCGTATTTGTATACCTAGTTATTAAGTTCTACCTGTCTGCCGTAGGGTGTGTGTCGTAATAAAGATTTGTCTGTAATCAATTTCTTTCTAGTTGATTGCACTTTAATTACGTTACCTTGTACGATGAGAATGAAATATTGCTGTTGTTGGAACAATTAATGTTTTTGTGTTAGTTCTGTACGTTTTGTATAAGAACAATAAATTCTATTCTTTAGAGAGATATTATGTTTTAGAAACCACAGCATTTTTGTGACAAAAAATATCTTTCAACAAAATATTTCCTACAGTAATATTCTCAACTCCGTTCTAAACATACCTACTGCACCAACCAAAATTTAAAACAAATTATATACGCAAGATTTAATCGCCAAACGAAATGCAGGTTCACAAACCAGCCTCGACCACGAAATAGGTACCGTGTTTTCAGTGGCGTGGCGCTCTGACATCTACCCCATATATCAGACTCTACCCGTCATGGACACGCCACTATATCGCAAGACAATGGCCGCCCGACTATGTTAATAATATAGTATGAACAGATTTGACTACCCGATTGTATCGAGCGGTATTCAATTGTTTTAGAACAATCATGTGTGAAGTATGAGAACGGGACTGTTGTCTTTTGAAATAATCTATTGATTGAACTATGGAATTATTAGAGCATGTCTTGATTTTGACAGGTTTCGTTGAACAGTCCTATGTTGACACAGACCCCTCATAATGCCACCTATATTGTCTGTTTGAGTTGATCTTCTATATACGAACCCTTCTTAAGCTAGGTTTATGAAGGAGTAGTTGGTCATCTGGAATTATATAATGTAATGTAACATTTTTGACTTTCGTATTTTTGCTTTCTTTCTTTATCGCCCATGGGCCTTTCTACGACTCTTTACATGCTGTCAAGAAATATCTCTCAGGCATGCTGGTTTCCTCACGATGTTTTCCTTCACCGAAGCAAGTGATAATTATACAATACGCATATAAATCCGAAAAAATCAGAGGTGCGTGCCTTCGGTTCGAACTTGAGTCGTATGACTTGGCAGTGCGACGGTCACACCACTAGGCTATCACTGCTTATCTTTGCTTGTACCTTCACTAGAAATTTCTCAATATAGCCAGGAAATATGCGTGTAACTATCTCTTATTAAATAATTGTCCATACGTTAACCTGTCACAAATGGGTTTAGCTATTATTTTAGAAACTACAACAACTGCTTACAAAAAAAATGGAACAAACTTATTTCTGCTTACCGCTTTGAAACGGGATCTTTGCTACATAATCCTAATAATATTTTTAAAGTCTTTGTAACTAACAATTTCCTCATACCTATTGAAGTTTATTACGAACGATGCTCGTGATCGTATTAGATAGTATGGCTTCTTAACTTAATAACTTCTATGACTCGACACAAAACCTGAGTGCTATTGGCTTAAAGCTAGCTTCCGACAGAAAGTAATATTTTTACTAGCCCACTGAAATTGTTCACTTCAATGTTCAAAGAATTCCGGGGTATTTTTGAAACGATACTTTCATGTCACTCCATGTACATTGTGATACAAGGGTGGAAAGTAGGTTATTGCAAACGAGGTGTTATTACCAAACCCGAGCCTAAGGCGAGGGTTTTTAATGACACGAGCTTGCAATAACCTACACACCCGTGTATCTTACTACGTTTTTCAATACACTTGTGTAAAATAGTAAAAAACAAATCAAAACTTAACTGCAAAAGTAATGATCGAGCTTGTAAAAAAAAGTCACGACCGCGTAAAAAAAGATGCCTATGCAAAAGATTTAATTTTCGAATCATAATTATAGTCACTGAAAGTACGCCGTGTTTAACAACTGTATTGAAAAATACCATTCAGTTGCATAAGGTAAAAGGCTAGGCAGATGATATTGAATTTTCATGTCGTAAAAATAAAATCCATTTTGTCAATCACCTATTTTGACTTGAAAATATTTAATTGATCTTCTTTTGATGATCGCGTTGTGTTATTTTTTTTTAAATATTGTTTATAATGAATGAATGATGATCCTTTTTTTTTTTTTTCATAATTGTGCTTCTTTTTTATGTCATGCTCACAAAAGAGGCTCAATGATCCATTAATTATTATTTAACCTTTAATGTGTATTATTATAGACCAGTTCAGGATAGCTTTACAACCATAATACGTACGTAGGTACTGACACGTAACAAACAAAAATTGTAACTACATCTACTGCTTATTTGTAACTTACTGAACTGTGCAAGGAAATAACAGAACTTATTTACTATTAAAATAATTGGATAACAACCAATTATTTTAATAGTAAATAAGTTCTGTTATTTCTGGAAAAGGAGGTTACCGTTTTCCCGGAAGTGTCTGATTGTTTAACAAATTCCTTGTTAAAAGTGTACGGTCGCACGATTTTAAATTACGGTTCCATTATAAAATTAATTAAAACTGTTTTTTTACCTATAAATGACACAAAAAAGTGAAATTCAGTTGTGAACTAGAACGTGATCATCACATTTAAACTATGTTCAAACGCTGTCAATATACTATGGAGAGCAATGATAACGCTAAACCTTTAGTTTATTTGATGAAAATCGACCCAAATGGTGAGTATCTACATAACAGACACCAAAATATATTATTCTCTCAACCAGAGCCGACACACGAACTAGATGAAATAAACCAATAAATATATTCCGAAGCTTATTTCTGACATACGGCTTGACAAAGGCGAGCCGGCAACAAATGACGGTTCGTTGGCGAAGATGTTGCCAAAACTGCGTCCGCGGAATATCAGGTAAGTCTCGGAGAGGTCACGAACATCTAACTCGTATCCGTAGTGCTATGTAGGTCACTGTATGTCCTTACTCCGTATTACATGCAGCTGGAGTGACCAAACGGCATGGAATCTCGACACGTTCCGGGACGCTTTCCATTTTTAAATTAATAATGCAATTTTGCTTCCCTCCGCTTCGTTTTTGTTTTTTGACTCTGCGCCTCATGAAGTCTTCTAGAACAAACTAAGCTCGTTATAAAGGTCTTGTAAGTAAGCGGGTCACAAATATTGCCATTTATCGTTTGTTCCAATCAACAACGAGTCACACTGTGACTCGTTGGGAAAAATTGTGAATAAACATCCCAACCAGTCACACTGTTACTCGATAGGACAACATTTTGTGTTTTGTGTTGTGACTCGTTGGGAACAAACGCCATTTATTGATAAGGTTATTACGGACAGTTTAAAATTAATAATGCAATTTTGCTCCCTTCCGCTTCGCTTTTTTTTCTTCAACCCGTAATGAAGTTCTGCTTTCTAGAACAAACTTAGCTCTTTACAAGGATTTTATAAGAACGTAAGTAGGTCGTAAATAAGGTTCTGTATTGATGAGGTTATTACACAGAATTTGAAATTAGATATTCAATTTTGTTCCTTCTTGCTTCGTTTTTTTTCTTTGCCCCTTCTTTTTCTTCGTGAACTTCGCCCCTAATAAAGACTTTTTTCCTAGAACTAACTAAGCTCCTTACAAATACCTTATTAGTACGTAGGTTTAAAATAAATATTACCCTTCATTGAAGAGATTATCATAGACCATTTTTAAATGAATAATGGCCTCATCAGAAGGTTTAAAGTCACCCAAAAGGCAATGGAGAGAGCTAGCTCGGAGTTTCCTTACGTAATGAAATAAAAAATGAGGACATCCGCAAGAGGACCAAGGCAGTAAGCAGGGCACGTTGCTCGCAGAACGGATGGCAGATGGGGCCGAAAAGTACTGAAGTGGCGACCGAGAACCGGAAGACGTTGCGTTGGAAGGCAACATTATGTGGAAGGATGACCTGGTGAAGGTTGCGGGGATCCACTGGTTGCGAGTCGCATGGGACCGGTCAATGTGGCGGCACTTGGGGGAGGCCTATGTCTAGCAGTGGACTTTCGGCTGAAATGATGAATGCAGTTATGCCAGTCCTTTTTTTCCTCTAATGAAGCCCTGTCTTCTAAACAAAACTAAGCTCCTTACAATTCCTTATAAGGCCGTAGGTGGATTATAAATATTTGTCTTCATTGATGTGGTTAAAGCTTCATTAACTTGGTTGACCTTTAACAACAGCTGAGTCAACTTTGTACCGTCTTTTGATAGACACGAGTAATAAGGTTTCGAGGGAAAGCAGACAGGTTTCTGATTACTGTAGCGAAAATAATGGCGACCTATTTAAATTCAAATTAGTTGCTGAAAAAAATACCTATTAAGAGCCTTCAAACGAGAGGACACGCTTTTTAATTTTGCCATATAGGCATTTGAAACAATGCACGGTTTGTCAATGCCAGTTACTATCTCTAAAACGTCTCATATGTGACTGCACTTTAAAAGATATCAAGTGTCAAAAAAATCCCGATGGAGGACACGCCAATTTACGGACTCAAAACAAATGACTATCTAGCTTAAACAAAACAAAACCAAGTTAAATTTCACTTCTGCATATTCAAACCGGCAAACATACAAACCATACATCTCGATACCAAGTCGATACATCAATTCATCACTATTCACTATGCACACAGTATAATCAATCCAAGAACATGCTAACACTATAGCGTTGACATTATTATATAGCCCGGTGCAGTTGTATTTGAACCGTCGCGTCGCAAACCAAGGCGGGGCAAAGTGGTACGGCGATGTAGAATACTCAAGATGCTTTCTTAGTAAGAGCAGTGTATTATTAATTTTCTTGTAAGTTCTTGCAGCAGGATACAATTTATGTGGAATATTAAATGCTGGTATGACATATTGTGACATGTTTAAGTTGCAGATGAAATGAAATTGTTTCTTGTGTAAGTTGGTTTTAAGTTTCATATTATTACATCAATTTACTTGCAGAGCAACACTTCAGTTCTCTCCAAACGGTTTTAGGATTTCCTCTTTCCCTTCTGTTTGCCTCCGGATCAATATGGCAGTAATTTATGACAAAATTGAGAGGGATAAAAGGCCCTAAGCTCGCAAATGAGGTCAATGTCAAGGGCCCACATCTCAGCTTCAAGCACGTATTGGACAGCCTTTTGTCTTCACATTCAAGTGTTTTGACCTATATAAAATGCACAAAAATATAAAAACCTAATAGATTTTGTCATATAGATATTTTTTTATCATCAGAGAATTGGAATGGAAGCGCAATTTTCAATCAGTTACGGTGACTGGAAATACTTAGTTTCTAACAGTTAGTATTAATTTTCTTTTGATAGTAAATTGTGTTCTTTAGTACTACATAAACATAGACAGCATAAAATAAACATGAACATATAGACTTATAAAGCCTGCGGAGAAAAAAAATCACACAAATTTTCAAACAACTTCCAAAGAAATAGTTGTAGCCGATTCTCCGGCTATAGTTTCCGCCCGAGAGCATCTCTCGTGCTTGGACTGAGATTACATAATCAAATAACATGTTGATGGCACTGACAAATTCCTCTTATTTACCGCCTTGGCCCGGGGTCATGCAAACAGGCCATGGGAATAAGGGCAGGTACACTTGCCATACTTGACTGCCGTACTTTGACTTGCGTATACTTGAGCGAACCTTTTACGTAACTTCGCGTGCGAATATTTTTTCAACCTCTAATCAGATTGCGTATGGAAATCTGTCCAATAAAGTACAAAGTATTGACGCAAAGTCGTAAACTAAGTCGAAAGTAGTCGAAAGTCAAAGTTTTCTTCGTGTTCCAGTTAACTAAACCAGGTGAGTCTATTATTAAATTAAGCAACTATAGTCCTTGTGACATTTTGTGCGTTATTTTCGAGAAATATCAGGGGGTATGAAAACAAGCGGTTTAATTCATGACATGACGTTAGCAGGCGGCATAAAACATGATGCGGCCGATCATCGCACCGCGGTGACACCACTGATTTGCTCTGAGGATATTGTGATGGACTGAGAGGCCGCGCGAATATTGACGATGCGTCAAATATTTTACAGTTAAAGTTTTTCTTTTTGCGGTAGTTCCGTTGATAAAGGTTGTAGGTAGTGCGTCACTGGTAAAAAACCAGTATAAGCTAGCCCCTTATTCTATAGAAAAGCCAACTATGCTAGGCCGAAGGTCGAAATGTAACCACTAGTGTGAGGCCTACTTAGTACACACGTTTTTTCCTTAATTTTCTTTTTTAAACAGGTACAGTTACAGGTAGTGGCGAGAAAGTCTGACAACCATAGTCTTACCATCACCCAGTCCTTACTTGGTTAGGTCAGATAGGCAGTAGCTCACTGTATAATACTGATATTCAGCTACATCCAGTTAGACTGGAAGCCGACCCCAATATATTTGGGAAAAGGCTAAGCAGACGATGATGATTTCTATTTTAAACAGAAGAAAATGTATTACCAAAATTATTTCATTTATCCAGGCACTGATTTACTGAGTTGAATAAATTCCCATTGATTTTACTTCAGTTTCCTCGCTTATGCCATATGCTACGTCAAAATCCTTTCAATAAAAGAATATTAAACGGTTCGTGCTACAAGACTATCAATATGCAAAAATCCATCGCCTTGACATGAAAAGAGGAGTCTCTTTACAATTTAAATACTTGTTCGATATTACAGCTTACCGAACAACTATTTAGAAATAAAACTGGTATTTGTCCCACATATTTGTTTCCATGCTCGACATGAACGCAAACAGACAAGTATTTACTTAGTATCGTTAATTTAGTTCAATATTTACGTCGCCACAACATTCGTATCTAAATTACTAACTCTGTTTAGTCCTAGTTTGCATTTCGCTTAGTTTTAGTTGGAATCTCCTCGTATGTAGTTTGTCGGGAGCAAAAGTTACGTTAACTTTGGAGTGAGTCGCTTCCGCTGTCGCTTATCACTGTGTGCTTGGGCTAGTGCGTTATTTATTCAGTTTCACTGTTCGCCCTATTAGGTTACGGAATATTCCCGCTCTGAAGCATTAAGATAATGATACCTCAGTTTGTTCATAATACTGGGCGCGTCTGTACGCGAATTAGACCAAGGAGGTTAGTTTAAGTTCATTTTGAGTTTAATAATACTAATTAAGACGTATTTAAGGTGTTGATCCATTAAGACCGAGATTTCCTATATTGCTTACCTTGAAAAATCTACACTTTTAGAAGTTTCATAAGTGACTATTGTAAAAAAAACACTGAAACATCACAGACGCGGGCATATGCTAGTCGTATCATATAGGACCATGAATGAGATGATTTCTGAGATGATCTTTAGAGGAAATAAGCACACAGTTTTGAGTGGACCCGTCCAATCCACTTCTGTGTATGTTTCGTTCCAACAAAAAAATACCATGGTAGTCACAGATACTATATTATAGTACACAGTTTAATTACGTAAGTTCTTTTATAAGGGCTGTACCGGTACCTTCAGTAGCGTACCTACAGTACTCAGGGGAAATTACAACACGGTGACCTAATTCCGGAACAATTAATATCGAATAGTTAATTAGAAACCATCATCTCGGCTGATGGCATATGCTAACATGCTGAAGGTTTTATTAATTGTAGGAACCTACTAAGTTGGTGTAAAAATCTAAACAGTTTGACTTTAATAAGAAAGCATGGAATCTTCTTATTCTTCGTGTTGCTGGCATGACAGTATTTATACTTGGGAGGTTATTTATACTTGTTAAATTAGTATTTTTGTTTTATCACAGTGCAGTGGTTTGTTTATTATTGTGACACTGTATAATACTTTAAACTATTTATATTTCTGTGCCCTAGCAGGGTTCATGTATGAAACCTATATACTTGTAAACTACGATTATGATTATGATAATATACGGTACTTTGTTAGCCCGCCAGCCAGAACATTGCAGCTTCTTCGGCGTCGTCGGTGGCAGCGCAGAGGTGGTTTCGGCTGCAAGTTTTTGGGCTAAGAGGGTAGGATAGTAGTGTGGAGCTGTGTAGCAAACCCCGCTGCCGTTCCGTCGAGGTAGCCCCACTTAACGAGGTTGGAGTTACATTATCCCACTTGAGTACGGAGATGGTTCAGGGACTTCCAGGATGGATGAATGTGTGTTGTCCTTCCGAATCAACGGTGAAATAGGGCTCCATTACGAAGCCAAAACGTCTGTTTGACTGCCTATCTATCAGTAAGTACCAGTTGAGTATTGTTCAGATTCCGTAATGTTCTATGGTCACTATCATGGCAAATACAATATTCTTTTTATTTGCCATGATCGGGCGTCATATGATTCTCATGATATGATTTTGCAAGCTATAGTGTTTTGGAAGGAAGTACGTCCGTACTTCACGTGATACGGAACCCTAAGTAGGCGAGTCTGATATAATAACAACCTATTACTCCTAACTGCTGGCTTGCACTTGGTTGGTTGTTTAGGGTTCCGTACACAAGGGGTAAAAACAGGACCCTATAACTAAGATTCCACTGTCTGGCTGTCTGTCACTAGGATGTATCTCATGAACCGTGATAGCTAGACAGTTGAAATTTTCAAAGATGATGTATTTCTGTTGCCGCTATAACAACAAATACTAAAAATAGAATAAAATAAATATTTAAGGGCGCCCATACAAGAAACGTGTTTTTTTTTTTAAATATAATGGTACGGAACCCTTCGTGCACGTGTCTCGCACTTGGCTGGTTTTTTATATATTTTATGTGCATATTGTGGGTCTGTGCTAGTAAATCTCTCCCTCCCTTTTACCGGCGAAAATTGTATCCCTTATGGACAAATAATCTTTAAATCGTCTGAAACCCATTGTTGAGCGTAAGCCGCTTAAAGCGGGCTCCTGTTCGCTGGATTCAGCTATACACACATAAGCACATAACATTGCTTTGCTTTACAAGGTATTCAATGAAAAAAGATTAAACTTTCTCTTGGAAAAACATCTTAAAAGTTTCTTTCTTTTTTTGAACAATGTGAAACTATTTTCATCGCTTGCAAGTATGCATTTTGATTGTTCGCCATATGCAATGTCTGGAAGGGGAAGATATATTTGAACGCGCGGCGTCTATATACAATCGGAGACAATATATGAGAACAGTGTTTTAAAATTTTACTAAGCTTAAATATTGTCACTTTTCTTGCACGATTTAGGTCTCCAAGTATTGTTTTCAAGCTAAGTGCTAGAAATAAGGGAAATAATAATATATGGAAATTAAAATAAATAGGCTCTAGTTAGGCAGCTGGATCATGGGCTTGATTCAGAAAGTGGTACTCCTGCACACGGCTCGTATTGTTTGGAGGTTCCTCTCCCTGGTAGCTAGGACCCTGTTCCCGATACCGGTGGGCTACAATTTTTATATTTTTAAATGTTTTTAATATTGTTTTTTAAGGAATATTTAAAAAATTAAGTAAGTAATTTGTATAGAAATAAATAAAGGGAATTAATAGAAATAATATTTTATAGAAATAAGGGAAACTTACAACCCTTTATTTTGGTAAACAGTCTATGTTTATGTTAATTCCGGGTTTTACATATAGCATCACGCCTGTAGTCCCCAAAGGGTTAGGTAGAGGTGTACCTAATAGTACACCCACATTTCGCCAGTTATGTTTAAGTCCCATGTAAAAGGGGGCGAGCCTATTGCCACAAATCCAGACTCCGTCAGGTCTGGGGTCTGGGTTTTACAATTCATAAAAATATGGTGCAACATAACGTGTGTACAGTTCCTGCCTTGTTTGCAAGATAAGACGGGAACTGATCGCGGGTCATTAGACCCCTAGAGCCATTTGACCTAGTGATCTGGTATAGGATAGGCCAGCTACACATTTGTTCCGGTGGACCTGATTCGGTACAGCGAGGGAAAAAAAAAATATTATTAAAAAATATATACATTTTGTGATGAATCACACCGAATCCGGCACAGCCGAACATTACTTTTACATCATAATATTAATCTGTGTAACTTTACACACATTGTGTAAAATCCCTTGCAGTTAGATTTTGCTGTAAAGAAATCAAAAGGAACAAACTCGTCAGACCAAAAGGTGAGGTCCATTTGATGACAACACAAAAAAGAACATAAAACACAAAGTTATTTACCAACACCGCGCCATAACACACGTCCTATAAAATAATATGTCAGGTTGTTTATGACACATTTAGCCCGGTTTCACGAACATTAAGCAACACGTTAGGGAGCGCATATGTTTTATTGCACTGGTGGAATTTCAACCCTTATCTTAGCGTCGAAAGTTTGAAATTCAATAACGCCATTTAAGTTTCACCTAGTGAAAATGGGGTATTAGTTCAGTGCCAAAATTCGGTTGCGTAAGGTCACCCTGATGAATAATTGATACGAACGTATTGTGTTTATAATGTCCTTGTGTGAAGGACGAACACGTCAAATAATTACAATTTATTGTCATTTACTTAATGATGACTTTACAGAACCTCTTTGTTGATTAAAGTAATGATTTATTTGAAAGTTGTTTTGCTGGTGAAAATGTTAACCCCTTAATGCTTACTTTCATAACGAAATATGTGTGTTTATAGTTTACTATATAGGCTTTGGTCCGATGGGATTTCTTATCTGCAATTAGACGAACGTAAAACAGATTTTCATCCCGGAGATTAATGATCAAAAATCCTCTTTTAAGGCTCACTTTCGTTGGGCCTGTGGAAGGTGAGTGGGCCTGTGGACGGTGAGCTATCGGCTAGCTCGCCGTCCGTCCGTCTTATATATATATATAAAGAGATGTCAGCAATAGGAAGGGGTCCGCAAGGGCCGATGCCTGCCGGGGCTGCGGGACTGTTCGAAAGAGATACCGTGGCCCCGGAACACAAAGAGCGATGAAGGAACATGGATGGGTTTTTGTCAATAAAAGTCTGACACTCCCTCCTGCTCAGCCCAGAGCGGGAGGAGTTATTTGATGACTTCACAACCGAAAAGAAAAAAAAAACGCTCGCTTTACTCACCCTGCACCCAAGCCAGCAGTTTAGGCAGTACTTTGTCTGTCAGTTAGTGAATAAATAAACATTAGATTGTTTAAGTACTTACCTACTACTACCTAACCCTTCTGGAATTCAAGCGTAATGTTATGTTTATATTGCAGTTGCACTGTATAATTGTTTTGCTGAGGTACTGTAATAGTTAATGGCAATAATGTAATAATAGTTAATTCTAATGTAATAGGTAATGTTAATGCCGTAGAATTTGTTTGAGTCAGTTGGCGATTGGTGTTAAGTTTAAAGTTTTTTAGCAGGGGAGGAAAATAAATTGGAGGATGACTGTATTGTTAAGGTGTGAAGTTTGACTCATTTAAAATGGTTCTCTGACTGCCCGATAACTTACAGACCAACACTATGCATCAGCTTGTAATTACTACAAACGATACCGATATACGCTCCCGCATCACTCGGTTTTACGACGTGACAAAACATCGAAATATCTTTACTTAATGTGTGATTAAAATTTAATATTAATCACCTAAGCCATCCGGAATAAATTCTCTGTATCTGTATATTACCACAGATATGTAGAAACCACGTAGAAATTCGTTGCGTGGTTTAGTAGAATAACGCGGCTATATATGTGTGCAGATATTGTAGATTAAGCTTGTCAAGGGTGTACGTTTATCTCCCTAGAGAATTTTAAAATGAAAACTTTTTACGAACTAAAATTTTCGTGGTATTGTAAATATTCCGAAGTATTCCCTGAAAACTGCAATATGCCAGAAAGCTAACCAGCCAGCGTGTACGTGCATACACAAATGTTGTAGCAGTTGGTGCCAGACCGCATTGTGGTCGATAGCATTTGTCATATATTTTATATGAGGGAAATGCGATGTGGTTTGTGTTCCCTGTTCCCAATATAAAGCGGTGTATGTAATATATTAAATATTTACATAACCAGGCTGTTAATATGACACCTCGTTTTAAGAAAAGTTCCGCTACATTCATATTAACACCACCGCCAGGCGGTGTTAATATAAATATAGCGGAACTTTTCTTGGAAGTTTATGCCAATAAACTTATAAGCAAGAAGATAATAATCAGCATATAATGTTCCCACTGCTGGACTAGGCTTTGTGAGGAAGAGTGTTATAATCTACCACGCGGGCCCAGTGCTTCGAATTTTCGGTTCTAGGACATGCTGGTTTCCTGGCGCACTTTTCTCTCACCGTTTTGAGAGCAAGTAGCCTATATAGTAATGATTTAGGTACAGTACCCGTAATGAACTATGTGTTTTCAAACCAACTGTGCAATATTTAACTGTTTATTTAGCAGTGATTGATATGACTGATACATGAACTAAGTTTTACGATTGTCACATAACCTGCATTAGAATTTAAATACTTTAAAAACAGTGGTCGAACATCCATTTCTTGTTCTTTTTTAAACATGTAAAATCAATCTATGAATATAGACTGCCTCGTTGGTCTAGTGGTCGTAAGCACGGCTACTGAGCATGAGGTCCTGGGTTCGATTCCCGCGTTGGGCAGTGTTATTTGGTTTTCCATCAGGAATTTCTCAGTGGCAGCCACGGAGTCTGGATTTGCGCCCGGTCGATGGCAATAACCTCGCCCCGACTTAAACAAAAGTAGCGAAATGAAGGGTGTTATACTTACTTCTGTTATGTTATGTTAATTATAAATATTAGGTACAAGGTTTTGCGTGGAAGTCGTTAATTATCTCATGAGAATGTACCCAGGTCAAGGTTTATCTGTTTACCGAACATCTAAATCCGTCCCGCCGTTTTATCAGACAGCCATAGCTATCTTTGCATTACTAATACTGGTATAGATTAGTCAGGATTATACCATTAGCTTTTGATACAAACCAATTCCTTTGACCATCCCAAAGCCTAGGCGAAATGAAACCAAAACGCTAGAATAAACAAGACTAGACATCGGTGAATAGTTTCAGTAAGTCGAATAGCAAAGTACGGAACTCAAAGTTAGAGAATTCATTGCCCACTGCTCTAACACTATTGATAAACGTGCTAACTTCGGTCGGATTGCTTTATAAGCAAAGGAATGCACTTCGCCTTTTATGGTCGCGCATTCTGATAGTTGGAATATTGCAAATAACTGTCAAATATTTTAGTTAATTGATATTACTAGATTACATTATAAAATATCGTTATGCGTTACATTGACAACAAGCTAGGTGAAGCTACGATCTTCGCAGGTGGCTGGTAGAAGCTTAATGAGAGTTGCGGAGAATCGAGCTGAATAGCCTGCAGTTGGAGAGCTTATAGCAGTCCAGCAGTGGACTGCTATACGCTGATGACGATGTTAAATAATGACAACTAGAGATTTTTTTTCTTAGCTTGGCTAAAGTGGCGGGAATCAAACCAGCGTTTTCTAGGCCCTCCTCGGCTACGAAAATGAGTCCTAAGAAAGTTAAAAATTTACTCCATTTCAGTTTCAATGATGGCATTGTTCGCATAATAAATATTTCAGTATAATAGGTAGGTTTTGTTCGTAAATGGTGCAGAAACATCGCACCCTTGATTTTGGAGTAATTGACGCGTGAGCGCTCATTAGTGCGGCACATCGGTTGATTTAGCTTGTTAGTGAGACTCTGCTCGAGATCTGAGAGAGGCCTAAGTATAGGTAATAATTATATTATTCTCGTGAGAGAGCAAACGTGTAAAAATCCTTAACAGTTTAGGAATAGTGCCCATTTTTTTTAAACTTAACAATACTAGCATCATGGGAGATAGCAGAGGTATATCTGGTACACCAACATTTCGCCAGTAATGTTTAAGTCCCCTGTAATAGAGGGCGAACCTATTTTTGTAAATTCAAGGTACTTAGAGGGAAGGTACACACTCGACATATTCAAGGTACTAAGAGGGAAGGTACACACTCGACATATTCAAGGTACTTAGAGGGAAGGTACACACTCGACATATTCAAGGTACTTAGAGGGACGGTACACACTCGACATATTCAAGGTACTTAGAGGGAAAGTACACACTCGACATATTCAAGGTACTTAGAGGGAAGGTACACACTCGACATATTCAAGGTACTTAGAGGGACGGTACACACTCGACATATTCAAGGTACTTAGAGGGAAGGTACACACTCGACATATTCAAGGTACTTAGAGGGAAGGTACACACTCGACATATTCAAGGTACTTAGAGGGAAGGTACATAATGCGGACATTTTAGGGAACATAGGTTTGTGTGTTCCGGACAGGTACAAACCTGTCCGGAAGGGAGGGGCGACGTCAGCAGCCACGCTTGCTGGAGGTGCCGCGCGCGCGGACCAATCTGTTAGGTGAGGCGCCACTGACGCGTGAACTCCGCACTCTCAACCTCATAGAGGTTGACATAATCCATTGTTCTCTGAGTGAGTTCACAAAAACTGCATTGATTGTGATTCGTTACAAAATTTAATATTGTTATTGTGTACACTATCGCATTAGGTACCCCTGTAAAGAGAGTCGTAAGATGGAGAATAATAAATAAATTATGGCTGTTACTGAACATAAATTCCAGATCGAAAACTCAATAACAGTTTGCCAGAAATGATAATTGAACTCAAGACATCATGCATAGCAGTACTCCTACTAACACTTGCAACCACTCGAGCAACGCCGCAGTCATTTCAGTCATATCAGCAAAAACCCAAGAAAAGACAAGACACTCTGTCTTCAAACACCCAAACAAAAGCATGAACAACTTACAACAACAAACAGTCGTAACTATACCTCCACATATCTACATTTAAATCCTCGCGGAGTTAATACTATCTAGTGCTATAAATCCAGGTCATTAGGAGGGCGGATGTGTCGGATCCGCTCGGCTCCGCGTAATCGTTGCACGAATTAATGGCGGACAGATAGAAGTCGGCCGTCCACTGCAAGGATGTGCAAGGAGAGATGTAGAAGGGCTAACCACCACAATTATTTTAATATACAGTACGTTTACAACTGTACAGGACTTATAGCGCCATCTCTCTTCAAAACTGAAGTAAATTTGAAATTTTGAAGTTTTGAAAGAGATGAAGCTTTAATGTTCTGTATAGCTACTTCTCTTTCCCACTGAAGTAAAATTGAAATATTACTGCTTATAGACGAGGTGGTGGGTACGTATCGTTGGGTAACTTTCTCGTTTGGACAACTAAACAAAATAGGTAGACGCCCAGTTCATTTGTTTGTCAGCCGCATTCGTGTGTGTCGTGGCCGTGGACGAACCCACCTATATTTTCATACAAAGAGAAAAAAACAAAAGTCAAGCGTTTACTGTTATGAAGGATGTGCATGGAGAAAAAGGTTTGCCACGTTAGCGGCGCAGTTGGTTTGTCTGCCATACGTATTCGTGCGGGGCCCAGTGGAATCAGCCATTATGTCACTTGTGGATCCATAGGTTTGAATGCAGGCAAGCGTATTACTTTGTATAAATTATTTCTTAACAGAGTGAAGAAATAGACATGTCCTAGAACAAAAAAAATTGAAGACATGTGATAGCTGTCCGTGGATTATGGCCCACTTCTTCTTATAAACAGGAGGCGTGAGTCCCAAGCAGTGGGAATATTAAAGGCCGATTATGCCATTCATGCGTGGCGTGGCTCGCCTATACATTAATAAATAGCGAAGCTTACGTACACGGGCGTAGCTTAGCCTTCGGTTGCAGTAGAGCAGAGCCTTTAATGGGGTACAGATAAATATGGGTTTGTTATGAACTATGGAGGATTGGGCTCATGTTGCTAGTTTGTTACCGAGTGCAGTTGTTTGGCTTCAGTTGGAGCGTTTATTAGATGCTGTTTAATGAGGAACTAATTGATAGTTGTTTGTTGCTTTTAATTTGGTCCTGGTTTTGAGGAGCATAACCTAAACAGAATGTGCGTGAAACTTTTACTAAGTAGCATTTGGTTTTATTCAAATTGGATGTTGTTTTTCTTGTGTTGATAATTTATAGCGACACGATCAGTTCTGCTCGTCTGAGGACCCGTTCATGACCGCAGGAGAAGCGACTTGTGACAAGACTGCAAAAAGTATTGCGCGTTGCTTGGAAGGTTATTTAAGTTGTGGGTTGCCAATTATTGAATCAAAATAAAAAACCATTTCGAACTAAGGCAAACCATATGAAGGAAAGTACCTATATAACCCAGCTATTTTCATAAAAAAAAAAGTTGGGTTCACTTACCACTATGCATATAAAACTCATAAATCTTAGTTATAGTTAAAGCGATAGCCGTTAAATTACACCGACGATGTATTTTACATAACGATATTTAAAAAAAACGGGGACGTGCTTAATTACATACACGTAGTAAATAAAACCACTTTATAAATATGCGGCGGAATAAGCGAGCTGACGTGACGACCTTTTTACACCTTTCAGGATTAAAAATAATATTTAAATATATATTTCCAGAGAGAGCAGAGGTGGCCCAGTGGTGGCTGCTCCAACTTACGAATAGTAAGTCGTGGTTTCGAACCCAGTCAGGCGTATTACTTTGTGTAATTTATTTAATCACAACTTCTCCCAAAACGGGGAAGGTAAACATCGTGAGGAAACCGGCATGTCCTAGAACCAAAAATTCGAAGACATGTGACATCTACCAACCCGCATTGGGCCCGCGTTGTGGATACCATTCATTCATTCATTCCCCATTCCCTCTCATAGAGAGGAGGCCGTGTGTCCCAGCAATGGGAACATTATAGGGTGATTATGCTATTATGTTATTATTTTTAATTTAATTGACGAGTTTGTTGAAGCTAGGAAAATGTTTTGTTCATTAGAAAACTAACATCTTCGAGTATTTAAGTTAAGCTAAATTCATAATTTTGGAATAGGTTCATGTGAGTGGAAACGCCGGGATAGGACCTTAGTGGTGATGTTCGTTAGAAAAGACAGGTGCGAAGTACACGCAACCAGCGTGTGAACAAGGAATCGTAGCAAGTGGCGATCCGTAGTAGTACCATAATAGGAAAAAAGACGCTAGTTTACTTATACCTAAATCATTTCGAAATTATCTATAAATATCTATACAAATAAATAAATCTGAAGTGTCTGTTTGTAAGTAATATCAAAATAACAGCTTTTTACTGAATGCATATGAAAGTATATACGGTAGTTATCACATTTTTTTCTATTTTTGTCTATCTGTCTTTCTGTCGGTTTGTTCCGGCTAATCTCCGAAACGACTGGACCGATTTTCACGGGACTTTTACTCGCAGATAGCTGATGTTATGAGATCTAACATAAGGTACTTTTATTTTAGAAAAGTAGTTGGGGTTTCGTGCAAAAAAATAAAACTCTTGAAATTGTAAACAAAATCCGATTCAAAATGGGAAGTAACATTTTTTAAATAATAATATCACGCGAACGAAGGTCGCTGGCAACAGCTAGTCCCTCATTAAATTAATTGTACAATAACTATACACAAAATTCATATAATTCAATACAAAGTTTACGTTGGCGCTTCCGTTCTCAAATATCACATTCAAAACAGTAAATCGTTTATAAATTAAAATTTCTACACAAAAAATTGGGTGAGGCCACTTGCGTTCGGCCTCAATGGGCCCTCGAGCCTCAAGTACAGGCCATAACATTATCATAAGCATAAACAACAATTTAGCATACTTACGAGCGCTTTGAAACGAAGCCACGCTACGTTTTCGACTTTTCCAGCTTATCGCTTTAGCCTCAGTTCAAGATGGCGGACTATAGATAGATAGGTACTTGTGACTTGTGAGCGTAGAGATGGGACGTGTTCTCGTGAAAGAACTGCGAACGCGAAGTATGTGACACTTGTGTTTTTTGTTTTTTTTTTTGAGTATTAGTTTTTGGCAACGTCTCCAGGCGCTGTTTTCGATATTGAGTTGAATGTCCATTTCAATCTAGATACGAAATCTATAACATTAACGTTAATTATAATGTGTTTTTGAACAAAGCATTGCTACATATGATTTTATCAATGACTGATGACAAATCGTTCCTCTTACACACCGTCAAAATGCAATTCAACAGAATTGCATGAAAGGGGCTCTTGTTGTTGTTACACCGCTTTTAGTGTGTTGAAAACCTTCGCTGGATATGCATTTTTCATTGTTATCCCGCCTTCAGTGCAATGACAAAATTTGCACACTTGCGTCGAAATGTATCATAGTACACTTTTAAACTATTGTTATAGGTAAGAGTGGAACATAGCCCCCTTGACGACCAGAAAAAACTGTTGACTATCTATACTAACATTATAAAATACTGGGGGAAGGGACAACGACGTCCAAAGGGTTACCACGTTAAAAAAAATCTGCTGTTTCCTACAAAAGTGCGATCATCAGCTTATAACAATCCCACTGCGGGGACACAAGCTTGCTTTCTGTGGGAGCAAAAATCCACAGGCCCTGAGCATAATGGCATGAAGAGTAGAAAAGATAAAATCGTTTTCTGGCAAGCCTTTTTGCATTTAAGTTGGGGACAGCTTCCAGTCTAACTGAACGCAGCTGAATACCAGCATTTTACATGGAGCGCCTGGGTAAAAAACCTTCAGGGTCAAAATGTATGGAACATGTTATTTTAAAGTTACCGATGAAAAATTTCTATTTAATGGTGTTCAGAATGATGTACTGAATACGTGGTATCCGTTTGTGCGTCCGATAGGATAAAGGAAGTACGTAATCTCCGAAACTCCTCGTCCGATTTCAAAAATTCTTTGACTAATCGAAAGCTACAATATTACCGAGTGCTATAAAGACATGTTTTTTCGATGTGAACGAAGTCGCGAGTAGAAGCTAAGTTACAGAAAAGAACTTCCCAATCTACGACCCAGTCTAAGTTCATTTAAATATATTAGTAGCTCGTAAGAAGCCTAGCACTACTCTGTCTCCCAATTTGAATGTTTCGTATTCTATTTTGTGCTGTTTTATATTAACTACACAAATGCACTCTTGGTAGTTTTATTTTTGCATTAAGTCACGGAATACATTGCGTTTTCATGTTCACTTTTCTTGCAAACATCGTTAAGTATTTTTGAAATATTTATTTAATTACTAGCTCTTCGCCCGCGACTTCGTCCGCAAAAATTGTGATACCTCGGTTAATATGCAAGATATAAATATAATTTATAGCCTATAGCACACGAATTGTAGCTTTCTGCCAGTAAAATAATTTTTAGAATTGGATTATTAGTTTCGGAGATTACCTCTTGTAGATCTTAGCTGCTGCAGGATTGTGCTGGTGGTGAGGAAATAAACTCACGAGACAATGGATGAACTTGATTTTTTTATTGTAACACGCGAAATAAACAATATGGCTGCTAGCAATTACAAAATATGGGCGTGCGCAAAATACGAGTGTGGACCCCGCCAGTCTGCCACCATTCGTGAGTCGATACGAATGGTGGCAGACTGGCGGGGTCCACACTGACAAGCACGTCAGTGGGTCCGCGTTTCTTAAAACAAACTTATAACTAGGTAAGTAAATTCGATACAGTTACACATAATATTAACTACAAATGAGCGCGTCGCCAACACCCCCTACATACAAACTTTATTAACTCTAACTTTATTACTTACTAGCTGTAGCCCGCGGCTTCGCTCGTGTTTTGGTCGTAAATTATTTCACGGGCACGTTGTAAATATAGCCTATGACACTCGGGGATAATGTAGCTTCCTATTAGTGAAAGAATTTCCAAAATCGGTTCAGTAAGTCCAGAGATTACCCCCTACATACAAACATACAAACAAATTTTACCTCTTTATAATATTAGTATAGATTTTTACCTCCTTATAATATTAGTTTAGATATATTTGATATTTAAATGTTTCATAGCTTGCTAATTTTAGGGAGATTATTTTAAATAAATGTATTATGAAGTTAACACTATGTTGTTACCTATACGTGATAAAATAAACTTATTATCAGTTATTGGTACTGTAAAGTTTAAAATAGAATTATTGACATAACCTTACGCGACAGTGGCGCCATCTGGTGAACTCAAAAACGATAGTCCTCATTGCGCGATTTAGGAAATTGATATTAGTTCTTCATTTGCGTCATAGATGGCGCTGTAGTACTTTTTGTCCTATGTTCCTGTAGTACTTTTTGTGGTGCCGCTACGTATTTAAGATTTGTTTTAAGTAGAAGATTGAAGGTTTTTCAATCCCCAAGATGGGGTAAAAGCTTGGTGTTAGGGTTGAACAGGGGATGATTTGGAAATTCGACGTTTGAAGCCCATCGGGCACATGGTTTTAGTGTTCTATATAAACTGCTTTACACCTATATGTACTTTATGTAATATTTTATATATTTACTTAGCATATACCCACAGCTGCGCCCGCGTGTAGTTTCGTAATTGTCCCAAAGGATTGTAGTACCGGGATAAAAACCATCCTATATGTTAATCCAGGTTATAAACCACCTGTGTGGCAATTTATATCCAAATCCGTTTGGTAGATTTTGCGTCAACAAGTAACAAACATCCATCCATCCTCACATATTTTCGCATATATAGGTAATATGTATTTTATAAAAGTTTCAAAACGTGGGTGTTTGCGATATCTTTTTTTAAATTTGAACCATGTAATGTACCTAAACAGATTGCCAACCCATCGAATTTTGAATGTGACACATAGATTAGTACTTTACACCTATGTTGGTGTCTCCCGCGTCTATGGTCCCCGTTAAGTTGGCTGCCATGATCGAAATTCGGTCCGAAGAACTTTAAATACAGGAAGTAACAAGACCCTTCATTAAGCCGTGAACCAAGTATTATGTACATCAAATTAAAAAACTTTGCGAAAAAAATATTTCTGGGAAAAGACTTTTTTTTTGGGGTGAAAAATCACGTTTTACGGTTGGACTCCATGTAACGCTCTCAAAACATTGTACTGATGATTGGACTGAATTGTACGGAAGTCGTGGAGGTGTTTAAAGTAAAAATCTTTCATAAAAAAAAATGTATAAAAAAAAAAACTTGTGACAAAGTTTGAACTTTGACCCCCAATATCTCCGTAACAAAAAGGTTCCCAGGTATAGACTAGAATGAAAAAAAAAATGGCTATGACGAGGCAAGTACCTTTCGGTTTGTTAAGGGTCTTGTTACAACCTTTATGTATACGCAGATGTTCATGGCATAATCATGTTATCACTGTCAGATGGTGGCCTCTTGCTTGCTCTTCACAAAAGTAAGTTCAAAGTAATGTTTTAACTACATTTCTTCAGTTACGCTATCGGTCTTCCTTGAGAAACTGTGATTTACTAAAAGTACGTAACACAACATACCATACACACCTGTAATCGCCGACGGTTTAGGCAGAGGTTAATAAAGTAATTATATGTAAAATGTCAAATACTGCATACCTTATGTCTAAAACAAACGCTGCGTAACACTATCTTCAATAATGATGTATTTGCGTACTAAACAGAACTTAATCTGATCTAGCTAATACCTTAACCTAACACAAGGCCAGGTGCATATATTCACGTAGGTAATTAATTATTGCGAAGAGACAGGCGTCTACGGGGGATTAGTTCTACATTAATTTTGCTCGGAACTCGATTGCAATCCTGTTTTACATGAGGACTTTGACATACAGAAGATGGGAGGTATTACATCTCCTTGCAAGCAAATGACGTAACTAATGAGGTAGGGAAAAATAAATTTTCTATTACATTTCATAATTTTGAGAGAGGAGCTCGTGTCATAATAATAACAGCCGGTCAGATCAATCTGTAGGTTAAGCCGCGCTTGTCTAGGTTAGTCTGTGGATGGGTTATCGCCCATCACATACCGAGTTTTTTCCGTGCCTCGGAAAGCACGTTAAGCGACGCGGCACGGCTGTCATTTGTAGATCTTTGACCGTCGTTACAGGTAGTCAGTGGCCCAAAAACTCTGACAACCAGTCTTACCAAGGGGTATTGTATTACCCAGTACTAACTGGGTTGTGGAGGTCAGATAGGCAGTCGCTCCATGTAAAACTCTGGTATTCAGCTGCATCCGGTTAGACTGGAAGCCGACCGCAACATAGCTGGGAAAAGGCTAGGCAGATGATGATTTCCTAATTTTTTGTCTATTTTATACATGTTAAAAATGCTGATGCCTTATTAGTTGTAGGAAGCTTTTTAGTTTTTTTTCTAATAATAATACCAGCTTATCCCACTACAGCGAGAGGTTTATTTTTCAAAGAGAGGCCATGAGCATTGATATTAACCCTTGAGGGATGGCGATGTCCCGGGGCTGCGGGACTGTTCGAAAGAGATACCGCGGCCCCGGAACACAAAGGGCGATGAAGGAACATGGATAGGTTTTAGTCAGTAAAAGTCTGACACTCCCTCCTGCTTAGCCCAGAGCGGGAGGAGTTATTTGATGATATCCCATCCGAAAAAAAAGGGTTGGCGATGTCAGACGTTTTTTCTTAAAACTTTACGTAAAAAGAATTTTGAATTTAGACCATGCTTAATTAGTCGTTTAATATTATGGCACTCAAGTACTCCATGATTTTTGAAGCGTGGCTTTTTAATACTAAATAGGCTTGCGTTTGGCCGCAACTCGCCTGATGTGAAGCGATGATGTGGCCTAGGGTGGAGCACGCTTGCCTGGAAGAAACATGCGATTTCGATGCATAATTCGGAAGTAACACCGTTATACTGGTTTTCATTACAATTTCTCAGATAAATCAACAATTGCTGGCCAACAGAGGGCTTGAGAATGCCCACCATACAGTACTGTATTAATTCTGAAATAGGAAAACCCTTACATTTCTCGTAAATGCGATCAATAAAATTGTTTTTCTTTTTAGGGTACCGTGCCTCATTCGTCAAAAAAGGAATCCTTAATACTTCGCGTCCCACCGACGCGATATCGGGCAAGATACAATTACTTTTAATTGTGTCTATAATCGTCTGTCCGTCTGTCAAGGCCCTTTTTTTCAGGAACGCGTGAAGGTATCAAGCTGAAATTAATATAAAATACTCAAGTCTTAAAGCAGTGCAAAAATCAAAAAGATATGACCATTTATGTCGCATTTTTTGCGATTTCACAACGGTATCAAAACCTACAGGGTACTCCCGTTGACCTGTAATCATGAAATTTGGCAAGAAGCAATATCAGAAAATTGAAAATATGTAGTTTAATAAAAAAATACCTGCAACTTTATACGGAACCCTCGGTGCGCGAGTCCAACTCACACTTGGTTTGTTTTTTTTTTAATAATTTATCACTGATTTCCATCTCTATGCTTTGTCGCCGCGTACAAACGATAAAATAATTGCTGAATTAGCTGTAAATAAAGCAGAACCGTCGGTCAGAAATGATTATAGCTTTCGTCATATATTTTTATACATTTCAATTGTGTTTTTATAGATACGAGAACAATAAATAAAAACAAGACGTCGTTGCCTGCGATTTTAATATGGAAATTTACTTATTCAGCTTATTAATTTCCCATTGTTGGGTCACACATGTCTCCTCACTTTGAGATAGAATGGGCTGTAATCCACCACGTGGGCCCAGTGTGTATTGGTTGGTTTATTATTGGTGGATGTCATCCAACACAGGTATATTTAGAATTTTTGGTTTTCCGTCATGCCGGTTTCCCCACAATCTCCTTAACCGTTTTGAGAGAAGTATTGATGAAGTAAATTAAACAATGAACCGCGCCTGCCTGGGCTTGTACCCACGATCCATGATTATTACACGATTATTGATGATTAAAACACAAACAAAACATAAGATACTTCGTTCAGTTTTGAAAAACCCGCTAAAATACTGTACCTAGTTACTTTGTGCAATGAATGTAAACAATGTAGGTAACATGCTCGCGTAAAAATATTTTCTTTAAAAGCAAGAATTCAAGTAATGCACCTGCGCACCGAATCTACCAAAAGCAAAAAGTAACACAAAAACGCGAAGTATTAAAACGTTGTATAAACATTCGCCTTTAGAAAGCACATTTTAGTGGATAAAATGTAAAGTTTTTAACTGAAAAATGTATCTATATGTATAAAAGTACCTTTATGTTCGCTAGTTTCGGGGGTTTCGGTAACAATGTACTCACGACCACACGAGTGTGAATGCATCGTTAGTCCCCAGGGATACGAAGGTACCTTTTTATCCAAGATTTGGGATGTCGTTCCTCTTATAAACGTTACGCTGGGTAGAATGTGGAGGCACTGAAGCGAGCCAACGTTTAATTATGAGAATTCCACTCGAATATGTTACATGTTTAAGCAAGAATAATTTCTTGTACTTAAGGCTTTTGGTGTAAGTTTTGTACGTTATTCTTGTTCTTCCTAAGACTATACGGAGTAAAAGGGACACGGACGCGGAAACGCAAAAAGAAATAACGATTGTAACTTGGAGATAGGGTCTTTTTCATAGAAATATGACTTCCAAAATACTATGTTCGTAACAACATGAAATATCAATCAGAACAGTAGGAGAAAAACACTTTGACAAGTTGTTAAGTGTTTACATATTGGTGCTCGTGACTGTACATCATTCCAAACCCCCCACACAGAAATGCTTAATCGTCAATAAAAAAAAAAAAAAAAACAGCAGTTGCCTACAAAAGTACAATGCCCGTTTCTTTTTGGAATTTTGTAATGAATACGTAGTAAGCGTTTGTATGTGGTTGTCTCTTTCACTCTGTATACGTGTTGCAAAATTCACGACGGGGTTAAAAAAATAAAAGAATTTTATTTTGAAAATCATCGGTTTTAAACTCAGCGAGTCCTGTCCTTTTTGTCTCAACCGGATGCTTGTCTGTGTGTCTATCCTTTCGGGAAATCTGGCGATATGTTATTTATTTTTTATTTTTATTTATTAAAACTTTATGCACATAATGTACAAAGGCGGACTAAATGCTTTGGGCAGTTTCTACCAGTCTACCTTAGGGTGATGCAGAGACAAAACAGTAGGTGCAATAGTATAGAAAATTGCGAAGACAAAATATAATAATAAACACATATATACATACATACAAACAAAATATACATGGAGAAAAACGACAAATTATTTGTGTGACGAGTCTGCCAACTTCTTATGAATGTGTTCGCGAGCTTTCGCCTTGAATGTGAACCGACTGGTGGCCGTCCTGATATTCTGAGGGAGCGCATTCCAAAGGAAAACCGCCTGGAAAAGAAAAGAAGATTTAAGAAAACCAGAACGGTGAGAAGGACATCGTAAAAGACTCAGACAGAGATGTTATGTTCTTTGCTGTTGTTGTTGTTGTAGATTTTTTGTGTTTAATGTTCTTAGTGTTTGTGATCAAAGTTAACATAATATAAAGCAAAATGTCAGATACTGTTATAGCTTATCTACCTCGTTACTGCATAAAGGGACTAAGCTAAAACCCGATTTCCTAGACGCCAACACACATCGACGTGACTACGCCTCTCTAATTATTGACTAACGGCAAAATCACAACCAATTGGACAGCCAGCTCCCATGTGAAACAGCACTAGTGAACAGGATTAGTGCTGGGGTAGAGTGCTTGCTTGCATAAAGATACGGGTTTCCAGTACGGACAATCCGGAATGGATCGGTACCGCTAAGGTATAATATAGTACCACACTTTATGCATGCACACGCTTCATAATACTGTTAACTTTTAGTACGTTATTAGTACTTTAACAGCGGGCAGCGTTGTGTTGCTCACACTGCTTTTTTTTAGTTGTTTATCAGTAAATATGTGTCATTGGCTGTCAGTCTCACGTTTTATTTTTAATGTTTTGTTAGCTGTTAGACTTCCATCATAATAAATAAAATTAAATAAATTGTCTGCTTGGGTGACCACTGAAAACCAGTGCTGTCTTTTGGGGCCTCCATAAAACATGTACGTTGAAATGGTTGTTTGTAAAATCTTTATTTTTATTTATTAACCATCAGCAAAAATGACCAAGTTCTTTAAAGTATAGTCTCTCGTGTCCAGTTGGTGACTAACCCAAACGATTTATCGGATGACTTTTCATAAATTCTTTTTAGTGCTGACCTTCGTTTTATGAAAAAATATTGAGCAAAGATACATATAAATATGGCCCGAGTGCACGTCTCCTTTTTAAGGAAATATCTCGCCGACTGGTCGACACTTCGCGTGACCAGAGGGCTGGCTCTTTCTTTGGTCAAAGAATTAGCATTGCCATTCAACGTGGCAATGCTGCCAGTCTTCTGGGCACGTTTCCGGATGACATCGATGGGGAGGAGTACTTTGACGCCTAAGTGCCTATTGTCGTCGTTGTATATATGTAGGAACTAGTTTTAGTTTTTTTTTTTAGCATTATTTTAGTTCTATTTGTAGTCTGTATATAATGTACATAGTATTTTATTCTACTTATAATAGTGAAATAGTACACCTAGTAATAAGTAAATTTAAAGACTGCTAGCACTGTTACAATATACTAACAAGACGACTAGCTTGGAACATTTTTCGTGGACGATCAAATCAGCATTGCTCTATATTAAACCTCAAACACTAAGCAAATAAAATGTAAATTATACACCTACTTACAAATCATAACATTCTAATACCCTCAAGTGATCAAACGTGACCTTTTCAATAATACCTGCCCACGTAATAAAACATTTTAATGAAAAGAAACCTTAGAGTTACGCTATTTGCATACAGCGAAACTGCTACCTACTAAAAAAACGTCGACGCGTGTAAACGCAACACGCAGCATGTTTTCTTCTTCTATAACATAGCATCACGCCTGTAATCCCCATAAGGCTAGGCAGAGGTGTACCTAATAGTACACCCACATTTCGCCGGTTATGTTTAAGTCCCATGTTATAGGGGGCGAGCTTCTTGCCATCAACCGGGCACAAATCCAGACTCCGTGGCCGATACTGAGAAATTCCTGATGGAAAAAACCCAATAACACTTTGCCCAACCTGGGAATCGAACCCAGGACCTCATGCTCAGCAGTTGCGCTTGCGAGCACTAGACCAACGAGGCAATCTTCATTCATACTTCGATAAAACCCGTCATCTTAGCAGTGATCTAACCTTACAAGGATGATATCACACATCCCATTCATCGTATTTTAGGTATTCCTGTACCCTTACATTCACACTTAAAACTTTCCTTACGCATTGCAAAAATTACACCAACGGTATTATTTTTGTCACGCGCTAAAAAATCTATTACATCTTATGCCGCCATCTTATGTTTTCAATACATTTTTAAAAGCAACGCCCTCATTCCAGTCATTCAAGCAGCAAAACGTTCTAGTAGCACTGTAGTGCTGTTTTTCCAAGTTCAGTAGCACAAATAAAGCGCCCTCGTGTGTATCGGCCCTAAGAATTAAACCCCCACTGATGACCTTTGAAAGAAAATTGGCGAAACGAAAGGAAAATTAAGCTCTTTAGCGAATGAAAAGGTGTGAAAGATTCAGTTTCACAGTGCGCTTTAATTGCTCAGCTTTCAGGGATTTTGGAGACCGGCTCAATCCGGCACAGAGTAATGGAATGCAGTAAGTCAATGTTGGCTCATTAATCTTGATTTTGTTGGCTTACTCGCAGGCTTTTGTGTTTGGGATGGTTGTGCTTTGATAAACAGAGTAAATTAGATGAATATAACTGGATGTATTGGCAGCCACACTCTGTGTTTATTTAGCTAAAGTAGTAAATAGCAACCAGTTGTATCATGCCGACATAACAATTATTATCTTTCTTTACAACAATAAGTTTGCATAAATAATATGTCATAAATCATTAGAAATCAGACGGTGATAAGACCATGTTCATTGGCACACTTAGGTATAATTCTGTAATTCATAATGGTAAATGGTATTATAGAGTATTTATTCTATTGTTTTATATATTTTTCTGTACATTCTAAACTCGTGTCCCAGCGTTATTACGGTTTGATCTACTGCCGTTAAATTTAATTCTGTGGTCTGTCACAAACAAGTGTCGAGCGAGCTTCCATCGCGCAGTGACTCATTGTCATTTCGATTTTAACGGTTGACGTCACCCCCGACGTCACTCCAAACCTCTTTAAATTAATTGGTTTTTCCGTTATTTACTGTTTCGTATCTAGAATGTAATTGTTGGTTACGGCTGTAATTTGCTTTTATGATAATTAATATTAGTAATGCAATTCCGTAGTACTCATCGAAATAAAATAAAGTATGTATGGAAGTTGATGAAGTAAATAAAAACAATTGCAATCAATAACTGTAATTTGAAAACTATACTAATATTATAAAGAGGTTAAATTTGTTTGTAAGTTTGTATGTTTATATGTAGGGGGTAATCTCTGGATCTACTGAAACGATTTTGAAAATTGATTCACAAATAGGAAGCTACATTATCCCTGAGTGCCGTGAGCGAAGCCGCGGGCAACACCTAGTAATAAATAATGTTAAAAACAGCTGCACACAGCATCACAACATGCTTAATATTCATGCCATTAATCTGCTGTATATCTTGGAGGACCTCGTGCCTAAATAATAACTGCCGCAGTCGATCTTTAGGTTAAGTGATGCTTGCCTAGGCTGGTCCGTTAATGGGTGACCTCCTATTACATACCGAGTTTCCTCTGTGCTTCGGAAAGCACGTTAAGCCGTTGATCCCGGATGTAATTTGTAGATCTTTGACAGTCGTCAGTGACCTGAAAGTCTGACAACCAGTCTTACCAAGGGGTATCGTTTTCCCCAGTACTACTGGTTGTGGAGGTCAGATAGGCAGTCGCTCGATGTAAAATATTGGTATTCAGCTGCATCCGGCTAAACTGGCAGTCGACCCCAATATACTTGGGAAAAGGCTAGGCAGATGATGATCTCTTGCTAATTGTATTAATATCACCTGTAGTCGTCGTTGTTTACCGAAATTCTTTTTTTTTAATTTAAACGTCGTGCTCATAAATTAATCTTACATAGACGAACACAAAGCAACATTGAATAAATGATTAAAAATACTGATCCCTAGAAATATTTCATTCCAATCTTCATTTTCATACATTTCCACCTTCTTTTTTTTCGGATTGGAATTCATAAAATTAATTTTCAATTCATCTCGCTTTGGGCGAAGGGGAAGGGAGTGTAAGACTTGTACTGACTTAAACCCATGTTCCTTCTTAGTCCTTTGTGTTTCAGGGCCGCGGTATCTCTTTCGAACAGTCCTGCAGCCCCGGAACAGTCCCGCAGCCCCGGATACCTTTCCACCTAACAGTAGAATCGTCAGTTTCATTTTTCGCATACTTGTCGCGTATTTACTATATCGGATCGTCAATTTACGTAAAACCGTGTTATTATGAGAATAAACCCGTTTTATAATGCAACAATTATGAGACTGTAAAATCGTTTCAGTTAAGTTTTATTAGAGGGTACTGCCAAAACTGCGTTTGGTTTGCAAAACGATTTGTTTACATTGAAACCCACATGGAAGCTATAATAATACCCACGTTGTGTCCGATGGTTTCCAACCTCTCATTACGTATTAACGAGATGTGGTGGCATATTTGTTGTTGGGTTTCAATACCGTTCAGTGAGGTATCAAATTGAAGATGATTTCATGGTTAATTTCGGGCCAGCGTAGTTGTAACAAAATACGAAAGAAAGAAAAAGTATTTATTAAACTCACACAGGACAATACAAAAAAAAAATACAAAAAATGGTTGAAATAACATTAAAATAAAATTATATAAAAAGTAAACATTGGTAAAAGAACAAGTGAAATAGGTCCTGTGCGAGGCCAAAAGGCCACTATCTCAGCATGGTGCTGTAACTTGTCACAGCGCTGGTATTCTGATAGGCCCAAAGTGATGCCACGGTTAGATACGAATATAAATTAAAAAAAAAAAGTGTACAACGAATAAACAAAAATAATTATGTAATGTGTAATAAATAATAAAGATAAATAGATAGTGCTGCCCGTCACAATCGGATTAATTGATGAGTCATAAATTCATAATAATAAAGTTTAAGTACGACCAGTAATACCAAGTTGGTTTCCTCACGATGTTTTTCTTCACCGAAGCTAGTGATAATATACAATACGCACATGAATCCGAAAAATCAGAGGTGCGTTGGGTTCGAACTCGTGATCTATGATTAGGCAGTCCGACGGTCACACCACTATACTATCACTGCTGCCTCATGCTGAGAGATATTTCTCGGAGGCATATAAAGCCTAGTCAGAGGGCAGAGGCCCATGGGCGGCATAAAAACTCTGTCTCCATAAGTTAGGCATTAATGCCTATCTTGGAGAGAGATTTTTTATGCACAGCAGCAGCAGCAGTACAGTGCAGTGAGTGGCAGTGTCTTTGTGTTTTTATTGTTTTTGTTTTTTTTTGTTTTAATAAAATCTTTAGGTTAATTTCCTTTAAAAAATCTAGGTATATAGGTCTACAGAGTGTCAAAATTATTTAGTTCTATCAGGCAAGTAATTATATTGAATTTATTTATTAATGTAATTTGTCAAGTTATTGTTTTACAAATACAAACAAGTAACTACTGAAAGCTCCTAAAAGTAATTAAACAGCCATCAGGCGACGGTTGCAAATAAAAAGGTTCAGAATTAACGTGTCGCTTTATTAATAACCTAAGTACATAAGTTGGTAGGTTAAGAATAAGGGTTTGTGTTTATTTTATTTACCAGGAATATAATAAACTGATAGACGGGTTTTTTTGCCGCGTAGCCGTAGTCAGAACTAACGCCGCCATTTTTTAGGGTTTCTTACCTTAATAAGATCACTTTGTTGTCCGCCTGTCCGTCTGTCTCTCTGTCCGTCTGTAAAGACCCTTTTTCTCAGGAACGCGTGATTCTGCTACCCCCTTTTTTTTTTTTCGGTTGGGAAATCATCAAATAACCCCTCCCGCTCTGGGCTGAGCAGGAGGGAGTGTCAGACTTTTACTGACTAAAACCCAACCATGTTCCTTCCTATGCCCTTTGTGTTTCAGGGCCGCGGTATCTCTTTCGAACAGTCCCGCAACCCTGGCAGATTCTGCTACCCCTTGGAGCAGTAAAAAAATCAAACTTGTAAGTAAACGCGATCGAAAAACAAGACGCTTTTATTGAGATTTCATAAGGGACAAAAACCATAGGGTATTTCCCGTTGACCTAGAATCATTAAATTTGGCAAAAATCTATGTAACGGCACAAGTAAAGGAAAAAGTCTGAAAATCGTAAATATGTAGTTTAATAACAAAATACCTTCATGGCAATGTCATTCAAGCGCCAATACAGCATATTATAAAATTTGATAATATATTCGTCAAACACGATCACTACCGAACTAGTGTTGTTTAAACGAGTTCAGGCAGATTTGACAGGGTCAAAGAATTTTATAACTTGTGAGTGGAGCGAAAAGGATCGATTCCTATTTCTAGTTGTGGTCGTTGGATAAGTTACTTTCTAGAGTCGGTTTGACGGCTTGATAGACATACATATTTGCACAAATCTACGCCTTTTTGCCATGGGGGTAGGTAGTAACTATAGAAGCCACCTGCTACGATCCTTACAATCTCTTTTTGCTTAGTCCTTGTTAAAACATCTGGTCATACACGCACACCGATTATAAACTTGACCTTTCTGAAGATAATCATCAATAAGATCAGTGTGTGTCCTTTTAGGGCACACTAAACGGGTCAGGGATTAAATTTTCTATTAGATGAAAATACTTAGTAATAGGTACGGCCTAAACATTTCTTGATTTGAGTTTTACTTTAATTTCTAGAATTATGCAACGTTTTGATTTATAAGTCCCATTCTGTATTTGGACACACCAACTACAAGCCTTTGGTCACAAGCGTTATGTTTAAATATTATTTCCTTATCAACCGCTACATTTTTCCCACCACATGAAATAAAAACGTCAATTCTAAATATAGCCATAAATCCACACACGCGATTTCTAAGACATTATTTATAGCCATGAATGGCAAAACAAGCACCCATTAATAGCATCGAGTAAGAGGGAAAGTGTCTCGTGCTTACATAGTTGCATGTTACACATGAGAAGTGGGCATAGTCCTTTATGTAAGGTAGCAACCATAGTGCTGAGAGAAGAGTGAAGCTACTTTTTTAAATTGATGCTCTTACAATTTCCAATTAAGTTGGGGCCGGTTTCGGATTCAGTTGAATACTAGAATAGTATATGGTGTGACTGCTTTTTTGAACTAAACAATCGATTTACGGGGTAAAACGATACTCTTTAAATCGCGCTACTAACACGTATTAACACGAGTTATTATCATTCAAATCATCAATATAACCCTCCAAGTTCATTTAACCCCTTTGAGTGACTTTAACACGCTGCCTAAGTACCTGTCAACCTATCTATCTAACATAGCGATGTAGGTAATTTGTGGGGATGAGTTTTTATTATTTCCTTTATTTATGTTTTTACAAATTATTTACAAATTTTAAAATATTACTTTTAAAAATCAATTTAAAAACATTTAAAAATATAAAAACATTGTAGCCCACCGGGATCGGGAATAGGGTCCAAGCTACCGGTGGTCAGGGCTCCAGAGAGAGGAACCTCCTAACAATACGAGCCGTTTCCCAGAGTACCTTACTACTTTCTGAATCAAGCCCTTGTTTCAGCTGCCTAACTCTTTTTTATAAGTAAAAAAAGGATCCGGGTCGGGCAAATTGTTACTGCGTGTTTCCATCTGAAATTTCTCAGTAGCAGCCACGGAGTTTGGTTTTGTGCCCAATTGATGGCAATAGATTCGCCCCTATTAAATGGGATTTAAAAAAACACTGATGAAATGTACGTGTACTATTAGGTACACCTCTGCCTAACTCTTTTGGGGAATACAAGCGTATTTTTATGTATGTAAAAAAATGGCGTGAAATACTACCTCGTTAGTCCACAATTTGAAGGCCTGCCAGCATCCACGGTGGGTTAGTTCCCCGATTAGCCAAGGTATTATTAGTTCTTTGCATCACAATTTTCCTAACATAACCCGAAGTTGTGCCCGGCTGATGGCACGAGGCCATTGCCATTGGCTTCTAGGTATAATTTACACTGGCAGAATTTAGGTGTTCACAATATACACCTGCCTGATCTTTTAACACGAAGCTTGCATCTTCGTGTTATGATTCATTTTAACAACGTTCCACGCATTATGTGGGCGCACTCACTATCTCTGCCTATTCCTATAGAGAATACAAGCGTGATGTTATATCACGTAGTACTAAAACAACATCATCATAACATCACGCCTGTAATAATAGGGGGCGAGCCTATTGCCATCAACTAGGCTTGAATCCAGACTCCGTGGCTGCAACTGAGAACTTCCTGATGAAAAAACCCAATAACACTTTGCCCGACTCGGGAATCGAACCCAGGACCTCATGCTCAGCAGTCGCGCTTGCGACCACTCGACCAACCAAGCGGTCTGCTCTTAAGTAGTACTAAAACAAATTGGTAAAATATGAGAAGCATTGGTAAACGTAACGGTAGGAGTGAAAGTGTATTGGACCGCCACAAGGAACGCTGTGGGGCGTGGGCGTAGACCGTGCTGGGGGCGGTTCTGTTAGCGAGCGGGGCGGGTAGCGGAGCAGAGAGTTACCTTTTATAGGGAATATTTTTGCGATCGAACAAAATTACTTTGGATAGTATATTGTACATTTTGTATGTCTCAATATAAGCCAATATATATTCTAAAATCATTTGATCTTAATCAAGTTAAAAATCAATCAGTCGAAACAGAAAAAAGTAACAGAATTATCACTGTGTAGTGTAGCGCTACAAAGTTGTAGCAATCTCGTAGCACCGTAGCACATCAGTGTAGCACCGTAGCAAATCAGTGTAGCAACGTAGCACATCATTATAGCAGCTTCTCCTCTACATCGCAATGAGAGATTATTTTGAATTAGTTAACTATTGTTAACTAGGCTATCGATTTAAAAAAAATAAAAAAAATAATGAAAAATAAATTGAATTTAATGTGATAGAACCTGACTTCATGATTCCGACCATTTCATAGCGGTCTTGCTGCCTCAATTCACTAACATTTCTAAAGAAAATCTTTTTATAAACTGTGCTTTATTAAATGGAGAGAATATCCAACCTACGAGGGGCATTTGATTATGGTGTCATTGATTAAACCTATTTTTAAGTTTGTTATACCAACTACCACAATGTCTAGATATTTTTGTTGTTTAATACACAAACTTTGAACTCAATAATACATTATTACACATTTTCTTAATGAATAAATATTGGAAAGTAGATGTGAGTTTACATACACTTTTCTTCTAATATTTCTATATCCGAAAGCGAACACCGCATGTAACCACATCTCACATCGCCGCAGAATACATTCACGTTAGCTTTGCATTATGGAGTAGTGGGGGTTCCCCGGACCGTATGAATGGTGTAATGAAGTCAGTAATGCAGTAGTCGTATGTACGCTCTACTGCACATGCTTGTTTCCATCTGTATCAAGGATATAGTGTCTTTTAGAGCGTGAACGTGAGCGTGTAATTTGAAATGGAGTTTATATGTCTATAGATTTTATCTTTAGTAGGTATTAATAAGTTACTTTCAAAAGGTCAGTCTTCTTTTAGTCACCAAGTGGAAAAATTCTCACGCATTTTTATGATGTCACTGAATAAAGGACTGTATCAGTATTGACTTTAGGTATACAATTGGGCACTCGCACTTTCTAGAGACGCGTAATGTCTCCGTTGGATTTTTTTCCTACATTACTGTCATTTTGCAACGGCACAAATCAGTCACCCAGTCATAACTGCCGATATTCAAAGTTCCATTCATCAAATCGCATACTCACCTGTTCGCTCCACTTCACTCTTATAAACACAGCCTTACTTTAAGGGCATCAGCCGCGCGGTATTAAATTAATTGTGTACGAGTGATATAAGGACCGTTTGACACTTGAATAGCATTGAAAGAGGGGCGCTGTAGGTAAACATATAATATTGCGAACTGTATTTTTTTTTCTAAATACCTGTTAGTTCGGATTTTGGCCACGCGCCAAAAGATCCTTGTAGAGCCTTTCGTGAGCAAATTGTAAGCAATGCTCGTAAAGAGGCTCCCTCACCATTACGTTACAACTGCCGAACATTCGCCTGGTATGTAAGATTCGATTTTGAACATTGGATTCAGATGTTCGTTGCTTTCATGTTACAAGTTGTAGGTATCATTAAATTCTGTTACATTGCAGGTGAATGCCCCCGGTGAGTTGAATGTTACAAGTTGCAACATTCTGTTAAATTACAGGCGAATGCTTCCGATGAAGGAGCACCATTAGTGTGTCAGGAGAACTGTAAAAACAGTGAGATCACAGGGGGTTCCCCGAAGCGTGCACGGTCTAACGAAGTCAGCAATACAGCAGTTGTATGCACGCTCTACTTCACATGCTTGTTTCTATCTGTAATCTGTAACTGTTTATATGGATATGTTACCTAGTAATAGTGTTCATTGGAGCGTGTTATTGGAACGGTGTGCATTTATAGAGTGTTGTTTAATTGGCGTAGCATTTGTACGTGTAGAAGGATTTTCATTAAAAAATCTACTTCATCATCATTTTTCTACTCCTTTCCCAATTTATTTGGAGTCGGTGCAGCATGTCGTCTTTTTCCATTCTTCTCTATTACTCGTTATCTCAGTAGTCACCTCCTTTCTAGCCATATCATCCTTCACACAGTCCATCCATCGTTTCTTTTGTCTTCCTCTACTCTTATAGCCATCTATATTCATAGGTACTCAACATTTTCCTCATTCCTCCGCATCACGTCTCCATACCACGATATCCGATTAAAAGTTCTACTTATTTCACGAAATAGTTATTTTTATCTGACTGGAAATAGAGAAGTGCGTTTTAAGAGTCGCTTAACTGATTGTGAATTACTATTTATTTTATAGTGCTGGCTTGGTGTTCCAACATCGATTCCTAAACCTAGCGTTATTTAGCTCGCTATGTTACCTGGTCTTCTTGATTACTATACGCACGACCTTACCAATAAAATTCTGCGGTATAAACTACGAGAACTGTGCGAATAGTATTTTAAATTTAAAAAAATCCCAACTCGCTCAGTCACTCGCTCCGCTTTGTTCCTATAAACACAGTCTTATTATGAATGCAGGGGTTCCAAACGTGCGGTCCGTGTTGTTGAATATCAATTCCTAATGTGTTTGCGGATAAAATATGGATGAATAGCAAATCCATGTAATAGCTGTGTAACCATTGTGAGGTGTGTACATTATAGGGAATGGAAAACCTTATTTTCCATGTCTTTTGAGGACTGTGAGTTCAGCGTATGACCGTGGTGTTATGATAATTATACCTTTGCCATTATAGCTAGCTATTTGCCTTTTTTTTTGGTAATATACAGAGTGTAACAGAAAGGATATAGTCATATGGAAGAATGTGGTACGGACCATCAAACTGAACAACTTTCTCTGTGGGACCACCATCATAATTGTAAAAAAATAATTAGCTGTCCCACATTTGGGTCGAGAAGGTATTGAAATTTTGAATGAGGCAGTTGATTTCTTTTTGTGTGAAACAGCTGTTTTTTTTTAAACCAATGAATAATTTCTATGTACCCCCATAACATCACGCCAGTAATCCCCGAAGGCTTATGCAGAGGTGTACCTACTTAGTAGTACCCACATTTGGCCAGTTATGTTTAAGCCCCATGTGATAGGGGGCGGGCTTATTGCCATCAACCGGGCACAAATCCAGACTCCGAGGCTAGGTGCCATCTCCTATTGCATATTTATCTGGTGGAAAAGCAGCCTTAAACATGATTGGCGAAATGTGACTATACTATAGGGTTCAGCTCTGCCTAGAATGCCTCTAGAACTAGAGGTGTATGTTATGACGGATGTGTTGTTTTAAAGTAAATAATAATCAACAAGCTGTCCAATCTGTTTTAATTTGCATAAACGACCTTATAGGTGTAGTGATTTCAACCAAACTGCTCGCATCGTATCGGATCGGACAGATACGAACGGATGCGGTGGCAGCCGATCGCATCCAGCAGATGTTGACGCATACGATTGGCTCTGTACCGTCGCTTGCGAACATATCCGTTTCTGCGCCTAGTCAAAATATAGTTTCATTCCTTCCGTGTTCCAGACCAAAGGATTCGATCGCATACGAAGACATGCGAACGGAGACGATCGCGCGTCGCAGCATACTTTCGGGTACGATCGCGTGTTGCGGAAGACGCTAACGGTCAAGCTTCTGTGCGCGGCTTGGTAATATAGACTTTAAATTCAATATACACAGTTTAATGTAGTTTAAAGATTGCAAAATCCGTTCCGATCCGATGCGATGTGAGCCGTTTGGTGGAAATTATCCTTTAATTGAACAATATTATCAGTATCGATACCGGCCTTGCGTAGCCGTTCACGCTATTAAAAACAAAAAAAAACATTAACCCGCTCTGCTACCTGCGTCGCTCACTCCTATATCCACAGTCTTACGAATGCAGGGGTGCCAACCGCGCGGCCCGTGTAATTGGCAGTAATAAACGGCCGCGTCGCCGGCCCGTAGGCGTTATTACGCGCCGATCCGGCTAGCAGACCGCCCCGACGACCGGCCGTTTAGCGTATCAAAAGTGAATTGAAGCCGTTTGCGGCCGTTCCTGATATGTTTATTTTGTTCTGATTAAATTTATTGGTTGAAACACTTGAACCCTTTGTTAATTTGAGTTTAATATTTGATGGTTACGATTGGCGGGATAGGAGTTGAGCTGGATTTTAGAAAAGTAGTTTTTAGGGATCAATGGGAGTGGACTTTGAAAAAACCGGCCAAGTGCGAGTCGGACTCGCGCAGGAAGGGTTCCGTACCATTATCTAAAAATAATATCTTAATTGGCGTCAACTATGTATGTATGTTTTATTATTTTATGTATGTGTGGTATTTGGATCTTGTATAGAGAACCCATGGGGTCACCCTTTAATTTTCAACTTCTTTGAGTTTTTGGACTTTTTCCCTTATTTGTGCTGTAAGGTCTTGCTTTTTGCCAAATTTCATGATTCTAGGTTAAAGGGAAGTACCCTATAGGTTTTGATTCCCTTGTGAAATCGCATAATATGCGACATAAACAGTCATATCTTTTGATCGCGTTGACTTACAAGTTTGATTTTTTCATTGCTCCAAGGGGTAGCAGACCTGAGTATTTGGAACTAATTTCAGCTTGATACCGCCACGCATTCACAGACAGACGGACAACAAAGTGATCTTATAAGGGTAACGTTTTATCTATAGGTACGGAAGCCTGAAAATTGTTTGTAACAGCACATAGACACAGCTGGGGCAGGCTTATGAGCGGGAGTATGGGCTGTAATCCACCACCCAGGCCCAGTGATGGTTGGCGGATGTCACATGTGTTCGATTAAAAACTGCAACTCTAGTCTTGGGCTTCTTCGTTGGTCCCGTGGTCGCAAGCGCAACTGCAGAGCATGAGGTCCTGGGTTCGATTCCCAGGTCGGGCAAAGTGTTATTGGGTTTTTCCATCAGGATTTTTTCAGTAGCAACCACGGAGTCTGGATCTGTGCCCGGTTGATGGCAATAGGCTCGCCCTCTGTTACAGAGGACTTAAACATAACTGGCGAAGTGTGGGTGTACTATTAGGTACACCTCTACCTAACCCTTCGGAGATTACAAACTTGAAGTTATGTTAGTCTTGAAAACTGCATCCTTATTATTTTGTTAAAAGCAATTCAGTTAAAACAAATTAGAAGAAAGAAAATCAGTTTATTTCGTTTATTGCTTGTATTAGTTGGAAGCAATACGATTGGTAAAATGGTGCGAAATGCGTTCAACAACATTATTTATAATGCTAATTCTATTCATGAAGTGTTTGATTTTATAGGTAACCTATCTATTCTGTAAAATTAATGTTATGTACACATACAATGTCAACTTAAAACGGGTTACAAACGTAATGTATGTAGACAATTTACATACTTGCACGAAGCTCACAGTACAATAAATAGCTGATCAAACAAATTCTTTGAAATATTCTTTATACCTCTCATAATACATTCTTTATGTGCATATTAATGTTTATGATTCAGATATTTTTACATACACACAACCTACAAACACTCATGAAGAACTTCAAGAATAAGGTATGCACTACTAGTGCGTCTTCTCGGTATTTCGATTAACATTCGTCTTGTCAGATAATTTATTTTATGTAAAATATTTTGCGGTAAATCCCAGAAACAGATAATACACATACTTAGATAACGCAAGAGCGCCTACATCACCGAGGCTTAAGCACTTTAACGTGGCTACTGTCGCGGTAAGCTAATTTGTTGAAAACAACAACGTTACATCTCAAGAACCTGATTCTGGGACATTAAAGAAAAAAAGGCAATCTATTTAAAAAAAAAAAGTACTTATGACGTCATAGTAGGTAGTCAAAAAATGGCACGCTTGGTTTTCATATGGATCGTGATACTTGCGTTATCTAGGTATATCTAGAAGGTGTAAGAAGACGCATAACGAAGCCGTCAACCAAGCATTATGTACATCAAACTAAGTAACTTTACGCAAAAATTATTGCTGGGAAACGACTTTTTTTTTTGGGGTGGAAAATCCCGTTTTACTGTAGGACTCAATGCAACGGACTCATAACATTGTGCTGATTGATGGATTGAATAGTACGGGGGTCGTGGAGGTGTTTGAAGTAAAAATATTACATTAAAATCATTGTTTATTACACAAAAAAAAGTTGTGAAAAAGTTGTAACTTTGACGCCCAATGTCTCCGTAACTAGTACGTTTCCAGGTATGGTGTAGAACAAAAAAATTATGGCACTGACGGGGAGAACAAGTGCCTTTCGGCTTCGTTACACCTTTTATATCTGTGATCCCAGAGGATTACAATAGCAATGATCATAAACAAAGTACTATCAAACACAAAATGAAAACTTCAAAAGATAAACAAAAAACCTCTTTTCTTCGTTCATTCACGACAAAAAGCCCATTTCTTCCTTCATTCACAAAGCGCCCACTTCTTCATTCATAATCAACTAATTAGCTAAGCTCTTTTTAACCACTCTTAAATCTCAGTTCATTATAAATTCTTACGCCTTACCGTTTGGCCACAACTTTCACGATCAAGCGGCACGGGTCTTGCGACAGTGAAGATGAAGAAAATAATTGAAAGAAATTAGTAAGAGCATACCTCAAGGCACCGTGATTTAGCGTTGGTAGTGGTACTCATCTGAAGGTAAGTGAGGAGCGCGCTTGTCGCTTGACACACGTCGCCTTGAAAGCCGAATCACCTGATATCGTGGACGGGGTATAAAAAGGCCCGGACTCCAACAAAACGGAGACGTGTGGTGCGGAGAGGAGATGTGCAAGATTTGTCCATCTCAACCATTGTGATTGGTCGGTTTCTGCACGTCTCCTGGTGGAGTACGGGCCTTAAACTGCCCCCTCATTATAATTTCATGTGAAATGGCGCTTAGCACGCCAAACAAATGAATGTTAAACGCCTAGTAATTAAAAGTAAACGGAAGGAGGTAATTTGCAAGTTCAAGTCAACGACACGCTAACCGAGAAACGTATTACAAACCACGTGCCGTTTAGCGTTTAGTTATTTGTTACTATAGCTTAATATTTTGGAAGTGTACTTAAAATAATTTATTAGAGAATGGCAATACAGGCGCACGAGTCGATCTTCAGAGTTAAGCAACGTTTGCCGAGGTTGGTCCGTGGATGGGTTACCATCCATTACACGGTAATTATTACCGTCCGGTAAGACTAAGAGGACTTAACATAGACAGAAAAAGGTTAAGGCGGGTGTGTACTTGGCAAGTTAATGATCACATTCTGTTGGGTAGTTCTGGGAAAACGCCGCTAGATAGCGCCACTAGGCAGAACAGGATTTCAAAACAAGTTGTTTTGAAGAAAATCGTTTGATGTTTTATGCTTACAAATAAAACCTTTCCGAAGAATTTAAGCGGCTTTAAACTTACTTATAATATAAAAAAGTTCAATTATTTCCGGCTTAGACGGAATCAGAAATTCCTCTACTGTGTTTAGTAAACCTTTGTTTGCTTTAGTTGGATACGGACGAGCTAGCTAATATTAATTAATTAAATGAATAATTGAATGATACATTTATTTGCAAGAATATAGGTAGTTAACATAAGTTCTTAAAATCTATTGATTTCACTATATTCGGCATTTCGGCCTTGCAAATATTGAAATTTGACATCTTGGCATAATAATACCATGCAGTAGATACACATTATTTTATTAATTAGCATAAATTGAAAGCGAGTAATAACATAGTAACCTCATCATAGTTATTTGGTACGTGTATAGCATGTGAACTGTTTTATAGTTTTCTTTTTTTTCGTCTTTCTCGCACAGACTATGATTGTATTTGCTCTTTTGTTTCAAGCCAGCACTTCGCTCCTGCGGTCTCATTAGCGAACGTTCAACCATTTCACTTGTCAAATGGCAATGAGTTTCTGTTTTTAAAGTTCTAAAGATCTATTTTTAAACTGTATGATTAATAATGTCATCAGTTGTCTTTTAAAGGGTGGTAAATTATAGAAATTGCGAAATAAAGTTTTCTAATTGGCAACCTTCCTCTTTTGTTTAAAACCGCATTTTGGCATGACTAGTTTTATGAAGATTTACAAATACAAAAACTTTTACAAAAAGGTTTCACATTAGCCCCAAACTAGGCAAATCCCAAGGTACAGACCTTGGGAACCAATACAGATCAAAGGTTTACAATTGTAAAAAAAAAAAAAAACATATTCGATGGCGAAAACATAAATTAAAATAATTCTTCATTTGACTTGACGGTTACCTTATTTAGGTCCCTACTTATAGATCATAGTTCCCTTACGAAAACTTTAACCGTACTTTGCCATACTGCAAATGAGGACGGCAAAATTGTGACGCATCAATAAACGAGATCAATGTGACAAAGTTCAAAGTTATCAAAGTTTTTGTTAAGTCTAGTATCCTAGTTTGTCTAATGCCTCTTTGGCTGTCAGTCCTTCTATCGTGTAAACATAACATCACGCCTGGAATCCCCGAAAGGATAGGCAGAAGTTTACCTAATAGGTAGTACACCCACATTTCTTCAGTTTAAGTCCCATGTAGCAGGGGGCGAGTCTGTTGCCATCAACTGAGCACAAATCCAGACCCCTTGGCTGATACTGAGAAATTCCTGATGGGAAAACCGGATAACACTTTGCCCGACCCGGGTATCGAACCCAGGACCTTATGCTCAGCAGTCGCGTTTGCGACCACTCGACCAGCGAGGCAGTCAGGCATACTTATTTATCTTACTAACGACATTTCGTACTCACTTCTTACCTATTTATAACTCCCCCCGTCCCTCCACTACCCGTATGGCACGTTCCCCAATATAGACCGAACCATATGGTCTTAAAGTCTCACATGTTGTTCTACTGGCCCCTCGCCAGAGACGGCTATTAAGAGCACAGTGCATCACTAGCTGCCAAGCCAATACACAAGAACATGATACTTGGAGTTTATATTGTTCTGTTACGAGTAATTTATGAGGGGACGTAAGCTGTTGCGCTGGAAGGGGGAGGTTTGAGAGGCAGATTGCAATATTACACTGAGTTCATTCTAAGGGGGTTTGTGCACTAAAAGGAATTTTACTGTCCGGCAGTCCGATGTGGCATGAAAATAACGGATGATTGGCTTGTGCACTTGTCCGTCTTTACTCGGTAACTCTCTTTGAAACTACACGCCACGCACGTGTAATTACGCTAGAAACGAGTTAATAAAACACGAACAGTTAATTTATCATTAAAGGAGATGTTTGATTTTGGTCCACCACTATGTACACTATATAGATAAATAGGAAAAAAATAGGGGAATTTCATAAAAATACTAAAAAAATAATTTGAAGAAAGGTACAGTGGTACAACAATGATCATTTGAAAAGTTTTTTAATAAAATAACCCTATTTTTAGGGCAACCATGTCAGTTGTGTTTAACATTAAGTTTGAGGACTTGCGACAGTTTTAAGAAGAGACGTTTTTGAGACTTTCCTTGCTTTGACTTTGGACCTGTAGTCTTATTTTATCGAAACCGAAACTCAAGATTTTCGAAATTCGTATTGTTTTTTTTATCGCAGGTATTACGATACACGTCAATCAAATATCATTGTCAAAATGTCATTTTTCGCTTGCTGCTGATCTGATCCACCATGTTTAACTTTATGTTTTGTTGCTCTCCTTGGCCAAGTTAATTTGAATGTACTTTGAAACGAAGTGAAAGTAAAGAAAATTAACAATAAAAAACGGTTACTGTAATACATAGCGATATTTATATATAGTGTACATAGTGCTGGCCCAGGCTCCATACATTTCTGGAACATCTCCTTTCATTCGAAAACATCCATCCATTTCTTATTAAACTTCAACTATATCCGACGACCCTGGTTACTTATCTCCTTTGGTGACTGTACCTGACGAGTCATTTTTCATAAACCACTAGAAATTGAGGCAGTCCGAAATATTTTTTTTAACTACTACCGGCTAACTAAAAAAACAGCCTGGAATGTGGAAAAGAAAAATTTCGGACGGGAAAATTACGTATAGTGCACAAACTAGTATATACACTTATGGTGTGCCATATCGGACCGTAAAAAATCGGACTGCCGGACAGTAAAATCCCTTGTAGTGCACAAACGCTCTAATGATTTCATTGTCAAGATTACTAGAAAGTAGCGAGTTAATCGACAATATAACTTCACGCATGTAATCACAGAAGGATAATGCAGAGGTTTTACCTTTTTGGATTGTCTAAATCTACACTAATATTATAAAGAGGAAAGATTTCTTTCTTTGTATCGAATCAACTCGAAAACTACTGGACCGATTTCAAAAGTTCTTTCACCAATAGAATGCTACATAATCCCTGAATAACATAGGCTATATTTATTACTGGACAAAAATGGGAGGGGGGAAATTAGGGGAAAATGAATATCCACCCGTGCGAACCCGGGACGGCACGGCGGCGGCGGGCCGCTAGTATTATACAATACTCGGGCGGGTTGGTTTCCGCAATATAATAATGGATATTATACCCACATTTCACTAGTTATGTTTTTAAGCCCCTTGTAATAGTGGGCGAGTCTATTGCCATCAACCGAGCACAAATCCAGACTTCGTGGCTGCTACTGAGAAATTCCATAAGAAAAAAAACGTAATAATTTTTGCCCGACCTGGGAATCCTTGTAATGAATTAATGATCTATATTATGTTCCACTAAGCAGCGAGTTAATCGATTATTTCTACCTATTTAAGAACTTAGTTATGATTTTTTTAAATAAAATACCTAGATACGGTTATAGTCTGTCCTTCATGGTATGTCAATCTCCGTACCTTCACACATTGGTCATCCTTATGACCTAGACACTCGGAACCAAGACTCTATTTCGCGAAGACAAGAGTATTTGCAGATGTAATTATAAATTCGCTGTAATGCATCATTGTATGTATTACAACTACAGTTTTCTTTCTTTATTTTCTTAAAAAAAATTACCGTCATCGAAACAAAGGCGTAGAATCACATTTTTTATAAAACTTATCTAACTAGTTTACACCGCTTTCAAACGCTGATGTTTTGTTCCCTGCTTTCAAACATTGTTCCCTTAATAGTTGCCATTGTTATCTGTTTCAAAGAATGTTGAAGTGCAGCCTGCATGTGGCTTGCAGAGTGCCGACGCAATTAAAGTTGTGCCCACAGAGTTGTGCCTTGTTCGGGAGACGCGAGTCTGTTTTCAGTCGAAAAGTTTGCCGTTTTTAAAGGCTGCTTGTGAATAAATAAACGGGAATAAGAGAAAAAATCAAGTTTAGTTTCGAACTTCGATTTATCTTAAATGAATGTGAATTTTTCACTTACTTATTTTGAAACAAAATTAATCCTTATCCTAACTATCTTTGCTTCCATACTATATAACTAACAACCCGCTCCGGCTTCGGACGGGTGCAATGTTATATGTGGTATGTGCTTCCTCTTGAATCACTCTATCTATTTAAAAAAAAAGGTAGTTTTAAAGATCTAAACATACTTAAGGACAGACAGCGGGAAGTGACTTTTTTTATATTATGTAGTGATATTATAAATGCGAAAGTAAGTTTGTTTGTTTGTTACCTTTTCACGCCTAAACGACTGAACCGATCCTCCTGAAATGCACATTCGTTGTCAGGTGTACAGAAACGGACATAGGGTACCTTTTATTCCGAAAAAAAGTACTATTCCCGAGGAAAACAACAATAACGTTCACCGAACACTTAACGTAACGTTAAATAAAAAACACGTGGCGCCATCTATTATCTTAAGATAATAGATGGCGCCACGTGTTTTTTGCATCATGATTGAATTACAACCCGAATTGATTGTCAAATTCTAAATTAACGCGAGCGAAGCCGCGGGTAAAAGCTAGTATAAAATAAAGCAAAATTGTTAGTACTCATTTTACTTTTTAGTAAACTTTTTTGGATTTTCTTTAGATTTTCCCCCACGTTTTTCAGTTTTTTTGGAAATACAAATAGGCTTCACAATTTTTTTATTGTCTATGCACCTCTGGGAGTGAATGTTGATGAATGATATTTGAATACAAACTCAACAAGTAAACATCTACATTCAAATAAGAAATATCTACTGACTTTAAACTGTCCCACCCCTAAAATCGAACGTCTCGTCACAACATCGCCAAACAATAACAGAGTTTGAACAAAAGACGATCGGATCCCTGCCCCATCAACTATTGATCGCTGTCGCCCCCAAATTGATTGATTGACTCAACTGTTGATTACCCCTGCACCTGCCAAAAAACACTTGGCCTTTAAAACCAAGAGATTTTTCATTAGACAGAGGTCAATACATTCTGGTTGACGCTATTGTATGGAAAAGAATGGGGAGGATGTCAAAATGTCTTTTTAATGGAATGGTTTTGGTGTTGTGAATTTATAATGTTGTTTAAAGTGAAGGCTGCGGTGATTTTCTTTTAAATTGTGTGGTGTCATTGTTGTGTGTGTTGATGGTGTCTTTGAACTTTATTGAAATGCTTATTATGGGAGGAGGCTTTGACAAGTGCAAGCTATAGCATTAGTTATAGCAGAGGAAGACAAAAAAAAAACGATGGATGATATGGCAAGAAAGGAGGTGTCTGATGAGATGACGAGTAATAGAGAAGTATGGAAGAAGAAGACATGCTGCGCCAACCCCAAATAAATTGGGAAAAGCGCAAGAGAATTATGAGGTACCTATATTATAAAAGGATTATGTTAAAACAATATATACAGTCGTTCGATAATCAAATTACCGGTACCTACTCCCCATTAGTCAACATTCCAATTTTAAATGTTGGTTTTTGTCATCGAGAATGATAAAAAATTCAAAAGACAAACATCGAACGTCAATTAAATAACAAACACTCGTTATTAAAAAGTTATTCTCTTCCATCAATATTCTCTAGAATTACAGGGTAAAAATGTATGAAAACCCAATATTTTCCTGACATACATACATAAAATCAACTAGCTTCATATTCATAAATCATCACGAGACCGGTAGGCCATACCTTGCCTAACAAACAATACGCTGTTCGATTACTTTCCATGAAATTCGTGGCATGTAACGATATTCGTATTCATACCACCCATGTGTCGTTCTGGCAAGGTTCAAAATCCCTCTGTAGTGTTGTTTGTGGGTTGTAAATGCAAGTTTGTGAATCGAGCGTATACTGCTGTTAACACCAGCGACCCTGATTGATGATTCATGATTGTTTACGAAGTCAGTTAATGGTGGAGAGAGTGTGTTCTGCTTTTCGCTGTAGCAAGTCTGTTTGTTGACATTTCTGTGATTGGGTAAGGATTCATTGATTAGAAGCGGGGGAGGGGGAGAATAAGATACGATAAACAAATAAATTAGGTTTGTTACTTTTATTATTGACTAGCGACCCGCCCCCAGCTTCGCACGGGTACAATGTTATACATATAAACCTTATCAAAATCCGTTGCGTAGTTTTAAAGATCTAAGCATACATAGGGACAGACAGAGGGAAGCGACTTTGTTTTATTCTATGAAGTGATGATATTCGATAACAACATCACGCATGTATTTCTCCGAAGGGTAAAGCGGAATCATCTTCTGCCTAGCCTTTTCTGAACTATGTTGTGGTCGGCTTCCAGTCTAACCGGCTGCAGTTGAATACCAGTATTTTACATGGAGCGACGGCCTATCTGATCTTCACAACCCAGTTGGTACTGGTTACTACTATACCTCTTGGTAATACTAGTTGTCAGACTTTCGGGACACTGACTACCTGTAACGACTGTCAAAGATCTACAAATGACAGCCGGGACCAACGGCTTAACGTGCTTTCCGAGGCACGGAGAAAAATCGGTATGTAATGGGTGGTCACCCATCCTCGGACCAAGCTCTGCTCTTTACCCTTCTTCTACCAAAGCAGAAGCATACCTAATAATATACCCACATTCGACCAGTAACTCCCATGTAATAAGGAGCGAACTTGTTGCGATCTTACGAATGTGACAGTCGATTTTGACAGTTACACTTTAATTTTAGTAACGCAGATGACATTTGTACAATCGGATCTAGGATGAAAAATTGTGTAGCGTGTTCATACTCTCTGAGTTTTTGCGTGACATCAACCATTAGCTGTCATATAAGGCCTTTTAGCTCACATATTATTAGTGAACTCAAACACTAAACCTCCAATTTTTACTATTTACCCATGCCACAGTTAAATCTATACAGCGTGTAACAGAAAGGGTATAATCATATGGAATACTGTGGTACGGACCGTAAAAAAACGAAAATAATCGTAAAAAATCGAAAATAAAAAATAATCAGCTGTCCCATACATTTGGGTCGAGTAGGTATTGCAATTTTGTATAGGACAGCTGATTATTTTTTTACGATTTCGATGGTGGTCCCATACAGAAAGTTGTTCAGTTTGATGGTCCGTACCACAGTATTCCATATGATTATACCCTTTCTGTAACACGCTGTATAGGCAAGGCTCTATACTCGTAGTTCCTTTGTAGGTAATTAATGCTGCAATGCAACGAACAATCATCTTTTGTTCAGCAATGTTGCTCTCCTAGTGAATACCTGCATTAAGTGATTGAGATCCGTAATGGATGCTGCTATCACTGGCTTATAAATAGTAGGTACAGACAGCGTCAGTGAGTGCTAGCCCCTCAAGCTTTAAAATGTTAAAGCTTGAGGGGCTAGCACTTACTGACGCGTGTGTACCTATATATGTATTAAAGTTCCTTAACGTAATTTTATACCAGCTACAACAGTAACCTTGTTTTTGTAAAAATAAAGTTTAATTTTGACAGAGTTTTAGCTTAAGGGTAGTTTAATAAGCGAAAAATAACCTTATTTTTATGAGAATATAGACTACTTTGATGTTAAAAGTGAATTAAAGTCGGACTATGACTGTTTTGTTTATTTTAAGACTTAATTTCAAGGACTTCTCTTCATACAGAGAAGACAAGGGCATTGATCACCAGGGCGCTTAGTTATTCTAAACCATCTAAGAGGGACAGCTTTTAATTTAAGTACTACTTTTGTTTCTTTTGTCTATTGTAAATGGTGTCTAAGATAGCTTAAGAAGATCTTCATAAAATTTCTGTATGGTCATGTAGATACTGCTAGATTTTCACCAAAACCACAGGCTAGGACTAGGCGATTTTGCAGCCAGTGAAGCGAAAATGTAACTTGCGACGACTAACTTTATACCTAGGAACAGAGTGATTGGGCTGATGTGTGATGAAATTTCAATTCCAGGTCTTTTGTGGATTAAATCAATCTTTACGCAAATTATTATTAAAGAAACTTTGTGTTTTTTTTTTTAACCACTAGCTGACCTCATAATTTAATATTGTTGTCACTACATCCCACGAGAAAATAGCCGAAAGGTTTGAATTTTTAAAACACCTTAGAATGTTCGTCGTTCGACTGTCTTGAAAGTTCGTCTGTTTTCATTTTAAGCTTTGCTAATTATTCCCATAAAATTCTAAGTATATAAATTATATGCATTACTCTCGAAACTTATCATAATAGTTGAAAATTTTCGTGTTTGTACATATTATGATACTATCAATAGTATACAGGGTGTAACAAGACCCTTCACGAAGCCGTCAACCAGGCATTATGTACATCAAACTAAGTAACTTTACGCAAAAATTATTGCTGGGTAACGAATTTTAATTTTGGGGTGAAAAATCACGTTTTACGGTAGGACTTAATGTAACGCACTCAAAAGATTGTGCTGATGGATGAATTGAATAGTAAGAGGGTCGTGGAGTGAAAAAAATCTTGTGAAAAAGTTGGAACTTTGACCCAAAATATCTCCATAACTAAAAGGTTCCCAGGTATAGTCTAGAACAAAAAAATGTTCGTAATGATGGGGAGAATAAGTTCCTTTCGGCTTCATTAAGGGTCTTGTTACACCCTTTATAGGTAGGTAGTACGTACAATGATACACATTAACATTACCTAATGTATTGTTTGCATCGGTAATCAATTGCCAATCATCGCAATGAATACCTGCCCCTCAGTGTGTCCACAGCCTGTCAGTAGTTCATGCCCGACGCGCTAGATGGCGCTAGCTGCCTCTATTGTTCAGGTGATACCTAGTTAGATTTGTTATCGCTGAAAAGCATCATGAAAATTTTCTTTTGCTGCATTCTGATGTTATACCGTTACTATAAGTTTTTACATTCATAAACATTTACGAAAGTTTTTAATAAGGTATTTTTTTACGTCTCTCGTCGTCTGATTTAATAAGTGCCTATGTAGTCTACAACTATTGTCATAAGGTTTTATAAAACTACCAGTCCATTTCTGCTTCTTTTTAACGACTTGACAAAACGTCTAGTTTCCTTTTTTAATAGAATAGAATAGAATATTTTTTTGTCTTATAATAGGGTTGTGAACTTACATGTTTCGCCATAGAATGGCATACAAATATTACCTAAATATTACAAACGCCGATTCATCAAAACAATGGTGAAATCCGTTGCCTATTTAGAAAAACTACGCTGTAACGAAAGCGGCTATTATTTATAAAACTTAGGTTAAAGAAATAGATTATGAAATAACTTGTCCTTGTCTTCTATTTATTTAGACACATATCATTCAAAATCCTGCCTGACTGATATATCAACACACATCCCAAACTGCTGGTCCTAGAGACATAAAATTTGGAGGGTATATTCTTTTGTGAAGAGTAGGTATCCACTAAGAAAGGGTTTTTAGAAATTCCACCCCTAGGAGGGTGAAATGGGGGGTTGAATTATCTGTGAAACTTTTTATTCTCGGGGTGGATTGGCTTGAAAATTTGTGCACATACTCTTCAATTAAAATTATGAGATACGTGTATCACAGTTTTTCCAAAATCATCTCCCACTATAAGTTTCAAAGTCATGGCTGACTGATAATATGTCAACGCACATTGTTTTACCGAGAACTTCGTCCTTATTGCTTTGTTTGGGATATTTTCAGTAGAATGATTAAGAGCGCTTAGCACGTTTGTTTCTGAAAAAAAAAGTCATATGTTTCATGTAGGTTGGCGGGAGCGCGCGTGGACTGCCAGCTCAGCATCACCAATTTTTTGGGTGGATCGATTAGTCGTAATTAAAATTCGGTTTCCATTTCACACACTTTATAGGAGATGTCACTGTCACAATTATTGTAGTTGATTACTGTTTGTTTAATAAATATTTTTATGATTCGTGACCGCTGCGTACAAGGAACAGTAGCAAAGAGAAAGAGAAAATATATATAAAAAACAATGTTGCCATTTTAGCTAACACAGTGGTATTTTGATGTTGCAAATTAATTTTTATACTAAAAAATATTTTATTTTGTTTCCAACTTAAGCAAAGCTAGTTAAATTATATAGATGCAACCAATTGAAACCAAAACATATCAATCAATGGCTGATATTTCTTGGCAGCGCCAACCTACCTCATAAATAATTCAGCCAAGCCAGGTCGGTTCACATAACCCTAACGTATTAAATATTTACTGGGTAATTACCACCTGTTGTACCAGTATAGCCGACTATGTCCGGTGACCGTCCGGGAATAAAACCGGTGTTGATCAGGTTGACGGTTTTGAGGGCTGAAGTGCATTGTGTGAGAGGACGTGGTATTGACGTTTCGGTGATTAAAATGCGGGTTTAATTTTGAACGTTCGGCACGTCTGTTTTCACTGTAGGTGTCCTATAGGTAGATAGATAGAATCCAAGGTGTAAACGGACCCTTCAGGATGCTGTCAACCAAGCATTATGCACATCAAACAAGTACCTAATCCTAAATTATTGCTGGGCAACGTCTTTTTCTTTTTAGAGTGAAAAATCACGTTTTACGGTAAAAATCACGCAGTAATTACGTATTACAATCCCGCATTATTTAATTTATGCATTTAAAACATTGTTGGAAAGACATTGCTGGGAATCGACTTTTTGGGGTAATAAATCACGTTTTACGGTAGGACTAAATAGTACTAGTGCTAAAAGTAACGCCCTCAAAACATTATGTTGATGGATGCATTGAATAGTAAACGGGTCATGGGGGTATATAAAGTAAAGTTGTTGCCTTTTAAATTAGGATATTTAAAAAAAAAAACTGGTGAAAAAGTTTATGAGGCAGACGATGATACATTATTTTACACCAATATTGTTTCAGAGGTGCCTAAAAGACTATCATTTTGACAAGTTTGTTAAGGTTAGTTTAAGAGTAGGTATTTCTATGAACCGGGTGCATAACAATGGGGGCTATCGCGTGTGAATTCGCCGCTAGAGGCGCTAGTGTAGCGCGAGGGCATCGAAACGTCAGATGTCATAGTTCACGCGTTGCGTGCTTTTTTATCACGTATTTTTACGTTTTATTTTGGTCTAACCGATTCGATCTATGTCGATTTATTATCTTTACTAGCATTATAAACACATAAATTTTAACTTTTTTTTGTTATAAGTTAAATTAGTCAGATATCAATGAATCCCGAGAACGTTCCTAAGACCCTCCACCCTCTATCTCCTGTTTGAAAACTACTTTTCAATCTATAAAAATAAACTTCTGTTTAAATACCTATTTTTCTACTAAACGTACCGTAAATTATGATTTACGGTACATAATGAGAATAAGATTGATAAAAAAATATAGGTTTTTACATGACTAGTTTTCAATTCCGACTAAAGCGAAGTAATGAAAGAGTAAGCAATATTATCCTGTCACCTGTCACTCAACACGCTTGGTTCTCGGTACTTACTTCATCAATAATAAATGGTCTTATAAACATGTAGGTATAGTTAGAATAAAACGTAAGTGATGAATATGATGATACAAAATGAGAGTTAACATGATTCTTATTATTCGGAATACAAAGTTTTCCAAAAACTAAGTTGCTATGCTGCAATTAAAAAGAAAAACACTACAAACAAACAGAAAAGAATGACACTGTTGAAACCAACTCAAAGAAGTTGGTATTCTCTTTTTCTTCTCCCTTTTTAGGATCTGTTTTATGCATTAACTTTTTTTTTGTTGCGCAATAATATCTTTCAAATAAAAATCAAGTTAAAAAAATTACCCCTTTTTAAAAGTCACTTGAGATTTTGTTGCTGACTGTACCTGTAACGGTCCACGCACTCACCCACAGATGGCGGTAGCAGTAACATTCTCAGGACATTATAATATTTATTATTTAACTACGTAGTTCACGTACTTACTGATTTCCTTCACAGTTTGTAGCTGAAAAAACAAAATTTAAAAAACATACTATAAACCGTTTACGACCGCATAAACACGGTAAAAGTTTGGATAGTGACTCCAAAGGAATTTCATTGGGTCGTGTTTCCATACAAAAAACCCTGTCAGACATATTTGTCATACTTTTAACGAGTTTGACAAAAGAGAGATTAAGGCAGGTACAGAGACAATTACAAAAATATTTTGTTTTACAAACAAGACGGTAGTAAAGCTATATTTATTCATAGACGTCCCAAAAGTAGGCCGCTTATGTAAAACATAGAAGTGAAGTGACACCGTATTCAATTATTAAATTTATATGGAAGGTATTTAAGCCAGTAGACATAGATTGTCTGATACGATCAGACCAACTAACTAATGCCCACTTTAAACTTTGCATTTACTCAAACAAAGTAATAGAAAAAGTTCCGACAGATCTTTTTAAAAAATTTGAAAATGTTGGAAACATTTTCTCTCTCGCAAAAAAGTTGAGTTTAAGTTGATTTTATTCAATTTAATAAAAATGTACCTCTATCAATGTAATCATATTGCATTTTACTACGGCTGGCTGTGAATGGGCGTTGATTTTTTAACGTCCTCCCTCCCCGTACCGCGGCAGGTCTACACCCCCCGTCTGCCTGGTACGGTGAAGACTGAGATGCAGAAGGCCCATGCTACCAATACTATATAATCAACTAAAACTCGTTTATCAAATTAGTACGAGTAACTACAGTTTAATAAAATAAAACAGTCTTACCAACGGGTATCGCATTACCGCAAAATTAACTGGGTTGTGGAGATCAGATAGGCAGTCGCTTGTAAAATACTGGTAATCAAATGTACCCGGTTAGACTGAAAGCCGACTTCAACATAGTTGGGAAAAGGCTAGGCAGATGATCTTTAGTCTAATAAAATAAAAATTAAACGTTTCAATGTCCTTACTATGCTTTCCAAATCTTTGTTTGAGTATAGAATAAAAATGAAAAAAAAAAAATTGTTACTTCTTACTCTTTCATTTCTTTTATATTTTTTCATTTGAGTAGTTACATAAATCGTTAGTTGCATTTATTTTGTGTATGCTTTGCTGGTACTGTAACAATAAACTTAGCATAATACAGTTCCTGTTGGGAAAAAGACGCCACAAGAGCTGCGCCTCAACACTCGGTGCTCCACCTTATACATCCCGGACTGCTTCAACCACCTTTGTGAGGTCGTTGGTCCAGTTCGTTAAATTATCCTTCTGTCAGCTTCTTTCTCAAAGTCGTGTCTACTGAGCTGGAAGATTTGTCCCTCACACAGAAAGAATGGATGGTGAGGGAGAGGAAGGCCAAAGAAAAAATGCATAGATTGTGTGAGGAATGATATGAAAGAGAAAGGAGTAAATGATGCCGTGACGTCTGACAGAGGAGAATGGAAGAAGAAAATGTGTTGCTCCGACCCCGAATAGAATACGATAAGGGCAGGAGGGCAGCGGTGGCTCAAAGTACTGTAATACATTTTGTGTAATTTATTTCATCACCATTGCTCTCAAAACGATAAAGGAAAACATCGTGAGGAAACCGGCATGTTCTAGAACCATAAATTAGAAGACATGTGACATCTACCAACCCGCAGTGAGCCCGCGTGGTGGATTATTGCCCATTCCCTCTTTAGAGAGGAGGCCGTGTGTCCCAGCAGTGGGAACATTATAGGCTGATAATGCTAAGGGCAGGAAGATGTTGAAAGTAGACTTTCTGCAACAATACCTCTTCAGTGACGTCACCACGACCACCCCACCCGCGTCCGATACACCGATGCATTTAAAATGCAATCGAGTTACCAAGCTCGGACTCGATTTGCACGGAACCGGTGCCCGTCGGAATATCATTCCGTTGAACAGAATATCATTTTGTCCCCTAACAGCACAGTGATACATGTGGAAAAAAATAATCGTTTGCACTGTTTGCAGTGCGGAGACTGGGAGAATAAACGAATTGATCACGTGTATCGGATCTTGGTATAATCCTCTTTGGTAAATTAGATTGCATAGTCTCGCTTTGCTTCCTGTCCCTTATTGAATCTTGTTTCTGGTTTGTGAATTGCAAAAAGTTAATGGAGCGCAGTGAAATCTTTTTTGTTTTTTTGTGTCTGAATTATACAGGTGTTTGTTATGTAGGTATTGGTTATTTACATACGATGCGTCTTTAGGGCAACACAAATTGACATTTTACCAGCGACAACGATAATGGAGAAGTCAAGAATTGGATTAAAACTTGGAAATTTATGTCAATGTTGATGGAGGTCATTGCAGAAATCTGAAACATGCCATGGCCAAATCAAATCAATCAAATCAAAAATGTTTATTTGCAAGAAAATACATATAAATTACAAGGGAAGATCTTATGTCCTAAAAGTCATTGCATTCTGCCTGCAAGCAAGCGTGTAAATTGTTTACTTACATCTATTTATGTCATTATTATCATGCAATTAAAATTATTACAATTATTATAAAATCAATTATTCATTTTCATTCATCATTAACATTCTTTTTTAAATTCTGTGTATTCCTTAACGCTATAGAAACAACTATTTTGTAAACGATATGTAATTTTTTTTTTTTAATAAATTACCCTGCAATAATTTCAAATAATTTGGAATCTATACTAATATTATAAAGCTGAAGAGTTTGTTTGACGCCGTTATTATAAATCAAGCCAGGATATCTTGTTTCAAAAAAAAACCCAAGATTAACCGTCGGGGGCTGCCATTAAATGAACTAGTTTTGCAATGTTCAGCCCCCGACGACTATTCTTGGGTTTCTTTTTTTTTAAGTCGGTTGTTTTTAAATTATTTTATTTTTTTTCAATTACTTTTTAAGCGTCGTGGGTTTTTTCAAAAATTTTAATTTTGCTTTTTATTTTAAACTTTTTAGAGAGCATTCAGAGCATAGATATTATGTTATTTTGCTCCACATAAATCTCTTTAATATGTAGTAACTAATATAAAATATACTACTGCAGCGCCCTCTAGTGAGTTACTACCGTAACATCTATTTAAGAACCCTCCCACAAACTGCATCAAAACCGGACTAGTAGTTTTGGTTTTGCACAAACAAATGTTTACTGCAGCGCCCCCTGGTGAGTTGTCACCGTAACACCTATCTAAGAACATGCACCAACCAAACCCGAACCCATAACTGGAAACTGCATCAAAATCGGACTAGTAGTTTTGAAGAGAAATGGCAACATTGATTTGCACAAAAAATGATTGCTGCAGCGCTCCCTGGTGAGTTGTCACCGTAACACCTATCTAAGAACATGTACCAATCAAACCCGGACCCATAACTGAAAACTGCATCAAAATCGCACTAGTAGTTTTGGAGAAAAATTACAACATGTATTTGCACAAACAAACATCCTCTCACCCCAAACGCATATACCGTCTCCGGTACGTCGTGGGTAAAAAAAATATAGATTTTATGTACAGGCACTTTTTAATTGCAGCAGCCATATCCACTTTGACTAATTATAGGCCAAGCAAGCGGTGATCTAATATCACGGAAAAAGCCCAAAAAAAATAACAGGAGGAACGAATCCTTCCCGGAAAAAATAAATGTAAAGTTAAACATGTAAAAAAAAATACGCAAAATAAATTGAATATATGTAAATTCTTACACAAAATTAAAAAAAAAATAAGGTAGAAATAATAACAAGACAAGAATAGTAGAGGCATTGAGTCTAGGGGCAAGTTTTTATTAAGTAGTTTATTGCCATTAGTCACCCATTCTATAAATTGGCTACCAGACTACTACAATCTTACAAATAAATTAATGGAAACGGTTTTTGCATTTTCTGTTCCTTCAGCTAGTTTCCGAAGCTTTTGAAGCTTTTAAAAGGTTCTGAAAGTGCCGAGTTGGTCGAAACTACTTCAACTCTACAACTTTCAAATAAGAATCGCCCAATTAAAATTATCCGAGGCTATTTAAGCTGAAACTAGCCACTAGAATTTTGAAAGGGAATAGAAGATTCTGATAAAAACTAAAAAAGGAAACATGACTGTACTTGAATGAAATAATGTGTCTATTACATACAAATATCTAATTACTTAACATCATTTTATTAGATTTCGAGTCAGCATTTAGCGGCTAACATTTTTTGTAAATCACCTTTACCAGTCAACGTTAAAAAGAGCTATAAAAGAAGACACAATAACTAAAGAGTAGAATAAATCTAACATATTAAGCGTGAAGAAGTGAGAGCAATGGTTCCTGGATGGAAGCCAGAACCAAACAGATGAAAGTAGCCACCGCCTATCAACATGTCCCATGTCCTAAAGCTAACACTTTGTCTTGTTATGTACATTGTGTTTTGTTTCATGTGAGCCTTTTATTTGAACACAGAAATTTTGTCAAATTGTTATCATAAAAGTGTAAGGGTATTAAAACTTTAAAAATCTAAATAGTGTTTTTTTAATTTTTAGAATAAACTATGTTTTTCTTTCTGTACAAACTAAAGAAAAGAAAAAAAAGAGAAGTCACATTTACAACAAATGTGACTTGCACTGGGCTGATTTCATGATTTGAAACTTATGTGACACAATAAAATACTTTCATAAAGATACTCGTATTACTTGCTTTGACATATGTATATTATACTACGACTGTTCTCCCATTACGACTAATTATGAAAGATTCAATCAAAATTAGTAACATTACCTAGTGAAAATCTGGCTAATTCAGCGAGACGTTCCATCTCTCTCTTAACATCCATTATAATCTCATTTATCATAATCACGTCTGCAATGACAATACGTTAATACTTTAAAACGCGTTGCGGGTAGCATGATATAGTTCCCCACCCATCCACCCAGGGGCGGGCTAAAAGACCGCTTGCCCTGATCGCCCGCGGGACCTTCAAATATTTACCACTAATTACTTACACCCCTACTAGTGGTAACTCGCTTCTGTTTTGAAATAATTGAGTTTTATGACTTTTATTATTCAGTAAGCAGTTTCACAGATATAAAAGCATTGATGCATAGGCTCGTCCCCTATATTGCAAGAAACTTAAACACATTTGCTGAAAGGCTAAAGTCACACCTTTGCTTATGTTTAAGGTTAACGATCGATACAGCATGTAACAGAAAAGGTATAATCATATGGAATACTGTGGTACGGACCATCAAACTGAACAACTTTCTCTATGGGACCATCATCGAAATCGTAAAAAAATAATCAGCTATCCTATACAAAATTTCAATACCTACTCGACCCAAATGTATGGGACAGCTGATTATTTTTTTACGATTTCGATGGTGGTCCCATAGAGAAAGTTGTTCAGTTTGATGGTCCGTACCACAGTATTCCATATGATTATAGCCTTTCTGTTACACGCTGTTTAGCATTTCATACAAATTTTCAAGTCATTTTTTTTTCGAAATGGCTGAACCGATTGTATTGAAATTTCATTCGTATATGCAAGATACATAGCTCTAAAAAGTTGCACCGGAACATTTTCGAAAAATAGTGTTACAGCTAAATTTGACCGATTTTAGATTTTCCATAGAAGCAGAAATTTCCACTTTTTTTTTTACATTTCGAAAAGTTTTCTATGCTGCTTACGCGTATGAAGTTTCATTAAAATCGGTTAGGTAATTTCGAAAAAAAACGAATTGATAGTTTTTATGAAATGCCGTAAGTCGTTAACGCTCTTAACCCTTTGGGGAAAGACAAGAGTGACATTATAATATAAAATAACATTAAATAATATAATCCTAATTCTGTCTTCAAGCAGACGTTAGATCTCATAAACATAAACATTAGTGCATTTTGAAAGCCATAAAGCATGGTAAAAAAATCTGAACAAAATATTAACTCATTTTTAGCGTCTCTTTTTCCTATTTTTTTTGTTGTATAACTTTTCTCTGAAATTTATTTAAATATTTTTTAGTGCATTTTTGTCAGGTTTCGAATAGGTTCATCAATAATAATATAACAACAATAAAAATCTAAATAGATTGAATAAATGCAGTTCTTGCAAAATAAATTTACGACAGCAAGGTCACTGTGTAATATTAAAGTGAGTCGAGTTCATATAGTACCTCCCCAGGGATGAACTTGTACCTATACTTTTATAACTTAATTTCATGTTTACCGACTTTTAGTGGGCATAAAATAGCGCTATTTTGCGTCAAAATCGTTTAGTAGACAATTTGAATTTAATAGGATGTAAAATTCGACGCGATGAATATTTGGTGCTCCGTCGCTGTCATTATTAATTAATAAGCTACTTTGTATCCTTCGCGGCTATTACGAGGGTGAATATTTTATTCGAATTTTATGAACTTATTTCGGAAGTTACTTCGTTACTTCCAGAATATTTGACACCAGTTTCGAACCGTTCTAAAAGGTGTGTTTCTACTTTTGGGGTATGTTTCTGCTTTCCCTGTTCTTTGTAACCCTGCTTATCTGGTTTTCTATATTTGGATGTAAATAAGTTCAAAAGCGATTTAAAACAAATTACTCCCGACCCCAGTTTTTGAAAACCTTCGCATTAAAAAGCTTTTGGAAACCCATCCGAGGTTGTCCTCTAGTTAAATTACATTTTAAATTACGGCTCTGATGTTGTGTTTAATGCTTTACATTTTTATCAAGTGGAATGTAATTTCAGTGGAGGGGGCAAACAAATTACTTTTGGGACCGCCGGCCGCTGCTTATATAGCTTTACAGATTCTTCTCTTCTTGTACATTCTTCACTTGTTACGAAGCAGATATTTTTAATTACACAGTTTTACTTGGCAGAGCTATTTTGCCTGGAGTTGGCATGTTTATGAACAGTAGAGTATGAGTAATGAACAGCTGAAATAATTTTAATATTGTCAACACATACTTTGGTTGCCTAAGACTAGGATTTGGCTCTAGCCAGCTGAAACTATAGCAGCTAGATGAGAAAGGACACTATCTAAGTCTTCAATGTATGGTGTTTTATATGGCATCTAATGCCCGTTTTCACTAACACGACAGAAGACATAGTTACTAACACTAGGCACTATTAGTGTTCGTTGGATTTTCTTCTCTCAGTCTCGGACGGTGTGTTTGTGTTTCACGATTACATTTAGGGCATAAGAGCTTCATTTTGTGTCAGGGCAACCCGTACGGCCTTAGACAAAGGTTTACCTAGATTTTCTCTTCAACCTAACCTCCAGCGAAGTGCATAATGACCTAAAAAAATACATAAAAAGCGTTAATGCGAAAATGTAATCACAAATTATCATTTAGTATAGAATGTTAATATTATATATCCAAGGTGAATTGTTGTATGTCGTGTCGGAGTAGAGTACAAAGTCGCCATTACGTCACTCGAGTGAAACGCCCAAACTTTTTCAGCGGTGTATTAGTGAAATCATAATAGCCTTGTCGCATTATATTGAACTATAAGTTGGAGTATGTAAAGTTTTAAATGGATTTTTGCCTCACTTAGGCTATAAAAATCCAAAAGCTTTTGGTCGACGATATTATCAAAGTAACGGGAAACACCTGGATCCCTAATCCAGGCAAGCTCAGAATCGCAAAGTATGGCAGAAAGGAAGGGAGGCTATACAGGGTGTAATATGACCCTTCACGAAGCCGTCAGCTAAGCATTCTGTACATCAAACTAAGTAACTTTACGCAAAAACTAATGCTGGGAAACGACTTTTTTTTTTGGGTGAAAAATCACGTTTTACGGTAGGACTTAATGTAACGCATTCAAAACATTGTGCTAATGGATGAATTGAATAGTACGGGGGTCGTGGAGATGTTTAAAGTAAAAATCTTACATTAAAAATATGTATTTATAAAAAAAAACTTGTGAAAAAGTTGGAACTTTGACCCCCATATCTCCGTAACTAGAAGATTCCCAGGTATTGTCTAGAACAAAAAAGTGATCGCAATGACGGGGAGAACAAATGCCTTTCGGATACGCTATGGGTCTTGTTACACCTCTTATATGCCCCAGCAGTGCAGATTCTAGGCTGAATGATGTGATGGATGACACTATTGGTAAAAGGGGGGAGTATTGATCTTACGCCAAGTCCCTGAAAGCTTGATCAAATCTTCGATCAGTAATTAATATGACAACTACCAATCATATAAATTGACATTAGATTTGACACTAGATTGAAGCGATCAGACGATTTGGTTAGGCTTCTGTCCGGAGGTCATCAACAGACACAACATGTTAGGTCTCACCCTAATACTGTTACTACATGAATATAATCTTCACGCCTGAATTTTCGAAGGGGTGAGGAGGAAGTTTACCTTAAAATACGCTCTAGTTTCACCAGTTATACATATTATATTGCCGATGTAATAAGGGTCTAGCCTATTTCATCAACCGGACACAAATCCAGACTACGGGCTGCCCCTACGAAATCCCGGGGGAAACTTTTAATACTTTGCCTGACCTGGGAACTGAACGCAAGCCCTCACGTGCGTTTACGACCACTAGATAAACAACGCAGTCATTAATGTTATCATTGTCTTACTTACGTTATTTTTTTTCATAAATAACACGAGTGCTAAGCATGAGGTCCTTTTTTTTTCGGATTGGAAATCATCAAATAACCCCTCCACCTCTGGGCTGAGCAGGAGGGAGTGTCAGACTTTTACTGACTAAAACCCATCCATGTTCCTTCCTTTGCCCTTTGAGTTCCAGGGCCGCGGTATCTCTTTCGAACAGTCCCGCAACCCCGGCAGGCATCGGTTCATTCGGACCCCTTCCTGTTTGCTGACTCTCTTTGAGGCGCGCGTGGATCACGAACGCGCCGTCGACACGGCCTGTCGTCATGAGACGGATGTGGGTTCGATTCCCGGGTCGGGCAAAGTCTCATTGGGTTTTTCCATCAGGAATTTCTCAGTAGCAGCCACGGAGTCTGGATTTGTGCCCGGTTGATGGCAATGGGTTCCCCCCCTATTACATGGGACTTAAACATAACCGGCGAAATGTGGGTGTACTATTAGGTACACCTCTGCCTAGCCTTATGGGGACTACAGGCGTGATGTTTTGTTATGTATCATAAATAACTTAACTTAGATAAAGAACACAAGATTCGAAAACACATTTTTATAAATTTTCTCATTTTATTTCCACACGCTGTACAACAAATTGAGACACATGTACTCAACAACGTAGTAAACACGATAAATCCTATAAAAACACTCCCCCAAACAAACTCAGTTACAGCAACGTGCTACGTATCATGTTGCGCTACAAACAAGGTCGGCAGCAGCACTTGCAACATCCCAGGGGCCGTAATGTTAACTCGACAGCGGATTGACTTGCGGCTGCACTAACTACTTTACTCCACCTATATAGGTACAATTTCGGTACACAAACGGACATAATGGAATTACTCAGACTATGTAACCATCTGAAAAGGAGATTCCAACTGTTTGGCTAGCGTTATGACTGTTCAGACGCAAGCCAGCAAGGTATCGCGTTGTGGAGCAGACAGTATTGGTTTCTAATGACTTGACTATGGTTTTCAATTTCACTGGCTGGTTTGCTTGGCCATAAAGCCGGAATCAAATTTAACAAATGAGGAGTTAGTTTTGGTTTTTTATTCAAAATACTCTTAAACAAGGGTCAAAATATAGGTACAAATACAAATCATTTATTTGCATAAAACAGGTTCAAAGGCAGTTACAAAAGGTCGAACGGTACACTGTATTATGTACACTGTTAATAACCAAATAATAACCACTTTTTACGGTTTTGATCTTCAATTGTTTTTTTTTTTTTTGTTTAAACCGTATTTAGTAATACAAGGAACTTTTAGCGCATGACTAAAATCGGAACTAAGTGCTCCATTTTGTTTACTTTCTCATAAAAATGTCATTTACATGCTACATAGATATTTTTGTAGCTCGAATGTTGTTGACAGGCAGGCGAATTGTTTTGGAAAAACCAGACAAAGCGTTCATTTTAAGTTAAAAGATCCATGCACACCTATAACCACTTTATCATAAACATTTAAATAACTTTGACAAGGGGCCAATGTTATTTAAGCGCTACTATTTATAATTTTATGAATAGGCCCTGATATAGATAGACAATACCTCTATGTATTTCACCTATTTGCTTAGTATCAACAATAGTTTGCTATTTTACTTAAAACTTATCAGCTTTGTATTATAATACTAACTTTAGGGGTGAATGTTTGTGCAGAGAATTAGTAAAAGCAGGAGAAGACTTAGAAATTGTATTGGGTAGCTTTTTCCCGCGGCTTCGCTCGCGTTATTGTCGGAAATTATTCCGCGGGAACGTTTTAAGAATCCTAAGACACCCATCATCATTATCAGGCTAGCCTTTTCCCAACTATGTTGGGTTCAACTTCCAGTCTAACCAAATGCAGCTGAATACCAGTACTTTACATGGAGCGGCAGCCTATCAGACCTCCACAATCCAGTTAGCACTGGGTAATACGATACCCCTAGGTAAGACTGGCTGTCAGACTTTCAGGCCACTGAAACCTGTAACGACTGTCAAAGATCCACAAATGACAGCCGGGGCGAACGGCTACGTGCTTTCCGAGGCACGGAGGAAACTCGGTATGAAATGGGTGGTCACCTATCCACAGACCAACCTAGGCAAGCGCAGCTTAACCTGAAGATTGATCCGAGTGACTGTTATTATTTAGCCACGAGTTATAGCCTATGAAATTCGAGGATAAAGTAGATTTGCATTAGTGAAAGATTTTTTGGTACCGGATCAGTAGTTCCGAAGATTACCCCCTACATCTAGACTTACATTCCTCTTTATTATATTAGTCTTACAAATAGAAACACACAATGATTTTTTAAAAAGATTTTAATGGCCTCCGGCCAAACAAATTACAATTTAAATAAAAATGGCAAACAAAATGAAATATTTAAAATAACGACAATCGCTAGTAGTTCGGGCAGAGCTTCTGCACTCTGTGATGACCGATGAGAAAATGGACGAGCGCTGCCAGGCACCTTCCTTTTATAGCCCGTCGCGGTGTTGCTATTCTTGATTGAATTTTTCTTCCAATACGGCTTCTCCTGACGGGGCTGCGTGCTCGAAGCCCTCAGCAGGAATTAGAGGATGGTCCAGCAACACCCTCCGCGTCCAACGGCTGTTCGGTGTCATCATCATCAGTATCTGTGAAGATACACACACATTCTAAGAAACATACTTATTTACATCATGTATCAACAGTTGGTCTAGATTCATATAGTGCATAAAAGCGTCAGATTATGTACCAATTAGCCAAACAAGCCAACATGAGCAGTAATAAACGCTACACACTTGCGTTTCAAAACACATAGGTTTTACACAGGTCTGTTCCCACGCAACCGAATACCCCGCACATACTCTCGTGCGCACAGGATTTACATCAGTCTCTAGTAGGTCACCCCAGATACCTAATAAGGGCTGGATTTACACAGGTCTGTTGTCGGTTGCGCCACCGACTCACCCCAGAAACCACCAGTGTCAGGGTCAACCCAATACCAGGCGCACAGGATTTACACGGGTCTCTTCCACTGAACACAACACATAACGTAGCCAAAATTAACAAACATGGGCTTGTTTAGTACATAATCTAGCTCAGGAATAGGGAAAAGACTAGTAGGTATATAAGCTTAGCAAAGCAAACATAACAGCAAACGTACAACAAGTACCTTCAAAAAATGCAGCACAAGTTTCGGGTGTCCATTCACCCTTCCATAACACCATGTATGTAGCAGCTGCCTGACTAGTCTTTCCATAAGCTCCGGCTAACAATTGGACCTCATACCTATCGTTAGGGAGGAGCTTGATAACTTTATAAGGGCCTCTCATACCGCTATCCAGCTTTCCGGTGCTTTGAGAGCTCTTAATCACATAGACTAAATCATTAACTTGAAACTTTTTAGGCGATTTCCTATTTTTATTTACATAAGAATCTTGTTTGTCTTTGTTTTCGCGAATAAGTCCTTCTGCACGTTGCCGTCTTATCTTGCGAATCGCATCACGGTTTGGATTCGAACCTTCACACGTTATATCTTTAATTAGAGAGTTAATTAAAGGTGTAGTGGAATCAGTGCCAATAAGGAGATTTAACGATGAATATTGAGTAGTCCTATGTTTAGTAACGTTCAGAACCAATTGCAGTTTCCATAATATTTTGGACCAATCATTTTCGTTATAATTTACTTCTACTCTTATCATGTTTAAAACTGTACGACAATAACGTTCCACTTGTCCGTTTTCCTGATGCATTTCAGGGGTAATAAAATGCACTTCGATTCCATAATTGGAAATCCACTTAATAAACTCATGGTTATCGAACATACGACTTCTATCGCACACTAGTCTTTTAAAAGTACCAAACAGTGAAATTATTTGGGTCATAACGCGTTTCGACTCGCTACAATCTTGTCTTGGTAAGGCATAAAGTAAACAATATTTAGTATACGCGTCAATTACGATAAGTACATGTTTATGACCATCACTTTCTCTCAGTGGTCCAAGTACATCCGCATGAATTGTATCAAATGGTACCGGAGCCTTTTCCCAAGAAGATATTGGTTGCAAAGGTGCGCGAGGAACTTGTTTATGTGAAATGCACACTACGCAGTGCGCGACATATTTCCTGACAAATTGCCTAAGACCGGGGAACCAAAAGTGTCGCAGGATCAGATCAGTAGTTTTGTCTACACCAATGTGTTCATGCTCGTCATGGAAAACGCGTAGTAAACTTAAGCGAAATGCCTTTGGTACATAACACAAGAATCGCGCTTGCTCACCCGTGACGTCATACTTATAGTACAAGAGGTTATCACGTTTTACATAACGCGTGTTATCTAATTGACCGTTATTTAATTTTTCAAGTAACGTTAATGTCTCCTCGTCACCTGCCTGTGCCACTTGAGCCCAATTTTTTGGTTTTTGAACAACATTAATAATATTGACCGGATTCCTACTCAAATAGTCTACATGCGACATAAGTGCGCCTTTACGGTATTCTAGCGAGAAATCAAAATCCTGCATATACATCCACCATCTTGCAACTCTGGGTTGGAGATCCTTCTTACGTTGTGTCATTTTTAATGCATTACAATCTGTGATTATTTTAAAAGATTTACCAATTAAATATTGCCTAAAATGTTGTAATGATTTTACTACCGCGAGGGTCTCTAGCTCATAGCTGTGGTATTTTGATTCCGCACCAGCGGTCAACTTGCTAAAATAACCTACAACCCGCCTACGGCCGTCTTTGTTTACTTGCATAAGGATTCCGCCGTAACCAATAGAACTGGCATCTGTATGCAGCTCAGTTGTCAATTCAGGATCGAATATAGCTAAAATTGGTTCATTGGTTAAATAAGAAATGATGTCTTGACGTGCATTTTCGTGTTCATTATTCCAATTAAAAATTACGCCTTTTCTAGTTAGGGCGGCGATTTGTGCAGTCTTAATCGCGTAATTAGGAATATATCTTCGGAAGTATCCTGCGAGGCCAAGAAATTGGCGGACCTGTTTGACATTACTCGGTTGCTGTGATTTAACCAATGCATCAATTTTATAATTGCTCGGCCTAACCTGACCATCTTTTATAACCCTACCTAGGTATTCTATTTCGTTAGTGAGAAAAGTACATTTCTTTAGATTTATTGAAAAACCTGCTTCAGTTAGCGTTTTTATAACCGAATCTAATAAAACGAGGTTTTCGTCAATCCCGTCTGTCAGTATTAACACGTCATCGATGTAGACCATGACCTTTCCAGCATCCATGAAGGATTTAAGCGTTTTAGAGATAGTTTTCTGATAGAAAATCGGCGCGTTTGCTAAACCGTAAGGTACCTTGCAATATTCATACTGGGCTTCTGGTGTAACGAATGCAGTCTTATGAATAGACTCTTCAGCAACTCTAAGTTGATGGAAGCCGGAAACCATGTCTAGAGAGCTGAACCAGCGAGCATTACCTAACCTATCTATATAGTCGTTGATTAAAGGGAGTGGATGTCTAGTTTTGACTGTTATTCGATTCAGTGCACGATAGTCCACGACCATTCTATCAGAACCATCCTTCTTTTTTACTAGTAGGATCGGACTAGCGTACTCAGAATCGGACTCGCGAATAATTCCTTTATCGAGTAAATCCTTTACTATAGTGCGAACTTTTAATTTTTCATCATGCGATAATTTGTAGGGTCTGTAGTACACGGGCACATCAGTTGTTAACTTGATATGCATCTCACTATCTTTCACTGTTGTGGTCGCGGTACCACTTAAAAAGAATTCAGAATACTTGGTTAGGATCTCTAGTAACCGTTCCCTATCACTTCCAGATACCGACGTATTAATTTGATCGGACAAAGAAATCGTGTTAACTTGCATAGCATCGTTTACGGTCACTTCACTACGAACTATACGTTGGCAATCACCAGTCCTAACGTAGGTAATACCTTTCCTATTCAGTACGTCTGTACAGATTAGAACGGGTACATTCAAACTATTGCCATCTACAACACAAAAATCTATTTCTATTGTGATATCGCAAAACTCAACGGGTAATGTCACAAATGATTCCGATTTAATTTCCGTACCGCCTAAGCCGCGTAATGACTGATTAGTAGGCTTTAATTGACACGGGAAATGTTTAACCATATTTTTCGACATTAACGAAACGCATGAACCACTATCAATTAATACGTCTAACGGTACTCCCATTATGACAGCAGAAATTACATCACGATTTTTACAACTACCCGTAATTTCGCGACAAAAATTGACACCGTTATTATTTCGAGATTTTGCGCGTTCCTTAGCAAAACAAGTATCTTCGGCGTGACCTACTTTTTTGCAAAATGTACACTTCAACGGATCGCCACGAGATGTCGTTGGTAACGCGACTGTTTTATCGTCACTAGTAGTATTTGACCGTTTGTTACAATTAACACTCTTATGACCAAATTTATTGCACTGGAAACATTTTATTGATTTTGAATCTCTAGAATCATAATGACGTTTGCGATTTGAGTTATTACTGTTGGAAGACTTATCAGATCGATTACTATTAGAAAACACTTTCTTAGTATGACTGTTAGAAGGTTTAACAAAGCTCGATAAAAACTCCACTATGGAATCGGGTGATAATTTAGCGTTGGTAGCCATAGCGCGGATTTGTGGATCTGCAATTCCACGAATAATAATAGCAGTAAGCAGCTCGCTACTTAGACCTTTAACTATGCGTAATTTTAAAAGCGATTTACGAGCGTACTCAGCGTATGTGGAGTATTTATCGGACTCTGTCCGCATTACATCATAAAGAATGTTCGCGACATCGACAGAACGTGGGCACAGCGCTTTTAATTCCAATTTGAAATTGGACCACGTGCGAATATTGCTTGTCCATTGACTAAGCCAGGTGCGAGATTCGCCCTTGAGACAATGTCCGATGCGAGCAAGGCATTCTATGTCGTCCCAACAGTTTGAAATACAGCCCGTATTTCAAACTGTTGCTCTCTACTTCATTACACCACGTGTCGAAGTCATGAACACTCGGATCAAAATCAGAGACAAAATATCGGTTGGATCTGACCTGAGCACAGCTGATAGCGGTCAAAAGACGCTCTGCAGCGTTTGTCACCACGTCTTCAGACTGCGTTGATCCCATGTTGCTAGTGTGTGGAGTCGGTGGCGGCGTCCCCATTTGCGCGGGCACGAGCTCGCACAGCGGTGTAGGCGCCCCAAGCTCCGATGGCGATGGAGTCGTGTTGGGCAGCTCAGCGGCGCGGCTAGGGCCAGCGCTGGTCGTTGCAGTGGCTTGCGTCTCCACAGACGCACGGGGCTTGTCCTCCAACACGCGCAGCCTCCTCAGGATCTCTTCCATCGGATTGGGCGAAGGAGTTCGCCCACGGCGTTTTCGTTTGCTACCTTGATCGTTGGAAGGCATCGCGCATACAAAAACTCCGCCCGAATATTAAATAACCAAGCCACGTGGAGGAATACTAAGTTTTCCTTTATAAAACCAGAAATATAGGCCGTTCAGCGGCTTTTCAGCCTCCGAATCCCACTTCTGATCTTACAAATAGAAACACACAATGATTTTTTAAAAAGATTTTAATGGCCTCCGGCCAAACAAATTACAATTTAAATAAAAATGGCAAACAAAATGAAATATTTAAAATAACGACAATCGCTAGTAGTTCGGGCAGAGCTTCTGCACTCTGTGATGACCGATGAGAAAATGGACGAGCGCTGCCAGGCACCTTCCTTTTATAGCCCGTCGCGGTGTTGCTATTCTTGATTGAATTTTTCTTCCAATATTAGTGTATATTTTAAGGTAAGGTAGGCAGTATCTTAGGCCTTAGTACGAGGAATACATATTTATATATGATCGTACGGCAGAAGGCCGATTTCCCCAGAGTTACAAACCGAAATCTCGTGTCCGTAATCTAATATAGTGGTTTTTGTGATGAAATTACTAGAAAGAAATTGAGGTATACATCTCATGATTTATTTTAATAATTAAAGCGAAGAGATGCCTGAGAGATATTTCTCGACGGCATGTAAAGCCAAGTCAGAGGCCCATGGGCGGCATAAAAACTCGGACACAGGTTAGGCACTAACCACACGATAAAGAAGAAGACGCGAAGACATAAGTCAATAAAACGGAGTAAGTGAGCATTTAACGTAGTTAATGAGATGAAACTGGAGTACTACAGATGTGACGCTGAATAGGCACCGAGGTTTCACGAAAATTTTTAAACCACATCAAGTCTTTAGTTATAGAACACTACCAGTTCGCACGCTACTTCGTCCGCAAAAATTGGGATAGCTCAGCTAATATGCATGATATAAATATAATTTATAGCCTATAGCACCCACGAATAATGTAGCTTTCTGCCAGTGAAAGAATTTTTAGAATTGGATCATTAGTTCCGGAGATTACCCCATACATACAAAATTACAAACAAATTTTACCTTTTTATAAAATTAGCATAGATTATTTAATCCAACATGGATTAAAAAAAAGCAAGTAATAAACAGATTTGTTCCATCATTTAACAAACCTAATATTTAAAAAATAAACGCACAATCACCAAAACTTTCTGTTACATTGCCGTGTTTACTAGCGAATCTATCTACAATATAACAAAACAAAACTTTGACATGTAACACGTTGTTATTTTAATAAAAAAACTCGAACGTTGGAACAAATATTTTTTTAACGGGAAACAAACAGAAACGCGCGGCACTCACTATTGGCGCCCGACGTGGGCTGAAAAATTCTGAACGAAGTTTTGAGTTCAAATAAATAAACACGCTTTGACGGACAGTGTGCATTGAACACGGCGTTGTTTTTTATCTTTGCCATTTTGTGAAAATTAAAAAAAGTGTTTTATATACATGCACTAATTTAGCATTTTATTGAAATCAGTTCAACTCTTTGTAAAAAAATCAAGAGTGGTGGTTTAATAATATATTTCTGAAGGAAAGGGCAATTTATTTTGAAGAAGTCTCAAAAGAGTCTCAACAACACATTGACCTGGAAACATCTGTTCGAAAGATTCGCAGACAAAAATAGAAATATTCCTTCAACATTAAAAACATTCCTGTTTATAAAAATTGGAATCGCTAATATTAACTTATTTATATTTAATTTATTTATTATCCTTGGAAAACTGATATAATTCAATGTAGGAAACGCCTCTATACAGGGTGTAACAGGACCCTTCACGAAGCCGTCAACCAAGCATTATGTACATCAAACTAAGTAACTTTACGCAAAAATTATTGCTAGTAACAACTTTTTTTTCGGGTGACAAATCACGTTTTCCGGTAGGACTCAATGTAACGCACTCAAAACATTGTGCTAATGAATGGATTGAATAGTACGGGGGTCATGGAGCTGTTTAAGGTGAAAACCTTACATACAAAAACATGTTTTTGAAAAAAAAGTTGGGAAAAAGTTGAAACTTTGACCCCCAATATCTCCGTAACTAGAAGGTTCCGAACAAAAAAAATGATCGCAATGATGGGGAGAACAAGTGCCTTTCAGCTTCGTTAAGGGTCTTGTTACACCCTTTATGTAGTAGAGATAAATTCGTATAAAAGTACAATCTACCTAAATGAATGCACCTGAATTTATCATTCATCGCACAAAGGGACATAACTGCATCACGTTCCATTCGTAAACGGATTTCGGATTTTCATGAAAGAATTCGCCCGCCGAATACTCGCAATTTTTTATTACACCAGTGAAAGAGCAAAATGGCACTCTAAAAATTGCGTAACACATTTTCCTCAAAACTTTTTATTTTGTCGTCAGAAACTTTGTTGGCAATCAAATTTCCCACCATCACGTCACGGCTTTAAATTGTGTATTAAATGTTGATAAAAAAACGGGCCAAGTGCGAGTCGGGCTCGCGTACGAAGGGTTCCGCAACATTATCTGAAAAAAAAAACTCGCTTGTTGTAGGGGAGCCCCCTTACATATTTATTTTATTCTGTTTTTAGTATTTGTTGACATAGCGGCAACAGAAATACATCATAATTATGTGAAATTTCAACTGTCTAGCCATCACGGTTCATGAGATCCATCCTAGTGATAGACAGCCAGACAGACAGACGGATAGTGGACTCTTAGTTATAGGGTTCCTTTCGGTAATAGGTTTCCCTTGGGTAGGGAACCCTAAAAATGGAATTCAATCGTTATAGCTTGTAGAACACGGTAGCTTGGAGTGTTGCCAAGTTCCTAATGTTTAAGTAGCTCGACTTTCATGATACCCACTGTAATGTAGATTTAAACGTCTGTAATTTTGCCTGTAATGTATGAGCACTTTCATTACTCTTTAATACGTCGACTTTATCAGACGAAATTATGGTTTCTTTTGCCAACGACTTTGCAGAATGCACTGAAAGGAAGTGCGGAATTTTCGTTTTGTAATAAAGCCTTTTTGCTCAAGGTTGTTTGGCTTTTTACTGTTGTAAACGTAGAATTAAATAAGCTGTTATATTTTGCATGATTATTGGTGCTACCTGCATTTATAAGGTATAAGGCATCGATCGCGAGCAGTGGAAGGAGGGGATCCCAGGCCTTCGCCCAGGAGTGGGACAGAAAAGGCTAGGAAAAAAAGTATGGCATCAATCACCATGGTCTTTTTTTTTTACCGATGGGAAATCATCAAATAACCCCTCCCGCTCTGGGCTGAGCAGGAGGGAGTGTCAGACTTTTACTGACTATAAAACCCATCCAATTTCCTTCCTTTGCCCTTTGTGTTCCAGGGCCGCGGTATCTCTTTCGAACAGTCCCGCAACCCTGGCAGGAATCGGTCCTTACGGACCCCTTCCTGTTTGCTGACTATCTTTGAGGCGCGCGTGGAACACGAACGCACCGTCGACACGGCCTGTCGTCATAAGACGGACGGACGGCGAGCTAGCCCATAGCTCACCGGCCCGCGCCTACGGTGGTCGGGGGCCACGTGGTGGCCCCCGACCGCCGGACGCCCGGTGCGTCTCCCGCGACGGCTGGACGTGAGGCTCTCTCCCTCTCACATCCCGCCACCTCCTTCGCTAGTATGACTGCTTCGCAGAAGGAGGTGACGGCGTCCCATTCCCTCTCGCTCCAGACCATGGATTGAACCAGGGCCGGACGCGAGAGGTCGCCGCCGCCGATTGCCGCTACGAGGACACGGCGGTGCTCCGCCCAAGCGGAGCACCGCCGTGCACCTGCACAGTGTGCTCCACCGTGTCCTCCGGTCGATCCTCGCAGTGGTGACACCCGGGCGTTTCCTCCCGCTCGATTAGGTGCAGGAACCTCCCGAAACAATCATGTCCGGTGAGGACCTGCGTCAGGCGGAAGTCGGCGGCGTCCTCCTCAAAGAGGGGACTTACTGCCACTATTGTGGCGTGCCCTATCACCATGGTCTACGCTACGCTTTAAATAATAGTTCTATTACATAAAATAGAACGGAAGTTTTTGTTGTTACTTGCAAATGAAGTAACTTTGTTGGTTAACTTTACACATAGTCAGTATGTGTAAAGTTTTACATGCATTAGGCGGACGCCAAAACTTATAATATAACAAAAAAAAAAAAATTTTGGCTCTTTCTTTGGTCTAGTGGTTAGTGGTCGCAAGCGCGACTGCTGAGCATGAGGTCCTGGGTTCGATTCCCGGGTCGGGGAAAGTGTTATTTGGTTTTTCCATCAGGAATTTATCAGTAGCAGCCACGGCAGTCTCGATCTGTGCCCGGTTGCTGGCAATAGGCTCGCCCTATTACATGGGGAACACAACTGGCGAAAATAAGTGTACTATTAGGTACACCTCTGCCTTACCCTTCCGGGATTAAGGCATGATTTTATGTTATATTTACGTTATGTAAATAACATTTTCTTACAATATCACAATCCGTACGAAGTAAGAGTAAATATTTTAGAACAGACCTTTAGAAATTCAGTTTGCTTTAGTAAGACCTAAGAATTCAACCCAAGTTAGCGGAACATCAAATTGCAAGTTTGTAGAATGTTGCCAATTAAATGTCGGGTTATTCAGCCATGGTTGCTGGGAACCTACAGTTGCATGTTTCTCCTAATTGTCTCCTTTATATGCAGCGTTTTGGCGGTAACAAGACTGTTGAAATAGGCTAGGCATTGTAAAGTATTTTAGACTAGATTTTGCTCCTTGCTACAATAAATTATTAGCTGTTGCCCGCGGCTTCGCTCGCGTTTTGGTCGGAAATTGTCGCGCGGGCACTTTGTAAATATAGCCTATGGCACTCAGGGATAAAGTAGCTTCTTATTAGTGAAAGAATGTTCAAAATCGGTTCATTAAATTAGATACAGAGATTTCCCCCTTTCAACCTCACAAACTCTACCTCTTTATCATATTAGTATAGATTTAGGATTTTATGTCATAACCTGTTATTGATTTAACTTTATACACATTATAGGGCCTTGTTTTCCCCCGTCGTTTCACTGCCCTGTTGGTCTAGTGGTCGCAGGCGCGACTGCTGAGCGTGGGGTCCTGGGTTGGATTCCCGGGTCGGGCAAAAAGTGCTATTGGATCATTAGAAATTTCTCAGTAGTAGCCCGGAGTTTGGAAGTTGGCGGTATGACACCCCCGTGCCTCGGTGCGCACGTTAAGCCGTTGGTCCTGCGCCTGATCTCTCTCCGGTCGTATCGGATTACCGTCCCATCGGAGTATGAGAGTAAAGGAACAGAGAGTGCACCTGTGCCTGCGCACACACTTGTGCACCATAATATCTCCCGCGCCGATGGCTAATCACAGCTTAGATTGGCCGCCGAAACCGAAAACGGTCATGAGGACTATTATTAGGGCCTTGTTTCACAAGGTAGAAGGGACACCGTCTCGAAAACGCATTACCACGTATTCAGTAAGTACATCATTTTAAATATCCTTTTTTTTTTTCGGATGGGATATCATCAAATAACCCCACCCGCTCTGGGCTGAGCAGGAGGGAGTGTCAGACTTTTACTGACTAAAACCCATCCATGTTCCTTCCCTTGCCCTTTGTGTTCCAGGGCCGCGGTATCTCTTTCGAACAGTCCCGCAACCCTGGCAGGCATCGGTCCTTTCGGACCCCTTCCTGTTTGCTGACTCTCTTTGAGGCGCGCGTGGAACACGAACGCGCCGTCGACACGGCCTGTCGTCATAAGACGGACGGACGGCAAGCTAGCCCATAGCTCACCGTCCACAGGCCCGCATTCTAAATAAATTGTTCATCGGTAATTTAAAAAATCTGCTGTTACGAGTACATACTTTTTGACCGTGTAGGTAGCTCTTGTAGGAAACAGCTGCGTTTATTTTTTAAATTACACGTGAAAAATTTCTATGTGGGTTCAGAACTTCAGAATGACGAATACGTGCTAACCGTTTTCGCGTCGATTTTTTCCTAACCGTATAGAAGTGTTTAAAATCAAAGACATTCAAATATTTACGAGCTATATTCAAATCAATCAAATCGATTATTTTTATTTCACATTGGCCTAGATGGGCGCACTTATAAAACGTCGACAAAAAACGGTTTGGGTTGGTCGTTTCCAATGGAGAAGAACCGACAAGAAACTTCATGGTTACTCTTTTCAAATCATTTGGTGTTACAATATTTTGACGACCCGAATGGCGCAGCGGTAGTGAGGCTGCCTTACGTACTTAGGGTCCCGGGTTCGAATCCCGGTAGGAGCAAATGTTTGTGTGATGAGCATGGACATTTGTTTCCGAGTCATGGATGTTTATATGTATAACAAGTATGTATTTACAAACAAAAAGTATCTATGTAGTATTATCAACTATCTGGTGTCCACGACACAAGCCTCGTTGCTTAGTGTGGCACCTAGATGGCGCTGTGTGTAATGTCCAGCGATATTTATTTACAAAAAAAAAAAATATCGTGTTACAGCATTAGTACTTAAGTATGGGGGGACAGCGTAGGCCCGACAATAAGTCGTTGCTTACTACACAAAATTTGTAAAACAAGATAAAAAGTTAACAAGCATCTGGGAATCTACAAAACCAAATCTACAAAGATAAACGGGACAAGGCGAAGAAAATCGAAATCCAATGCCTTTTACTAGTAGTAAATCAGGTTGTCTAGTGCATACACCCGCTTGTCAGGGAGCATTTGTGAGTCAAAATCGAAAATATTCAGGATCCAAATTATAGGGTGTAACAAGACCCTTAACGAAGCCGAAAGGCACTTGTTCTCCCCGTCATTGCGATCATTTTTTGTTCTAGACCATACCTGGGAACCTCCTAGTTACGGAGATAATGGGGGTCAAATTTCCAACATTTTCAGAAGATTTTTTTTTTTTAAACATATTTTTAATGTAAGATTTTTACTTTAAACACCTCCACGATACCCGTATTTATCAATCCATTCATCAACACAATGTTTTGAGTCCTACCGTAAAACGTGATTTTTCACCCTAAAAAAAGTCATTTCCCAGCAATATTTTTTGCGTAAAGTTACTTAGTTTGATGTACATAATGCTTATGTGTTTTAAATCTCTTTGTTAAACATACTTTTGTTTGACAAAGTTACAGAGGTTTAACACTACATGTCTAACTTTGTATTTAATGCTGTGAACCTGAGTTGATGACCTATTCCAAAAACATTTGTGACAATCCCTTTTAACAAAAGCAAGTAAATGTTGAGCTCTTAAAAACTACGTCCAAACATTGCACCAAATTGCCTATCGAGAACACACAAGCAATAAAGCTAAACGGAGGTTAAACTGGCGAATAAACGTGAAAGTTGTCGTGTTTGCTGCCAACCCCCTAACAGTTTACACCGGGGTGAAGACTTGGCAGCCAGCCGCACTGTTATGACGCGGCGTTTACTTCATACAACGCGTTTGTTAAGGTTATTAGTGTAGGTACATAATATGAAAAAAAAAAAAAAAAAACTTTTATATAATTATTCGGGAAGGAAAATAAAAAAAACTCGGTGTCGTCTACATCGTAGACGTACGTAAATGCATTGATAATGAGAGATTCTCTAAACTTAATTACGGTAAAAATTTCGAGGTCATCACCGTTCTCATGTATAAAAAAAAACACACCTTAAAAAATTAACAAAATACATAAACAAAAATAATAATAATGCCAAAAGGGCCTCAGCTCAGCATAGTGCCAGATGGCCACACAAGGTGTACCACCTTTTTTTTTTTTTTTGGTTGGAATCATCAAGCCCATAGCTCGCCGTCCACAAGCCCGCGCCTACGGTGGCCGGGGGCCACCACGTGGCCCCCGACGCCCGGTGCGTCTCCCGCGGCGGCTGGGACGTGAGGTTCTCTCCCTCTCACGTTCCGCCGCCTCCTTCGCATGACTGCTTCGCAGAAGGAGGCGACGGCGTCCCATTCCGTCTCGCTCCGGACCATGGATTGAACCAAGGCCGGAAGCGAGAGGTCGCCGCCGCCGATCGCCGCTACGAGGACACGGCGGTGCTCCGCCCACGCGGGGCAGATCTCCACCGTGTGCTCCACCGTGTCCTCCGGTCGATCCTCAAAGGTGTACCACCTGACGCTGATTTTCAGCTGCAGCCCGTGAGTGCCATGCGCTCGAACACATGAACAAGCATATATATTTTACACAAAAACCAAGTAAAGTAAAAAGTTGCGAATCTTAATTTTAGAGCAACAACAAAGATTTACGTGCCCATTAATAAAAATAACACAAAGACATAAAATAAAAAGCAAAAATGATGAAATCGAAAAATGTACAAAATATAACAATAATATTATAATATTTGAAAACAATAATAACATTGATGGAAATTGATAAGTATAACCAAGACCTACATTACTGGATAAGAAACATCAATTACTACATAAGTATTAATAACAACCAATGACCTACTACTCGATGTAGTTATAGGTAATTACTAATACTTATGCATGGATTTTTTCTACAAAATTGCGCTATTTTCTGTATTGCGTGCAAAAATTATTTAACTACAATACCCATACTCATGTCAAGGTAGATAGGTTGTGGACTTCATTGCAGTTTAATGTTATAAACTTATAACAAGCAAATGAACAGAGCATCGTTAAGTTTTGCGTCCAACAGAAAAAAGCAAATACAAGGTGTAACATAATAAACGCAAGATATGCCGTGTAGTTTCTCGGACCATGAAACTGAACAACTTTTATTTTACGAGTTCTTGATATTCATAAAAAAATGGATTTTCTAACTGACACGATCAGCTGATCAACATCTATGGTAAAACTAACTAAAAAAAAGTTATAAAATACCAAAGTCATAAAACAAAAGTTCTTCAGTTTCATGGTCTCAGACACCACACGAGAGGTCTTGCGTTTAATATGTTACACCCTGTATACAGCATGTATTTATTATACCTAAGTACCTGCCTGAGTTCCGTTTAGCCCCAAATTCAGATTGTGCCACAAGTAGCAGAAACCAGCTTTATGTCTTAACCTGTTGGTGGTGATGGGTGATCTAATAGTTCAATCGTTTTGTTTTCAAAGCTTTACTCGGGCTAAGATTTCCTCATGCATTTACTAGTAACAATAAAAGTCGTAGACTCCATCCTCACATATAGCTGCACAATGATCTTATTGCGCGTGACCAAAATCGAAATGAACGTCGCCATCTTGTTTTTTAAAACATTTTGCAAAACCATAAACTCAAATATTTACTTATAGTGCCCCCTTTCAAAGCTAACTTAAAGATCTATTCAGTATTATAGCGCTCGCATGTCATCGTTTGAAGTGAAATATTTAAATGCAATATAATGTCAACAGGTTTTCAGAAAAATAATTCACCTCATCATGCTAAACATTTTGATTTCTTGACTATACACTCAAAAACTGGTCGTTTGAGGTAAGCCAGACAATGTTTATTCCTTTTGGGATTCGAACTTGTGACCAATCGCGGCTTGCGTTGAGTAGAAAATGTTTGCCCGCCAATGAACGAAAACACAAATGCCACGACTGATTCTGCACATAACTGTTGCCTGTAGTAAAACCTTTCATAATATTATTCCAAACGTATCTATCAATACTTGTCACGGTCTGAAAACTTTTAACTCAACGTAAAGTATGGTGTTATCGCAAAATCTTTAATTTGTACCTTTTAAAATATTTTAATGTCTACAAGTACATTCCTCGTGCGTGAGGGAAATTTATTCTCGCTTCCGTAGTATTGCCCTAATGACCGGTCACTCCCATCCACTAAAGGTTCTCGACGAGAACTTAAAAATGTATGGGTTAACTGAAAGCACGGTAAACTAGCGCCACTAACGGACACCGACAAAACACCATCAATTTTTAAGTAGATATTGCTCAAACTATTTGAGTTCTACCTGGCTAAAAGTGAATTAAAGTTAGATACAAAACTTTTTCAGAAAAACAAACAACTAGAAAACTGTTGATGGTTTTTTTTTCAAGAGTTTCATTACGAACTTGCTAACGGCTTTGGGTATTTACAACCTCTTGATAAGCAAATATGAGCGGATACGAGAAACATCAAGGTCAGAACGAGGAGGTTGTATCACGAAGATCGAAATTTTGCGTGATCGAAGCCCTAAGCACATTCATACTGTCTACTCCGTCCAAAAGTGTCATAAAACATCTGAAATTATTACAGTTACAGTAAAATGAACGTGCAAAATCAGCGGTGGGTGACTATTCAGGTGGCGTGCAGTTCGATCGTGGCGAGCAAGGCGCGGAGGAAACGTCAGAAAAATCGAATTTCCATGCCGGCAGTCGAGGCTGAGGCGGCGTGGCGCGAACACCGCGCACAGAGCGCCCGCGCGCGCCCCGTGCTCACACGCGCCCGCGCTACACACGCGCGCTCGTCGCGACCCAGTCACACGCGCGCCTGCACCGCCACTCACATCCTGATTAAATCCTACACGGTGGGCTAATTAAGGGATTATGGGTTTGGCATCGGCCGTCCCGGTCGCGGGTCAGTTTGTCGCCCGACCACATAAATTCGTGCTCGTTTCTTTCTTCATTAAAAGGTGACGTCACTCCCGCGGTCGATTTTGGTGTAATTGCGATAAATTCGCGATTGTGTTAGTGGATAATAAAAGTTTGTTGTTTGGCTAATTGTTGCATTGTCTCATGTTTAAGTGGTGTCAACAGACATACGGACGTAATCCGCAGGACTTCGGCCTTCGACATTTATTGATTACTGAACAGTATTGCATTAATTCCATACGTTCTGTTTAAACAAACATATTATAGCCTACATGTCTGCATTATGATTCATTTAATTTTTGCTGTTCATGTTTGTTGACGTATGGAGAGCAATTGTACTAATTTGAAAACTTTTATTTGGACGCTCATCAACACAAACTTTTGAAAATTAAACTTTCATGAATATCTGGCAGCTTTCATAAACGATACACTTATTTAAATTAATACTATAACCGATATTTAATGGAGAATCACTAGTTTTCTAGGCCTTTCGAGGGAGTTGAAACTTTCAATTCATTATGTATACGATCAAACCGGAAAGTGTGTAAAAAGATCTACAACTTCAAACCTACTTAAAAACTGTCGAAAGCCTATATATTTGCGAAACCAATCTCTGTGTCATAGTATTAGCTAAGCACCATCCAACATTTTATTGTATTAGCATCTCACATATCCATAAGACAATATATTACTGACAGCAATAAGATATTTCTGCGTATTCGTTAAGATAAGATAAATATATCGCTTTTCTCTCATTCCTTGGACGACTTTTTTCGCGGTATTTTTCTCAAACTATCTTTATCTCAGTAATACATCCTCCATTTCTTAATAAATTGCTGACATACAATAAGGTTTTATTTGTTTAGTTATTCTTGAGTTGAGTTCGACTTGGCAACATAAGGTTTCGGCGAATGCAAATTTATAGGCTTTGTGGAAACAGAATATAGGTAACAGGCACCGTGAGGTATACAAATAAAGTTCGATCGGAATCTGAAATGTTTTTGGCTAATTTGGGAAAACTAGGTAGGTAGTTAGTTTGGAATTTTCCAAGCAAATAATACTTGTTTAAAATCATTTCACGCCATACTTTGAAGACTTAAAACCTAATGCTTTAGATGGCACTGGAAAAACACAAAATAAGTTGGTAACTATGTCCATAAGTTCTGTATAGATTTTCGTAGTCATTATACAGGTTGTTAGATCGCTCAATTGAACTAAAAGGTCAAACTGGTAATATAGCGGTCATGGACGAAATTTGAACGTCATTCACAGGTTTTTTTTTATATAAATAGAAACCTACAAATTACGCAGCAATAATTTTAACTATTTCGCATACTTACATGAAATGTTAGTCTCGATTTGCCTAGACTCGATTAATTACGCGGTCGAATCATATACAAGGTGATCCATACAAAATTAAAAACTAAGAAATAACTCTAAGAAATGCTAATTTAAAGTTTGACAAGTTAAAGTTCAGAACTTCAACATCTCACATCAGAAACCGGGTACTAGCTGGGTATAGCATGGGGATCGCTTCCTTAAATAATGATTTTTCTGAACTAGATTTTTTCACAAAATAATTAATGTCTCTATCTCTCCCGTGACTACTATAAAAATAAATCGTACAACTTAATATGCCAGCCTCATTAAATTCTCGTACGTACTTCAAAGAGAAATACTCCAAAATTAAAAGAAACTGACAGCAGTGACCTGAATCTGCAGTTCAAAAATCCGTACTGCTCTAAACATGCAGTCATTCTGTCAGTGTCCGATTCTATGAATCAAATTCAGTTTTACGAACACTTGATAGTGTCGGGCAGACGGTAAAAGGCCCACGTACGAGCTTCGAACTCAATTAATTCGATTTTTTGGTCTTGTGCCATTGAGCTACTATGGCTACTATTAGACAGGTAGCCAACTGATATTCGCTATAGGTTTCTTTCGGGAATCCATTAACTCCTCATCTGTATTTTCGTACTATGAGCCGAAAAAAAACCTTTTTTCATATTCATTTATATTTATTTTGCATTCCCTATTGGGAAAAATATGTTACAAAGGGCTTAAAGCTATGTACATAAATATGGACCCTGTAAGGGCACAGCAAAGTAGGAGAGAGGAAGAGGGCGGGGGTACGTAGACAGAATAACTTAAAAAAAAAAAACCATTATGGACAAAAAGTCAAAAATATGTTGGATTGACATTATATAACCAGATAAGTCAATGCTAATATTATAGTTTATAAGCTGTCACAGCTGTCAGGATGTACACAATAATATATGGATATTTTTTACAGTTTAATTGAATTGGTCCCAATCTTGGTCCTAATTAATACCCATATTTACATAGTCTAAAATACTGACTACATAAGCATGCATTGGCAATTATTTATTTCGCTATGACCAAAGCTACTTGGTCCCTTTAGTTTGACAGCTGTCATTTTATGATTTTAGAGACTATAAAAGTCGTTTTAGTAATATGAAATGCTTGGAAAGCATTCCCACTTAAGGTGGATGCGCAAGGGTAGCCCGCGAAATTTAAATTTTCTTACGTTTATTGCAATTTGCAGGTCAGTTTCAGGTTGTATGTTGATGAAAATATGAATAGCGCCAGTAACACGTATGGGGTTACAGAATTATAGTCATGCAAATCATCAATACAGCTCTCCAAGTTCATATAATCTCAAAAAGTGACTTTTTCATGAAATAGCTATTGAATGTGATTATATGAACTTGGAGAGCTGTATTGATGATTTGAATGATTATAATTCTGTAACTGCATACGTGTTACTGGCGCGATTCATATTTTCATCAACATACAACCTGACACTGACCTGTAAATTGCAATAAACGTAAGAAAATTTAAATTTCGCAGGCTACCCTTGCGCATCCACCTTAACTCTTTGCTATTGTACCTCTAGTTGATTATTATTGGCCAACGTCTACGATTCATACCTTTATGAAATCATGTGCCTAGCCTTTTCCCAACTATATTAGGGTCGGCTTCCAGTCTAACCGGATGTATCTGAATACCAGTATTTTTCATGGAGCGACTGCCTATCTTACCTCCACAACCCAGTTTGTACTGGGTAATACTAACCAAAGACTGGTTGTCAGACTTTCGGGCCAATGACCAAAAAAAAATCTACAATTGACAGACGGGTCCAACAGCTTGACGTGCTTTCCGAGGCACGGAGGAAGCTCGGTATGTAATGGGTGGTGTCCAATCCACGGACCAACCTAGGCAAGCGCGGCTTAACCTGAAGATCGACCCCGAGAAGCTGTTGTTATTTACCCATGCACGAGCTTCTATTAGTTCTTCTTGCTTGCTTGCTTGCTTCTATAGTTGACTAAAATAATGAATCATAATTTTCATAGCGTAAATTAGCAGGCAAATTGTATTTCATAAGTATGACTAGGCAAATTGACCTACGAGTTTTCTTTATTCGAATATATGACTCCCAATGGCCGGTCGTAATGTACGGTCGAAAGGAAAGTATACCTACAATAATCACCATGCTTGCCAGACGGATTGGTAATCACAGTGTGTTGTTATTACCAGACGAGGTGAAGCTTTAACCTGTCTTACAGTAACGAACGTTATATTTATGAGGAACCTGACCTTATTGAATTATTGATCAACGAAAATAGAAACTTTTTTAACAGTTACTAAACAAAAGTTTGTCGTCCTGTTTCGATCATTACTCAAAATATTTATCAATATTAATGCTTTTCCCATAATTTGTTGATGGAAACCTTTAGAAACGTTAAAAGTACCGTCCGACAATCGTTTTTTTCCTCGTTTTATCGAATCGTCACTCCACATTCGTTATTTCGTACCTACAGGTTGTTTACTTTTTACCAACAGATTAAATGCTTTGATAAGTAACCAAATATTATACTTTCGGAGTGTCACATATCACTACGGGCATTTTTTTTTCTGCGACTGTGCAAAAAGTTTTGATACTTTAGGTAATGTAGATAATTTTATTAAAATGGACATTAAGTCAGATTTATTTCGACAGTGTTGACGGTTACTCATTCTGTTCACGTAATGCCTATTCGTGTTGTGTTGTGCAAACTGTGCTGTGGATCGGACTTATGGGATTAAATACTGTAAAAGGTAATCTTTTTATTCTTTGCTTAGACATTACAGTTTACATTTTAGACACTGCAAATATTTCTGAAATGCAGTCGATTATAGTTTTGTATGACAACAAAATATTGTTAAATTTTATATTTACTTTAGCTACGATTTTAGTCTTCTTTTATCCTCTTATATAGTGAAAATACCTCTGTCTGGAATTAATTAAAATATCTTAGTGCTAATAAGAGTAGTTGCTTGTTTTTCTACTTTCGGCCTAAGCTTGTTTGCACACATGGAACTTAAACTAGAAGTTTACGGTCATATTTGAGCAATATCAATACATCTGATGTATTTTTGCCTCCTTCCAGTAAATAGCACTTAACATACATGACTGTATGAATTGTAATGCTGTCACTGCACAAAGTATTTTTTTTTTTGTTAATATTAGAAATGTAGTTTAAACACGAATGTTAAACATAGTTTGACATCTTGTACATAGCCCTACTCAATACTGATACTTCGAAAATAGAACAGTGATATTGATATTTTATACACGGTGTAAGGCATAGTGGCACAATATATGAGAGAGTGAGAGTGATAATATGTTTACCTACTACTCCGGTTATTAGAAAAAATGGCTTTCTCGTAAAAAAGTGCAATATCTATGTATATGGTTAAAATGCCGATAAATGGTCAGTGTATACTAGACTCACTCATACATTGAATGAATCCACGGTAAAAGTTCAAGTCCCTTTTACGCAGTGTATATAAAACTGTAGTCACTTTTGGAATGTACTAATGTAAAAAAAAAAATATATTTCCTACATTTTATCCAAATCCGTAGGTACAACCATTACAAATGTATGAAGCAAAAAATACTTTGTAACATACAAATCAATAGTTTCGTCATTAACAAAAACCAGTCGCCATAAATAATGACAATATTCTAAAACACACTGTTTACACAGCCTGTAAAACAAACGATGTTTTTTTTTTATGTATAAATACATGGTGTGATTAAAACCCCATTACTTTGATTTCATTTAAACTATGGAATCGAATGTCCGTTCTCACTAACACAAAGAAACCAAAACAAACGCCTAAATATGATTGCATTGTTCGATTTTCAACTGTCAGTGGTAAACCGAGAGTGTGCATTTTGATTTAGGCAATAAATTAAATCTAACCTGGTATTCATGAAAAACGAGAATGTGAAACTGCTTTGGTTTCTTCCGGCTGGCAAGCCAGCCTTTGTGGCCAACGAATATTGTTTTAAATATCACTTGGGTTACAAAAACAAGTTTCTTCGTCAAAAGGAAAAAGAATTTGTAATGCGATCGCTTTTAAGTCAAGTTTTGTTTCACCTCTTTGTTATTTGACGCGGATGCAAATTGTAGGAAGTTGGGGACTTGGGGTGCCCTGAGTAATAATAGTATGTTGTTCTAATTCCACCTGGCCGAATACAATTGGCCTAATTTTGTAGTTCATTATTTGGAATAGGTAACTTTTGCACGTTTGGTTTGTTGGAACACTTCTTTGAAACCCTTCCAGGATTACACGCGGGATGCTAAGTTTGTATTTAGTGTGTAGTACAAGCCGACCTTAAACTACTCGTATCAAAAACACATTCAATACTGTTACCATCAAAAATAAAATCTAACAAACAAAGATAATCCAGTAGAATAGAAAAGCGTTTTCAAACCAACCCTCGCGGATATTGAGCACAATATTGTATATTAAAAATAAAAGCCGGTGCCTCTATTCACTTCCATGCAGACCACGCAAGGTAGAACCTCCTTTGTTGGTTTATTCTGTAATGCACAACGTTAATGTTGAATCACGATAGAACTGTGCTAATATTTTTAAAATTCAATAGTTTAGTCTGCATCGGGTCGTCGGCTCTGTGCAACTATAGATACTAGGTATAGTATGGAGGCCCGGTTCGGGTCGGGCGAAAGCAATCCTTTAATAATATCGCTAGAGCTAGGGTGCGTTTACATCTGGTCTAGTACGAGAGGAAGGAACTTCAATTCTGATTGAATCATTTTAGCCATGTATAAATGTCTTGGGCTCGTTGCAAGTACCAAGCTTAAAGTAACAATATCAAAAAGTCTTTTAACCATTGCTTGACCGTTCATCTTCAGTGTGTATATATTGACACCTTTTCAGTTCATTGCCGTACGTATATAATCGGTTCGTCAGTTGTGTTCTGAAGAGGTGTATACCTGAACCTCTTCAGTTGCACGCCACTGATATCGAAACCCACCGCTCTCGTTCATCTTACGAGTCACAGTAACTAGTACACGAGTAAACAGACCCCATTTTCGCATATTTATTTACGTTTTGTTGTGTTACGTGTTTTAAAGACGAAAAAAAGAAACCATTTCATGAAACAAAAACATAATCACATCCTACGTGCAATCCAAAACAGTTATTGATATTTTCATTCCCCGCCTACTCGCCCACTAACTTGCTTACCAACGCAAACGAGCTTCCAGACACGGGCCCGCCGATTGCCGCATTCACATCGGATATCGTGCACATTTTATATGATGCTCTCTTCTGTAATGAAGGTTGAGATTACAAATGTTACCTTTTGTACGGTAAAATGTTCGCACGAACTAGTTTTAGTATTTATGCTCTGATCTAAGTTATAACTCAAGGTAGTTATGTTGAATAACTTTGTTACTTGAACGTAATGTGAGGCTATAACAATTGCATAGAATATTCCGCTATGTTATGACTTTGTAACAGCAACAGATAGTTTGTGAAGTTATTGCTCTGTATACACTGACTTTTGTTACTTCTATGTTTATTCACAAAATACCTAGTCTAACCTAACTTATTTTACATAGAATGTTAAATCTGAATCAAGAGCCTTAGTAGGCATACGTATTTTAATGGCTATCTAAAATAAATATTGAAAGCTCTATAGACTTCCAAAGTTTGGCAGAAATATATTTACTGATTTGTGGTGCCAGCGAGCCCTAACAATTATCAAAAACTAGCCCCGGCTTCGCACGGGTACAATGTCATACACATAAACCTTCCTCTTGAATCACTCTATTTATTAAAAAAAAGGCATCAAAATCCGTTAAGTAGTTTTAAAGATCGAAGCATACATAGAGACAGACAGCGGGATGCAACCTTGTTTTACACTATATAGTGATATATTGTACATTAAATTTATATACTAAAGGTGAGCGTAACAAGTTTAATACTTTGAAGAACTTTCAAGAATCTATTTACAAAATGTTCAACAGGAATTTCACCATAGCTCGGAATATAGACTTGACCTTGTTCCTTCATTGATGGCAATATGCTGCCCCCTATTACTTAAACATAACTGGTGCTGAACACTTCGGCCTACCCCTCGGGGAATTTAAGCGTGATGTTATGTCATTTTGTACATGTAAGACGATTCATCATCCTCACAGTACATTAGGTAACATAGGTCGGGAGTTCCCCGGGGAACTCCCGACCTATGTTACCTAGTGAGGATGATGTGTCTCACTGCTGTGAAAAGGCCTCCCCTTTCTGCATCCAGACCTCTCTATCTTGTGCGATATCTGGTCATGTTCGCCCTGCAATTAAGATCAGATCGTCACACCATCAGGAAATCGCCGTCGAGGTAGACTGCGGCGTAACAAGTTATAAGGAAATCGCCGTCGAGGTAGACTGCGGCGTAACAAGTTAAAATTGAATTATCAGTACCACCTCCACCGCGTCAAATCACCTAGAAAACTTTACTGTCACCCCATACAAACATACCCGAACCTAACACCATCTAGAAGAAAGCCGTGACCTACAAACCGTCCGTACAAACAACTAGCCTACAAAACAAAGTGCCGGTTAAAACAATTGATCCGGACTGTCAGATGTTTGACGTGTTCTAAAGGGCAGTGGCTCGGTGACGTAACCTAGCTATTTCACCTCACGCTTGCCCTGCCCGTGTGCCCGACAGACAGCGGGGGACATGGAGTACCTAATAGGGCAGAAGGTCGACTGTTTATATGGGGAATTAGGGAGGGATGTGCGATTTTAATCCTTAATAAGCTGACAATATGGCTAGTGTAGATATAAATGTATCGATTTTTTGGTCAACGAGTCAAAAGAAAAAGATATAAATCTACGGGAAAATACATAACTGCAACCACAGAACGCCATCTGGTACGATGCGACTATCGGAAAATGTACAGTAATTAATAAGCAGTTAAGTTTTTTAAATATAATGTGTAAAACCAAAAAAAGTGTTTTATGAAATCTCAGGTAAACATACATTAAAAATAGTATCGACGCCAAAATAATTCCGACAATCCCGATAACCTTCGTTTTTCTTTTATTTCGCCATTTTGTCTAGAACTACCAGTTGTCAAACATTACGTGTCTAGTGACATTTGTCATAATTTTAAGGTAATTTAGACCTGTCAGAATGTCAGTGATTAATTTGGATTATTACAAATACAGTTCCGTACGTTATTAATTTAATACAGAAAGCAGAATTCAACTTTATATATTTACAAGCTGAGTTCATTAGCCTTTGTTTGCCTTTTATATGAAAACAAATACGCATAATGTTACGTGGAGTCAATTTACGTAAGAACTACGTACGTACGTACTCTTACTTCTTCTTTCTTTTTCATGTGGTTAGTGCTAGCGCCGCGTGTTTTTATGCCACCCATGGGCCTCTGGCTTGGCTTTACATGCCGTCTAGAAATATCTCTCAGGCATCCTGGTTTGGTTTCCTCACGATGTTTTCCTTTACCGAAGCAAGTGATAATTATATAACACGCACATGAATCCGAAAAATCAGAGGTGCGTGTCTTAGGTTCGAACTCGAGACCTATGACTTGGCAGTCCGACAGTCACACCACTGGACTAATTCACTGCTGATACTACTAACGATTAACTACTTAATAACGGCATGGTTGGCGCAGTGGCTGAGCGATTAACTGCTGCGTTGCGTGTCGCGGGTTCGATCCCCGCACAGAACAAATATTTGTCTGGCCTACAGATAGTTGTTCCGAGTCTGGCTGTTTGTGTATGTGAGTTTAAATGTTTGTAAACGCACCCAAGGTACAGCAGAAATTCCTAGTGTGGGGCTACGTTTAAAAAAAAAAAAAAACTTATTAATTTTATAATTATTAAAGTAAATTAAATCTTTAATTTTTATAACTTTAGTCTTTAAAGTTTTATATTTTCATTTCTTTTTATTTGTGTTCAATTGCATACACTATAATGTTAAGTGGAAGAGCGGAGTCACCTAACACAAGCATCTTCTTGCTTAAAAGGTGATCTCCAAATCATGTTTGTTAAGCCTTATGTAATTGAAATAAACATTTTTATTTATTATATTTAATTAAATTAAATTTTGTCATGGATTTTTACCTAGAAGTTATTATAAAGAATTTAATTTAATTTGAAATTTTATTGATACATAAATTGCATGCTATTAAATCTTAATATATTTTAAATAAAATTTTATTATGGAAATAAAAAAAGCTTAGTACAGATTAATGCATCTATGGCAACGTTTTTGTTGCTTTGTTTTGTTTGCTTCTTAGACTGTTCTGGGACCCCTGGTATACCATATATTCTTTAGAAGGTATACGATCAAATCTACCTCACAGAGATTCGTAAAACTCTTATAGAAATGAGCAAAACACACTAGCAGCGTATAAGCTCAATGCGGATATGAAAACAAACTGTTGCATAATGTTTTACCAATAAATATAAATATTGACAAATTACTGTACAACCACTCTACTTACAGAGTAATATCGCACTCCACTGAGTGCCTATTAGTGCTCTGTTGATTGATGGATCGCCACTGATTGAAACACATCCCAGTGTATAGAGCAGTGTTACACATGAATTCATATATACTCTTTCCAAAACTATATAGGGTATTTACAATAATGGTACATGAGCGGACTTAATACCACAAGGCGTTTTCTAGCAGTAAACCTTTGGGTTAAACAGAACAACATTTTGATAGGGTATAAATAATATTTAAAAAATAACTACTTGTTTTGGAAGAACAATATTGAAGGGGTTCAAACTATCGGCGGCGACCTCTCGCGTCCGGCCCTGGTTCAATCCATGGTCCGGGGCGAGAGGGAATGGGACGCCGCCGTCACCTCCTTCTGCGAAGCAGTCATGCTAGCGAAGGAGGTGGCGGGACGTGAGAGGGAGAGAGTCTCACGTCCCAGCCACCGCGGGAGAAGCCCTGGGCGTCGGGAGCCACGTGGTGGCTCCCCGCCACTGTAGGCGCGGACCTGTGGACGGTGAGTAATGGGCTAGCTCGCCGTCCGTCCGTCTTATGACGACAGTCCGTGTCGACGGCACGTTCGTGTTCCACGCGCGCCTCAAAGAGATGTCAGCAAACGGGAAGGGGTCTAAAAGAAAGAAAGGATATCGATCCTTTCTTTCTTTTGCCTGCCAGGGTTGTGGGACTGTTCGAAAGAGATATCGCGGCCCTGGAATACAAACGGCAACAGAAGGAACATGGATGGGTTTTAGTCAGTACAACTCTGACACTCCCTTCTGCTCCGCCCAGAGTGGGAGGGGTCACTTGATGATATCCCATCAGTAAAAAAGGGGTTGAAACTGGGTAGCTTTGGAGAAATCATTTGGAGAGAGTTTTTTTTCAAATTGTCTTCCTCTTCATACACTACTACATTCTACATACACCGCCAATCGTAGAAAGATGTCTACACCTTTTGTACACCATGTCAAGACTCATATTTCAATAACCAATATACCAAGTCAATAATTACAGAAATGCAACAGTTAACCTAAGTGGCTAAGTTACGTCAAGTAAAGTCCGACCGATGGTAACTCGGATAAGCTCGATACAGTCAAATCGATTAAAACATTACTCGACTTACTTCGATATGGAAGCCACTATTGCAATTAGAGAGCTATGGTCGGAGCTCAACTGGCTAGAGAGGTGGGCGGGGCTTCTAGCTAAATAACAACTGACGATAGAAGATTCATTTGTGAAGTTATGCATGCGTTTGCTGTGACCGTTTAACCCGCCACCGCAACACTTCTTGACGCCGTCAACCAAGCATTCTGAATATCAAACTAATTATCACAGCGCAAGCATTATTGCTGGGAAACCACTTTTTTTTGTGAGAAAAATTACGTTTTATTGCAGCGCTCAATGTAATGTACTCAAAAAATTGTGCTGATGGATCCATTGAATAGTTTAAAATTCACGGAGGTTCTAAGAGCCACGTAATAAAATTGAAAACTTGTATTTTTCTTAGAACATGTGAAAAAGTTGTAACTTTTACGTTAAATATCTCCGTAACTAGAAGGTTCCCAGGTATAGTCCAGAACAAACAAATGATCGCAATGAAAGGAATAACAAGTGTCTCTCACTTCATCAAGGGTATTTTTACACCCTGTATAAGAAAAGAAAAGTACTCTTAACCGCAATTACCATAATCATTAAAACCATCAATCACTTGAAGAGGAGTTAATAGAAAGAGTAAAGATTTAATCGAACCGGTGCGGACTGGCTATGGACACCGGACACTGACAAATACATTATTTGTCCAGTACCCGGGCTCGCGCCTTCAATTTGTCGGTATCAGTTTGTCTGAACCTTCACAACATACGTGCTCTTTCGTGACTTAAGAAAGTTTTGTTAAGCAAGCGTTGTGGTTGCCAATCAGATACCTACTCGGGTCAGAGATTATAAGTGGAATGATAAACGGTCGTTTCTTCCGGTATTCTAATGTTATTTAAAGGCTGCAACGAAATAAAAATGATTTTGTTTTTTTTTTATATACAGGGTTAGTTTCCAAAGACTATCCAAATTCTCAGATATGATGCAGCACGACATTCTGAGCCCCCCCACATATAAATTTTTCATCGGTTATTAAAAAAATAAACAGCTGTTCCATACATTTTGACCATGTAGGTATTGCACTTTTGTAGGAAACAGCAGATTTTTTTTTTAATAACCGAAGAAAAATTTCTATGTGGGGGAATAGAAATTTTTCTTCGGTTCTCGAATCAGAATGTCGGGCTCAGAATGTCGTGCTGCATCATATCTGAGAATTTGGATAGTCTTTGGAAACTAACCCTGTATAAGCTCTATCTTTTCATACACGAAATATTTTAACAGTAACTTCTAAACTAAAATAAACGAAAAAAAAATGTTATCTAAATGTTTTTGTTTTTACGAAATTAATATAATTCTACATTTTCTTGAGACGTTTCGCATAAAACCTTTACTCCCAATTCTATGAATGAGACGATAATGGATGTTGAAAAATAAGGATCCAGTATTTATTTTGTGGGTCGAGTATTTTTTTTATTTTTTATAAAAATGTACTTGGATAAAAAAAACCTCCGCAACCCTGGCAGGACAATAGTGAGACCCTAGATGCGATGCGATACACGGGTGGCGTTCATAAATAAAACAACTATTACAGTTTAAAATTATCTGGATTTAATACGCACCTACAGCCCGCGAGACCTTACATATTAACTAAGCTTGCGTTTGACCGCAACTCACCTGATGTGAAGTGATGATGCGGCCTAGGGTGGAGCACGCTTGCCTAGAAGAAACCGATTCACTCGAACTTTGAATAGATCCAAATTATAATGATCTGGGAACAGAGAAGCAGCGAATTCCACAGACTGTTCGGACAATAGATATGGAAGCATAGCGTTTTAAGCATAGCACTTTAAGCATAGCGTTTATACTTGATACTTTAGCCATAAATATAAAATTAATAGCTGTTGCCCGCGGCTACGCTTGCGTTTTGGTCGGAAATTATCCCACGGGCACGTTGTAAATATAGCCTATGGCACTCGGGGATAATGTAGTTTCCTATTAGTGAAACAATTTTCAAAATCGGTTCAGTAGATCCAGAGATTACAAACCTACATACAAACTTACAAACAAATTTTACCTCTTTATAATATTAGTATAGATAATATCATCAATTACATAGCACAGAGGCCCAGAGAGGACTCTGTGGGAGCGAGTGAGTAATCCGCACGGGCCTAGTGCGAGTTGGTAGGTGAAAAGTCTTCGAAGTGTTTGCACATGCCGTTAAAAAAAAATAAGGATTATTTCCTTACTTATACAATGATGGGATATTCTAAATTCTAGTTCAGTCATAATAATTGTTATGACTGAACTATTACTCAATTATTTACCTAATATTTATACCATTAAAAACTTCGTCACACAAAATATTTTATACAGTCTTTAAACATTATTTATTTATTCCTAACAGTAATAAAGTTAATGGCGTAGCTTTAAATATTACCAGTTATAATTTGAGGAAATTAGAAGGATTTATGACCACCATATATTTTAACACGAACCAAGGAAACGTAGTAGTAAACTACTCTTTTATGTAACTAATTGGTTTGGTTAACATATCGTAACGTGCAATAAAAATAGTTCAGACCCAAGTTATACAAAAAAAAACAAAATTATCCCTTTTTATAAGCATAATCAGCCTATACTGTTCCCACTGCTGCAGGCCTCCTCTCTGTGAAAGGGAATGGGCTATAATCCACCACGCGGGCCTAGTGCGGGTTGGTCGATATCACATGTCTTAAAATTTTTGGTTCTAAGACATGCCGGTTTCCTCACGATGTTTTCCTTCACCGTTTTTGGGAGCAGTGGTCATGAAAAGTTACAAAGTAATGCGCCAGCCTGGGTTCGAACCCACGAGTTACTGTTCGTAAGTCGGGGCCGCCACCAATGGGCCACCACTGCTCTCGTCCTCTTATTAAACGTATCCCTTTTTAAATACCTTAATTTCACTGACGCGGTTTATGAAAACGTATATTTAAACCATTGAGTTCACAAAATAGCTTGAAAGTCGGCTCAGTGCCCAGTTAATTAAGTCAGTAAAACATCAAAATGAAGATATCGATCGAGTTCGTAACGCGAAAAACAACACTGAGGAAAATAACCCTACACGTAAATGTCGTAGCATTTTCGTAGCACCTCCGTAGCACAGTGCTACGAGCGCTACGAAACCGCATAGTGACTGCTTATTCAAAGTGCCCTATAAAATTAGCCCGAGTATCTTATCGTATATTAAAAGTAACTAGTAGAACATTATTTAGGCAATTTTAAAGTTACAATAATAGAGGTTTAATCTTATTTCGCTTTGGCTTTGTAGCGGCGTCACGATATTTCTGTGTTATCGGTCGATCTAAACGTTCTTTGAACTTTAACCGACCTTAGAATGTAGCCATAAAGCAATTCGGAATTCCAATTCAGTTCCTAAACATAACGAAAATATTAAAATGACTTCGGTTATTGGGCTTGTTGCGTAATATCGGTACTGCGGGGTTTGGTTTGACTAAACCGAGTGAGATTTTGGGTTTAGGTGTTATGAAATTATTTTGATACGTTTTGAATTTATCCAAGACTAGCTACCCGCCCCGGCTCCGCACGGATGCAATGTTATACATATAAGCCTTCCTCTTGAATCACTCTAACTATGAAAAAAAACCGCATCAAAATCCGTTGCGTAGTTTTAAAGATCTATGCATACATAGGGACAGACAGCGGGAAGCGACTTTGTTTTATACTATGTAGTGATATATTGTACATTAAAATTATATACTAAGGTGATCGTGACAAGTTTAATACTTTGAAGAACTTTCAAGAATCTATTTACAAAATGTTCAACAGGAATTTCACCATAGCTCGGAATATAGGCTTGACCTTGTTCCTTCATTGATGGCAATATGCTGCCCCCTACTACTTAAACATAACTGGTGCTGAACACTTCGGCCTACCCCTCGGGGAATTTAAGCGTGATGTTATGTCATCTTGTACATGTAAGACGATTCATCATCCTCACAGTACATTAGGTAACATAGGTCGGGAGTTCCCCGGGGACATGTACCATGTACTACAAGATTCACCAAACGCCTGTTAGTTGTTCGTTGTTAATTACAACTTTAGCTAGTTTACACTATTAAACTTGGTCAAATTACGCTAGTTTTCAGGATACTAAACGGACAGTAATAAATGTTAAAACTAAATAATATATTATCATAAACACTAGAAACTATTTACCATGTGAACTGTTCATTTTGAGTTCCTGATATATCGGCGATGTTGCAAGCACCATGATCACGGATAAACCTAATATCGGGAACGCAGAACAAACAGTAAACATGGTAAATATCTAGTTTCTAGTGTTAAGAGCGGCCAACCCGTCATACTTTTCATACAAACGCTCGTACGTGATTATGCCGTTGTTACACATCTATCTTTGATTTTTTTTAACTAATAGGTATTTGTGCACTATATCTAGGTTTCTATGGTTGTAAAAAAATTTAAAAAAGTAGATATAAATTCAGTATAAGCCTCCAAAAACTGCTGTTTTGCACAAATTTTACCTGAACTTTGGCCGTTCATAATGTACTCATAAACTGTAAAAATAAAGAAAACATCTGGATAGAAACATTGCACATGTATTGGAGATTCTTAATGATAAATATTTATTTCACACACTTGTAAGACTTATTCAAAAACACGTATGTCCTGGAACAAGTTTATGAAATTTTCGAACACTATTTTTCGTTCAATGTCATCGCGTTAGACGGTATGAGGTGCGTGGGAGACGAGTTGTGCGGGGTTGGGGCGTGGTAAGACGGGGGAGTCGAAAGGAAATCGCCACTGTGGCTCTGGATGAAACAATAAGCTTTTTGACCATGCTCGCTTTGTCGATAGGCGGGCCGGGAAGGGCCTTCTTAATGATAATGTTAGTGACCATGACTATGAGTTTAAAAACTTATAAATAATTTAATATTATAGTGTAACAAGTAGTTCACAGTAGGAAAGAGACTTATGCTTCTGAAAAAACATAACAGAACATCACGCCTGTAACCTCGGACGGGGTAGGCAGAGGAGCACCTAATAGTACACCCACAATGAAAAATAAAAAATAAAAGAAGTCCACGTTGGTTTAGTGGTCGCAAGTGCATGAGGTCTGGCTTTGATTCCTTGGTACGGAAAAGTGTTATATTTTGGTTTTTCTTTCAAAAATTTCTTTGCATCAGTCACGGTGTCTGGATTTGTGCCCTGTTGTTGGTAATAGGCTGGCCCTCTTAAAATAATTGATTTTTAACCCACTTCAAAAATTGAGGAAAGATTCTCAATTCGTCAGAATGTTTTTTTTATTATTTTAAATTTGGTATTTAAAATCGAATATTCTAATTGATGTTATAAACCACATTTTGTCTGTTTACAGTTTATATTTACGCGCTACGTTTGACATAATTCATTGACTACATATACTTATAATAATAAGTTAAGAGCTGACCTTGCGTGTTATCGTACGACTTGGGAGAGGCTTGAACCCGCCAATTTTTTTTTTCCTGTGTAGTTTTCAAAGCCTTATACTAGACGTATTACACATTGAGGAGCTCGTGGCAAAATAATAAAAGTCGCTCAGATCAATTTTCAGGTTGAGCCGCGTTTGCCATCACCAGCCGCTCCATGTACAATACTGATATTCAGCTGCATCCGGTTAGACTGGAAGCCACGCCAGTAACATAGTTGGGAAAAGGCTAAGCAGATGATGATGATACTAGAAGCATTGAAAACTTACTAAATATTTTACAAAAAAAAAAACACTTTACAGTAATGGAACATATAAGACAAACAATAAAATGTCACAGATACATAACCTATTTACATACCCAGCCAATCACCAATACTTACTACATACAAACGTGAACCATCTCGTACTACAAGATTCACGGAGCGCCTTCCGAGCGCGTCATTAATTTAGATTGGCGGCGCTTCGATTGTTTATTCCATTAAACTTATATTGTTGTTTGAAAGCCCACGGTTTCGCGTTGGTCTAGTACATGAGTAGCGGTCGCAAGTGCGAGGTAAGCTAGACGCTTTGATTCCTTGGTACGGCAAAGTGTTATTTGGTTCTCCCTATAAAAATTTGTTTGCAGTAACCACGGTGTCTACATGTAACTGTTTAAGTTACATGTAGACACCGATGTAGACAGACGTTGCTGCGAAATGTGGGTGTAGGGTATGTACGCTTCTGCCTCACCCTTGGAGTATTATAGGCGTGGTGTTATATGTTATGAACGGACTGGTGTGAACACGGTGCACGAATTCACATTACGCCGATCTTTTAGGTAAATACGGACAGAAGTTCGTGGGTAATTGTAGTTAAAGCAATTTTGTTGTTCGAAATTGACTTTGATGGAAAATTCTAGAATAGTACAATTATATCCGTCAAAGTAACCTCTAGAATAACATAATAGAATAACGTAGAATAAGTAAAAGTTTATCCATATTCAGTGCTGCTCGTTTCTTCAGATGCAAGTGTTTAAAAAAATGTAGTATACCTATTCAAAATTGTATGAAATCGTTTCCGATGTTTTGTTGAGAAAATAGAGCCAAGTGCGAGTCGGAGTAGCGCACGAATGGTTCTGTTCCGTACCATTATCTAAAAAAAAATATCTTAATTGGCGTCAAGTATGTATGTATGGGGACCCTTTAATTTTCAACTTTTTTTATTTCTAGGTCAAAGGGAAGACCCTTATAGGTTTTGATTCCCTTGTGAAATCGCATAATATGCGACATAAACATTAAACAGTCATATCTTTTAATCGCGTTGACTTACAGGTTTGATTTTTTCATTGCTCCAAGGTGTAGCAGATTTAAGTATTTGATATTAATTTCAGCTTGTTACTGCCACGCATTCCTGAGAAAAAGGGTCTTGACAGACAAAGTGATCCTAAAAGAGTTGACTTTGAAAAATAGAAAAAAATGTGGTCTGCCGTTGTCGGAATCAGGATCCAAGCTACCGGTGATTGGGGCTCCAGAGACCGGAACCTCCTCACAGTGCAGTATCCATCCCATTATTATTAAGTCAGCAATGTAGTAGAATTAGACAGAAACATTTTGTACAACTGATTAATTATCCGCCTGTTGTAAAAGTCGGCGGAGAATGGGGCCAGGGACTTATCGTACTGCAGGTGATGCATTGGCACTGAGTTAGCTAATCGTATGCATCGATGCGGCTTAAACCACGGTTAAAATACAGAGTGTTTGTAACTGCACAGGTTAATGGTGTTGGGTGATTTTATGTTCGTTAGTCATGTGTTTAATAAGCACCTATACGTGTTATGATAGATAGATAGTTGGTTTATGTTTGGTTGATGGAAATATCGGTCGAAAATAATGTGTTGTAAGATTTTATGCCATAACTCGACGTGATATTGTTTCTTTTTAGATTTAACGGGTAGGTCAGTGCCAAAATAACTTGCGCTGACCTGACAGTGCCTTAATATCGTAGCAGTAAGGTCGTGTTTCGTATCATAATTGCTGCAATTGGAATATACCTATTAAAGTAGCAGTTATATCACTACTGCTACTATTAAAGTAATCTCTAAATTCGCGTCAAAATTAGTTTTTTTTTGTCGTAGTAGGAACACAATCACATCAATAGTTCAACAGGCGGGTGAGACTGAGCTCTCGAACTACAGTCCAATGACCTAGCAAGTTGCGCGATTACCTGTTCATTTTTTTCATGCCAACTTATCGGTCAGAATAAATAAAAAACAAAAAGTTAAGTGCGATCATTTTTTTCTACTGGACCCATACCTTCTAACCTTCTAGTTACGGAGATATAGAAGGTCAAAGTTTGAACATTTTCACACGTTTTTTTTTTAAATATCTGTATGGCTCTAACAGCCGGTTGCAGAACAAGAGCTAAGTTAGTTTAGCTCAAGCCGCAAGGCTTTTTTTTTTCCGATGGTAAATCATCAAATAACCCCTCCCGCTCTGGGCTGAGCAGGAGGGAGTGTCAGACTTTTACTGACTAAAACCCATCCATGTTCCTTTCTTTGCCCTTTGTGTTCCAGGGCCGCGGTATCTCTTTCGAACAGTCCCTCAACCCTGGCAGGCATCGGTCCTTTCGGACCCCTTCCTGTTTGCCGACTCTCTTTGAGGCGCGTCTCGGTGAGACGTGAGGCTCTCTCCCTCTCACGTTCCGCCACCACCTTCGCTAGTATGACTGCTTCGCAGAAGGAGGTGACGGCGTCCCATTCCCTCTCGCTCCGGACCATGGATTGAACCAGGGCCGTACGCGTGAGGTCGCCGCCGCCAATTGCCGCTACGAGGACACGGCGGTGCTCCGCCCAAGCGGAGCAGACCTGCACAGTGTGCTCCACCGTGTCCTCCGGTCGATCCGCGCAGTGGTGACACCCGGGCGTTTCCTCCCGCCCGATTAGGTGCAGGAACCTCCCGAAACAACCATGTCCGGTGAGGACTTGCGTCAGGCGGAAGGTGAGGGCGCCGTGGCGCCTCTCTAGCCGCTGCTCAAAGAGGGGACTTACCGCCACTATTTTGGCGTGCCATGAGATCACGAAGCCGCAAGGCTGAGCTAACTTTGAATACTTACACGTGTAAAGACCGCAATCTGTGAACAAAAATCTGAAAAATTACTATAGCTATGCAAGCTATGATAAAGTAACTTAGCCTAGCTCTTGGTCTATATAGATCTGGCTTTAATGAGGTCAGAAAATCAAAATGGATTTTCTAATTCCAACATTTACCTAAATCCTGCAAATCAAATAATTAGTAATTGAAAATTGATTTTCATTATAGACTTAATTTATTTAAATTGCATCCTCACTTTAGTTGAAAACGTTCCAAACTAGCGTCCTTTCGCAATCACCTCTGGTTTTGCAGCACTTTCAAAACACAGTGATCTATATAGCCTTTTCTATAAGGTTGATGTTAGTTTGCTGTAACGTCTTAATTCTTATTCTCGTTACAATAAGGTTGGGTTTGCTGCTGTCATAGCGTAAAATAACACTGAAAACTGTAACTATTGGTAGGTTCAGTTCAAATTAGTTTGTCGAATGGATGGTGTGTGTACGTGTGTCTAGTTTATAATTAATTAAATATTAGGACCCTGTGGATTATTCAGTAACCCGATGTTTTGTATTTGCGAAATGAGTGTGTTATGTCGTTCTGGAGGCATGTTGTTGACGCTTATATTTCAATTTAATATATTGTTGAATTGTGAGTTTCTTTTATAGTTTTTGAAGATAAAACTTGTTAACGGTTAAATATCAACGGTAAAACAATATGTTTGTTTGAAAATGGTTACTGGTGGCTTAGAGGAATGGTCGCATACGTCAGTAATACTCGTAGTGTTACGTTTTTAATCGTTCGTGAAACAAACTCGGTTTTAAATGTCCTCGAGTTCGGATTGTAAATTGAGGAACAACCAATAATTTTTTCCTTCTTCGTTATTTAAATACTGACTCATTTTGTTTATTAGAGTGCTTTGCATAAAGATACATCACACAGCTTAATTATTTGATTAATATTTTTATCCAAATTATTGCTATTTAGGCACTTTTTACAACTTTGGCAAAAATATAAAATATTTTTAAATACACGAGTCTTTCTGAATTTAGACCTGCTTGCATATGAGCGAGACTTGAACCTACGCTCACTTGAACACACTTACACCATGCACCATTATTTTATTGCACGCCGAAACATCGATGGTGGAAAATTGAAATAAGACATTTAAACCGCCCTCGATGTTTTCGCAGTCTAGCGTTAATAATGACGTGACGTCTCAGGTGTCGGTGAGTAGCCCGGATGCGGAGGCGACGCGCGCGCATGGCCCCGCCCCCTGTAGCCATGCGGCGCGCTAGCTGAACGCCGGCGCCGGCGGTGCATGTACGCGGCGGCGGGCGGCGCCTCGCTCGCGGGCCGTAAGGTAACTATGATCCTTTGAATGCTATATTACTTGTCATTGGACATTGGGTGTTATTGGGCATATCAGTTAAAAGTTGTCAAATGCTAGATTCAGTTTTTTTTTATGTACCACAAGAATGACGAATCGACCTGTCTTGCCGAATTAGGCCGATATGTATGTTGCAAATCCTATTTAGATTGGTCGTGCTAAACAAATGGGCTGATCCCAAAAATGATGAGTCTGATACTGGGACCTTTCGTTAACATCTGAAGATAACACTAAAGTTCCAACACCTCACACCTTTTTTTCCTTTTTAACCGTCCATAATTCCCGCACAGGCGCGCCAGCACGGCCGCCAGCCCGCGCCGTCGAGCCCGCGGCCGCACAGCCCTCTCCACCCCGCACCCTCCGGCGTACGCGCATACTCGTGCCAGCACTGGGAGTCCCGCCTCGCCGCGCCGCCGTCCAACGTCAACCCGCCCCATCGCGACGACCAGCCTTCGCCATGCGAACTCATCGAGGTATACAGCTTACAAAATATAGTGTGTTTTTTACATGTCCTTTTTGGTGAACAAATATGGCGGATGGATTTTGAGACAGCTGTTTTACGAAAAAACAATACGTTCAATCATTTCAAAAGGAAGTGATTGATGCGAAAACGCAAAATGTTCACTCCACGTTTGTTTACAAAACAAGCCATAGTAACAAAACTCACTGTACTACAGTACTCACAGTTGAAAAACATGGGGTACAAGACAGAAATGATCGGGACAAATCGATTGCAAATTAGATGCGATAGCAGCAAGCAATATTCCGTAAATAGGCTCTACTTAAGTTGAAAGGTTTACATGATTGGTTATTGCACGTTGTTGTCGAGACAGTTTCAAAGCAAAATTGTTATTTATTGAAAGTACATATTTTGACTTGTGGATATATAGAAAGAAGACATCATGAAGTTGTGACAATTTTCTATTTGACAACTACAATTTGGTAAGTTCGGGAAAAAGCAAGGTAGCCGAAAATCTCTTTCTTCAGTCTCATGTTTCATCATCCCTGTCGAGTACTGTACCAACATAAGTGTTATATGTAATAGCGTAAGCATGGTATCTCATTTATATGTGTTGTATATGTTCAGAGGTTTGAGCCTCGCATCTATGCTCTAGAGGTAACCACTCGTAGCTGCGCCGCTATTTAGGTATGTATTCAATGTTTACTGTATTGATGTATTCTTATAGCTAGTTATTGTAAGCATGTAAGTATTGAGACAATGCAACTAATGGAAACGTCACCTTTTATGTAAAGCGGGATATATTCACGCTTGTAATCTTTAAAGAGTCAGGCAAAAGGGTACTTTATATGGGTATTATCGGGATATATTCTTAATTAGCCTCCCGTTGGTAAAAACGTTGTGTTCAGTTCGCGTTAGATACCGTGTAACATGTGTTACTGTGAAGTGTTATTGAGTGCAGTGATCAAAGTGGGCCGGCCATGAAACTGCGACACCCAGTGCACACTAGCGTCCGATGGCAGGTGTCGAAGAACCAGAGACTGCGGCTCGACGTACGGAACGAAACATGAGCGACACCAGTGACAAAACTCAGAACTAACCAAACAAAACTAAACGCCAAATTGCGCTTGCTTCCATAACGTATTCTCTTTTCACATATCGTTAAATCTAAGATCGACCACTTTACTAATTAACTAAATTAGTTATAAATTAATAATAGTTTCGCGCCTTTCTTGTGCCTATCTCAATCCAATTCTAAAGCATTCTATAGTGAGATTTAATTGAAAGTAATTAATTCTGTGATGGGACTAAATTAAGGGTGATATCGACGTTTGATGTGTAAATAGTCTTTGTATCACTTTATCGCTAGTTAGGGGTAGTGTAGACGCGCTAGAAGTAGTTCTTCGCTGTAAAAGATAAGACTTAAAAAATAGTGTGTCGATCCGTGGTAACTTTGATGACTGTATAAGTGAAACAGGGACTTAGTGTGCGTTGTGGATAGCCGTAGAGCTGTGTGGCTCAGGGGCCCCTGGCTGAGTTTTGTGCCAGCGCTCTCCAACGGCCACAAACCTGGCAAGCATGCAGGCAGCGCTTATGCTAAGAAGCAAATCGCGGGAGAGAAGAAAACAGCGTTTAAAGCGAGGGTACAAGCACGACCTGCCGAGCAACATAGCTACCAGGCTGATCGCGCCCTTTCCGAGATACCCTCCGACTTCATGGGTATGTCTTATACTTTATTGATGGTGTGTGTGGTTGCATGCTGAATGGTAGTTATGATAGAATAATCCATTAAATACTCTCGATGTTATTGTGTGATAGTGCCTGCTAATTTGCTTGATTGTTGTCTATCTCCACAATCATTGAAGTAAAATTTTCTGTACTAAAAACCAAGCAAATTGTTGGCACTATCGAATTTTCTTAACAGCTGGTGTCTTACGAGGTAAATAGCAGGAATGCAGCATGAAATTACATCTTTCATATCGCTTAACCCTTCGTGTGCAGGAACGTAGATCTACACGAGACACAATAGGTTTTTAATTGTGTCTATATACTCGGCATACGAAAGGTTAATGAAGTGTTGGCGAATGTTCCGTAGAAGGTGGCTCGGTTATATTAATTGGTCAAAGTTAAACACTGAATTTAAGCGGAGTTGTAGTTAGCCGATGTACCTAATTGGCTGGCTAAACTGTGTTTAATGTTGGTTTTAAACTAAGACCATAATTCTAAAAAAAACTACCCACTCTCGTCACATTTGTCGAGATATAATTTATCATCAAGAATACCTCAAAAACAACTACTAGTACTGCTGCTGGCCAAAATAATATTTAAATTACCATTTCGCTGAAACTTTCCAAAATTCACAAACCAAAACCTAATATTAATTTTCCGGTCACGAAATGTCATATGTGACTTTCCGGTTCGGGCGTATGTTAATTAAGATGCAATGCTGTCGTGTGTGTCTCTTACAGACATACACGACAAACAACAAACCATTTTAAACGCAATGAAATGTTTGGAAAAACGACTTACTAATATTTTTCTGGTTCGCAGACAGCCTTTCACCTTCCGTTTGACTCTCAGGATCTATGAGAAAATAACCTATTCTTGCTTGCCTCTACAGTCTACGTTAAGGAACAGATTAGTTACCTATTTTATAGTAAACATATCGGGGATCCACGTCCACACGCGTATTTGGCGTACGGGAGGGAAATGTCAAAAGTACTCGCTATCAATTTCCACACCTTTATTATTTTAATTATTTTATTTATAAACATTTAGTACAGCATAAGCCGTTAATACAAAATTAAGTGAGGTAATCCTTTTACTCAGTCTTCTCACAAACAAACACTCTAAAATTATCGTCTTCCATTCATCAGCAAACAAGTCCAATCCAGGGTTGGTCTCCACGAGCGCGTTGAGCATCGTGAGCATACACGTTATAGGGGAGGTGTATTATCCTTTAATTCGATTATTATTTTCCTTCATTTGTATACACATAAATTACATTTTTAAATATTTCAATCTAAAAAAGAAGACATTAAAAATATATTAGTTTATTATCTTCATTAGCCTTTCATTTAACGTCTGGTCTTTGAATTTAATGAACTGCTCTCATTAGTAACTGCAGGAATATTCTAAGTAGGTCAAGCGTTTCCTAAACTTCTGCAGTAGATTAAACACAAAACGTACACCTTCGTTTTTCTAACAAAAAGTTTTTGGCTGTTCCGGTTTGTAACTCTCATTAGAACATTTTGTACTATAGGTAGGTAGGTACATATTATGTAAGAAAAACCTTTTTGAATTCAAGTAGATCACTGTTTATTAAAATGTTCTGTATGAAATAATCGGATGAACTTCATCTTGATACGGCGGCAGAAGATTGAAAAGCAAATAAGGACTCATTTGATTGTGACAAGATGATTGTTACATTTAGAATCGACTCAATTTATAAAATCGAGAGAAGAAATTACCTATTTATTTATGACATTCAGATAAGAATTACGAATAGGTAGGTATAATAATTATATACGACCTTATATCAATCGATCCAGTCCAAAATTTAGTATTTTAGGCTTTCCTGTATTGCGTTGCTAAAACGCGCTTCGATAAATGCAACCTATTCAATAAAGAGACAATCTGTTCAGTTTCTGAAAATTATCTCTTACTTACATAATATCTACTTGAATCTCATTATTTAGACCATTATTAACACGAAAGCCCTATAAACCATACAAAATTATATTTTCTTAAGGACCAATCCATAAAAATCAGTAAGAAATACATAAAAAAACAATTCCGACACAACATAATTATATTTGACAGCCGATATATTCAAAGTTCTCGACTTACGATGATAAAACACATAGATTTGGAGCGGGTAGACTATAAAAATGACGGATGGTTGGCCACTTAGTATGTACGGCGAGTGGCTGGGCCAGGCTGCGCCATTTATCAACTGTGTCCGCGCCCCGTGTTCCAAGCCTGTTTTCAGCTTTGTTTCATCGCTGGGTGTTTCAAGCGTGTTGCGAGCTTTGTTTTATACTCGCAGCTGGGACACAATACAAATAATTGTACTCGTTGGAAGTTTGTACTCTTTGTATGTGACGGCCCACTTGCCTGGCTTCAGAAGTTATCATGTATGGAAGTTTCTTTTGTGATTCTGAAGTAGCAGTGTACACTACAGTGGCGAAGGTTCCAAACAACTCGATTCCTACCGGCTTCCCTTTGAAAAATGGCACATTCAGAATTCTATAGACAAATAATAATATCACATTAAAGATATGTACTCCGGCTTAACTTTTACAAAAATTTACCCTTCGCTACTGGTACTGTGCTTTCGTTTCTATGTGCAGGCTTTGTGAAAATGGGTCTCTGATATTCGTAGTTATTAATTGAACTGGTTGTAAGAGAGTCATACAGTAGGTATATCATTTTGATCAATAAAGGTACATACATATATTATAGTTAATTCATAAAAAGTTCTATATTGTAATACACATTACTTACGTAATGTAATCCATACCCTAATGTCAAAACTATTTGAAACTTTACCAAAAATACCTGGTATCGTGTTTCATTTCATCGAGAAAGCTCAATTCTTCCAAATACGAGTAAGTCACTATTATTTCTCCGAAATACAGAGCATCCAATATTTACATTAAGAACACATCGACATCGTATTTCAAATAAACGCTGCAATAAACTTGGATGCTGTACCTATTTGTTGCAGCAATCTCTCTCCGAGATACATAATGCCTGTACTGAAGTTGACACCATTCTCAGCAAACGCACATAATTATGTAGCTATTCTACAGTCGCTGTTTAGTTTCCAGAAATGTAAACAAAGATGCGAGTTTGGAAAAGAAAAGTTAAAAAAAACAAAGCTGCAGTTTGCGCTGCAACTTCAATCAATTTTATGTTTTAATCGATAGTACTACTTAACATAACACATAACAACAGGTTTAGGTGTGGTGTACCCTAATAGTAGTCATTCGTCATTCTAAAATGAACTTAATTTACACAAAGCTGATATTTGTATAAGCTAAAACAATATCAGTTGCAAGCAAGGATTTGAATAGACTCTAGGTATACCTATATACACGGTTTAGTTCTCTATGAAAGGAATGATGTGCACTCCGTTGCATATTCCATCACGTGAAATGAGGGCGAGTAATTAGTGAGAGTAGATTCTCAGAAAAGTAAATTTAATAATAATAATAAATATCGCTGGACATTACACACAGCGCCATCTAGGTGCCACAATAAGCAACGAGGCTTGTGTCGTGGACACCAGATAGTTGATAGTACTACATAAGATACTTTTTGTTTGTAAATACATACTTATTATACATATAAACATCCATGACTCGGAAACAAATGTCCATAATTACTCATCACACAAACATTTGCTCCTACCGGGATTCGAACCCGGGACCCTAAGACGTAAGGCAGCCACACTACCGCTGCGCCATTCGGGTCGTCAAATAATCTCTCTTCTCTATATTTTGGCATTACCTAGCTATCTTTGAGCAGTCTTTAAAATGGTTGCTAATACAGTACGGACGATAATTTAACAAAACATGAGAACTTTTAAGGAACGTACACTCGGCGTTTTCTCTACGTACCATCGACGAGCATACGCTCGTCGATGGTACGTGGTACGCCAATGCGTAATGCGTATACACGCATTTTTAATAACTTGAGACACAAACCCGGATTTTAAGGGAGTATATGCGTCTTATTTACGGGCCGTTGAAGCACTTGTACGCGCTGCAAACACGACTAGGAAAAAAACGCACCATCAACGTTCACGTTACGTGGCACGCTCGTATGATCTATCTGCCTTCAAAGTTCTAAGTTTTGTTAAATTATTGGCCGTTGTTAACGTGTTTAAATATCTACTGTATCGAGGCTTCGCTCCGTGACCTTCAGTTTCGGCTTGTACCTGGTTTCAAATGGTACCCCTACTTAACTATATATCTCGTAAACGTAACGCTTACAATTTGACTACTGTTTGAATACAAAACACTGGAAAATACTGTAGACATTCATTGTAATACAACTACTAAAATATGATTCCCCATTGGGGAAAAATTACGAACTACCGTTTTATATTTTTTTCCATTAATCCTTCCATAATAAACATGAGCACTGTTTTTGTTGAATAAAGAACTCTTGCGCACTTCTAGACCTAGCAGTTTAGGTATGGCTTTTTGTACAAAGTTAGTAGATTATCACGGAATTCTTGAGGTTTAAGGCAGTTAGCTATATTAATAGCATAATCAGTCTATAATGTTCCACTTCCCACTGCTGGGGCACTATGAGGGTTCTATGAGAGCGAATGGGCTATAATCCACCACGCGGGCCCACTGCGGGTTGATAGATGTGACATACTTCGAATTTTTGGTTCTAGCCCATGCAAGCATGACATTTTGTGAGCAGTGGTGATGAACCAAATTACACAAAGTAATGTGCCTGCCTTGGTTTGAAGCCACGACTTACTGGCCGTAAGCTGAGGCCACCACCACTGGGCCACCGCTTCTATCCGCGCAGGCTATATAAAAGTAAGAATGTCGTCCAAAGAAAACACGACGTAAAGATAAGAAAAATCTTTAAACACGCGCATTTTACCGTAATTACATCATATCCCCAAGCGACACCCCTCAATACATGTACTGTGAAAAATCATTCAGTTTGCGTCGAGTTCATAAAGCGAGCGAGTGCTGTCAGGGCCCATTCAGCTATCACGAGGAAGCTATTATCGCTGTCGGCTTCGCAAGCCCCTTCCAACACCATCAGACTATACCTGTATTTTAAAACACGCTTTAATACATTACCTGTAAGGTACGAAGTTCGGTGTACACGGTAGTGATGGGCGCCAATGATAAAGTCAGGTTGTGTTTGGCGCGAATGATGCGGCAAAAGTTTTACTTGCCTGCTGACGTATTTACTGAGGAGTAGCTTTTGCTGAGGAAATGACAGAATTATTTTTTTGTACAAAAGAAAGACATTTTTTTTTCGTTGTTTACAGTTTTCGTCGGAATAATTTCTGATATTCTTTCTTTATCGTTAACCACACGATGTGCATGCCTAACCTGGAGTCAGAGTTTTTAGGCCACCCATGGGCCTATGACTTGGCTTTACATGCAGTCAAGAAATAGGTCTCAGGCATGCTCGTTTTTCCTGCCAGGGTTGCGGGACTGTTCGAAAGAGATACCGCGGCCCTGGGACACAAAGGGCAAAGGAAGGAACATGGATGGGTTTTAGTCAGTAAAAGTCTGACACTCCCTCCTGCTCAGCCCAGAGCGGGAGGGGTTATTTGATGATTCCCCATTGGTAAAAAAAAAAAAGGCATGCTGGTTTCCTCACAATGTTTTCCTTCACCGGAGCAAGTGATAATTATACAATATAATATGCACATGAATCCGAAAAATCTGAGATTTCTGATAGGGTCCGATGATACCATTTTTTAAAGAAAACTTCTACAATACTATAGAAATCTTTGGGTTTCAATGTTGATCACGTTTCCTACATTAAATCGTTTAGTTAGCCTGCGTATGCAACGGAGTATCTAGCTTATAATTTGTTTGCACCAGTTTAACATTGAAAATATCTACTAATATTACACTGTATAATAAATAAGAAAACTAGACTGCAGCAGATTTGTTGACTAAATTAATCAACCTAGAAAACTTTCATCTATTAGCAGTATGACGAGGAGAGAGCATTACTGAGAAACAGAGAATATGAACACTGTTAGCGCACTGAGGCCAAGGAAAGTTTGGTAAGTTTATGCTTACATTTATAGTCATCATCATCCTAAAAAAAAGCCTAGCCGTTTGCTAACAACGCTGGGGACGGCTTCTAGCCTAACCAAAAGCTGCTGAATACCAGTATATTAATTACACTAAATGTAATGTAATAAAAAATATAACTCTCATAATTTCACCCACGCATAAAAAACTGCATTTGCTTAATTTTGGCACCTGTGTCGTTACGTTATCATATTTGATATCTACAAGCTATTTCGGAAATTCTACTTCAGGAACGTACTTCCGGGATCAAAAGTAACCTATGTGCTTACCAAGGTTTATTAGTCACCATATTTCATCCCACTCCGTGTAGCCACTGAGGCGTGAAGAGGTAACATACGTACAGAGATACTTTCGTATTTATTATATTTTTATGGAATATGGAGTGTTCTTTTATGACAGTGTGTCAACAGTGGAAAACGCAATTTTTCCGCGAAGCCAGGAACAAAGCTAATTAAATTACGGAAAATGCAATTGGTGGCGGAAAATTAAAATGTTTTCACAGCGCTTAGGGGCAGGGACGGGAAGCTTTGTACGACAATTATTATTTATGCATCTGTTTATTTTATTGCCCGTTTTTGTTTGACCTTAACTTTGGTTATAAGGAAGCTGTTTATAGCTTTTATGAGAAAGGACGCCGTTTTAAACCTTAGAACCCACGTTTAAGGTATAATAAAAGGTAGAAACGGGTCGGTTTAAAAAATTTAAATGCCGAAGTTGAATCTTTTGAAAAACTACACAAGGCGGCACATCAAGCTATACATAACCAATATAACCTGACTTCTCTTTGTATGAGCTTCGCGTGCGATGACAGATCAGCTTAATTTGGTTTTACATAGCTTGATTGACAGCCGTGCGTACTTTCAGAATTAACTATTGAAAAAAATGTTTACTGACAAATATGATATTAACAGCGAGAAATTTTAAGAATCATAATTCAATCCCTCTTCTGATACAGAAAATGTACGATAATAGTAGTTGTTCTGTATCAGAAGAGGAATTTTGCCCTGTAGTGAATGGAACTATTCAAACTGACATTACGGAAGATCATGCCTTTATTAACTTAAACAAACTACAACTGTAAACCAAAACGATTCATTTCTGTGTATAGGGGTAAAGTGGCAGTATTACGGTATAAAGTGCTGGTGTAATTGAGTTTAATAGAGCAATTATCGTGAGGTATAGCGTAAGTAACCATTTTGTTTGCTTGGTGTGAACATACAACGGTGGAGTGCTAAGTAATGGTTTTAAACACACGGGTATGTATCACAAGCTCTTTAAACCCCGGGCTTGAAAACCTATGAATTGGATCTGCTTTGAAATCTTAGGGCAAGTGATTGAATTCGTTGTTTTGTTTTTATGTTATGTCAATCACAGCAGTTATTTTTGTTTTATTAGTTACCTACTAGTGCCCCACCTTTTTTTAATTGCATCTCGCAGGTCAACCTATGAGGCTTGTGGGTGCCTTAGGCTCCCTAAGGGCACCCAGCGTGGGGTGCGAGCCTCGGTTTAGCGCGTCGCTAGGGAGGGCAGCAAAAGGAGAGGCTGGATCTGAGTGAAACGCGTCACCACGTTTCCCCTGCTTCATACGGTTCGCACATTTCTCTATAATAATTATGTGAGTTTAATTATAGGTCTTTAACTATGAAATTGCCGTTTTTTTCTCACATTTTGTTCTGCTTGTAACTTTGGTGTATAGTTATATTTTTTCCTAATCCCATTTTTATTGGATTAATTGTTAAATTAAGTACCTTTTTGAGTTTAAAAACCGTAGTAGTAGTGGCATATTACCTCATAGAGTAGTGTGTCAAAACACCTGTTTCAATGTGCCGTCGGTTCTAAGTAGGTATATTTTGGTCATGGACTGATGTGTTTTGAGAATTTAAGATACGCTGCGCAGCGCAGCTTTTTCCACTCTATAGTTCGTAATTGCATCAAATTATGACTTGGAAACGTCTGAATCGATTAATAATCGATTCAGACGTTTCCAAGAAAAAAATATATATTTGTATGGAAATATCACTTTTCACGAAATCGTCTATACAAATCGGCAATTTCATACTTTAACCCCTTGTATTAACGTACTAAACACACAGACCTTCCGGAATACATTCTCTAAATGGTAGTGAACAACGCATCAAAATTTGTTACGGAGTTTAAAAAACTATGCGACGAGACACGGAAAACTATATTTGAGTTCTATATTACAAGTTTTAGTGTTCGTTTTTGCTTGCTTATATAGTGATGATTAAACTAGGTCAAACTGCCTTATTTCAAATGCCCTGTATGATTGCGTCTGTGAACTTGGGTAAAAATAAGGAAGTATTTTTTTTAACTGCTTTCGTTCACGTTTACCTTGAATTTTCTACCGTTTCCGCCAAACCATCAATTTGGGTTAGCATTGATACTAAAAACATTTTTTTTTATCTTTAGTGTTTAGGATCGAATCTATGCAATTTCTTTCCGGTACATTTTATTTCTATTACCCTTTAAACTGGCCACCTACTGATGTTGATATCACATCGTTTCTTTGTACCTTTGCCAAAGTACATTTCTAATGGGTGTAAAATAACCCTTAACGAAGCCTTAAGGCACTTCGTCTCTCCGTCACTGCAATCAGTTTTTTGTTCTGGACCATAAATGGGAATCTTCTAGTTACAGCGATTCTCGGGGTTAAAGTTCCATTTTTTTCACAAATTAAAAAAAATACTTTAATGGTGTTTTTCACGCCACGAAAAAAGTCGTTTCGAAGCAATCATTTTGCGTAGTTACTTAATTTGGTGTACAGAATGAAAATATATTTTTCTGAAAATATATTTGTGGCTTATTGACATTGCCAATGAGGAGAACTTAGATAGTATTTATACTGTGTCGATTTATAATATACAGTATCAAAAGCTACACATAAAATAACAAAGTAAGTACGTACGAGTACCTATCTACATTGCAGCTGAACTAAACTCTAAAATTGCTTCGTTTACTCTGTGTTTGCTAACATACAAGGATTTTTAAATTGCCTTGACTAAGCGGTTGTGGTCCCTGCTATATATGATAACACTTTAAGTTAAGACCGGTTTTATGAAAGCGGTACAAGTTTTTTACTGAATAAAGTTCTTAATAATTCAGACCTTCGTGAACAAATTGGTTCTGACGTACAGACGCCAGGCCCCCTAAAATGGCCACTTTATCAGAATCATAATACGAATCACGTTAAAAATTGAAAACTCTTAATATGGACTTTGTGGTCATAACCATAAAGACCATTTTAAGAATTTTAAATTTTTAACGTGATTCTTAATACGATTCTGATAAAGCTTCCATTTTAGGCCCCCAGCACAGCGAGCTACCCGAAACTGTCAAATTTTCCCAATCAACCTTGAACCTAATGCTTCAGGGACAAAGTTGAAAATCTATTAATTAAAGAAATTTGGCTGTTTGTAGTAGCTTGATTTGCTGGTGTCTGTACAAAGATATTCAGCGAATATGGGTAGGTAGGTGTTTAAATCTATATCTAGGTATATCTTAGGAGCAACTAGCTGTTGCCCGCGACCTTCGTTTGCGTGAAATTATTATAAAAAAATATCACTTCCCTTTTTGAACCGGATTTTGTTACCAATTTCAAGAGTTTTAATTTTATTGCAGGGAACCCTAATTATTTCTCTAAAATAAAAGTAGGCTATATTAGATCTTATAAAAATAACATCAGCTATCTGCCAGTAAAAGTCCCGACAAAATTGGTCCAGCCGTTTTGGAGTTTAGCCGGAACAAACCGACAGACAGAGACAAAAGTTGACAAGAATGTGTTTTTGTTACAAATGCCGTATATATTTTCATTTGCATTCAGTAAAAAGCTGTTATTTTGATATTACAATCCGACACTTCAATTTATTTATTTGTATGATAGAAAAGTTCTGGAGTGGCGACCGCGAACCGGAAGACGTTGCGTTGGAAGGCCTCCCACTAGGTGGACCGATTACCTGGTGAGGGTTGCGGGGATCCGCTGGATGCGAGTTGCACGGGACCGGTCAGTGTGGCGACACTTGGGGGAGGCCTATGTCCAGCAGTGGACGTCTTTCGGCTGAAATGATGATGACGAATGATGTATGATAGATTTAGGCTTAGCCACAGCTTACCTTAGATCATGCTTTTTATATTTAAACACTGCGTGGAACTTAAAACTCAATTTAAATTCACAAACAAACTATCTACAATTATATACCCAATACATAACCCTACCCATACACAATTAAAATCAGGTCAACCTTCCACACTAAACAAAAAGCATTCAAACTAATATTGTTATAATTACACGTACAGTCTACACGTAACAGATGATAAAATATTCACGAACCAAATATCACCGCGAGCATAGATTAAATAGAAATCTGACAGCTCTAGTGTAGTGACACGGTCGGCTGTGTCAAGGACTGTTTATGCAGATATCGACGTGACGATCGATGCGATGACTAGTGACGTGTTGCGATGACGAACCCTTGATTAGCTGATGAGTAATCGTGTTAGGATAGGTTCTATCGATTTTATTTTTTGCGATTGTCGGCTGTTTTTTGTTGGAGTGTGGCCTTGGGTTTGGGGATGAGGGTTCTATAAAATGGTGATACTGCAATGATAGGGGTAAGCAGTTTTGAAGATTCGTTGTTATAGACATTGTTATTTGCGTATTTTTTACGCAAATAACAATGTTATGTTATACACATTGTTATTTGTATTATTAGGTAGATAATTACTAAAAAATCTCTATTTCAAAGGAAGTAATTCACAGCACGGATTTATTTATTTAACTGTCTCAAAAATAAACAAAGCAACAACAAGTCTTAGATTATATTCCACGGGAGTTGTGGTGTGCGCGTAAATTCTATTAGTGCAGAAATGCAGGTTGTCTATGGAATAAGTAAGTACCAAGTACCGAGTCGTGATAATAGGGTTGTAAATGCAAGAATTTTATCTCGGTATGGTAAACTACTCTATGGCTGACAGTTGACATTTGATCTAATAGTGAACTCTATTTGAACAATTCAAAGGTTCAGTGAAACCGGTATGGACAGATTGCGGACCGGCTGCGGACACCAGACACTGACACTGTCAGAATCAATCTTTCTGAATTTGTCCGTACCGGTTTAGCTAAACCGAATCTTAGGTAGTGTGCTATGAAACTTTAACATTGATATTGATTTAAATTAATAGTTAACATATATAAAACTGCGAAATATACGAACTTCATCGCGATGTAACTCATCATTCCCCTGCCCTTATCCCAATTTATTTGGGGTTCTCTATAACTCGTCATCTCAGCAGTCACCTCCTTTCTAGCCATATCATCCTTCACACAGCGATTCACCGTTTCTTTGGTCTTCCTAGAGGAAGATGAATGATAATGAGGAATGATAGTGGCTCTAAGAGTAGACTCTTAGAGCCACTATCATTTCATCACGATGTATCTATTTTTTTAAATATACCACAGGCAACTCAGGTGCCTGCCATGTAAATAATTAATAATTACCGTTTAAAGCATATAATTTTTACTAGCAATACTTATACATTTTTCATAGAAACATAAATTCACATAATTTCTATGCGTCATGGAACTTTATTAGTCTTTAATGGCGTCGTAATTATACTTGCTGGATAACTAAATAGTGTAAAAGGAAGGCTAGACGAAGTTTGGTCAAAGTTTTAAGTGAATAAAGCAGGTGGGCTCCATTTACAAGGTTGTTGGACAAGACATAAAAAGCATTTTCGTTTAAGAAAATAATGGAGTCGGAGTTTCCGGAAAATGTCCGTGAAAGCTAAGTTGGAAAATAAACTTTGCGGTTTGCATTCTGAGAAAAGATTTGAGTCGGTCTGTTCATGACATCATAGTAAAACTAGAAAAACTGGTTGCTTAAGAGCTATATCAAAATTACCAACTGCTGAAGCTAAAATAAAAATGTAAGATAAAATAAAAAACTTACTAACATTTTTTTTTTGTTAACTTTTATATTTAAACTTCGAACTAGGTCAATGAACTTTAATTAATAGCGCAAAACTTAGTCAGGAACGCGACATTTACAGGTCGTAATGGCGACTAGTCTGATTGTCAGTTTTTGTACAAAAACTATTAAATCTTATCGTTCAAAGACACGTAACGTTAGCCCGTAGTTTTATGGTGAGCCACAGGATGTCATTGAACTGTTAGAAAAATTGCCCCGGCATCGCAGCAAGCATGAATATATAAAGCAAGCAATTTAACTCGATAAGCCTAGCTTTCTTGCAGGCTGGCCCTGGATGAAGGTAGAGAGACAAGAATATATTTATTTCTATTAAAACATTACTCAGCGTTTTCATTTCTTAATAAAAGTTGAAGAAGAGGATTTAACAAACAAATATTGTTCACTAGCAACTAGGTACTTATCTTTTTTAATTTTTTTCCAAAAGTACCTAATGATGTTTTCACCTAATTTCTGTCTCCACATTTTTTTGGCACTTTTAGAGTAGAAATTGTGTAATAGAACCAGTAGAACAAATGGGAATTTTTATTCCCACTAGTTCTACGTTTTTGTACCACCTTAAATCGTAGGACTAGTGGGAAAAAAATATTCCCATTAGTTATACTAAATAGTTCTACGGTAAATTTAACTGACCAAGCGTTGTTGTCGAAACTGACTCAGCCGTTAGTTAACGTGACGGTTAACATCCGCCATGTTGGATTTTACGTTTTAAAATGCGAATAGAGGTAGAAAACAGTCAACAGTACGTAACAAAATCGATGACCGACATTGAACTTTCATTCAGTGCTTTGTAGACTTAAATCGAAGTCACAAAGCACAGTAAAGCATTATTTTTGTACCTTAATAGTCTGACATTCATGCTAGTCAAGCAACGTATATCAACAAGAATGAATGGTTATAAGTTAAATGCTGTAATGGATCGTTGTTTAATAAGTATTTTTGATGGGTAACGTAATTTTGAGAGCTCAAATGCATTGGTCAGACAGAATGCTCTGCCCTATTTTCTTTTTAAATAATTAAAAAGAATGTACACCATCATCTGCTTAGCCTTTTCATTCCCGGCTTTTTTCTTTGGCTTCTAGTCTTCTTCAGTGGTGGCGGCCCCGACTTACGAACAATAACTCGTGGGTTAACCCAGGCAGACGCATTAGTTTGTGTAATTTATTACATTACCACTGCTCTCAAAACGGTGAAGGAAAACATCGTGAGGAAACCGGCATGTCCTAGAACCAAAAATTCGAAGACATGTGACATCTACCAACCCGCATTGGGCGCGCGTGGTGGATTATAGCCCATTCCCTCTCATAGAGAGGAGGCCGAGTGTCCAGTAGTGGGAACATTAAAGGCTGATTATTCTTATGCTCTAGTCTGAACGGATGCAGCTGAATACCTGGAATAAAATAATATACAATATGAAGGTATTTAGGTACTAAGTCCCAAAAGCAGCAGAAGGTTTGAATGTTATTTACCGGACATCATTTGGAAAGCTGCAAACACAAATATGATAAATGTGTAAAGCCATTGCTTAATTATGTTATTTTATAAAAGCACCTACAGGCCTCGCATAAAAAAACCCGGCTGAAAAAAAGCAGTAAAATTTTTCTTTGTGAATTGATTTCCAGCACAATACGTTCAGTAGATACACACACCTTGTGTTTGTGAACGCTTCAACAATAAATCGGTGAAACAATGAGGTTTCAGATCAATGGGAAGTAAATAAATAAATAAATATCGCTGGACATTACATACAGCGCCATCTAGGCGCCACACTAAGCAACGAGGCTTGTGTCGTGGACACCAGATAGTTGATACTACTACATAGATACTTTTTTGTTTGTAAATACATACTTATTATACATATAAACATCCATGACTCGGAAACAAATGTCCATGCTCATCACACAAACATTTGCTCCTACCGGGATTCGAACCCGGGACCCAAAGAACGTAAGGCAGCCTCGCAACCGCTGCGCCATTCGGGTCGTCAAAAAAAGTTGTTGACCGTTGTGTTTTCAGCTCATGCAATGAGCATTGTCTTATGCACGGCATCATTATTTTATGCACGGCTTGCTTTTCATTTCTCTTTTGTTTAATGGGTTAGCGAAACACGGCTGAAACTATTCACTGCACACGTCCTTTCAATAGACATAACATCAAAATTAAATACAACATACGCCTGTAATCTCCGAAGGGTTAGCAGTAGGCAGGTGTACCTTATAATACCCCCACATTTCGCCAGTTATATTTAAGACCTATGTCATAAGGGGCGAGCCTATTGCCATCAACCGCGCACAAATCTAGACCCGTAGCTGCTACTGAGAAATTCCTAATAGAAAAATACAATAACAATTTGCCCGACCCGGGAATCGAACCCAGGTACTCAGGCTGGCCAACTGTCGCGATTGCGAGCACTAGTGGTCCAATAAAGATTAAGTTTCAATAAAGATTGCCAAAAAAAAAAAACGCGGTCCATCTACAGGGTTCCCATATAAAGTAGATTATTTTTTAACCACAGTACATACCTATTTTTTTATCTGTGATGTTGAAACGAGTGACCCGTCAAGTTTTTCCGCCGACCCTAACTCAATATAATTGCAATTAAGCCAGGTTCATACACATAGGTACAGGATGTCGAGATCCTATCAGATAACGAACAGGCCACGTATATACATCTCATTAGACGAGTGCCTCGTAGCACTTGGTACTGACGGCGCTTGTAACGTGCTCAATGATTTAGATGTGCCTGGTTAAGTGGTTTACGTGATATAAGGCTTCTTTATATGGTTAATAGTTAGTTACTAACACTAGAAAGCAAAAGCCAAATTGTTACTAGGAGCTGGTATGCATCCCATAGATGTATTTAAGGGTACATACTCGTAAACAGGTCATGAATAATATTTGCTTCATTTATGTGGCATAATCAGCCTATAATGTTCCCACTGCTGGGACACACGGCCTCCTCTCTATGCGAGGGAATGGGCTAAAATTCCCGACGCAGGCCCAGTTGGTAGATGTTACATGTCTCCGAATTTTTGGTTCTAGGACATGCCGGTTTCCTCACGTTGGTTTCCTTCACCGTTTCGAGAGCAGTAGTGACGAAATAATATATGTATAACTTTATGTGTCGCTCAGTGTACCTAATGGAGGGAAAATTAACAGCTGATAGTTACTCCGATGTGATACTTAGCATAATCATAAGCATAATCAGCCTATAATGTTCCCACTGCTGGGACACACAGCCCCCTCTCTATGAGAGGGAATGGGTTATAATCCACCACGCGGGCCCAGTGCGGGTTGGTAGATCACATGTCTTCGAATTCCCGGTCCAAATCTTCACGATGTTTTCCTTCACAGTTTTTAAACCCGTGGCGATGAAATAAATCATACAAAGTAATGCCTGCCTGGGTTCGAACCCATGACTTACTGTTCGTAAGTCGGAGCCGCCACCACTTGACCACCGCTGCTTTCCTTCATTTATGTCCTTGACATTATCTGTTACTTTTTCTGGGTCCGTTACACATAATAGATACTAGCCTTATAGCTAAACAAAAAAAAGAAACTGATGTTTTTTATTTGCTGAGAGCGCCGTTTCATAATTTATTTTACCCACGGAGTGTTAAGTGTCTCTTAATAATTAGAGTGTAACAAGGATATCTTCTGCTTTACCTTTTCTCCCGTCGCAGCTAACTGTACACCAGTATTTTACATGGTGCGATTGCCTATCTGATTTCCACAACTGGGAAAAAAATAAAAATAAACCTTACGACATTTTAAACTGAAAAAAAATAAAAAGTTTCAAACAAATGTGATACCTACACAAGATTGACCTCAAACATTCACCGCTGTCAATGGAAAAACACGCCTCACAAATCAATAAAGACAAGCCGTAATTTACACCTCAAACAGATTAGGTACCGACCAAATCACCTGTTGATTACAAAATCGATTGAGTTTATACACGCCTGGGAACGCTTTAAATTATTGACATTTAAGTATCACCTCAGAGAGCGGTTGCCCAGTGGTGGCGGCCCCGACTTACGGACAGTAAATCGTGGGTTCGAACCCAGGCAGGCGCATTACTTTGTGTATTTTATTTCATCACCACTGCTCTCAAAAACGGCGAAGGAAAATATAATGAGGAATACGGCATACCCTACAACCAAAAATTCGAAGACATGTGATCTACTAACCCGCACTAGGCCCGCGTGGTGAATTACAGCCCATTCCCTCTCATAGCTCTCAGGAGGCTGTGTGTCCCAGAACATTATAGGCTAATTATATGCTATGCTAAGTATTACCTTGGAGTAACTATCAGCTGCTAATTTTCCCTTCACTAGGTACACACGGCGACACATCAAGCTATACATATCCAGCATAACCTGACCTCGCTTGGCTTCCCATACAATGAGGGATCAGCTTAATTTGGTTTTGCATAGCTTGATTGGTCGTCGTGCGTACATGAGGAGTTACGAAACGCGTCCTTATCTTCATAATTCTGGCCTCCTGGTAGTTTGTGAAATTACTTATGATTCGAATCTTCCAACTATTCTTGCCAATATCACAAGCAACTTCAAAGAAATACCTGAACTTTGAAATGTAAAGGAATATGGTTTTCCCCGTGCGAATACACCACCTTCATACACTTGGCATTTTTTGTTACCACTGATGAGCAGATAACTTTACCTAAGCGTATGGTACCTTATCGGCTGCCGTTGAGGCTCGACTGGAGGCTTTCCATGCATTATCGATATTTTAACACCTACTTTTATTTTTATGTTAACCTCATCAGTCATTTTAAAAGCTGCTTTGTGGAAAGTGAAATTTTCTTTTTACTTTTTAGTAGATCTGCTAGATTAGGAATGACATCACAGTGGTATATTCTATTTGTGTTTACCACTATTTGGTTGTGAAAACAGACCTTTATCAGGACATTAATTTAGGCCACCTTAATTAAATCTAAAGGCCAGTAACGTAACAAAACATGGTGTTCCGAATGATGTTTAGCTGAATGCCAGTCACAATCCGTCACAATCGGTTTCGGTGAAGCGAAACATCGTGGGGAAACCAGCGTGCCTGAAAAACTTTTCTTGACGCCATGTAAAGCCAAGTCAGAAGCCCATGGGTGGCATAAAAACTCTGACACATAGTGCCTAACTTAGGCACTATCCACAGGATAAAGAAGTCACAATAAAAATAAAACTTTCTAGTCTCTTCTCTTATTTTTTTATAAATGCGTAAGTTTGTGAAGATGGATGGACGTCTGTTACCCTTTCATGCCAAACTAATGAACGGATTTCATTAGTTTTGCGTGATTAACACAAAGGTTATCTTACTTTATACAAGTTTTGAATCTGTCATTGTCACTAACGTTATCATTAACACTAGAAACTGGATATCACATTGGTTTTGGATTGGTAAATATCCCATGTTTAGTGTTAACGATAATAATTTAGAGATAGACAAAATACTCTTTATTATGTACACCATACAAATTTCAATTTCAAGTGCGTTTTCTGTCAGTTTTTAGATAATGTTCCTTTTTTTATCTCAGTAGTACGATCCCTAGGAACAGTTACCGAACTCCACGCGGGCGAAGAATAATTACTCCATTAAAAACCTCGCACTCAATAATCAAGTACTCGCTGTGGATACGTCCAAGTGACGCTAATAATAACCGGTCATTGTGTACAACTGCCGGTTACATCACAACTCGCCGAGTGCGGCGCGCTCTCATCTATCAAATTACTCGCCGCTGATGTGGTCGCGTTGTAATACCTAGTACATTACAGCTCATTACGTGCGTTTTACCGCTTTTCAATTTGTGTTATCAACGTCAACGTTTGTCAATGTAATACGTTGACAAACGTATAATTAATTAATTGAAATGGTTACAATAATTAGGTCATTACATTTATAATTAATAAGATAGTACAAATAATAATGAATACATGACTAACGTGAGTTTTTAATAATAAACTTATTGACGTGATGAGTTGACTTCTCTTTTCAAATCAAGCTGGTTATTGGCTGTTTTGCCACTACAAGTTTACAGAAAATTCCTAATTCAAATGAAAAAAAAAAAAAAAAGTTAGTATTTTTATTACTTCTCCTAAATTAGAAACATTCGGCAGAAACAAAGTCAGCAAAAAGTTACGGGATGTCAAAATTAATAACTTCACATTTGTAAATCGGAACGACTTACACAAATTGAATATATTTCATCAGAATACCCCAGTCTGAAGCTCTGCGCGAATATAATAGATTTATTACCTACCTTGTGATAGGTCAAACGTAAAACGAGCTTCATACTTTTAAAAGTTCTCCCTGGAGTTGTATTTTATAGTTAAAAGTTTATACGGAGAATAGGGAATGATAGATGTTTGTGTGTTCAGATCAAAGCAGCAAGCAGTGCATACAATAAATACCAGTGACCTGAAGAGTCAGGTCGATCGGGAGCGATATCCATTCGTTTGCATACATAATGCGAGCATTACGGGCTGTTTTACATTCCCCGTGTAGTATGGTAAGTTCAATGATTTCTGCGCTTTCAACTACCAATCTTAATGAACGAACAGCTGCTTTTTTAATACCTGATGAAAAAAAATCTATGTTGGAAGGTCTAGTCAGGTACTGAACTCATGGCAGAAGGCTGCGCGTCGATATTCCTTGCATTCACCGTGTATACCTGTGAAATATATTCCTGTAAAATGTTTCTCTAGATGTTACATGGTTTATGGAGAGGCTAGACTTATGCAAAAGTTACCGTAAACTCTTATCTTTGACACGTAATAAAACAATAAAGGTAAAAGATGTTACCTACATGCAACATGCTTGCAAACTTATCCCTCACTACTGATTTCAAACGTAAAATTGGATGTTACGATACATTATACTTTTGTCCACCAGTGACAAAATGCAATAGGCCGAGCAGGATTTAAAAAAAAATGTGCAGATAAAACTTGTAGCCCAATCTATGGTCCTACAGCTGTTTAGTCTATAATACTAGGTATTTAATCTAAAATTCACAACTCAAATCGAGTTAATACTGGCTGAATAGTAATCTTGTAATTTATACATGCATTATTAATTTCTTAATGAAACCGTGGCCTAGATTACACAGATTAATCGCTATCGCAGCGCTCACAGTCCTGACTGATGGGTTTTCATTACAATTAATACCCACTATTTGTATAATTTGATTGATTGGCATTTATTTAGAATCGGTCAGAAAGCAGTTGAGGAAAAAAACGTGCGTCGGTTTCAACCTTTAATTCTAGAGCCCTCATCTGGCTCTAAAATTAAAGGTTTAAAACCGACGTACGTTTTTTAAAACCTTTAATTCTAAAGCCAGATGAGATTTCCTATCAACAAACATGACTGATCCATACAAATTATCATCCACGCGTTTACCTATTTAAAATTATTTCTGATTAAATGTTTGAATAATTATTATTTTTTTTATAAAATTATTATTAATATGTGCAAAAAGTAATAAATTATATAAATAACAATAAAAAAACTACACGATCATTGTGCCGATTGTCGTTTCAGCCAATGGCTTAATTTTCAAGAGCCTCGATCAATACTTGAGAAAAGGCTCTTAATGGGCAGCTGGATCAAGGGCTTGATACAGAAACCCTTACTCCTGGACACGTCTTGTATTGTTAAGAGGCTCCTCTCTCTGGAGCCCTGACTGCCGGTAGCTTGGACCCTGTTCCCGATAACGGTGGGCTACTATTTTTTATATTTTAAATGTTTTTTTTTTTTACATATATTATTTTGAATTGAAATATTTGAAAATTTAATAAGTAAAGTAATAAATGAAGGAAAGTACTCATGACAAAAAGACCTTCATTTACCATACCTTATTTTGATAAAATACAAGGAACTTTTCAGCGCAGTTCTATAGATTGAAGGTTTTTATTTTTAGAATGATGACTTTATAAATAAACAATTTCTCCAAAGAACAGACACAGTTTCATAACAATGCGTGTAAGCTGTCGCAGGTTTACGGGTATCGATCGTACCCCGATACAATTCGCGAAGCTTGCCGTGCTTTAGCCTGCGTCACCGCCTAAATGTCACTGACGTGAAAACGTAACCTTTCCTCTAGAAAAATGTACTTAGGTAGGTACTAAGGGTATAGTAGGTTGGTAGAAATATAGGAACATACCCCGTCTATAGCCGGTCTCGCGGTAATATCAGTGGAAAATAAAATCTAGGCAGATTTTCTCGTCTCGCTATACGTTTTGTCGCTTGAGTTCCGCCGCCCCTGGAGATATTGTAATGATCCGGTTTTTGAATAGTTTGAAATAACTTTTGTTGCTGTATAAAACGTTTTGTTTGTTTGTAATGATTTTATGATGAATATTTCTTTTTATATTTTAGAACAGGCCAACATAAAAAAGATACGGTGATCTAGTTTTTTAGGAGTATCTTACTAATAAGTGCGTTTCAACTTGAGGTACAGCAGGTCGCACGCCAGTGGTTATAATACCATTAGGTATACAGTATTGCTGTCTCACTTTTGGATGAAGGCTACATAAGAAGCTGAATCGGGCTAGAAATGTTTCAATCAGTTTACTAATATTATTTACACAGACAAACTTTTATATAAAACGGTGAAAGTTTATAGTATAGTTTTGCTAGTACCGTATGTAAAAATATTGAAATTTCTATCCGTAGTACGTAAATACTTCCAAACATTCATCATGTTTCAAATAAAACTTAAACAAAATGTATTTAATTATTCTGCTATTTATTTTGTCCCTGTGGTTGTGAAACATTCATTCATTTATCAATGAGGGCTAGATTCCTCTTCCCGGACTAAAGCAGCGAAAAGCGAGTTAAGCCATTTAAAAAAATGCCCCTATAGGGCTCATATGGCAACGCTGCCAATAAGCTGCTGGCCTCTTACTTCTTGGCTCAATGTCAAGGTGTTACCACCGATGAGCCGTCATATGTTCTTAATTATTTCATAATAGGTACCATAAACATGAGTATTGATCGAAAAGCTTCACCTCAATCGATACTCCTCTTTGTTAACCCATCATACCTATATTTCGGAGGTCACAATTCACAAAGCGAAAATTATTATCAATGACGCGTCATGCAGAGAATATGGGTGAATGGTTGAATGAGCCTAAACATTCAAAACGTGGTGAGCTCGACGTTTTCGGTCATCGAGCATATTCGATCTTTGGGCGCGAATAAACAATCATGTGATCAGTTGCCGAAGGCTGGGCGATGTTCAAACTGAATTTATAATGTAGCTGCGTTGCTGTGAATTGAATTTGATTAGTAATTTACACTTGCAATTGCAGCATCGGATCCTTTGCAAGAGTCTGTTAGTTACCCCTGTAAAGAGTATATTTTATGTACCTAATAGTTACATAAAATATAGATTCCTGAAGTAGGTCATCATCCTTTTCCCAACTATGTTCAGTATTTTACTCGGAGCGACTGCCTATCTGACCTCCAAAATCCAGTTAGTACCGGGTAATATGACACTCCTTAGTAAGACTGGTTGTCAGACTTTCGGGACACTGAAACTACCTAAGGTATCCCTAGAAAATCAATATTACTCGTAATAATTAGGTACTTATCTTCGATGGCAGCAGTGATAGCTAACTTAGGTATAACTTAAGTGATAGCTAATAGCCGCTTTCGCATTGATCACTATTATTCTCCACTACCTAACTACTTTTTGACGATAACTTATTTAAATCTAAGTTCGGTTTTCCTCACGATTTTTCTCGTAAGAGTAGCTAATCAGTTAAGAATTAAGATCTCTTGTCCTTTAAATTTCGTAAACAAAACTTATTTACGCGTCGAATAAACTTTTACGGTGCAATTTCGCAACTTCAATATGCATAGTAAAGTTGGGAACTTAATTTTCGCGTCATGAATTTTTAAAGCAAAGCTATTTGTAGGCAGGCTGATTAGGTTTTCGTGTCAAAGATTGGGGTTCTAATTTTGTATCACATAAGGTTTAAAGCATATATTACCAGTAAAAAATAACCAAACACAAATATTTTAATTAACGTATTTACTTATATTTAATGACCTATAAATAAACTATACCATTTAATATATGTAGGTTATAACTATATAATATAATATATATAACTATATAATGTTGAAACTCTCGGTTCTTCGTAAAATCAGAGCCATTTAAACATGAATCGAGTTTTTCTTTAGCAGTCGGTAGTTACTACCGTTTCCTCTTCCTCCCTTTGACCTGACTTTCACCTAGAGGAAGCGAGCTGTAGCGGTGACTCGCTTCGACGGTAATCGTAGCGAAAAGCGTAGCAAATATTTATGTTTGAAATGTGCTACGAGCTGCTACGGTGCTACGAATCAATAGTTTGGCGGATTTGTTTATTCTATTTATTTAAACTTCATGTACAAGAGTGGTACATAGGCGGACTTAATGCCACAAGCCATTCTCTACCAGTCAACCTTTGGGTCAAATAGGACAGTATTGTGGTAGAGTGCAAAAAAATTAATAAGAAAAATACCGTTTTGTTAACATAAATTGATAGACTCACATAAATAAATACATACTAATAAAAATATATAAATGAATATATATTATAATACATAAAAATAGTCCAAAATACGAGAAACGTAATTCTAATGAAAATAATCCAAATATAAAACGACTAGCTGTTGCTCGTGGCTTCACTCGCGTTTTTCGCGTTTTTTTTGGAAAGTATCCCATGGGCACGTTGTAAATATAGCCTATGGCACTCGGAGTTAATGTAGCTTCCTATTAGTTAAAGAATTTTCAAAATCGGTTGAGTAGATCCAGAGATTACCCCTACTTATAAACTTACAAACAATTATTACCTCTTTATAACATTAGTATAGAAATATGTATTTAAAAAATCCAAAAGTACCTAGCTCTGTAGCATTAACCGATTAAAAAATTAAGTACGACAATCAAAATTAATACATTGTTCCGGAAGGAAACATTTAGGATATTTTCATAAGTTTACTGAACCCTAAAATCAAATTGTAAGTTCATTGCATGTTTCATTTACGTGAATGCTAATCTGCTTGAAAATTATGAACCGTGGCTGAACTAAGTACAGGCGATAACCGCAACGAAAAGCGTGTCGACATGCTCGGGGAATATATTTAACATTACTTTTTACTTATAGAATTTGTTACTTTGTAAAGAGAAATTAATTGATAAACTATATTTCATTTCTGCAAATTGAAAGAAAAAATATTTATTTGTCGCAGGGACATGGTGTGCATCATACAAAGTGACAAAAAACAAAAAAAAAATAACAATAAACATATAACGCATAACAAAAAATTAAAAAAAAAAACAAAAAAAAAACGTTCGTAACTTGCACGTCGTGACTGCGAAAAGCAGGTTATCACTCAGCATAATGCTGTGCTATGGGGGACCCACGGCACAGCGCTGGTTTTCAGTGGTCACCCGTGAAAAACGCACGGAAGCCAAGACAGCTTAAATATTTTTACATGAATAAGAAAATAAAATAAACAGTACTTGGGTTATAATAATGAAACAACTACCTAGAAATAATAAACACTACAAAAAATATACAAGTATGTGTGCAGCCTAAACAAAATGCAAAAAATCCAGTATGAATGCGTGTTTTGGTGTCTCGCTCCCACCACGCTTCGAAATGGTTTTGGAATACACACCTAAAAATATACTGAAAACTTGATAGGGAGGGTGTTTCCCTATCCGAATACTCTGAAAAGAAAACCCTGAAGCAAACTAAGAGAATTTTTGAGGAAACCACATGGATATGAGTGGACCTCTGGCTTATAAATGCACCCATTGGTCAGTAATCGTGTACCTCAACTCAGAACTCGAGGACCAAGATCATAGTGTGGATAAGTTTTAATGTTCTGAATACTTTCAATGTCTTGTCAAATGTTATGGAGGCAACATATAAACTGTCACTTACGGGATATCTTCCGTGATTGTTTCTTTCGTCAACCCGCGATCATGGCGCTTGCAACAGCGTCGAAATATCGGGAGCTCAAAATAATAGACAATCATATATATAAAAAACGTCAAAAAGCGTCAAAGTCATATATATGAAAAACGTGCTCTCACTAAAATTGTTAATACTTCATAACGCAAAGATGGCACTCTGAATATGGCCGACATCGCTGAACAATTTTTATAAGGGCTCGTCAAGATACAATGCTTAGGAAGGCATAAATTACAAGAAGTCGTTAGTATAACAAAAGAAAACACTTCAGTTTTAACAGATAATTAGGACTCGTTGAACTGAGAACAGAGGTCGGATTTGAAAGGGTCATTTTTGTTGACAAAAAGTGATTTTTTTACGTACTTATTGCACAGTATTGTTGAATTACTTACGTAATTTGACTGGTAATTTTATACAGTTGTTAATTATGTTACGAGCCATTTTATACCTACATACCTATACCATTACGTGTTATTTCCATAAAATATTTTCGTAAAATGCTCTATTCTGATTTTGAAATAGAGCTCCCAACAAAACTTTTCTATTCGATATGAATTCAAAAGCTAAATTCTTTTACAAAAACATTTGTGCAAGGATGAAAGAGAACCGTTAAATAAAAACTAGAATTTTTATTGCAGCTCCTAAACGTCAAACCATTGAATTTATGACGTCCCTCGGTTTGTTGAGTCAATGAATTCGCAACGATATAATAATAAAAACAGCATTTATCATAATTTTATTACTTCTTTACCAAACGAAAATGCAACACTTGATTTATAATACAAGTTTTATTTTTTCGTTAACATTGTTGTACGTTTATTTAAAATATGGAAATGTTTTGGCGTGCAAGCGAAGGAATGAAAGAAAAACGGAACATTTTCAACGTCCTCCTGCTATGCTACAAACGTTGAGTGAAGGAAATTAATTTATTACTTGATGCAATCGGCTGTGGCTTCTCGGTGATAAATTAAATTGCGGCAGGGGCTGACAAGACTTGCCGATATTGTTTTGCACAATAAGAATAAATAGAAAATTCTTTAAGACATTTTTTTTGCAATAAGTCAATGTTTAAGCTATTTTCTGATTAAATATGAGCATGTTTTACGACTGAACTTAAATGAGATTCAATCCATGATTCAATTCCATGTAAATGTAAGTCTAATGTAGTGTTTCTCACTGTGTAGGTATTTGGCTACAGAAACACTTTATGGTTCGGTAGCCTTTTACTAAGAACCTAGTGTTAGGTACCCTTCCTCCTTTTATTCTTAGTAAAAGGTATGTATACCAGGAAAGTAAAATGAGTTACTTAATACCTATAACAATCAATACCTACTTGATTTTTGATAAGTAACAAAAATAAAGTTCTAAACCAGCCCAAAAGGCTTCGAAATGTTACTTTTATTTTCTAAAACCAACGATAACTGAAACTGAACAATGCTTGTGGGGTACAATTGCAAAACAAGTTGAAAAACAATCGTACGAACAACGAGTACACGTAGGCGAGTTTTAACTGATACAATCATATCGGAATTGTTTACCAGTCAGTATTGCTGCTACCGTGTTGTTTTAAAAATAGTTTTGTTATAAAGTGTTCGATAAAAGTTAAAAACATATAACTGTTGTTAGATAATAAGTATATCTTACACTAGTACTAAAAATAAAGTAAAGTTTGGATGTATGAAGGAGTAAGTAATCTTCGTAACTACTAATCCGATTCCGAAAATTCTTTCACTAATGGAAAGCTACATAATCCTCAAGTATCATAGGCTACATTTAAAACGTTCCCATGGAATAATTTCCGACCATATCGCGAGCAAAATCCGTGGCTAAATAATAACAGCTGCTGATTACTTACCGAGGTTAAGCCGCGCTTGCCTAGGTTGGTCCGTGGATGGGTGACCGCCCATTACATACCGAGTTTCCTCCGTGCCTCGGAAAGCACGTTAAGCTGTCGGTCCCGGCTATCATTTGTAGATTTTTGACAGTCGTTACAGGTAGTCAGTGGCTTGAGTCTGACAGCCAGTCTTACCAAGGGGTATCGCATTACCCAGTAGTAACTGGGTTGTGGAGGTCAGCTGCAGCCGGTTAGACTTAAAGCCGACCCCAACATAGTTTGGGAAAAGCTAGGCAGATGATGATCGCGAGCAAAATTTAGTCCCGTATAAAGAGAAATCTGTAGATTATAGTAGCGAAGGGTCAAAAAGATATTACCTTTAATGTGATTTTATTATTTGTCTATAAAATACTCAATGTGCCATTTTTCAAAGGGAAACCGGTAGGAATCGAGTTGTATACCAGGTATATTATAATGTACCGGTATCTTATTAAAGCCTCCAAGCTGGAAATAAAAAAACATAACCCTCCTTCTGGCGCAGTCGGGTAAAAAGATAACACAGTCTGTATATCGATACCTTTAGGCTCAAAGGGCGTATCCACCAAAACACGACTTTACAGGAGAGCCAAAAAACAAAACAGTTTTCCGACATAACTTTTTTGTGGTTATAGCTATAAAAAAAATGCAAAAGACAAAAGTTCTTAGAATTTTGAGATAAAGAACATGGTAGAATAGTATCTTAACTAAATCCAACAAACAAAAAAATAGACTTCGTATACACCCTTAAACATTAAATATAGCAGTCGGTTACGCCAATAAAAAAAAGCTCCTGAACAAACAGTTACGGGTGTAATAGCAATTCATACAAAATCAATTAAAAATTCATGACGTAAGTTACAATCTCTTACTATTCTAGGATCTAACAAACGATGCAAGCTACAAATCTTTTGTCCAATATGTGGTGTAAGAGACGATTGTGGCATTTCTCATCAATAATTTCTCATTATAAGCTCCGGTAATTAAATTGATTTTTACCGATCAGGTCATTTGCTTGATTCTTTTAGTGCTACGCCTACTCATAACAACTGCAGTGCAGTCCAGAACTCAGCATTAAAAAATAAAGAAATAATATTGTATCAAAAACGTTAAATCACAGCTATAATTATAATAGAATCTGACATCGTTTTAATAATCATTGTGCAATAATAGTCGTTATAGTACTATCTTATTAGTAACAATATAGAAATGTATTACACTTTTTATCATTTATGTATGTAGGAATCTAATATCCATCTAACGTAATTTAAATGTAATAAGACGTTTCTTCTTTCGTTATTACGTCTAATATTTATAATACTTGAAAATAAAAAGAAAACACAGCCACTAATAAAGCAAATTAATTGCAGTATTCTACCATATTAACGATGTCATACATAATTATGGTATATAAAAAAAACATAGAAACAAGAAACGTAAAAACTGTTAACTATAACGGGCAAGCATAAGCATCCCGAACGAAAAGGATTTAAACATGAGACTTTATTCTTCCTCTGTATCTTCGTCTTCGTCATCGGTTTCAGGTAATGTATCGGGTACATCTTCAGTAGAACAGAGCTGACGATACTCTTGATGAAAGGTCTTGGGGATTGTTCCATTATCACAGAGTCTGATAAGGTCTTTATATTTTGTTACTGATATCGGAAGTTTGGCGTTATGAAAAGGCTGAATAATGTAGTTTTTGTGTCCGGATACATCGTTCACAACATTTCCATCTGTACTATTCTCAATGCTCTTATTTTTACTATTCCTTGTTTTCGTGTCCTTTCCCTTACCTTTTCGTTTTCCCTTGCTTTTGCTAATTCCTTTCTTTTGTGTCTTCTCAAATAATTGTATTTGTTCCTCTACCGCACTTTCTTTCATGGAATATTTTATTTGAACTTTAACTGGATTGTTCTTTTTGAAAGTAGCTGTTCTTATTGCTTTGAAGGAAATATTGTTTAACTAAACTTTTGGTTAGCCAATTGTACTAAATCTGAATATTCCATGACATTGACATGGTAGGGTCTCGGCCTTTTCCGGGCTGCTACAAAAAAGGTCGCCCATTGTGATGGTCTCCAAACAATTATTCTTTTCTCTTCTCTTTCGATTACTGCATGGACCGAATCCACGGGCATTTAAGTATGTCCGGGGAGTAAAAAGTTTATCTGTATGACTTCCAGATTTATAGAAATTTTTAAAAAGTGATTGAAGACAGCCAACACTGTTTTATTTTTATTTTGGCCACTGCATGAGTCACAGCTAAACATTTCATTGCTACCACGTTTGCCATCACACTCACCCCAGGTGAAGCAAAAAGCATCTTGCGTGTTACTCGTAAAGAGTAAAATTGTACACAGAATATTTTCGTGAATAGTAGGTTTAACAACATGATTTCGCAATGGGGAGTGTTATTTTAATAGGGCGTATAAGCCAAATTTTAAATATTTTAATTTATTTCGGGGACGTAACCACCAAACTTGATAAAATATCTGGTTGTATACGACAAGTACGAACAACAATATTCTTAAATAGCTAGTGGCGTAAACGCCAAAAGAGACAGATCACCGGATATACTTCCAAGTTTTTAAATTTGTTTACCTGTTACGACGTGTGCGCTAATGAAAAATGAAATATATTTCATTTACGGCCCAAATTTAGAGAAATCAATGTTTAGCGACCTAAAAGTTATGGCTGTATAAGCCACTTTTTTGCGAATATCGACATTTTAAATATACCAATCGAAAGAGGGCGAAAAACTAAGTATGACTGCATTAAAATCTCATTTTGGCCAAAATGGCGGTTACGCCCTTTGACCCTAAAGGTATCGATATTGGTTATTTAATCAGTGTCTTTAAATGTAGTATTAAATCTGTGTTCTTCATTACAAATCTTTAAAACAACAGACTTATCTACAAGGAGACGTACCGACCTATCGAGTCATATTACAGTGAGTAGTCCACCTGCTATTCGCAGTGATAAGGCAGTTATATCATAACGCTTGACCTATTAGCTGCCCCCCTACATTGACGGCTAGGGCAATGCCCTATAACACCTTCACACACTGACTATTGACGTGTTATATACCTACTTACTATGGAGAAACACGATGCAGCCATCATGGACGACTGATTCAGTAGTCATGCGTTTTACCTATCAGAGAAGGCATATATTCAGATGTTTGAAGAAAGGTCATTAGAGGTCGAGGAATAATGATAATTAACATATTCAGTCATAAGGAGCAATCTAAGTGTTTTTGAGAATTATAGCTTTTTAATCTCAGTCTTAATTTGCCAAAAAAAAAATGATTGCAGACTATTGACAAGTTTTAGATATCGATTCTATCGAATTTGGATATTTTTAAGTACGATAATTAGCCTCCTAGATCATCATCATTTCGGTATCCCTGACATTTGGGAGGGATCAAGGCTAGACAGAACCGCGATGGACTCAGACTATCACCCTGGTGTAGGCCACGCTCGATCCTTATTGGTCCGCTGTTCCCCTGGATCTGTCGACATCCTGGACAGCCAACGGCCGTTCTCCAGTGCCCCACACATGACATTAGGAGGGTACGCTGAGTTGCATCTAATTTGTACAACTCCAGCACCCTCATAAGCCATGTATGAGGCACCGAATCAAAGGCGTTCTTATAAACTATCCAACATGTCGACAGATCCCTTCGGGAGCGGCGAGGTTGTTGGCTAATGGCCATAATATGATAAGCAGGTCCTTAGTGCCGCGGGACCCGTTCCTACGTACCTGTTTTGTTTTTTTTTAGTTGATATTAATTGTCATCTAATCATTTGGGAAGTATTATGTAGACGTAACATTAATCCGTCATCATTACCTAAGAATATTTACATTAAAACTAAAGTAAACCTTTATTTATAGGTACACCCTCCCATCATTTTCTAAAACTAAATCGACTTGAAACTTTCCTTTAAACTTCCATAACAGATATTAATGGTAGTACTACAGCCGCGTTAGCCATAATACCCAGGTGTCAAACCTGAATATTACAAATAGCCCAGGATGAGGGTAATTTTACATAGTTAAACACACTCGTTTTACCCCCAAAGTATAGAGTTGGTAGGGGTAAGTAACTGTGTGACCCAAATACCCGGGTATATTAAACATTTTCCTTCTTAATTGCTTCGAAAAACTCGCGTCGTTGGTAAATGTGCTGGAGGTCGTAGTTATTCATGCATTCTTTTGTACAATTGTTTTTGAACTTCTGAAAACCTTCAGTCAGTTTCTAGATATTATGTACTTACAGGATATTGTATTTGAGCAATATTCTCATTAATTAATTCGTTGTAGTAAATGGTTGTGAAAATAAAAAAATAACGTATCTAGTGTCCGACCAAAGCTTCGGCTAAGGCCACCTGCAGCCAAAATTGGCCCAAGCCGAAGTTTTCTAGCGCCGAAATTGAACGAACTGTTACGAATGCTTGACCAGTAGCTACTTACGAGTACTTACTGTATTTTTTAGGGATCTTAAACCTTCGGCTGAGGCTTCGCCGAAGGTTGTGGCGACAACCGATTAATCCGCTTCGGCTTCGGACAAAAATCGTCCTTCGGTCGAACACTAAACATATCGAAGGCCGATTCACACCGGATCCAACTCAAGTCAGGCTTTAAGACAGTAACAAGCGCTTGACACTTGACGCAGGGCGCTGAGGTCGTGGACGGGCCTTAGCGTTAGTAAAAACAGGCATGAGTGTAATTTTAAAACATTTAAGGCACTTTCGCATGACGCGGTGGCGTGAGCCGCGCCCACCGTATAATAACATTTTTGTCCACATAAATCATGTTGTAATAATTTGCAAAAAGAACTTCAAACTAACATAATGTGGGCTTCGATGTCGCTGGGAAGAAGACTCTATTATCGCACATGTTTTTCTTCAGTCTTTATTCAAAGAAACGAATGGTGTATTATTTTTAATGTTTAACCTAGAAACGTTATTATAGAGGTTCATTGTTCTACTACATTGAGACAAACACATGGTTTACTACGGCAACAACAACCAAAACCAACGTCACGGCTGTTAATTCAGCTGTTAATTGTTGTTAATCTTTGACAGTCGTTACAGCTAGACGCAGAAGGTTGACGATAATGTTGTTTTGGTAAGTTTAAACTGAAGTAGACGAGTCTTTTCACCGATATTATCGGGATGTAAGCACCTAATTCCTTTTCTCTTCCTGTTCCTATCTAAGTCTGATACCTAATCATGACGTCTTTTGGCCGCAGGAAGTGGTGTTCCGTTGCTTCCACGGGCAAGTGCCACATGAACTCACAGTGACATAGTGCACAAGTAAAGTGTTACTAACATAGTTTTAAGTTTCTATTTGCTAACATAATTTGTATTTTATCATTTGTATGTTAGTCTGTAAGGTATATATATATATATATATGTATGGGTCAAAGTAGCCTGAAAATAAGTGGATGTTGTTATAATAATTATCATAACAATATATAAAATATTTTACGCTATTTATTACCGCATAGACAATTATTACCGTGTTTGTAAAATGACGGCTCATGGAAAATCGGCCGCGCGGTATAGCTGACTATTAGACGCAATAATTTCGGTCTTTACGTCCTCTATTGACCCAGAAACGGACGATTTGCATAGTTACGTTTTACCCGTACACTAGCATGGTGTGGGCTTATAAAATAAGAGTAAAAAATGCCCTATATATAGGTCAATAAGTAATCCACTTCCGTAAATCAAAATCCCACGAACAATAAGACACGGAATAACTTGTTTGATATATCGATAGTCTCCGACTCTTAGTTTCATTTCGCTGTTTGTAAGACTTGTTTATAGCCACTTTTAGAGGATTTTATTGCAGTCAGTGTTTCCTTGTGTGCACGACATGATATATTGCTGGCGGCCCAATACCCCGTGTAATATGCTCTCAAATCCACTGGCTATTGCCTATATGTCCTCATTTTCTGTTTATCGAAATCGTGACTTGTATCAACAATTTTTTACTCAGGGTAGGTTGACTTCTAATGTATTTATTGGTTTTGCTTTCGGATGTAATTATGTTTTCGTTTTATAAGACAATAAATGTAGCCGTTTGTTGTTTGGGGATATAAACCTTCAAAGAAAACATGAAGGCTTTATTAATAGTTGGTAAACAACATGTTTGATGAAGGCCTACGTAATACAGTTGTTTTTATGAGAATATATGTTTAACACGATTTTTCCATAGTAATGTAACAAATCGTAAAATGTCATTCTCTTTTTCTAGGGAGTGGATTTGTTGGTCTTTAAAGAAATAGGTATACATACCTGCTTGGATGTAGGTATATCTTGTTCGGGACTGAAAGAGGACGCTTTGCAATTGACGCGTTGAATTCTGCACGGGGAAATTTCTGTATTAAAATCTTCAATTGAGCTGGTATACCTGGTACTTAGAAAAAGCAACAGAAAAACGATTTCACGCAGCCCAAAAATATTTCATGTCTTTTCAATATAGATAAGGTAATTTTGAATGAAGATGCATTTCCAAATATAAATATGTAAACTTAAACAAAAATATTTCATAAGTAACTTGAACTTACCTAAGACTAGCTTTTGCTTGTAGCTCCAACCATGTGAAGTTCAGAAATTATCCCACGGAAACGTACTTCAGGGATAAAAATATCCTTTGTCCTATATCAGTCATGGTCTAGCTGTGAGCTAAACTTCATCGAAATCCGTTCATCTGTTAAAGCGTGATAGTACAGACTCGCAGACAGAGTTAGGGTACTTCTAAATTTACAATGTTTATTTATTTATTTATTTATGTACACACAAAATACTTAACAGGACATTAAGATAGAAGAGCACAAAGGTACTGTTGTACCCAGGGACCGAATTACCGTTACTTTTTTTATAACGTTACCAAATACCGTTATGATAACGATAAAAAAGTAACGATATGATTAACGATACCCGTAACTCCGTTAACGTTACCTAATAACTAAAAGTAGTATCGGTAAAAGTAACGATACTTATACCGATAATTTATACGCCAATCTCTTTCTAACGATGTGGGTCGCGCTCGCGCTCGCACAGTCGCACTAACTCTAGTCGCGCGTGTATGAATTACCTAGTGAATTAGTGATTGGTGGGTGTATCAACAAATTGTGAAATGGCAGGAAACGGTAAGTATTTTGGTATTTACATGATTGTAAAATTTTAAATAAGTAGGTACCTACAGGGTTTTAATCTAATTTAAACAAATTCCGTTTTTTTATCACTCGAGAAGACACGAGTAAAAACACATTATTATCTATGTTTTTAAATTTAATATGTAGTTAATAGGTAGCTAGTAGCTACCGCTACTCGACGAATGGGCCATTCGCAGCCATTCGGAATGGCCTCGAATGGCTCATTCCTCGAGGCGGTAGCAGCTACAAATGTGTAGGTACTAATAAAAGTAATAAAATAAGTTTTGAATTTTTTCTTTGCAGATGATGAACGGTTACGCAGACGCACTGTCTCCCCGAGCCTTCTCGACGATGATTGGGATGTTATGACCTAATCAATTTTAGCAAGGCCAACGAAGAATCAAAATCTCGGAGGACGTGCTGAAAAATCCAGCCAAACAGCAGCGGTAATTCCTGGAAATGACAGGGAACACATACGAAAACCGCAAATCATGTACCCAAACGAAAGTCGGCCCCAAAAATATGAACTACCATTTTGCTAAATTAGTGGAGTCAAGTTTAGAAGACATAAGGCCCTGCGTTCTGCCTAATGTTTATGCAAAAATCATCACATTTTTGCAGCCATGAGAAGGAAATACAATTTGACACTCAAACTAAATAATTACCAAAGGATTTTTTTTTTCTAGACACTTTTATAATAATAATAATAAATAATTGCCATGTATATAATTTAGTTTTATTTCCTAACGCAATAACTAATAAATAACCCAGTCGCTGTGAGCTGGGCACATTTTGGTTTTCCCTCTCTTTAAACCTAATACAAGCACAAATAAAAAAAACTATAATTTCTTTAATAAGTTTAATTTTCTTTCTAATTTTGTAAAACACCAAAAAAAAAAAGTAAAAGTTAATATTATGTAGTAACTGTTACTACCTACTATTAACTTTACTTTTTACTTAAAACTTATTAATGAAATTATAGTTTTTTTTTATTTGTCCTTGTATTACGGACCTTAGAGTCCATGCGCAAGCTCAGAGGAATAGGTGGCTTAAGTACTTAAATGATCAGTGGTTTTATTTCAAGTACATAATACCCTCATAGAATGATTTCATAATTTAGTTCGCGCAGAGTGCAAAGTTATGAAATCATTATGTAAGGGTAAAATCACCGATGATTTAAGTAAGCCAGCCACCGATTCCTCGCAGCTCGCGCGCAGACTATAATTACAGAAAAATAATATTTGTTTATAAGTTTTATAACAGAACAACTTTGGCAATAATCAGCACTAAATCTAGACAAAGAAAAAGCCTGATATTTTTTTTTCGATTTCAGATTACCCAATGCGTAATACAGTAAAAAAAGTAGTGAAGGATCACTATTTGTTCTTACTGTATAACGCATTGTTTCGATTTAATACAATATTTTCAATTAAATCTTATTTTAAATTGTATCTGTACCTAGATACTACAAATTTTAAAGATGAAAATAGCCTCTCTACACTGATTTGTGAGGCCGGAGCAACCAACACAACCTGACTTAACCCATATAAATAAGGAAACTTGTGTTTTTTGGTTTCCCAGTAATCAAAAACTTTTTCTCCGCGAGATTGCCAGCAACATCGAGGCGCTGCTGGCCTTTCTCGAGGAGTTAGGGTGGATCGAATAGATTTCCCACCCGTACGCAAAATACACGCTTGGACGTGGAGTTTCGGACACTAGCCCGCTATACAATACAATACAATCAAAATTTTTGGTAGTAGAATTAAGTAACTAAAAAAACTATAATTTCTTTAATAAGTTTAATGACTGGTTAAAAAAACCTGACAAAACAAAAAATATGGGTATTGGTACCTATTTTACGAAGATAATAACTAATAAAAAACCTACTCATATTACTGTTAGGTACCTATCATTATTGCAGTCGACAACACGTAGCTGCATATAATTTGACCTCTACAATTTGTCTTTTAAATATTTTCGTAATGAAAGAGTATCCAGGGACATGTGGTCGACTATAATAATGATTTTAAAAAAACATAAAAGTCCCATCATCAACATCGAACGTAAAGCTGCACAGAACACACTTTTAGGTATCAGCGGGGCGCGGGCGCAGCGGACGCATCCTCTTATTCATCTTGCTTGCTTGACAGTCATTCGCTCATTCGCAGTCGCAGCGCACTTCCGAACCTAATCTGTGTTCCGATTTTCCGAACCTCCATAAAGCTTGAACAGAACTAAACAGTACTCAAAAGCACTCAATGGGACTTTTATGGTCGAAATAAATATTTTAATTAAAGATTAATATACATAATTAGAATGATATAGTTTAAGTAGAAAGGTGAGTAGGTACACACGGCTACAAATCAAGCTATACATTTCCAGTTTATGCTGATCTCGCATTGTATAGGATTTCCGTACAATGCGAGGTCAGCTTATACTGGAAATGTAGTAACTTGATGTGTAGCCGTGTGTACTTACGTTTAATGTTTTATTGCACAATGTGCAAGTAGATGTTTTCTTTAAAACTTTTGAAATACTGATAAACTCTGTTGCACTTCTTTCGGTCCATAATAATATTTTTTAAACAAACAACTAATTATAATAACAGAACAACAAAACAAATCTAATTTGGCGTATGCAATGTTTTATGACGTACTGGTACTGGACTATAAAATGAAACACGCGTAACGGCGTAAGCGCGAGCAATTTGACGCGTTTTCGTAAATATCATTCTGTCCGATCGTTGTAAAATTCTAGCTGTTGCCGCTCTGATTAGCAGAGCCGAACGAAAAGACGCGCGGCGCGCGTTCGGTTTGGCAACGTCGCGCCAGATAATGTTAGTTTTTAGTGAATTAACGTTATTAGTAACGTTACTTAAATACCGGTAAATTCTATAAATTAACGTTATGTTTAACGTTAATATTTAACGTAGCATAACGTTAATGTTTGGGTAATTTTACCGGTATTTGTTTGGTAACGGTAACCGTCCCTGGTTGTACCCCATTAAAATCAAAATGAACAAAATAGAAGACATGTGTCCTCTACCATCGCGCGCTGGGGCCGTGGGCCCGTGGGGTGTTTTACGGTCCACTTACTCTCAGTGGGTAGTACATTATATTTATGTTATTTACCCATGTGTATTGTTTTGTGCAGTGCGCGGCCGGACGCGCGGCCTGGGCGGAGGCGGCGGCGCTGTCGGTCGGCGGAGGGTGCGCGGGCGCAGGCGGCGCGGCGAGGCGCTGCTCCGTGCTCGGCGACCACCCCGGCGCGCGCAAGGGCCAGACCGGCAAATGGCACAGGAACAACCGGGTATAATAACGTTACAACTAACAGTATTGCAGGGAAATTGAACTTCATGAAATCCACAATAGAAAAAAATGGAACAGACCTTATTGCCGACTTTTCGAGAGGTAATTATCTACATATCTTCAAGTTTCTCGTCAAAGCGGTATTGGTGACAGAATGGTTCTGTGTAAACACCAATGTCCTGCTCTATACCTAATTATTTCTGGATTGTAGGTAATCAGTTCTCTTGCTAGCCGCTAGAATGCTCCGTAATTTAGTATTTTTAGAATGCTAAATGTTGTTCAGCAGGTTATTATCCAACAAATAAAAATAAAAGGCTTCCAAACAAATATCGTAGAAAATCTTATGAGCATGTTCGTGAATATTTCCAGGTGCGAGACGCTTCGTACGGTTCATCGTCGGAGTCGGACGGCGAGGCGGATCGGGAGCCCGGCGACACGTGGGGCGTCGCACGGCTGCTCTACGCTGGCCTCGGCACGCTCGCGCTCGGCCTCGTCGTCTACTTCGTCGGCACCGGCGACAAGGTACGCGTAAGTTGGAACTTGTCTTAATTTTGAGACGTAGTTTGTTGATTTAGAGCTCTCCTCGTAAGGTACACACTTCAAGGTGGCTATACACTGCGAGGTAGGGAGAGTGCGACTGTGTAAATACAAGCGAGAAACACCGAGACTAGACGAGCGCTCAGGTCCTATATACACTCTTGCAGTCGCCCTGCCTCAAAGTAGGTACCTCGACGAGATTGTGCAGCTACGCCTTAACTATGCGAATTTGGCTTAAGCCGGAGATTTCAGATAGAGCATGCAGCATTACCTAAAAAGTCATTCGCCTCTGTTCGGTCCGGATGACGCGATTTCCGTGCGGGTCAAGCCAATTCCGCGTCGATAAGTGTGGTCACTTTGTAACTGTAGCGCTAGAGCATCAGCGGGGCTATAGATACTTAGATTTGTAGTTCAGTGACCGCCGATGTGTATTCATCGGCTGGTTGCTTTCAATTCGTTCAATCAGCGGTTTATTGATGGATTGATAGAAGACCAAGGTCAAATATGGATCGAGACGGCGCTCAACCCCATCTAACACAGATTGGGTAAAAATGGGTAAACCCCATTCCAGTAATATAGTTGAAGGTACCTAAATTCTCACCACCCCAAACAGTAGATAAACCATAGTGGCTTCAAAGTAAATACCTAGCTAGGTACAGTCGAAGAAGCTATTTGGTATACACGCGGCAAACAATATTATCAGTGTACTAGGATTGTGGATATTTCTGCGTGTATACCAAATAGCTTGTTCGACCGTACTTACTTTTACCATTGATAACGTAAAACGTTTCAAATTTGTCGCTCCTAAAAAGTCGTAACACAAAATGCTTATCATCATGAACTTTCACCGTTGCTGCAGGAGGGTGCATATAAAAGCTTCAAAAGAGCACAAGTTGTCCTTTGTGTAGCGGGTGACAATGGCTGACGTAGTCGGGCACTCGTAGATTCGTCCTTTCATGCCCATTTGCCGTGCACGATGCGAACTCTCATATTTATGGCACTAGAAAATATTGTGACACTGAGTAGGTAGCTTTTAGTCACCTAGCTGAGAACTTACCTCACGATAAATTAATGATTCAAACCTACCCTTTTGGATGTGTTTTAGGTGGATGTGTTATATTACACCCTAATCAACTGCACTATAGTTAGAAATAACAATTATCACCTTAATTCCGCAATGCGAAATAAATTGCATTTGGTTCAGTTTATTAGTTCTTTTCCACTCATGGATCATTAGATGTTTACAAACTCAATGAAACTAATCTAACCTAATAAGAATGACCAAATAGTGTAACAAATAAAGCTACATGGCTACAGCGATGTTCCAATCAAAGTTTTGACCCTTAACTTTGAACAATCATACGACAAATTAAATACAACAAATATTAAAAGCGTTAAAACCACTTCCAGGGTTTCAAGACTCCGGCCCTGCGTCTGGTGGGTCCTTCGCTCATCGTGGCAGGTCTCGCGTGCTGTCTGTTACGTATTCTCTTCTGCATATTTGCGAAGCCTTGCTGTCGACGGCGAACCATCTACAAGGAGAACAGAAGGTAACCTATCCCGCCTCAAAGTCTAGCTTTCCGCCTTGTTGCGGATAAAAACAGACCGCAGTATAAGTAGGATCCCTCAAAAAATGGACTGATAACGTGGCGAAGCTCCAAAGAATCCACTGGATGCGAGAGGGATAGGACCGGTCAAGTAGTGCCTAACCTGGTGTCAGTTTTCAGGTCGCCCATGGGCCACTGACTTGGCTTTACATGCTGTCGAGAAATATCTCTCAGGCATGTCTGGTTTCCTCACGATGTTACGCTTCACCGGAGCAAGTGATAATTATACAATACGCACATGAATTCGATTAGTCAGAGGTGCGTGCCTTGGGTTCGAAGTCGAGACCTATGACTTGGCAGTCCGACGGTCACACCACTAGGCTATCACTGCTACGGCTAAATGATGATGAGGGAGGAAGAAACCAAAAGCCATCCAGGCTAAAGCTGTTTGTATACCGTCTTCTGAATATTCCATTGAAACGTCGTCCTTTCTTGTTCCCAGACTGTCTGGGTGTGGGGAAGGCGAGGAGATGCCTCTGGCGGGGAGCGTGGGGGGCGGCGGAGGAGGTACGTCGGGCCCCCGGCTCGGACCCGCGCAGTGCTCGCCCGCGCGCCGCCTCGACGCGTCGTCCTGCGACGTGTCCTCGCTGTCCAGCGGCGAGGAGGACGAGCGTATGCGCCGGTACCGCACCGCCTCACTTCACCCCCCACCATTACACCAGGTAATAGCCCGGTCCATGAGCTATATAAATGTGAAAATTCCATGATACAGTGAAATGAATTACTATCGCAACCCAAAACTCATTCCTTAAACTGGTTTACAGGTCACGGCGCATCAGGACGCAAGCTCGCCAAATGGTGTGCATGGGAACGGGTTGCATCAGAACGGGTCCAACCAAAGCGCGCTTCAGCGGAGCGGGTCGCAGCACAGCCCGGTGGCGGGCCCGGCGCCGGTGTCGCCGGGGCTGGGGCCGGTGTCGCCGGGGCTGGTGCCGGTGTCGCCGGTGCTGGGGCCGGCGTCGCCGGGGCTGGCGCCGGCGCCGCTCAGCGTGCCCACGTCGCCGGCGCCGGGCGCGCAGGCCCCGGCGCTGCCGCCCAGCGCGATTGCCGGCGCCCTCCCCTCCCGCCGGCCGCCCCCGCGCAACGTCTCCTTCGCCGGCGGCCCCGACGGCGAGCTCGTGCTTAGCCCCGCACAACTGCGCTCCTAACCCTCAAGCAATAAAGGTTTTCGCAATACCCCCTTTTTTACCAAACTCTTCGGACGATGTGACTATATCGACGCGAACCGCTACGGATATCGGTTATGTGATAGCGTGAGACTCTTGACAGTTTTAGCAAGTTTTTAAGTGAATTTTCTATTCGATAAGCTACGAGGTCGTTGATTATTATTTGCACGTTTGGATATATTCTCGCAAACTCCTATCGATACTCGTAACTAATTTTAAGTATAATTTGCTAGAACTAACTTGACTGTTTTTGGAATGCCTACATTTATGTAAGTGACGTGTAACAAAATAAAGTAAGGGCTCCAGATATCAAGAATGATTTTGCTTCAGAGAAAAAATACCATTTCAAAGAATCACTTATTGACAGATAATTGTCTGAGAGCTTCAGATAGACCCGGATAATGATTTACAAAAAAAAACTATTCTTGTAATAATTAATAATAGTAATTATTGTGATGCTGACCATCTTTTGTTACACGTCGTGACTCTATGTTCAGTTCTGTGGCAGAGTGCTTTGACTGCATTTTCATTGAGCAACGAGTGAATAAGGGTCTGCCAGACCACACGTAAGTAGCCTGCGTGGTTGTCCCACAAGACTTTTGGCAGACCATCCGGCCACCCGTCTGACAGACCCTTGACTATTTTTACCGTAATACTCGTATCATGTAACTGTAAGCGGTAATTCTAACTGTGTAGCAAATTACTGAATGTGCTAGATCCATCCATCTCAGCCGGCTAGTAGAAGCCTCGCTGCATAACGAGGTGTGGTGCTGACGACCAAACTTTTTGTAATTATATAATTGTAACAAGGTAATACCTAAACTAACGCCATCTCATCGACACAATCTCTCTCTTTCAGAAACATGAAATATATTAGACATGGCTTCAATGCCATTTTCCTAAATAATTTTAATTTTGAAGACGAGTGTCTTGTAATATTAGTTTAATAACATGTTTTAAAAACATTAGTAACATTTATATCTCTAAGTATGTTCCTAGAATGTGCGAACGTTCCAGCACTGATGAATGAATTAGATAAAAGGTAAAGTTTGGCTAAGTGTCCATTGACGAATGAGAACAATACGTGACAGTCCATCCAAAGATATATAAGATGTTCATGTAGACGGTAGAACTATTTATTAGCACTGAAACAACACCACACCTCGTAGCAGCTGGGAACTAAATAGTGAATATAATTATAAACATAATTGTTTTAAAACTGCCTACTACTAGACGCGAATTTATACTTAAATATAAAATTCATAAAAATAGATTTATAACTGACAATAATGATTGTTAACTGATGTATAAAATGTTATGGCGTATGTGCGTTGATTTTATTTTGATTATGTCCAACAAATCGTGAGTAGTTCAAGCGCCGAGTGCCGATGACGACACAGTGAGAGCGTTGCGGCTCGCGGACGAGTGACGCTGACGTCACGGCTCCCTCGTGCCCGTTCACCAACACGTCATAACGGACACACAAGTGAGGAACCTTACTTTGCAGCTTAATTAAGCATTTAATTTTATATAATAATCAAACTTGGCGTGTGAACTACGGATAGACACCAAAGGATATATATAATATAATAGTTAGCTAATTACATAAAGGTTGGTGTATAGCAAGTGATACTGTCTAACAGTAATGTTTTTATGTGTAAGTGACTACGGTAAATTAATAATACATACATGTGTGTTACGCGTGCATTGTATATGGCACAATATAGTGAATACTGTTTATAAATATATAATATATTTTAGAAATATTTGCACCTTTAGTAGTGAAATATTAAAATGTATATCTGCAGATTAGCTAGACTATTGTGGAAGACACTAAATGGTGTGTCATAAAAACATATTTTGAAAATTATGTTTCTGTAGACGAAACAGAAAATTATTGTAAAAGGTTTTGATTAGTTTTTGTCAATTATATATTTGTAATCAAATTAAAGTGTAGTTACTTTGAATTGTTTAAATCTAAGGAGGGTCAATTACTTACTGATTATTTTCGAGATAAGATTCGCTTTGTTTTACTTGCTGTCTGTATTAAGCACTACTTGTACTACTAATGCTTAGATACTCCATTTAAACAATCATCGTAACCGTTGATATGCTTTCTCGATCGCTAAATTTTGGATCTTCAATACAAATCAATGCATTCATATTCTTGGTACCTATTTTTTTGTATTTTCTTGTCGTCATTATTATTAGTAAATACTCGAAACCAACACACCTTAGTCCGGTCTGCGATTGGCGATTAGGCGACCACAAAAGCACGCTACAACGGACAAACATTAAAAAATTCACATTGCCTGAAATAAAAATTCGTATAAAATATTTTGAGCATCAGAATAACATAATAGACGTACATAATAGATGTTAAGAAAAATATGAGCTTCGTTTAGACTAACTGGCTTGTGTAACAAAGTGTTGTGTACATTAACGAAATAAATATCCATTACTAACATTGTCACTCCTTGCATCTCTTCATACTTCCTAGTAGTAAATTAGGTTTCGTCGTATGTAACTCTTACGTTGAACATCACCTGATATATAACATTATTTTCGCTTCACTTTTGAGTAATACGATCTAAGCGCACATATAACTGGTGACAGGGTTCATTTATTTTTGTCTACCAGCAGACGAGTTTTCATTTACTTGTTAGAAATTACATCACTTCTATTTTACGAAGGGAAATTCGTCTGCTTATTTTACGTATATAAAATTATATAGATCGTTTTATAGAAAAACTGTAATATTGACATATTAAAACTTTTCACTTCACAGTTCGTACTGAAAACACCAATGTTTAACATTAAGAAATTAATTTTAATTTCTAATGAAATTGTGTAAATAAGCAATGAAAAGATCGAATCTTAGTGTGTTTACGTCAATGTAAGCGTGATGCTATACACCAATAGACATTTTGTTGCTTTAGTTTTAACTATAAAGTATAATTTGCGCCAATTGCTGTACTTGACATCTCTAATTAACTTTGTGAAATTACTAAAATACTCAGAAATTAGATTGAATATCCGGATTAGGAAGAGCTAGTGTTTTCACACGGTTAATATATTTTAATATTTTAGTATATACGTGCTTCCATTTAAGCTTGCATTGAAGATGCTTTTTACGTATTTCCTAATAAGAACAACTGCATAGCGTGAAATCTAGATTTATTTACCTAATGAACTAAGCATTAAGTTTCAGGGCCTAATAGTGACTGCGTTTTGACGGCAATCTATATTTTTTCATTGATTATAATTAAGTGCCGTGTTCAAATGTCGTAACTTATCATATAAGTTTCACGTAAGTATAATTCCTCGTATCGCTGTGGAATGTTATCAAAACGCAGCTTTTGGAACCTCCTGATATTCTTTGGTAGATAGATTTTTTGTAAATATATGTACAGTGTACCTGCTTAATGGACAACATAGGCGAATACGAAGAGTAAATTATCAGTTAGCGCCCCTATTACTGTCGCATTTATTTGGATTTAGCTTAAGGATATTACCAAATCTCTGTGCAAGTTTATATTTGATGAAAAATAAGAAATCGACTGTCTTCTTCTAATATTACTATTTAACTGGACAAAAGTAAACCGTTAACTTTTGCCAATGAAGAAATATTGTTTTTATTTGGTGTATTTTAGTTATTAAATTACAATTCGTGGTAGTTGTATACTTGGACGATGTTGTAATATTCGCGAGGAAATATCCCTGCTATTATTTTTGAGATTTCATAAAACTGTAATATTAGGTAGAAATACTAAAGGCAACGTACTTTTAATCTCCTGTGAGACTTATTTTGTTGGTCTGTGCTACATTGTGCTTATGTTGCGACGACCAAATCGTAATGCTCTAAGTTATATCGGTGTTATTAAAGTTAACTAATAATTTTGATTGTAATCAAATATTCTTTTATGAATTGTATTGTTCGAAGACCTTTCTTTTATATATTAAGGGTAGTTTGATGTTTTGTATGTACTCTATTCCTGTTTTCTGCTCTTTCTTAATTTGGAAAAAATAGAAACCAGAAATACTTCACAAAAATAAATGTCAATGCTAGAACGAAAAATCTTTTGGTACAGATTAGCTTCACACTTGGAATGCTGACAGAAAAGTCGTACCTTCTCTTAACTTTGAATTTGAACTTGACTTCTGAAAATTTTCAATTTTCTACATCTGTGTGCGGATTCTACACCTTCCTATATTATAGGAAAGTAATTACGGTGCAAAACAAGAAGGACAGAACTGTGATTTAAATGTTATTGTTAAAAGAAGGATGTAAAGACGTGTTGGGCAAAGATGAATGTTAATGTTTAGTTCCAGAGGATATTGAAATTAAATTAATGACATAGCTCAAGGGTTACCTAAGTGAATTTTTATTATAGAATTTTATAATGATAAAGAGCAATGGTATGTAATATTGTTTTGTTACGTTAATGTAAATATTTTATGTCATAACCGGTATTGTTCATCATCGTTTATATTATTTATAGGCATTGGTGCATATCATGTGTATAGAGCAGATGATTAATCAAATAAATTAGAACAAAAATATAGTTGATAATGACGTTTCATTTCTATATAACCCCATATTACCTGAGCAAAGGATTATAAATTGTAAAACACGGATATAAATGTAACATGTGATATATTTCATTTCAACACTACAATATTTTCATTTAAGAACATAAAAATACATTTATTTACATCAATTATTATTGCAACTCTTAAAATAATAAAAAAATCACAACATAAAATTTCTTATTTTTTATCGATAGAATATTCTAGTTAGATCTGATTCGTCGAGTCATACTTAGTCGGTCAGGATTTTTTTTGTAAACTTTTTGTTTTTTTAATACATTTTGTTAATTACGAATACATACAAGGAATGATTTTATTGCGAAGTTATTGGCAGTTTCTAAGTCATCATTTTGAATAAGTAAAGGTAAACTATATGAAGGATTTTGATTCTAAATTCTACATGCTGTTAGAAAAAATATCAATAATAAAGTCATGATGGTACGTGAAATGAGCAAAAAGCAAGCTTCAAAAACTAATTTTACGTACACATACAACCGCCGAACGAATTCCCGGCTAGCCAATTGGACAAATAACACCGAATAATGAATAAATACATCACTCACATACATAATACAAAATACTATACATAGATATTTAATAATACATTATATTTTCTTTCTATCTAATGTTAGAGTCTGCGTTGACATTTAGTTAGTAATATTTAACCATCTTTTATGGTATTATAATTACAATTGTTAATCAATACTGTATCAAATAGTTAGTTTAAATTTTTAGTAGAAATATTTTGGACTTTTGAAGAATTATTTAAATGTCAACTTTAACCTATTGGAATAAGGACTACAATAATTTTAATCAACGCAAACTCGATCACAGATAGTTTTACACAGACAGCAATCATTTTAATTCGTGAGAGCTTAGTGTGAGTTTTTAACATTGACATAATATACTCGATAGCATTGAACTTAAATTTGTATGTAATAATTTGTTACTTATATTTGTCACCAGACGGTGGTGGTTCAGTTTTTAAAACATATTGAAGTTTACATTAACGCGATCGGATAGGTTTAAAAATTAGCACTAAGCCCCCCGACACCGTTTGTGTAAAACCACTTAAATTCTTTCAATTTCTCTTCATACACTACTTGGACGTAACAATAGATCCAACGCGTTAATTTTTAGAAAAATAACAATTACTATAAAGTCTCCTATAATGTATCTTTTCGTGTAATTTTGACAACTATCTAGTAAAATGCTACGTGTTTGAATGTCAAACTGCTTTTTAATCTTTAAAATTTCATATTATTTATCGGCAAATATTTATCATTTATTTTTTATTTTAAACCACATAAACCTTCAAGTCTAAGCTTTGACAGTATTTAAACACACAAATGGAAGTGACGTTAGAAAAAATATCCTAGGACATTAAACTGTACCTTATTTAAATTAGTACTGCAACAATTAAAAATGAGCTAACAAATTAGTTATTGTTTCAGTTGGTAACTGAAATAATACTTACACGATTGTCGAAGGCTGGGAAAACTAGATATTTGACCGCCTGTCTATATGATACCTAAGGTTAAAGATATATTTGACATCAATTAAGGTTCAAAATAAAACTTCTATGAAGTTTTGAAAATCTTAGATTTTCATGCAATTATGATATGATGCCACTTTTCCCGGCTCGTGAGCTGCCAATTCACTGTATATGAAAATCACTCACTGTTGGCGGTTTACTCATAGACGAAGTCGAAGGAATACATGCAAGATGATTTATGATATTATTTTTATAAGCTTTTTTTTAAACTCATGTATTGTAAGTGTAATTAGACAATTCCTATTCTAACACATCGGAGTTATTGTCAACTAGAGCATACCCATGTAACGTCAATAGATATCTATTTAAAAACAATACTCCATAGGATTGTCAATTGCAGTATGTAAACAAACATCGAATAAACTACTTTAAAATTTATAACCTTCAATCCAAACAGTAATTCGTTAAAATGTAAACAAAAAAAAGTAACAGCCAGTAAAATGTAAATAAATAAAAATCTCACATCACATCACTGGTTCGAACGGCAAAAATATAAGCAATGACATCAACATTACACTCATAATTTAGGGATAGGGACCAAAGAGATCGCTGACCCAGAATTTAATTTAGTAGTACTAAAACATCCGTCTTTGAGCCAATTATTTATCCCTCTTAAAACTCCTCATTAAAGTTCCTATATCTGTTCTAAATACAAAAAGGTTTCAAAGGCCTTCGTCCGTCATAGTGTCACAATCATATGACACGTTTTCATATCACATCTGTTTTGCACAATTCCTTATCCTTCATTTCATCATCTATGCAACTGACAAAGAGAACAAGTGCATTTACCGTGCTATTCTCCTAAAGTTCGCATGTGCCAGCTAATATCATATGGTTTCTACGAGGCCCTTAATGCGTTTGGGTCGTGGAGGCTCGTTCGATATAAACGATGTTTCTTCTGAAGAGTGGCTAGGCTTGAGCAGGGTGGACGATGTGCTTGGTTGAATCTGAAAAGGAAGTAGGGTGGATTTGTACAGCTGCTTAAACATGGACGTAGCCAGGATGGTTTTTGGCACAATTCCAACAAATTACTCAATTCGAACGATGTCCTTAAAAAAAAATAACTCGCAAGTCTTTAGTAAAAACTTAACGTTACATATTTTGCGGATTTGGCGGTTTTGGCTGTGTGGTTTCCGCATTAAAAATACATTTATGATAACCTGATCATTAATTTAACGAATTTGTTCGACCGAAGCCATTAAAAGGGATGACCAGACCAGACCCTCCATATAAAGAGATGTGAAATAACTTGGTCTTTGGCTACGTCCATGTTTAAAAATAATGTTAATGTAACAATGACTACAGTTAATACATACATTACACAATATGGATGTTCAAGTTGTCATGTGAACTCATCTGCCTGTCTTCATCGTTTGATGAGTTCTTGTTTCGATGAGAGTTGTTCGGAATCAAAAAGAATATCTGGTCAGTCGTCATGCTTTGAGACTATGTGGGTGAGGGTATTGCCACCAGAGATAAGCGAGGTAGCTAAGCGGTGAAGCTATGCTGGGAGTTTAGCTTACTGGATTCGCAGCACTAGTCTATCTTTAAGAGAGCTAAGATGTATAAAGGGTGTACCCATAACGAAGCCGAAAGGTACTTGTTCTCCCCGTCATTGCGATCATTTTTATTTAACTAGAAGGTTCCCAGGTATGGTCTAGAGACCATACCTGGGAACCTTCTAGTTACAAAGATATTGGGGGTCAGTTTTCAAGTTTATTTTTTAAGTCTTGTTTTAATGTAAGATTTTTATTAAAAACTTAAAACACCTCCACGAGCCCCGTACTATTCAATGTATCTATCAGCATAGTGTTTTGAGTGTGTTACATTGAGTTTTACGGTAAAACGTGATTTTTCACCCCAAATAAAAAGTCATTTCCCAGCAAAAATTTTTGCGTAAAGTTACTTAGTTTGATGTACATAGTGCTTGGTTGACGGCTTCGTGAAGGATCCTGTTACACCCTGTTTAACAGCGGTTATGACGAATTTACAAGACTTAGCTGAATTTCATACTATTTCACCACAAGAAATAGAAATGCGGGCGCAGTTTAAAAAAAATATATTAACGTTTTTTTTTGTAAGTAATTCTTCAACATTTTTTTACTGCACGACATTCTTTTATGAGTCAATTCATTCGTATCCTGAAATGTATATGTAAAGACATACATGTAATGCCAGAAGGCGTACTTACTACAAAAACGTAAATTACTTAGGACTTATCCATCGCTACGCAGCATAGCTCATCTCTGGTGGCAAGGCAGCCTAAGGTTTTCTGTCTAGCCCGTAGATGACCACTGCTGAACAATAGCTTGGCCTAAATAAATAGCATGCAAAGAATCCAGTGGTTTGATTTGTTTGATCGAAACTACGGGTGGCATTCAGGTCTAGCGTTATTTCGTTACTCCGATTGACATTTTAGTGTTGTTAATACATGAAAACATTTTAAAATGGTTGGTAAATTAAATGCATGTCCAGCAGTGGAGTGCTATTGGCAAAATTCACTATCTCAGATTATCTATATTTCATCGTCGCTTCATACTATCGAAATACATTTTTAAGCGACTATTTTTGTCCTCCAAGGGTCCTAAAATTTTAAATTTGCAATGGAATTTGAACTTTATCATTTACTACATAGACTTTCTTGTTCCAAAAATAGATAATTATTTGAGATTCTGAATTGAAGTTTGGACAAGACAAAGACAAGAGTAGATAGAGGTAGGTAGATACCTGTGGGACGACGGGCGGGGCCGCTAGACTGGAAACGATAGCGTTTCTCTTAATGTCTTCCATAGGTATTTCTTCAGATCGCGACCGCGGCGAACCTTCTCGCGATCCGTGGGCACTACTGCTTCGGGATACGCTGCTATAAATGGAAAAATTTAAATTTGTTAGAGACATAATCAATCATAGTTACAGATACGGTTATTCAAAATCGAAATCTATCAAAATCAAATTATTCTATTTCACACTAGCTGTTGCCCGCGGCTTCGCTCGCGTTTTGGTCGGAAATTATCACACGGACATGTTGTAAATATAGCCTATGGCACTCGGGGATAATGTAGCTTCTTTTTAGTACAAGAATTTCAAAATGGGCTTAGTAGATCCAGAGATTACCCCCTACAACCTCACAAACTTCACCTCTATAAAATATTTGTACAGATAGGCCTCATAAAACGTCGAGAAAAGTAGGTCGTTTCCTATGGAGAAGAAACGGTTCTTGCCGGTTCTTCTCCATAGGAAACGACCACGACACTCCATGGTTACTCTCTTAAATTCTTCGATTCGGTCAATAGTCTTCTTTTTGCTTGACCACGGCTTTATATGACTCATTTAAATTAACAATAAAAACACTGTTTTAAGCTTTCACGATTTACAACTAAACTTACGGGTTATCTTCCGTCAACGGACAAACATTACTACCAAGGCTGACAAGAGAAACAATTGAAATAAGAAAATATAAAAATTCAATCGAGAGGATGGCTTCAAATTTTGTCCAGTACATGGAATCCAGTTTTGAGTATGCTCAAAAGTAACAGCCGGCATCGTAATAAGGACTCCAAAAAACCTTGTGATGCTGTGAGTGTGTTTTGCCGTGACTTAGTGATGAGTTCCAGTAGTGCTGTTGTCTGCTCTTAGCAATTTATTTTCCATCCACCCGCATTCTCCAGTCAACCTGCGATCATGACGCTTGCAACAGCGTCGAAATATCGGGAGCTCAAAATAATAGACAATCACGGAAGATATCCCGCGTGACAAAGTGACAGTATAAGTTTAAAAATAAAAATATCCAATGCAGTTCGCTGGTAAATGCAAGGAAGTTGTCAAATAAGGTGGTCATAAAGTATGATAATGATTAGCTTATAGGAGATCATTAGGTCAAGTTAGGCAAAAGTTAACGTCTTCGTGTATGCGAAAGCAAACCAAACTAGGTATTATGTGTTTGCAAAATTGAGCTTCTAATTTTGATCTCTAAGTATTAGTTTTTCCTAAGGTTTTCAAGACGAGAATTAAGATGACCAATATTTAAAAAAATCACGTCTGTACAACTTGTAACAGAAAGGGTATAATCATATGGAATACTGTGGTACGGACCACCAAACTGAACAAGTTTCTCTATGGGACCACCGTCGTAATCGTAAAAAAATAATCAGCCCTCCCTTATAAAATTTCAATACCTACTCGACCCAAATGTATGGCGACAGCTGATTATTTTTTTACGATAACGACACCATCGTCCCATAGGGAAAGTTGTTCAGTTTGATGGTCCGTACCACAATCTTCCATATGACTATACCCTTTCTGTTACACGCTGTATATATTCCCCGAAAGATCTGGCATTGTTGGTATAGCAAATAGCAACATTCACATTTCGCCAGATGATGTGAGCCTCACATCGTGTATTTTTTTTAATGAGCCTGTTTTGTCCTACTTCTGAGCAAAGGCCTGCCCCCATTCCACTATATTTTATTTATTTATTTTAACTTATTAAAATGTATTTTAATAACTACATGGCTTACCTCTCTCTGCTAGTGGTACGTTCCCGGTAGACGACGATGCCGTCCTTGAGCATGTGTCCGCTGGGCCTGCGCAGGCGCCGGTCTGCGTCGTCCTCTCCACCTACTGACACAACTATATAGAGTGTGATATTGATTCTGTACAAGGGTTAGTCGTGTGGTTTGATTGTTACTTTAACCAGGTTTTAGTTTATTTTAATGTAACATCTCGCTTGTGATCTCGGAAGGGTAAGGCAGAGGTGTATCTACGGGGTGAAGGGGACACCGACGCGAAAACGGTTAAATACCACGTATTCAGTACATGTTTGTATTTTTTTTTTAAACGTTGCCGCACACTAGGAATTTCTCTTGTATCGTGGTTGCGTTTACAAACATTTAACTCACATACACACAAACAGCCAGACCCGGAACAACTATCTGTAGGCCAGACAAATATTTGTTCCGTGCGCAGAAAAAGCAACGCAACGCAACCGTCAATCGCTCAGCCACTGCGCCAATATTATCCGTCATAGTTACCCCAGAGCACATTCTGAGACCTTTTTTTTTTTTTTTTTTTTTTACCGATGGGAAATCATCAAATAACCCCTCCCGCTCTGGGCTGAGCAGGAGGGAGTGTCAGACTTCTACTGACTAAAACCCATCCATGTTCCTTCCTTTGCCCTTTATGTTCCAGGGCCGCGGTATCTCTTTCGAACAGTCCCGCAACCACATTCTGAGCCCTTCCACATAGAAATTTTTCATCGGTTATGATTTTTTTTAAATCGGCTGTTCCATATATTTTGACCGTGTAGGTATTGCACTTTTGTAGGATACAGCTCAGTATAAAACAACCAAATTTCACAAGCTATGTTTAAGTCCTTTGTAACACGAGGCAAGTCTATTCCCATAACCTGGGCACAAATCCGGACTCACGGTTGTTCCTGAGAAATTCATACCTGGCAATCAAACCCAAGGGTATCATACTCAGCAATAGTACTTGAAATTACTAGACCAACGATTCATATTTTTTTTTCTTAATATTTTATTACCTGCCCGCGTAGCATGATCACCGTAGAACCGGGTTTTGTCGACGAAGATTCGAAGAAAATTACAGATTGTGGAAAGATTTCTATCATCGCAAGCATTTCGATGTTAAAAAAAGTGATGTCAAGTTGTATAGAAAGAGCTTTGTCAATTCTTGGTAGAATAGAGATAGTATTGCCACGCTAAGCGAGCTGACTTTTAAATAGCTAGAAACATGAATTATTGAACAGAACATATTTAAAAGCCTCCATAATTTATGGCTAATACTCCGAGGAGGCAAATTTTTGGCGAGGAGCTAGTGCCCAGATAATTACAGCCGCTCGGATCAATCTTCAGGTTAAGCCGCTCTTGCCTAGGTTGGTCTGTGGATGGGTGACCACCCATTACATAGCCAGTTTCCTCTGTGCCTCGGAAAGCACGTTAAGCTGTTGGTCCCGGCTGTCATTTGTAAATCTTTGACAGTCGGTACAGGTAGTCAGTGGCCCGAAAGTTTAACAACCAGTCTTACCAAGGGGTATCGTATTACCTCGTACTAACTGGGTTGTGGAGGTAAGATTGGCGACTGCCAATCTTACCTCCATGTTAAATACTTCATGTTAAATACTCCTCCATGTTAAATGCTTCATGTTAAATACTGGTATTGCTGAGATTGGAAGCCGACCCCAAGATAGTTGGATAAAGGCTAGCCAGATGATGATGACTACCTCCATATTATTAAAAATACACAAGTTTTGCATTATTTTATTATTTATTTATTGCATGATTTGGAAATTAGAAGTAATCATACAACAGAACAACACATCCGTTTCCAAAAGGTCACGCAATGACTTTAATGACTCATGAAATAACCGGTTTTCACCAACCTAAACAAGAGTAAAATCTACGTCATTTTTAAAATTAATTAGAAAAATGATTTACCCGTGGATCGTCGCACAGTAGCCAGTGCTGGTCTACCAGCAAACAATGGTCGGTGTCGAGGAGCCATGGAGGGTGCGCACATGCCCGACACTTCTAGTAGTCGGCCTATTTGCTGCATCTTCTTCTGACGGGACTTCGTACGACCCTGGTGAAGAAAGAACTGGGGTTAAAAAGGGTTAAAAATATTTATCCATACTAATATTATAAAGAAGAGGTAAAGTTTGTGAGTTTGTGATGTTGTAGGGGTAATCTCTGGATCTACTGAACCGATTTTGAAAATTCTTTCACTAATAGGAAGCTACATTATCCCTGAGATATTTAAAACGTGCCTGTGGGTTAATTTCCGACCAAAACGCGAGCGAAGCCACGGGCAACAGCTACTGTTAAATAATAATTGATTCAATCAGTAACATAAAATCACGACTGTAATCCCGAAGGGTTAGGTGGAGGTGTACCTAATAGTACACCCACACTCGCCAGTTATGTTTTAGTCCCACGTTATAGGGGGTGAGCCTATTGCCATCAACCGGGCACAGATCCAGACTGTGGCTGCAACTGAGAAATATCTGATGGAAAAACCCAATAATACTATGCCCGACCCAGGAATCGTACCCAAGACCTCTTGCTCAGCAGTCGCGCTTACGACCAGCAGAACAACGAGTCAATCAGTAACGTAAAATAAAATTGTAATTTATATAAACCAAGAAGGATTTTATTCACGTAGCAACAGAGCTAGATTAGATGTAATATAACAATAGTAGGGTGTTGAACACGAACAAATTGTTATAATCTAGCATCTACTAAGTAAGAGAGGAACACTGTCTAGAGAACCGTGTAGGGGCTCTTGATTCGTGTAGACTCCACACGAATAAAGCGCCTCTACACGAATTTAGATTCTCGTGTAAGGTAATTATTTATGTTGTTAATTTTTAATTGAACTATTACTTTTATAATTGAATTGACATTTAATAATTTTATTGTATTTTTTATTTAATTGTTTTGAGCATAACATTAATAGGGATTTGATGTGAAATGTGAGATAATTATTTATGTTGTTAATTTTTAATTGTGTTACTTGTATTATGAATGTTTTTTTTTTTCTTCTATTTTCTATTTTTATTACTTATTATTTTGTTATTTCAAACACAATGTAAATTGTTTGTGAATAAATTGAATTGAATTGAATTGAACAAGTTTAACTTCATTACCATAATTTGACAGTTGCTCGAGTTAAGATAGCCCTTCAAATAATTGTCTCACCTTAGTAAGTCGTTGCTTAGCTGCCATGCTGCGTATATGATCGTCGAACTTGAACTTGGCTCGTAACAGCACGGTGCGCGGGAGTGCGCCCGACGCACCTACACGCGGCTTATGTATCGTGAGGTGGAGGCAACGGGGATCTTCTTTATCACCTTGTATCTGATAGGATAATAAAAATAAATCATATTTTAGATACATAAATAATAGTGTTTTATGCAGTGGTCGGAATAGGTGGAGTTATTTCGTCTCGACGCCAAATCCTGGGTCGATTCAATGTGGATTTGTAATTTTATAGAAAACTTTAAAGAAAAAAAAACTTATGAAGCTTGTTAGAAATTCAAACAAAATGATTACCCACTCAAACAGTTACGCGTACGTTTAGGAAGAAATAATTTTAAGGGGTGAACTTAGTTTTTTTAAAACAACTCTACTGATTCCGTCCAGTGATTAAGGCAATAATACATAATATGTAAGCATAACTATGTACTTATCAAAATTCACTCTATAAAGCTTCAAGTAGTGACGAAGCTTGCAATAGTGTTAAGCAAATAATAAATAAATTGAAGTATTTTTTCACTAATAACAATGTGCTAGATACAAAATCAAAGAAGGCAACTTAAAATTGATTTAAAATTCTATTGAAATAATAAGTACTAGAAAAACTAAAATTACATTGATTTGGTACCTGATTTATCTAGAACGCAAAAAAAACAATGATTACGATTATTTTTTGAAAATCAACTTTAACATGTAAGAGATAAGATCGAATGAATGTGGCTTTTATTTTAATAAAAAAATAAAATTTTAACTTACTTCTAAGTCTTGTAGACTTCCAACAAGTTTGGCGACACCCCACCCAAGCCTTTGTTTGTCAGGTTCAACTAAAATTATTTGAATATTGTCTACTGCAAGAAACCTATGCTGCCACGTGCCGTCCTTTTGTATTATATCACAAGATATGAGATCAGAATCATCTGTAACAGATAAAAAGTAATTGAAAAATATCAAACGCGCCATTTTCAAAACACATTTCAATATCGAACTTTTCGTGGACTATGGTATAACAACATACAGCCTAGACACTTAAATTTACATGAAGTAAAGGAATTTAATTTAATTCAAAAAGTTTTGCTTATAATTTAAAAGATAATCAACAAACTATGCAGGCAGTTTTCCGTCAAAATATTTCTGGATGCCATATAATTTTATTCTTAATTTATTTTTTCTTTGTCCCTTTAATGCTGATGTATTTTTTTCTGGTGACATGGCCAGGACTTGATGAAATTAGCAAAGGTTTAATGCTTTAATAATACCGATTCAAAAATTACCTACTTTTCTCAGTAAGGCGACTTGTTTCCCTGTCATTGAGTGATTAAATTGTTTTATCGAGAGCTAATTTCTATTTTTACGATATGGAATCCAGTTGCATTAACAAAATGGAATGAGGGCTATCGTTTTTGAGCTCACCAGATGGCGCCACTGTCGAGTAAGGTCCTGTCTATAATTCTATTTTATACTTTAAAATACCAATAACTTCATAAAAAGTTTATTTTATTACGTATAACAACATAGTGTAAACTTCAGATACATATTTACAATATTCTCCTTATAATGCAGCAAGCAAGCATGAAACATTTAAAAATCATTTTACCTCCAAGTACTAACAAACAAGTTCCTAAGTTGCTACTTAAAATCTTCAAGGCATAATTAATCAGGAATGGCTCAATCAAGACCACAATCGTGAGTTTTAGAAAAAATACGTGATAAAAAAGGACGCTACGCGCGAACACCTATGACGTCTGACATTTCGGTGACCTCGCGCTACACTAGCGCCTCTAGTGGCGAATTCATACGCGATAGCCCCCATTATTACAAGACGAAAATGCAGGCAATATTTTGTAAAAAAAAAAAAATATGCCATATAATTATATTCTTAATTTATTTTTTCTTTGTCATTTTAATGGCGATAATATTTTTTTCAGCTGTCATGGCCAGGACTTGGTGAAATGACTAAAGAGGGTTTTTATGTAAGTACAGAACACAATACGGTCATAAAAAAAAAAAAACATTGTCAGGAGGGCGCTGCGCTGTTGGTAAACATTAGTAAAATTTACTGTGCAAAGGAAATGGTTTTAAAAATACTCACTGAGGTCCAAAACGTCTCCAACTTGAACGAACGGCACTGGGTTAGTTAGAGGCAACTGTGTTTCAGGTTTCCCGGTCAGCTTCAGGTATAAATCCCGAATCAGAAAGAAGGTCCGTATTGCTCGCCGCGCTCTCTCCATCTGTTTGAAATAATATTAATTTAGTGGATTGAATAAAAAGCCGACTTGTAGATTTCGTATTTTCGAGATGAATTTTCAAATATCATTTCTTATTGCTCACCTGCTTTATAAAAGATACTCTTGTGAAAAATTTCATGCTTCTAGACCAAGTAGTTAAGCCAGTACGTTTTCTGCCAGTGAATCAATGCATGAATTTAAGATTTTCAATAAGGAGAATACAGGCGCCAAATTAAAATGGCCCATAATAGTTGGGCGAAAGTAGCTACAGATTAGGTTTCGAACACCAGAACCCGGCGACGCGGTAGGAAAGAGATCGCGGTACGATTAGGGCCCTGTACCTAAAAGATTGGGCCCAAATAGCAAAATAAATAGAAATGTACAGAAGGAAGGAAGGCCTAGTAAGAGATAGTAATAGTAATAAAGAAGATAGTTGTATGTCTACGTCATACTTTATTTACCTCTCCGCTTGGCAGTCTCTTTGCGAAGGCGATACCCGACATGGGTGTCCTGGTAGGCGGTAGTAATATCGCAGCGTCCATGCACAGCCATTCCACGTTCAGTGGCCGTTTGCTCGTTTCGCAGTATCTGGAAAATACATGAAGTTATGTATTTTCCGTTGGCTATTAAGTACAGAGTAATTAATTGTACTGGGACAGTAGGGGGAAATTCAAATATATAGAAAAAAACTCATTCAATCAAACTCTATTTATTAGCTCTTTTTCATGAATAAAATTTTGACATACTCACAATTTTTTGTGGTCAAGTGTGAGATGTAAAACAGAGTTATTTTGACGATCTTTTTTTAATTAGGTTCGGCTCTGTTTCATGATCATTACACTGTATAGAAAGAAAAATATCTGCACAGCATATTTGGGTCCATTATATTGCTGTGCTTCAAATAGATAGTTTGCGAAGTATTACATTTTGTCTAAGCTAAAGAGATATTATGATAACATTAGCAAATATGTGTTTATGATTGTAATTTATAATGCGGATATCCGCCATTATTCGTGTGTGATAAAGTCACTTTATCGGATAATATGACACGTTTATATAATGTTCTATACATGTAGGTACTATCGTAGACTAGTATTTTCAAAAGGTTTTCATGGTTTTGTAAAAAAAAAAACTGGTTTTACACAACTGAGCATTTATTACTACCAGCTCGCAAGTCGCCTGATGTGAAGCGATGATGCGGCCTAGGGTTGGAGCACGCTTGCCCAGAAGAAACCGATTCACTCGAACTTTGAATAGATCCAGATTATAATGATCGGGAAACAGAGAAGCTGCCAGTGAATTCCACAGACTGGAGGTGCGCACAATAAATGTGGAAGCATAGCGCTTAGTTCGGGCCCGTGGAACTTCAACCAAATAACGGTGACGCTTTGCCGTATCGCTGCTCGTCCGATGATAGACAAATGATATAATATCACAAAACCTTTTTCAAGTGTGAACGGGTAATTACAAATGAAGGGAAACATATTCATTACGACGACCCATCTCTCATTAGGTATGTAAAACGTCAATAATTTATAACTTACTCATCCTCAAACATGTCTAGGAAGATATCGTCGCATTTGTAGAAGTTCCTCGCGAGACAAGCGGCGCGTGCGCGCAGTGCGTCAGCCGCGGGGGCGTGGCGAGCGCTGGCCCCGCCCCCCGCGCCGCACATGGCAACGCGCATCAGTGTGACACTTAGTTCTAGAGTTACTAGACGGACTTTAGATGCTGAAAAAAAAACGTTTTGTTTACGGTCTAGAAATCAGGATACAGGCGTAATGAACGGAATATCTCCTCAGTAAATCACAACCAGGAGTGGGGGTCGGCTTTTTTTCATTAACGATTATTGACATACATGTTATAATCACATGATGCAAGTACCAAAATTCAATCTATCTACTCCAACCACTGCTCATAACTCTAAAATTTGTTTTAGGAAGAAACCACAAGTTATTTATGATTGCAGGAATCCACACTTTGCATAGTTTTCTAATGTGTGTGCATGTGTTGTTTCATTGCATTTCCTTCAAATCACAAAACAACATGAATGCTTGTTTCATAACAGGATACAATATTACAAACATTAGATACATACATCCATCCACTTAAAATGGTTGAGGTGAATGGTGCTGAATTGCTGATCCATGCATCATGATTGTGAACGGGCGCCGTCAGTAGAGACTGGACATCTCTTAGCAGTCATGGTTTATTCTAATTTTGAATTTCTGATTATATCTTATACTCTGGACGCTCTTAAGTTGCACGTCTTTCTACACCGTTCTCACATATGTATAATCTTAACACGAATGATGTAACCAACATTTTGTAGCAATATTTTGATTTAAAGAGTGTCCATGGGGTTTCTTGCACGTTCTTCTCCATAGAGATCTACGCTTTGGAATGGGCAACTACAGTACTTTCACAAGTTGTGACTGTAGCTTCGCTTTTGTTTTTTTTACATTCAAAAGTGCCTGTAATGGTCTAATTGAAATAAATGCTTTGAGTTTGACTCCACTCTTCATTACATGGCAACATTCCTTCCCAGGACACTATTTAAAGTTACTAACCAGGCTTACAGCTCAAATTAGCGATGGCCATCAACTTCGAAATCAGCAACGCATTAAAGCTCTGTAGGGGGTGTTTAGGCGGCGGCGACATTGTATCGCCAGAGGTCGCTTCGCTCGCCATCCCAGTGGACTCGACTGTACCGGAGGTTATCTCTTCTTCAGGACATAGGAGCGTGTCCAGTAGCTCCGTGTTCACTCCTAGAATAGGAAAAAATGATAGTTTTAGTCTGTGCCACTATGATATTACAAAGAAACAACATCATTTAAACCTAAACCCCTCATCATGTTGCGGATGGCATCCAGTCAAACAATGCAGTTGAATAACAGTATTTTACAGGCAGCGGCTGCAGGCATCTTATCTACACAGTTACTGTTTCTACTCAATGATTATTTATTTGTACTTCACGAAAATCTTTCTTCTTTATCGTGTGGTTAGTGCCTAACCTGGTGTGTTTTATGCCGCCCATGGGCCTATTATAGATAGTGCAAATACATGTGTAATTTTATGTGACTTCATACACCCAAGGACAGTTTCAAACCACAAGGACCTCATTTGTAGAAATGAGGTCAGTACATAAGGACTTACCTACAATATGTACGCATAGCTATTAAAAATAATTGGCAATCTGATCGTGACATAGCCTGACCTTTGCGGAATTTCGTGACACACTTTACTAAGGGAAATAATAGCGTGCTAAGCCGCTCTAAAGGACAATAGTATATTGTGCAATGGCTCGTTGACAATGTGAATAAAAAGATCGAAAAATGAAATATGAGTGAAACTAACTTACCCACTATATTATAATCCGAAGGAAGCAAAAGACAGAGAATAGATAAAATTAGTAAGTATAAAGAACAAGCATTTAACGCTTTATTTTTTTTTACAAAATGATTCAAACATATGACTTCTAACTTTAAACCCAAAATAATATAAAAAAATATTTGAATCGAGCATTGCACTGTGCAATAACCTTGGTCGAGCGGGATTCAAGGCTAAGCTTCTTCGGAAGTTGCGCTACGGTAAGGTTCAAAATCTTCATTCCAAAAAAAACCTTATATTTGCCAGCTGCTTTTAGGTAATAATTCTATAACATCTACAGCATTCATATATTAGTTTGACCTCAATTCAAACAAAAGGAAAACTAAATATGGATTCTAATGTACGGTGAATGGCATCAAAAAGGTCGGACAATACGACAACTTTATCTACAAACCGGCCACATGTAAAAAGCTAACTCACCTTTATTGTTAATCAATGCGAACAGCAAGCACAGGGCGAACAACGCTTTGTAATCATTCTCGCTGCAGTCTAAGGAGTCCAATATCGTTTTCAAAAATGGCCTTTTCTCAATCTCTTTACTTTCTCTCTCTATTAGACTGTCCAGCGTCGCTGACCTCTCAGCAGAAGTACTCGGTGCTACACCAAGCAGTTTCTGTTTCTCTTCATCAGTTATGTTATTGTATTCGTTTGATTTCGACGAACTCGATTCGATACCTGAATCGGGCAAGGGCGAGTCGGGCATGTTCGCTTTGAGGGTCCCCGAGCTAGAAGTTTTTGTTGGATGCATTTGTGTAACTAGATCCTCAGTGGAATCGTGATCGATGCTCGACGACTCGCTTATGTGTGACGTGGACGGAAGGGAAGTCGAAACTAATTCGGGATCGAGATCGCAACTCGAGTGATCGGTATCATATCCGAATGTTTTAGGACCAGCGTATTCAGGAGTAGTGTAGTCCCTTTCGCTTGAGGTATTCTCTAAAGCCTTCTCTAGACTTAATTGCGGTTTAGAGAACTCTAGTTTGACATTGGACTTTGCATTGCTAATGTACATTTCTAGTATCTTGGTCGCGCCGTCCTCGAAAACTGATAAGTCTGATTGTAATATGATCCAGGCCAGCGCGTGGACAATCGGCCCGTGCGTTATAATAAGGAACACTTGCGATAACAGAAACAGGGACACCACACACGAGACGGATGGCTTGGTCTCGTCCTCTGAATCCATTCTGTGATGTCTGGGGAATGTCATTCGTGACGGAGATTCGGCATTTTTGCCTTTTAGTATAGCTTCTAAGTTCCTTGTAATTGCTTCTATGCTTTGGATGTGGTCTCTGTTGTACGGTGAGGAGGATTGTAGTCGTCGTACACTCTCGGACGTGAGAGAGTAAATGTATAGCGGCACTAGCAGTTTGTGCAAGAGATGCTCCGTCAGTACGTCGTTTAGGTCAGGAATGTTTAGACATAAGATGTCATTGATATAATGCAGATGATCAAGGTGTTCGGCTACTAAGTCATCTAGTTTCTGTTGTGATTGATGGCTGGAAAAAGAATTTCTGAATTTTGAGTGAAAAATATAGTCTGTGTTCGGATACTGCGAAATTACGATTTTGAATTTGGTACATTTAGTATGTAACCGGTTGAATAAAAAAAGCCTCAAAATAAAACAAAAAATCTTTTATAAAATTCTATCTACAATCAAAACAAGTATTGTAAATGAAAACCGAACATAACAAAACAGACCAAAACAAAATCATAAGTAATACGATAGCCTGACTTACTCAGCGTCGGTCCTGACACATGCGTCCAGTTCTAGAATATGTTTGCCGATAAACCAAACTAGATTACTGAAGTACGGGGCCGCGGTCCTGTGGGACAGAAAACTGTGTTAGCATATTGATAACCACTAATGAAATGACTGTGATATCTACATAGTTTAGTTTGCCTGGCTTCTTAATGGTTTGAATCGTTAGATGTTCCATAGCGGTATGTGTACACATTTAAATTGCAAACCGCCAATCAGTGGAATTCACTGCCGGCTTCTCTGTTCCCTAATCATTATAATCCGAATGTACCGGCTCCGGCCGCATGATCACCAGCACCATCACAGCAGGCGAGTTGCGGCGAAACACAAGCTTAAAAAGTAAAAAAAAAAAGTGCCTTCACCGTACTTAGGTCGCGGGAAAAGGTGTTTACATTAAAATAAACACCTTTTCCACACATATTTTATTTTTATTAATTTTGCATTTTTTTTGCATTAAATGAATGAGCTCGTACATCTCGCATGGAAGATACGAATTTAGTATGAGTGAGCGACCTAAAACTAAGTATTCAAATTCCTAGAGATCTCGAACTCTAATGTTAGGTTACATTTATGGCAAATAATGTTCAGTGAAAGCTAATATTATTTACAAAGTAACTATTGAAGACGTACGAAATACTAGACTGCAAGATTATATCGTCCATATCCTTAAGCCTCATTTTGGATGATCGTTCTTTGTTCTTAACACTAACCACCACAGTTCACTAAATCACACGAAACATGACGACGAGCTACTAGAAAGTAGTAGAAACTAAACTATGTTTGTTTTATCAGTTCACATTTCGTGGCTCTGCATCAAAGTTTACAGTCACCATAAAGACCTCGATGGCAACTGAAACACGTCTAACTTTACGCAAAGCGCGCGCCGTCGCGACATCACGTGGAAATCAAAGACAACCACATCGTAAATTGAAGCTTGTAGACGTTTCAAGTTCAATGTCAATAGAGCTTTGACACGCATCTACATAAAATATCATAGACCGCACACGTCCCCAAGACAAAGTTAGGTCGTACAATCGCGTATCAGCTTGCTTACTTCCGAAATTGTTCTAGTTCCAATAAAATTGAAATCGATTTTATTAAAATTTCATTTGGTAGGTAGGTACTTATTCGAAACGAATTAATTGATTCGTATCGAGTTAAAAAACTCTCGACGATGTCGGGACATTTCAATATCAGGTCACTATAGCAAAAACGTCTGTACGACGTGACATTGCCGAGGGGGGACCTAAAAAAACAATCTTACATACCTATCTCTAATGAACCTGAGCATACTGGCATCCTGAACTCGGTACACGTTGAGGGTGAGAGTGCGCACGGCAATGCGCACCATTGATTCCGAATGGTTGAAGAACTTGATCGCCTCTGTATACAACGGGAAATCCTTTGTGTGCTGTCAATTTTAAATGTTGTATGTTACTTTGAAATAAAATGTATTTAATTATTATACGGATCTTTTGGCGCTGGAATGAAGAAGGAACAAGGGTACTATTATTATTTTTTGAAAATATTTAAAAAAAATAGAATATTTTTATTAGTCTCGATTTCGGCCAACTGTCAAAAGCTTGAACAGAGTCTACATTAGCTAGGTAACGACCTAATACCTCATCACACGCTAATATGTAGGTAATTCATATATTTATATATGTAGGCGACCATGTCCTTGAGATACCTACTGACATTCTAAATCCAAACCAGACATGTCGTGTTAATGCGAAAGAACGGATATTTCGCGGTGATGCTTTTAACAAAACACGCCATATCTCGTGACTTGAAATTGACACCACGTGAAAACGTGACCTTGAGTTTTGGAGAGCATTTTGTTATGGTTATTGATTGATGATGGCTGCGAAGCTCAAATCTGGACTAGTACACACGACTACACATCAAGCTATACATTTCCTATACTGGAAATGTATAGCTTGATGTGTAGTCGTGTGTACCAATATGATTTTTAGGGTTCCATACCCAAGGGATAAAAATAGAACCCTATTACTGAGACTTCACTGTCCGTCTGTCTGTCTGTCACCAGGCTGTATGCATGGTGTGATAGCTAGACAGTTGAAATGCCGCTATAACAAAAAACAGAATGAAACAAATATTTAAGGGTGGCTCCCTCCCATACAACAAACGTGCTCCTTTTTTATAGATAACGCTACGGAACCATTCGTGCGCGAGACTCGCACTTGGCCGTTTTTTATTTAAATTTATCTTGAACATAAACTGACATTGGTGAAGTAAAACAAAGTGAGGAACCTGGACTTTATGACCATTAGAAATCTGAAATTGTTATTCCTTCTCTGTATGAGAAGAGGTTTTCGCCGTTTAGCAGGACAATGAGAGGCTGGAATCATTTATGGACAATTGAATATGTTCCTGTACCAACAAATTGACCAAATTGATAAATTGATTGAGGGAAACATTAGCAACAATGACAACTAGAACGCGAGAAAAAGGTTTGCATATCCGCATTCAACACACAATCACAAACATGAAAGTACCTATGCAGCTGTTAATGGTATTATCACAGCAACATAATTACTAAGTGATAAGAGAAATTGTTATATGTAGTTGAAATAGACATGAGGTTGTATCTACAACCTCATGTCTATTTCAACTACATATAACAATTTCTTAAAAAGAATGCAGTATAGATATACTGTATTCTTTTTGCCAATTTAGTGCATTTTTAGGTCACAACTACCAAAATAGGATAAACTTAGGAAACCAGTGAACAATTTTGGTAAAAAAAGAGAAGCAAAAGATCCGATTATACAGCATGTATTACAAAGATGTGGTCACATTTAAGGATATTTTATTTTATTATTATATGGTACAGACTCAGTCTATACCATAGACCATAAAAGTAAACAACTTACTCAATGGGAGCAACATGGTAATTGCGTAGAAAATAGCTGTACTATATAATTCGTTGGGTAGGTATTGAACATTTTAATTTTGTATGGGACTTAACATGAATATTTTTCGCAATTCCAATGATGGTTCCAAGGAGAAAGTTGTTCAGATCGAAGGTCCGTACCAAACCCTTAAATTAAAATATAATATAATAATAATTTATTATATTAATTTATTAAAATATAATAATAATTTATTATATAATTTATTAAAATATAATAATAATTTATTTTCATAACTTTTTAACTCATGCTGTAAATTGTAATGTAATTTCTATTATTGCTGATAATACTCATAGGTCTCAAAAAGAAATGCTCAAGACCAGAACTAAAGATTAATTGATAACATTGTGACCTGAACAGAAAAACCTTTAATTAATCACAACTGATAAGATAGAACTGTATCAGACATAATAGTGTTGTGGTCATTCACTTTACAATTAAAGATAAATATTTTATTAATAGTCTGTTAAAGAAAGATAATTTTTATGAATGTAAAAAGAAAATTAGGTCCTGGTCTTTTTATGCAATGTGTAATACTCTATTTCACAAATTGTTAAGTATTTATTCCTGATATTATGAATGTACAGCAGCAAGAATATTCAACATAGCATTTGATTGTGTCGGTATGTTTCCAATGAAAAACTGGATTACCAGAGAATTATCCTGCTATTCATCCTCCATTAAATTAAAACATACATAATTAAACAGAACTATTTAGTATTATATTATTTAACATAAAAACTTACCTCATTGTAGAAGAAATGTATGGTGTGATTGTTGAGCTTTAAACTGAGCGTCTTGAGAAAAGATATGTAATACGCCATCACCTCTTCATCAGAGAAGTCAAATTTGTGCACTATTATTGAGTTCACATGGTTATTACTCAGCAAATAATCTGTAACAATTACGTAGCTTATAGAATTATGTTTAAATAGGATATTCCACATTGTTAATTCTTTTACTTTCATTTGAGTCTTTAAGTAGTGTGAAACAAGTACAGGAAAAAATTGCTGATACTGAAATAATCTAATCAGAGAATTTTCCCTTATTACCATGCCCTATTGTTGATTATTAACACATGTTTTTTTGTTCTTTTAAACATGATACCTGAATTGAACACCATGGTTCAATCCATAGAGATAAGGCAAAGTCTATTAAATGCAAATCCAAAACAATGCTTTGTACAACCAAAATGTTTTGATTCTTACAAGCCTTAATGGGTGCATATTATTCAACAACTTACACAGTGATGTTTCATTTCTTATGTTCTCAAACAGTATATTTAATGTTTGCAATAGCTGTACACAGACATATGATGAGCCTCCACACTTCTGTCTCATGATCTTCAAGAAGTATGACAGCATATTCTTTTCCAAGAAGAAGCTGAAAATTAAAGAATAATTTTCACATTTGTAACACTGACTAATTATTTGTATTGGTTAGGATAGATTGTGGAGGTTGGATAGACTACTCCATCTATACAAATAAATAAATTTGAAATGTCTGTTTCTAATACCAAAATAACATCTTTTTAATGAATGCATGTGGAAATATATAGGGCACTTATAACATTAACACATTTTTTTCAATTTTTGTCTGTCTGTGTGTTTCTTCCGGCTAATCTCCCAAACAGCTGCACCGATTTTGACAGGACTTTTACTGGCAGATAGCGGATGTTATAAGGTCTAACATAATTTTTATTTTAGGAAAATGATTAGGGTTCCGTTCAGAAAAATAAAAACCCTAGAAATTGTTAACAAATCCAATTAAAACAATAGCATTTTTTTTAAATAATAATAATTTCACACGATTTAAGGTCGTGGGTTTCAGTTAGTTTAAAATATTGGTCTTCAGCAGCATCTGCTTAGATTTGTAGCCGACCCCTACATAGTTGGGCTACAAGGTTCGGCAACACAATGATATGTGTAGACAAACAATGATCCTGACACACAGATATACAACTACATTCCAGATCTTGAATGTATAATCAACAAACAAAAGTTTATGGCTTATACCATGAACTTTCTCATCAAGAGATTAAATGACCAAAAAAGTACTGAAAAAGGAAACAAAAATGATTCTGGTATATGACCGGGCACAACTTGATAAACATGTTTTGCAACTGGTGCAAAAGTACAGTCAAAACTTGAAACTTATTAAATAATAATAATATCTCAATGGATGTAGTATAGTGTTTTAGCTATTTTATATTCTGTATGGGAAGTATTTAAAGAGTCCAAAGCAAAAGTATCAGTAGAATACTTATCTATACTAATATTATAAGGAGGTTACCCTTGTTAGGTTGTAGGGAGTAATCTCTGTATCTACTGAACCAATTTAAAAAATACTTTCCCTAATAGGAAGCTACATTATCCCCGAGTGCTTTATGCTATATTTACAACATGCCAGTGAGATAATTTCCGACCAAAACGCGAGCGAAGCCGCGGGTAACAGCTAGTACTTAATACATATAAACTTCTTGAATGACTCAGCACTTGATAAAAATGAGGTGATTATTTTTATATGGCTTAAGGGTAATTAAAGATGCCATAAAAAATGTATAATTACGTTTAGGGTATTCTCGGGAAATAATGTGGGTTGGGGATTTATCATTCACTTTTCTCCAAATGTACTGTCCAATTAAGAAAGCATTGTTTACAAATAACAAAATAATGAACACAAACTGATACTTACTCAAAAACGGAGCTGTCATTCTGGTCACCCCATATTAATATCTCTGCTATACACCTGAGCGATTCCACCAAGGTACCCCGATTACTTTCGGATACAGTAGTGTTTTTACAAAGAATATTATGTAAATACTTCAATCTTTCTAAGGAATGAGGGTTTTTAGGGCGCCCCCACGAGGCCCCAAACCAACTTCTGCTACGAAACATGACGGCACTAGTATCCTCTACACTTGATCAACGAAAACAACACACTTTTTCATTTTTTTTAACGTCGTCGCACTAAACCATTAGCTCCATGTTCTCTTTTTACTTTGTTTTATTATAATCTTCACTTTATTAAGTCATTACATTACACGCGTTAATTGCAAAACTGTATTTTATTTAACAATGTGCATCAATTGTATTATTTTTTTAATTTATTACTCGTATGATTTACTTGGGCAAGGTAATTTTGACAGTTCTCTAGTTTTTTTTTTTTTTCGTTCACGACAGTTCTCTCGTGTTCCACAGCTGCGTGACAGACGTAGTTCCGTTTAGTTCCATCGTAGTTTTTTGTTTTTATAAAGAAATACTTCTCCGAAATATGGAGTTCCTGGGGAGTTTTTCCACCACATTTTCTTCAGCTTAAACACTAGGAAGCGGCAAAAGGTGGGCGTTTTGGTACACTATTTCTTGTAAACTTTGAGGTTCAAAAAGTGCAGATTATCAGCCTAAATAAATAAATGACCTTTGTTTTTTTTTTACATAAAAGTTATTTTATAAACACAAAAATCTTCACAGGTATCTGAAGCTCTCAACTTAAATTATACCTAATACGAACATTGTATGTACTTCCTGCGACTATTTGTAATAACTAAACGCACTAAGCATTTGCAAAGATAGTTATAAATATTTACATATTTTGCATTATTCATGTGGGTTAACTTTCTATTAATGTAATTTTATATCCTTTAATCATTTATGCTGAGGAGCTCGTTGCATAATAATAACAGCCACACGGGTCGATTATCAAGGTTAAGCATCGCTTGCCAAGGGCGATCTGTGGTACCATATAATGCTTTCATTTATTTTTCTCGCCACAATAAACATTAAAAACATGGTTTATAGGGAACAAGTGGATACAGTAAGTATATTGTGGAAGACTGGTGCCTAAACTAGGCTTGGGGCCTGTATTTCAGGACAATAGGTCAAAAAATTACCTACATACAGACACACTGAGTTTCCTCCGTGGCTTGGAAAGCACGTGAAGCCATTAGACCCGGCTGTCATAATTATGTAAACCGTTACAGACTCTCAGGTAGTCAGTGGCCCGAAAATTTGACAACCCGCCTTACAGGGGTATCATAATCCAGTACTAACTGGGTTGTAGAGGTCAGTTTCTATAAGCAAGCGCTATAAGTATGTAAAATACTGGCAAGCAAGTGCATCCGGTTAGACTGGAAGCTGACCAACATGTTTGTGAAAAGGCTTTGCGTGGGGGTGAATAATAATTCTGCTTTTGTGTAATGGTTACCAATAGTGTGGCTTTGCGTTTGGCTATAACGTTGATGTGGGAGAAGGTAATTAAAAGTTTGTCTGTCTGTTAATATTTCAATACAATCATCACACCTGTTTTATATTTTTTTTTTTTTAGAAAAGTAAACTAAACCGTTAATTAATAGAAGGTGAACCTATTCCACTGGGTGCAAATCCAGACCAAGAAATCCTGATAAAATAACCCAATAAAAAAATTCCCCACCTGGGAATGAAATCCAGGACCTCACTTATGAGCCAGCAGTAGGTAGCGTTCGCGACTACAAGATAAACAAGGCTATAGTTTTGCCTGCTTGCTATAGTCACCATAACAGTTCAAAACAATAAATTGGTAACCCAAATGACTGAGTTATTTGTAACACAATAAACAGATTAATTCATCATTCATCATCATCATTTCAGCCGCAAGACGTCCACTGATGGACATAGGCCTCCCCCAACTGTCGCCACACTGACCGGTCCCGTGCGACTCGCATCCAGCGGATCCCCGCAACCTTCACCAGGTCATCGGCCCACCTAGTGGGAGGCCTTCCAACGCAACGTCTTCCGGTTCGTGGTCGCCACTCCAGAACTTTTCGGCCGTATCGGCCATCCGTTCTGCGAGCAATGTGCCCTGCCCACTGCCACTTCAGTTTGGAAATTCTTCGGGCTACGTCGGTAACCTTGGTTCTCTTGCGGATGTCTTCATTTCTGATTCGATCACGCAAGGAAACTCCGAGCATAGCCCTCTCCATTCTCTTTGGGTGACTTTGCGCCTTCGAATGAGGGCCATTGTGAGCAACCACGTTTCGGTCCCGTAAGTAATCACTGGCAACGCACACTGGTCATAGACTTTCGTCTTGAGACACTGCGGTAAGTTGGACGAGAAGATACCGCGCTGCTTCCCGAACGCTGCCCAGTCGAGTCGGATTCGACGGTTGACCTCTTTCTCGAAGTTAGACCTACCTAGCTGGACCGTTTGTCCCAGGTAGATATAATCGTCTACAACTTCGAGTATAGAGTCTCCGATCTTGATAGGAGTGGGTGTTACATGGCCATTCAACATAACCTTGGTTTTGTGCATGTTCATTTTAAGACCCACTCTTTCGGACGCTCTAGTGAGGTCATCGAGCATTGTACTGAGGTCCTCCATGGTCTCAGCCATGACCACTATATCATCGGCAAACCGAAGGTGAGTGATGTATTCGCCATTAACGTTGATGCCCAGCCCTCTCCAGTCCAGAACCTTGAAGACATCTTCCAGTGCAGCGGTGAACAGTTTCGGAGATAGGTATGACGTCTCCCTGTCTCATACCTCGCTGCAGAAGGATAGGTTCCGAAGTCTGATCCTGAAGTTGGACTGACATGGTGGCGTTTTTGTACAAACACTTCAACACCTCGATGTACCGATAGTCGATTTGGCACCGTTCGAGAGACTGCAGTACAGCCCAAGTCTCGATCGAATCGAAGGCTTTCTCGTAGTCCACAAACGCTAAACAGACAGAAACAGATTAATTAGTGTGGCTAAAAACGGAATAGGTTGCACCCTAGCTGCACGCTCCAGTCAAGAGGGCACCGCCTCCGCTTTTGTAGAGCTAAGAAATGATAATTTTCCGGAATTCTGAGAAATGGGCAAGTGAATTTTCCATAATCTTTACATATTCATAAACGTACAGCAATTATACGAATCTGTCCGCCAAGCGTGCTAATTATGTACTTATTCATGATGAGCAGATAGATCCATGTACAACTGGTTGCGAACACAAATAATAGAACATTGTTAACAAGTTGGTTAAAGAGGATTTTGCAGAGTGCGTGTGAACAGACAGAATAGATTCATATGTGATAACTAGGTACAACTTGTATTGTTTTTGCATGCTTTTCTTATGACCACCTAACATTCTATTTACGAGTTCTGAGTTGGGAATTTGTAATAGTAAATTTTGATATACAGTCTGTCTATAAAGTCATGAAAATAATGTTTGAGGAACTAACATTATTCAAAAGTAGGGCAACACTAAATCATAGTACATCGAATGTCATCAGCTGTCACCAACTTATTTTGTAACTCGTTATCTATTGCATTTTTTATTGCTTTTCAAATCTAAGTGGATAAAACTTTGACGAAACGTGTGAACTAAGAGGAAAACAAATTGGAGTGGAGCTCGGGAAATTATTTTTAAAGTATAACAGTGATGTTTGTTAGAACACCAACCTGGACAAATTATATCAAATTTGGATGATGTATAAGCTCGAACAGCAGCTATGACAGGTATGTAATCGTGTTACTGTTTGTTTTTTATCTACCAGAAGTTATAAATTTACTAAATACACGATTTTAAGACTAAAATAAAGATTGTTTACATTGCGCATTAATAGGTTAGATTCCAAATCTAAATAAGCCATATTATAGTGCGACTAGAACTTTTGATACTTTTGGGTGATTAAATATACCGCTGATTTTAAATCTCACTATGTTATATCATGTCTGAAATTAAAAATAGTATTTACTGTTAGATACTACTTCTTTTTAAATCTTTCTTTCAGGAAACAGAGTAAAGTGAGGCGTATAGTAGATGAAGGCTATAAAAATGATGGCAAATTTGGAAACCCTGGCAAACACAGATCAAGATATAGATGAGTAATTAGTCATTCGCCTAGGCTAGGCAAAGATAGCAGCAGCAATGACAGCATTAGCCAAGACGTTGTTAGTGACGCAGCTGACAGTGAAAATACTTTTTTTAACGTAGAATATTTGGAATCAGACGATGAAAGTGAATTATTATGTTATGGGATATTTTTCATGAATAAAAAAAAAGTTTAAACATGTAATAATAAAAAATATGTATGAACATTTTTCTTTTATTTACTCATTTTATTTGAACGACAGAGACCAATAGATTTGTGCTATCTGATCGTTTATGCAAACTAATATAGGTATTTCGTGATGGCCCAGAGGTTGCGGCTTCCCCCTTCAGCATGAGGTTGTGGGTTCAAATCCGGGCCTTTTTTCTTTCACCAATGATACTCGTATGTATGATAAATTCCTTCACCAATGTGACTTTCTCAATTCATATGTACTTTCTAAGTTTATCTTGGACATCACAGACATTGGTGAAGGAAAACATCGTGAGGAAACCTACAGGGCTATTCCGTATCTCTGTTGACAGTTCATAGTGATCATCACTTGGCGAGTTTTGATATACAATGACCGTTTTTGTTGGTTTCAACTGACGCTACCCGTGCAGAACAGTAATTGTATATCATAATTCGCCAAGTGATGATCACTATGAACTGTCTACAGAGATACGCAATAGCCCTGCTGGACATATAAAAGTCTGAAATCGCCAACCCGTCTTGAGCAAGCGTGGTGATCAATGTTCTCTGTTGAGAAGAAGCTTTTGCCCAGCAATGGGACAATAATAGGCTGGTACAGTATTATTATTTATAATGAAGGTCGCATCTTTGTTTCTGTAGATTTTTTTTAATAAGATCTACGGATTTTACCTTTTCTATCCAGTTTAAAAAAGCGTCTACGAGTAAAAATTATGTTTTCATTAAAACCAGGTTGCTTCTAATATAAAATAATGTGCTAGTATCAAAATCAATTTAGTCACACTATACAGGGTTGCTACGTGCACGACCGCAGCGCCCTCATTTTTTTTCATGACTTTATAGACAGACTGTAAGTGGGGAAACTTTGTTATGCATTCGACCGCGGAATTAAGCTGCAGGTGAGGGTATTATGGAGCCGAGAGCTGCAGTAACAAGGGGATTTATCAAACGACGTTTTTCAATACTCTTTCGAAGAAATAAAATATTAGAAAGGAAAGTATTTTTGTCAGGAATTATTGAAACTATGATTTAAATGCTTGTTTTCCGCGCTTTTCGCCAGGTTGAGAAGAAGCAATATGAAAAATAAAAAAAAACAAATATTTTTGAATTTAGAACACAAACAAGTGTTAATTTATTAAATAATAATTGTAAATATTTGCTCTAAATAATCATGTTTATCTATGATATTCTATTTATAAACACAATTACAATTACTCAAAAAAGATTTACGCCGTAAAAACGCATATCTCTTTACCGAGATTAAAATAAACAAGCACAGCTATAGTCATTGAATCCAATAGTAATACAATAGTATTATCTGTGGAAATTTTTATTTCCGCACGTGTGTGGAAAGTTTTAAAAATCCATGCGTGTGAAATACATTTCATGTTGAATCTAATTGTAGTGCGATGAACTATTTTTCGAGAAAGTGTATTTAAAAATAATTATCTCTCATTGTTCTAAAGTTTTAGGACCAGGGGGATTACTATGACGTCGGCGTCGGAGTAATACCAGTGTGGGAAAGAGAAAGAGCTATACAGGTCGTCTAGCGCCATCTCTTTCCCACACTGGAATTACTCCTGCTTTAAGACGTTATGGTAGGCCATCAGGCTTGTAAGTTGGAACAGAGACCATGCTGTAGTTGAAACTTGTGTTCTATATTTTATAACTATATTCACAACACGCCTGTATAACCTGAAGGGTTAGTCAAAGGGGTACACCCACATTTTGTCATTTATGTTTCAGCCCTATGAAATAGGAGACAAGCCTACGGCACACAAATCGAGACTGCTACTGAGAAATTCCTAATGGAAAAACCTCATTTTTTACTATCAGGACCTTATAAATCTTTTTGTTACTCCACTATCTCCTTGGTCTAGTGGCCTCAACCTGTTGGTTGGTTGGACTGGGGTCCTGAATTATCAGGCAAAAATATTAGAAATTTTCAAATAGATATTTTTTAGAAGCAGTCCGGAGCTTAGATTGGTTTGTTTGCGGGAAGAGGCTTGACGTTATGGGACTTAAACGTAACTGGTGAAAATCTAACCTCTCCTTTGTACCTCAGCGAACTCTTTCAATTAGATAATGCTCAATGGTGCAACATTAAGTTATGTGCTTTGTTATGTTATTTAGTTGTACTTACTGACTTGAAAGATATTTTAAAAGCTTGGGTTTTTCTAGTAACAATAAGCGGGTTCTCTGCGTTGCACTAGTACTAAAGTATTTGACTCACTTTTTAACTTTGCTAGTTTACAGTTATTTCAGTTACCTAACCTGAAGTAGGTACAAAGTTACTTAGTTACTAGTGGGGTGTGAAACTTATGTAATTGGTATTTTTAGTTTCTATAAACAGCTTGTATCAAAAATAATCGACTTTCCCATACAACATTTTAATACTTTCTCATCGTCATGATAATGATGGAGGTCCCATGGAGAAAATTTTATTTTCTGCACCACACCCTTAGATCATTATGACACACCTCTATGATACATGATGTATAAGTAGAAATAATGGAAAAAAAACTCAGAGGCTTTATAAAAATATTTTATTGTCATAATTTTCGTAATTCTATATTGCAAATTAATGATTTTGTTAACATCTACATCAACAATTAAGTAGTACCTTCACATTTAGGTACAATATTCGAAATCCAATAATCCTTCACTTACGGACGGAACAGTCGATATTTGTCTTACACTAAATTGTGACATTCTGTATTGAAGGTTGAAACTTAAACACTAAAAGAAGTTCAAGTTGAACCTAAACACTAAAAGATTGGGTACAGTTTAGAAATAAGAAAGTTACTCTTATTAAATAATACAACAAAGCGTGTGGATAGGTCCGGGGAACCAGCTACTTGAAGACGTATTACGTGCTTATATACAAAATTTAAATAAATACTACAGGCATCTGTGACTTTTACATACAATAGAAAGGATTTTTAGAGTTTTATTTATTTGCTAGTTTCCGTATTTTAAAATTACCCGTCGAGGTAATATGGAATTAATACAATACTAGCAATAAAATTTGTAATTATATGTTGATGTTTATCTATTGTCCTCGATCAATATTACTATGTAACCGAAGATTACAATAACACCAAAGATAAACTAACTCATAAATTCAGAAATGTCACACAATCTGTTTCATTTTAAAATAGCTTTTCTGTCACGTTTACAAAGTTAGCTTCTATTAAAAATATTTTTATTATTTATTTAACACTACATTCATGGACGGTTTATTTTTTATTCTTTGTACCTATTATTAAATCTTAGATCTAAGTAAATAATTTAAAGAATAAATACAAGCTCAATAAATTATTTTTTAATTTAAATCTAGCGCTGACTCAAAACATATTGCTCTTAAACTCTAGCAAACAATCTAAAATCCTTAAATAAATATTACCAGACTCGTCACCACTCCAACAAGCATGGCAACTGTAAAAGTACTGGCGCTAGCATAGCTAGTTACAAGCATCGTCATTGGTTGAAAATCTGTTTAAATTTCAAATAGCTTAATCTCATTGGTCAGATTGTGGTCTAGCTATGGTCACGTCATCTGCAATGAGCTTTGACAGGATTTCCCCATTGGGATAATACCTATTTTCTTTCACTGAATATTGTTTTGTTGTATATGCGCTGAAGATCGGTCGTTTATTTGAGCCATGCTTAGGTCATAATTTAATAGGTGAGAAAGCAATAGGTGTAAGTACGATTAAATTTTACATTTTGACTTCCTTAAATAGTTATTTTAATAAAGTGTGTAACAAGACCCCTAACGAAACCGGAAGGTATTGGCTCTCCCTGTCATTGCGATTTTTTTTTTTTGTTCTAGTTCCAGACCATACCTAGGATCCTTCTAGTTACGGAGATATTGGGGGTCAAAGTTGCAACCTTTTCACTTTTTTTTTTACATAGGTACCTACGTGATGTTTTTAATGTAAGATTTTTACTTTAAACAACTCCACGAACCCCGTACTATTCAATCCATCCATCAGCACAATGTCTTTGAGTGCGTTACATTGAGTCATACCGTAAAACGTGATTTTTCACCCCAAAAAAAAAGTTGTTTCCCAGCATTAATTTTTGCGTTAAGTTAAATAATTTGATGTACAGAATGCTTGGTTGACGGCTTTGTTAAGGGTCTTGTTATACCTTGTATAATTGTGATGCTGATCATCGTAATTATATTAAAATGAATATTAAGAAAGTTAATTACTTTTTCCCTTAATTTTCTATAGTTAACTACATAAATATTAAAAAGGCAAGGAAAGTTTTCTTAACATATTAAAACACTACCTTGCATTTGGTAAACTAATTTAAAATATTAAAAGTATGTAGGTATATTATGTAGAAGTCTGAATCTGGCATAATGAGAGACACAAGTCTCTAAAGTTGTCCTATAGTTCGAAAGTAGGTACAGCCAGCACATCAAGCTACTAAAATCTGTCAAATTTATTTAACAGATTTTCAACTTTATCGCATTAGTTTCAAGGTAGGTTGGGAAAAATTGACAGTTTCGGGTAGCTTAATGTGCAGGCTGCAGTCTGTACTAATTGTACCTATCTACTCGTTACAATGAATATACACAAACAGCTTTCGGATAATTTTATTTTAAATTCGTGTTAATAAGTTCATTAAGTAGCAGATCTCACTCATAATTCTTCGAGCCAACGTCAGCTCGACTTTTTCTTGGCAAGTACTTAATTGCAACAATTGGCAGCATGTAGTTATTGGTCCCTCACGTTTCTTAAGCATAATTGTTTTTAAGATTTCATTTAACATCGTTACGTTTCATGTGGGGGATAATTAACTTTCCTTCTCATAATTACTGATCATTGACTTGTTGTAAACTTTCCTTTTGCTTTACTCATTTTCGTCCGCACGTTGGTCCCTCGAAATTCGATAATTACAGCGGCTCGATACGAGCCAGACACAATCCTATCCTACGTATCTCAGGCTTTAAGGGTAGAAGTTCTGGAGGGCGTCCGAGTATATCGAGTTGTATGTGTCTCTAAGAACATACACGTTGTCTCCTGGTTTTCCGTTGAACATGTACTGGCCCTTTAGATTCGTTATCTTCGAGTTTGATGGCGCTGGTTTCGGTTTAGGTGGTTGGTAAGAAGGTACGTTGTACGTCGGTCTTGCTGGCATCATGGGCTGACCTCCATATCCAAAGGGATCCACTTGGGGCATTTGTGGGTATGCCGGTGCACCGCTCCATTGATATACGCCAGTCGGTTTTCCGTTAGACACAAAGTCAATAGGCAGATTGATGAAAGGGTCAGCGACTTGGGGCAATTGAGGCATCATCGGCGCCATCGGGGGACCTAGGTTTGGGGGCTGAGACACGTAACCCAAACCAGGAACAAACATGTACGGAGTGGGGGGCAGCCTGATGTAGAAAATGGGGGAGTTTTCGTACTGCAGAGAATTGATGTTGTCATTCTGGTATTGTCCGTTACCATTTTTCTTCTTGTTCTGTTGTCGGCGTCTAGTGGGGATGGTTCGCGAGAGCTCTTCTTCCTCGAAGTTCTCGTCGTTGACGGTGAAGTTGATGTCTTCATCGTCTTCGGAGTAGTCTATGCCGGAGGATAGGAAGGAGGGGTAGAAGCCGAAGAGGTTGAGAGCCTTGTTCCTCCTGCTGGTAATAGGGGCTTCTGTTGTGGTGGTTGTTTCCTTGAACTCGTCCTGTAGTTTGTTTTCTCGGAGCGTGGTGGGTTCTTCTGTCTGCAGGGCGGCTGCGCGGGACCTCCTGGTGGGCGCGGCGTGACTGTGACTCAGCAGCGCCAGCAGTACCACGACTAGCAGCATGTTTCTTGAGTAACCCATTGTCAGTCTGAAAACAAAATAAGGTCAAAATTAATAAAATGTTAGGACCCCAGAAACATAAACTTTATTTCAGACTCCGTTGAATGTAATACCAGACGATGAAGTGATTATACCATGACTAGGGCGAATCGTAAAACAAATTGATGCAGGGCATAAAGCAAAAGGCGTGGCAGAAATATATCACTCTTTAATTTCCATGCACGCACAAACTGAGAAAGAAAACACTACGCACAAAGGTAATTATTTACATTTTTAAATTACCGAGGGGTTCGCGCGAATAACACATTCACACATTACGCTGTATATTTAACATCAATCAAGTTTGCAGGGCGTTCATTAAAAAACAATAAGTATCAATATAGTGAGACGGATGATTAAGTAACTTGAAACGATCGTAGTTGTTACAACTGCAATATTAATATGGACATGCCGTGTACTTTACAAAGAGAAAAAGTGAAAGATGAGAAAATTGACTCTTATTTTCTTTTGATTTACGAAAGTTTGCAACATAATAATATTATTATGGTTCTGTGAAATAAAATACTATAGTTTACCGTCAAATGACGTTACTTTTCCAGCAAACCCTTTCATTTCATACCCATATCATGGGAATGCATAAAAATAACTAGTCGACTATCTTTGGGAATCCACCTTATTTGATTTAGAATGAAGTCACTTAGCTAACCATGCATTGTCATACAAACTAAAAAACCTCAGTCGGAAACCGGGAAGGCGGGAAGTGGGTCATATTCAACTTCTAGGATTATTTGACGTAATTACAAGTGCAGCTAATAAAAGTATAGATAGGAGAGAAACTAAAACAAAAGACGATCATTAAAAACAATGAAGCTTGCATATTTTTGCATTTGCCACTGCTCACTTTGTCAATTTTAGCCCAAGTAAAAATTAAGACTTCGAATAGGTTTATAGCCTTTCTGTTGTTCATTCTAAAGCGCCTGGGAATAAATCATATACCTCATTAACACATAAAACTTTACCTGTAGTAAAGTTTTATTGTATCAGTTTACTATGCAATTCAACCACTGTTTACTACTGAAACTCAGAAGAAACATCCTAAATCAAAAGCACACGCCTACGGGCATTCTCCTAGAAATAAAACCGCGGCAAAATCACCAATAGACAACTAGAATACAAATGGCTTCCTAAATTGAAACCTCAAGCGTAAAATCTCAGGAATACATTACATCAAATAAAACATCTTTATGATAAATACAGACTTTCTGCTGTTAATTTTTATGACGAACCAGCCAGTCATAAGTCCGTCAGTAGGATTCCTAGCAAACAGGATACAAGTAACTAAAAAAAAGAAAAAAACAACGCTCATGTAGCCAGGGCAGTTCTCAAGGTCGGTTAATACCCCACACCACTTATATCCAGTAATCTATTCATTCTTAACGTTTACTTAAGACAGGCGCAAATTAAATGGCTTTTTTGGATGAAATAAGAAGTGGACGCTGCGGTGAACGAAGTTTATAGTCTCGAGAGTTTACTGATTGGAGATAGGAACTGGCTAGTAAATAAAATATTAAAGTCTATTTTCTTTAGTTGGAATCTCTCGGGCTACTATAATATTTTCTTTTGTATATTTAAGGAACAAAAATGTTAATTTTCCTGATTAGGTGATACTGCGTAAAACCCGGGCCTGCTATGTGCAAAAAGGGATTTGTTTCAAAATTAATATAGCTTGCTGAACTCGCTCTATCGTTAAAATTAGAAATCATTGCATCGATCGATTTGTGATCCTCTTTAAGATTTGGTTGTAAATTTAACATAGATGTTAATGTAGATAATCTGCTAACACCATTGCTAACAGGCGAGCAGCGGTGGGCCAGTGGTGGCGGCTCCGAGTTACGAACAGTAAGTCGTAGGTTCGTACCCAGGCAGGCGCATTACTTTGTGTAATTTATTTCATCACCCCTGCTCTCAAAAACGGTGAAGGAAAACATAGTGAGGAAACCTCCTGTCCTAGAACCAAAAATTCGAAGACATGTCACATCTACCAACCCGAACTGGGCCCGCGTGGAGGATTATAGCCCTTTTCCTCTCATAGAGAGGAGGCCGTCTGTCCCAGCAGTGGGAACATTATAGGCTGATTATGCTAACACCATTAGTGTTAGTAGTCAATCTTTTCTTGCATAAATATTAAAAACTTTCAGACATATCTTACTTTATTATAATATTCCTGGCAAAACAGCTCATAAAATCTAAATAACTTGCAAGGCTAGTTAGCAGAAAACTTAACTATCTTATGTAGTTGCTGAACGAGAAAAATAGGTAAAGAAGACCGCACCTCAGTTGAATAACGGCCAGAATAAACAAACCTCTTATTCGGTTGATACTCCATACAACGCTAGGCCAGATCAAGTCTAAAGTGTTACCACTGATGCGAAGGCGACTGTAACTACACGAGTTCGTTACGATTAACATCCGGATAAATACATCACATTTTAATAGAAAGACATTTATTACACAGATATTTACGGCATGGATGTGCAGACACCTGATCGATAACAAGCAATAGAAAGTTTATTGCAACTACTGCGCGTACGCTTCTACGGATTTTGCTAAGGGCTTATCCAAAATAGTTATATTTAAACGTTTTTAAGGACTTATTCGACTTAACTAACTGAAAACAGAGATATCTGGCGTCGGAATCGTCATTTTACCTTAGCTTTAGTGTTTAAACCATAGCGATGTTTAAACATGACGGAATGCAAATAAAGAAATGAATAAATAAACTACTGAATTAGGCAAATGTATTCGCGTTCAGCGAGTCTTCTAGCGAGTCAAAGAAAGAAAAGTTGCGGTACATACAATTCTGTCAAATTTCAATAAGCTTTAATTCCGTAACTAATTAAGTGTATAGTATAAACAAAGGGACTAGTGCGATTTTTTTATCAGCGTCAAACATTCTCGAGCTTTACAGTAAACTTCGCTGGTTCAGTTTCAGTACCAATTGAAGTTTACGGTAGGTGTAATAACTCGCATTAGGCCCTCAGAAGCTATCTAACAATCGCCTCCCACTCGTCTCAGTCGACTGAATTCAGTGAAGTGGAATTGGCCCTTAGGAAGTGCATTTTTATGACTTCTTACTACATACATACCCTCACAATACTAAAAGTTTTCTTGGAAAATAATATTATAAAGCTGAGGAGTTTGTTGGGTTGAACGCGGTAATCTCAGGAACTAATATTTCGAACTGAAATAGTACATTTTGATATAAGTGGGGAAACTTTGTTATTGCATTCGAGCGCGGAATTAACACCCGAGCTGTAGGCGAGGGTGTTATGGAGCCGAGAACTGCAGTAACAAATCCCCACGCGTATCAAACGACGTTTTTCAATACACTTTCGAAGAAATAAAATATTAGAACAAAGTATTTTTGTCAGGAATTATTAGGAAACTATGGTTTAATTTGCCGTTTTACCGCGCTTTGTTTTCGCCAGGTTGTAGAAGAAGCAAAGGTATGATAAGCTATTCAGCCTAATATGAAAAAAAGAAAATTCAAATATTATTTAATTTAGAACACAAATAAATGTTAATTTCTTCTTACATGTAAATATTTGTTTTGAATAATCATGTTTATTTAAGATATTCTATTTAGAAACACAATTTAAATACTCAAAAAATATTTATGCCGTAAAGACGCATATCTCTTTGCCGAGATTTAAAAAAAACAGTCACCGCCGACTGTAGCTATAGTCATTGAACCCATTTGGACTTATCTGTGGAAATTTTTATTTCCGCACGTGTGCGGAAAAATATTAAAAAATCCACGCGTGTGAAATACATTGCATGTTGAACCTAATCGTAGTGCAATAAGAACCAGTTTTCGAGAAAGTGTATTGAAAAAATATTTTAGTGTTACATAGCCTAGTGTTACATAGCCTAGTGTTACATAGCATTTATTGAGGAAGGTTATAGGCTATACAACATTACGCTACGACCAAAAAGATCGGAGCATCAATGAAAAATGTTGCAAAAACGGGGAAAATTGTATTTTTATGCGGACGAAGGTCGCTAGCAACAGCTAGTATTTTATATGAACACAGGATGCATAAATATCACTATTATATACTAGGATACTAGTATAACTACCCTTCGAGTCGAGTCCTGTTAATTAGTATGGTTAAGTTTTATGCGCCTGTTTAATTGGTTTAATCTACATGTCAGCCTTTATTTATCAACTACTTTTATGAGTTGAAGTATAGTTTTTAGTGATGTTGCATTTATGTCTCCTTTAGTCACAAATACTTACAAAGTTGTGCCATTGGGGTAGGTTACCAGGTAGGTGGAGAGGCTGGGTAAAGTCGACCTCTTAATGGCTTTACCACCGTAAAGGACACAGTACACATATCAAATCGGAAAGGGATCGGCATCGTATCGCCTTTCTTCTCGCCGTCAAACAGGCGTCAACCTAACTTAAGTAAGTGGATCAGCAGCTCCGATACGTCAACTCGGCTACGGCTAGGCGATACCGCGCTTACGGCTAGGGGACGCCGCGCTTACGGCTCGGCGACGGCACCGCGCACTACTGGAAGTTGCCCTGTGAATGCACGAAATGTGACAGCACGTGTGTAACAGTAGTGTCCGTAAGGGTGGACGAAGAGACGTAAGCTCGGGTACGGAGAGACGTAAGCGCGGGGACGACGAGCTGTAAGTAAGCGAGTTGATTACACATCGCACCGCGGTTCGTGAGCTTGTTCTGAGGCGAGGCGATTACGTTACGATTCCGATTAGTATGCGTTGCAGTAGGGAGTTTCAAAGAATACTGAACGGCTCGAGTTGATACGGTGCCGATCCCTTTCCTATTTGATATTTGTGCTGTGTCCTTAAGGCTAAAAGTCACTTACACGTCTTAAAATGACAAGACGGCCTAGAGTCTCGACATGTGGGCCTTCAAAGCGTTTCATGTTACCAGCTTTTAACAGGACTGACCTAAACTTTTCGATAATCCTTAGATCTATTTTTGTGGCAGTATGTTTGTGGTTCTAATCGTAGAGAAGCTTCTTCGTAAGAACCGGTAAAGCAGTTACGAGGTTGACTGTACAGTTATTTATTTTCTCGTGTCTGGCCTGTCACTGTTGCATGCCTGTAATGTGTTAATGCAGATAAACGGCTAGTCTTGCCAACACAAATAATTTTATTCGTGTTAAAAAAGATGTAGGTCTGACTTGGATACAATGTTGCAGAAACTGTTCTTGTATCACTTAAGGCGATTGTTATTTTAATTCTGTGTGCATCTTAGGACTGTTATTAGATTATTTTTATAACGATAAGTATAGGTTCCATACTATAGGATTTGTTTTAGCTACCAGCGATCATTAATACTGTCTCGTCTTGTATATTTTATTCAACCAACTTTAGTCTTTAATTGCTGGGTCTGAAAGCATAAAATTCTGCACAAGAGCTCTATATAACAAACAGCCCTACAAAAAGCACTCATCTGCCTAGCCTCCTCTCACTATGTTGGGGTTGGCTTCCAGTCTAACCAGATGCAGCTGAATACCAGTATTTTACATGGAGCGACTACCTATGTGATCTCCACAACCCAGTTATTATTGGGTAATACGATATCACTTAGTAAGACTGGTTGTCAGACTTTCGGGCCAATGACAACCTGTTTCGACTGTCAAAGATCTACAGCGGGACCAACGGCTGAACGTGCTTTCCGAAGCACGGAGGAAACTCTGTATGTATTGGGTGCAGGTCACCCATCCACAGACCAACCTAGGCAAGCGCGGCTTAATTAAAGGGGTTTAAGAGGGGAGGAATGTTTGTATGGAAGTTTGTGACGTTTACCGACGCTAGTCAGGCGTACGGCTTGACTAGTTAAAAAGACATAAACGAGCTGTACTGCCGAGTGAGTAAGTAAGAATAAGTAAGTAGGAAGTAAGGAAATAAGTAAGTAAGAATGATTGTAGTGTTTCAAATAAGTAAGTAAGATTTATTGTAGTATGACTACTTTAAGTATACAGTTCATGGCGGCGTTGCCTGTAATAGTATATTTCATTACAAGTGCGGAAAGGCTGTCATTGCAAAGAGTTCCGACAAATGTCTACCCATTTCTAATCATTTATTTCTTATAAAAGTTATAAGTATAAGTACACATGTACATTGAAATTGGTACAGTTTTTGTAATGACTTTTTGACTTTTCCGGTAAAATATTCTCCGAAGTATTTTGTGCAATTATACTGAGTTCCGGTGGTGTTAATAAAAAAATAGGGTTGAAATTACTCATTTTGTGCAACAAACAACTAAACTCGCAAAGAAAATTTCTGGAAAATGGCGGAAACCGTAGAATATAAGCAGAGTTTTTTTTTCTTCACCCATTTTGGTAGGCAAAGTCCATAATCATACAGCTTAGTCTTCAGTAGATTTTTTTTATTGATATGAAATGAAAATGAAATTTAATGAGATGAAATGAAATGAAACCTAACCTAACTCATTCAATTAAATCATTAAATCTGATATTGTAATAAATTAATAGCTTCTTTTTAGAAATATACGTATTTGTATGAATCACAAAAACTCTTTAGTAAAAACTTCATGGTTGGATTTTCTTTTTAATAGACATTATTTTGACAGTTGGGAAACAGAACGCACGAGTTCGGGAAAGGTAAAAAAAAAGCACTAGTATGTAATAGCCCACATCCCGAACGCTATACGTCCCTGCAATACACCACTTTTTGAGCAACTGTATTAAAAAGAATATTTGCATCGATATTTCAAACTTGGTTAATTTATTTTAGTTGTTTTTCTTTTTCCGCCTGCTCACATACGTTGGTTGAAGGGTAACATAAAATTTATTTACATTACAGTTTTTTTTTGAGGTTTTTCAATGTTTTCAAATGGCTCAATTTAGTTGATGACATGAAACACATTAACTACACTGTAACAATTTGGACGATCTGAATTTATTCTATATTTAGAGTTCCGTACAGACCGTACCCAGGGGGTAAAAACGGAACCCTAATACTAAGACTCCACTGTCCGTCTGTCTGTCTGACTGTCTGTCACCAGCTGTACTTATCTCATGAACCGTGATAGCTAGACAGTTGAAATTTTCACAGATGATGTATTTCTTTGCCGCTATAACAACAAACACTAAAAACAGACTTTCTTTTTTAGATAATGGTACGGAACCCTTCGTGCGCGCGTCCAACTCGCAGTTGGCCGGTTTTTGTGGTTATCATTTTTGTTTCTCAGAAATGTGAAAATAGCAAAATCGTCCATGCAATCGCATGATTTTGCCAAGTAAAACGAAAGTGCGAACATTAAAATACAATTTAGGTAATCTACGGTAACATTTTGAGAAATGAAAGCGCAATTTTCTACTAATATGCTTTTATGTTGTTATGTAGACAGGTCTGTATTGTGTTATTTTATTTTTAAGTCGTATTTTATTGAAATTTTGTGTCTGGGTCACTTGATTGACAGGGAAAGAAAGTACCTAAGTAGGTATCCAAAACTCCTAGACACTGTAAAGGAAAATTTTCATAAAAATGTAATTAAATCAAGCCAAACCGACAGCTACTTTTTACACCGAATTTATTTCCCAACAGTCCATTACTTTCATTTTCCTCAACCATGTTCGTACTCGTGAAAATTACACGCGGGGCCATAATTAGCTGCCATTTGAAGGGTATTTTATTTTAATATAAAACTGTGGTATGTTCCCGATCGTATTATCATTAACGTTGCTTCTAACACTTGTGGATAGTTACACCAATTTGTCCAACTAGTTTAAGCCGGCAATAAAATTATAATACACTGTTATTCTTGTTAAATTAAGTAACGTTATGTCAGAATCATTAGAGCAGTGGCTTTACGGTAGGTGCACACTGCCCAATATCTTTACGAGTTGATTTAAATACAACTATCTTTACTTTGATGGAAACACGATAAGACGTACAAACAATTATTTACCATAAAGAGAAGTAATTAAATACAGCCATTTTCTTTCTTAAAACGTGGAAAACTGCAGGAAAACTTACAGTCAGGGAAAGTTGGTAGCGGACACCATCAATACCAAAGGTATAAAAACGCAGTTGAAAGATTTATTGTACTGTCAATCTATTCACGTGCCATCACTTCCGCGTCTAAACGTCTGAGACGCTGAGGAACTTCTCAAAAACAATCAGTAGTAAGAAAACCTTCGACCACAAAAGGATTTTAGCTGTATCGTAAGTCCACCCATACATATTGAAACGAATATATCCCAGTGAACTGGGTGCTTTATTCTGCCCGACAGTTTACCTTTTTAAGGTGACCACTTATCGAGTCAGTAAAGCAGACGATATTAAATTAAAATAGAGTGTCGTGCAAAAAATAATGACCACTCTGTGATCGCATACCATTTTATTAGGTGTCGTTAAATTCCGATATAACATTAACTGGTTAAGTTTTTGTAGTTGTTATCATCAATTGCCGAACAGTTATTTTTTATTGATATTAGAATTATTTCTTGATCGATTTGTCGACTTGGAGCATATGTTTTGACATCTCGATGCAGTTGCTATGCTGCGATTGAGAGTGAATTCTGAAGACGTTTACGCCTTGAAAACTATAGCTTTTAAAAAAAAAAAACTTTTTAGATTTAAAAATAATCTCTAGGTTTAGTTTTTTTGTGAGCTTGGAACGTATAAAATATAATCTACAAGATGAAATTTTGTACAGATAACAATTAACGCAGCTGAAGTTATCTGAAATTCTCCTCTCCCCCATTCAAAACTTTTACTAAAAGTGTGCATTGAGGAGTTACTAATTGTTATTTTGTCTTCCCATGTATTTAAATAAAACTGCTTCATATGCATTTTTAATTATGATTATTCTTGTTTGACGCTACACATTTATCATCGAGCTACTTTTAAACGAGTAAAGGGCAATAACATCCTAGTTGCATATTTTTTGCTTTCCTGCACAAGTATCATAATCTCTAATGGATGTGCGAATGTCAATGTTGTAATCAATTTCATCAATTACGGGAGTGATATATTTATCTACGAAACGCGAACAAAAACTCTTACAGTTTTTCTGTTGAGTTAGAGCAAAAAACTTCACGTTAAGTAATTAATTAAGTAAATATGAAGGTACCTACATATATTGTTTTTTTTTTTTTCTGTCATTGCACTTTAGCTGTGACTCACTGACAACATTGGGAAAAAAGCTGTATCATCATGGCTGTAGGTACTTCCGTACCAACTTTACAAACAAATTCAATAACTTTATGTTTTCAGTATTAGCTGAGTTTTATTTTAAGGTATAGCTACTTACATACTGTGACTTATCTATACATCTATACAAATACATTAAGAAGTGTCTGTTTGTAATATCAAAATAACAGCTTTTTACTGATTGCATATGAATGTATATACGGTACTAATCACAAAAACACATTTTTTTCAATTTTTGCCTTTCTGTCGGTCTGTCTGTTTGTTCCGGCTAAACTCTGGAACGGCCGGACTGATTTTGACAGGCCTTTTACTGGCAGATAGCTCATGTTATAAGGTTTAACATAGGCTACTTTTATTTTAGAAAAATAATTAGGGTTCCCTGCAAAAAATAAAACTCTTACAATTGGTAATAAAGTTCGATTAAAAAAGTGGTCATATTTTTTCTAATAATTTCACGCTAACGAAGGTCGCGGGCAACTGCTAGTTTGTTCTATTATTTCGTTAGAAGACATAACAAGCATGAAACTAGTAGATTCAATAAAACAATGTACAGAGGCGAATCTCAAACAAAGCGTTCCATATTGTTTAATAGACACAGCCACTGAAAAACCAACGCTGTCAATAAATATTAAACAGAAGCCTCAGTTTTCACTACAACTCGTACATCTTCCAGATTGATCACTCGGTGGTCTTGTCAGTAGCTGTCAGTTGCCAACGCATTACCCTGTAATGTGGGCAATTTGCAAACCCCCCAGACCCGGCGAAAGTTGTAAGTACGTACCCATTCGAACCACGGACCATCACTAGGTACAAAGAAAACGAGCCGCGGATGCAAATTGACCGGTTAATCACGAGAATTTGTTTTGCAGACCGTACAAGCGGCGTGACGGGCAAAGTAATGATGAGATTATGTCGTCAATTTAATTTAATTTTTGATCTTATCAGACAATCTGATGCATTATCTTCTTTACTAAATACAGCTTCCTCATTTGTTTTAAGGATTATTAATATAAGATGTTCGAAAATTACAAGCAGGGAGGTCCATTTTGCGCCACTTACAAATAACTTTTTGAAGTTTACATTGCTTATTTTTTATATGATATAGATGTAAGACTGCACACTGCTTATTACCTTTTCTTTATGCACATAGGTAGACACATGTCGACGTACGATGTACGACTAAGGCATATATTCATCACATTTTACATTAATAATTGCAATAATCCTTATTTCCCTTTCCGTACATTTCATACATTCGTCTAATACCGTCCGCGGTAGCCCTGCACTGCACACATATTTGTGCAGTGTCGATGAAATCGCAATTATGAGATAAGCATAAACGCTCAAAGTGAGCAAGCGACTACTTGCTCTCTCCAATTAAACATTTAGAAGATCTTGTCAACAACCATTTACAGATAATAAACCAAAGGTTTTACACTGTCGTCTACTCGTCTCATCATACCTACGCAAACATTAAATGACAATGTTTCACTTCAGTACCCTATAATTTACTGAGTTGTGTAAATTTTTCTTAGAATGTTCACACTTCAATGTAACGAGCTGTTCAAGCGTGCAAATATTATTGTGTCACAAACACTTAAACAGAAATTCTAAAACCGACTCTTGTTGACAATCACCGTGCAAATTCAGTTAAACGTGGAAAACTGTGCTTTTCTGAATACTGACCTAAAACATCGCAACTAGCTGTGACCAAACAGAGTTATATACAATGTGACAAACACTTTTTGTCGGCGCCTTATCTCTCGGCTAATTTGACACTTGACAAGTTAGCGGCACATAACATTAAGTAACTACATAGAAGAGATCACTGACTTATGATTGACAGCTCTCGAAGATAATAAGTAATGGTTAGTCGTCATTTAATGAACTAAACATGTAATCGTATCGGATTTGCGAAGATGGGTGACAAAAACTTGTTGAACCACTCACGCCCACCGATCGGGACTCATTAGCGATATAGCTTAATGCTGTACCGAAAATAACGCAAAAAAGTACCAGCACATTATATTAAATTATATATAGTAATCTACTGTACTTATTTTTTAGCGTGGCAACTGTAATTATGGCAATAATGTTGTTGTTGACCGCAAATTAAGGAAATCAATGTAAGTACGTAGAGCGTAGTACTCAAAATAAGAGGAATTCGAAATAAATTCAGTTATTTACATGCATAATTAGTGGTGCTTCGCTTGCTTTCCGACTTTTTGGTAAATTATGGTGAGGTCTGTCGAGATTTAAGTGGGTGATGACATCGGTGCCCCCGTTCGTTCGCATGCTTGTATCGACACCGGCTTTAAAAATTAGAGGCTACTGAAAAATTATGGTAATTAAGTACCGAAATGTTTCTCTTAATGTCTAAATGCAGAAAGTACCATAATGTCTGAGGAAGCGCAAATTTTCCACTTTAACTTTTAAAGCGCCTCAACCTATTTTACAGCGCATCATCCCAAACACGTAGGTTACCTATCCGCAAATAACAAATATCAACTTTCAATCCTGTAACAAGCAGTGAGGAATCCTGGACCACTAAACGAATCAATCTTCTCCAGGAAACCAGTCGGGCAGTAAATCGAAACATATTACGTCGTAAACAGACAATAGTTACGCCCGGCATTGCCCAGTATTGCCCAGGATAGATGAGCCAACATATTGTGTGAATCAAAGGCTAACTCCAACCGTTTGGCTTAACGATGTAGAGTTTTGTCAGGAAAGACAGGCGATTTGTGATCTTTACAGAACAAGTGCAATAATGAGAATGTTTCCTTGATTTATAGTGCAGTAAATTGTTGCGGAGGGTATGAGGGTTAAGTACCTATTTCCCGAGTAAATAATGGTTTACAATTATCAGGAAAATTCAGAAAGAAAACTGTGTTCTGGGTCGAAATCTCAGTAAGATCCTATCATATCCAGGTGTCAACAAAAGTAAAAGAAGATGTTTTTCGCTTACACAAAGAGTCATTATCATTCTGAATGCTGATATCGATACAGCTATTTTCGATGAAGCGAAAAAACAATGCAACGTCGACAATTAATAATTAACACAGCTCCAATACCGTTTCATCGAAACCTAATCTGGTTTCGATAAAACCGTATTGGAGCTGTGTGCTATTACTGGAAAGTAAATCGACCCGTAATAAACTCAACTTCAATTATACTACGTTAAGACAATGGAGGTTTAATACTCATCGTTAACCTGAACTCAACGCGTTACTGGACATATAAATAATGTAGCTCTTCCTGTTAACGCTAATGATATGCAAATGGGCCAATTTAACTGCATGTACATATGTATGTGTACGACTAATTAGCAAATAATTACGTTACTGGCATTTATTTAGCGTTTGACAGAGAGTTTTAGCATTCACCGTTAGGGTGCTGTTGAACTAGAGCGTAACGTTTGGAATTATTGGGATTGCTGAAGACAGAGTATTGATTACATTTTCAAGACCGAAATACCTTATCCATTGGTTTTCTACTAGCGTATTTGATCAGACTATCACTATTAGACTGCCTCTTTGGTGTAGTTGTCGCAAGCGCAACTACTGAGCATGAGGTATTGGGTTCGATTTCCGGGTCGGGCAAAGTGTTATTGGGTTTTTACATCAGGAATTTCTCAGTAGCAGCCACGGACGGATTTGTGCCTGGTTGAAGGCAATAGGCTCGCCCACTATTACATGGTATTTAAAAATAACTGACGAAATGTGGGTGAACTATTAGATACACCTCTGCCTGACCCTTCGGTGATTACAGGCGTTATGTTATGTTCTGCAAATAGGTGTGTACTTCAGTATCCAGTATCGTAATAAATACATGAAACTAAGGTAAGTGGTAGTCACTTGCTAAAGCGTGTTGCATAAATATAAAGCATGCTACTTTGAGGATGGTGTTTTATCATTTATCAAACTAGTGCATACGCTTGACTAACTAGAAAAGATCATTTTTCCGAACAAACGGTTGTCATGTTATGATAGGAAAATCCCAAACAGAAGCATTTCATCGTATGTTCGTAATTTAATTGTTATCGGCAGCACTCAACCCCCAATATGAAAATAACAAATTAACATAATAAGACACTATCGTTAGCGTTGATGGATGAACACTTTAGTCCGTATACACCTTTTCTTTTTATATTTATTTGATGGAAACTGTGGAATGTCGGTAATTTAGATGTTATTTAATGACTGCTTAGTCGCGTGCACATTACGGAGTACTGAGTAAGGTATTTTCGTGCCATTGTGTTGCGATTAAGATGCTTCACATTGCTTTTATAATCGAGCATATTTTAGCTGACTCAAGTTATAGGCCACGTATGGCAGACACATTGTTCCCGGCACTGTTGGCCGATGGGGCTGGAAAGAGTGATGACACCTATCGGAAGGCACCAAACTTGGAAGGCTTCCCGCAATTTGGACCGATGGCCTGGTCAGGGGGGCAACAATTCGATAGATGCGAGAAGCAGATAATGTGGCAACGCTTGGGGAGGTTTATACAGCCGTGATCGTCTTCCAGCAGATATGATGATTACGAAGTCAGGCTGAGTATAGCGGGGTGCGATGTCAGAAGTCCTCCACGTGTGCCTGGCGGCTGCTGGTCCCTCTAGATACGTCTGCAGGGAAGAGCAGTTGCTGGGCCGGTGCACCCTGGGCGCGGCGGTATCCTTCCCCGGGGAATGAGGGGAAATGAGAGTTTTCTCTTATCCCTCGGGGAGTGTTACTGCCGCGGCTAATTATTCTGACATGGGTGGGGTCCATTCTGGACCAAAGGTGCGTTCCTCTGCGTGACCCTCTGAAAAGCAGAGGGCATAGCAGAGGAGTGAGGGCGGGCTCGGTGTGCACTTACCCTGCCTCCGAGCAGACAGAGAAGGATACGTCCTCCTCTGTCACCGTCGATATCGTAATCCCACCATCGAAGTGCCGTGGATCACGTCTCGCGACTTCGATAGGGACCGAGGGTCTTGGCTTAACCGCCCGGACCGCGAGGTAGAAAACCTCTATAAAAAGTTACCCCGAATCCCAAGTGGCGGCGCACCGCGAGGGGATGTATGGCTGACGGGTGTTCCCATGGAACAAATCAGTCGCTAGTGCTCACCCTCGCCAGGGTAACTGCAGGCCCCCTGGCGAGTAATAAATATCAAAATCTGCTTATCTGGGTACAGGGGTCTCTGCCCAGATGGACTTTTATTTCCCCCATTCTCGTGGGTTCAATATGGATAAAGTAATTCAAAAAACCAACACCGCCGGAAACGGCAACGTAGAGGAGAGGAGGGATGCGGGGTCGGAGTCCGACATCGCATCCAGTGATGTAAGCGCGGGAGGCTCAGAGAGCTCCCGGCGCGTGGGGGCCGGGACTGCTCTGGAGAACAGCAAGTTCTTCCGCAAGCGGTCCAGGCGGGATGGCGACCGGGGGTCGTCATCCGGTGAAGAAGAGGCCTCGGCCCGTAAGATCCCCACCAGCAAGCGTGGTGGGATCCGGGGCAAGGGGAGGGGGCTTTCTGCCTCCGTGAGGTCCGAGGAGGGGTCGGCAAAGCTTGCCGAGGAGGGGCGCCCCCCGGGCAATACTGCCCCCCCGTCTGCCGACGAGGCAGGTGCGCCTGGCGGCTCCGAGGTGGAGCGTAAGGCCAGGTTCGCGAAGGAGGTAGAGGCCGCGATAAGGGGAGTGGCCCTGAAGATGAAGACTTCATCAAAACTCAGGGCCATACCCGCGGCTTCTGCCTCCATCATGGCGGCAGCAGAGGCCAACTTCGCTGGGCCTCCTCCCCCTTCATCAGGGGGAGATGAATTGGCTAAACTGCGGGAGGAGGTAGCCCGCCTGACGGCCGCCACGGAGCGTCTCCAACAGGAGAATGCGAAGCTCCAAGCAGACCTGGCCAGTCTGCGTGAGCCCAGCACCCGCGTGGCGGCTCAAAAGGCGGGCAAGCAGCAGCAGCGGCAAAGCCAGCCGGTGCCGGTAGAGAACCAGGTCTTGAACCTGGTTCGGCAGGAGCTGGCTTCCTTCCAGGCGCGGTTCTCCGTCCTGGAGGGAATTGTTTTGCGCCCCTCCCTGGGTGCGAGCAGGGTGGCTGCGATCCCGGGCCCGGTTGCGGTGTCGTACGCGGCTGCTGCAGCTGCTGCGCCCGGATCGAGGCCGTCCGGTCGGCCCTCCGGCAGGGCTGTGGTGCCCCCCCCCGAAAAGCCGGCTCCGGCGAAACCGGCGCCGACAAAAAGGGGGGGCAAAAAGAAGGGCAAGGCGGCTGCACAGGCGGGTACTGTGCCGGTGCCAGTGCCAGCGGCGAGTAGGCCAGCGCCTGCGGCACGTCAGCCGCCGCCGCCGCCGCCGCCCCCCCAGCTCCCTATACCTCCCTCGGCCGAAGCCGGATGGCAGGTGGTCGGGGAGAAACAGAGGGGGCGAAAGGCGGCCAAAAAGGCCCGAGATCAGGAGCGGCAGCGCCAGTACAGGGCGCGAAAGGTCGCGGCTAGGCTCCGCGCCCCGAGGACCGCAGCTGTAGTGATAACACTACAGCCGGATGCGGAGAAGCGGGGCGTGTCCTACCGCGACTTGCTGGCGCAGGCTAAAGAGGCGGTGGATCTCGGGGAGCTCGGGATCACCGGGGGTCTCCGACTGCGAGTCACCGCAACGGGGGCGAGGATGTTGGAGATCCCCGGCGAAGCCAGTGGCTCGTCCGCTGATGCTCTGGCTGAGAAGCTCAGGGCGTCCCTAAACGCGGACGAGGCCCGAGTGTCCAGGCCCGTTAGATGCGCAGACCTGCGCATCCTGGGTCTGGACGACTCGGTGACCGAGGAGGAGGTGGTGGCCGCCGTCGCCAGGTCTGGAGGGTGCTCTGCGGAGCAGGTCAGGGCAGGCGCCCTTCGTCCGGACCCCTCGGGTATGCTGACCGTTATGGTTAGCTGCCCTGTGACGGCGGCGAAGACAATTGTGGAGGGCCGAAGGCTACTCGTGGGCTGGGTTTCAGCGCAGGTTAAGCTGCTGGAGCCCAGACCTCTGAGGTGCTATCGCTGCCACGTGGGGCACCACGTGTCAGTACGATGCGCCTCGGAGGTTGATCGCAGCGGCCTCTGCTTCCGCTGCAGTCAGCCCGGTCATGTGTCCGCGACTTGCTGCGGGACGCCGCACTGCGCTGCATGTGCGGCGGCTGGCAAGCCGGCCGATCACCGGGCTGGGAGCAAGGCCTGCGTTCCTCCCACCAAGGCCCCCAGAGGCAAGGGAAGGCCCCCCGCCGCCACCGCCACCGTCGCCACCGCCTCAGCCGCCGCCACTGTCGCCGCCGCTGCCGCCACCACCGCCGTCGCTGCTCCTTCCGCAGCGGGGCCCTCACAGGGGGCCCGAGAGGAGACCGTAATGGAGTGTCAATAACGGCCCCATTACGGCTCCTCCAGGCGAACATCAACCACTGCGCCTGCGCTCAGGATCTGTTGCTCCAGAGCATGGCGCAGTGGTCGATTAATGTCGCCGTGGTCGCTGAGCCCTACTTTGTCCCGCCCAGGGACGACTGGGTGGAGGACCTTAGTGGCTCAGTGGCCATAATTTCGTCGGCCGCCGCCGGTACCCCGACCCATGAGAGTGTCAGGAAGGGTCAGGGGTGCGTAGCAGCACGGTTCGGGGAGATCGTTGTAGCGGGTGTCTACTTCTCCCCGAGCCATACTCTCGCCGAGTTCCACAACTCCCTCAGGGAGTTGAGTGTCGTCATCGGAAGCCATTCCCTCCCCGTGCTTGTGCTCGGGGACTTCAATGCCAAGAACTTGGCTTGGGGTTCTCGTTGCACAGACGTGCGGGGCAGGATGGTGGAGGACTGGGCTCTGGAGGCAGGCCTGGTCGTCCTTAATAGGGGTTCTGTCCCAACGTGTGTGCGGATGCGGGGCGAGTCGGTGGTGGACATCACGTTCGCTAGCCCCGCTCTGTCACCGCGTGTCGTTGACTGGCGCGTCATGGAGGGGGTGGAGACCTATTCCGACCACCGGTACATCCGGTTCGACGTCTCCGCCCAGACCCCAAGCGCGCCGGTCCTACAGACCCCGAGTGGTCCGCGATGGGCGCTGAAGCAGCTGGACCGGGAGCTCCTCCTGGAAGCCTCGATCGTGCAGGCCTGGGTGACATCACCGGTCAGGCCTGCCGACGTGAACAACGAGGCGGGTTGGTTCCAGGAGGCCATGTCCGATATATGTGACGTGGCTATGCCCCGGGTTCGGTCTGAAAGCGCCCGGCGTCAGGTGTACTGGTGGTCGCGAGAGCTGACGTCTCTGCGCGAGGCGTGCGTCGCCGCACGCCACCTGTACGCCAGGCATCGCAGGCTCCGCATTCGCCCTCCGAATGCGGCAGCCATTGAGGCGGAGCTGTATGAGGGATACAGAGCGGCGAAGACCGCCCTCCAAGAGGCTGTCCTGCGGGCCAAGGACGTGGCCCGCGAGGAGATGCTGGAGACTCTCGACAGAGATCCGTGGGGGCGCCCTTATAAGATGGTGCGGGATAAACTCCGCACCAGGGCCCCTCCGCTGACGCAGAGTCTCCGGCCTGAGCTCGTGGAGGACGTGGTGAGCGCTCTGTTCCCTTCGCGAGGGGAACATCCTCCCCCGCCCATGGCTCCGCCACTTGCGGTGCCGGAAGCGGACCACACTGAGGACGATGACGACATTCCAGAGGTGACTGGGGTAGACCTGAGAGTGGCGGTAGGCAGGCTTAAGGCCAAAACTGCCGCCCCAGGACCCGACGGCTTACCTGGCAAAGCCTGGGTCCTGGCCTTGCAGGCTCTCGGGCCCCGACTGGAGGGGCTCCTAAGCGCATGCTTGGAGAGAGGCCAGTTCCCGCTTCGTTGGAAGACGGGGAAGCTGGTCCTCATCCGGAAGCCGGGGCGCCCTGCGGACTCTCCGTCCGCATTCCGGCCCATTGTGTTGCTCGACGAGGTGGGCAAACTCTTCGAAAGAGTAATTGCCAACCGCCTCGCCGGGCACCTGGCGGGGATTGGGCCGGATCTTGCGGAACACCAGTTTGGTTTCCGCAGGGGGCGCTCGACGGTGGACGCCATCATGCGCGTGAGAGCCCTCACGACGGGGGATGCGGTGTCCCGGGGTGGGGTGGTCTTGGCGGTGTCTCTCGACATCGCCAACGCCTTCAACTCCATGCCCTGGAGCTGCATTAGGGAGGCACTCCGGTATCACCGGGTGCCGACCTACCTTCGTCGTGTGGTCGGGGACTACCTGACGGACAGGTACGTCATCTACCCTGGTTGCAGCGGAGAGTGGAACCGGCGAGAGATGTCGTGCGGTGTTCCACAGGGATCGGTTCTGGGGCCGCCCTTGTGGAACATCGGTTACGACTGGGTGCTGCGCGCCGACCTCCCTGACGGCGTCAGCGTAGTTTGCTACGCTGACGACACGCTGGTGCTGGCGCAAGGGAGGTCGCACGAGGCGGCGGCCGAGCTGATGACTCGCGGGGTTGCGATAGTCGCGGAGAGGATCCGGCAATTGGGTCTCGAGGTGGCATTGCACAAGTCCGAGGCCATGTGCTTTCATGGGCCTCGGAATGCGCCACCGTCGGGATCCATGCTGACGGTAGGAGGGGTTTCCATCGGCGTCGAGCCGACGTTGAAGTACTTAGGTCTCGTCCTCGACAGCCGGTGGAACTTCGTGGAGCATTTCCGACGTTTGGCCCCCAAACTGGAACGGGCCGGGGCTGCCTTCAGGCGGCTCTTGCCCAACCTGGGGGGTCCAAACGCCTCCTGCCGGAGGCTCTACGCGGGGGTCGTGCGGTCCATGGCCCTTTACGGGGCCCCGGTGTGGGCGCGTTCTTTGAGGCGGCGAGCCGCCCATTATCTGAACGCGCCCCAAAGGGTGGTAGCCGTAAGGCTAATCCGGGGGTACCGCACGATCTCCGGCGAGGCGGCGAGCCTCCTTGCCGGATTGCCGCCATGGGATCTGGAGGCGATAGTCCTCGCGCGCCTGCACGAGTGGCGCGTGGAGGCACTACGCCGGGGGGAAACTCCGCTGCCGCGGCAAATTGTCGCTCAGCGGACAGACTTCCGGCGTGATCTCATGGCGACATGGAGAGAGCGACTGTCGCAACCCCGTGCAGGGCACGCCACTATAATGGCGGTAAGTCCCCTCTTTGAGGAGTGGCTGGAGAGGCGCCACGGCGCCCTCACCTTCCGCCTGACGCAGGTCCTCACCGGACATGGTTGTTTCGGGAAGTTCCTGCACCTAATCGGGCGGGAGGAAACGCCCGGGTGTCACCACTGCGAGGATCGACCGGAGGACACGGTGGAGCACACTGTGCAGGTCTGCTCCGCTTGGGCGGAGCAACGCCGTGTCCTCGTAGCGGCGATCGGCGGCGGCGACCTCTCGCGTCCGGCCCTGGTTCAATCCATGGTCCGGAGCGAGACGGAATGGGACGCCGTCACCTCCTTCTGCGAAGCAGTCATGCTAGCGAAGGAGGTGGCGGGACGTGAGAGGGAGAGAACCTCACGTCCCAGCCGCCGCGGGAGACGCACCGGGCGTCGGGGGCCACGTGGTGGCCCCCGGCCACCGTAGACGCGGGCCTGTGGACGGTGAGCTATGGGCTAGCTCGCCGTCCGTCCGTCTTATGACGACAGGCCGTGTCGACGGCGCGTTCGTGTTCCACGCGCGCCTCAAAGAGAGTCAGCAAACAGGAAGGGGTCCGTAAGGGCCGACGCCTGCCAGGGTTGCGGGACTGTTCGAAAGAGATACCGCGGCCCTGGAACACAAAGGGCAAAGGAAGGAACATGGATGGGTTTTAGTCAGTACAAGTCTGACACTCCCTCCTGCTTAGCCCAGAGCGGGAGGGGTCATTTGATGATTTCCCATCGATAAAAAAAAAAAAAAAAAAAAAAAAAAAAAAAAAAAAAAAAAAAAAAAAAAAAAGGCTGAGTATAGCAGTCAACAAACGTTTGCTGCCAATAGAAAAACTGATAAAATTGTTATTTCTAGACATTAATACATCTACCTATACATATACGTGCATACATATACATACAAATAAATAAATTGAAGTGTCTGTTTGTAATACCAAAATAACTGCTTTTTACTGAATGCATATGAAAATATACGTTACTTATAACAAAAACATATTTTCTTTCTGTATGTTTGTCTGTTTGTTCCTGCTAATCTCCGAAATGGCTGGACCGATTTTGACGGGACTTTTACCGGTAGATAACTGATGATATAAGGTCTAACATAAGCTGTTTTGATTTTAGAAAAAAATATTACTTAAAACCCTTCAAATTGGTAACAAAATACGATTCAAAAAGGGAAGTAATATTTTTTTATAATAATTTCACGCGAACGAAGGTCGCGGGCAACAGCAAGTTCTATTCTAAAGCTTTGGGTTTTACCTAAGTGATAAGTAAATAAAAAGCATTACATGTCGCATTGATGACTCAGTACCTATAGACAGTCGAGTGGATAATCTTTAGCTTATCCCGTCCGATTCCAATTCATTATTACCGCCATTGAAGCTGTACTCAGAACATGTCATCATCTCCTTTATTAGTAAGATATTCATTACCAATCCATAACACGGAGCCAGTTCCAAAGATACTTGTTATCATCGGAAGGCCTAAAAGAGAAACTATTTGCGAGAACTAACCGCTCGAGTTTCATACCTCGTTTATCAATATTATAAATGCGATACCACAAATAGAACTGTTTATTGGGTTTTGATAAATGTTATTATATAAACCCCTTATAGGGCGAGCTTGCATAAATATCAGCTAAATATAATAAACGTTCGCATGAGGCGTGGAAACAGGGACTGACCTGCGAGTCTGTACATTGAAGCAGGTATTATTTAAATGAGATATTCAGTGGGATGGCGAACACAGAGAGATACTAGAAAATAAAATGTTAATTCGTCTTAATATCTTCATTTGATCAGATTCACAAGAGGAATCAAACGAAATAAATGTTCGTGAAGACGTCTGGGGAGCTCGTAGCTCTCCGTTTGATGTGTAGCTCAATGGCAGCAGTGGTGATTCAATGCTTGAGCGCCGGTATCGCGACAAATCCAAGCGCAAACATTTTCTATTTTCATGGAATAAAACATTTTTTTATTCACTTTTAATTAATTGCAGTAGATTAGACTCATAAATTAATGCTATCAGGACGCGAGGATCTCTCTAATCGCTAGATTCTCTACTTCTTCAGATATCCATTAAAAGTTAGCGTTTCATGTATGGGTAATTAGAAACTCATTAAAGTTTATAGGTATTCCGTGTTTATTTACGAGTTCGGTGCAGTTACTTTATTTCAGTAGTTATAAATGCGGGAAAACCTGAATTATATGACTACTGTTACTAGAAAATATGTTTAAACTTGCCCTATTCTGGTTTATTATACTTGAACACCGTGTTTACATGAATTACGGGCCAAATTGAGCTCTGCATCTCAATTGGCGTGTCATAATTAAAGATTGATAAATAAGTCTTCATTAATCTTAATAGACTTGCGTGTGTCAAGAATTTATTCCGTAAAGTGGTTTTAAATATTTCTGCAGTTGATGGAAAATTTGTAGATTGGCCAGTATTCTTCCCACGTACTTCTTAGTAAGCACTTACACAATGATGTAGATTGGCAGTACCGAAAGTCATAAATAACTTGAAACCGCAACATTGGCTACCATCTTTTATGTGTTTTGTTATTAATCATTTTATTTTTATTTTCGGTAGGTATAAATGGTTTCAATATTTTTTTATATATTGTTTTTTTGTAATCCACTTTTTTGCGAATTATAATAAGTACCTAGGTACTTAATAGGTACACTGTATTTCGTTTACCGACTCCCTAAGGAAAATCAAACACATTGCATTTCATCTTCTCCTAGTCTTCAAAACCAAATTTAAAAAAAAAACTGCCATCAATCGAAGAAAAACAATTAATCAATTTAATGAATGTTTGGCGTCTGCCCAATGTCATTAGGTGAGTAAATAATAACTACAAGTCTTAGTATACATGGTACAGGAAATGCATTCCTGCCAACAGGTGAACGGGACACATAGCAAAAACACCATTCTATTAGACATGAGCCGACATATCCCATTTATTGTAATAACTAAGTATGTGTTAGTACATAACTTAGTGCTATGTGCTAATTATATGCGTTTTTATTTGAATTCTTGGTTCATTAACGTCGGTAGGAAATTGGTTCTTGTTCTATGTAGCTTTCAGTGAGCTTTCGTTTAGAAATATTTGTAATCGTAATTCAGATTAGGTACAAATATTTCTATAAAATGAAAACTTATTTAGATAGTCACTGCTATTAAGATGATCAGCGCCGAAGAGTTCTGGAGTGGCGACTGTGAACCGGAAGACGGACGTTGGAAGGCCTCTCACTAGGTGGATCGATGACCAAGGTTGCGGTTGCGACAGTTGCGGCAGGTGATGTGGCTACTTGCATCCGCTGGATGCGAGTCGCACGGGAGCGGTCAATGTGGCGACACTTGGGGGAGGCCTATGTCCAGCAATGGTCGTCATTCATAAAAAAGTAAATCACCAATTGCTATCTTAAATCTATCATAAAATCTGCTAATATCTAGCAAGAGTGCACCTACAACTACAAGTTCCAACCTAACAAAAACATGATAAATTCCAACAAAATGAATCTATTTACATGAACCGTTACGTCCTCATAAAAAATAACATCGATAAAAGGCGCGCACCACCTTACAATTTGCTCGGCATCTAATTCGAAAACGCTTAAATATACAAGATGTAATGCTTACGTTAATATTATCGGACGTGCAGCAATAATAACAGCTCCCGGTCATGCGATCGTGGATCGTGGGCTGTGGGTGGGGGTCGTAGTGGTGGTGGTGGTTTGTGTGGTGTAGCTGTGTTGTGTGTGTCTAGAGATCGATAGAGGTGTGCTGACAACTAGCCGAAGGAAATAATCATCTCGCCTCTGTAATACCAAGTCCACTCCCGTACTACGAGTACATGCTTTTAGTAAAATGGCGGGTGTTTACTTTGCTTGTTCATTCTCATTTCTTTTTATTTTTTTAAAGAATATAATAAGTAGGTACTTTCTATAGCAATACTAAAATACTTTTAGGTACCTACGGAGGATTTGGGTATTTCCTAAGAAAGTAATTCTTCTAAATTCATTGGTTAGGCATTTTTAAAGGAAAAAGGTATTCCTTTCACAATGACCTGAATGACGCAATCTCCGTCTTCTTTGGTCAGGATCCCGTATTGAATGACCGCATCGCATACGTTTATTACAGGTAAGTATCCACTTTTCAGAAATCTGTTACCGTGGGCACAAGTAACATGTAACAGGTTTAAATAAATAGCTGAACACAAATTGTGAACACGGTATACATTTAGACCCCATAAATTAGTTCGATGCCTTCCCATATAATGATTACAAGAGCAGAGAAGAAACGAAAATCTATTAAGAAAGCATATTTCGCGATATTGCACGCTCCGAAAATTAACTATTTCTTTTGACTAAAACTATAAAAGTACAATGACATTAGTTACAGTTAATACAAATTACCTCACAGCGGATGAGTTCCAAACAGAACCGCAATATATATTACATCATCCTATAAGAATTCTTTAAAATAACGCAATTAAAATTCACCACACCTTGATCACAGAACCATTTGAATAGGTTGTATACATAAATATAGAAGATAAAAAAACAAAATATACTTCGTCTTAGTGTGAATGCCCTCTGTGACAATAATATTAGGAATCTTAATGGAGTAAATCACATTAAGTTACTTAGAACTTGAAATTATTGTCGCACTTTTGGTAACCTAAACAAAATATATCAATGGAATTGCATGGTGGAATCTCTGAACACTGACTCAACATTTCGGATTTCTTAAATAACTTTAAGGTATGTCAATATTAGCACGAGGTCAACAACCTAATTGATTAGTCAATAAGGCTTTCTAGCTTCTTAGGATCCCCATCAATTGATCACGTTGAATTGCGTCAAAAATGAGATGGTGATTAATAAAATCATGGTGTAACTAGCATATCTACAATTTTAACAAATTTGATGAGTATTTTTTTACTCTACAAAGAAATTAATCGATTTAACCAAATCATAACGCTTCAGAATGTCGCTAAGTATCGTATCAGTAAAGATGACTCCCAAACGTGCCAAAATCAGCCCATTACAATATAGCCTGACTAAACAGAATTAAACGAATATAACAGAAAAGCCTGTCCCAATAAACAGTAAATCGGACAGCCAACATAGACAACGATCTAGTGTATTGTATTGTCGTATCGCATTGTTAAGCCGACGTTCCAGCATGCGTGGTAGGGGCTGGTACAGGTCTAGGCTTCAGAAACAGTTTGCGGCTATGAAGTGGTTTAGGAGGAATGCAGCCACTGGCACACCGCGATAACCTTGAGTTAAGGTAGCGGGTTAGCATGAGCGGAGCGATTTGAATGACGAAATCTAAGTTAGAAAAGTTTGAAGTTGATAGTGGGTGGGTATTTAGAAACTTTTTTGTTTAACTAATTTATCTACTCCGTGGTAATCATTATCATCAAATGTCTCGCTGATAGTGGCGGGTGTGTTGGGTCGTTTAGTTCCCTTCAATATGGTTGAGCGGAATGGAGCTGATGCATGCGTCATGTTCGTGAACGGGCGCTGTCAGTTGGGACTGGTCATCTCTTAGCTGCCACGGTTTATTTTAACTACTTTGTTTTTAAATTGTTGATAGTTATAATCTTTTACTCTGGACGCTCTTAATGTGCACGTCTTTCTACATCGTTCTCACATATATGTATAATCTCAACATGAATGATGTAACCAAGATCTTGTAACAATATTTTGATTGAAAAGAGTGTCCATGGAGTTTCTTACCCATTCTTCTCCATAGAGATCTACGCTTTGGAATGGGCAACTACAGTACTTTCACAAGTTATTATGCCTTGTGTCTGTGACTGTAGCTTCGCCTTTGTTTTTCTGACTTTCAAAAGTGCCTGCGAAGGTCTAATTGAAATAAACGCTTTGAGTTTGAGTTTGAGTTTTGTGTCTAGATTTTTTACAACTTTGTTAGAGTCGGCTTCCAGTTTAGCCAGGTGTATCTGAATACTAGTATTTTTTCTTGAAAGAAAATATCAGCTTTGTTTTCATGCTTGTTCAATTTCTACTTGATTTAGATCAAGTAGAAATTTAAGCACTTAAGTGCTAGAGATTATTATTATTTTTTACAACTTTGTTAGAGTCGGCTTCCAGTTTAGCCAGGTGTATCTGAATACTAGTATTTTTTCTTGAAAGAAAATATCAGCTTTGTTTTCATGCTTGTTAAATTTCTACTTGATTTAGATCAAGTAGAAATTTAAGCACTTAAGTGCTAGAGATTATTATTTTTTTTTACAACTTTGTTAGAGTCGGCTTCCAGTTTAGCCAGGTGTATCTGAATACTAGTATTTTTTCTTGGAAGAAAATATCAGCTTTGTTTTCATGCTTGTTAAATTTCTACTTGATTTAGATCAAGTAGAAATTTAAGCACTTAGGTGCTAGAGATTATTATTATTTTCCAGATGTAAATAAAACTGCCACAGTAAATTAAAATCTCGGATATGTTAGTAATAATTTTGTAGCTAGTAAAATCCGCTTTCCAATTTCTCCACTTTCCTAGCAATAAATTTATTTATTTTATTAATTAGGTACATGTCGTTCATATTGAGGTAGTAAAATAATTGATGGGAAAAAATAATTGCACGAAGGATTTAAATTACTTTTCAATTAGGCTCACAGGCGGTTTTCGCAAATGAATTTAGTGGAAACTAAAAGTATGAATACGAAAATAAATTATACAGTTCCGGTGTATTTCTCTAATTAATAAATTAATCCTAAGGCATAAATATCCGTCTTAGAAACATAAACACCAACATAAAACGAATAGTTGCGTTAACGAGCTACGGAGCTATTCATCACCACTTGTCAATAAAAAAAAGGAAAAATACTGGCCGGGTGCGAGTCGGACTCACGCGCGAAGGGTTCCGTACCATTATTAATATCGAGCAAAAAAAAACGGAAACAGTCATGTTTGTTGTATGGGAGCCCCTTCAATATTTATTTTATTCTGTTTTTAGTATTTGTTGTTATAGCGGCAACAGAAATACCTACATCATGTGTGAAAATTTCAACTGTCTGCTATCACGGTTCATGTGATACAGCCTCGTGACAGACAGACAGACAGACAGACGGACAGCGGAGGCTTAGTAATAGGGTCCCTTTTTAGAACCCTAAGAAGACTGTTAAATAAAGACAGACATATTTCGAAATCGCCCCACTAAGTCAGCACCCTAATGACCACAATATACCGGCAAGCCGACCGTTGTGGAATAATATCAGGTGGATAAATCCGACGGTACAAACCCACAGGTGAGTCAGGCAAGTTTAGTAACCGCCGGTAGCTGATGAGCCTCGTTACTACGGTTATACGGTACTTTAGTTAGTTTGTCAAGTTCTCTTCACCTTCCACGCCACATGTACGCTATTTTAGGAACGAACGGTTTCCACCCGGTGTGGTCAAGGAAACTGGGGTCAAGGCCCTGGGGAATGAAGTTTATCAGATTACTGTTTTAGAGTTTTTAGACCGGAGTGAATCATATTTAGTATTTCTAGCATATGGTTAAAGTTAAAGATTGGCATTTGTCATAATAAACAATAATAATATATCGCAACGATGGATGGACTGTATGAAGGATGATATGGCCAGAAAGGATGTGTCTGATTAGTAATAGAGAAGTATTGAAGAAGACGACCCCAAATAAATTGGGATAAGGGCAGGAGACTAATGATGTGATACTATAGATGAGAATGATTCACGCAACATTGAATCTGAAACTATGGAAGACCAGGTGGCCTACCATGACGTCATAAAGCAGGAGTAATTACAGTGTGGGAAAGAGATGGCGCTAGACGACCTGTATAGCTCTGTCTGTTTCCCACACTGGAAATACTTCTGATTTAAGACGTCATAGTAACCCCCAGCATTGATCTTGCAGTAAAAGGTTTGAGTCATTGCTGAAAGTCGTAAAGACTCCTGAAACGAATCACTCCAAGGGACATAATATTGTCAACCATTACCGAAAAATGAAGACTATTTATTATATTGAGTTTAGTCATTTTCACTTTTACTGTCAAGAACATAAGCTAAATAAAAAGATGAAAAGTAATAGTAAAGTAATCCAATACCTAAAATGTAGACTTCTATACATCTATACCTACTCTACAGGGTTATTTTCCAAAGACCAGCCAAATTCTCCGATATAATGCAGTACATCATTCTGAGTCCCCCCACATATAATTTTTTCTTCGGTTATAAAAAAAAAAATCTGCTGTTTCCTACAAAAGTGCAATACCTACATGGTCAAAATGTATGGAACAGCTGTTTTTTTTTTAATAACCGATGAAAAATTTCTATGTGGGGGCTCAGAATGTCGTACTGCATCATATCTGAGAATTTGGCTGGTCTTTGGAAACTAACCCTGTATACATACAAATAAATAAAATTGTAGTGTCTGTTTGTAATATCAAAATAACAGCTTTCTACTGAATGCTTATAAAAATATTTACGGCACTAATAATAAAAACATTTTTTTTTTCAATTTTTCTCAGTCTGTCTGTCTGTCTTCCTGTCTGTTTGTTCCGGCTAATCTCCGAAACGCCTTGACCGATTTTGACGAAACTTTTACTGGCAGATAGGTGATATTATACGGTCTAACCTAGGCTACTTTAATTTTTGAGAATAAAAATAGGGTTCCGTACAAAAAAAAACCTTGAAATTGTTAACAAAATCTGATTATAAAGAGGAGACATTTTTTTAATAATCATTTCACGCGAACGTAGGTCGCGGGCAACAGCTAGTCAAAAATAAAGCAAGGCTAAACGTCACTATTTTAGCAGTAACAGATGTATTAGGTGATAACGATCTTAATTAAGTTTTAATTTATGTAAATATAAAATAGAGTAGGTATCTGCGTGTGGCATATTATGACTTTCTCGAACAAATTCCGATTTTCTAATAACTGCGATGAATCATCAAATTATAATATTCTACGAGATAATCTATTAAGATTTATCGCCATTAATTTAAAAAAAGTGTAAAATTACAATCGTAAAAACAATAAATTAGGTCTGCAACCGTTACGATTTTGAAAGGGTATTACAAGTCGATAAAGAATCTGTAGCATTCAATCAAAGTTAAATGGAAGAAAATAGAAAAGATTAGGTAATCTTCAGTTTCCAGTTAAAGTCAAAATACATACAGGGTGTAAACGGATCCTTGAAGAAGCCGTCAACCAAGTATTCTGTACATCAAACTAAGTAGGTCTACGCAAAAAAAAAATGCTGGAAAACGACTTTTTTTTTTGGTTGTAAAATCACGTTTTAGGCTAGGGCTCAATGTAACGCACTCAAAACGTTATGCTGATGGATGCATTAAATAGTCGGGTCGTGGAGGTATTTAAAGTAAAGTTATAACATTAAAAATCTACGAGTATATATATACAGCGTGTAACAGAAAGGGTATAATCATATGGAATACTGTGGTACGGACCATCTAACTGAACAACTTTTTCTATGGGACCACCATCGAAATCGTAAAAAAATAATCAGCTGTCCGATACAAAATTTCAATACCTACTCGAACCAAATGTATGGGACAGCTGATTATTTTTTTACGATTTCGATGGTGGTTCCATAGAAAAAGTTGTTCAGTCTTTCTGTTACACGCTGTATATATATATAAAAGAAAGTCTTGTTAGTTACACTGTTTATAACTCAAGAACGGCTCAACCGATTTGGCTGAAAATTGGTGGGGAGGTAGCTTAGAACCAGGAGACGGACATAGGACACTTTTTTATCATTTATTTTTTTATTTAGATCTAAGTCCTCGCGGACGAAGAAGCGGGCACAGCTAGTTTGTAATAAAAAAAATACCTGTGAAAAAGTTGGAACTTTGAGCCCCAATATCTCCGTAACTAGAAGGTCGAGGTATAGTTTAGAACACAAAAAATATCGCAATGACAGGGAGAACAAAGTGTCTTTCGACTTCTCTAACTTTCTTTGACATCCATGTATAAATGACATCAAAATTATCCGAGTACTCGTAAGTGCAAAGATTAATTAATTTTGCAAAATTAATTACTGCAACGATTTCAACTACTACCTTTGGAAATGGAGCAAGACTTGTCTCTTACAACTTACTTACTTACTTACAAAAGTGCTGAAGAGTCACAAGACGAACGTAAAACCTTTTTGATTTTGTGATTTTTGCGGGCACTAGTCTAATAAATTAATTGATCGTCATTCCTAGAGTCAGTGAACTCTCTGATAAAAAAGTAAATCTATAGACGAATGACGTCCATATTTACGGGCGATATTATTATTTTAATAGTTCATTACTTTTTTGGTCGGAGCTCTTGAGAATATCTTGCGAAATTCGATACAAACATCGTTAATGTTTTACTGCGCCATGTATAAAACCAATGTTCAGATGCTTATCAGGAAACTTACGTGCAAGAAGTATTTATATTTAATACATAAGGTGGATGCGCAAGGGTAGCCCGCGAAATTTAAATTTTCTTACGTTTATTGCAATTTGCAGGTCAGTGTCAGGTTGTATGTTGATGAAAATATGAATCGCGCCAGTAACAAGTATGGAGTTACAGAATTATAATCATTCAAATCATCAATACAGCTCTCCAAGTTCATATAATCACATTCAATAGCTATTTCATGAAAAAGTCACACTTTGAGATTATATGAACTTGGAGGGTTGTATTGATGATAATAAAATTTAAATTTCGCGGGCTTCCCTTGCGCATCCACCTTAACGTTAATTACTAAAAATAGCTGTCATCCGCGACTTTCATCTACGTGATGTTATTATAAAAAATATTACTTGCCTATTTGAATTGGATTTTGTTACCAATTCCAAAGGTTTCAATTGTTTTGCACGGATTTCTATTTTTTTTTCCAAAATAAAAGTAACCCAAGTTATATACAGGGCGTAAAAGGAGTCTTCACGAAGCCGTCAACCACGCATCATATATATCAAACTAAGTAACTTTACGCAAAAATTATTGCTGGGAAACGACTTTTTTTTTTCGGGTGAAAAATCACGTTTAACGGTAGGACTCAATGTAACGCCCTCAAAACATTGTGCTAATGGATGGGTCGTGGAGGTGTTTAAAGTAAAAATCTTACATTAAAAACATGTTTTTCAAAAAAAACTTATGAAAAAATCGGAACTTTGACCCCCAATAGCTCCGTAACTAGAAGGTTCCCAGGTATGGTCTAGAACAAAAAAAAATCGCCATGGCGGGGAGAACAAGTGCCTTTCGGCTTCGTTAAGGGTCTTGTTACACCCTTTATAACCTAAGTTATATACTCCTTAAAACATCAGTTATCTGCCAGTGAGGTGCAGTCAAAATCGGTCCAGCCGTTTTAGAGATTAGCCGGAAGAAAGACAAAAAGACAGACAGAAACACAATAGTCTTAACTATTGTGTTTCTGTCTGTCTTTTTGTCTTTTTGTCTTAAGTACCGTTTAATCTTTCATATGCATTCAGTAGTAGCAGTTTCATGTCATTTTAGTATAAGCAGAAGCTTGCTTCATCTTACTTTTATTAATTGTTAATTTATTTATCATTAGTTATCGTTATCTTCAATTTATTGATCGTATTAATGTGCATGCTTAAACAGTTAATGAATATTTAATTTAAATACATTAAAATTAATCGAGTTGTATTAATAACTCAGAGTGTGATTGAAACAGTCTTTATATCATTTAATTGAAGGGGTATCATAGGTGACAAGAAAGTAATAAAAATGACTCACCAAACAAGTTGTTAGGTGTCATTGCGACAGTGGACTAATCGAAACTAAACCAAAGGTTTGCTGTTAGAGAATCCAATTTTGCGCTAAGCTCACCTTTGTACTTAAGCTGTACTCATAATTTTGCATACTGGTACTCATTTATTCCCACGAGGGTAAACAGAAACAACAAAACACTACCTGCTAGACGATCCTTGCATATTATTTTTATGTGACAAAACCATGAATGCAAGTTATACTTGTAACTAGCTCTCTCAATTAAAATCTGAAGTAATAAATTTAGATCTATATTCGCGCTAAAGCTGGGAATGTTCACGGGCTGATAGATTTCCTGGTGACCCACGAATGTTGTAATAGACCCCCGTTCACGACCTTAGTCGTTGCGAATAGCGACATTTGCTGCGCCACTTGCGCAGTCATACGTTTTCTTCGCGTGAGCACTATCGCGTTGTTGTGACTAATGGCATGCTCTAAACAGCTTTGTTTTCTCCGCCATCGCAACACACGCATCGCTTGAATGTGTAGCCCGTGGCCAAGCAGTATGGCGAGGTATCGCGTCGCATAGTAAGACGGAGGCGCAATCTGGCGCCCGTAATGGCCGGTATGCACATTAGCACTGATTAACTACGGCGCCCATTGCTGCTAGGGTTCCCAAGTTACAGTCTTCTTAAAGAACGATTTTGAAACACGATAGGTAGAAATTGAGGGGTTTGTTTTTTTTTTCTATTTACTTGTGTGTTTAGTTAGGGGCCTCACGCCTTTGCCCTGCCGTGGGATATAAATGGCTGGTAATAATAATAAAAAACGTCGGTGTTTCAGCGTGACTGCTAATATTTTTTGGTAAATATTTTGTACTAGTGGATCACCTGTTTGAAAAGGCCGAGATTTATTCAAATTTACTAACTTTTCTTTTTTCCGTGATAGCATCCAGTCTAGGCGATACGATTCGTTCTGTCAAAGGCCAAAATGATTATGATTTGACAAATTGAAGCATAGATTTCATCTCTGTATCTCCTCTACTCTTCGACAAAATGCTCAAAAGTACAAAATAACAAATTTACTGTAGTTTCATATTTAGGTTTTTAAACTACGTTTCGCTCGATGCAACCCTGTAGGCTGCGGGTACGCAACTGCACATGATCGCTCGATGCGCGAGCGCAGAGATTAATAATGACGAATAGTTAAAGATAATAGCTAGTTAACTTGGTTAATCTGTTTCATTTCAATCTTGTTTCTCGTTGCTCACACATCTCGATGGGAACGCCATCTGCCTTTAGTTTAACTATTGTACTTAATGAATGTGAGAATAATTACATAATTAGTGCTGTCACAAACCATTCAGTGTTTTAGAACTCGCTAATTATTCTTTATAGAACAAGTAGAATTTTAGCCGCAAAATTAACTGCTTCGGCACGGATTAAAGCCAGGTTTAGCAGGAAATGTAGGGTTAAAGTTCACATCAATTATTATGGTAAGAATCCCACAGTGTGCCACCCTGTCGCCTACAAATGCCATAGTTTTATAGTGGTCATAAAACGCTCTCCATACGCCTAATAAATAAGGATAAATACTTTGTGCTTTGCAGACCGCAAAGCACAAAGTATTAATATTAGAAATATTGCGACGATCAAAGTTTAATGCCAGGATAAGCGTCTTTGTAATGCTATGTGAAATATTTTAGCACGCATGCAATTTAAGATTAAATCTTGAGTTGATTATAGTGTAAGTAAACTTAAACCTGCTATGACTACATTTTCAAAAAGTCATGAGATGATTACCTAATCCTGATTGACTGGCATCAAATTCTACGTCAGGCCAAGTATAAAACAAGCGTTTTTACTGCACAGACGTAGGTCTCAAGTTCGAACGCAATTATTATTAATATTGTATAATTATCACCGAAGTGTAGGAAAACATCGTGAGGAAACCAAACCAGCATGCCTAGGGGATAGTTCTCGACGGCATGTATAGCCAAGTCAGAGGCCCATGGGCGGCATAAAAACTCTGACATCAAGTTAGACACTAACCACACGGAAAAATAATTAAGTTCAACTTATTGAAAACCAGATCTGTCCACAAAACATTAACCTCAAAGCTGCTTAGTAACTACTATCAAAATCAAAATCAAAATATTTTTATTTCACATAGGCCTAGATGGGCACTTATAAAACGTCGACAAAAAGGTGCACGGTTCGGGTTGGTCGTTTCCTATGGAGAAGAACCGGCAAGAAACTCCATGGTTACTCTTTTCAAATCATTTGGTGTTACAATATTATCATGTTACAGCATTAGTACTTAAGTATGGGAGGACAGCATAGGCCCGATAATAGGTCGTTGCTTACTACACAAAAAAAACTTAAAACAAGATGAAAATCTTGTATCGTTTGCCTTCACTTTATTTTTTATCAACCAACCACTTAGAATACTGAAATAAATGTTATTACGCACGTGAATACCAGTATTAGGTACATGTTATTTAAATCAATATCTCAAAACTAAGAAAGTAGGAACTAAATGACTAACAATCTCTAAATTGAACATAATGATAACTTAAATGTAAAAAAAAACTCCTCTGGCTATTTCGTAAGGATTATGCCGAAAACGCGAGAGCCTAAAGTTGAGAAGCAAAAAAAAAAGTGGCGAAAATAATGGCAACATAATAGTACCTAGTGCGTGAAATTATAAACAAAATTATGGATAATACTAAACTAAAGGAGAAACTATCTTTTTAAGTGGGTCTCAGCTTTTTAAATCTATTAGTCTGTGTACAAATTAGCATTATTTGTAAGTAGCCTGGGCCGGTGGAGGCTGTTATTTGGCAGAGTAAATTGTTTCAAGAACTCTTTTTTTTACAGCACTTTCTTAATTCAAAAATCCTATGAACGCACTTTCTCATCCTTAACAATGTGTAGTAGAACCTACTTATATCATTCATAACTTCGCTACTGTATTATGATGGGTGGCTAATATGGGTGTAAAATACCCTTAACGAAGCCAAAGGCACTAGTTCTCCCCGTCATTGCGATCATTATTTTGTTCTGGAACATACCTGGGAACCTTCTAGTTACGGAGATATTGGGGGTCAAAGTTCCAACATTTATTTAAAAAAAAAACAAGTTTTGAACGTTATATCTTTACTTAAAATACCTCCTTGACCCCCGTACTATTCAATGCAACCATCAGCACAATGTTTTGAGTGCGTTACATTGAGTCCTACCGTAAAACGTGATTTTTTACCTGAATAAAAAGTCTTCTCCCAGCATTATTTTTACGTTGTTATACTTAGTTTGATGTACCTACACTACAGAATGCTAGATTGATACCTTCGTGAAGGGTTCGTTTACACCCTGTATAGGTACCTCTTTAATAGTAATTGTAGTATCTGGGGGGTTCCTACTTCAGAAATAATATCACGGTATTCTTATGCAAGTCTTGTCATTGGTTACATAAGCAACTTTTACATAATAACGGACGAGCTGGCTGATCATTCCTATATCGTGTGGTTAGTGCCAAACCTGGTGTCAGAGTGTTATTATGCCGCCCATGGTACTTGGCTAATAATAGAGAAGAACTCCTATAACGTTAATAGTGAGAAGAAATCTTCAACTTCCTTCACTCAAATTCCAGCGCCTCTGAACAGTCATAATGTCCAAGATTTTAAGATTGCATGTGCCTAAGTAATGATAGCCTAACCCATCGCTCGAGATCACGATACTGGCCGATTAACCTCAGTTAACTCTTATAACTCGACACCTGATTAACGATGCTTAAACCAAGTTTAAATAGTTCCACAGCCATTTCCAAGTCAGCATGAAAATAAAAATTATCTTTATGAAAGGACTAAAGTTACTTGAGACTAACGATTATAATTATTTTAAGCTTTATTTCTAGGTTCGTTGGCGGATGGCGATAGCGAAACGAGGGTTTAACACGCTGATAACCTAAGATTAGCAATAATTTTTTCATCTGATACCGCGTTCTGAGCTAAAGTTGGTTCGCTTAATAAAATCGAATCATAAACAGGATTATATCCTTCACAGTGCTCTAATAGGATGCGGATCTATTTCTTACCTAGATCTTAGACTTTGGATTGCTATCTTAGATTGGACTAACACTTATTAAGGGTAGCATTACCAGTTATAAGTTATAATACTTATAACGCACAACTTGAAAGTAATTCAGAATAATTATTTCAATAAAAAATCTCTATTTGCATATAATCCACAATAGTTAAAAACCGGAAAAAAATACAGATTCTGTGAAAATTTCAACTGTCTAACTATTACGGATCATGAGATTACTGCCCGCTGAGAGACAGACGAATGGACGGGCGGACGAAGAGCGGAGGCTTAGTAAGTGTCTCTCCGGTTACAATTCGGGTACGGAACTCCAAAAAGTGACTCACAGCATCATAAAGACGTTAAGTTTTCCTTTCTTACTTACTGTAATAGTCTGCTGAACCGAGAGAATTCTAGAGGCTTAATAGGACTACTCTCAATTACAACAATCTTGTAATAAAATCTACACCACATTAATCTCTACCTCAATCGCTCTTATTACCGTGTGAACATAATAATTACAAAGGGTTTTACAAATGAAATAAACAATTAATCAAGCACGCTTTCTTTGTTTTCCAATTTGACTTAATTTAAAATTTCCGCTTATTAGAAACAAACTAGTTGGCAGTGCGCATGCGCATACAGAAGTAGAAAGCGTGTAGCGAACAATTAATTCGACATGTTATTGTACATACATGACATAGAGTAATATCATTTTATCTGATTTTAGTATTGCTCTCTAAGTCTTTACGGTGACTATCTGATCTTCAGAATACACTGATCTTGCTATGTTCTTTATTTAATCTTACTTTAATTCCAAATTGCCTAAGTGAACTGATAACATAACCCTGTCTTGATTGTCGAGCGGTCGGATAAAAAGTAGTCTAGGTAGTTGCATTCGTTTGTTTTAATTTAAAGGATGATTTTGATGAACAAGAATTTGTGTGGTTAACTACAAAAAAATTACGCTCTAATTAAAATCGGGTTGTTTTTCAGTTTGTAGTGTTACCCACCCGGGCCATAATAACGAATCGATTGCCACCTTATTCATCACAATCGGATGAATAGTTTAGGCGCTATGGAGGAACATACGTAAATACAAACATATAAAGACTGCTAATATCATAACCCTTTCTTTTGGCTTCGCCATAGTTGGGTAAGAATCATAACCCTGCCTTTTGGCTTCGCTGTAGTCGGGTAAAAATCAGAACGTCACGTCAGGGAGCAGGAGGGGTAGAGAAGTAATTTTTGTTTATTTTTAATTGCATGGGTAATTTTTTGTCTTGATTAGGAGACCTACGAAACTGACTTAAAAAAATATCGGATTAGCCCACAAATATATATTTTGTTTTATGAAATGGTTATTATTGTTGTACAATAGGGTAAAATTAGGGGGTTGGGGGTTGGGGGGGGGGTTAATTATTATTTTTTTGTTATTATTAATAGTTTAGTTAGACGATTGACACACCACGTCAATATGCAGTGATGAAACCATTTCATACGACTGTCAAAAATTGAGAGCTGTATCTGTTGTCGTCGTTTGTATTTACGGACGATATAACTATTATTAAAGGTACTACTCATTAAGCAGATAGTAATTAGAAGCAGTATAGGTATAAAAACTAATAGGATTTAACGAAAGTAAATAATCAATTAGTATGCAGGAAAACGTCCGCAAAGAGAAAATGTTTGCTTTTTAATTACAAAAATAATGAAATACGTAACTGCTGCCTATTAACTGATGATCCTTATTAAGTTATTAGAGATCAGCGGAAGCCCAGTGGTAACTGGTCTGAGTTACGACTTTTATAGTGGGTTCAAACCCAGGGTACGTTAGTACTATTATTTGTTCTGTGCCCAGGATGGCGCGTTACTTTGAATAATTTATGTCATCGCAGCAGCTGTGTCAAAATGGTGAAGGATAACACCGTGAGGATACCGGCGCGGCATGTTCTAGTAGAACCAAACATTCTAAGACATTTGTGGCATCTACCAACCCGCACTCTCTCTCATAGGGAGTGGGCCGGTGTCCCAGCCGTGGGAACATTATCATCATTCTCTTGCCCTCATCTAAATTCATTTGGTATCGGCGTAGCATGTCTTCTTCAATACTTCTCTATTACTCGTCATCTCATCAGACACATAAATATACTGATTATATTTATTAGCCACTGGACGGTTTAAAACCCTGACTAAACACCAGGCCCTTACTTTGTACTTATTAACTACTTATTAGGTAATTTGAAATTAATAATAAGTGTCTTATAAAGTTGTAATTTATCTTCAACATAGGAACGACCGTGTGAATAAATAATTATGTCAAAGTTTAATTATCAATCAATAAGGCATAAACTGAAGACTATTAATATGAGAAACTTGACGTGGCCTGCTGTAATTACCAGCGATCGGAATAGGTAGAGCTAATGTACCTAAAGTTAAACCCAAGCAAGGAACAGAAACGAAAAGTGTTCCTTACGACTAAAAGTTTTTTTCCGATTTTTTTTTTCTGAAACTAGGAAATGTCTCGGAACCAGTTAAGTACATTTATTAATAATTTTATTTATTAATCAGTACAGTAATCTAATTGAATTCATTATTTTTCCTTTTTAACCGACTTCGACAACAAGGAGAACGTTCTCAAAAAGTTAGGTTGGTTAGTTGTTTACGTTTAGTTCCAATAATTGTACAAAATGAATAAATGGTATGAAAACCTATAAATTGTTTTTTTACCTTGTTAGTTCTAACTATTAAAGCTGGTGTGAAAATTAAATTAGCTTCCGCACTTACTTACGGCGTTCAAACGAAGATAAGGAGATTCACTTTATTTTTTAAACAATAAAAATCGTGCGCTCTTTTTTTTAAACAGAAACAGTAAATGAATTCGATAGTTATTTTACTTTATTAATTTTAGTTGTACTTAAGTAATCTTCCGACAGTCGGAAAAAGAATCCCAAAAAAAAAAATGTCGTAAAGAAGTCTCCACTTTTCTGTTCCTTGAACTTTAGGCACATTAGCTCTACCTATTCCTATCACTGGTAATTACACACGACTTTTGCTCGAATGTGATACATTCTCGTTTTAATCTATTATTAATTAACAGCTCATTAATTATTATGTAATAGCGTTTTAGGTGAGTAAATAAATTACTTATATAACAACCTAATGAAAGTAAATGATACATACCTACTACTCCCATATAATTTAGACATGCTTTTATGTCATGGAACAATAAATTTTACAGATTACGGGGGCGCAAGGTTGAACGCCATTTTATTTTCCAGGATTCTACACTTATAATAACTAAAGGGTACATTGCGATATTTTTTTTACTTTAAACACCTCCACGACCCCCGTACTATTCAATCCATTCATCAGCACAACGTTTTGAGTGCGTTAATTGAGCCCTAACGTAAAAAGTAATTTTTCACCCCAAAAAAAAAGAAGTAGTTTCCCAGCAATATTTTTTTTGTAAAGTTACTTAGTTTGATATAAAAAGGTCAAGTTTGTTCGTTTTGGTTGCAGGATGTAATCTCCGAAACTATACCCATCTGTTTAAAAAAAATCTGTCGCTGATGGAAATGTTCACCACTGAGTGCTATTATAGTGTATATTTATTAGTATAGATGACTTGACTATTAATTTAGGTTGTTTTTACTTTTGATGGTGATTTTAAAGACTGCCTCTTTGGTCGTAAGCGCAACTGCTGAGCATGTGGTCCTTTGTTCGATTCCCAGGTCGGGCGTTGTGTTATTGGGTTTTTCCAACAGAAATTTCTCAGTAACAGCCACGGAGTTTGAATTTGTGCCCAGTTGCTGGCAATAGGCTCACCCCTTATTAGATGGGACTTAAACATAACTGACGAAATATGGGTGTACTATTAGGGACAACTCTGCCTAACCCTTCGGGAATTACAGGCGTGGTGTTAAGTTATTTAGAGACAATAATTATGATACTTTCACTGGTGAGTTTACTTGTACAGCGAAAATATACTTAGGAAATGTACCCATGCCACGCATGAGGAAAAAGCCATGAATTTGACCATGAAGACGTTACTGGTTTTGGGAAAAGCGTTTGTAATGCGCTTACGTGTATCATGGCTTGAGTACGTTAGGTTCTGTATCAGTTAACTTTATTAGGTTCAATCACGATCTGTTTTTACGTAGGTTTTAATTAAAATATCTTCATTGAAGACAAATATTACTCACATTGAAATTGATTAATTTAGTTTAATGTATGTCTTATAAAAGTATAAGTTTTTTACTTTACATTTTATCTTTGCTGTGCTCTTCTTATTTAATTTTGTTTTATTTTTTTGTCCTGTGCAAGTCTAATAAATATTTTTTCTATATTTCTGTCATTAGTATCCCGTAAGTTGTGTAATAAAAGAGAGCAGCGGTGGCACAGTGGCGGCTGCCCCGACTTATGAACAGTAAGTAAGTCGTGGGTTCGAACCCAGGCAGACGCATTACTTTATGTAATTTATTTCATCACCATCACTGCTCTCAAAAACGGTGAAGGAAAACATCGTGAGGAAATGCCGATTTATAGCTCATTCCCTCTCATAGAGAAGGCCGGTGTCATGTCAAGCAGTGGGAACATTATAGGCTGATTATGCTAAGTTGTGTAATTATTGAAAAGTGCCTCGGCATTTAACATTTATTCAAATAGTTCATGAAATATAAATGCCAATTTCAACGCCGGCGCCACCACCGCCGTAATCACAAAATGCCTCGGCAAATTGTGTTAATATGTCCAATTTCTACCACCCGTGGCACTGTGTGGCGGTGTATTAAACCGTTGTTGTGAAGCAGATGTAACGTTTAACTTAACCGACAATTAATTATGGGGACCATATTGAATATTCAAAATGCGTTCTTATAGATCGGAATTATAAGGGTGTAAAAACACTGTTATTTAGTTTGATGCATAATGCATGATTGACGGCTTTGTGACTGATCCCTTTACACCCTGTATAGGTTCTATGCGCGTTGTTTGATAGCTTAAAACGATAAAAGTAATTTCTAAAGAACACCTGGCTACCTATTTTCCCACGTCAACAAGTCCTTATTACAGGGGCATAAAGATTATTCTGTCATAAATACCAGCCCATCACAATATTTTAACAAGTCGTAATGCAGGTTATTACAACAAAAATGACTGTATGATGCACCTCAGACTCACTTTACTATTCAACGGTTTCAATATATGTATAAAGATAATAAAAGTTATCTGTTTACGAGTGACTAATACCGTGGCCACGAGCGGCACGATTAAACTATAGCGACAGCGGAGAAAACAGTTGAGTTAAGCCGGCCATAGACGATAGGTTATGCAAGTGCAGTTTTGCTTATACAATCAAACTGTACTGGCATGCACAAACGTGTGTAGGAGAAAACTGTACTGTAGTCCTTGCCTACATGCAACCCAAAATAGATATTTTTTCTGCTTGGTTATGCCTGCGCGGTGCGGCTGCGCAGACACAATCGACCGTGTGTGGCAGGTCGCATGCACAGCTCTCAGTTCGCAGTGGTTTTCTATTTTTTATAACAAGTAATGAACTCACTAAAGCAACCATATCGTCATGTGTTGCTGGTGACGTCATGCTTGTAAATTAACCAATCGCTTGCAGTTACATACGTGTGTCCTCTATGGAATTGTGTTTTGCAGTAAGGTTTCCTATCGTCTATGGCCGGCTTCAACCAGTCAAGCGCATGCCTTCAATCCACCCTGTCCACATAGTAGCTCTATGGTTTATTCATTATGGTCCATTTTATTTATTTCTAGTGTACTTTTTTAGGTATTATCATCGGCTCATGCGACATTTTCGGTTAAGTTGCTAAAAGTCACCAAGACGCGACTTGCTTGCTTACAGAAACAGGAGACGCATGTGCGTTTCGCTTCATGCAAGTCGCATCGCATAGCCCGAGGCCACGAAGGGGGCCTAAGGCTACTGTGACGGTATTTTATAGCAGCGTTATTAGTGTGGTATAATGTGCATAATGCTGTAACTGGCTTAACGAGGTCGTAATAAATGGCGCCAGATGCAGAGCAGATATTTAATATTTTACGATAAAGTTATATTTATCTTAAAACAAATTATTATTGATTTAAAACAATGTATCATAAGGCGAACGTTTGCAAATTATGCAGTAAGTACCAAGTTTATGAGTTGAGTCTGTGGATGTTATATTACACCATAGTAATATTAGTATAAAAAAACCTTTTGTAGTAAAAAGCTTCCTATAATATTATTTTCAGATTTTTCTTTCGAAATATATTTTATTTAGACTTTCTAGTAACTTTAAAATAGCCAATATCCATAACATCAAATAGGTTAGTACTGGAAAATGTAATACTAAACATAATGGTTCAATTAAGGTTTTCTGAATAGCATTTCCTTTTCCTATATTCCTGGAAAGATGAGGGATATAAATGTAGTTTTTAGACTTGTTACAGGGCTATCATGTCCTATACTAAAATGCTTGACGTTTACAAGATGAGACCCCCACGAAGAAGTCTTTAATGCATAACTTGGACCTTCTATACAATTATTGTGTCAGTTCCTTCTGTCATATGGTTATCGTATCATAAAGACGATGTGATGTTTGGATTTTTATCATAGTCTGGTACTACTAAAGGCTTATAGGACAATAAAGTCCTATATTCAAAACCATAACTAAACCAATCGGTATAATAGTATGATCTTTATTAACGTTTTATGACCCTGTTGGATTGATATAGTTTACATTTAGATTATTGAAACTTACCTTATGTTTTCTTAAGTAGCTGTAAATATTGTAGTTTTCAGTACTGGCCGATTTCTTCGGTACACCTGAAAAGACAGACATTTTTTGTTTAAATAATTTTTATTTTTACAATTTACATATTTTTTCTATCACGAAACTTAAAATAATAATAAAAATATGTGCATATAGAAAAGTAGAAAAGCAAGGCATTAAAAAGATCGTCCACATCGCTGTCAACAGGAATAGTGCCGAAAAGTCTGGCAGCATTGCCATATTGGAAGGCATTTTTTTTTACACGACATTCAATTAATTGAAAGACCTTTTCTGGTGACTGGAAAAGTTGCAGGCCGTGATATTATTATCAGAGTTAAAACCCACCATCTTAAACTAATGTACTTTAAGGGACTTAGATTTATAAGGCTGTACAGTACCGTTAACTCGTGGGCATAGACTATAAAACGTTAGGTACCGCTAAAGTCGGCAATGTGCAGATTACAAGAATAATCTGATGATTACAGACTAAACTGAACTTAGAGCCTAAATTGAACCGTTAAAATGCATATCGTAGGAGGTTCCATTTCTGAGGGAAGTTTACAAACACGCATTATATCTACAAGTGGAGGAAAGTCAGAGAGAAATGATCTGTTTAAGGTCTTGAAGTTAAGTAAGTCAAGTAACAGACTTGATGTATGCATATTCCATGAAATCCTGTCTCAACCAGATGGTGATATTGCGAAGTCTGTTCAGGGTCATAACCTAGACACGAGAGATGTTAAGGTACGATGGGACTGTCAAACGCACTGTCATAAGATTTGCACATACCTAGACATCGTTAAGGACAGTGCACATCAACCCTACACAGTAGGAGCAAAAGTTTATGGTACACCATGCTCCAACGATTTGTGTGGCAACACTTTTATGCAGTTACATTTACCTTGAGCTTAGGGTCGAATGGATATAAAATCTAGACACGGAAATAATACTAGCGACATAATACATCTTACTCGATAGAAAAGACAACTTGCGCTTGCGATGCCAGGTACATTTTACGAGTACTTGGTGATACGTATGTCACATACCACCAAGGTATGGTAATTTCAAAGCTAAAATATGTGAATATGTAAACCTAGATTCATGTTCGTTAATATTCCCGTCACGGGTAGGTACTCAGTCGATGGTATTTGAGATGATGGCGACAGTTATTCTATTATTGCTTCGGACAATAATAATTATCTTTGGTTGTTTAATTATGATTCTTAATACATAGTACCTAAAAAGTAGAAATACATAGGTGATGAATTTCGTTGATGTTGGTTTATAGAAAATAAACAGATGCTTATTTTTACTTAATTTTTACACTAGTTGAAAATTAATCAAATACAAAACATAACATTACAACACGCCTGTTATTCCCGAATGGTAAGGCAGAGGTACGAAGTATTATAATATCTGTGGCAGAGGTGTACCTAATAGTACACCCACATTTCGCCAGCCTATTGCCATCAACCAGGCACAAATCTAGACTCTGTGGCTGCTACTGAGAAATTCCTAATGGAAGAAACCAATAACAATTCGCCAGACCCGGGAATCGAACCAAGGACCTCATACTCAGCAGTCGCAATTGCGACCACTAGACTCACTAGGCAGTCTAATCTTATAAAAAACGGTAGTAGAAAACCAATGAGGTATTTCTATTAAAGTTTTATAATAACGCAACTATCGAATAAGATCGAGTTTCACTTTTATCCGAAGTAGGTAATATAGTCCAGTAAAATTGTCGCCTGAAAGTACGGGGAAGTTTGCGTCAAATCCGGTAGTTCTGCAGAACTGCAGAACTTCTGCAGGAGTTTATCTCGGAAACTATTAGGACTACAGAGACAATTCTAGCCCATAATGTAGCAAATTTTGTCTACTTTAAAAATATCTTATACAAGTCTGCAAAAAATCAGATCTACCGGATTTGATGCAAACTCTGATGTATAAATTTACTGGACTACAGTCTGTTTTATAATCTCAGAGACTAAATTGACTTTTGCAAATGTCAAACTTACAAATAATGCTGCCAGCTCTTTTGTGTAGTGTTGTACTTTGATACCGGTTTATTGACTCGTAATTTTTATATTTATTATGGACGATTAGAAAAAAAATGACAGATGCCATCAGTGTTGATAATACACGGTAAAACGGACATATTATTATAAACCCTTTTCTCTTGGAAAACGGTAGAACTTTTAAAAATTACGGCAATTATTGGAACTTGACACCATACAAACAACTAAAATTCTAAAAAGAATTATGTTAATACGGCAGTTAGTGTGTGATTTTGAATACGGCAAACCTAAATTTAACAGAAACAAAACTGAACGCCAATTTATTTCCCTAAAAAACGATACTACTGATTTTATTAACGGCAATTTACGGTAGCGACACATCATTATTTAATCATTGCAAAAAAAACTGGCACCCCACGTAATGTCAGTTTAGTCTCTGGGATTAAAAAACGGACTTATATTTTTATGACTCACAAGTAAAGTCCGCACAAAACTAACAAACATTAAACCTTTCTTATTCTCTCATAATAGAATACACATGTTCTGATAAATTTTATAATTATTACGTAATGATGACGATCGCGCTCCTCTGTAACAAGCTTTTATGGTATCGAAACATGTAATTATGGACAATTTGCATCTTGTATGACTTGTAATTGCACTTTATGCCTGGCTTCCGTTTCGTGCTCGTTAAGGCGAGGAAGCGGCGAATTTCGTAGACTCATCTAATAAGTAATAACGATCATGTTTATGGTTTAGCGAGGTTTTATTTGCTGGTCCACAAATATGGTGCACAATCTTTCACTTTATCGTGTGGTTAGTGTCAGAGTTTTTATATGGCCCATGGGCCTCTTACTTGGCTTTACATGCCATCGAGAAATAGAGCTCAGGCATGCTGGTTTCCTCACGATGTTTTCCTTCACCGAAGCGAGTGGTAATTATACAATACGAACATGAATTCGAATAAAAAACTTTCTGCGAAAACAAAACCGACTTCCAAAAAAAACACTTAAAAAAGTCTAAAATAACTTTGAAAACAAACTAGATGAGCTTTTGTTGTTTTATAACAGAGTTCCTATGGCCACTGTCCAGGTCCATCATCCGACACTGGATACCATTTAGGACCAAAGTACTCGTCAAGACGAATCATACGAGCCCAAACTCGATGGGATTGTGTAATTTTATTACGGATTACGGACCACCTTCCAGCTCCATCACAAGGCCCTGGGTACCATCTAGAGACAAAGTACTCGACAAGATGAATTGTACGAACCCAAACTCGATGGGGTTATGTCGTTTTATAACGGAGTTCCTATGGCAACCTTCCAGCTCCATCATCAGACCATGGGTACATTTTGGACTAAAGAACTTGTCAAGACGAATCAAACGGGTCCAAATTCAACGGCGTTGCGTCGTTTTATTACAGAGTTCCTATGGCCACCTTCCAGCTCCATCATCAGATCAGCTCCATGTCGTCATAATATTGCATTGTCTCGCGATATACACAAGCGTGCAAAATTTCAGCTCAATCAGAAATCGGGAAGTGTGTCAAATTTAACTAGCAAGTATCACGCGACGTCGCGTAATGTACATCAAAGCGCCTTCACGCGACGTCGCGTGATGTGACAATTAACGTGAGGAAAACAACCAAATTAATAAACCGATTTTGATGAAATTTATATGGGACCAATCGGGAAGCATATCCTTTCAGATGAAAAAATAATGACGGAGTTATGAGGTAACAAACAAAAAAAAATACGACCGAATTGAGAACCTCCTCCTTTTTGAGGAAAGTCGGTTAAAAAACAAGGGTTGAGACTTTTGACTTGGTAGTCTGACGGTCACACCATTAGGCTATCACTGCTTCTTCACTGGTGTTACAATGAAAGAAGACTACTAGATAAATTCAAAATACTACATAGAATAATAAATGTATACTAATATTATAAAGAGGTAAGGTTTGTGAGGTTTTATAGGGGGTAATCTCTGGATCTACTGAACCGTTTTTTTTAATTCTTTCATTAATAGGCAGCTACATAATCTCCGAGTGCCATAGGCTATATTTACAACGTCCCCGTGGGATAACTTTCGACTAAAACGCGAGCGAAGCCGCGGGAAACAGCTAGTACCTAGTAGATAATTTCATCTGTACTCATTAGCATTTGTAAATGAACAAAGCAACACAAACTATCGATACCTAATTAAAATTCAGTTCCCATTAAAGTAATAGATTTACTGCAAATAGGAACATTCGCATTCACCAATCAGATATTAAAACAATACATTCCTCGGACTAACTGTTAAATTAACCTTTAGTGATACCAGTTAAACTCAATTATTATTTGCTATCATGTTAGTTTCAATATTCAATCAGTTGAACCGGAATTTACTAAATAGGAAATAGTTAACAATGTATGGAGTCTCTGGAGTTTCAGGCAAATCAAACGCGCTGGATATCTTAGTACTAATCTATAACCATAGACAATCTATTCAGATAAGATAGGAATAAATCTTATACCAGCCTGGTACCCATTAGTGGTTACTGCTGGTTACCGGTATGGGTACAATGGGCATGGACGGGAATTGGTATTGGCAGTCGAACGGTACGTCCACCAGGTCTAATACAGCTCAGTGGAATTTTCAATTTGGAGATACATGCGGACATGTATTGAGAAGTTGGCTCGTGTGTTGGTATTGCTTCGAATAAATAAGTAAAAATAAAAAAGCCTTTTATTTCTTGCCAGTTAGATTATGTAGGGACATAAATTAAAATTATAAAAGATTACATTGTTATATTTTATTATAGCATTATTATATTACTAGATTTTGTTGAATTATTATGTTGTAGATTAACTCGACTTTTATTAAATTAAATTAACATTATTATTATTTTTAAATATAATTAAATAAAATAAAATAATTGTGAGCAAGAACCCCTTTCAGGTGAAGGCCTCCTCCAGTTGCTTTTGCAATATTGCTTTCGAATAGCTTAAGTTAAACTTTTGTCTGATATCTCTAAGCTGTACTCATTATTAAAGTAGGTTAAGTAGTTTGTTTTATCCGACTACGGCGAAGCCAAAAGGAAAGGTTATGATTTTAGCAGTCTATGTATGTACGTATGTTCCTCCGTAGCGCCTAAACTGTTCATCTGATTTTGATGAATAAGGTGTCAATCGATTCGTTATTTATGGCCCGGGTAACATAGGCTACAAACCGAAATAAAACCCCGATTTTAATTAGAGCGTGAGTTTTCAGTATTCGGGTTTTTTTAGTAGTAGTATATACCACACAAATTCTTGTTTTGTTTTGATGTCATATGCCATTCCTTCCGAGCCGTCACATCCATAATTACTTCTATAAGATAACTGCAAACAAAGACGTGTATAAATGCAAGCATGTCCACGTTCTGTGAAAGCAACAGGAGTTATGATAAATTGTTTATGGGTCCTGCTCTAGTTTACATGTTCCCAAAAAATACCAGTCATAAATAGATGATAGATGATGATGATAGATTCAATATATTTTTACAGTATTTAGGCTTGAGCAGTCTATTATGATTTCCATTGGAACTGTTTCAGATATTTATGGTATCTACACTTCTATACTTATATTATAAAGAGGTAAAGTTTGTGAGGTTGTAGGGGCAATCTCTGGATCTACTGAAACAACTTTAAAAATTCTTTCACTATATAGGACACTATCCTCGAGTGCCGTAGGCTATATTATCAACGTGCCCGTGGGATAATTTCTGACCAAAACGCGAGCGAGCGAGGCCGCGGGCAACGGCTAGTACAAAATATAAAGCAATTTTTTACGTTTTTGTCAAAACGACAGGCTTTTTATTTGAAAATCATTAGACAGATTTTTTTATTAACTGTAATAATACCTCGCCATTACCATTTATAATAATTAAATTATTATGAATGATGCTTTATTTAATAATAGTATTTTTGGTTAGAACCAGAAATGCTATTATTATATACACTCTGGTATAATGAACCCTATATTTTATTTGCATTTCCTGCTGGTATTGTATAAACAAACCTCATAATACTCAATATTTATTATTATGTTAATAATTATGCTTAATAATTCTTGAATATGAAGTATTTATAATTAAATTGTGAGGAGCAGCGGTGGCCCAGTGGTGGCGGCCCCGACTTACGAACAAAAGTCGTTCTTACCCAGGTAGGCGCATTACTTTGTGTAATTTATTTCATTACCACTGCTCTCCAAACGGTGAAGGAAAACATCGTGAGGAAACCGGCATGTCCTAGAACCAAACATTCGAAGACATGTGACATCTACCAACCCGCACTGGGCCCGCGTGGTGGATTATAGCCCATTCCCTCTCATAGAGAAGAGGCCGAGTGTCCCAGCAGTGGGAACATTAAAGGCTGATTATGCTATAATTAAATTTATTTACTTCAGATATTTATAGAGGAAAGCATAAAACGCTCTTTCGCTGTGCCTACACGTTTTCACTATTTTAACTGTGTTTGTATATTATAATGTGAGAAAATTTACTATAATCTCGGATTTTAATGGTTTTAAAATAACCAACTCACAAACAACTTCATCGTAGTCTTTTCCCAGCTATGTCAAGGTCGGCTTCCAGCCTATCCAGATGCAGCTGAATACCAGTATTGTACATGGAGCTACTGTCTACTCAATACTCAATATTTTATTGCATTCCATATGTATTACATAGATGGTGTAACAAGGTAAAATATCAATATGGACCCTGTCGGGCACAGCAACATTAGGAGAGAGGAAGAGGGCTAAGTAGCAATTCAATAATATTATTATAAATTATTAGATGGTGCATTAATTGGCTGTATAATTATGAATATCTGCATATTAATTATTTGGTTTGTGCGTATAATACATTGTATTAGTTATTTTTATTTATTTATTGATTTATTGATGAATAATCTCTATCTAGCTGACCTCCAGAACCAATTATTACTAGGTAAGTACTACGATACCCCTCGGTAAGACTGGATGTCAGATTTTCGGGCCACTGACTACCTGTAACGACTGTCAAAGATCTACAAATGATAGCCGGGACCAACGGCTTAACGTGCTTTCCGAGGCACGGAGGAAACTCGGAATGTAATTGGTGATCACTCATCCGCAGACCAACCTAGGCAAGCGCGGCTTAACCTGAGGATTGATCCGAGCGGCTGTTTTTATATAGCCACGAGGTCCTCTATTCCTCGAATCTGCAGAGAACGCCTCACCATAAAAATATCTTTGCTTGTGTTGCTTAAAGAACCAATAACATTCCTTCTGGTGTGCCATGTAGACAAGCGCACCTAACCTTCATCTTAGATGGAAACGGACCGTCTGAACAAAATTTTGAGAAAGTAAGCGTCAACATGGCTGCCAGTATTTACCAGGCTGAAATTCAAAGCCCTAGCGCTAAGTCAGCAATAAATAGATACAATCGTGAGATCTCCCCCTCCCGACATTCACGAAAATCGGATCAGATCAACTAAAATTTGTACCTCCGTCTCAACTGCCGCTGGCCGCTCCCTACCTTAAATTAAATTAAACTCTAACTATATACACGGTTTTGGTCGCGATCATTGCGATCGCACCTAACGGTCCACTTTGGTCCCACTGCTGCAATGTGAGCAAGCGTGTAAGAAGGGTCTAATTGCAATATTTACATTTAAATCGAGAACTTTCGTTGTTCAGTTTGTTGGTTACCAACCGATGTTAACATGGGCACTGCACGCGACGGTACCGACCACGATTTATCGGTGCAGTCGGAGACAGCGTGACCCACAATGTGTTTTATATAAATAGGCTTTATGTACAGTTACGAGCACTAATATGTATATACTTAACAAGACCTACTTTATAATTGTACGGGATCCAAAATAGTACGTTCGTAATTATGTAACATTACTATCAATACCTTAGAAGAAAATCACCTTAAAAAGTTGCTTCGTGTACATGTTAGCGCTCGTGACTGTACCAGGTTCCTTCCTAGTTTATGTCTGAAAGTCGTTTGTAAGGGGAATGTCATGATAAATCTGATGTTGACATTTACATGTTATTTTAGGCAGTAACTTCAAGTTTTATAGCTTTGATTTAAATAATATTTGGATTTAAGGTTTGTCGCAAACTGACAATAAGTCAAGTTTATGCTTTTGTCGCGCCCTAAAATGTTAAGGGAAAAGTGGACCAAAACTCGTGCCAAGCGAACTCAAACGCAAAACAAACGCAAGCTCAAACGCATGCTTTTCGGTTTAAAGACATTTATTTTCTCAAAAGAACAAATAACAGTTCACTTAGACAGAAACTTAACTAAATTAACACTAGGTTGTAGTTTTCATTACGACGTTCAGGCCATCCAAAAAAACTGAACACCATAGTTACATTTATAAAATAGCAATAAGTAGATAAAGAATGAATAAAATACAAAACAGTTCAAGAGAAGCTTATCTATACTTGTAAAGTTGTTTTCGTCGTTAAAGTCAGCGATTATATATATTATATTATATATATTAGAACCCAATGGCTTGGCACGCGACGATGGCAAGAGACCGGACGGGATGTCTTTATTTCCATGGAAGATGGGTAGGCCTTTAGTGTGGGACGCAACATGTGTCGATACTCTTGCGCCATCCCATCTTCCTAGCTCATCGTGCTGTGCTGGGGCTGCCGCTGCGGCTGCAGAGAACCTCAAGCGGCGTAAATATAGTAACCTCATTGGTAACTATATTTTCGAGCCGTTTGGGGTTGAAACTCTAGGACCGTGGGGTCCGAGCGCTCACAGCCTTTTCAAGGATATTTCTAAACGTTTAGTTGACACTTCCCGTGACCCAAGGGCTGGCTTTTACCTTGGCCGAAGGCTTAGCGTTGCCATACATCGTGGCAACGCCGCCAGTCTCTTGGGTACATTACCAGTTGACAGCGTTGAGGAGGAGTTTTTTGACGCCATTTTTTAAGTTTGTTGCTAGGTTATTTACTTTAGGTTATTTTAATTAATAAGTCTGTATATTATGTATATTAATATTCTTAGCAAGTACTTAAAATGTTATTAAATTTACATTATATATATTATAAACGTATTCAAAGTCATTGTAAATGATAAAATAACGGTTACTTAACATATTCAACTAATCGTGTAAGTTTTACTAATAACATTTTATGCATACTTTAATGTCCATAATATTTTAAACGAGCAAAGAAGGTGCTAAGAAAAATTTACCCCGTTTGTTTCCGCGAGAAAATCTCCGGGTAATTATGGTCTTCACGTGTATAAAATGTCAGCACTCGTTAAAGTAGCCATTTGCCGTTTAGTCACGGTAACCCGCGATATAAATGTTGTTCCTTCCCTGTTCAATTTTTCATCGTTCATCGCTAGACTGCATTTACACACACTGACGACAAATCGTTCCTTGTAATGCGGCTTGTCGACAAATCACCCGCTGACGGTATCGCTCAATCGCAGTTTTATATTAGCGCTCAGCACCATAAATTAATACGCTACATGGAAGGGCATTTTAAAAATGACTTGTATGCTTTGTCATGAAGACGGATGGAGTACAATATGGACATGAGCGAGTGATTTATTATTATGAAAATCCGTATCGAACTTTGAAGAAGAAATCAGAGTCTTACAATAAAATTAATCCGTTTTACAGATAAAGAAAAAATAATGTTTGGTAAGACTGCGAGTAATCGGTAGGTCGTTATAAAGACTTTGACTTTAAAAAAAAAACAAAGTGTGCTACTGAAATCGTTAAATTTAAGCCTATTTCTGAAAATCTGAAATTCATGCCGATTTTTCTCATAATATGCAACATACAAAAAAAAATGATTTAAAAGCTTTTATAATTTTTGCTCGCGTTCCTAAGTGCGATTTAGCACAGTAGCGCACTATACAAGGTGCAGTTTTGGATCTGCAAAACATTTTAGGAGGTAATTATGTTAGTGATTCTCGACCCGAATCAACAATAAAATGGGCAGGTATTTTTTTTTCATTTTATTCTTATTTACGGAAATCGGTAAGTGTGAACTCCCCTTTTTAAAACGCAACCAATCTGTACGTGTCCTTAAACTGCGCTTTCACACACACAAACAAACGCAACCGACATTTCTTTCATGAATCCAAAGCACCAACCACCGCCCGCTCCTTCTCCCCCGCCACGCCCCCGCGGCCATCGCAAACGCATAAATCGGGTCAATTTATTAGTGTATTTGATGACGCCGGTATGTGCATACGCTTGCAAATTCCGCCCCTCAAGTGCGCCTTCGATTAACGGTCGGGATAGGTACCTACTACCTAGTTGTAAAGATGACGGACCAATACTCCAATGTAGAGTTGGTGGAGATAGTCCGCTTGTATGCCATCAGTGGAGACAATGTATCTCGAGCCATCGAAATGTTCGCGGAGTTATTCCCCAATCGGCAACGTCCCTCACACAGGGTAATGCTGGCTGCTACGCAGAGACTGCGCGATCATCGGCAGTTCGACGTTCCCCAGCATGCTGAAGGTCGTGGCAACGAAGGCCTGCCTGTCGCCTTGCAGGAAGATATCCTGGAATTCTTCCGGCGAGAGCCACGTGCAAGCACGCGGGAGGCTGGTCGACGGTTTGGAGTGCACCACTCCACAGTGTGGCGGCTGCTGCACAAAGAAATGCAGCATCCTTTTCATTACCGCAAGGTACAGGATCTCAAAAGTGCAAAAGTGATCAGTGCTTTCGACACAATAAAAACGAATGTGTTTGTGTAAGCTGAAGGAAAATCAGCAACGTCGTGCTAGACTGTGCCTGGAGTGTGACGGTGGAAACTTTGAACAATATCTCCAGGTAGGTAACATAAGTAGGTAATTTATTTATTTATTTGTACATAGACAATAATTTGTAAATACGATGTTAGCTAAATCAACTTGATTAGTGTAAATAAGTTGATTTAAAATGTTTAACTACGCCAAAAATACCTATCAGACAAAATGAATCACCTAAAATCCCTAACACATGGGTACCTACCCACTTAACTAGCACAAATTATCTTGATGTATTTCTGTCGGTCCCTAGCCCGTTAAAAAGTTGGAAGGTAAATCTTAAATCAACCAATTTAATCTACAAATAAAAACCGTCCTTGGGGCTGAATTTACCTACAGAGCGCGCCGACTGCGCCGAGTACCTACATGCCTTATTATTATTATTAGGTGCCTACCTAAATCCCGCGCACGCGCTCGCGATCGTAGTTTCACAATTGTGCAACAGGATCTGCTTACGTGCTTTGTAAGGTTTATTTATCTCCGCCTATCATTTTGATTTTATTCATCAGCTGATAGGTAACTAACGACGCCAACGTGATCTTTTTTTACCGCAGTTGTATCTACTTCCTACTATTATTATTTATCGTAATAGCCCAGTGGTTAAGGCTTTCTCCTCTCATGCATGAGGTTGCGGGTTCGCAACTGAGCAAGTACCATTGTGTTATTTTTTTAATTCATAATGATGTAAGTACTTTTTAAATTTATCTAGGACATCATTGAAATCCCGTGTTTCGGTAAGCACTTAATTAAAGCCCATGGTTCGAATTGATTTGTAGCTCTCGGACGGTCGTTAGGTACCACACGGGTCGGTACGGGTCAACGACCTTACAGCCCTGCCGTATGGTCGTTGGTACGGGTAGTCAAAAGCCAGAAAGTCAGACAATTAGTCTAACAAATGGGTATCGTGTTATCAAGTAACTGGTTTGTTGAGGTCTGATACGCAGTCGCCCTACGTGATTCACTGGCACTCCATGTAGTGAGCTGCATACAGTTAAACTGAAAGCCGACCCTAACATAGTTGGGAACAGGCTCGGCAGACTGGCCACGGCATTGTAATGATGCTTAAAAATGAGTTATTATTTAGCGAAATTTTAAACAATAATGTAGGTACCTACATTGTGATTTTCAAATTCGAACTACATCTAAGGTAAAATTATTTGCTATAAGTTGCTGTAGCTACAACAACTTGTACAGATCGCGGCACGTTGGTTGAACCTTCGATGCGCAGTAACAGATTTTTGAGTCTTAATCGAAATGCGGTAAGACGAGCATCGCGGGGGCTCCCCGTAACCATAGCAACGACCTTCATTGTAGTTTAACGTACGTGCCGCGTTCGTTTCATAGAAATGTGGGCGGAGACTCGTACAGGCTGACGTCACTGGTCATCGCATTCACGCACACAGTGACATGACGCGCGATACATCGCAATGGGTGATTCTGTTTTTTTGAAGAGGGTTATTAAGAGAGTTATTCTGAAAAACAATAAAATTGAAAAATCGAAAAGAAAAAGTATTATTGATTATTGACTTGGTATCGTATTGTTATATGATTATTTACGAGTCTCATAACAACCTCCTGAAATGTTTTGCAGGTTCAAAACTGCACCTTGTATAATAGATTGGCCGGTCAGCGTGGATCGTGCGCCCCCCGTAGAGTCCGACCAACGGGAGCAACAGATAAGATTTATATATTCTACATTGTAAAACTATCACGGAGTTCTTAGCCAATGGAGTGCAAATAAACGGTGTGATCGACAGGTGAAATATAGTTTGAGGAGTGCTTGCAGAAAAATAAACGCGCGCAGTTGAGTTCTCGATTTTTAAAGTTTATTCTGCTCAAAATTTTTGTAATATGTATGAGTAGGTACATCTAAATAGGTGGCTGTGACTGATTCCACATTTAAAACTTAAATATAATTTGGCATTCCACGTTTGTCTGCTACAATTAGTCACTTAAAGCTACTGGCTGAAAACACATCAGCAGAATTACAAAAACAAACGGTTTAACGGTTTTCCTCATCTACGAACGACATTATCAATCTAAGGCCGTCATAGGTACTCTAGATTTATATCTAAGTTAGACTTGGACGTAATACGTCGGCATTCCGCCGCCAATCTATCGTGGTAGTTCGTCAGGTAGCCGCCTGGCCGCTGGAAACTAGACACTTGCCCGTCACTTACCCGTAAACTATGCTTCAGTTAAAATGAGTCCTGTTTGAGGAGCTGTCAGTTTGCAAATTGTAGGTAATGTTATAGAAATGATGAAACAATTTGGTTCTAACACCATTTTTGCTTAGAGTAATAGCTTAGTTTAACTACGTATTTCCGTTCTAATACCTATAAAAATAAATCATGACGGAGGTTCGAAGATAGCAGCAATCATTTGTGATTATATGTATTACGCCATACTATTCGAGGTAGTGCGTAATACCTGCACGCACCTTAGATTTTGCTAAGATAATTTTAGTCACCGAAAACAGTACTTTCTCCTAATACTCACTATGCCAACTAACCCAACCTTCAATTATAATCTTAAGAAGCTAGAAAACCGAAACCAGCTACCTGAAAATCACATCTAGACCTCACACTTAGCAAACGAAGCACGAAGTCAACTAGTGGATAAGATTTATTATCAATGTTACACTCGGACGTAATGCGTCCACATTCCGCCGCCGACTAACTTTGATACCATGGCAGAGGCAAGTGCTAACTCGACACTCGTCCATCACTTAATAGCATTAAATAACTTACAATTAAGGCTCACCTCTAAACGTTTCAAATGCAGATATGAAGAGGCTGTGGTATGTTGGGATTTTTGTACCGCATGCGGAAACATGATTCAAATGTTGTACGTGGTGTAAAGTTCCCATATATTTAGTTAAAATAAAACAAATGCAGTGCGAAACAGAAGGTGTCTCCTGCGTCACATGGTTGGTGGCGAAAATGAGTCTTTATAATTTTAATAGCCGGATAATTTATAGCTCCATAGAATATTACAATATTACCATAAATATTTTAAATTAATGAACTGATGTTATTGATTAATATTTTATGAAATTTAACGTTGTTTAATCAAGGCGATGATTCATTATTTGTATCTATTAAATACAAGTGGATTATGAATCGCGTGCTGTTACATCTACGTATTTCACTACAATTAAATTAAATAACGTATAGTTAGTTGGAACTTTTCAATTTGATTTGTGAAAATGACGTTTTTTTCCCTAATAAACGGCGTCCGGTACCTATATCTAGACCAGGCGCTGTAAGGAAACCTACTTGAATAAGTACCACTACGAATGTGTAAAAAGTCTTTAGATTTTTATTTAGTAGATATCATTGAAAAGCCCTGTCGGTACAGGATGCAAGTGACAGTAATAACGTTTACAAGTAATAATTACTGTCGCTACAACTATTAACGCGTACCTACAGCAAAGTACTGAATCGACTAAATTGTCGTCCATTAAAAGGCGACAAATTGCGAACTCATCGGCACTCTTCTCGACATAACCCTAGCATGACCACCGTAGAAAAGGGTTTTGTCGACGGTAGAATCGAAAAAATGACAGATCAACATGTACAGTCACAAGCAATCATTACTGGTCGCCAATATTACTTAATCCACGGTAATTTTATTATGACTAAAAACACGAGTGATTTATGGACAATTGAAACATTAATGGTATGATAAACAGCCAATAATTCAACCTTTTAATTCCCACTTCATCACGAACATCGGTTATTAAAACTATTACGGCGATACCTTTCTTTATGATGTAATGAAACTGTTACAATTTCGGCGGCTATCAATTGCTTGGTAACATGAAGCAATCAGCTCTGCATGCGAATCAATCAGTAGCATAGGTACCTCATTCAATTAATCGTCTCAAACACTCGGGTCGTCGGGTGAAACCCACACAACTTCTAATGTAAATCGTTTCTAATGGACTAGGTATCGCTAATGGGTTTACTTGCAGGAAAATCAAAGACTTATTTACCTAAGAATAAGAAACATAACTAAGTGTTATTATACCTAGATACGCTGTTTTCTAATTAATTTTGCAGTCGAAAGCTCGCTAATGTTTGATAGATAAGGTAATGGCCGCATTGAAGGCAATTTCAAGCTGTCTTTTGATCTCAAAGTTTCTTTAGATGTGGAATGGTTTTTGAGATAAAGCTTGTCTTCGGTTACCTCTTGTCCGTCAGTTTTTATCTTATCGGACAGACAATGAATAGAAACATGGAGAAACACCATGAATAATTCTATATGTCATGAAAACTTGGTCATTTCAATTCTTTGTTATGATATTTCTTGTAAAATGTTTTCATTTATCTCGTAAGAATATTTACCGTTTATGGTAATTATTTTGCAGTTCTTTAAAATAAATAGGTGTCTCGTAAGCTTTACTGGTTATGCAGTACAGTCATCTCTTAGGACACCTACAGGGATTTATAAGTAAACTTATTGGGTTATTTTCCGAACAGCCCCGATGGTCCTCCGTTTTATAAAAAATATATTTCAGGCGTAACTTCAAAGGAATAGAGTTCAAAGTACCACCTTTCAAAATGTATCATATATATTTATCGAAAAGTAAATTGAATTATTCATTGGAATTTCGAAGTCTGAAAAGGAGGCAATATTTACGAACCTGCGCGGACAGGTGATTACGAAATATTTATTGATTTTTGGTCGTGATGTACATTCGGTGCCAGAACTCCATAGGCACGTAAGTGCGCCACCGAAATCCATGCAATCAATTTTAGAAAACTGATCGTTATATAATTTGTAGAGGTCGCAAAGATCGCTGGATATAATACGTTTGAAAAACCGCAATGTTGTTATAGAAATTGCGGGACTGATAGCAGACCGCAGATCTATTGTTTTGCCTTGTTAGTATTGCAGTGATTGCATTACAAATAAAATGACTAGACAATTATCCATAAGCTGGATAGAATTATACGAAAATCAAGTTGGAGAAGTAATTTCTTTTTCCATAGAAGGCATGGAAATAAAATAAAAGTAACGAACGAAGTCGCGAAGTGTTTGAAGAGCTACTAAAATCGTAGCGTGTAGGAACGTAAAAAGGATTAACCGTCGCGAAAAAGATAAAACATAGGTACTTATAAAAAGGCAAAAAGCAAGCTCAGATATATTACTTTCTTTTTCTCTTCTAACTATTTCTGCTTTAAATTCTATTGCTTCCCCTTAAGGTTCCTTATATAGGTTGTATAAAAATAGCCTTAAACTTATGATCACGATGTTTAAAATATCCTTCGGTTTGCCACCACGTAATTAGCGGCCATATTACCTAGTGTGGGGAATAAGAATTAATAGTGAGGAGACAAAAACTTGTCCGCGGTCCCATTTCTTGATTGTCGTGTCGATAAAATTATGCGTTCGATCGATACTTTGGTGATGTGTGAAAACAGTGGAATTACGACTGTGTTTAAATTAATTAAAAAGCCTTAATGGTACCTAAATATCAATTAAGAATGTACTGCCTTAATTAAGATCAAGTTTAAATAATGAAACGGGTTAACACAAATAAAAAAGAGAATGAATTGATTCATCACAATCCAAGCAATGAATGGAAACAAAAATTACGATTCAAAAAAAAAACGCTACCGAAATGAAGCCTTCAAAAGCCGTAATTATTAAACGCTTTAAAGCGCTTCATGGGCTCATTAAAACAGCGACGCCTCACGGGAGGCTAAGCACATCTCATTTCTATCTAATGTGAAATGAATTGCTATTTTTTTGTACATATTACATCAGACATATTAAATTTCGCCGTTCATTCATTCATTGTCGTCCATGTAGAGAGTGAGAGTTACTTTGAGAATTGAATCAAATTGATGTAATGGTTTCAGAGCACGTGACCGGATGGTATGGGGTTTCAATTTTGTTTTTTTTTTTTTATTAAAGGTCGCTTAATTCTTTAAAACGATTGGTTTGGGCACGTTTTGGTCTAGTTTTGAGAGCAATTTAAGTGTTTGGAGTAAAATATGAGATGATTTTTCTAAATTTTTAAGCAGGCAGGTAGCACTTTAGGTTTAATTTTGACTTGAATTTCTTAACATTTTCGCTCCTTAGCCGCATGATTGGGGTAAAATAGTATTAGGTACATTCCAAAATGTGTATTTCTTATAATCATGAATTATTTTACTCCCTTAGATTGCGGATATTCCAGTTAAAGCCTGGCCACACACACAAGTCCTAAGACTTGTGTGTGTGTCTGCTTAGAATTACACAATATATTATTCCTTATTTTCGAGATACGTTACGTCGCGATAATTTTGATTTGTAGCGTTTCCTGTGTCCCTGACAAAAATACAGTTACAAGCTTACGGTTGCAAGCCACGAACAATCTACTAGATAATCTAAATCTCTACAATTACTAAGGCCCTTTCCGGATCCCAAATCAATAATGCCACCCTTCAGTAATAAATTTAAGAAAAATATAGTTATAACACGTTATTGTGCACAAATCTGTGTTATTATTTCCTGTGCTATCATTACAGTTGCGCAATGCAATCGATTTCGAAATCCACTCGGTGGTGCACAATTGTTATTCATTGCGCTCTATAATATTATTATTGGACTACAATCAGATCATTTTCTGAGCTATTACAATGAATCGAGTGATTCTAAAGTATCGATAACAGCACTTACCGGCGCGATGTGCCGTCTATGGTTCCGTTCTAATTTCACCAACAACGAAAATCATGTTTTCACCACAGACAATTTTAAAGTGTGTAATTATTTTTTTAAGAAAATGAGTGTGAAATTATGGTGTAGAATCCATTGTCTTTTTACATTTTTGATTGTTAATGAGCCCTTTAATACTAATTGTATTGTATGGGGTCACGCCATTCTCAATGTTTTGTTTATACTCAGTTTATTTATAACAATACGAAGATTCATTAATACCAACAATCTTTGTGGGAAACTGTTGTTGTTTTACAATGACGGCTTAATTACATCGTTTAAACGTCAGACAACAATTCAATGTTGCTTACTTTTGAGTTAAAACTTGGAATCTTGGCAACATTGTCTGAGCACTGAAGTTCTTTAGTGTTTTTTCATAAAGCTTTAAAATTCCCATCGTAGATACCAATTAAGACTCTTTATTATCCATTATTACCGCCTGCAGTTTATTTAAACGTTTTCAATGAAGGTGGAGATGAAAAAAAAACAGATTTATAACACAATAACGTCTTTGTAGTATATCTTAATATTGATCAGCCGCAATTGCAGTTTGACAGGGCATTTCGCGCTCTAGTTAGCACAAGACACACGATTATTAAATAAGTAAGATGGTAATTACTATTCGAGTAGTTTACTTGGGGCACGCCCCAAATAAAAACGTAATTGCATATCGAGGTAAGAGATAAGGTTCGGACTGAACGAGTTAATTATAAAAAATGTCTCTTATTTGCCAAGCTGCTGTAGAAAGGTACAGTCATGAGCAAAGATCGTTTAATCGTTCGTTGATCATAATTTTCTTTTGTTGTGTTTTCGTTTATTTTCCGCGGAATTTTACCTCACCTGAGCTTAACTACTCATTGAAACCAATTTTAAGGAGAACTCCCTTTTAAATTCAATGAAAAGGTGGTAAGTATATTTTTTTCATGATTGTACTTTGATAGCGAAGGTAAATGTCAGTTAGCCAACTAATTAAATTACAATTAATTGTTCGCGATATACTCGAACCACGTAATTGTACATACATCGAGATCAGAACTTTTAATTATAGATAGGGCTCCATTAACAGCTGGTTATATTTCTTTGTTCAAGTGCTTTACTTTTCCCATGATTAACATTTTTCATACAGGTGCGTGAGGTGCAGAGCTAAGACAAATCTATGACTAAAATAATTTTCATTCGATTTACAATATGGTTCTTTTTACATGTTAAGTAACACATAACAGACAGGGTTAGGCGGAGTGTACCTAATAGTAGATACACCCACATTTTGCCAGTTATGATTAAGCCCCATGTAAACGAGCGGAACGAGCCTATTGCCATCAACCGGGCACAAATCGAGACTCCGTAGCTGCTACTGACAAATTCCTGATCGAAAACCAAGTAACACTTTGCCCGACCTAGGAATCGAACCCAGGACCTCATGCTCAGCAGTCGCGCTTGCGACCACTAGACCAACGGAGCAACGTAACTATGAAAGTTCATTTTAATAATTCTAAACCGTAGTAGACAGTCCTGAACCTGCCTCTTTGACATTAGAATTTCCTAATACGAGTATCAAACCCTTTCTCTATCAAAGCTTTACTGACTCCGATACATCGATTGCCTGTACTTCTCTCAAGAAGAAACATACATTAAGTACTTAATTATGTACCCATTCACAATAAACTGTAGTTATAATTAACCAGACACCAGTCTCATAACAAATTCAACCAGCGCGTGCGTAGGCAATTCATTGAAGGCATATCGAATTGATCGGGTTGCTTATATTTTTAAAATGGTAAAAAAGCGTGTAAATTAAATATAATGAACGATGAGTTACGATTTGTGCTCGTATCTGCAGTGGTAGGCGCCATAATGATCCTTATCAAGGTATTATCAGACACCTGGACCTAAGTTATACAGCGTGTAACAGAAAGGGTATAATCATATGGAATACTGTGGTACGGACAATCAAACTGAACAACTTTCTCTATGGGACCACCATCAAAATCGTAAAAAAATAATCAGCTGCCCCATACATTTGGGTCGAGTAGGTATTGAAATTTTGTATAGGACAGCTGATTATTTTTTTACGATTTCGATGGTGGTCCCATAGAGAAAGTTGTTCAGTTTTTTTTTCATAACATTGCACAATGCACATATCCTACTTGTATATTCTTTGTATATTTTTCTTTGTTCTTCTTTTTTCTTGTTATAATATTTATCCTGTTTTGGCTTCTCTGTATTTATATATTGTAACCAGTAGTACTTTCGAACACGTTATAATACTTATTACCTACTCACATTTTTATCCTAACTCGTACCTACATACACATACACATTTCATAAATTAACTCAATATCTATTTATTGTACTTAATCATTTACCTATTCATATACTATCTTTGAAACTGTTTTCTGTATGTTACTTACCCCCTCAAGGTTCATTGGAAGATCAGCGTCAGACAGCCTCACCTGTCTGGCGTTAATGCTGAAATGGACCTTTTTGGCGCAGCCGTGAGGCACACAGTACAGTCATACTATGTATTTTCTCTTTTTCTCTGTATTTTCTCTCTTTTTTAAATATTATTGTGTGTGTGCCTGATGTACTGACGTCGAATAAACATTTTTCTTTCTTTCAGTTTGATGGTCCGTACCACAGTATTCCATATGATTATACCCTTTCTGTTACATGCTGTATAAAGAAGGGAATAGGGTTGACTGTAGCGAAGAGAGAGTAAGATGTAAAAAGGATTTGCAGGGTTATTAAATAAATATTTAACGTAGATTTCATAGTACAATACGTAAACTTTAGTAGCTCTTAGACATGTTTAACTGCAACACGTGTTTACCAACTATGACGAATTTTCCGTTATTGAGCTGAAATTTTGCATACACGTTTAGTTTGGATGACAATGTATGGGTAAGTGACGTCATTTTAAATCCAATATGGCGGACTCCCAAATATGGAGGACTAGTTATTTTGCATGCAACTCAATGATATGGGTTTGCACTCAAAAGGTTTACTGAGATGAATTTAAAACCAGCAAAAACAAAAAAAAAACACAAGCTTTTATTTAAATACTCTAAAAAGAAGAAAATAAATTTAAATTAAATCAAACCCATCAATTTATTACATTATAAATACAATTTATATGTATCATAAAAGATTGTCGAAAGATTAAACACACAGGTAAATCTATTTATATTATCTTCTTGTTAGACCATATGAATAAAATCTAGTTAAAAAAGGTTTTTACTATATTTTTTTTTAAGTTGAACGCTTTATTTGTGTACATTATGTGCTTCCTCGGAAAATCGTGATTAGATCCACGTTAAAAATGATTGTTTCGAACACTGAAACTAAAAGAAAGTTAGCAAAAACGATTTATTTTCTTATTTAAATCACTTGAATTTTTCAAATGGTAAAGAAAGCTATTTAGACAATTCAAGATTCAATTTAGATCTACTTAATAATAAAAGAGAATACTTACTCTGCGAATTTCATTTAATCGTTTTTTATGGCAATAAATTATGATTCCAAATACTTCGTATTGAAATATCTATTATTTGATTTCTGAGAAGATTACGATATTTGCATGTAAGTAGAAGAAACATAATTCATAAAATTAACATAAATGATAAAATAAAGAAATTTCAACCTCCCGAAACAAGTAGCATGTTAATAGGGACACCCTAAACTTAAACCTCGTTCAAAAATAATGCGATATTATTTAAATTATGGGTTTTGTGTAGTTCCGCCCCTAATTTTCCAGTACGATGAAGCTTTCACAAGTCACGTTAATCCAGATCCACAGAATATATATATTCTGTAAAGAAAGGTATTTAGACAATTCAAGATTCAATTTAGATCTACTTAATAATAAAAGAGAATACTTACTCTGCGAATTTCATTTAATCGTTTTTGTAATCAGCATTTTTTATGGCAATAAATTATGATTCCAAATACTTCGTATTGAAATATCTATTATTTGATTTCTGAGAAGATTACGATATTTGCATGTAAGTAGAAGAAACATAATTCATAAAATTAACATAAATGATAAAATAAAGAAATGTCAACCTTCCGAAACAAGTAGCATGTTAATAGGGACACCCTAAACTTAAACCTCGTTCAAAAATAATGCGATATTATTTAAATTATGGGTTTTGTGTAGTTCCGCCCCTAATTTTCCAGTACGATGAAGCTTTCACAAGTCACGTTAATCCAGATCCACAGAATATATAACACATGGAAAGACCATCCGATAAATGTAGCCACTTAAACAGTGACAATATTATGTCAACGATTTGTCAAAAAAGGTTTATTTCAAATAATGTTAGTGGTGAAATGTAGATGCACTATTAGCTAATCCTTCGTGAAACGCAGATATTATTTTATCCAAGTTTGTCTTTGACTTGACCATTCTCTGAACCCCCATCACAACCCCACACGAAATGTTACATGCAAAGAAATAAGCCCATTTGCTGCAAACACGTAGATCATGTTTCGTTTCCATGGTAACACTTGACGCTTCTTCTCATTACTACGCTGAGTCCAGAATCGGATGGGCAGCGCAGCCGGGCCGGCCACGGTTGGAAGGGACGTAAATAGCGCGGGCGATGACCGGCCTCCGCGCGGCCTTCACTTTACCGCACGCTCGCACGCCAGTGGCCGGCCCGTCATCGCCCGAGAGACAAGGATCCTTGCCGTAGGGTTGCTCAGTGGGGGAATAACCCTGTATGGAGACCGGTTGACCGTTGATGGCAGATTTTTTTTGCTTTTGGGGTGTTTTTCTTTTCATATAGGTCAAGGGTCAGTATTAACCGTACGGCATGTTAAAGCCCGCAAAATTCAAAATCAATTAGATGTTTTGCAGAAATGGACACGCATCATATTTTGATACTACCCACCTACTGAGTTTCACATTACAAAAGAGACTAAATAAATATAATTTCGAGGGCCGTTTTGGCACTGTCCCCCTTTTAAGAAAAAAAAATATTTTGACTTTCCAGCGTAACGTTAATGTGCCTTAGTCAATTTCGCTCATAAAATCCACTCTTGAAATACTAAAAGAAATCAGACTGTATTTTAAAGTATGTAAATAAGAGGTCGTGGTCATCCCTATTCCTGGCGCCAAAGCTGTTGTTTTGGCCTGTGATAAAAAGAGAGCCGTAAAATCCCTGCAAAAAGATATGTGCATCTCTTTTTGACTCGACGAAAGCATGCAATTTGTAAGATGCATTACAGCGGTTGGATAAATCGGCGCATATTTCTTTAGCAAATGAACTTTTGTGGAAATTGATGTAAATATTATGTTCCTACCTGCATGTCTTGTTAAGATTGTGAGAAATGTATTACTTTGTATTAGTTGTGTTTATTTGATTGAATTTTTTTTTTGTCCGTTCACTGCGAAACTGAGACAAACAAACAGACGCCTATATTTATGACGCCTCATTAATAATCCAATAAACAACGAATCTTTTATCAACAAGAAAAATATTCCCAACGAAAAACGACGCTCAAAATCACAGGTTTTTAATAAAACTTTCCAGATCGATGGATGCTAAATAAAATTAAGAAAAAATAACGCCACAAGCCTCCTAGCAACGCAAACTACATTGTAAATAGTTGTAATCTAATTTAATCTCGCTTTACGTCGTTAAGTTGCTCTTGAATAATTGTATTGATACCGAGAAGGGCTTGGATAAGCCTTAAGGCAACAAAAAGACAAGTACAGAAGACCAACTACGAGCAAAAACAGACGACAGTCGCGAGTGCGATTACACTCGCCATAGGGGAAGCGTATCTATGTGTATGAGTATGTTTTCGATCGATGATCGAACCTCACTTTCTGTATCAATAAAGGGTGTAACAAGATCCTTAAGGAAGCTGAAAGGTACCTGTTCTCCCCGTGATTGCGATCATTTTTTTGTTCTAGACCATACCTGGAAACCTAGTTACGGAGATATTGGGGGTCAAAGTTCCAACTTTTTCAGAAGTATTTTTTTAATACAAATGTTTTTAATGTAACATTTTTACTTAAAACACCTCCACGTCCCCCGCACTATTCAATGCATCCATCAGCACAGTGTTTTGAGTTCGTTACATTGAGTTTTACGGCAAAACGTGATTTTTCACCCCAAAAAAAAAAGTATTTTCCCAGCAATAATTTTTGCGTAAAGTTACTTAGTTTGATGTAATTATTGCTTGGTTGACGGCTTCGTGAAGGGTCCTATATTACACCCTGTATATATTGCCTTGGGGTATGTGCTCGCATTTGTTTTTATTTTCACAAGCCGTTTATATGCTAATTGAATCGCAAGCGCATGTAAACTCTGTGGATATTACAAACTGACATCGTAAATTTGCTGCTGCTTATATACGAGCTGCTTAAGTAAAGCTATCAATGTGAGTAATACCTTCAACACCTTTGCTATAACATGAGGTGGTACGCGTTGTTACAGACGAGAAAAAAAGGAAGAAAAACATATTTTTTCTGCAATTCATTTAAGGAACTACAAAACGTTAAAATAATATACACCGTGATTTTTTTTGCCATTTTACAACGGCAGTCCACTTCATGTATCCTATGACTACTAAACATTTATAATAAAAAATAAGGCTTTATGAGATTTGAATAATTTAAAAATAAAAATATTATTAATTATTTGCGAGCGATGATCTACTCGACTTGTGCGCTGGGTAAGTTTGTTCTACCCTTTGACACGTAAACATTAATAACAGGATGTTTCAAAATTCTAATGTCTAATTTATTTTTCTTTGCACCTAATATCTTAATTAATGGTAAAATAGAAATAATCGCGCCTAGAGGTATTTTATGCCGGATACATTGAGTGGACAACCTTTGTAAGACAATTAAAAAGTCACGGTGTATAATAAACATAATTAGCGAAAATAGCAAGGTTCCAGTGAAATCTTTGTTTTTAATTTACTTTTTCCATAAAATATTGAAAAAGTAATTACTGTTATGTTTGAGCGATCTATATCTTCATCTTTCAACTACCAATATATTTATTTATTTATTAAAACTTTACGCACAAGTAAAAAAAACTGTACAAAGGCGGACTTAATGCTTTTGGGCATTTTCTACCAGTCTACCTTAGGGTGATGCAGAGACAACATACAGTAGGTGCAATAACAGAAAAAAAGACTAGAAAATATTTATAAATAAAGAATATAAGAAAATATACATATAACAAAATATATAAAGTTAAGAGAGTTATACAAGAAAAACTACCAAAACTTAGTTCTGAGACGAATCTGCCAACTTCTTGCGTGTATATCATCATAATAATCATTAATCTGCCTTGAATCACCAATTACTAGGTAATAGGCCTCCTTTTCTTTCTGCCAAAGTTCTTGGTGCTGAGGGCCGGATAACTTGTCCACAATTTCTAAATCAAGTGTTTGTTTTTCATAGACATGTGCACAAATTGTGTAATAAACAAGTTATGTCTGTCGTATGTCTGTTAATTTGAAAATTTTTATCAGCATGCTTTATGTGGGTGATAAAAGTCCACAAGATGAATAAAAAAGTCGCCTTTGTACTCAAGGGTGAATCTATTCTAATGAGCTTATGTCGAATTATTTCACCTGGAAGATATCACCTAGGATTCTTCCAAGGTGAAATGAGTACAACAAAAAATCTAATAAAGTGGAATAAGCCTTCCTTTTGGTGTATCAACTCATATCATTCCCCTATTTTAAGAACATTGGTCAAGGTTACATGGTGACAACATAGATCATAACCATTTATTTATCTTGACTACTTTTTTTTTCTTTTTGGATGGGAAATCATCAAATAACTCCTCCCGTTCTGGGCTGAGCAGGAGGGGGTGTCAGACTTTTACTGACTAAAATCCATCCATGTTCCTTCCTTTGCCCTTTGTGTTCCAGGGCCGCGGTATCTCTTTCGAACAGTCCCGCAACCCTGGCAGGCATCGGTCCTTCAAACAAGCAAACAGGAAGGGGTCCGAACCCCTTCCTGTTTGCTGACTCTCTTTGAGGCGCGCGTGGAACACGAACGCGCCGTCGACACGCGGCCTGTCGTCATAAGACGGACGGACTAGCAGCTAGCCCATAGCACACCGTATCTTATAGTACACCCACATTGAGCCAGTTATGTTTAAGTCCTCTGTAACAGGGGGCGAGCCTATTGCCATCAATCGGGCACAGATCCAGACTCCGTGGCTGCTACTGAGAAATTCCTGATGGAATAACCCAATAACACTTTGCCGATCGCACACACATCTTATCATCACGTCTACATATATCCACATGCACATCTCAACTATATTCAGATAATCGCCTATTGCGCACTGAACCCTTGCCCAGTTAGCAATAGGTAAAGGCCGCAATCTATCAACACCTCGTTGAACTAAAAACAAAACAATCTCTTGTAAAACATCTCTAGAACTCACTCGATTATCACTTGCTCGCATTACCCTACAAATTTCCAACGATAACACGGACAAATGAAAAATCACCCTTCCCAGATACAAATCCCAGTGTAACTTACGACTTCACAATTCGTACGTGTAAAGATAAGAATGCAAGTGTTTGCACACTTCTCGAGACGTGAATGTAATGTCTGCTGATTATTTACGAGAATATTAGTCTGCGAGGCTATTTATAACTTAAGCATTTGGTGCTGAGTTCCGTGGGAACGGGAGCTCGGGCTGCAGAGAGTAAATAGATTTATTGTACTTTTCAGATGACTGTTGAATAAACAAATAAAAAAGAGGACTTTTTAGAGTGAGCTTGTAAATATTGTGAAGTAATCAAAATCAAAGCATTTATTTCAAGTAGGCCAGTTACAGGCACTTTTGAATTGTCGAAACAAAGATAACAATGAAATGTAGCTACAGTCCCAGTCACAAGGCATAACGACTGTGAAAGTACTGTAGTTTACGTCTTATTTTACGTTTAAGTAATTTTATGTCTTATTTTATTTTTTTTATTTGGAATACTCCTTTAAAACTTTATTATCTTGTAAGTAATAAAAACTAGCCTATTTATAACTTAGTTTGCAAAAGAAATTACGACGTAAAAAGGAAAAAATATTATACATCTGAATTTTTGCAAAAATAAAAACAATCTTTGTACATAGTACCTATTTAACCCTTTAACAGGCATAACGATCTGGGAATCGGAAAATAATGCCTTAGGCATTATTTTTTATATTTTTTTTTTTTTATGTTATTTGAATATTTAATGAGTGATTTTGAAGTCTTTAAATAACCTTTTTACAACAATAGACTACCTACCAGGAACACATTATTGAATATTAATAAGCCGAAAAATAAATTACCAACTAAAATTAAAAACGGACGAAAACAAAAAGCGACCTTAAATCTGTGTTGATAGAAAATCTACGAAATTAATATTCCTGTTGCTACGCCGTAGCAACTACGCTACACCAAATTTACCGCGTACATCCAAAATATTCTCAGAAACATAAATTAATAATCTCAGTTTCAACAATAGCCCCATCATTTTGTTATAGTTCCTAATCTCCCGTTATTACATGGTGTAACCAAGCTCCGAGTAGAGTAGAATTTTCTATTTCCCTCCGGCCCAATAATAGTATAAATACGATTTATGACTGCCATACTTCAAGTTGGCTCTGATGTAATATTACTAGTCGACTAATTAACAATGACATGCAATAGTCGTAACAATTTTAATGATAGGTACACCACGACATAGATGTTATGTGTTGTTTGTCGGCTGAGCTGATGGGATGTGAAAAATTTAAATTAATGATGTAGTTTTATCGTGCATCGTTTGAAATCATAAGAATGGATCTAGTAGCTGTAATACGTTGGGAACGTGTTAATGTCGTCCTTTAGTTAAAGTTAGGATTTTAGTATTAGTTTTCCTACCATAAATTTAAATAAAATTCTAACCAGGTTTGCAATTATAATTTAAGCTTATGAGTAAGCTACTAACTAATATTTCTTCACGATTTATGATGATCTAGATTAGTAGGTATGAATATACCGCACTATTCCTTGATATGTTTCAAATTAAAGTTTGTAAAAGAAAAGCAATAGTAAACGTCGTTGTTCCCAGAATATAATAACCAGATCCCACTTGATTAACCAGGCTAAAAAAACTTTCTGCGAAAAAAAAACGACTTCCAAAAAAACACAAAAAAAGTCTAAAATAACTTGACTTTTGGAAGTCGGTGTCTTTGTTTGTTTCATTGACTTTTTTGCCACGAAATCGGTTTACAAATGACGGAGTTATGAGGTAACAAACATTAAAAAAGAAATACAAGCGAATTGAGAACCTCCTCCTTTTTGAAGAAAGTCAATTAAAAAGAATAACATCAACCACATCTTAATACATTAATAAACGCGAATGTTTGTGTGAATGGATCTTTGTTAACCTTTTACGCGAAAACTAATAAACTGATTTGGGTGAAATTTGGCACACAGATAATTTATAACCTGGATTAACATATAGGATACTTTTTATCCCGGTAGTACGATCCCGTGCGATAATTGACCGAACTCGGTGCGGGCGAAGCCGCGGGCATAAACTAGTCAAACATAGTTTTTCAAAAAAAGAAGAAACTCACTTATGTTTATAAGTCAGTAGTAAAGTCGGCAGCACTTACCAGATATAACTCGTTAGCCGTGTGATGAGTGCTTCCTTTACGAGAACACTCGTTATCTCGGAAATATAGCGAATGTTTATGTATAAAAATTGCATCATAACCCGTTTATGTTTAACATGGAATCGGTGGAGATCAAATTAAGTGTTTGATTTATTGCAACAGCCTGTAATGTACCTGTAAGGTGCGTTTTGCACCGTGTCATGTAACTGCCGAGCCGTCGTCTGACATTCATTTAAGTCTAAGTCAAGGCTGCTCAACCCCAGGCTCGCTGGCCAAAGTATGGCCCGCCAATACATTTGAATTGGCTCGTCCACAGAGATTTTCAATAAATGAATATCGAACCACACTTCTTTATCGAATTTTATTGGAACTATCCTTACAGCCAAAGCAATCATTAAAAATTGGTTAAATTGAAGATACGAGTATTATAGCAATTAAACTATGAATATTGAATACAACTTAAAGTTTTTAAATTTCAAAAGCTAAGTAGTTCTCTACGTAATACGTCACTTTATTTACTAGATGGCCCGCCAGTTGAAATGTTTTCAACATTTATGCCCATGATAAAAATAATTTGAGCAGCCTTGATCTAAGTCAATGATTAATGTTGTTTTACGCACTTTGCTTTGATGTTTAAGTTGTTGATAAATGCTAGATCTAAGAAAACGCACACTTGCATCTTCATTTGAAATCTTTAATGCTTTGTGCATAAAGCTTCAACTCACTTTCAAATGCGGTATCTTTATGAACATAAAACTGTTGATGCTTTTATGAATACTTCAATCTATAATAAAACGCGAGGAAAGCAATGCAAGGAACATAATAATACCCCTTTTTATCTGCATTAAGTGTCTATTTACAGGGTATGTATATTTCCAGACGTGCGCACGAAAACATTCCAATATCTATTCCGGAAACTATCCTAGCGGTAGAAGTAGTCTATCTAAGCTCATAACAAAAGCAATATTTGCTTTTACTAGGAGCTTTCACACTCGAAGAGATACATAAGCAAAAACGCGAAAAAGACACATAATAAAGTTCTATACTTTGGTTTGTTTCATCTTTTTAAGACATGATTGCACGCCTGCAAATACTAACTCAAAATCTAAAGCTACGTTCTAATCCAAGCGATTGTTGAGCAAACACCGATACCTTTGCGTTTATTTCGTTCGGCGAATCCGAATGCTTGGTGGCGTGGGGCTTTTTCCATCAGAAATCTCTCAGTAGTAGCCACGGAGTCTGGATTTGTGCCCGGGTGATGGGAATACGCTTGCCCCCTATAACTTGGAACTTAAAACATAACTGTGGCGGAATGTGGGTGTACTAATAGGAACACCTCTACCTAACCCTTCGGGGATTACAGGCGTGATTTTATGTTATTATGAACGAAATGATCGCACATTCGCATGACCAATCGCTTCGGTTAGGTTGCAAGACATGACTAACATTTTCTTACATTACAAGCACTACCTGTCACTGCAGCTCTGAAATTACAGACATAATACTAGAAAAAGAATGGTGGAGTATCTCTGCAGAGCATATTGGTAGCTATCTGTGATTACTGTGACGCAAATTGTGGACGTAACCGAAGATTATTTTAATCGCCCGGTTAGAATCCTTGGTTAACCAAGGCTGAGTTATATTACAAGCTATTAACTCGTCCTTTTTAGAATTCTGTGACTTTAAAACACGTCGTGTTCTGGCATAGTGATAGAGTGTAAAAAAGCTAGAATTTTAATTCATAGGCACTATTTTTATGCTTTCATGAATTTGTAATGCAATTAAAGTTTTTAATGTTATTTGACCCTTTTTTTCTTTCATCTGTAACGTGGACGCAGTTTGCATATTAATTGGTTGGTATTTAGTTCGGTATTTAGATGTTTAATTTTAGATTCAAAAGTCTTAGGGAAACGTACAGACGCACATCAAGCTACTGCAATCTGTCAAGTTTCTTTAATAGATTTTCAACTTTATCGCTAAAGCGTTAGGTTGGTTTCGGGTAGTTTATGTGCTGGTGTTCAAGTACGTTGCTTTTTTTTAAATTTAGTGCTTGTCCCAGGCACTAGGAACGAAAACGAGACCGAACCAAATTAAATAAAACCTAAATAAAACTGAAGTTGTCGCGATGTAGTTGTTCCAAATAATTAAGTATCGTGATTTAAACAAGGGGTCAATGCTCGATAGCCAACTTAAGGGATATGATGTTTACGTATGAATAAAAATAACTTTGTAATAAACCCAACCATCTGCTAGATTTCGAAAAGTATATAGGTAGGTACCAGTAGCGAAGGGTCAATTTCTGTAAGAGGTAAGCCGGAGTACATTATCTTTAATGTGAGTAAAGTATTTGTCTTTAGAAGACTGACTGTGCCATTTTTCAAAGGGAAGCCGGTAGAAATCGAGTTGTATGGAACCTTCGCCAATGGTAGGTACCTAAATTTTTTTTTGGCTCAACTCATAAAAACATACGCAGGTTTTTCCTCTCAAATGTTTTTACATTGTAGAACAATACCATTAATTAACGACACGCTAATTAATTTTTATTTTTGCACTAATAGAAAGACACGCTCATAATAAGACTAATTAGGTACGAGTTTTATTTAAAAATGAAAGTTTTCATTCATTAATTCGCAAAAAAGTTCGTTTGACGCAACATAGCCAATTTGTTTGAAAACTATTCGAAAGTTACACTCTAACTTCACAGAGACATCTGACATCTGTTACCTTATTTACCCACCCATAAAAGTTACAATGCATAGGTAATAAGTATACTTTTTATTGGTAGTCCTAAAAATTTGACTTGATATCGAATTTCTACTCTAACAGACAAGACAGTACTCCCACACACGTAAATCACCCATCAATCGAAGCTCAAATACAAATGACTAACATTTTAGATCCTATAAAGTTAATGGCAAGTTATCATCAAATCCCTTAAGCGCACTTAAAGCACAGTTTCCCACAACGATCTTCACGTACTCGTAAGAAACAATAATACTTTACCCACCAACCTATGATTAACCATCATGATAATTATCATTTTAATCGGCAGTCATTGACCCCTCGTTTCTTGGCTGCAAGTGCAACATTGCACAATGGACGCAAGGTTGATCGGGACCTCGTGATCGCAATGACAGGGATGAGTCAGCTAACCCAAGCTAATAACCCACTTAGAGCCACTGAGATTGATGGTTGCGTAACTAATTCAATGATGGAAGCAGATCATGGGAGTATGGGAAGGAATGCTTCATATCAGATCTATAAAAGATTAATTAAAGAATGTAAGTAGAATTGTAAGCCAATTTGAAGCTAAGCAGAGCTACTTCTAAACATTGCCTACTTAACCAAGAAGCGGCAATTGAAATTTATTTAAAAGAAACTGGAGCTTACAGCTTTCATATACAAAACGTCAAAAACAACAAAATATACATTAATTCGTATCACCGCAACCGCAAATCAAATTGCAATTTGTTTAATCAATACAATGAACAGTAATACATATTCTAGTGAAAGCGAAACCGAAATTCTGTAAAAGAAGCAAGAGACCAATTTGATGAAAAAAGACAGTTACAATGGTAGCATAATCGGCGGTCGGCGGTCGGGTGCGCGGGCGACGCGCGACCGACAGCACGCGGCGTCTCGCCGACAGCCGTGACAATTAAGTTAGGTTTTTTAATGACTTTTTTACAGGTCCAATAAAGTGTGCACTTTTTACTTGGAAGAAAGTGGTCGAAAAACGTTCATTATGTTACTGAGCTTTTGTGGGAGCCGTCACGCTTGTTGGCAAATAATGAGCGCTGAGTCCGGTTCGTTACCGGCTCTGTGCATATTTAATCAGCCTCTGCGTCCGTTTAATTTATAGGACAATTAGATTTTGGGGTTAGTGGTGATTAAAGACATCGTTGAACATCTCTGTGTGTAGCTTAATAAGAGCAAAACTGTCGAGCAGCGTCTGTTTGTAGTGTTCAAAGTGGCACGCAAAAGGTTCATGTCGTTAGTCACGTGGCCATGATTGGTCTTCAACTTTCATTTCATTTTCTTTCTCAACACCTTTTTATTTCTTATTTTTAACTAAACAAGCAAATAATGACGTCACTCGAAGTTATTGAGCATGAAAATTGGTTCACAGAACTCCAAGACGGCAAAAGTAGTTCAAATCGCATTAGGTACCCAGTCTAGGAGTTTGTTGACTTATTGCATCCGACTGGCATGCTCTTTTACCCGTAGATCAGCGAGAAAGTTACTACATACATCACTAGTGTCAAAACATGCCACCCAGGGAGAAATTGCGGATAAAAGCCAGGTGGAACTAACTATAGATCAATGGCTAGGCTGTTGCGGACATAATAACACCTTGGCGGCTTCAAACAAACAGTATGAGCCTTTGAACAGTCCTTTCACAATACTGGTGTGCATTGTCCTTACACTCGCATATATTAAAACCATGCCCCGCCTCTCCGGGTAACGGTCTACAGGGCGTGTGGACATCTCTAGCTCACCATTGTTACGTCACACTTTGATTTATGCCCCAAGGTTCCGAACCCCTGACAACTCTATGCCGTGAACACACTCGTAAATATTTCCCGTAATAAAAATAAAATAAGTTGAAAATTGAAAGAGGTAGTGTTGCTGCAAGATATTACACGGCATTTGAATTGATATTATGTTGCTCTGCGTACACGCAAGCGCACCCCTATGTGTGTTTTATAACACAAGTAACACGGAATTATAGGCACAGTACAGATGACGGGAACTGTTGTCAGTGTCGTGAAATATCGCAGTAAACGAACCAGATTCAACGTTTTCAATCCGAGATTACTTTGTAGTTTGTACTAACATCAATGAATATTCAACGAAATAAACCAATCCATAAATTAGTAGTAGAACCAGGCAACCAATTAGCTTCATACATTTATCCGGGAGAAAGATCTTCAATTAGAACAGACCATTTAAAACGACAATCACACGTGCAGTAATTTTTATCATCAAACAATAATAAGTCACAATTTTCAAATAGATTTCACCGTTAGCTCCTTATTTGATCACAGCTCGTTTGGTCGTACATAATAGCCTGGCTTCATAAGAGCTGACTCAAATTTATTGGTTATAAAAGTTCTCATTGGTAGCTTCAATTACTTTTGCTTCTTTAACTGTCTTTTAACGTTTGTTCTATTTTAATCTAGGTACTAAACCAACCCGAAAGAGAACGAGTAACCAAAAACGACACAAACTTATACTGTTACTTACGGGATTGTTCCGTGTGAGTTTAGAGCTCAAAATGATAAACAATCATGGAAGATATCCCGTAAGTAACAGTATAGGTTTAGTTGTAAACGGTGAAAGTTTAAAACAGTGTTTAAAAACGACATAGTCAAAAAAACTTTTTTACCCGAAAAAATCTCTATCCATGAACAAAATCGAAGAATCACACTAGGTTAGTATACCCCACATTTACTCCACCAACACGCTTAAAATGATAAATGTCTTATTTCCTGCACAATCATTTAAAATCAAACAAGGCAATGTATGATTAAATACCTAGTACATAATTAATTAGGATGCCATTTATTTAATCTTGGCTAGATTACATGCGATCAATTCAAAGATTTCATTCAATTGATGCCTCCAGGGCAGGCAGGGGTAAACAGTTTGCTGAATGCTATCGGGCATCAGGTAGAAAATTAATCGTCTCTAGTTTCTATTAGGACCTCTGTCCATGATAGAAACGATATATTATTGACTATATTGAGTACATAATTTGCATCCTAAACTCTGCAATGTAGAGAAACTATTCCTAAAAGGAAATTACTATTGAAAATGCATACTAGACCCATAATATTCAAATGACTATTGAAAATGCATACTAGACCCATAATATTCAAATGACTATTGAAAATGCGTACTAGACCCATAATATTCAAATGACTATTGAAAATGCATACTAGACCCATAATATTCAAATGACTATTGAAAATGCATACTAGACCCATAATATTCAAATGACTATTGAAAATGCATACTAGACCCATAATATTCAAATGACTATTGAAAATGCATACTAGACCCATAATATTCAAATGACTATTGAAAATGCGTACTAGACCCATAATATTCAAATGACTATCATCATTATCATTATCTTGCCCTTATCCTAATTCATTTGGGGTCTGGCGCAGCATGTCTTCTTCTTCTATACAAATTACCATAATAATAGTTTCAAAATTTACGTTTTATTTGCACAATGCCTCTTGGTTAAATTAATTACCGATGTTCACAGTCGAATAATTAATCAGCCGAACAAAACAATCGGTGACTAATTTATACAATTCTCATTTTTTTTAATTTGAATGATTTCAAGAACAATGGACAAAATTCATCATTATCATCTTACTAGTTCATGGAGGCTTCGCCCACTTGTGGGTCGGAAGTATCCTATGTCCTGACCTAGGTTGTGGTCTATCCTTATCCTAAATTGCAACAAAATCCGTTTAGCCGTTATAGCGTGGAAAGGTGACAGAAAGTCTGAACGAGTTACTTTCCCATTTATAATATTAGAATGGATTCTATCCATATCATTTGAGTCCGCGAGCAATGTTCGGGCGGGAAATAATCAACTCTTGCGCAGTGATTATTACGCGGGCCTTAATCGGCGCAGATTGAGATAGTTTAGTGACAGCCACTATTAATCCTCATGGTGTAATTTGTGCCTGCTCTTAGAATTTCTCGTGCAGAACATAACATATTATTTTTTGTCTGAGATTTAAATGGCGATTTAAACTTAGTTAAGTAATATTAATTTCCAAAAAAAGGGTAAAGGTCTATTACATAGGTTAGTCAAAATCAGAATTAAAATCAAAGTATTTATTTCAAGTAGGCCAGTTACAGGCACTTTTGAATTGTCGAAACAAAGATAACAATGAAATGTAGCTACAGTCCCAGTCACAAGGCATAAAAAACTGTGAAAGTACTTGCCTATTCCCTAGCATAGATCTCTATGGAGAAGAACGGGCAAGAAACTTCATGGACACTCTTTTTAATCAGCATATTGTTACAAAACCTTGGTTACATCATTCATGTTGAGATGGTACACTATTTGAGAACGATGTAGCAAGATTACTATCTTGCTACATCGTTCTCAAATAGTGTACCATCTCTAGATAGACTAGATAATCAGATGTAGTTAGTCAGATATGGACTACTTCTTTTCTGATGCAGGAAGTCCCCTGATCTCTCCCCTGAGCTCTATTAAGTTCATAAGTAATTTAGATGCAAACATAAAGTCATATCCGTTGTACCTACATAAATGATACTATATTAAAATTTATTCAACTAAACAAGCCATATCCACCTCAACGTGGGAATCATAAGATTATTAAGTTGTGACCTCGAAAATTACACTTCACTATAAGACACCTCAGAAATTATTATGATAAATGTATTAATAATGAATCTCTTATATTAATAAATCGTTTTATCTCTAACATAATCTAATCTTGACGTTTAAACAGCAGCATTTGCAAAATGGATTTTAACGAATGTCGTGGCGCAGAAATTATAATAAAATCATTAATGTCTATGGTCTGAACGAAGGTTTGTCATCCTACTCGAACCACAGAGTTCACAACGGTCAATATATTCGTGGATTATAACTGTTTTGACATTGACATAAAAAGTAATCCGTATAAATTGATAAAGCACGATTGGGTTAAACCTGTTTTGGCGAAATTGTTTGGTGTTACATTACGAGGGTTAGAACTTTAGAGTTGATAATTATCGCTAACGGGCATTGTGATTAAGTTAAGTTTATGTAGTAGTTAAGCTTAATGTTCTTGCAATTGTGATTTAATTAAAGGGGTCCAAGTTTGTGCCGCCATGTTTTTGCTCTCTGTGATTTAAGGTGGTAAGTCGGCATTGGCATCGATTGCCGACCTTAAGTGGCAGAATGTTTTATTGTCACTTTCTTAAATGCTTTTTATGAACTTTACTGACTTTAAATTAATGAAAATTGCTTGTCACACCTCCTTTAGAAAGTTAACGTTAAAGTTTATAATAATATCAAGAAAATGAGATTCACGTAGATTCAGTATTTAAAAAAATACATATATATCATCTAATAATATTTCCATCCTGAAATCTAGTCTTTATTTCCTACCAATCATTACTTATGGCATGTTCATTAAATAACCCACTTAATGACAATCTCATTAATCGTTTTAAGGCCTGTTACTCACTTGCGTGAGTTTGTTTTGACTGACGCCAAATAAAAAACTGATTACATAAGTTAAAGTTGGGAAGTCATTTATCAAAATTAAGAGTGGTTTGGTTACACGCCTCCTGGTATGATGGACATTATATCTATTACCGTTACTATTTTGTAATGGTGTTAAAAAAACTAGATGCATTGGTAAGCAACCGGTAGTGTGCTCATGCGCTTATGGCATTTTAATGCGCTTTGTGGTTGATGTGTGGAGAAATGTATTCGAAGATACTTCAGAAGAGGAAAATGTACTGCTATAGTTAAAAACTTCAGAGCCTAGACAACGCGATGCGAGTAATACAGATTATGGAAAAAAAAACGGACAAGTGCGACTCGGACTCGAGCATGAAGGGTTCTGTACCATCCTAGTAATAAAAAAATAAATTCAAATTAAAGGGGGGCTTAATTTTGATTTATTTTTATTATTTGTTGTTAAAGCGGGAACAGATATACACATTCAGTGAAAATTTCAACTGTCTATCTATCATAAGATACAGCCCAGCCCAGGACGGACGGACAGCGGAAGATTAGTATTAGGATCCGGTTGGTTACAAAAAAGTATTAGATTGATTTAAGTAGGTATTTCGGAAGCTTTCAAATATGGAAATGACATAGTAATTATGAAAAATATAAAACGCTTTGAAAACGATAGCCGCTTTGCTAATAAAATAGCAAGCAAAACACTGATAGCGGTCGTTTGTTTCTCAGCTTATCAGACACCTTACCTATATCCTGCGCATTATATTAGCCATGTATCTTATCCTTATCTTGCTTCTACTTAAGTAATTTACAACCTGTTTTAATTTTTTCTCTCTTCAGCAGATTAAAACTTTAGCATTAGTTTAATCCAAGACATGTACCAGTTATCTCAGACATTATATCTACTAATGTTCGTTGTAAAAATAAGATGAAGAATATATCGTAAAAGAACATCAGCATTAATGTGTTTACAAGAACATTAGCATTGAATCCATTCCAAAAAGTTTAACGCTAAGGAATCATGTGTCTAGTACAGTCTGCAGCATCAATATGTATACACTTAGCAACTTGTAATAGGGATTTTCTCCTACTGTATTGACTACTATTGTGTGTTATTACGAACATAGTGAACCTGTAGATTTTCCATGCGCTGATGGTGATGATGATTTTCTAGGTTTTGAATTTAAGTAAAATTTTGATATAATGGTGCCCAAAGTTATGCCAAAGAAATCAAGGCCTTCCAAAATTACAGGAAACAGTTGGATGAGAGACGCAAGGAACCGCAGAAGAAAGCGGAGGCCCAGTTGTGGGTAATACCGGCTGAAATGCAGGTACACATACCTATTGGTGCTTGTGACTGTACTATTGAAGTAAAGTGAACTGGCTCTCACCTCTGCCTCGTAATCTCGCAATCTGAAACAGAAAAACAACACAATTCAACAATAGCTTATTAGCAGGGAACCGAATAAATCGGCTAATCAGATGGAAATGAGAGAAATTACCGTGCAGTTAAATGTGTGTGAACTTCAAAGATATATCTAACAAAGTGATACATTTCAGTGTTATGTTAATTAGTACATTTGCATTTCTGCGGTAGTCACAGTTTTTGCACAGTGGTTCGTGCGGTAAGGCTCTATTTCCACCAAAGCGGGTACGAGCGGAGCGGAGAGGTGATGTGCGGGAATCGACCAATCATATTGGTTGAAAAACACAGCGTTTCTCATCTCCTCTGTGATTTCTCGAATCTGTCGTGTCTCCGCGCCGCTCCGCTCGACTCCGCTTTGTTGTAAACAGGGCCTAACACCCGCTCTTTGCGTACGCGCAAGTGCTGTTATAATGAGTTTAAACGAAAACACAGTGGTCATTAGTCCGGTAGCGACTTGCTAATTCGCATTTTATTCGGTCAGTTAATTTTCAAGGCCAAAAATGGCGTCAGGATAACTCCGTCAGGTGGACTTAAACAGAGCGGATTATGAATCGAGAGAATATAAACGTAGGTAGGTACTTACATACACGTTTGCGTGCGTATAATAATTACACCTTAATTACAATTATCTGCTAAATATCGTGTCGTCGATATCGTAATTTTAATTAATCGTAAAGTTGTCTCCTCATTGCAGATTTAATTAACCAGCAGCTGAAGATATCTATAGTATCCATTTCATAATTACATGCAAACTGCACGGTGCACACGAACATTTTTATATTGAGCACGAATAACATTATACCTAGAGTATTTTCCCATCTTGACACAATTTACGCCATTCTAGGTCACATGCTTTAGTCTAGAAAATTCACGGCCAATAAATTCAATGTAATTGTTTGCGCGAACGTGTGAGCTTGAACGATGTCACACATTATCGATTCTTTACATGTGTGGCACAGACACCTCACACTTGTAATATCGTTCACAAAAACCTCCTCATTAATATTGATTGTAGGTAATTTCACCTTCGTGACTCTTCTATGATTTAAACCGTAATATTTCACAATATAAGTGACATTTTAATTGGGCTCACTTGTTTGTTCCGTGGCCCGGTCGACACAGTAGGCGGGAACATTCGCAGCCGACCCTCAACACTCAACTATGCTGATTTATCGAGTTTTATCAAGCAGGCTAACGGCCCTTCGAAATGCTGCCTCCGAGGGCTCGATAAATTACTATAATAACATAATTCGGATATTTATCTCACATCCCATCCCATCCCATCCCATCCCAGCCTATTAAATATTCATCTTTGACACTTCATAAAAAAATGTTACGCTATATATATCGTTTGATATAAGTTATAGTAGCATGTCGTGAGAAATGAGATGCATCAAAATGTAATTTAAAACTGTAAGAGCAGTTAATTTTGTTCTTGTTACAGAGCCGCCTCTATGATTTATTAACGACAGATTAAGTAAGTTAGTAAGAACATTTATTAAAACAAGTGCAGTTTCAGCTACCAACTTGTGGATTAATTGATTATCATCATAACAAATACGAGGAAATAGCATGTTACGCTGGAGTCTTTACTACCGGTACTGGTTATAAATCTCTCAAAAAAAACGTAAGCAGCAATGTATAACGTACCTACGGGGAAACACACAACACCACCAAGCCAAGCTGATCAGGCTACAGAAAAACTTCATTAAATTATTTCTATCTAACAATCTCGACGTTAGTGGTCGCGTGTGCAATCTGATACCGATGGGCAATGAAAACAGATTAATTAAATCTCTGATTAATATTTATCAACAATTTTTTGCACGAGAATACAACGTAACCAGTCAAAACTTAAAGAAAGATGATTCATCATTTCGCAAAAGTGAAAAAAGTATGAGATGTATTTGGCGGATTCGGTGTTCGCTTTCGCTCAAAGCTATTATAAGACATCATCATTTAAATGTATGTAAGCGCTCATGTTGGACAATGAAAACTCTTTCTACAGGAAGTGAAGTAATTACAAACGATCATTAATCACCGGGCCGTCAGCTGTTTATCCACTCTAACGTGGTGAAGCCGAACCCATCCGATGTTCGTGATTCGGACATTATCATGATCAATAACTTTTTATTGTGTATCAGATAATAACGCGTGCCAATCAATGACCGCTTAATATTTGATCGATTATACGCCGGAATAATAGACTGATCACTCGTTTTTTGGCGCCACCTTACTAAGAAGTTGATTTTGTATTTGAAAAACTAGCTGTGTCCCGCGGTTTCACACGCCGTTTCACTTTTTATTCAGCTCTTAAAAAAATTGTCTCTATGTCTGTTTGTTCCGGCTAACCTACGAAATGGCTGGACCGATTTTGACGGGACTTTTACTGGCAATTAACTGATGTGTAACTTAAGCTACTTTTATATTAGCCTATGACTTTCCTCAATAATGGATTTAAAAAAAATGCTGTAGTAAAAATCTAATTCGACTTAGAGTTCGATTAGCGCGTTTGAACAAACAAAATCTTCACCTATACTATAATAAAAATAGTATACAATTAATGTCAAAAACTCTTCAATTTATTTTCTCTTTTTTTTCGTCTTTACAATAACAAAAAGAAACACGAAAACACGGTGTATGAGTGACAGTTTGACTGAACATATCCGGTGGACCCCTTTGTCAGACCCGTTTTGTGGTCAGAAATCATTCACATGCATGTTTTACAATGCTTTACGTCGGAGTTTGAAGACTAAATTGCTGATAAATGCAGTGCCAAATTAGGCAGTACAAAAGTACCGTCACATGCTTGAATACAAGTGAAATTGAAAGAAATACATGTTAAACACCCACTTATGGAGGCAGTTATTTTTCTTGAAAAGACAGTTAATTTGTATGTGTCATATTCAATCCCTAGGATATTGAATATTGGTTGTAAAGTGAATTTTCAAAAGTCGCTTCCAGTAAGTTGTCGTTTCCGTTCACTATGTTTTTATGGCATTTTTTTTCTGCATGTGCAAATATCCTACTTCACTACATAGTATAAAACAAAGTCGCTTCCCGCTGTCTGTACCTATGTATGCGTTTAAAATTACGCAACGGATTTTGATGCGTTTTTTTTTAATAGATTGAGTGATTCAAGAGGAAGTTTTACATGTATACCATTGCACCCGTGCCAAGCCGGGGCGGGTCGCTAGTAATATTATAAATGCGAAAGTTTATTAGGATGGATGGATGATGTTTGTTACTCTTTCACGTAAAAACTATTGACCGGATTTGGATGAAATTTGGCACCAATATAGTTTATAACCCGTTTTTTTTTATCCCGGTCTTATGATCCCGTGGGACCATTACCAAACCCCACGCGGGCGAATCCGCGTGTATAAGCTAGTAAATTATAATATTAATAAATCTTACAAACAACCAAAATCACGGCCCACATTTTAAAAACCGTAACATGTAACTGTCAAAAATTGGCAGAAAATATTTTAAAACCTTGATCGGGATCGAGCTGTATGCTTTTGTTTCAGGCTTACTGTTATGATTGATTTTGCGCTGAATTCACTTAAGCAAAAGCGAACTCAGGGTTGGCTCAGACGCGATTCATGCGAAAATAAACCTTGTTCCTATTAACTTTATGTACATACTCCTACAATCGACTGTCACTAATCTTGTTATACGAATACGACCATTAACTTTATACAATTATGGTAAAATGTTGTATGAAACGCTACTTTGTAGCTTGAGTCAAGTCAAAATTCGCTTGATAGATCTCAGCTTTAGTTTCAGGCGACATTGTCTAGCCGACTTATTAGACTCGGTGGATCCGGTCACGATTATAGACGCCGTTACTGTCAAGGTGGAGTAAGTAGCCTCTGCTGCTATGGCATTTGATGACAGTGTAGGTTCTTTGTTTATTTTGGGTTGCAATTCATTAGTTAGGTGAAGCTAAGTCATCCATTTTCCGGCAACAACATAATATGTAATCCCCGCAAGGTTAGCCAGAGGTGTACCTAATAGTACACCCACATTTCACCAGTTATATTTTAGTCCCATGTAATAGGGGGCGAACATATTGCCATCAACCGGGCTCAAATCCAGACTCCGTGGCTGCTACTGAGAAATTCCTAATAGAAAAACCGAATAACACTTTGCTCGACCCGGGAATCGAACCCAGGACCTCATGTTCAGCAGTCGTGTTTAAGCCCCATGTAACCTATTACATGGGCGAGCCTATTGCTTATTTTCCTGCAATATATCTTAAATAAATAAAATATTAAAATGTAAGAGAGAAAATCTTACAATGTAGCGTCTGAAAACGTACCAGACTGTACCTCAACAAAGGCGGCACGGTTGGTGCAGTGGCTGAGCAATTGGCTGCTGCGCTGCGTGTAGCGGGTTCGAGTCTCGCACGGAACAAATATTTATATGCGCAAGTTATTCGGTCTAGCTGTTTGTTTATGTGAGTTTAAATGTTTGTAAAAGCACTCGCACCCACGATACAAGTGAAATTCCTAGGGTGGGCAACGTTTTAAAAAAGTAACTACAGAGCTAGTCCATCCTATACTGATTCTGTTAGCCCACTGCTGAGCAAAGGGTTTTCCCATGAATTCCATCCTATAGTGCCATTTTATCATGGAAAGGAAAAGTAAAGCCTTGTCAAATTGTGTAACAGTAATTTTCTTTGTATGTACCAACAAAACTATTCTGGGCATATCGAAAATTTTAATTATATAAGGTGACTGGTAATTAGTGACCGATACTTATACACGATATTGTAATCATGATAACATACAACGTTCCCAAAGAAACATTATTTTTATAGTCATTCACTTTTATCTCAATAACACAACAGCCGTATGAAATTCGCGCGCGAGCGCCTCTGTCCTATCAGCTGTTAGCTGTGGATTACAGGTGTGCTATTTTTATGTTGTATTACATAAATATGTAATAGTGTATTTTTATATGAACCTTTTCAACTGGTTTGTATTTGAATGAATGCGACCTACTCGTAACTATGACGTAAGAAACTTAAACAAGACATCTTGCAAAATTTCCATTGCTTTTTTTATTAAAATGTCTCAAGTTCCTTAAATAAAGACATAACAACATGTATGACACGGAATGAGGTAAGAGAAAATAACCGCGATAAGTGTGGAGGCAATCTTCCGAATATTTTACACTAAAATGACTTTATGATTGATGTTAGCAGTAAAATAATCTCTAGTGTGAAATCGCTCATTTTTCTATTCCTACTTTTTTATTTAAGTATTCACATCTCACCAGAAATGTTTGAGATAATGTCATTACATTATCTCAAACATTTCTGGTGAGATGTGAATCTGGTGTGTGAATGTGTGTACATTACTACATTTAGTTTAAAACTTAAAAGTATTTTAAGATTTATTGTATTTACATACGGATTAGTTTTGCATAAAAGGTGCTAAGTAAATATAATATTATTTGCAATTATTTAATTCACTGGGGTGTAAAGTAAACTCAAATATCTGTGTATTAGTTAAAAACTTAATTCACTTTTGAATCTAAAGCCCAGATTATTTTCTGCTCTGTTTCCTACATGCAATTAAAAAAAGATTTGGGAACTTAATTTAACGTAAAATTTTACAGTTAAAAAACGACTCTAAACCTTAAAAATAAATAGTCTTTCTACATTATAATTGAGCTGGTATCTTTATTTGCGTAATTTGCAATTGTTGTAACAAGATCGTAATCATTCATTTGTAAAAATTTAAAACATTTGTTGTTAACATTTGGCATGAAAGCTCAAAACTTGAATTGTCTCGAATCCCATGGATTTACAAGTCTATTTGCGGAGCTTAATTCAAAAGGGTCACACCATTAGGCCCTCCAGGGCCGACTTGTTGGTTGGTTCCAACCAACAAGTCGTAGGTATAAGTCATCATGTATATTTTTATTAATTTACTAACTTTTGCCCGCTGCTTAGCTCGCGTTTAGAATTTGTCAATCAATTCGGGTTGTACTCTGCTTGTAGTAATATAATTCAATCATGATTCGAAAGGCACGTGGCACCATCTATTATCATTAGAACGTTATTGTTGTATTCCTCGGGAACAATACTTTTTTTCGGTAGGTATGAAAAGTACCCTATGTCCGTTTCTGTACACCTGTCAACGTTTATGCAAAATTTCAGGATGATCGGTTTAGTGCTTTAGGCGTGAAACAAACAAACAAACTTACTTTCGCATTTATAAATATTAATTAGGAAGTTAGGATAAGAAGTTAGGATTAAAGGTACCTATCTAAAAATCTTAACTAGTGTCATATACATAAAGAAAATGTCCGTAAGAAAATACGGCCTATAATTATGACTACGCTATAGCTTAGTTAACTGGAAAGTAAGTCGCAGTCAATATTTTATGAATAAATTAGTAATATCGTTAAGGCGTGTGATTAGAGCTTATGTTTGATGGCAGCGATAATTCTAGAGGTACTTACGATAAAATAAATGTAAATTGTATCGGGAACGTATCCGGTGAAGTGATTACTGGCGGAAATCACGGGATCACAACATTTTGATACTAATTGTGGCCATTAATAAAGGCTTAAAGTGACTGCGCGTGCAACTGCTTCTTGATGGATCAATATCGCAGTGCCAAGTTCATGTTTCGTTAAATCGCTGGACGTTTAGTTAAATCCCTGGTTGTTTTGTTTAGTTAAATGTCTATCCGGTTTGGTTAGGTCAACTGAATCAATATGATATTTAAAAAAAAAACTAACTAGACATTTAGAACACCACACTGTGCTCCAGGCTACAAAACTGGAGCCTTGTTTAGAAGGGGTCGCGGCAGTCCGAGGCAAATATGGCGGAACGCCTTGGACGGCGTTCTCGTTATTTGTTGAGAAGAGGTCTAACACCGGGAAAAGTGGAAGGAATAGGGGAGGCCTTTGCCCAAGAGTGGGACATTTCAGGTTAAGATAAAAACAAACTAGAAATTGCTTCTTGATATTGATAATCGCTTTCGAAGCGTTTCTTATTTCCACTTTCAAAGGAATTAATGAGCTTTTCGGGTGCTTATCTCAACTCCATGCATTTGTGAATATTCCATCTGCGTTTTCACTGATAGAATGTCGATTTGCGAATGTTTTCTGGAGTACAAACCTTTTTTTATGGGCAGTACATGTATACACTTACCTAAATTCAAATCCGATTCTCTCGTGTTATAACGATTGCAACTTTGAAATAATGCAAATTTAATTAGGGTTCCAAAATATTATGTTAGTAAGAACATGAAATTACAATCAGTACCATAGAAGAAAATCCTTTTTAAAAGTTGCTTAGTAGATACATATTGGTGCTCATGACTTTACCTACCTTAAAAGTTACAACAAGCTTTGCTTACATTTTATTTTTTATTCTTCAGGTAGGTAAGCAACCCAGGGTTGCGGGACTGTTCGAAAGAGATACCGCGGCCCTGGAACACAAAGGGCAAAAGAAGGAACATGGATGGGTTTTAGTCAGTAAAAGTCTGACACTCCCTCCTGCTCAGCCCAGAGCGGGAGGAGTTATTTGATGATATCCCATCCGAAAAAAAAAAGGTAGGTAAGCAACTAAGCACCTACTAGCAATCGCATTCTTTTATAACTAGACCATCTTCTAACCAAATATTCCAACCGCCGATTACACCTGCCATCCGCGTCGATGATGGCGTGCGTGTCTCACCTATGGCGTTCGGAATGCGAACGGTAAATATCCCGCAGGATCTGCCGGAGCCCGCAAATCCCGCAAATCGGCGGGATGCCTGCGGCGGGCCGGATCGGCGCATGGGCATGATTCTAACGACGATCGTAATCGCTTGTATTACTTTTATGACTATGAGCGATAAGATCGTTTGTTGGTTGAATTTTTTTTACAGATCTAATACGGTGTTTGTGTGAAATATTTTGTTAAGTAGTGATAATAAACTGTTTTTTTTTTTTAAATCGATCGTAATAAGTGTAGGCAATTCTGCCTTCAGGCTTGTCCAGGTTTTGTCCTTACTATTTTTGATTTTACTTTAAAATGATTTTATTTAAGAAAAAAGTGTGACATGATGGGGTTCTGTGGTTTCTGTCAACCCCCATGGGAAACATGGGTTTATGTATGCATATTGGAGGAAGAAAGCTGCAAAGTTTTTTTAACGTTACATAACCATGCTGAGATATGGGCCTTTTGGCCTCATACAGGACCAATTTCGTTTGATTTTTTTCATATTTTTATATTTAATATAATTTTGTTGTGCTGTTAATTTTGCCATATTTTTTGTGATTTTTATCCTGTGCGGACTAATAAATACTTTTTCTTTCTTTTTTTTTTAAGTTTAAAGTATCTACGAATACCTGTGCTAGTAGGCACAATCAAAGCCAAGCTTTATTGTTACAAAATAGATCAAACGAATCCTATTTCTAGCGTTATTGTTATAAAATAGAACAAACGAATCTTGTTTCTTATACTTGCATATAGATACTTAACGCTCATACAAACCTTTATATTCCTTACCTAATTTTTCAGTATTTTATCAACAACACTATCTTTCATTAGCAACAGGACATCAAGTTGGGATTATGGAATAAAACACGACAACTAACATTCTTAATAACATAACTCGACACACGCTTGGCCATATATCTGATAACCATGCTTTAGACGATAAACTTCACATGGCAAGGCACTTAAAGTGTGAACGGGTATCAATGTTTAGTATATCGCAGTAAATAAGAACTATAGTTATGTTGTTTTTAACAACTAACGCCGCGGTATAAGCGGAATCCCGTGCTCTTTGCAGGAGAGCCAAAGCTTTAGATCCTACCTATCCTGAAAGCTATGATGAATTAAGAGACGATAAAAGGCTGATGCCGTGATGGCCCAGAGGTTAAGGCCTCCCCTTTAAAGCATGAGGTTGTGGGTTCAAATCTTGGCAAGTACCAATGTGACTTTTTCAACTCATACGTACTTTGTAAGTTAATCTTGGACATCACAGACATTGGTGAAGGAACATATCGTGAGGAAACCTGGTCTTATAAAAAATGAGTTCGCCAACCCGTCTTGAGCAAGCGTGGTGATCAAATGCTCGTGCTTTCTCTGTTGAGAAGATACCTTTGCATTATTGTATTATTGTCCCACTGCTGGAGTGGGACAATAATAGGCTAGTATTATATTATTATAAAAGGCTGTCATAAGTTTCGTCTGAGAAAAAAAAAGAGTTTAATGGGCAAGGGTTTTCAGAAGGATCTGCACCTTCCCAATAACTTTCTGTTAAGCTGTCAGTTATACAGTGATAGCTAGCAACAGTCCTATATCTGTAGGTGTTCTACGTCAGAAATTTCCAGCACAAAAATATTGATAAAATTCCCTTATTGCTCTTCAATGAGACTGTATATGGTCTTCAATTAAAATAACAAACCCCAAACGTGCCAAGACACCATCAAGCCAAAAGCGCTTTGCGAGTAAACCTAAACACGGCATCTAACGCACTGAACAACATATTCCATCAAATGCACGGCTTTAACCCGCTGATCACAATTCAGTAGCACGTTAACTGGAAGACGCTCCTCCGGGCGTGAATAGTTTTCAATGAAGCACTGTCTTAACATAATTTCTTATTTATTTGTCCTTTGCAAATGTGTTTAAAACCGTCGTCCCGTACGCGTGAACATTTGATGGCAATCATTGCCTCAAGTGCATTGACGTACTTTGCACGCTTGTATCAAAAAGTACTCATTTCATACAAAAACGTTATGAATACGAAAATTGGGAATCGTAACTATCTCTTTCGCAAGTTCCTTTCTAATTATTTTGCAATAGTCAATCCCATGATGCGAAATAACTGCCTTTTTATCCTACGTCCAGTAGCGCAAGTGCGAAACTCACGCTGAACACGGCACCTAACGCATTAACAACATATTCCATCAATTGCACGGCTATACATTCACTGATCACAACTCAGTAGCACATAAACTGGAAGACGCTCCTCCAGGCGTGAATAGCTTTCAATGCGTGCTGTCTGCCCGTAATTTGTTTGTTCCCTGCGTCTGCGCCGACCAGTGTTGATAGAGTGATGGAATTTTTCAATTTTGCGGGGAAAAAAATCGTTCTTGTGGAAAAAAATGAGGAAATTAAATCTTTGGGTGTTTTTAGAGAAAGACAATAATGAAAAGACACGAACTGAACTATAGAGAAATCAGCAAAAAAAAGATAAGCTGCTGAGCCGACTTCAAATAAATTTGGCTATATGTATAGTAATCCCGAGTGAATATAATGAACTGAATTTCAGAATTAAGTTTTTGCAACGATTCATTTATTTTTCAAATAAATTATTACAAAAATGTAATTCAGATAACATAAAACTGTTAATGAAAACAAAGTGTTGGGATTTAATATTCTACGTATTCTACAATTCAGTTTACCTTAGTCATTGACCAATTCTGTAAAAAAAAAAATATACATATTTCATTTATAGAGAACAAACATTTTAAACAAGGGGGAAATTCAGAAACTCGATCTAGCAAAGCAAACCTGGCGCCAACCGTGTAATCCTACACGGACAAGTAACCGCCTGTCTGCACTTAATGTTACATGTTCATATCATTTCTTTTGCGTTGCTTTTCTTTTACTAGTTTGTAGTTTTATTTATTTGTTGGTTCATCTATACTAATATTATAAAGGGGTAAAAATTGTTTGTAAGTTTGTATGTAGAGGGTAATCTCTGGATCTACAGAACCGATTTTCAAAATTCTTTCACTAATAGGAAGCTACATTATTACCAAGTGCCATAGGCTATATTTACAACGTGCCCGTAGGATAATTTCCGACCAAAACGCGAGCGAAGCCGCGGGCAACAGCTAGTTATGAATGATTGCCGTGATCGAGAGTAGTTTTCTGTTTTTGTAACACTTTTAGCTACTAGTGGAATAACGCTTAAAATATTACATGGGGGAAGTTAGAATAAATTGGCTGAGACTTGTGTTACAATATTATGTGGGACTTTTTTTTCAGCTGTGAGACCTAACTTTTTAACCGAATTTAAACTTCCGCTGTTAGTAAAAAGGGTGCATTTTAGGAAAAAGTAAAGCAGTACCTAATAAAAATCATTTCCTTTAATCCGATGCGGTATACTTACGTTGGCAGTAAAGATTTCTAATACTTGTAATCACCTTGTCGATTTTAACTGCTTTATTTTCAATTTATAATGAAATCAGTTCTACAAGTAAAAAAGAAGTGTTAATTCCGCGCCTGCAAAAGAGCAAAGTGCTACCAGATTGACAGCTCCTATAAAATGATAATGTTGATAAAAAATGTCAATAAACATGTTTGCAGACGTTGAACAAGTTCATTAATAAATGCGTATCATGCATAATGTTCATGGGCAGGCTTTTTAATGATTATTATTAGATGACCTTTTTTGTTTATTTATTAGGTTCCAATTTATTGTAGAGCAGGTGTATTATTATTAGAAATATCAGCTCGTAGGACAACACAAAGGCGTGGTGGATGTTTTTACTCTATTTTCTATGTAAAACCACAATGTATAGGTACGTATAGGTACCTGTTACGTGGCGATCCCAAGCTTGCTCCGTGGTTAAGGTTTATACATATACTCGTAACATCTATAATTTTCAATCTATAACAGGTCTTATGAAAACACAGCTGGTATAAAATTGTCAAGCTTTAAGCTGGTCAATTAATGACTGAGATGAGAAATCATTAGTATTTCTATTTCTACTCAGGAAATGAATAGGTAAAATATCTATGAAATAAAATTGTAAATAGGTAAATAAGAAAACAGATCGACGTCTTCTATCTATTTGGTTATTTCTCCACTAATAGCTTGATCATATAAAGTACCTGCCAGTAAATTTATGTGGAATTGTATTCCACATAAATTTGCACCAATCGCCACATAGAAACGGATTCGGTATAATTGCATCTTGCATCGATCGATGTACGTCGCACGTGTGTACTCAACGCCGCCATTTTTTACGCGCCTGCGCATCCATGACATTATTAGGGCTGTAAGTGATTTAAAAAAGTAATATCGACACGCCAAGCGAGTAATTTGCGAAATGGCAGCTAATGATGCCTTGAAGGCGTTATAAAAAAAAAAAAAAACTACTTGTTTAAAGATGCTGTCAGCAATAAAAATAAATTAGTTAGAAGCCGACAGATGGGACAGGCAGATAAATTCAATCTAAAAATAAAGTTAATGTTTCAATGATCCAAGTAATGTTATCACAGGGTAATTCATGTGCTGGACCTAAATAATGATTCGCACCAATCCAGTTTCTACGCCTTTGCGGGATTCGAACTCAATACTTCCATTCGATATCTGATCCAAGAAAGGACAGACGTGCATCTCTAATAAATTCAATTTTCCCGAGTTTTAATTGCAAACAAGTTTCGTGTTCGACAGCCCTACCGTATAGTCGCGGAAGTGACTACTACTAAGGTTTATCTCCATTAGCAAGAATCCAAGAGTTTATCGAATTCAGTGAACGCGATACTATTACTAATGTACTTAGCTTTGTTTTAGAAGAAATGTTTTCCTGAAACCATTCGAAATGGTTCAATAGGGAAGTTCACAAATACGGTCGGAAAATAAGCATTCGATTATATAAACTTAAGATATATTTTCCCATAAAACATTGAGGTAGCAAATAAAGGCTGTTTTGCGGCAAGATGTTTTATGGAGTAACTTAGACTTTTATTTTAGAAAACGGAATAGGGGTCCGCGCAAAAAAAGAAAAACCCTTGAAACTGTTAACAAAATCCAATTCAAATAGGGAAGTAATCTTTTGTTTAAATCATTTCATGCGGACGACGGTCGCGGAATACGAGAAGGGTATATTATTGTTTACTATTAGGACACTCCACAAATTAGCGCTAACCGTCAAACATCCCAATGCTAGCCCTGTTAGATGAATGTAGAAGAGTGGCAGGTGACGACATTGTTCCACGGATCGATAGTAGTCTGTTTGGCAGTACCTCCTACTGTTTTGTGATTATCCTTCCTAATCAGGGCAAGGGTCATTTAATACATAGAAAGGACGAGCATAAAACACTACAAACTACGTCTCCTCATGGTGTGAACGATAGACATTGAATGATGAACTTAACTCAAACGAAGAAAAGTCTCATCGCACATATGGCCAGGGGCCTTAGTCTGCTATTGCAATAGTGTCAGAATGGTCTATCATTGATTTAATAAGGCCCCGCGCAGACGAATTACCCTTTGTACGCACGTCAAACGAGTTTCGAACGCGCTTCAATACGCCGTGGGCTAGGGGCCTTATTAAATCAATTATAGACCATTCTGACACTATTGCAATAGCAGACTAAGGCCCCTGGACGAAGTGTCATTCTGTGTAACGATAATGGAACAGTAAAAAATGTTTTGAGCTACTTAAGAGCTTATGTCAATCGTGTTAAAAATAATTTTAGAAAAACTTTGAAAGCGAAAACCTTTTCGTCTATGTCCTCAGGTTCGTTTAATAAGCACTGCGTGCTGCATATAATTACAATAACGTAACATTACCTATTACATCGCGTCTGTAATCCCCCAAGGGTCTAGGCCGTGTACCGAATAGTACACCCACATTTCGCCAATTATGTTTAAGTTCCAAGTAATACGGGGCGAGCCTATTGCCATCAACCGCCCACAAAACCAGAAGCTGTGGCTGCTACTGAGAAATTCCTGATGGAAAAAAAAAACCTAAAAACAATTTGCCCGACTTATGAATCGAATCCAAGACCTCATGGTCAGCAGTCGCGCTTGCGACAACTAGACCAACGTGGCAGTCCATAATTACAATGGTCCCAGCTATTACATAGCGCATTAGTGGTAAGTTCTTGTAACCGACTACAACAAGCCACATCGTGTCATTACACAGGAATGATGACATTATTACTAGAACCGCCGCATGATAAGTTTTTGTACACCTTTTTACTTCCAGATATCTCTGAGTTTCTCTGGGTGTGGCCGCAGCTGTTGGGTGTGTATGAATTGATAGATCATAGCAAAACCTTTAGCGGAACCAACGGAAGCCCTCATTCTTTGAATAGAAAATATTGTATTCAATTCTGTTTTTCTTTGCGGCATTCAGTGCCGATATCGACAACTTTGCTACCTATAAACAAGATGGAAGAGGACACCGACGCTAAATAGTTCCCAAACTCATTAGTAATTTAATAAAAAAATGCTGTTTCATACGCTTTTACTGTTTTTTTTTTTGTTAATGGCCTCTCGCAGTTCAGCCTATGAGGCTGGCTACTGCTTAACCGGTTTAATCCTGTGGATGCCTTCAATTTTGACCGTGTAGGTATTGCAGTTTTGTATGAGACAGCAGTTTTTTTTTAAATTCCCGATGAAAAATGTCTGTGTTCAGAATGACGTATTATAAGTACCACGTAGGTAACCATTTTAGCGTCGATGTTCCTTCCACCTTGTAAATCAATTAATTATATTCTGCCTCAAAAATATTGAGCGTTATTTTTGATGTAATAATTTTGTTAATGCAGGTGGTTTTTTTTTTTTTTGTTTTGTTTTTAAGCTGTCTTTGTATACCAATTAGGAATTGAGTGAATAATGTACTCTATCTAATCTTATCATAGAACACAATCATTCTCTTTCCAATAAAAAAATCAAATAAATAGCCCCCCACATTTTTATACGAAATAAGTCAGGAAAATTATGAACATCTATTTAAATAAAAATACTGTTACCTCGAAACAATACGTACAACCATTATCTTCCCATATTTTTCCTCCACACTTCTAAAAGCACAATCTACACAGATTCATTGATAGTCTATTATTCTATTATCTACACTTAGGAACAAAAGCTTCAACAGACGATAAGAAGATTCTTGCGCACGCGCCGCCCGTAGCCGCCAGATACCTGCGCGTGCGCAGACATAAGCACTTGATACAAATCGCCGTTAATCAATCACAAGAACGCCACTACTCGATCTGTATGGATTTATTCAGGCAAAGTTTTTATGATGCCGATAAATATTTGCATGTAATCTTATTTTATTCTATGACTGTTGTCTTTGGTTTGACTGAGAATTGTATTGTTGTTGGGATTTGCATTGATTTTTTCAAAACGATTTTACATTTTGAAACCTGTTACATACTTGTTTGTTCCAACTAATTCGGTTCGGCGATTCGGCGTTGTTGCTTAACAAATACGATGGAACCGAATAATCGAACCGAAAACCCGAAGTAATCACTATACAATCTATACTTTTATACTAATATTTTAAAGAGGTAAAATTTGTTTGTAAGTTAGTATGTAGGGGCTAATCCCTGGATCTAGTGAACCGATTTTGAAAATTCTTTCACTATTAGGTACATTATCCCCGAATGTCATAATAGGCTATATTTACAACGTGCCCGTGGCATAATTTCCAACAAAAACGCGACCGAAACCGCGGGCATCAGCTAGTCGTAAATATTCGGCTTTTATTCGGTTCTTGCCGATCGACAAATTCCGTTCGGTATATAGACTTGCTGAGCTGAGTTGAACCATCTGGGGTTAGTGTGGGTTGACTCGCCATGTATTCGAGTTTGTCACCCAGCTGTGCCAAATCATGCCGACCTAACACCCGCCTATGCCTGTTGGACCCACCCTCACTAGCCTAGCTACTTCAATAACTGGACACTCTTACATCAGAGTAAAAGAAACATTCCTTCGTAAACTTTCTTGAAACAATTCTTTTTTTTTACGATGCTAATGGTATTAAAATATCTCTTTAAAAAGAGGCAATAAACAATCACTCTGAAATGGTCATTGTCCATTATTTCATGGATAGTGCCATTTGTTCGGCTGTTAGAAGCGTGTCATCGCGATTTGACGGCTTCACAGATTTGTGTGAGACTCTGTACCGTTCTAGCACTATTACTCTACTTTTTGAATTTGGAACAATTTTGAACCAAATTTCGAGTTGTCTGCCACTTTGGGACAACCTCATTGGTCTAGTCGGCGCAATCGCGACTTCTGAGCTTGAGGTCCTGGGTTCGAGCAAATTGTTATTGTGGTTTTTCATAGGGAATTTCTCAGTAGCAGTTACGGAGTCTGGATTTGTGCCCGGTTGCTGGCAATAGGATTGCCCCCTATTACATAGGACTTACATACCTATAACTGGCGAAATGTGGGTGTTAGTAGGTATACCTCTGCCTTACCCTTCAGGAATTACAGACGTGATGTTATGTTACAATTATTTCGAGTTGCTGGTTGCTGGACTTTTCAGCGAAAATAACAGTCATAGAAAAGAGTGTGATTACATCATTTGCCTGAGAAGAAAATTCTCTAAATGCGGTAACTGTCAAAAATAGTGGTCTTGACACACAGCCTCAACATTCAGGGCACTCTAACATATTAAAGCTTTATCCACCCCTTTTATACGCCACACATTTCATATTTATGTTTAAACCGATGGCTACAGATGCAGCTACATGTGACACTCTTTTACCGAACTTTATCAAGAAGACATAGAAGCCGAAGTCTAAAACGGTGGACTGAAGAAATATCCGAGCAATTGGAGATATCAGCGGCGCTCTCAACCACGCCACTGATCGTAATAGATGAAGAAAAACGTTTACCATGTTGTACTGCGCTGTAACGACTCTCAGCTGAGAAAGAACGTTAAAAAGGAAGAGAGATTAAGTGAAGAAAACATTTATTTTGATAGTACTCACAAGAAATACATAATTCTACTGACTGGTAGAGAAATGCCTTTAGTATTAAATCAGCCTCTGTATGTACATAAATGGTGTGCTTAAAGTAATAAATAAATATTGATGTTCGAATCATAACGTCTTTATCAAAACCTTCATCTGAGAATTTCCATGATCACACAAAAACATGCACTCATACGAGTACAACATTGTTTGTTGTTTGATGTTTATTCATCGCAGTTGAAAGACTTAACGGTTGGTTCTGGTCAGCGATGACACAACGCTGTTTAAGGCTCGCAGCGGTACCAACATACTTAACAGAATTTTAACTATTAGGCGTATTATACTTACAAATGCATTGTCAGTTACACAGATTTCTTTCTGTGCTCAGATTTTTGAGCTGCCAGCATACTCTGCGATCCATGACGAAATCGGATGTTATGTATGTATTACCGGCCAAACCCGATTTTCGGCTAAACTAGTTTTTCCTAGGCCAAACCGGTTTACTGGTTTATCGTGTCTGAACTTGCTCATCTTGGATGTGGCGCTCGCCAGCCGCTGCCGCGGCACCGCTCGCTGTGCTCGCTCGGCTCCCGCGTGTTTGGTCACCAATTCTAACCTAAACTAACCCATTTAGTCGGGGTGCTCTATAATTATGATTGTCCTTGTGTGATGATCCCTAGTTTGGCCTAGGACAAATTAGTTTATCCTGCAATTGGGTTTGGCCGGTAACATATACATCATCATTCCCCCTGCCTTTATCCAAATTAATTTATGGTCGGCGCATCAAGTCTTCTTCTTTTATATCTTCTTCTCTTTGAAGCGTTATTTCATGAGTAAATTATGTACTCAAGGAAGGACATACACTGACCTTATTGGTGACGCACTTCAGAAAGGTCAGGAGCGTAGTATTCGCAACCGGCGCGTGCGTGTAAGACGAAGAATAAAAAAATAAGATGTATGAACGTGCACGAGGCAAAAGGAGTATGTAAGGATCGTAGCAGGTGACGATCAGTGGTTTCTGCCTACCCCCATGGGAAAAAGGCGTGAGTTTATGTGTGTATTATGTACTGAAAATTTTATATCAGTATCAGGAATCTATTTTATTTCTGTGCGACGGGAGAATTCTGAATTCGAAAATCAGAACTTTTTTGAAGCTTATCAAACGTTACGTTATTTTATGTTTAGCTGCGTGCAAACGTAGTCTGAAGAAAACTAAAGGAAAGTTTCTAAGTAATATACACCTGTAAAAATAATAAACTGAATGATGGACTTTCACTCTTATTTATTGAACTATAAAGTCTTTATTGATAATCCGGAAATTACTCTCGTCTCGTTGCACCTTATGGAAACTATTCAAACCACGATAACTAGACTTTAAAGCTTTATAATCGAGTCAACGATTTTAACCTAATAATCAATTTCCATGTAAAAACCTTACAAACAAACATAAAACTTTCCTTTATATAACTTAGCAATGCACTTACAAACTGCCCACTTACAATAACATAGGCTTAAGAAACAGGGACACATACGATATGAATGTATTCACAACAGCGCCGATTCTACTTTATAACAAAGTGGTACTGAATATTTTGCGGCTGAGTCCATAACTGGCCCCTGTACTGTTACAGGGAGACGTCTTGTTGAAGTGTGCGACTGTACGGTTCCGTATGTTTATTGAATAACTGACCGCGGAATATTTCACGAAATTGCGGAATAGAAATCCTGAATCATTTTGAGGACAAGGACTATTAAAAAAAAATGTTGTAATTTTGGGTACTTTTTTCATCTGATACTGAGAAATACTCAATATTCCTACTTATATAAAGCAAAGCAAAAAATACGACAACGTACAATTATTATCGCTTCTTGCTAACCAAACCACTGAGGGCCCCTACTGAAAATGTAAAAAAAAACGTATTATTCTAAAATTCGAATCGCTCGCCAATTTCAAATGCAGCTACATAAAGTTGACCTCAAAATAATGATTTAATTTATTAAAGCTGGCCGTTTGCATAATCAGCGTGGAATTAAAAATGAAACATTTTTATCGCATAAGCAATTTGAAGATGGAACAGCTTTTGTATGTAAATAATTCGGATTTTTTTTTTACTTTTTCACCATTTTATATTATATAAAGAAGCGTGCATGATCATGGAATAAAAATGGATTATAGCCTGAATTATATTAAAGAATAGCCAAGTTTCAGCTGAAAATTCCATATTTCAATCTAGTCCAACTTCAGTCAAACTTTCGAATTTTTTGCAGTCATTGTTATTTTAACTAATCTTATTGTGTCACGACTCACACATATTTCTAGACCCGTTCAATTCTAATCTAAGAAATTGTTTGTAAAACTTCCTTAGTGCTTTTTTATGCCGGAAAAAATATATCAATGCTATTATTATAAGACACAGCACTGTAAAGAATACCTAGACTTAAAATCAGACAGACTGAATGGGGTTGAATCGAAACAAGTTCAGAATCTAGCGATTGTCTGGTCTCTGACAGGCGACAAGCGATCGACTCCCGATATTCTGACGAGGTTTAGTTTCCAACGAGGTGCATTCAATTCTAAGTTCCACTGATCCTATTTGTAAGGAATTTCGAAAGCAATCTAAGATAATATTACGTATGTATGAGGTGTTTCCTTTACCTTTCGCGATAGAGAATTTATCAAATGTGAAATTGCAAAACGTAATTCCTCCGTTTCCGGTACTCAAGAATTGCTTTTGAATCATTTTATGTTTAAGACCCTTTTACAAATATTTATATGTAAAAAGGCTCTGAATTATTTGGCCTGTCTAACTTCCGCCATTTTATTTTATTTTCAAAATAGCGGCGACGCATTAGAGCTGTATAAAGCTACGGCCACACCGCCAGCCAGCGAGCGAGTGAGCCGGGCGAGGCATCGTTTCCTCTTTTGACGACCGAACCGAAGTATGAAAAGAGGCTAGCCTGTTAGCTGGCGGTGTGGCCTGCGCTTTAAGCTGGAATTAATACAAACAAGACAAGTATTGTATGAGAGAAAATACCTTCTTAAGCGTCACGTTTCGGCGATAAATATTAGCTCGGAAACTTGTAACATTAATGCCAGCTATTGATTGATATAGGTTTTATGCGTAGCTGTCCTGGCCGTACTTTTAAAATAAAATGGCAGAATTTAGGTAGGCCACGCTTCATACAAAAATCTGCTAACCATTTTATCAATAAAAATAAGAATAATAACAAATAAATAAATAGCTATAATACTTTAAAAACAAATCCAGCTGTCGACAAACGTCACTAATAATAATATACATCGGCTATGTATATAGCATTTAATTTTAATTAATAAAACTAATCAATTCATACAAACGTATCTAAAACATTAATAGTTTATTCCAACGTCTCTATTAGCATGATCGATGCGTTTTTTTGCTGCGCATTCGTGTCAAACAATTATTCCATACACGGCACCGGCGCTATTTGCATGTCTATAATCGTATATTTCGAATAATTTCCGACAAATCATTAAACTTTTTGTAGCAAAACAATAGTGGAAGAATGCAAACCTGGGCTGCACTTAAAACACTTTAAAAGAAGGTGCAAAAGTTCGACATGATTATATGAAAGTAAGAATACATCATAGTTCTATTGTACATTTTGTAGGACTTTACGTTAATCGCCTACCAAAGCTCTACAATATCCAAAGGTCGCCAAAGGACTTCCTCATTGGCCTATTGGTCGCAAGCGCGACAGCTGAGCCTGAAGTCCTGGGTTCGATTCCCAGGTCGGGCAAAGTGTTCTTGGGTTTTTCCATCAGGAGTTTCTCACGGAGTCTGGATTTGTGCCCGGTTGATGGCAATTGGCTCGAGCCCTATTACATGGGGCACTTAGACATAACTGGCGTAATGTGGGTGTATTATTAGGTACACCTCTACCTAATCCTGAGTATTACAGATGTGATATTATGTTATCCAAAGGTATCTAACATATATCTGTCATTAGAATTTAATCGTAAAATAAAGTCCTACCTCAAGTAACATATTTTAAGTACCTACCGAAGAATATTATCCGCAACCGGTACACGTACACATAGTCTAGCAGAACAATATAGTGCGTACAATCACTTAACTGTAAATAATGTTTCAATTCCCTAACAACGCCGCGGGAGTCGGACACAATATCCTTTGTAATAAACTATTATTAATCGTCAAACATTTTAACATCATCACTTCGCATAGGCTTAAGATATTATGAGGGGAATGCGGGAACGCGCTTTACGTTGAAGATGACAGACTGACACAGCTAGTCATCTACAGCAAGATTATATTATTGTAAGAAAACTTTGAAAAAATGAAAAGGAAGAAGGCTTTGGGAAAGTGTTCGGCAGTTCACACAGTTGTAACCTTCGAGCTTCCAAAAACCAACTCCTTGAAATTCCCTCACATCGTAGTCATGTTGTCGCAACTATGTATAAAGCTCTGGAACGCGCTACCCCTTAGCGTTTAAAAAGCTGAAAGCAAAATGGCTGTCAAAAGAACAGTTCGGAAGTACTACTTGAAATCAGACTAAGTTGTTCACAAGCTAGTCATAATTAATAAAAGGTTTCTCGTATTTTGAACTATTTGTATGTATTATAATATAATATATATATTTTAGTGTATTTAATTTTATCTGTATTTAAGTGTATTAGTATTTGTATCTATTTATGTAAGTATATAAATTTTATGTTAAGAAAACAGTATTTTTCTTATTTCTTTTTTTGTACTCTATCATAATGCTGTCCTATTTGACCTAAAGGTTGACTGGTAGAGAATGCCTTGTGGCATTAAGTCCCCCTATGTACCATTCTTGTACATGATGTTTAAATAAATAAATAAAACTTTAAATAAATTTGTTACTGTACCAGCGTGATTTAATAAATAAATATTACAAACATAGCCACAGAAAAGCCCCCGTCAGCTTTAATACCGAAATACGTCTATTTACACAAACAACTACAGAAATAAACAGTTTTTATCGCACATAACGGTACCAGGACAAAAACATTAATACCAGTTTTCGCTAACATTAGGTGATAACTAAATTGAATGCCTTAAAAACATACTGTTCGATTTTAAACGTTCGACTGAACACCTAGAGTTAAAATTTCATGATTCAGTTATTTGTCGCTTGGGGTCTGTGAAAACTGGCTTTAGTTGTAAAGTATTATAAAATCCGACACGAAGTGAAGTGTAAAGCAAATACTTCCCACTTTGTTTGCGTGTTTGCAAACAATTACAAGTACTTACGAAATAAAACATGAAGGACTACTTGAACCTCAAATTGTTTTTGAAGAGACTCGTGACAATTCAAATGAGGCAACACCGTTAATCCAATTGCAAAAAAAAAAAACAAAACGTGAATTTTAAAATGGTCAGTCAATGTTTTCGGAGTTTAAAAAATGTATTATTCATTTGCAGAACACGATATCGATAATTATTAATTTAATTAATTAATTTATTTATTTATTAGCTAATTAACTTAATTTATCAGCTAATTAAAGAAGATTAATATCTCTACTTTTATCAATATTCATGAAGAAAGATATCGATAATATTTCCAAAGACTTCCTGACAGTTTAGTTTCACAGGATCATACCATACAGACCTACTCGTAATTACTACCTACTTCTTGTAATTTGTTCTGAAAACTGGAAAGAAATAAAATGGCAACATTATTGCAATTAGATGTTTAATTTTATGATAATCGTGCTTTAAACATGATTTTAATCTCTTGGTCGCTAGTGGGAGATACCTAACTAGTTTTAAGATCAAATAACTAAGTAATAATTAACGGCAAAGAAAATCCCATCTCACACACAGAAATAATTACCTCAGTAGCTAATCCCTGTAGGAACCTGAATCCTGCGACTTTTGAAGCAGAATGCGATATTTCATTGCCTCCATAATAGACATAAAATGACAAGGACAGGCAATAATTTTAATCCAATTTCAAATCAGCAACTATTTCTTAATCAATTAAGTAAAGCAAGTTCCAGACACGTGAACCGAGAGTGTTGCCAGATCTCACAGAATAATATTACCGGGTAAACTCGACTAAGTACCCATAATTATATGCATCCAGATCATAGATTCTTCAGTTCTGCCTTCAATGGTTACGTGCAAATCTTGACAATGAACAAATTTGCATGAAAACAGAGTATTGGAAATTCTGATGAACTCTTTAATGAGATGAAGTTGCCTTTTTACTGGCTCATATGCAAAGTAGGCGCCTCGGTTGCACGATAGATTACCGCCTTGTTTATATATTGATGGAATACATAATTAAAGAGTAAAAACTGTTGCTGTTGTGTGCTGAATTAGAAGCACGAAGTGTCTCTATTCCTGTATTTTTGCTGTTTTTACTTGAAGCATGAGTTAACTTGGTATGTCCCAAACATTTTTCCGCATGACTGCTGGCGTGAAAATTGTCATTCCTTTTTTAAGATTTTTATAACTGGTTAACTGCTTTAATAACTCTTAAACAAATTATCGGTAAAGTAACCATCTATAAGTACACTATTATAGTAATGTAAGCGATTTGCAGTAGCACAATGAGATACTAAACCATAGGTACGTGTACTACCAAGAAGTTCAAATAATTCATTACGGTATTATACTTAAGAATACCGTTCACTAGGACGCATTGAGGCTATTGAATTCAAAATCATTTGAAAGCTAAGCTCCTTCGAGGCTAGAAACGGGAACGATTAAGCTAACAAGTAAAGGTAGACTATACAAAACCTTAAATTGACGTTAATAGACATCTAACATCTTAGTCTAACCCGAGATCTTACTCTAGTCGTGGTCTCGAAAGAAGTTGAGCGGTAGCGAAAGTTGAACAAGAAAATGAAACGGCTGAAAAATAATAAGCAGGTTTATTTTTTCTAGGTCATTCTTTAATCAATGGTTCACAACCAAAGGGGTTAACGGGATCCTATTACTAAGACTCCACTGTCCGTCTGTGTGTCTGGCTGTCTGCCACCAGGCTGGATCTCATCAACCGTGATAGCTAGACAGTTGAAATTTTCACATATGTTGTATTTCGGTTGCCGCTATAACAACAAATAACAAACTCCCAATCCTTCTGCGAAGCAGTCATGCTAGCGAAGGAGGTGGCGGAACGTGAGAGGGAGAGAACCTCACGTACCAGCCGCCGCGGGAGACGCATCGGGCGTCGGGGGCCACGTGGTGGCCTCCGGCCACCGTAGGCGCGGGCCTGTGGACGGTGAGCTATGGGCTAGCTCGCCATCCGTCCGTCTTATGACGACAGGCCGTGTCGACGGACCGTTCGTGTTCCACGCGCGCCTCAAAGAGAGTCAGCAAACAGGAAGGGGTCCGAAAGGACCGATGCCTGCCAGGGTTGCGGGACTGTTCGAAAGATATACCGCGGCCCTAGAACACGAAGGGCAAAGGAAGGAACATGGATGGGTTTTAGTCAGTAAAAGTCTGACACTCACTCCTGCTCAGCCCAGAGCGGGAGGGGTTATAACTATATTACCAACCGAAAAAAAAAAGAGGGGGCTCCCATACAACAAACGTGTTTTTTTTTAGACAATGGTACGGAACCCTTCGTGCATGACTCCGACTCGCACTTGGCCGGTCTTTATTTGTGTCTACTTTTTGATCCTCTTCTTATCAAATCAATAATAATTAGACTATACGAATGTTTAATGTTATTATAGGCCTAGCAATGGCCAGGCCACGTACATATATCACGACCTTGACTAAAACTGGAACACACAAAATTATGTCGTTAATTTAGCATTCTTTTGGCTAGACAATTTTAATATATTGAAACATCTATCAACTCAACAAATAAATCTCTCAGTTGGCATTTGACCAAAAGAGCTGTCGAAATCGACACATAATCTACGCCGCTGGCGACTTGCCAGTCAATGATAAGTCCATTCATAAAATCTCTGCACTTGTAAATAGTTTGTATACTTCAATCGTATTAACATGTATTTACCAACAAAATAATAGTTACTATCTTACTTACTAAGTTTCATAAATGAGAATGTTTGCGAGGATGTATGGATCTTTGTTCCTCTTCAAACAAAAATGGTCAAACAAATTTAGACGAAATTGGGCACACAGATACTTTATAACCTGAATTAACATAATATAGGATAATTTTTATCCCGGTAGTACAATCCCGTGGGATATAAGTAGTAAGTAACTAACCATAAAAGTGTCAAAGTTTTATGACAACAGTGATGTCTGAAATTACGACATGTTGATTTCTCGGCGTGTTAATGACGAACCCGGAGGCTGTTTTCGTGTTGCTTTGCGCTGATTATATGCGGCCCCTATCATCTCTTGTGGCATATGCTTTATTCGCGGGTTCGCTCGCCGAGTAAACACTACTACTACGTACTTTGGAAGTGTCAGTGGTTTGTGATTACAGTGATGAATGAGATTACTAGTGACGGTTGTGAGGGCTGCCTTTCGTAATCTTGGCTTGCTTGCTTTAGAATTGTGACTGCCCTTAGTGTCTTTATTATACTTTACGGATAAAATTCGCAGAACGCACTTTGTATTTCTAAAATAAAGAAATGTTTTATTCAAAATATATGCTTCTTATTTTTTATTTTCGTTATTCAACTAGTATTAGGTACTTAAATATAACTGTCGAAATATGGGTGTACTATTAGATACACCTTTGCCTAACCCTTGTGGGATAACGGGCGTTATGTTATGGTAGTATTAATAAATCATACAATAATTCAAATAATGTTATTATGTAAATCTGAAGCATAATATGTAATACTTCTATACTAATATTGTAAAGAAGTAAAATTTTTTTTGTAAGTTTGTAGGGGTAATCTCTGGATCTACTGAACCGATTTAGAAAATTCTTTCACTAATAGGAAGCTACATTATCCCCGAGTGATATAGGCTATATTTACAACGTGCCCGTTGGATAATTTCCGACAAAAACGCGAGTGAATCCGCGGGCAACAGCTAGTAGAAAAATAAAGTCAAAGTGCGGGCTGCAAATCACGCTCTAGGTTCGAAGGTTTCTTCACCTTTAAAAGGGATAAGTTAACAATGCAAAATATAAATATACTTATATTATGGCACCAAAGCTCACCGCCAAGCAAACAATATTATTTCACAACCGTTATAATTTAAAAACCAATGGATATATTGATTTTAACGACCGTACGGATGAAAGAAATATCTCAGCGCCTTAGGGATCCTATAAGCAAGCTTGCATTTATAGAGCAATATTTATTTAATAACAATATTTCTTAACTAGTGCAGCAAAGTGATCTCCGGTACTGAGATAAATGACACTTGAGGCTGCGCAGGCGCAGTTAACACCAGTTAATTGTTATTGGGTTCTACTTCCTTATCGAGAGCTCTTTGGTTACGCTTGCTGTTTCTTGAAGCTCTCAACACACTGAAGGCGGCGCGAGCAAATATATTACAGACATAAATGTTAGAACTGCCTGATTTATAAGAATGGTGTAAGTTCCTTATAGGGGTGAAGTTGAAACATATATTGAGGATATGATCTGATATCAGTTCCAAGTAGAGCATCTTGGACCGCAATCGTTGAAATAACTATAGTAATTAGTTGGTACTATAAAATGAATTTATGTTTGTGTAGCTTGAGATTTAGAATTTTACTTGCCATTATAGAAATTCTTACTCCTGGAGATTATTTACAGTTGATTAGAGAAACTGTGGCAGTATCTGGTTTCGCTTTTAGTGTGCTGAGCACCTACAATACTAATTTCCGCTTGAAATTGTCAGTTTTCAGATACGTGAAGGATAATTTGAATAGTTAACAAGAAAATTAGCTCCTTCTCTCATAAATAATGCCATGAATGACCATTATCTTGTAACAGAGTGATATGTACACCGTGTAACATAAAGGGTACAGTCATATGGAAGAGTGTGATACGGAACATCAAACTGAACAACTTTCTCTGTGGGGACACCATCGTAATCACGAAAAAATAATCAGCAGCATATCATAGCATAATAAAGTTGTTCAGTTTGATGGTCCGTACCACACTCTTCCATATGACTATACCCTTTCTGTTAAACGCTGTACATATTCACCATTGTTATCCCTCTTAGAAAGTCACTTTATTAAAGCCTTAAATTTCTTCGAAAAAACTTCTCCTTAATGTCTGTCATTGTAAAAAATTGTAACACACATTATAATTAGGCTACAATATGTATAATATTAAACAGGATGTAAAAAGACCCTTCACGAAGCCGTCAACCAAGCATTCTGTACATCAAACTAACTAACTCTAAGCAAAAATAAGTGCTGGGAAACGACTTTTTCTTTGGGAAGTAAAATCACTCAGTAGTCACACAGTAAGAGGGGGCGAGCATATTGCTATCAACCGGCCGCAAATCCAGACTCAGTGGCTGCTACTAAAAAAATGCTGATAAAAAACCCAGTCGACCTGAGAAAGGACTTTTTTTGGGGTGTAAAATCACGACTTAATGTAGGACTCAAATTAACGCACTCAAAACATTATGCTGATGGATCCATTGAAAGTACGGGGGTTGAGGAGATAAATCCTGATATTTAAAAATTTGCGAGAAAGTTGGAACTTTGACCCCCAATATCTCCGTAACTAAAAGGTTCCCAGGTATGGTCTAGAACAAAATAAACAAATGATCGCAATGACGGGGAGAACAAAGTCCCAACAAACATTTACGACGTTGAGTAGACGTTTTGGTGGCTACTTAATGTTATTTAGTATAATCGTATAAACGTCATAATGACGTTTACTCGACGGTATTAGGGCCCATTTTATTCAACTGAAGGCGCTAAGAGTTTCGTGTAACAGTCATATAAATACCAAATTAGTCGCATAGTAGTCACATGCACATGCACGTCGGCGATTTGACTACATATCATTTAATGACAGCTGACGCGGCGTGTATTCGACTTCGTGTCGAGTAATGGCACACAAAATCACTTTTAAATAATGTAATCGTTGTATTATTGTCATTTAAAGATGATGGAACGTATTATATTATGTCTTTCGGCTTCTTTTAGAAGAAAAGGTCGCCTTAGAATTTTTAATACTATTTTATACCAAAACAGAACACGAGGATATAACCACAGATGACAATGATTACTGCCTTCTATTCCCGTCGAAAGGTTTTCTATTACTAATAGTATAAACAGCTGTTATTTAACTTTGTGCTATGTAATACCTATGTGAGGGTTTACTTTACCACAATTATCACATAGCAAAATGTCAGTTCAGGCTAGCTTTCTGTGTGAATTGGCCTTTAGAGAAATAGATAATCCCGCTGAAAAGGTCATACAATAGGTTGTAAATCGTAGTTGAATATTTTATTATCTATTGAGTGACCCTCTGTCCCACAATAGATAGTAAAATTCAGCCTCTTAGTCCTGCCAATAGACTGTCGGTTGTAAATGTTTAACAGATAATATACTGCCAATAGACCTCTGATTGGTTCCTTAAATTGATAACGATAATCGAAAGTGCATGCTTATTTAGAGACTAGCTGTGGCCGCGACTTCGTCCGCGAGGACTTAGATCTAAACAATTTAAAAAAAAAGATAAAAGGTATCCTATGTGCGTGTCCAAGTTCTAAGCTACCTCCCCACCAATTTTCAGCCAAATCGGTTCAGCCGTTCTTGAGTTATAAATAGTGTAACTAACTCGACATTCTTTTATAATGTAAGGTTAATGTAGATAAAAAAGCACTGGCCATAAAACATTCCAAACGGATTAATAAAAGTGCACGGCTGGATTTTCACTCGGACTACTACGGTGTACTGTAAGATGAACCCATCACTGAGTAAACCTTATAGCAGTGATAGCCTAGTGGTGTGACCGTCGGACTTCCAAGTCATAGGTCTCGAGTTCGAATCCAAGGCACGCACCTCTGATTTTTCGGATTCATGTACGTATTGTATAATTATCACTTGCTCCGGTGAAGAGAAACATCGTGAGGAAACCAGCATGCCTGAGAGATATTTCTTGACGGCATGTAAAGCCAAGTCAGAGGCCCATGGGCGGCCTAAAAACTCTGACACCAGGTTAGGCACTAACCACACGATAAAGAATTAGGTTTCGCCGAACACGAGCATAAATCTTCCGAATCTAGGACAAGAGGTATATAGCTCTAGGTTCAATATTAAAGTTAGATACATAAATAATAATATTATAGATTGACGTTTACGGAGCGGTTATTGAAACGCTTTCTATAAATATCAAATTGGAGAGAATATAATCCTACTTTATGCCCTTGTTATGATAGGTTATATACTCAAAACTAGTCTGAATAATAATGCCATTTAAATTGCAAGCAAGCTTCTGAATTGTTAGCTTAACTTTCCTTTTACGGTATCGGAAATTATATTTCAAATAGTTGATAATAAAGATTATGTTGTTCGGTAAGTAAAATGTACGAAATCGGAACAATTTGTTGTCAGTAGCAGCCGGAATGAAGAATTGTGCCCCGTTGGTGCAAATAGGCTCCTACCCTATTACATCAACATTATCATCTGCCAAGCCATTTCCCAACTGTGTTGGGGTCGGCTTCCAGTCTAACCGGAAGCAGCTGAGTACCAGTATTTGACATGGAGTGACTGCCTATCTGACATCCACAACCCAGTTAGTACTGGGTAATGTTACCCTTAATACATAGGACTTAAATAAAATTGGCAAAATGAGAGTGAAAAATAAAGGTACAAATCTGCCTAAACCTTTATGAATTACTGCCGTGATGTTATGTACGTCTTATCTTTCGTGAGTAATTATTGTGTCTGCAAATTAAATCATTGTAATATGTAATGAAAAAAAAGCGCAGCAGTTAGCCTGCATGATTGAAAAAAAACAATAAACACGATATTCTGACTTCAAGAAATAAAAAGCATAAAGCCTCAAAATACACACATCAAAAGTGTCTAGGGATCAACATATATTTTTGCAATAACTTTTCTCCTGATTGATATTAATTAAAATTTTCTTTAAGGATTCATCAAATAAAGTGTTTTCGTTTGTCACAGTAACGATAAACCAAGTCACCTTTGCAATAATAAAGAAATTTGCCATTTTCCTAATAAAGGGATTTTTGACATTTGAACCACTAACACAAAAGTTCGAAAAAAAGACTGAAATAACAGTTTTCTTTAAAATTTTATTGGGTAACTTAAACAATTAATAATCCGTGTTTCTACCGCGAACACTAACAACACAAGAACATCGGTTTGGCATACTCAAAATGAGTTCATCCAAATCACGCTGTGGAATGGCCGCCCATGTTCGTTGCAACAACAAAAAAAGGTCTTCTTGCGACTGGATACCCTCCATATTCGGCAGAGCTCTTCTCTGTAGCATATCCTATGCATGCTCAATCGGATTCAAGTCTGGCGACTGAGCAGGCCAGGGCAGGACATTGATGTTAGCTGCGGCGAGAGTCTGTCTTACAACTCTTGCGGTGTGCGGTCGTGCATTATCATGCATTAACTGAAATAAGGGACCGATTTGCACTTGTAGAGGAACGATGACGTCTGATACAATCGTCTCAGCATAAATTTGAGCGTTGAGGTTGCCTCTGATCCAAATCAACTCAGTTCTTCCGCCGATCCAAATACCCGCCCATACCATGATGGTTCCACCACTATAAGGATGGACTTCCTGGCAGGATTTTAATCGCTGTTGGCGTCCAGGGGTTCTCCAGTGTCGTATACGTCTTGTATCCGGTCTCATACCAAAACGAGACTCATCAGAAAAGCACACGAAACGCCATTGTTCTTCTGCCCAATTTCTGTGTTCAAGAGCCCATTGATATCGTATCCTACGATTGTGCATTGCTATAGGTGGTACCCGTAGCGGTCTTCGGGAATGATGGTTCACTTCATGCAAGCGGTTTCTGACTGTTTGGTCGCTAATTAAGTTCCCTGAAGAGTGATGAAGCCTCACGGCTAACATCATGGCGGTTATTGTTGGAGCTCTTCGAGTTAAGATTTGAATGTATCGGTCTTGTCTCCGTGTGGTGCAGCGATACCGTCCTCCATGGCGCTCAGCCACGGTACCAGTGCTTCGGTAACGTGTCCAAAGTCGACTGATAACACTCTGACTTGTATTCAGAGCTAAAGCCACAATACGTTGCCGGGAACCAGCTTCTATCATTCCCACGGCTCTGAGCATTTCTTCCCTGCTTAAATGACGTCGCCGCTCCATAATAACGTTGGTTTTAATCAGTAGTAGGGAAACAGTAGCACTAATAATGTCTTCAATGCGTTGTATGTTTTTATAGGGAAAATATTGACAGCTGATTTTCATCTTTTACTCGAATTTGATTCACAGTTCCTGATTCAAATTATGAAATGCACCAAAAAGGATCCATATAAATTTATAAAATCATAAATTTATTACAAAGCCACATCTCAATCTCAAGAAATCCACATAAAAATGCTTGATCCCTAGACACTTTTGATGTGTGTATTAAACCTCATTGCATTATTTCATACTTAACCCAGACTGTTTACACTGGCCAGTGACCAATTATCTTTTTTTTTTCATAATAACTCCAGAAAATGAAACTTTATTCGAATAGACTCGTTAACTTGAAGTACTTAAAGTTAGTATTTAAAGTCGAATGTTGTTTATAGAACAGGTTTATAGGACTCCAATAAAGTATTGCAAATTATTTGCACTTATAGAATTAAAATTGTTCCTAGGTCATTTACGTAATGATTTTGTCTGTGTATGCAAACAGAGTAGCTTTTGCTAGTGATGTTATTTAAAAAGCTTTATTTTCGGTGGCAAAAAAGTCAATGAAACAAAGTTTATGAGAAGTTAATAAGAAGACTTTAAAAAGTAAAGTTATTTTGCCCGTTGTTTATCGAACCGGTTTTTTTTTTGCACAGTATTTTTTTTTTCAGTCATATTATTTTTATTCAACCCCATTTTTAGTTGAGACAACCCACAGAAATTATTGTCAAATAAATTTTACATTATAAGTTATTGATATCATCACGTCTTCAGCAACATGGCAAAAAATAAAAATACGTATTAAAGGAGCTGACTCGTAAACAGCTCAATAAAGCGAATAAAATTAATATAGGACCACCGGCTTCCTCTACCAAATGAAAAAAGAATCACGTGAATCGACCCAGTAATCACGGAAAATCATAGAACATCTCTTTTCGAAGGCGGTTAAAAAGCATCCAAATGGATATGTATCTTCGTATTTATACATATGTGTTATAAAATAATTCAGCAAGGACCAAATACAAGCAAGCAGGGTATAATTTCATGTCTAAGTAAATCATTAACTTAAAGCAATAAAAAAAAGATTTTGCCCATGTTCACTGATTGTTGATAATTAAGTCAATAAAACAGTTTACGGGTTTTTCCGAGTCCTTAAATGCCATTTATGGGTTTTATGGTTGCAAAGATTCTTTATAATTACTTTAAACACTAAAAAGAGACCCATATGAGTAACACTAATAACAAACACAACCGTTTTTAAGATGAATCGATGCTAAATATAGAAGCCGAGAGCCAGATCAACTTCGTTTGCCAATCGAATTGACATCATAAAAAACCTATAAAAAAAACTTTTACGAAATCGTAGGGGGGAATCTTGTGCTTCGAACTATGTCCAACTCTTTATCGGTACCGGGATGCAGGGTGCGCAAAAACATTTATTTCATGTTAATTATAAAATAACTATCAAGATTTCTTTTTAAAAACGTATGTAGTTGAACTGGTAAAAGACACAAGTGACATTTAGCGGAGAGTCGTGTAGGATCGTGGACCAATTCGTTTATATTGCAAAAAATAATTGTCGGCCCTTACAAGAGATGAAACATATTTACTTTGGAAAATAAACATTATTTATTGTTATGGTACGTTATAGGACAAGTCGTGTTATCATCATATTATGCACAAGAACTTGAAGTAAGAAAATACGAATCCGCCAAAAGCAAAAAACAAAAACACATTCAACACAAAGCAGTTCATTGTTTTATAAACCTTAGGTATACTTATCTGGCATATGTAAAACCATCATGGGAACTCAAAGTGAAACCGATACACGCACTGAATTAAATAAAAATATCGGTTAAATGGCGTCCCAAATGATATAAGGTGAGCCCAACGAAAAACCTTGAAAAGAATGTTGGGCCACGACATCCGACGACACTGAGTCCACGAATATGGGCCAACACTATCATCGTATAATTATGTGTGCACGTCTAAGTATTTTACTAGACTTTTCACACCTCTACCACCCACACCTTTGCACCTAGATAACGGAAGATGTCTTGCAATATCGATTTTATTGAACCTGCTATCGCCATTATGTAAATATCATAGCGTAATTTCACTGTATGGATAAGATTGGTAAAGTACAGCAAAAGATAAAAAATATTTATTAAATTCAGTCGTGCAGTATTTTTATTCATCGTGCACTTACTATAGATTTTTTTACGATCTAGACGCTGTCCCAGATCTCATTGCTATGCACTGATCTGCATGACTGTTCCGCTCACTTCGGTGCCCGTCTATTTAGTGGACAGTTACTTTCTTTACTAGTCACTTCACGTGTGCTTTACGGATATTTTAATTTTCAGTTCACACGCCAACCATGGTCTTCTTTCAGACGGAGGCTGCATTAATATTAATAACGTGGAGCAGTGTATATTGCCCACATGCACGTAACAGTAACACCATAGTCTGTACAAGACGTCATCGTTTCCATGCACCCGTAACGAGATGTCGGGTATGAATTCTAAGTGGGTACGTATGTGCCCGCGTACAGTCACGACCACTAATATGTTCGCACTTTGCAAAATTCAAAAGCTATTTGGCCGTGGAATAACGTTTGCGAATAGCGTTTTGCGTTTGCGTTGTTTTAACTTTTGTTTTTCTTATCATCCATACAGATGGAAAAAAAATACTATAAAAATTTATGTATGTTACTAGTGACCCACCCCGGCTTCGCCCGGGTGCAAAGTTATACATGTAAAACTTCCCCTTGAATCACTCTATCTACACACATCAAAAGTGTCTAGGGATCAAGCATTTTTATGTGGATTTCTTGAGATTGAGATGTGGCTTTGTAATAAATTTATGATTTTATAAATTTATATGGATCCTTTTTGGTGCATTTCATAATTTGAATCAGGAACTGTGAATCAAATTCGAGTAAAAGATGAAAATCAGCTGTCAATATTTTCCCTATAAAAACATACAACGCATTGAAGACATTATTAGTGCTACTGTTTCCCTACTACTGATTAAAACCAACGTTATTATGGAGCGGCGACGTCATTTAAGCAGGGAAGAAATGCTCAGAGCCGTGGGAATGATAGAAGCTGGTTCCCGGCAACGTACTGTGGCTTTAGCTCTGAATACAAGTCAGAGTGTTATCAGTCGACTTTGGACACGTTACCGAAGCACTGGTACCGTGGCTGAGCGCCATGGAGGACGGTATCGCTGCACCACACGGAGACAAGACCGATACATTCAAATCTTAACTCGAAGAGCTCCAACAATAACCGCCATGATGTTAGCCGTGAGGCTTCATCACTCTTCAGGGAACTTAATTAGCGACCAAACAGTCAGAAACCGCTTGCATGAAGTGAACCTTCATTCCCGAAGACCGCTACGGGTACCACCTATAGCAATGCACAATCGTAGGATACGATATCAATGGGCTCTTGAACACAGAAATTGGGCAGAAGAACAATGGCGTTTCGTGTGCTTTTCTGATGAGTCTCGTTTTGGTATGAGACCGGATACAAGACGTATACGACACTGGAGAACCCCTGGACGCCAACAGCGATTAAAATCCTGCCAGGAAGTCCATCCTTATAGTGGTGGAACCATCATGGTATGGGCGGGTATTTGGATCGGCGGAAGAACTGAGTTGATTTGGATCAGAGGCAACCTCAACGCTCAAATTTATGCTGAGACGATTGTATCAGACGTCATCGTTCCTCTACAAGTGCAAATCGGTCCCTTATTTCAGTTAATGCATGATAATGCACGACCGCACACCGCAAGAGTTGTAAGACAGACTCTCGCCGCAGCTAACATCAATGTCCTGCCCTGGCCTGCTCAGTCGCCAGACTTGAATCCGATTGAGCATGCATGGGATATGCTACAGAGAAGAGCTCTGCCGAATATGGAGGGTATCCAGTCGCAAGAAGACCTTTTTTTGTTGTTGCAACGAACATGGGCGGCCATTCCACAGCGTGATTTGGATGAACTCATTTTGAGTATGCCAAACCGATGTTCTTGTGTTGTTAGTGTTCGCGGTAGAAACACGGATTATTAATTGTTTAAGTTACCCAATAAAATTTTAAAGAAAACTGTTATTTCAGTCTTTTTTTCGAACTTTTGTGTTAGTGGTTCAAATGTCAAAAATCCCTTTATTAGGAAAATGGCAAATTTCTTTATTAATGCAAAGGTGACTTGGTTTATCGTTACTGTGACAAACGAAAACACTTTATTTGATGAATCCTTAAAGAAAATTTTAATTAATATCAATCAGAAGAAAAGTTATTGCAAAAATATATGTTGATCCCTAGACACTTTTGATGTGTGTATTAAAAAATATATATATCAACATCCGTTGTGGAGTTTTTAAAGATCTAAGCTTACATAGGGACAGACAGCGGGAAGCGACTTTGTTTTATACTTTTTTTTTTTTTCTGATGGGAAATCATCAAATAACCCCTCCCGCTCTGGGCTGAGCAGGAGGGAGTGTCAGACTTTTACTGACTAAAACCCATCCATGTTCCTTCCTTTGCCCTTTGTGTTCCAGGGCCGCGGTATCTCTTTCGAACAGTCCCGCAACCCTGGCAGGGGCTTTGTTTTATACTATATAGTGATATGTCATCACGCCTGTAATTCGGCAGGTTAGGCAGAACTGAACCTAATAGTAAGTACACCCACATTTGGCCAGTTATGTTCCATGTAATAGGGGGCGAGCCTTTTGCCATAAACCGGACACAAATGCAGACTCCGTGGCTGCTACTGAGAAATTTCTGATATGGAAATCCTACTAAAATTTCTGATATGGAAATCCTACTAAAATTTCTGATATGGAAATCCTACTAAAATTTCTGATATGGAAATCCTACTAAAATTTCTGATATGGAAATCCTACTAAAATATCTGATATGGAAATCGTACTAAAATTTCTGATATGGAAATCCTACTAAAAATATAAATGAGAAAGTTTTTGTTGATGGATGGATGTTTGTTACTCTTTTACGGAAAAACTACTTACCTGATTTGCATGAACTCACAGACACACAGATATTTTATAACCTGGATTAACACCTAGGATACGTTTTATCCCGGTAGTACGACATTACCGAACTCCACGCGGGCGAAGCCGTGGGCATAAGCTACTAAAACTTATCACAAACTTTAATAACAAAGGCTGTTTATTTATATACGGAGTTGAAGGGACACCGATGCGGAAACGGTTGCCTCATGAAACTACATCATTCTGAGTCCCACAAAAATAAATTTTTCGCGGTTATTAAAAAACAAAAACAGCTGTTTCCTACAAAAGTGCAGTACTTACACGGTCAAAATGTACGGGACAGCTGATTTGTTTTCGGTGTCCCGTCTTCCCCTTCCTTGCACCTTCCTTCGCTCGCGTTTTTTTCGGAAATTATCCCACGAGCACGTTGTAAATAAAGCCTATTGCACTCGGGGATAATGTAGCTTCCTATTAGCGAAAGATATTCAAAATCGGTTCAGTAGATCCGCAGATTACCCCCTACATACAAACTTGCAAACAAATTTTACCTCTTTGTAATATTAATATGGATAAGTGCTTGTGACTGTACGGGCGACGCAATAAGACTTGATAAGCGACGGAAGTAGCAAGATAATCTCGATACATACATTGCAGCGTCCACTTTGATCTCAAGTTGAATCAGCAAGCAGCTTTGCGAGTTATAGTGTCAGTTAACGATCAGCCTGTACGGATTGCTGATAATTGGATCTTCTCATTCTGCTTGAGTCCTGGATCATACAATTATTGCAAATGGATGAGACAAGGGAACAGAAATTTCGTAGTATTCTTTATCATGTGGTTAGTGTTTTACATGTGGTCAATGTTTTTATGCCGCCCATAATTCACTGACTTGGCTTTACATGCCGTCGAGAAATATCTCTCAGACCTGTATGGTTTCCTCACGGTGTTTTCCTTCACCGAAGTACTCGTAAATGATAATTATAATACGCACATGAATTCGAAAAATCAGAGGTGTGTGGCTTGGGTTCGAACTTGAGACCTATGGCTCTGCAGTCCGACAGTCACAACACTAAGCTTTCACTGCTATATTATTTCCCGATTATTCAGTAAGAGGTGACATTATTTTTTTCATCATTCAGCACCAAATTAACTGGAATACGAGTTTTTTACATGGAGCGACTTCCTAACTGATCTTTACAACCCAGGTGGCCTACCATGACGTCTTAAAGCAGGTGTAATTCCAATGTGGGAAAGAGATGGCGCTAGACGACGTATGTATAGCTCTGTCTCTTTCTCACACTGGAATTACTCCTGCTTTAAGACGTCATAGTAACCCCCGTTATTACTGGTCAATACGATACCCCTGGGTATGCATCATACTAAAGGTTGTTGGATGCTGTCAAAGATCTACAAATGACAGCCGGGACCAACGATTTAACATTATTTCCGAGGCACGGAGGAAACTCGGTATGTCATGGACGGTAACCCATCCACGAACTAACCTTGGCAAGCGCTGCTTAACCTTGAAGATTGACTGTGGCTGTTATTATCGAGATCTTCCTCCTCCAGCACTAAATTAAAGTGTGAGCAAAAAGCTTGAATGAGGAAAGGACGTGATAAAGTCACTGTAATTAACATCATTTTTGTGAAAAGACCACTGGTCCAACTATGTTTGGCTTCCATCACCTGAGATAGCGAGACGCATCACGACAGCAAACCAAATAATCACTAGTATATCATACTGTACGCGGATGTACAATTACACACAACGCAGCCACCATAAGAATTATCAGATTGTTGATCATATAATTAATTTCAATCTCTCGGAAGCAAACACCATTCGTGTAATTTTCTATGAAAATAGCATACATATCGTAATAATTGTACTTTCTATGGAACCATGAATGTATGCATAAACTATTCAATTACATTCATTAAAGGCGTATTAAAGGCTAATATCAGTTTTTGTTGGCGCTACTGTCGGCTAATGGCGCCACGCCACTGGATGTTAATTTTGTGCGCCAGTGGAAGATAAGCGATCGGTAATATTATATGCGATATAATATATATAATTATCTTCCACGCTTTTTATTCAAGCCAATTAACCAAGGGATATAATATATCGCTTGGTAAATTGGCTTGAATAAAAGCGTGTTCATGAGGTTTCAAAGTGTTCAAACAAACATTCAGTTAAAACAAACTGTCAAATTTTCTCATTCGATTTTGAACATTTTATAAATAAATATATAAAATATATAAATATATCGCTGGACATTACACACAGCGCCAACTAGGTGCCACACTAAGCAACGAGGCTTGAGTCGTGGACACCAGATAGTTGATACTACTACATAGATACTTTTTTGTTTGTAAATGCATACTTATTATACATATAAACATCCATGATTCGGAAACAAATGTCCATGCTCATCACACAAACATTTGCTCCTACCGGGATTCGAACCCGGGACCCTAAGAACGTAAGGCAGCCTCACAACCGCTGCGCCCCATTCAGGTCGTCAATTTTATGGTTTATAATCATTTGGAGAAATTTGACAGAAAAGGAGACGCTATAGACTCCACTTTATTTGATACTGACTCTTCTCTCTGTTCTACTTGAATTAAATCAAACAACAGATCTCCAACATTTTAGCTACTCATAAGCTAATAATAGTTATAAATGATACGACTAATCAACAAATAACCAAGCATTGAAGAATAGATAAAACTCTGTACTCATTTTCTCGTTGTCATAATTTGATTTCCTGCAAAAAAAAACCTCACTATCGCATTCACTGGCCGACAGACCTTACACTCACAAATGTAATTAAAGACTATTAAAATAGACAGGTCTTAAACATGTAATTATTTACAGCATTTTTAAAACAATTACGTGCTACGTTTTGTTAATCTATTTAAATTATCCGTTCACAATTATACGTCTGTTGGATGAAAAAAAAAAGCTTTGGCTCTAAGCGTGTACTAATTATTCTAATTCATTCTATCCTCGGTGTAAGTAATAGGTAGGTTGGACATATTCAACTGTAGGTTAATCGTTAGACATTTACACGGCATAAAATCGATAAATAGTGGAATCTGGTATGTTTCTCACAGCTGTTGTTGATGTTTATTAATGAGATATCGTCTTGGGATTGTTGACGTTTCATTTCTGTTTTGGCATGAGGCTACAAAAAATGATCATTCGGTCTTCTCTGTAAAAAGATAATATGTGTGGTAATACAAAAAAAAAAACGGTTTGAATTCACAACCGACTCCTTTTTTTTCGTCGGTTACAAAAGGGTTTTTGTCAAACGGGCAAATTGAGGAAGTGACTTCGGACACCGTACGCTAACAGTATTGTACTGAACTACTGAGATATGTGTCAGTCCGCGGTGTCCGCAGCAGATCCGCAAGTTGCCTGTACCAGTATAACTGAACCCATACTAAAGCCCCATGTCACAACACTTCTGCTTAAACGAGTAAACGCAAATAGTCCTAAACAACAATATTTTTAATGTTTCTTTTGGATAGTAACAGGTGGCGTTCTGTAGTTTCTGAACATAGAAAAATACCAGCCAAGTACGAGCCGGACTCGCGCACGAAGGGTTCCATACCATTTTCTGAAAAAAAAAAACACGTTTGTTGTATGGGAGTCCCCCTTAGATATTTATTTTATTTATATTTCAACTGTCCAGCTATAGTTTATGTATGTACTTGTGTTTCTTTTGACTATATTTGAGAAAATTACCTTCGGTTTAGTCTAACTAAACTAAACCTTTCCTTCCTCCTTTCCTTTTTTCCTTTCCTCTAAACCTTTCCACAAATTAAAAACAAAATCGATGACACACAAAGAGGGTTAACCACAAAAGAAATCAATTAAACTGCGGCCCACTAACGTAGTCTGTACAAACACAATTGGTACACAATTGTATAGAAGATCACATGTGCGTAGTATGTACAAACATCGAGCCAAGGAGAGAGTAGACCGTATTGTATGTTGATTCTTTCGCGAATTTATTTAGGCAGCAACCAACTTATGTACTTTGTTGAGCTGAGGAGCGGTTTCACTGTTTGGTACAAAAAGTGTTTTTTTTTTATGTAAATTTTGGGATATATTTATTTGGTAAATTATTTCGTGTAAACTTGAGAATTTTACTTTCTTACTAACATTATAAATCCGAAAGTTTGTGATGTTTTGGTACTCTTTCACGCAAAAACTATTCAACGGATTTGGATGCAATCAAGCACACATATAGTTTGTAACCTGGATTAACACATAGGATACTTTTTATCTCGGTAGTCTGATCCCATGGGACAATTATCGAACTCCACGCGGGTGAAGCCGCGGGCATAAGCTTATACAAAAACGAGTTTTTTTTTTTTTACCGATGGGAAATCATCAAATAACCCCTCCCGCTCTGGGCTGAGCAGGAGGGAGTGTCAGACTTCTACTGACTAAAACCCATCCATGTTCCTTCCTTTGCCCTTTGTGTTCCAGGGCCGCGGTATCTCTTTCGAACAGTCCCGCAACACAATAACGAGCTAAACATCATATTTAAGGTAAGGTTTTTTAGTGAGTTATGAAAATCACAAAGCTAAAACTACTACGAGATTGTCAGGTATTTTTGAACTTCGAATTAATGGTCATTTCAAAGTGCCACTGTGACTTTTACATACACCTATCTCAATGTAAAATAAGTGCAAGGTAAGAATATTTTACAAACATGATAATATTGGAACTTAGATCTCAAATACGACCTCAAATGGCGAAATGTGGGTACTTATTATTGGTGCACCTCGGCCTAACCTTCCGGGTAATACATTTCTAGAAATTTTGGTACCCAAGCTTTCTTATTAAATTGTGTATACTTTAGAGATCCTATCCTCTTATGTCATGAGGGCAAGATAGGCAAAGGAATTGTTTAATAAATAAACGGCACTTGTTCTCCCTGTCATTGCGATATTTTTTTTTGTTCTAGACCATACCTGGGAACCTTCTAGTTACGGAGATATTGGGGGTCAAAGATCGAGAAGAGAGAGAAGAAGATAACTTTATCACAAGTTTTTTTTTTAAATACATGATTTTAATGTACTTAAGATTTTTAAACTTTGAACACCTCCACGGCCTCCTTACTATGCAATGGGTCTGTTTACACCCTGTAAATATATCTAAACGCGCATCTCGAAGGCTGGTTCGAGGTAGCGCAAGAGAAGAGTACCTGGAAGGATGGGGGAGGCCTCTGCCCAACAGTGGGACATATAAAGATGGAGGGACTATAGAAATAAAAACTTAAATAAACTCATCGAAATGAAATAGTCAGGCGACATCCTATCCTATCCTATAAATGGTCAGACGCAGATAATGTATACAATAGAATAAAAAAGATAATTATGCAAACAAAAACCATCTCAGAATATTAAACTACTTATTTCTTAATTAGTATTTATGTCACGGTTGACACGAGACAAATCAATTAACCATACTTACATATGGCAATCAGACCTGAGTCATGATCTTGAACTACCTAATTGAAAACAAAAACTTTCGTACCGCGCCCATGTAGGAATATTAAATTACAGAATAGAATAAATTAGTATAACTATGCGTAAAAAAACATCACATCTTTGCCCACAAAGTAGGCTTAAAACAATTTCGAATTCCATTTGAGGCTTACTGAAGAGATACACAAGCATAAAAAAATGTCTAACAAAATCTAAATATCCACTCTTACAAAAAAATATGTAAAATAATACTGATCAACCAAAACTACCAAAACGTTTTATGAGAAAGTCGAAGAAAAAAGTATTCAATGTTCAATTTGGACATCTCAGTTCGTAAGTTATGCACACATAATGACTTAATTCCAGTCAGAGGTCAACGGTCAGAAGTTACACGACAATTTGTCTATCATTATAAAATCATGATTATGACTGTACCAGCGAAAGTGTCCAGCCCTAAAGTAACAACAAACCTATGACAAGTTGAAGAAACTCGACTCTTATCCGTCACAATAGAGTTGAACAAATTAGAATCGAGCACAGTACGGTTCGCGTGATCGAATGGACTCGTAAACCAATTTCGGCAAATCATGATTACGGACGATGCAGACTGAATACAGACGAGTACTTTTTAGATAAGTACGCACCCACTTTCGTACGAATGCGTGTGAACTGTATCGTGACGAATCTGTCATTCCTAGCAAGTGACTTATGTCACCAACCAAGTCTATTTCCGACACTAATTATTATCAATTTTACTTTCCACAACTTTTCATTTCTAATGTAAGCGGAAACAAAAATTAAATCCAATTCAACGGATACGTTGATTTTACAGTCGAACGAATCGATCAAAACGTTTACGGATTTTGTTCCCACGTCTTATGAAATTACGGCTTATTAATTAAGAACTCTCACTAACGAATATTCATTATTTCTGTTACGGTTACGCAACGAAAATCGTGTCTTGATTTTAACATCGAAACCATTTTCTGAAGATCGATGATTGTCCTGTCAAATTGCATCAGTCATGCATTTTTTATTGCTGCACATGCATGTTCACGCTTTCTGGTGCAATTCTGCCGAAGCCGACAAAGCGGAAGTCACGTCTTCAGCCCGAACAACTTTCACACCTTGTTTTATTTTTACACAACTCCCTAATTTCATCACGTCTAGGAGATAAAGACAAATTTTATTACAGCGGATCTGAATTTTCGAATAAAATTGTCCAAGTCATACCGACCACTTTTTTGTGTACGCTACTTGCAGTTTCGCTTCGACTATAATAGTGCAGATAAAAAGAAAATAAAAAAACGTTTGTTAGTTCAGCTGCATTTCCGTTCCGGTGGTTTAATTTTACAGTAAAGTTCAATGTCTAATAATTTGATTGATAGAATTCGGTTTCACTACTTAGATAGGAGAAACCTCTAAGTATAAATTGGGCTACACGCTTGCATACAGATATAGGTAATTGAATTAACAAAATATTTTTCGATGGATACATAAAACGAGTAATTTCGCCCGACAAAACAGATGTCAGTATTTCTACGAATTTAACACAGACTCTTATTATTATATTAATCATAAATACCAACCTAACGAATTACTGTAAATAATTCGAAACACGATAAGTTCATAAAATAATAAGAAAATGTAAGTATACTAATATAAAAAATACGCTCTTTCTACTCGGAATATTGATTTCCTGACATTTTCGAGAAAATATAAGTATTCAACCGAGAAAATGCGAAACATTGATTTTAAATATGGCCATTAGTTATGAAATGTGCAAATAACACAATAACGTGCGTGCAATCTCTTCGGTCGCTGATTTTACGGTTCTCAAAACGGCGCGCTTGGTGGCTTATTCGATTTTTGAATTGCGGTAGTTCAGCCAACACAGTGGCGCTATCTCACACATACCTAGAAAAAAAGTTAAGAACCCAAAGAATAATCGTAATGCAACAATTTGCTATCCAGCATTTATACATGTTCAGAATAATTTGCGCGTTTATATTCCCGAGGTATGCGAGTGGGACTAAATTTAATAGTAGCTGTTTAAGGCCACTCAGCATCCATTAGGCGGGTTCGTGACGCCGGTGTCCCGGTGTCTCGAGCCTTATTTGTACCAGCCCGATATTAGTACCGTTGCGTGTCGAAATGATCCAGAATAGAACGAAACATCGCAAGCATCGCAACTGAATATAATTAAAGACTGCGAAGGAAATGTGTTAGCTGATATAAATATGGTGCCTATATTTTTTCTAAGGAGCATAATTTTCTCAATAATTGTGTCATGTCGAGTTTCTAGCTAAATACTTGTTATCGTGTGAACATGTACTTGTTTGCAGGCTGGTGTTTCGTCTCGAGCGAGCAGCAAGTATCGCTAGAGAAAAATAGTTTCAAAGTTGCGATAAATAATAGTGATGGACCATCCTGTCAGGACGTCGAACACCTTCTTTAGTACTTTTTTTTTTAAGAAAAATACGCTCACACCATAGGCTGTTTCAAATTTATTCATAGTAATTTTAAACCACGTTTGATGTTTGCAAGTAAGCGTTAACGTTAACTAGGCAAATACTAAAACTGTCTATAGAGCAAAAAACTGTGCATGTTGAAGCATTGTATCGCAATAAAAACAACAGAAGCGTGTTGGATAGCAATAACACTGTCTGATTAGATTACCATCTATTCCCTATATCCGCAGTTCCTTGGACTCGACGCGAAGCTCTGACGCTATTTCTTAACTGACGCCGGTATCGATTTTCCAACTACGGTTTGAGTGCTAGTGAGTAAAGTATCATAAAAATAATTTTATGATACTTTACTCACTAGCACTCGGTGCTAAGTACACAGTAACAGCTCCCCAAGATTCCTTTCTTCTCGTATTCTCACCAAACGACTCGCAAGGACGTCAAGTGTAAGGTAATTCTACAATGAAGTTTCAATATCCACACCGATCCATTCATTATACGGTTGTAATGCATGATTTTAATATAAACGTCTCATTGATTAATCGTACAACATTATCGGCGCCAGCCGCTGGCGCACAACCACGAACTAATTTATCTCCTCACTACTCACATCTGCATATCAGTCTATTCAACTCTATTAATGTCGCCGCGCCGTGAAGCACTCGTTTAGTTTACGATACATTTGACCAATTGAATTACGCTCGCGTGATAAGGCAAATAATCAGTACAATATAGTTCACCAAATCATCACTTTCTACGTTCGCAGTTCGCACCCACAAATGGCGGACACTTTCACGGAAACGCGCGTAAAACGATTTCTTAATCGATTATCGTCAAAACGGTAACGTCTACGAATGTAGAATAATTGATTCGATTTTATTATTTGTAACTAAGCAAAAGCAGCAATAATTGGGGCCATTTCTTCACGACGATTTTCGCGATACATGCGAATGTGAATTTTTAAATAATATTATTAAAGTACAGCCCTATTTTAAGATTCTAAATGTTTTTTTTTTTTTACTTTTCTATTCCACTCTCATTAAAAATGAAAAAAAAAAACATTCTTATATTCCAGAGTTGAAACAAGAAAAACGAAAAGCGCGTATTTTTATGGCGCGTTCACTGACAAGTCTCAGAGTTGATGGTTTCTCATGTAAAAGTTATGCGAATTAAATTGCACGGGTCGTTATTAAGATATCTAATAAACCTACGCTAAGTAGCCGAGGCGAGCGTTTAGCATAATTGAGATATTTATGTTATCCCAGCAGCTGTGAGCGAAAATTACATGGATGCATTGATGTTCTTTGCATGTAAAAGAATATTGAAAATAAATTATTTGATGGTTCGGCTTGATAAGATTAATGTAACTGTATAATTAGGAGCAGTGTTTTTAAATTGATTGTAGGTTTTATGGGTAAGGATTTTTTTGTCCACTGATATTTTTAATTAAAGCACTAGGCACTAGAAAACATCTACTCTCCGACTGAGGGTGTAACTTTATTAAAATTATTTCAAATCTTCATAATTTTTTTTAGGTAATTTAAATTATTACTGACATTTTTTTTTACTTTTTAATATTTTATTTTGTAAACGTATCCTGTAGAACGATAAAACTATTTAACTAAAAATATTTAAATATCAGACTTATTTAATTTAAATTATTTTCTATGTATTTTAAAAGTATTAAACATATTTGTTTTGATTAATATGTACTTTTTTTATTTTCCTTTTTTTACTAATATTACATACTAGAAAACTTTAACTGAAAAACTCACCAAAAAAATATTTTCTCAGCGTTATCACCGTAGAGAGTAATAGAATCTATCACAAACGTTTGAAATCACTGCATCACACTATATTCGCGTGCGTGCGTGCGTGCATGCGCGTGCGGCGGTGTGCGTGCGGCGCGCGCAGCTACAGGCTCAGTACTCGAGTGGCGCGCCGCGTGCAATGCGCGCGTTTATACGGTCCCGCGCGGCGCGACGCTCGGCTGTTGCACTTTCGCCGTCCGACGTCTACGAAACATCCCAGATGCTGTAAGGGTGCATCCGATTGAACTTAGATTTATGTTTATTCATTTATTGGTTGTACTATGATTGATTGACTCATAATATTTTATTGGCAGGCTTATCTTCACTTTCATGTGTGTCTAATTGCTCCCGCCTCGACTGAGCTATTGATCGGCAGATCCAGACTGTTGAGGTGTGTTTTATTTATTGTCTTTTGTATGCCTAATCTTCTTACTACATTGGGTATAAAAGTACCCATAAAGAAGCTGAAAGGCACTTGTCCCAATCCATACCATACCTGGTCCTTGTACCATACCTGGGAACCTTCTAGTTACGGAGATAGTGGTCGTCAAAGTTCCAACATTTTAACAACTTTTTTTTTCAGTACATGTATTTAGTATTATATCATTGCTTTAAAAACCTTCACGACCCCTGTACTACTCATTCCATTCATCAGCACAATGTTTTGAGTGCGTAACATTGAGTTCTACCATAAAATGTGATTTTTCACCCCCAAAAAAAAAATCCTTTCCCATCAATTTTTTTTGCGAAGAGTTACGTCCGTTTACATCCCGTATAAAAATAACTTGTCTCTATTTCATACACCCTAATCTCCGAAACTACCTATCCGATTTTAATGAAATTTTGTGAATGTGCATAGTATGGGTGTGTAGTTTTAACTTGAAACTTTTGAACCCTATATGACCTGCGACTATGTCATATAATTACGAAGAACTTGCTTCCTACGCAATTCCCAACATTTCAGCATACGTACAGTATAACGACTGCCTAACAATTTAGAATTTAAATCGACCAATACCTAGTTTAGTTAGATACCATGACATTCAATTATATGCAAGTCGCACACGTAGTACGATTTAAAATTACCTTAGGAAATAGTTAACAGAGTCTCAGCCACATTATTACTAAATTATTTGTCAATAAAAACCGCAGCGTGAGTAAGAATGTGCGAAGAAAATAGAAAAGGAGACACGAAAGAGTTGACATTTTATTGGAATAGCTTACACAAACAAAAGGACATTTACGACCGCATATTGCTTTTGAAACACACAGCATGATATTTCATGCTGTGTGTTTACCAAGGACTATCAAGGTACTACCAAGTTCTCGAATATTCATAAATAATAACTTATTTGGCGGTTCGTCGCTGCCTATACGCATCCTATAATTTCTTTAATTTATGATCGCTTAAACATTTTCTCGCATAAGGTAAACTTTTAAGATTTTACTTGGTAAATCTACAATAAAATTAATATCATAACCTTCATAACAAAGAGCATTTTTTACTACAGGGTGTTAAAATTTTTACTTCTAGAACTATAAAAATCCATGCCACGAAATATTTCTATCAGTAGAACCTACTTGTATCATAAAAGGACAATTTATTGCCATGCTGCTGGTTACTCACCTACCAACTTTGTCAAGAAAGTCGCAAACTTTTTGGTTTTGGTTTCGAGACGTTTGAGTACTTAGCCACTCTCTTGTTCAATTTGTACTTCCAAAATCATCATACTTAGTTTGCTTACAGATCGATCGAAGTACACACGGCGACACATCGACCTATACACTTTCAGTATAACATGGCCTCGCTTTGTATAGATTTCTCGTGCAATGAAAGACATGATTTTACTGGTTGTGTATAGCTCGATTGGTCGTCGTGCGTAGGTACTCGTACCTTATTGCCGTCCGTTTTCTGCACCGGATATCAATATTTCTGTAAAGTGAAGAACTGGAAAAATTCCAATATGACTACAAAGATAATTTATTACTTTCTAAAGATTTAAAATTCAAATATAATGTACGCACAAACAAGTTTTTAAACATAATGTTTAGCTGAAAATGGTGGCTTATCTAAAGGCTTCGATACTGTATGTATCTCGCTTCCCAAGGAAGCAGGGTATTAATTTTATGATCGTCTAGGCCTACGTCTAATCGTTATATGACGCGACCAATCCTGTGGGACTTCCTTTTACGTTCGCATTCAACTAGTTTTTAATCATTTTCCCATGAAGATACACGCTTGCAGCGCAGCCATTGGTACATTCTTATTTAGCATAATAAGAATGTACTAATTGATGGTACTATAGCCTTAAGTACTGTTTATTTATAGCAAGGGACCCGCCCTTTCTTCGCACGGTTTTTGAACTTGACAAAACATCGAGACAGATTTGTGACAATCCCTTTGAAAGCGTTTCGAGTTACAAGGACCTTCAACAGGATTCATCATCATCATCAGCCTATAAAAGTCCACTGCTGGACATAGGCCTCTTCAATCCCACGCCGCTTATCTCGATTCTCGGCCACTCTCATCCAGTTGCTACCAGCCAGACCGGATCGTCGCGCCACCGAGCCTGAGGGCGTCCCACCTTACGCAGTTCGCTTGCCGATTCGCGGTCTCCACTCAAGACACGACCACCCAAATGTGCATCGGTTCTACGGCTAATATGGCCGGCCCATATTACGGCTAATATTGCCACTTCAGCTTCAACGGGATTGCAATAGATCAATTCAGAAGCTTTATGTCAGACGAAACCAATTTAATTTCACTTTGCTTAGGTCCTCTTAACTTACCTTAAATGCTCTAACATACAAAGTGAGGCTGACTGTCTGCGTGTTTTCAAGGTTGGAACTGAAACAATCGTGATGCAGTAATGACCCTGATGTATTGAGGATTACTTACTTTTCGAGGATGACATGGGTAATTTTCCATTCAGGAAAAGAACAATCCATTGTTGTCTGTCTCTTGGAAACAAAAGTGATACGAACACGCCTTATTCCATGACTTTTATAATAGCTGAAGCACACACCATTGTTTGGATAAAATCTACCTGGATTTAGTCCTAAATAAAGACGCAATTTTTGAAAACTTTTTAAGTAGCAAGTATCGACCTCATATTTGGGGTTATAAAATACGAGTAGAGTTGATTAACTATGGGTATTTCTTTCGAAAATACGATATGATCGTTTAAATACTGCTTAGCTGAAAACATCATGTCATATTAGATTCATCACAGCTTTATTTGTTTTTGCTCCAATTGACGGTAGGTACCTACCTATTGATATAGGTAGGTACTTACCGTCAATCAATCAAACATTATTCCAACTGCAAAGCTCTAAATAACATTACGCCTAGTCCCCGAAAGGTTAGTCAGAGGTGCACCTAATAGTACCACTATATTTCACCAGTTATTGAATTTTGCTAGCTACCCTGGAGCATCCTCATTAAGTCTCATGTAATAACGTAACAGGGAAATTCTAAATCTAAATAAATAAATACTGAGGTAATAACACGCAAGAATATATACAGCTACTTCTAAATACGCAATTACGCGTCTATAAATATATAATAAAAGTGATTGCTCGGGAGCCGTGCCATAACTCGTTCGTTTTACATGTGCAGGCGCAGACACGGTGGTATAACGACCCATGTTATACGACCCTTTGCATGAAAAATTAAAATAACATTGCTCATAAAAAGTACGTGTGTTGTTGATTGAGCCATAGCTTGTAAAGTTAAGGCAAATAAGGCTTCATTCTACTGATGACAGAAAACATAATGCAACTGAACATAGATCGTAACCCCTTTTAAATCGGAAAACTGTTGTCAATCTGTGTTTCGCCGAGAATTTGGTAACCAAAGGCGTTATTTGGTCACAACTTCTTGATGAAGCTCTTACACTTACACTTATTCTATACTTACACTTGTCATACCATATACCATTTATCATCCTTTTTTATTGGTTTGTTTGTTTATACTCAGCGAATCGATCTAAATACGATTCGTTTTCATAGTATTTGCTGAAACAAACTATTAATTTTCATAATTTTCAATGTTGTGACATGTATGTCATATTTGCCAAACTGACAGTTACTTTTTTCTTTCTATCATAGAATTTCTTACTAGCTTACGGCCGGTCTCAATACTCTACTGTAAGTTAAACTCGGTTAGCTACCAGAGCTTAACTGTCACTTCTGATCTATCGATAACTGCCGTCTCAATAACAAAATTTCCGTAACGATAACTGCAGTTAAAGACGGATAGGTCCTGTCCCTCACAAAAAATGCGTTACGTTTTGTTTCTCGTGAAAAATATTGTTTTTTTATTTTTTTAGTGTGAGCAACAACTGGTGTAGTGGAGATACACCATAGTTCCTGAAATAAAATGTTTAATTATTTGTAGTCATAAATAAATAAAAATATCTCATGTTTAGCTACACTAGTAGTTAGTAGGTATATTACTTTTTGTTGGTTCTACTTGATAAGTTTAGGTTAAGTACTAGAATAGAAATAGGTATTTAATTTACTCACCGGGAGGATTTTACTCTCAAATTTGGTAACATTTTTACTAATAATTCATTTACACTAGTTTTAATTAATCTAAATCTAAATGTAAATTCCGAGTCCGAAAATTCACTTTCGTAGTTAATGCGACTGTACACTCTGCGTTCACCTGATTCTGTAGTTTTCGCAGAATCAAGTACACCGGCCTCATACATCTCATTATCACTTTCATCACTGAACAAATCCATTTTATTTTGAAATAAGTTGTATATTACTATGTAAACCAGCAGTTAATCGCCCAATTTCGGGAGATTACAAATTTTGGACTGACAGTAACGAAAACAAACTAAAGTTAACTGTCAAAATGTTATTGAGACGCTCTACGTTTTTTTTCTATTGATCTACTTAACTATGGTAGCGGTAAGCCCTCTCAAAGATAGTTCAAAGTTAAAGATAGATACTCCTATCTACCTTTAGTTTATTGAGACGCACAAATGCGGCTATAGCTACAAAAGATAGGTAATTTAACAGATTGTTATAGGAAGTACGTTATTGAGACCGGCTGTAAGTCAATGACGAATACTTTTTGGTTTATCTAATTTAAATTATAATTTTATCAATGTTTAGCTGAAATATTGTATTTTATAAATAATAACGATAACTAATAACTTAATTTTAAATTATATTTACGCACTCATGGTTTTATGAAGGAAGTCTGTTATTTCCTGGCCGACTACACTGGTCAGATGAGATGATTATATAGCCGCCAAAAGAAAAACGAATATTCAAAAATTGGAAAGGGACTACTGTGAAAAACGAGCTGACGAACGGGGAGACGAGAGCGATTCTTGGAGGGAGACTGGAGAGATTTCTTCAATTTGGAGACAAGAGATATTCTTCAAGGTGATCCATCTAAAGATACACCAGGGACTACTACTCCCAATCTTATTTATAAAACTGTGTTGTGCCTGCCCGAGTGTTAGTCTCGCGGAGCTGCCCTGGGTCTAAAGGCTGGTGATCTAACTAAAAGATCAACAGGGACCTCTACTCCCGTTCTTCGAAACGCCGCTTTCCTGTGGAGCAGACCTGAAAGAACTGCATGCATCGTCTTACATCACCACCCGAACGTTTGATCGTGCTTCATCAACAGTGCTAAACTAATCCTGTGTATTTACTATAAAACTTCTTCCAGAGTGCGGGTTTGATAGGTATTTTTTTTATAATCACTTGTATTTTTTAATTCACTTGCAAAACCATCATTTTCCATTTTTCAATTTTTAAATGTACTAGTCAACTTAAACACCTTTAATTTTTAACAGGATCAAGTAGATTTGCTACAGTACTTAATAGTTTAAAGATTTAAGACATTATACCATAACATCTATCTATGATTTCGACAATATGACAATGTACCTATCCGATCACAATTGAGTTCAATCCACCTACCGGTGGATTGAACTCAATTGTGGAATAAATAATAAATAAAAGTTTTAATGCCTACTCATTGATGACATCAATTCTTTTAAAAACTTACCGTAATAAAATATAGATACCAATTAATACTCGTCGTTTAGTGCTATCGCTCACCAAACAGAATCAATTATGGTATGTAGGCGAGCTTTTTTAGTCAATTGTTTTCCTTAATCGTGTCAAAAGTAAATCATACGAGGAGGCTGAGTCAGTGTTGCCGCGATAGGGTTAGCATTCGTCCGGAATTATCCGGACTTGTCCAACCTTTTGGCCCTCCGTTTGACTTTTGTTCAGCCTGCTCAGTTGTCCGGAATTTCCTACTGGAGGATTTTTAGTGGAAAGTTTAAAAAGTTTCTGTTGGTATTTTTGGTCGAAAGCTCGACTGCTAGCAGGGAGGGATGGGGTTCAATTCCCAAACCGGGCAGTGTTATAAGGTTTTTCCACCAGGAATTTCTCAGTAGCAGCTATCGGAATCTGTGCCCGGTTAATAGCAATAAGCCCAATTACGTGGGACATAAACGTAACTGGTGAAATATGGGTGTACCTATTATAAGTTACACCTCGACCTAATCCTTCGGATATTACAGGCGTGATGTCACTATTAATAAAAATCTGCCTTTTTGTCAAGACTATTGTTGTTAGTTTAGTTTATTTAATCGTTTTTAATTGTTATAATGTACATAAGAATATATATAGTTAGTTTATTAAAATATTAAATTAGAAAATAAAGTACAAAACACGTCAAATAATAAAAAACCAGTTTACAAAAAAAACCTTAAGTCACAGGAAATCCACAGTCCCTAGACGTTCCCGGCGCAAAGGAGCCCATGACACTTGCAGCGTTCCTGCGCTGAATAGCCAGGGCTAGCCTCTGCACCAGGAAAGAACCAGAGCGTGGGTCACTGCTCCTATCTCTAAGCCGCCGCCCGATCTTGGCCACAAATTTGATAGCGTCGGACCCCCAGCAACCAGTGAATAGTTAGTTTAGTATCTTCAATTTTCGAAATGGTAACCCTAGGCCACTAGTAACCGCGTCATTTTGCACGCAGGTGAACTGGTTTATTTTTTTGTATCATTACGCCGACTAAGATTAGTACTTAAGGTCATTAGGGTTCGTTTCATGCGACCTTAATAGCTTGTGTGGAGCTTCACACTTTCTATGAAGACTTTTTTTGCTGTTAAATTAAATTAAATGTGGCTGTTAGAGAGTGATTTGCGAAGTTTTATTGTTGAGCATTACTCTCTCATTCTTTTTTTTTTACAACAAGCATCAACGTGAAATCTGAATATTAATGGGCTTTGATCCAGGTATTATTGTTTAATTATAAGCTTTTATTTACCTTGCCTTGTTGTGTATGTATTGGTCAAATCTTACAACTGAATTTCAAACCAGTTCGCTGCAACCGATTGAGCTGAAATTTTGGCAATACATTGGTGACAATATATTTTAATGACATACATGACTTGATCCTGCAGCCAGGATGCGCCTCCACACAAGAGAACTCCTCAACGGTTAATAGCACGGACTTTGTATAAGCCTTCAATGTTGATAGATAAACCTAATTTTCTTCAGTTTCATAAAATTATAACAAAGCCCATAGCATAATCAGCCTATAATGTTCCCACTGTTGGGACACACGGCCTCCTCTCTACGAAGGGAAACATCGTGAGGAAACCAGCATGCCTGAGAGATATTTCTTGAAGGCATGTAATGCCATGTCACAGGCCTATGGGCGGCATAAAAACTCTGACACCAGGTTAGGCACTAACCACACTATACATAAAGAAAGAGGGAATGTTATAATACTATCCACCACAAGCGCCTAGTGCGGGTTGGTAGATGTCACATGTCTTCAAATTTTTGGTTCTAGGACATCGCGGTTTCCTCACGATGTTTTCCTTCACCGTTTTTGAGAGCAGTGGTGATGAAATAAATTACACAAAGTAATGCGCCTGAATGGGGTCGAACCCACGACTTAATGTTCGTAAGTCGGGGCCGCCACCATTAGGCCATCGCTGCTCTCTTACCCCATAGGTAGCCTATCAATTCTTGATGAAATACAGAATAGTTGTCATAAGCATTAGTAGTTATATTAATCATTATCGTAATCATTAATGAGAATCAGCGAAAATGTCTACACCGCTAGAAAACACGTGACATAAACTTATCGTTTATTTACCTAGATACGTCCGTAGGTTCAGCATGTTATTACTGCGATATTTAATTGAGAATCTCACCGTCTCATTGCTAATTAGAAGGCACAGTTTTCAATCAATCTACACATTTGTGCAACGTTTCCTCAATCAATTGTGGAGTGATTGACAGTTGACATCATTATTGAGACCTGTAACTATCACTGTCGCGTCGAACGCAGCCATAACGCGAATATTTACGACAATCGTCATGACGTATAACTTGGCAGATTGACATCGGTTCCTGCGAGGTTAATGACTCTGATAATATTAAATGTAGTAGATTTCTCTGAGTAGGTACTTCACACTAGTTAGGGTGACGAGGTTTAAGAACAGAGTTACGGCTTCGATAATTTTATGGAATATTGACAATTAGCACTAAGGAGGATTAACATGTAAGCCACTGGTCAATCTGATGACCATTAGCTAAAGGCGTAATGATAATATGTCCCAGGCTATTGGACTCCATTGGAATCCAAGTCAGTACTTATGAAATCATGTTTTCTTTCAGAATATTAGAAACAAAACACGATCACAAATAACAAGAACTTATGAATAATGAAGTTAGCGTCTTACTTCCTATGGGATGAACCTTCAATGATGAATAAGTCGCGGCATAGGCCTTACATTATTCAATAAAGGAGAAATTTTAAAATTTAATAAGGCACTGGAGTTAGTGCTTCCTTTCCTACTCATTGTAATAAAGAGTATATGAATTTTATCTCTCTTATTCTAATACTAGCTGTTGCCCGCGGCTTCGCTCGCGTTTTTGCCGGAAATTATCCCACGAACTCGTTGTAAATATAGCCTATGGCACTCGAGGATAATGTAGCTTCGTATTAGTGAAAGAATTTTCAAAATCGGTTTTGTAGATCCAGAGATTACCCCCTACATGCAAACATACAAACTTACAAACAAATTTTATCTTTTTATAATACGAGTATTAGTATAGATTATAAAGAGTAGGTATTACTTCATGAGTTTGTATGTAGGGGGTAATCTCCGGAACGAATGATCCAATTCTAAAAATTCACTGGCAGAATGCTACACATCATTCGTGAGTGCTTTACACTATAAGTTATATTTACATCAAGTATATTAATCGAGCTATCACAATTATTGCGGACAAATACGGTCGCAAACGAAGTGCTAGTTGTAGATAGAGGTTGATTGATCGATCCAAACTAATAATATAAAGGTGAACAAAATTGTGTCTGTCTGTTACAAGAGGTAAGGTTGAGGTTGAGGTCTATTACAAGTAAACAAAAAATTGGCAGAAGTCTATAAAGGATCTGAGATTCTAGATTTAAATGGCATTCCTTTTTAAAGTGTTTTAATTTCAATACGATGGATGAATCACTTGCAACTTTTCGGTAGGTACCTTATCATCATTCTCCTGTCCTTATCCCATTTTATTTGTGGTCGGTGGATTACTCGTCATCTCATCAGAGATCAGACACCTCCTTTTTCTACTCATATCATCCTTCACAGTTCACCCAGTCCATCAATCGTTTCTTTGGTCTTCCTCCATTCTGATACCCATCCACATACATAATCAACACTTTCCTCACTATATTTTCCTTACCTTATGACAATCTGAATCTAATACATTTTTTACTCTTCTAATATTATCGTTGTCACTAGTAAAATAACACTTTGTATAGGCCCTTATAGGCCCTCTGCAGAAGGACAGGGCTACTTTTGCTATACAAATAGGTATCCTAACTTCCTAACTTTTATAGATATATATAATATTATAAATGGAAAGTAAGTTTGTTTGTTTGTTACCTTTTCACGCCTAAACCACTGAACCGATTATGCTGATATTTTGCATAAATGTTGTCAGGTTTACAGAAACGGACATAGGATACCTTTCATCCCGAAATAAGTACTGTTCCCGACGAAAACAACAATAACGTTCTTATGATAATAGATGGCGCCACGTGTCTTTCGAATCATGATTGAATTATATTATTATTGGAACTTTAGTAGTGCGAAGTTGATTGCCAAATTATAAATTAATGCGAGCGAAGCCGCGGGCAAAAGCTAGTTTTTAAATACATTTAAATAACAGAAGAAAAAGTTGCAAGCATCAGCTAGTGATTCATAAATGTGTTCATGTAATCGCAGTAGATATAATTGCTAATGCTTATATATTATGTAGAAACGAGATGGCGATTCATACCATTGTCTGTATAATATTAAGTGGTGTTTAGATAGAACAAAAAGGATCGATGAAGCAATTTGAACAGCTTTAATTGAGTAGGGTCACAAATTCGACTCTCTCTTAATTAATTGAAAGTCTTATAATATGAAAGGTGTTGGTTTAATAAACATCGAACCTTAATGTACAGTGAGTGAGTGATGGCAATTACGTGACCCACCTTTGCATAAATGGTTGAGATTTTTTATATTTCCAATCTCCATAGCAAACGACCAATCCGAACCGTGCACCTTTTCTCAACGTTTTTTTTTTTTAAGTGACCATGTAGGCCTAAGTTAAATAAACTGTATTGATTTTGATGGATGGCATTATTATTTCTATTTTTTTTTCTGAAGGTCATGATCAAACTTATATTTACCCCTGTTTTGGCCTCTTTGCAAAAGATTTTTTTTTAAATTTGATCCTCGCGTTTTAGTGTTTTTTAAGCAAAAGTACAAATACCAATTCTCGTAATATCCATATAAGAAGGCACTTAATACTAACGGATTTTCATAAAAACTTTTATCCTCTTCTCCTAAAGCTGATATCGCTTAAAAGTTGAATGCTCAAACATGACAGGAGTAAAAAAGGTATTTTTCCATTTCTAAGCTGAACCAATCATTGATTTACGTGTTTTCAAACTCTCAACGCATCAAACCAACCATTCTGACCACTTTCAATATAATTCCTTTTAAGATTTAGATGTAATCAACCATAAAGTTTATCATACATCACAATAAAAACCTTAAACACTTCTTAACGTTTAATGATAAATTCTATATATTCTATGTAAAATAACAACTTTTTACTGAATGCATAATATGAAAGTATAAGATATGGTATTTACAACAAAAAAAACTTAGGAAGTGTCTATCTTTCAAACTTTTGACTTTGAAAAAAAATGGTTTTTGGAACCTCATTTTAAAGACCTATCTATAGACACCCAGCACGTATGGTTTGATGTTTTTTTTTAGTTCCATAGTCATGTATAGGGAGCGCCCCCCCTAAATCTTTTTTTTTTTGTTTAAAACCTACAGGTAAGTTCCAACTGTTAAGTCTTAATAGTTTCGGAACACAGTGGCTGTGACATATGGACGGACAGACAGACAGACATGACGAATCTATAGGGGTTCCGTTTTTTTGCCATTTGGCTACGGAACCCTGAAAACGGACATGGAACAACGCCTTCGATAATGTCTTCATTAAAAGAAACTGCAAAATTACTTAGATACCCTAGTTATCGTTGAACTTTAAAAGTTAATACATACTTAGGAGAATGATTGAGCAGCATTATAAATTATAGCTCAACGTTACACGCTATTCTAGTCACTATCTCTTCTAAATAAAACCTGTAACTGTAAACATAGCTTTGTTTGATGGGGTCGAAGAGTATCTTCGTGCGACTACGTATTTGGCAGTACGTGTCGATTGAACACGAGAAAGATAAAGTAGCTTTCACAAGGGGATGTAATGGTATATTGTGAGGCTATAAAACGATCATAGTCGAGTTACCGAAAGAAAACTTGAGAGAATGTGCGTCTCTAATGACCCGTGGGCCTCACGTTAACATTATGTAACACACATTGTAAACACGAGCTATTCTCTTTCATACGGAGGTTTGTGCAAAGTAAGACATAAATCTTTCGATTCTGTTTTCTGATTCTGCTGGCTGTGAATATATAACAAGAATCTTAACGAAGCCGAAAGGCACTTATTCTCCCCGTCACACACTGGTCCCAAATTAAAAAAAAGTGGACATTGATAGTAGACCGCTGATATTTTTTTTTATTGTTGATATAATGATAACAGATAAGGCAAAAAAATATTATTGTCCTACTTCAAATACTTTTCTCTATAAAAAATATTTCTTTTTTTTTTGTATGGGAGTGATTACATTTTACTCAATTTGTCAAAAACCTTAAGCGATGTCGAGATGGCATTCACATATGTTAGAAAACTAATAATTCTGAGTATTTGTCTCGAAGAAACTTATTGCTTATCTCTGCGTACTTTCGAGATAATAGTGACAGAAAATAACAATTTTTTTTAATGTTAATTGTTCGCTTTTTTTTAATCATAGCCTTACTCATATCGCAATAGGTCCGCTGGCCAGCAAAATGGAGCTTCGACGCGAGTTTGCCGGGATAACAAGATGGCCGCCTCTCATGACGTAACGTAATACGGTCACGAATCGCGCGCGTACACCTCACTCAGTGTACAACTAAATGTGGTTGCGATAAGACGTGTCCTTATTTTTTCTGTGCGCTTGAAGAAATGCTTGTTGTTTGTTTGTTTTGTTATTGTTGTATTTTGAATCTTTGGATTTTAAAATCAAATAATTTTTGTTTGTCTTTCTTTCGTCGAATTTGTTTTCGTATTTTTTTTTTGTTAAAATCAAAGTCACTTTGTCTTTGATATCTTTGATTCTAATTTGTTTTCAATTTTCCTTAAAATTATAATATGTCCGCATTTGTCACCAACTTAGACTTATACGTTGTTCTTAAATCAGGAGGTGGTTTTAAAAATGTCGAATTTTTATTTAATGCCCTTATTGAACGTATTGGTGTTGAATTGTCTTCCGAAGATTTGAGTAATATTAAATTATTTTGTCGTAATTTTTCAAGTAATATCTCAAAAAGATGGTCTGCTTCCAGTAGAGCTCAAAAGACCTTTCTTAACAAAAATTCAGACTGGTTACAATCCCAAATAGTTTGGCCAAAATGTCAAAATATCGATTTAAGCAGCATTTTTAAAGTTGCCGAGGAAGTAATTCCAAATTTCGAAACGCAAGTGGATACTCATCAATTAAGTTATGGTACAAGTAAAAAACCATTTGTTGATATATCTGATAAACAGAAGAAAAGGCGTTCTCTAACACTTCTAGATCACACAGAGGAGGAATTAGTTTATGCTTTATGTGCCAAATTAAAAGAGTCTAAAAAAACAAAATTAGCAGCTATATTAAACGAACTCAGCCAAAACAAGGAAAAATGTGAGATGGTACATGATGTACTATTCGCTAAAAAGACTGACAAACCGTGTTTACCAGATGATAAAACGTTAGCGCTTTACACCTCAACAAATTTGTCAAAATGGCAATATCGAAATTTAAGAACTATTCTTGCTTCAGAGAAAATGTATGGTCTTCCATCCTATCAAAAGCTCCTGGAAGCTAAAAAAACTTGTTATCCTCCAGAGTCAGACATAACTGTAACTGAATCTGATGCTAAGATAAGACTTCAATCGCTTCTAGATTTGACAACTAATAGGATATTAAAAACAATTCAGCACAACTCTGCCGACAAAAAATCGCTAAAACTAATAAGCAAATGGGGTTTTGACGGGTCATCTTCTCAAAGTAATTATAAACAAAAGTCACACTCCGACACTAAAATTGACGATTCTTCAGTTTTCATGATTAGTTTGGTTCCGCTTCGTTTGGAAGAAGAGAGTGGTACTATCTTGTGGCAAAATCCTGCTCCCTCTTCAACAAACTATTGTCGTCCAATTGGCTTTATATTTGCAAAAGAAACAAATGAATTGATAAAGAAGGAAAGTGCATCCTTAGAGGAAGAAATTCGTAATCTTGTTCCCACAATTGTAGATAATTTTGATATTAAACATGATTTGTACATGACTATGATTGATGGGAAAATTTCTACTGTGATTTCCAATACTTCTTCTGCAGCTGTTTGTAATATTTTCAATACCCCACCTAGCAAAATGAATGACTTGGACTTTGTATCCAAAAGACTCATCAGAGAAGATATGTATAAATATGGTCTGTCTTCGCTTCATATGTGGATAAGATGTATGGAATGTATTTTACACATTTCGTACAACTTAGACTTCAAAAAGTGGGCTGCACGAAAAGAAGATAAATTGTTAAAAGAAATTAAAAAGAATTTGACACAAGAAGAATTCCGGGAAAGAACTGGTTTGTTAATTGACATAGTAAAACAGGGATTTGGTACAACCAATGACGGTAACACGGCAAGAAGGTTTTTTGAAAATTATGAAGTATCTGCTGAAATAACGGGTATCCACCCTGATTTAATCAAGAGATTTGCAGTCATTTTACAAACAATTTCATCTGGTCAACTTATTAATACCAACTTGTTTAGGGAATATTGTAAAGAAACAGCAATGCTATATGTAAACTTATATCCATGGTATTACATGCCTTCAAGTGTCCATAAATTGTTGATACACGGTGCTGATATTTGTGAAAATTTCTCCTTTATTCCGATAGGCATGCTTTCCGAAGAAGCTTCCGAAGCGAGGAATAAAGATTTCCGGAATGTTAGAATGGCACATACAAGAAAAATCGGTAGAGTTCAGACTAATTTAGACATTATCCACAGCTTTCTAATTAGCTCAGATCCTTACATCAGCCATATCAAACCACAGTTTGCTCGTTTACATAAACAGTTGTTTCCAGAGGCTAGTGCTTTGATCTTGAACAATGAATTGCTTTCGTTGGAAAACGAGGAAATAGAGATTTCTCAAGAGAATATAGACCCAAATATTAATCTTTCACCATAATATTTTTTCAGAATCGTTTGTGAACATATTCAACTTTATGTTTGCAGCTTTATTTGTCTTCATTTTGATTGTTTTTTAGAACTGATGAAAGTACTCCTTCAGAAAGGTCATAGCTTTTCAGTCATTAGTGAGCCCCCATAACCTCTTTTACAGAGAAGTCTCTTTTTACTTATTTGACATTACGCATACATTATAATTATGTGCTAAAGTAAGGCTATGATTAAAAAAAAGCAAAAAATTAACATTAAAAAAAAATGTTATTTTCTGTCACTATTATCTCGAAAGTACGCAGAGATAAGCAATAAGTTTCTTCGAGCCAAATACTCAGAATTATTAGTTTTCTAACATATGTGATTGCCATCTCGACATCGCTTAAAGTTTTTGAGAAATTGAGTAAAATGTAATCGCTCCCATACAAAAAAAAAAGAAATATTTTTTTTACAGAAAAGTATTTGAAGTAGGACAATAATATTTTTTTGCCTTATCTGTTATCATTGTATCAACCATAAAAAAAAATATCAGCGGTCTACTATCAATGTCCACTTTTTTTTAATTTGGGACCAGTGTGCGTCATTGTGATCATTTTTTTTGTTCTAGAGTATACCTGGGAACCTTCTAGTTACCGAGATATTGGGGGTGAAAGTTCCAACTTTTTCATAAGTTTTTTTTTAAATACTTGTTTATAATGTAAGATTTTTACTTTACACACCTCCACGTCCCGTTACTATTCAATCCATCCATCAGCATAATGTTTTGAGTGCGTTTCTACCATAAAACGTAATTTTTCACCCCAATAAATAAAGTCGTTTCCCAGCAATAATTTTTGCGTAAAGTTACTTAGTTAGTTTAGTTTGTTTACGAAAAGGCTTTCGACAGTGTCGAGTATTGGGCTGTGTTCCACGCTCTTCATCGCCACCACATCAATACAGGTTACGTGGATGTGCTACGGGAACTGTATACCATGACCCCTCTGCAGGTTTGCGTGCACACCCTATCCAAATCTGTACCGATCAAGCGGGGAGTGAGACAGGGTGACACCATTTCACCGAAACTCTTTACAGCAGTCCTTGAAGACATCATTAAAACCTTAGCTTACCTGTCTCACTTAAGATTGGCAGATAATCTCGTGCTTTTTGCTAAAAACTTCGAGGATCTCCTGAAGATGCTTCAAAATCTATGCCTCTTTCTAAGTAGAACTTAGGATGAATATGGCCAAGACGAAGATTATGGCAAATTTGTCCTGCAATTCAAATCCTTCTGTCAAGATCGGAAATTAAAGGTTGGATAGGGTTGACCGTTAAGTCTATCTTGACCATATTCTTTCCTTTGGCAAAAAGCATCAATTAGCGGAGGTATCGAGAAGAATCCAGCTAGGGTGGGCTGCATTCAGGAAATTGGACGACATTCTGAAATCAGCCAAAATTCCACACTGCCTGAAGACCCGTGTCTATAATCAGTGTGTTCTGCCCACCATGACGTACGGTGCTGTGACGTGGACGCTCTCACAGGAGGCTGTGTACAGACTCAGAGTAGCACAGAGAATCATGGAGCGTTCCATGCTCGGCATAAAACTAATCGATCGGGTACCAAACGACGAAATCCGAAGACGTACGAAGGTCTTCGATGTTAGAAATCGCGTAATGGAACTCAAATGGTGTTGGGCAGAAAACCTAGCAAGGCCCGGTGATGACAGGTGGAGTAAAGCTGTGACCGAGTGGCGTCCAAGTTATTGAAAGAGAAGTGTTGGTCGTCCGGCGGCGAGATGGGCTGACGACATTGTTGCCATTGCAGGAATAACCTGGATGAGGCTGGCACGGGAACGTGGAGCTTGGCAAAAGCAAAGAGAGGCCTATACCCAGCAATGGGTGAAGTCGGGCTGATGATGATACTTAGTTTGATAAACATAATGCTTGGTTGACTGCTTCGCGAAGGGACCGTTTATACCTTGTATAGTACTCCTTACCGATTTCGGTAACGGTGACCCTTTGAAGCTATTTCCTTGCGTGTGTCCTTGACTATCCAAACCGAATTTACTTTTAAATACCCAGTCACAACTAAAGAAGTAGAGTTGTAGGTGTAGGTGTGAATATAAGGACCACAAGTTATGGCACTATTTTAATCTTTTCAGTTAGTTTATAACGATCATACATACCCAAATGAATTTTCTTTGGTAGGGTTTGTCGTCGAGTCGTTGAGCTCCTTAAGAGTACTACACGATTACTGAAAATGCTTGGTTGTACTTAGATCTGTATCGTTCTTTCTTCTAATAACCATCTCAGATACTTATAATCAGCATGGTCCTCATATGACTTGACAAAGATTATAGAGCGGAAGGGACACCCAAGCACAAACGGATAGCACGTATTGAGTACAAGTTCTGAACCCCTCACATAGAATTTTTTCATGACTAAAAAACAAAACAATACTTACATGGTCAAAATGTATGGAACAGTTGTTTTTTTTTTTAATTTCAACGTGAGAAGGTTCAGAACAATGTACTGAATACGTGGTGACTGTTTGTGCATCGGCGCGTTCCTTCCACTCTGTATACAGAGTGTAAGAAGACCCTTAACGAAACCGTCAACTAAGCATTATGTACATCAAACTAAGTAGCTTAACGCAAAAATAATTGCTGGGAAACGGCTTCTTTTTGGGGTGAAAAATCACGTTTTAACTTAGGACTCAATGTAACGCACTCAAAACATTATGCTGATGGATGGGTTGAATAGTACGGGGTCGTGGAGGTGCTTACACTAAAAATCCTACGTTAAAAACATGTATTTAAAAAAAGACTTGTCAAAAAGTTGGAACTTTGACCCCCAATATCTCCGTAACTAGAAGGTTCCCAGGTATGGTCTAGAACAAAAAAATTATCACATTGATGGGGAGACCAGAGCTTTTCGTCTTCGTGAAGGGTCTTGTTACACCCTTTATAATTTGTTTGTCTCGACTTTAAAAGAGGCTTACCTCGTGAGTTTTTTTGTCTGTTTCTTCTCAGCACCGACCACTACTTTTGAAACATAATTTATTTGTTACGTGTAAAAGTGTTAAAGTGCATTTACACTTGCGTCTGAATGACCAATCATGAGAAGCGGCCTAACCTGAGACTCCTATTGCAAAACCACATACCTACTAAATAGCGGCTCATTTGGGTCCAGTTCCTGAGTTAGGCATGGCATTTTTGTAATAGCTACCTTGCATTAGCAAATTACAAAGTTTACATACCACCAAGAGTTTCTATTGAATCTGTAAACTCATAGGCCAGACGTAAAGTTAACAAGCCTGCCAATTCCACCAATTTATCTATTAAATAAGTAGATATTTATGTTCTGAACGCGGGATTATGATAATAATTTATTCATTATGTTGTAACTGTCTTATGTTTAAAGGCGATATACAGCGTGTTACAGGACCCTTCGCGAAGCCGTCAACCAAGAATTATGTACGTCAAACTAAGTAACTTTACGGAAGAATTATTGCTGACAAACGACTTTTTTTTGGGGTGAAAAATTACGTTTTACGGTAGAACTCAATGTAACGCACTCAAAACATTGTGCTGATGGATGGATTGAATAGTACGGAAGTCGTGGAGGTGTTTAAAGCACAAATCTCACATTAAAAACATGTATTTGAAAAAAAACTTGTGAAAAGGTTGGAACTTTGACCCCCAATATCTCCGTAACTAGAAGGTTCCCAGGTATGGTCTAGAACAAAAAAATGATCGCAATGATGGGGCGACCAGAGCTTTTCGGCTTCGTTAAGAGTCTTGTTACACCCTTTGTGTATTACATTGTAAAACATCAAACACCTAAGGCGAGTAACATAATTTTATGAAAGTAACCATTCTAAACTTACCTAACATGTTCCGTAACTATCTAAAAGTATACCTACGTCACCAACACATGGTTTTGGTGTAAATACACCCTTAAATATTTTTTCTTTCTTTCTTCTTTCTTAACGAATCCGAACAAAAAGATTACAATGAGTTTAAAGTACCTTGTTTAAGTACCTTGGCCATTGGGTTTCAGAGGATGGCACTGATAACTGTGATATGGAGAGGGAGCGCAGGGCATTGGCCGTACGATGCAACATGCTGGCCCGCAGATTTGCAAAGTGTGACATTAATGTCAAGTTAACTCTGTTTAGAACATATTGCCAGGCTTTATATACCTGCAGTCTGTGGACCAGATACACGCAGAAAGCGTTTAATGCCTTGCGTGTGCAATACAACAATGCTTTTAGGATACTGCTGTCGCTGCCTCGTTTCTGTAGCGCGTCAGGGATGTTCGCAGTAGCGCGTACAGATGACTTCTTTGCGATCATACGCAAAAGATCCGCGTCACTACTGCGTCGGATGCGGGGTAGCGACAGCGGTCTTCTGAGCATTGTTGTTAGTAAAACTGAAGGCCACCTAATGGGGCACCTATGCGCAGTGCATGTACTGTTGCCAGGTATCTCCAGGAGGTGGCGCAATTAATTGTTTAAGTTAAGTTGTATTGATAATATTTATTGTGTTGTTATTTGTTGTGTGTGTGTAAATTATACTAACATAGGTTAAGGAATACTAACAAAATCTATGGGTAATCTACCTGATGTAAAGCAAAATAAATAAATAAAGCAACCATCAGCACATTGTTTTGAGTGCGTTACATTGTGCGCTACCATAAACACTAATTTATGAAAAAAAAAAACTTTTGCCAGTTTTACCAAAGTGCGCAGTTCTATTTAGTTTGATGTGCAGAATGCTTGGTTGATGGTTTCGTGAAGGGTTCGGTTGCACTCAGTATTGCCATCATCAGGATAATGCCTGAGCGGATTTAAACTGAAATATGTTGATCTTAAGGTAGGCCCAGGGTTGCGGGACTGTTCGAAAGAGATACCGCGGCCCTGGAACACAAAGGGCAAAGGAAGGAACATGGATGGGTTTTAGTCAGTAAAAGTCTGACACTCCCACCTGCTCAGCCCAGAGCGGGGGGGTTATTTGATGATTTCCCATCGGTAAAAAAAAAAAAAAGGTAGGTAGACCTAAGGCTGCCTGTCCATTGCAGTGGAGCGAGGCTGCGGAACGGAGAAACGAAGACATATTAACCAATAGGACTGCATAAAATCTCCGCTCAGCTCGCGTATGCAAAATATTGGTTAATATTTCTCCATTTCTCCGCTCCGGAGCCTCGCTCCGCTTCTATGGACCAGGCCGTGTTATGATTTAGTATTTTAACGCCCTAACAAAAAGAAAAACTGTCCCCGTGTCCTTAAGGCGTAGAAACCCAAATCATAGACAGTTCGGTTTTAAAGCATTTCGTAATTCTGCAACGACCTTCGACAGGTTCGGAGATGTCAATTAGATTCTTGTTTTACATGTCCATCGTCGGCACCGCTGTTAAAATGGCCCTGTGTCTAGGTCCTAGACACGATTATCATCACCTGCCTAGCCTTTTCCAAACCATGTTGGGGTCGGCTTCCAGTCTAACTAGTCAGGTCAGTTGCAGCTCAGACCTCAAGTGCGTATGCGGCGTCTCCCCACAGACAATGGCCCACCTTTCATCTTGCACCGCATGCCCTATCACCTGCGCACCTGATGACCTGACTGCATCAGTGAGGGGTTCGCGTGTCTGAGTTTTGGGCTAAACACATTTGAACTTTTTGCCGTCGATACGCTAAGAAGAAGATGTTGCAGCTGAATATCAGTATTTCATTTAGAGCGACTGCCTATGTGACCTCCACAACCCAGTTAGTACTGGGTAATACGATATCCATTGGTAAGACTGGTTGTCAGACTTTCGGGCAACTACCTGTAACGACTATCAAAGTTCTTCAAATGACTGTCGGGACCAACGGCTTAACGTACTTTCCAAGTGATCGCCTGTTCGGAAAATTGAAAAAGCAGGTCTGCCGACAACGCGTTATATTATAGTATAGAAATCGTCTATGTGTGCGTCAATGTGTCAGTCCTTTCGGTCTACGGCAATTTAATAATCCTAATCCTCCCTAACATTATAAATATGAAAGTAAGTTTGTTTGTTATCTTTTCACGTATAAAACATTAAACCGATCGTTCTGAAATTGGGCATATACCCTGATAGCTGTACAGAAACGGACATAGGGTACCTTTCATTCCGAAAAAAGTACAGTTCCCGAGGAAAACAACAATAACAACAATAACGTTCTGATGGCGCCACGTGTCTTCCGCATCGACACGAATTGATTGTCAAATTCTAAATTAAGGCGAAAGCTAGTATAAAGCTTCTAAAAACTAAATAATGTCTTCCCTCCACCGCTTCATATTAAAACTGGGCAGAACATACACCAACACAATAATGTGCTAAGTTTTACTTTGTAGTTCTAATAGGTTAATAATCTTATAAATTATGACTTAATCACGAAAGTACACTGTAAATAAGTTGTTTAATAAGTTAAGCGTTTAATGGTCACCTTTATCCGATATTTATTAAGACTATGACCAAGCTATGCGGAAAACGTCACTTAAATTATCTTTATAATGCTTACTACGGCAGCTAACCAGATTACCATTAGCTTATTACTAAGTACCACCCGTTGTTTCTGGATTCATCGAGTGATTTCTGGCAATCACATTAATTGAGCAACAATTTGCAGCACTGTAGGATTAGGTCCATTAATATAAACGGCATTGTGAGGAGGTTCCTGTCTCTGGAGCCCTAACCACCGGTAGCTTGGACCCTGCTCCCGACACCGGCGGACTCCTATTTTTTATATTTATAAATGTTTTTAAATGTTTTTTTTAAAGAAATATTTAAAAAGGTTAAGAATATGTAAAGAAAATAAATAAACGAGATAATAGTACCAGCTTATTACTGTCCCACTGCTGGGCAAAGGCCTCTTCTCAACAGAGAAGGCACGAGCATTAATCACCACTTTTGCTCAAGACCCGGGTTGGCGATTTCCGAGTTTTATGAGTCCAGGTTTCCTCAAGATGTTTTCCTTCACCGATGTCCGAAGGCATGCATGCATTATATTACAGAAAAGGACACATACTTTCATGTAGTACATTGTAAATGTGGAAGCAATCTAGAATACAGGTGACACTTAAACATCATCTTCAGTCGATTCATAAGATTTTTTCGACGTTTTGTAAGTGCCCATGAAGGCAGATGTGAAATAAAATATTTTGTTAGAGACGTACAGCCAAATGGCCCAAAAATCTAAAAACGTAGCTGAATCTGAAATGTAGGGACATTTCGTATAGGCAAAGTACAAGGTATTTACGAAGTGAATATCAGGCTATTTCCAGTATACTTACATCGATTTACCAGCTGGTAAATAAACATCTACAAATCTCCAGGATCTAAACAAAGATTAATTTGCCAACAGTACTCAAGCCAAGCCGTGAATAACAGCAAATAAAAACACAACTACGTGTGAATTCTCCTCAGGGAAGTCTAGCCTCCGCTTCGCTAGTCACATCTGTACATCTCAACTCATTATTCAATGAGTTATTGCTATGTAATTATGTATCAACAGTACGAAATGCTGCATAATGGGGCCATTATTGAAATCAGAATAACGTAAAACCATAAAATAATGTAAGCGTAACAATGTAAGCTATAAATTCACCATAGCATGTATTTCTGATGAGTATTACGTGGACTTGTACCGTTTCATGGGATTAAAAACACAATAAAATACCATGTATTTCGAGATTCCCTTAACATGGGAATCTATACTTTTGAATAGGTTTCCGTATTGTTGACATGCTTCTTCGTTATGTGAAAATAGTGTGGAAATAGGACAATATGTCTATCAAGTTACTTCAACTTGATATCTTGAACTATTGGGAAGATTCTGATAAGTTACCGTGTGAGAGCAGCAATTGCCCACTGGTGGCAGCATCGACTTACGAGCAGTAAGTCGTGGGTTCGAACCCGGGCAGGCACATCACTTTGTGTAACTTATTGCATCACGACTGCTCTCATAACGGCGAAGGAAAACATCGTGAGGAAACCGACATGACCTAGAACCAAAAATTCTCAACATGAAAACGTGAGTTCATTTTTCTCATTTTCAAGACATGTCCCGCACTTGACACGCGTGGTATATTATAGCCCATTCCCTCTCACATAGAGAAGGCCTGTGTCAGCAGTGGGAACATTATAGGCTAATTATGCTTTCATGTGACAAACTGGTAAGCAAGCAGACGGTAAAGTCCCTGTTGGTAAGGAGGGTTCACACACACACACACACATCTGTTATACCAAAGGTTTAATGAAACTGCCAATATAACAGCCCGCTGTATATTATACGCTATATAAACGCCTTTCCGAATTTGCGCGTTACCATCTTAAAGAATGACCAACCGGACTCTTTCTAGGCGATCACCTTTCTTGGGGCTTCATAGACCTTTTTGGCGAACGATTTTCCCTAATAACTGCTTATTCTCAAAATAAACCCAATTCAATTAGATTCTTTTTTTAAACACCCAATTAAAAACCGACAACCTTTTTTACTTTTACTTACTTACAAGACATTTTTTTTTCATTAATGAACTTTTTTTGTTCAAACCAGTAACACTGACATCATCAATCCATGATCGTGAATAATTAATTAAGATGTTCTATGTTCTACGCCTTACAGTGGGCGTTTTAACACATAAATTAAAATATTAGCAAGCTTAGGATGATTGATAGTATAATGTGGTTTGAGGTAGCAAAACATGTGCTAGTACATAAATCATTGGGGCTTATGTATCAGTAGCGAGCAGCGAAGTGGCAGTTTACTAACGAAACGCCAATAGTACGATTAATTTATGTTATTAATGCTACTGATAAATATCGCAATGTTTGATGTTGCGTTAGGGTTACGTATATTTGTTGAGAAAGGGGGAACCCTGTTTTCAATCCAGGGTTGAAGTGTTTTCCATTAAGTTATTTGGGATTCGAGATTTTACCGGGTTCTTTTTTTAAATAGCAGTGATAGTCTAGTGGTGTGCCCGTCGAAATACTAAGTCATAGGTCTCGACGTTCGAATGGAATTATCACTTGCTTTGGTGAAGGAAAACATCGTGAGGAAACCAGCATGCCTGAGAGATATATCTCGACGGCATGTAAAACCAAGTCAGAGGCTGCATAAAAACTATGACCACCAGGTTAGGCACTAATCATGTGATAAATAAAGAAGACCGGGATTTCAAACCTAGGCTGGCGGAGCCCCTATGACTAAATAATTATGAACTTTTATAAAATACACATCATCAGACTACAGCAGTCCAGTGGTGGACATAGACCTTTTCAATAGCACGCCACCCAGTTCAATTCACGGGAACCCTCATGCAGCTGCTATCAGTCATCCCGGTCGTCGCTCCACCTAGCCTGAGGACGCTTGCTAATGCTTGAGGTTTCGTGGCCTCCGCTGAAGAAAACATCTACCCCAACGGTCATTGCTGATAGGCATTATAACTTGGCGAAATTAGTTTATAGTAAATGGTGTGTCTTTGCAGGCCAACACAAAGACAGAAATTGACTTGTCAAAGTTACATCACAAACAATAAAAGCAATAAAATACAAAGCAATTTATCAAATTGCTCCCAACAAAGACAGTCTAATCAATTACATAACAGACAAAACAGAAAATATTCCATAGGTAAGAACAAAAATATAAAATTAGCACCTTTCTATTATAACGATTAATTTCTTTATATTCGACGCGGGCGCAACGTCGTGATTCGATTACAACGTAATTGAATATCGATCAAAATATTCAGACGAACAAAAAAGTTATATAAGCAAGCGAACACACTTATCGACGAGCAATCGGCTTGAGCCGATGTAAATGAGCTTTATATCATGCAATACAGGCAAATTGTCTGACACGGAGTTGGGTCGTCATGACAAAGAACTTTCGCGATCTTCTTCACGATCGTCGATAAGTGTGGTCATTCCTTAACTAAAGAATATCTTATTAATCTGTTGTCTAACATAGGGAAAGGCCTTGGATTTCAATGTACGTTAAAAAAACCACGATGACGATAAAAAAAGCCTCTTTGTTTAAAGAAGGAAGTGTTAAAACAAAGATGTTTTGCAGACCATCAAATTAGCGTAATGCAGTTTCCATTAATGTGTGACTGCGCACAATATTGTTCGTACTTAATTGAAAATAATGCACCAGCTTATTTATTAAATTATAGAGATGCAATTGAAAGATAATTGGCATAAGAATAGAACCAATAGTCAATCGATTGGTAAACGTAACTGAAAACTGAGGTAGTTAATATTTCATAAGGAATAATATTGAAATTGTTACCTGAATGATGCTCGAAATCTCTGCCCAACTATATAGGGGAATGCAGGCGTGGTGATATAATGTACTTTCATTGTAGTGTGTTAAGGATATCCATGGATAATTATGCACCCTAAATTTACAGGTTGATGTTGAATGCAAAAATTTAGAGGACAATAAAATAGATGCATCAGTATCATATGAAGGGGCTACCTATCTGACGTCCACCCAGATAGATACTGGGTAACAGGATACCTTTTGGTAAGACTGGTTCTCAAATTTTCAGACTTACATCAGACAGAAACAGTTAAACAAATATTTTAAAACCTCGACCAGCGTCATAATTCAAGTAAATCAATAGTTGAATGAAACCCATTCATAAATCTGGAAAGTAACTGCGCTTAGCTGCTGTCTGACACAGTCTAGTTGCCAAACGACGACGATCTAATCGATCTGATCTAGACTTGCGCAGACGCAAGAAAAATACAAACATTTCCTACCAGAATTACACGGTTACAAAAAGAGAGACTGGAAAAGTAACAAAAGGAAAACTGAGATCTCGCTAATTGCAGATGATATCTCGGTTTGAATGTTTAAATAATTGCATTTGTTGTAAGATTCAAATCGTAGAAAATAAGTAACAAAATATTTTTGATTCGCTCGGTTTGTGTCATTAAGAACATTTGTAAATTAGTTATGAATAACAAAGCACATCAAAATCATCTTATCTGTTTTTAAATCAAAGAGAATATAAAATTCAAGCTATATAACGTAGCAACTACCTATATACATTTAAGTAGTTTAACTATGTAATACTGGTGCATCATTTGCATAATGGTAAGGCATAACATTTCCAAACAAAATAAGAACCATAAAATATTTATGAAAATAAACATTTTTTTTCCTATACAGTCCCACTGCTGGGCATACAAAAGCCTCCCCCAATTCCTTCCACGAACTCTTCCCCCGAGTCTCCTAGAACCAGCCCTCGCGGTACGCGTCCAGATCGTCTCGCCATCTCTTTCTGGGCCGGTCTTGGCGGCGCCGCGCCGTCCGTCTTCCGATCGACCCGTCTGGAGGCTTTTGCCCAGCGGTCATCGTGCATGCGGCTGACGTGACCCACCCAATCCCATTTTACCCACCACCAGTTTTAGAACGCATAATTTGACATCCAGAATGCTGCGCTCCATCGCCCTTTGGCAAACTCCAAGGCGGAACTTCTGAGACTCAATGAGTGACCCGGTCTGAGCACCTTAAATTTGGACGTCGTTACTTAATAATGAATTTTAAAATCCACGATGTTTGTGCCCAAATTTTCCCAAACTCGAGCACATTTTCAAAATGTAACACCATCACACGTATAATCTACACACACATATATTATCACACAAATAAAGGTTTATTTTGTACACGAAGTTACAGCAGAACACTGCATGACTCCTAGGTCCCAGGGTCTCCCTAGGTTTAGGAGGCAGGGTTTTTAACTATTTGTACAGCCTTTTCCTAAAATTCAATGTACCTATGTGGACTGTATTTGTATTGTATACAAAGGTTTTTTGTGCCAATAAACTTATTTATTTATTTATCACCCCATTGAACTAAAGCATTTACATTGATTATGCAAGTAGGCACAGCATCAGTAAGTACTAACCCCTCAACCGTTAACAATTTAAAGCTTGAGGGGTTAGCACTTACTGACGCTGTCTGTACCTATTAAATATTATTAATAGGAGTGTTTAACACTAGGTAACAAGTCGTAAAGCAATCAGTACCTAACCGGTACGTAACGTGTATGACAAATCTGCTGCAACACGGCATACGGCAGAGGAATGGCGGAAGGACATTACCATTTACAACTCCTTGCGGATTTGATAAACATCCTTGTTTATTTAATTACACGGTCCATACATAAGTTAAGAGGATGTAACGGGCAATACGTGTTAAAAACATCCTATCTACTTATTCTTTTTTGTACAAGATTTTGCACTTATAAAGGGTGTAACAAGACCCTTCACGAAGCCGAAAGATATTGGGGGTCAAAGTTCCAACTTTTTCACAGGATTTTTTTTTAAATACTTGTTTTTAGTGCAAGATTTTTATACTATACCATACTATTCAATCCATCCATCAGCACAATATTTTGAGTGCGTTACATTGAGTCCGTGATTGAAACGTGACTTTTCACCCCAAAAAAAAAGTCGTTTCCCAGAAATAATTTTTGCAAAAAAGTTACTCAGTTTGATGTACACAATGCTTGGTTGACGGCTTCGTGAAGGGTCTTGTTACACGCTGTATACTTATCATAACGCCTGTAATCTCCGAAGGGTTAGGCAGAGGTGTATCTAATAGTACACCCACATTTCGTCAGTTAAGTATAAGTCCCATTTAATAGAGGGCGAGCCTATTACCATCAACCAGGCACAAATCCAGACTCCGTGGCTGCAACTGAGAAATTCCTGATGGAAAACGCAATATCACTTTGGCCGACCTGGGAATCGAACCCAGGACCTCACGCTCAGCAGTCACTAGAACAAAATAAATTATTTAATCAAGTAACTGTTAATCATAGTTTTTTTTACGTAAAACCCTTGCAAGCCTAACTAACCATCCATAAACTTTTTATACAAGAGTCGGTGGGTAACTACTAACATCTTTCTTAGTCCCATTATATTCTCTGATTTTCCTTTATACGGTTTTAAATGGTCTTAGACCTTGTGTAATCATCCATATATTATGCTTGCTCATCAAGAAAGCAAACTATCGTAGCAGGTACAGACAACCGACGATCTATGTTAACATCATTGGCAGCGGTTTTATGTCCTAGCATTATGGTTGCTTTTCGTAGACCTAAAGTTCTACCACATACTTTTCAACTTGACCACAGATGAACGTTGTGCGGAAACCAATGGATATCCTAATTAATGGACTGCTTACCTATGTCAATCTAGATTTTTCACTTTACCTAAAAGGGTTTATATGACCAGAACCAGTCATCATTGGACCATGCTCGTATGAACAATATTAAAAAGAAGAAATATGAACAAACGGTGAAGGAAAACATCGCGAGGAAACCGGCACGTACTAGAACCAAAGAATCGAAGACATTACATGGCGTCCACATGATGAATTATGTCCTATTTCCTTTTACTGAGAAACCTGTGCCCCAACAGGATGAACATACGTTAAATGGCCAAAATCGTTCCATATGACGCCATCACGAAACCCATCAACATTGAACGTCAAATAAAGACGCTACAACTGGATAATATCAGCTTAGTAATATTTATTTATTTATTTAAGGACAACCAACAAAGCTTACACCAAAAATACATGTTAAACCACTCATATTATTTTTTTACATTTTATAGTGTAGCCTTAATTAAAGGCTGCCACGGCATACATGAGCACAACAGAGGAGTATGAAAACAGAAAAACAGACACAATTGTTACGTAAATCCAACATTCAAATACAAATGAAAAACTTACTATATAATGCTGGATTAGTTCGATTATTCCGATTAATTTAATAAATTTTGTTGGACGTTGTGCCAACCAATAGAAATAAAAACAAAAAATTGAAAAAAATATTGTTATTTCACAATAGAACATGTATAGTTTTTTTTTAATATTAAATGGGCCTACTCTTGACCTCAATCTTGTCCTGAGGACAGAAATGAGGTCGACCATGGAACGAGCTAACCCAAAATAACCCTATTAACTCGCGACTTTAATAGAGATATACTGAAAATCTCTTCTAATCTTCATCTTATAACATTAAATTATCACACCTTATCTCTTAGATAAGCTTAATATACCAAACAAGCTAAATAAATGAAAACAAAACGGACTTAATGTAGCTTAAAACGGTTTACTGGACCACTGGCCATGACGGCCACCCAAATTAGAAGCCGCGTGAATTTTCAACATTTTAATGTTATACCAGAACCAAGAAGCATAATTTTCGCAAGAAACCATTTTACTTTAGAGAGTTTACTATTGCGAAATAAATAAGAAGATTTAGTTAGAAAGCTGGTTAGGGAAAATAAGATCATTTTATGCAAATAATACCTAAGTCATAATAGCCTCTAACTGACCTATTGTGGGGGGGAAGGTTTCCTCATACACAGTAGAAAAGAGCCTAAGCATTATAGCATAATCAGCCTTTATTGTTCCCAAGGCTGGGACCGAGGCCTCATCTCTATGACAGGGAATGGGCTATAATCAACCACGCGGGCACAGTGAAAGAAAGAAGGAAAGAAAGAAAACATATTTATTTGCCACATGCCACAAGTGCACAAAACAAAAAATTACATAAAAAAGAGCTTAAATCTAAACAAGAAAAAACAAGAGATAATTGTGTGTCTCACGGCTGCGCCAAATAGGCCCAGTTCAGCAAACTGCCAAGCAGCTAGTTCCTAACGCTGGTTTTCAACTGGACCTGAGATGGGGATGTGACGGATATAAATCAGTTTTGAAGTTCGTGTTACTATTATGGTATGTGTCAATAAATGTGTGTGTAATGATAACAAATATAACTGCATATTAAAAATAAAACTTAAAATAGAAATAATATAAAAATCGAGCTAAGTATGAATAATTATTGTATACATCAATTTACACATTTACCGTGCGGGTAGGTAGATGTCACATGTCTTCAATTATTTGGTTACACAAAGTAATGCGCCTGGCAGGGTTCGAACCCACAACATACTGCTCGTAAGTCGGGGCAGTCACCACTGGCCCACCCGCTGCTCTTTTTTTTCAATCTAATTTATTTCAAATAATTGATTAATAATGTTTCGCATACTTAATACATTTATCAGCCCATTTCGTCAAATTTTCGCGGAATTTTTTGCAGCGGGAATGTGCAAACGTCTGTATTGCATTAAAAAAATAAAAGAAGTCACATCCAAACTTATCAGGGAACTCGCTAGCTCCCTTAGAAGCGTGAAGCCGACGAGCCACAACTACATGCTATCTAGGCTCATAAATTGTTGAAATTCCTGCCCTTAGATCTTAAGGACCTACGGATATTGAGAATGGTAGATTAGATATCTTGCAGCTTCGTTTAAGGAGCTAGATTTGACGCCGAAACAAAGTGCCGAGTCGATAATATATCAAGACATAAATGGTTGTAAGCAAAATACTTCGGGAGGAATGCTCTTGATGTGCCTACCCACATATTTCACGCTGGTATGCAGACACACCGACCATTGGTGGTCCTTTGTACCTTAAAGACTACAATGACAATCCTAGCTTTTTGTCTATTACTCTAAGACAAAATGTTTTTTTACAAGGAGACAGGTGACTACAAAGATAGTAAAAACAAAAATGGAATGAAAAATAAAACGGAGTGAATCTGAAATTATTGTTGTGAAAACCCATTTTAACACCATTGATTGCTTTTTTCTAAGTTTCACTTGAATCTTGATCCCCGTTTCAGATTATTTTTTACCGATGGGAAATCATCAAATAACCCCTCCCGCTCTGGGCTGAGCAGGAGGGAGTGTCAGACTTTTACTGACTAAAACCCATCCATGTTCCTTCCTTTGCCCTTTGTGTTCCAGGGCCGCGGTATCTCTTTCGAACAGTCCCGCAACCCTGGCAGGAGATTTAAGTATTTGAAGTTGCGATATTGTTAGTCTACTTTAGCTGATTCTTACAATGCAACTAGAATCCAACGTTGTTTGCGTAAGAATTTCTAATTTCATGCAGAGGTTTGACATCATCATCATCATTTTAGCCGAAAGACGTCCACTGCTGGACATAGGTCTACCTCAAGTGTCGCCACAGTGACCGATCCTGTGCGTTTGACATGTTCACTTTCAAATTGTTAATTCAGAAACCGAGTGTATCACGTACTAATTTTATTATTTTGGGGCAAGGTACCAAATCAGTGCTTGTGAAACATGGCGTTTACGCACATGTATTTTAAACCTACCATTCCAACTATATCAATCCCTTTTCTGTTATGGAGTGAAGACTTACATTTAAGACAAAACTAACTATGCAGACATTACCCTTCTTGGTCATTTGTATGGTTTTAAATTCTTATTACCACATTAGCTCATCCCTTCCGCCCATTTTTACTTAGTATCCCTTTTCGAGTAAACAAATGCGCCCTTACTATTTGAAGGCAAACAAATTAAGACAAGGGATTTTAAAACAAATAGTCGGTCGGAATATTGACTTTATTATTAGTTAACATATTTGTTTGAATCGCGCGTAGGTGCAAGCTCGGCCACGGAGTAAGGTCGTGGTTTCGCATCCCAGGAACAGTTGGTCTCAGCAAGTAGCACAAAATTTCGGGTAAGAAAGAAGTAGGCTCTAACTAGACATAGTCATTACAGATATTTCTTTATGTCTTCAAGTTCAACATACAACTAAGAAAGTATTTTCACTCCCTACCTTGCATATCGTAGCTTGATTGATATTATCAGACTGTTATCATTCCCCTGCAGTGATACCGCTAGTTATGATAAGGGTAAAGTTTCTAAGGGCCTGGACTTAAACCTCCGGAAGTTGGCGTGGAAGCCTTCTCGTTGGAACACGCATGGTTGATACATAAGGGTTCTCTCTCAATCAAATCCCAAAACTTATTTTTCTTTTCACATTCGAAGCACTGTTTCTGAATGAATAAAAAACTAATTTTGTCATAATCCTTGGCTTACGGATAGGTACACACGGCTACACATCAAGCTATACATTTCCAGTATAAGCTGACCTCGCATTGTACGGAAATCCTATACAATGCGAGATCAACATAAACTGGAAATGTATAGCTTGATGTGTAGCCGTGTGTACTACTCTTAACAGGAGGACGGTGCTGATTTTTAAAGTAGGTGATCAGCGTGTAATGACAGCAAATGCCTTCTAAGATAGGTCTGTTGAAGTTGATACTTTTGACAGGGAAGTCTACTGGATAGATAATTAACTATCGTCGCTCAGCCCGCGTAGCATGACCACCGTAGAAAAGGGTTTTGTCGACTAAGTATCGAAAAAAATGACAGATTGTGGAAAGGTTTCTATATTCGCAAGCATGGCGATGTTAGAAATGAATGACAAGACATGTCAAGTTGTATAGAAAGAGCTTTGTCGATTCTTGGTAGAATAGAGATAGTATTGCCACGCTACGCGGGCAGATCTCAAGTGTGTGTGCGGCGTGTCTCCACAGACAATGGCCCACCTTCTATCTTGCGCTACATGCCCTGACACCTGCGCACTTGACGAGCTTATGACTGCACCAGCAAGCGGAGTTCTCATAGCTGAATTTTGGCCCAAATATACGTAGTGAAAATTTGCCATCGACACGCTAAGAAGAAATACCACCCAGTACCTGACACCGACTGACACGTCCATCTATACATTTCACCATTTCCCCGAAACAGTATCAGAGGCACAATATTCCTATCGTGTTCGTATCAATTTAAATTCGCACACAATTCAACAATTATTCATGAAATGACAAATAAACACAATCATCGGGTACTTTTTGTCCGTATATAACACTCAGCAAGTAACGTTTTTCAGTGCGTTGAGAAGCAAAAAATTGCTTCGGTTAATTCGCGTGTTCGACTTACATTAGTTAATCGTTCTTCCGCTCTTTTAAATTAGCAAATTGTCGGTCCCAAATTATAAATATTGAATACATTGCAGATGTGGTACTAGGTACTAGTACCTATTGTAAAAATGTTTGCGGAAGTTTAACTTTGTATTAGGTTAGATTCTAGGGTAGTTTGCAAATTTATAACGATGTTCTTAAAATCCTTGTCATAATAATGCAATTTCCGGGAAGTCAATAAGTAAGAAAGCACCTGCTTATTTAGTAAACACCTAAGAAGGTCTGTCAATTGCTCATGGTATATAAGTCTTGTCCCCTGGCGTAGATGGATTTATGGGAGTATCCTACCGGTCATACAGCCTTCCGTATGAGTACCTATGATTTAGGATCTAAGATCTAACCTTTAAATTCTTTGTTACTGAGTATAAGGTAGGTATGGTCAAATATTGCAACTGAATTTCAAACCAGTTCGGGCCAACCGATTGAGCTGAAATTTCGCACTCACCTTTCGTTCTGGTGACACTACATTTTTATGGCAGATATGACTTGATCCTGCAGCCAGGGTCATCTCCTCACGAGAGAACTCCTCAACTTTGTTGTGTTTATAATATAATTTTGTTAAATAAACAATTTTTTATTTTCATTTCATTTTATAAACAATGTCGTGATGGCCCAGAGGTTAAGGTTTCTCGCCTCTCATGCATGAGGTTGTGGGTTCAAATCCGGGCAAGTACTGACTTTTTCAATTCATATGTACTTTCTAAGTTTATCTTGGACATCACAAACATCGGTGAAGGAAAACATCGTGAGTAAACCTGGACTTGTAAAAGTCTGAAATCGCCAACCCGTCTTGAGCAAGCGTGGTGATCCATGCTCGTGCCTTCTCTGTTGAGAACAGGCCTTTGCCCAGCAGTGGGACAGTAATAGGCTGGGATTATTATTATTTATATTTATTTAAAAAAACAGTTTTCAAAAAAAAAAATGGTTAAATAACAAAACTTCCATAATTATGTTAGCTCTATATAAAAAGCATATGTATTGGATCCACGAAAAGTCACAGCCGAACACTCAAAAGTAGGTGCTTTAATGCAAATGAAGTCCACATTGTTAATTGATTTCCTTTTAACTCGTCCCCGAAACTTTCTTTGCTAACATGTATTTAGTAGCGGATCACACACACGCGAATTATAGTCACAGTAAATAAATATGGATAGAAGGTAAACATCGTGAATCATCGTGTTACTTGATCAACATAACTTGAGACATCAGGGTGGCGCTGTTTGCTTAGAAAAACGTCAGCCATCTGTCAAAGCCAAGTACATTTAATCGTAGTTCCGAATTCCACCGCGTTTTAAGTTACATTGATAAAGTGGTACATACGGTCACCAGTGCAAACAGCACACGAATAAAACAATAATAGAGTTAGCCTGCCTTAGATTACTTATCTCAATAAAAGTGATAGTGTTTAGCCTTGTGGATTGTTGGAAGACCAGTCAAGAGTCAAGGAAGATGGTATATTTTCCTGTCTAAATTGTTTTCGTCAACTTTTTGTACTTTTATATTCATAATTGTATTGTGTCATATTTTTTTTGTTTTCTTTTTAAAATTATAACTTTGTTTTAAATATTGCTAATTTAATCATTTTTTTGTTTGACTGCCTCGTTGGTCTCGTGGTCGCATATGTTGAGCATGAGGCGGATGTCGAGCAGTGTTATTGGGATTTTCCATTGGGAATATCCCAGTAGCAGCCTCTTGTGCCCAGTCGATGGCAGGTGGCTATAGGCTGCCGTCATGGGACTTAAACATACTGGCCAAATGGGTGAGGATGTACACTATAATGGGTGTAACACCATTAACGAAGCCGAAAAGCACTTGTTCTCCTCGTCATGATCATTGCGATATTTTATTTGTTCTGGACCATACTTAAGAACCTTCTAGTTACAGAGATATTGGGGGTCAATTCCAACAATTCCAGAAGTTTTTTTTTTACCTACATGACGCCCGACTGTACACTGCATCCATCTGCACAATTTTGAGTGCGTTACATTGAATCCTAGCGTAAAACGTGATTATTCGCCCCAAAAAAAGGTCGTTTCACAGAATAGTGTTTCGTAGAGTTACCTTTGATGTACATAAGAAAAACAAAGTTTCTTACACTCTTGTTCCTATTCTCGATACTGTTACAGAATGCTTTGTTGAAAGCTTCGTGATGGGCCCGTTTACGCTTTGTTACCTACATCTCTGCTTAACCCTTCAGAGAAACACTGGCATGATGTAATTTGTTTTATTTATTTTAATGTCTCCCATAATACCTTATAATTACATGCTTATCGTTGTTGTAACAGCTGTGCATATTTGTTTATTTGGTTGAACGCGCTAATCTCTGGATTCATCTGCCGGATTTGAAAAAAAAAAGCTTTCAACATTTGATAGAGATCTTGAGGAAGGTTTTGAGCCAACTAAAATCATGAAAAGACCCTTAGGAGCCGGGAGGAGCTTCTGGATAAATAATAACAGCCGCTCGGGTTAATTTTTATGTTAAGCCGCGCTTGCCTAGGTTGGTATGTGGATGGGTCACCACCCATTTCATACCGAGTTTCTTCCGTGCCTCGGAAAGCACGTTAAGCCGTTGGTCCCGGCTGTCATCTGTACATCTTTGACAGTCGTTACAGTTAGTCATGCGAAGGTCTGACAACCAGTCTTACCAAGGAGTATCGTGTTACCCAGTACTAACTGGGTTGTGGAGGTCAGATAGGAAGTCGCCCCATGTAAAATACTGGTATTAAGCTGCACCCGGTTACACTGGAAGCCGACCCCAACACAGTTGGGAAATGGCTTGGCAGATGATGATGACCCTTAGGAGCCAAGCCAAAATTAAAATGATGCGGGAATAACCACGAGGCACAGCTATATTTTATTTTATTCATAAACGTTTCCCCCACCAAAAATGACTCCTATTTCGTGGGTGCGTTTACAAACATTCTCCCATACACAGACAGCCAGACCCGGAACAACTTCCTGTAGGCCTGTAGACCAAACAAATATTAGCTCCGTGCCGGAATCGAATACGCGACAAGCAGCACAGCAGCCAAACGATAAGCCACTGCGCCAACTGTGCCGATGAGTAAGTAACACCTACGTATGCAAGCCTATACGTGAAGTGGACCTTCTTAACATCTACCTGTTATGGGGTCAGTTTTCAACACAACTCATCAGTGTCGATCTAAAAGATAGCGTCGTTCAAATTGTTTGATGTTATCTGCGTAGCGCCAGTCAATGATCGGGTCACTTTCAATCCGACTGTATTAGTTTTAATTACAATATTAGCTTGAATTCGTCTTTTCAATTAACTACTTGATCCAGTTTTTTTGCAAATATAGATGGTATAATAGTCTTTAATTAGGAACAAAAGCACCAATCAGAAAATCGATTTTTTTATTTAACATTTTTCACAAATTGTAGACTGTTACGAGCAACTTAAACTAATAATATTCTTAGCTTTATCATCTAATCATATTTCCGTGTTGATCTCGCTAGCAGTAGGTATTATTCAGGTTTTCTCAGCAACCAAAATGACAATTTTACAAAATTCCACATAGTCATATAGGTACAGTTTCAGTCACAGTAATACAACATTTATAACTACTTCAAAATTTCCGTCTACACCTTACAAAACTGAATCTGACTCCACAATAAGTTCCAATGCGGTTTGTCAAGGCATAAATACTCCAAACCTAAGTTTAGTGTGTGCCAAGAGTGAGTAAGCCAGCCAGTAGCACATTCCTACGGTGAAGAGGGATAAGATCAAGCCGCAAAACCATACGCATCCTGCGTCGCAGCATACTGGCCTGGTATCGACTGGTATCAGCTTGTTTGCGGGTACTCTGAATCAAAAAGGTTCAGCTTCGTCATCAATGCGAAGATGTCCATTTTGCTGGACATACCCCTGCCCAGAGGACATAAAAAGGTTACTCCATCATACGCACGTAGTAGGAGTAGCCAGCATAATCAGTATACATAATTATAATGTACCCGCGGCTGGGGCACAGGCGTTTTCTCTATGAGAGGGAATGAGCTGCAATCCACCACGCGGTCAGATGACACGTGTCTTCGAATTATTTTATAGGACATGCCAGTTTCCTCACTATGTTTTCCTCCACCGTTTTGAGAGTGGTGGTAATGGAATAACATACACTTTTATGATTTTAAACCCACGATCTACAACTCGTAACTAGTAGTAAGGGGCCGCCCGTTAAGTACTACTGGAGCACCACTAGGGCACCACTGGGGTGCTAATGCTTAAGTTACCTATAGTAAGTAGCTAAGTAGCATTAGATTTCGTAACAAAGCACATAAAGTATGTTGCACGAAATTGTAACTCTCTGGATGCCTACGGGAGGATATCGCCGTCTGTCGTCGCCTCCCTCTGGGGAGTCCGCAAGGGCCGATGCCTGCCGGGGCTGCGGGACTGTTCGAAAGAGATACTGTGGCCCCGGAACACAAAGGTCGATGAAGGAACATGGATGGGTTTTAGTCAGTAAAAGTCTGACACTCCCTCCTGCTCCGCCCAGAGCGGGAGGAGTTATTTGATGATTTCCCAGCCGAAAAAAGAAAAAAGGATATCGCCGTCTACTTCAATTGCAACTAGGTGTGACAAACTGAAAATTGTGTACATACTACACACGGCCGGTAAACGCAAACAGTAAAGATGCTTTGGAGGAGACTCTCTAAAGGATCAAGCCCGGAACGAGTCCGTGATATCGATACAATTTTCTACTAAAATAAATTTTGCTAGTTTTCCTTTCTGTCTGAATTGGCCCAAAATACATAAAATTCAGTTAGCATGTACTTACACAGGTCGTTGTACTCGTGGGGCCATCTATAACTATCATCTCATTTAGGCTTGTAGTACCCAAGTACCATCTGCTATGTATCTGAAATGTTATAAGTAAACTATCGTACCGGCTATAGTACTTATAACGTCAACTATCGATAGATAATTACAAACTTATACAACTAAAACCCGATTACTGAAAATCACGCTCTCAAAATCGCAGCTTATGATCGCTTACTACTGTTAGAATGTATTGTTAAGTTAAAATAGGTGGCATAGGACCGTGACGTTTTGTTCACTACAGGGCACCTTAATCAATTTAACGTGACGTCACATAGTCTTTAACTAGCGCACTATCAAGACGCTTCCAACGATACCTCATTTCTCAAATTACCTATGTTCAGTTTAGAGGATATGAGGGAACAGATGAACTTACATGCATACCGGTCAAATTCATAACCCTCCGTTTTACTTCGCCGCATTTGGGTAAAAAACCTTGGAGGGGTGCTATTTTTCTTTGAACTCAGTTTATACCAACTATATGTGTACTTACTTTTTCTTAAAATCGGTTAGAGGAATGTAATCCCCGTGATTCAAACTGGCTAAATACAAGAAGAAGTAGAAGAATGTTGCCAAAGAGAAACAAAAAGCGAAGAACTCCAAATACCAAAGCGAATTACTAAATAACGAATTCTCATGCATTTTGAAATTATCATTAGTACCAACCCAATTCTTCCCCTTCTCTTAATTTAGCATCATTTTAGTGATAGTATTTACGATAATTTTGTATTTTTGCTGAAATGATTTGACGACAAAATTTGTCAAAATAATGGGCAAAATGCCAAATAAACTGACATTTTCCGTTTGAAAATCCAACTGTCAGTGTGTTCGATAGCCAATGATAATATAAGTACTTATTAGTTCCATAACGCTGGGTCTGTACACAAGTAAACAACTGTAGGTTTGGTTTCGGTTTCGGCCACAGTTTCGAAAGTTCGGGGCCCCGCTGAAACTCGGTTCGTTCGGATAAATTCGGCTGAGTTAATTGCTCCTGAGTTTGCCGCCGTTCTCGGCTTTAAATTGTTTATCTACAGCGTGCACCAGAAAGTTACGGTCCGATTTAAGGGTGTTATTCAGACCATCCAACTGAAAAACTTTAATACCTAGGTACTCGACCCAAATGTATGGGATAGCTGATAATTATTTCGTGATTACAGTGGTGGTTACATGGAGAAATTTGTTTAGTTTGATGGTCCGAATCAAACCCCTAGAATATGACCACGTCTTTCGAGTACACGCTGTGTAAAACAATTGTTTGTATATTTGATCGTATTTTATGTGCTTCGATTCCACAAGTGCTCATCCGATTGCGGTAAAACTTTATCAACTTATTGATTGCAATTTCACGAAGGATTTATTTAGTATTAAACAAACAAATAATAAAGCCTTGGGAGAAAGCTTGCATAACATAACTATTTTTGCTATACAATGCTTAAGTTAAAAAAAACCCTGTCCGATCCGAAAGGGGCTTAAAGATAGCTAGCTTGTCAATGACATTGCCAAATAGAATATGAAACACAAAATATTCATGAAAGTGAAAATATTAATGCATTTTAAAGATTTTTGTCCCATATTACCGCCGTTTCCCCAAAATTCAAACAAACTTTTAAAACGTGACAACACCATCTTCGGCTACTAACTCTACCCGAGAACCGACCGCTCGCGCCCGTGTGTTGCCATAGAAGTTTCCTCATTTTAGTACAAAATGTATGTATGTGTATGGTTTTTTCTAGGCCAGCTTCCACTAAAACACGATAGAAGGAGCTGTACATGACTCAGTGTAAAAATAAATGTTTAGCTGTATAATGGAGCTTGTTATAAATTAACGACAAACCACATAGTAATATCGGTTTTAATAAACTAAAGAATTACAGTTATTTATAAAAGAGAGAATGACATGTTATATCACAACCATAAACTACTAAAATCACAATGTAAGTGAGAGGTGTATAGAACCTCACATCATTCACCCTCCGTTGAATCTTCGTCATTAATAGCATAGTCTCAAATAATCAGGAGGCCTCCTTTGTCTGGTGGATCTTCTAAGAGGAAAATGCAAGGCGGTTCAACAAAGCTGTTTCGTGGCCCTTCCACAGAGTGGTCAACAATCTCCGCAAGCTCTCCTTGGTCTGCCTGAAGTGGCACTCGGTCATCATCATGTTGAACCGAAGTATCTTCATTTTGCGATGGATTAGATTCCAAGACTTACCTTTCAATAGGTAGGGGCGCTAACTGGCGGTTAGACACAGTCCCTGTTTCACCATTGTTCCGTCTTATGTAGGAGTAATAAGGATTACTCTCTAGCAAATCGGTTTCTTCTACAATAGGATCCGTCTTGTTATGTCGAACGTTCCTCCTGAGGAGTATTGGTCCTGGTACCATCCAAGTAGGCAGTGTTTCCCCATTGGGTGATCTGCGATGATAGCTGAATAGCCGTTCATGGGGAGTTGCGTTTGTGGATGTGCATATCAGAGAACGAATAGAGTGCAGGGCAAATTTGACAACTTGTTCCCAGTTTTCGACGTTAAGGTTCTTGGAACGGAGGCTTAATTGGATCGTACGCCACAATGTGCCATTCAAGCGCTCTACCTGTACGTGATGAAGCGAATGTGAGAAACAGGTACTTCAGACAGTTGATCACAGTAGTGCTAGTTATGTCCTTGCAGGGGTAAGCAAATGGGAATCGATTATATTCGTCGATAATCGTAAGCAAATATCTATTGCCTGTGTTCGAAGGCAAGGGTCCTTTGAAATAAATGTTAATTCGTTCAAAAGGAGATGTGGCTTTTATAAGCTGACCTCTTATCTTTAGGAAGGGAGGTTTAATCTCGGCACACACCGGACATGATGATGTCATTGTTTTAATTTCCGAAAGTGAGAAAGGTAAGTTTTTCATTCGCACCCAGTGATGCATTCTAGTGATGCAGGGATGGCAAAGTGCCTCATGTAATTCCTTTAGTTTGTTGGTGTTCATAAAAGCACAAACTCTTGATAAGGCATCGGCAGCAATATTTTGAGAGCCGGGACGATAAATGATATCGTACTTGTAGCACGATAACTCTAATCTCCAGCGTTGGATCTTTTCGTTTTTAATTTTGCTGTTATGTTCTTGATTAAACATTTATGCCACAGACCGCCGGACTGTAATTAGGAGGAAGTGTTTACCTATGAGATGGTGTCGTCACTTTTTAAGGCTTTCGACTATAGCACAAGCTTCCTTTTCTATGGATGGGTACTCTGCATTTGACAAAGTCCTTGAAAAGAACGCTACTGGGCGTCCATTCTGTGATAATGTAGCCGCTATAGCGAATTCTGAGACATCAGTTTCGACAGTGAATATTTCGTTATAATCGATAGCAACTAATGCAGCCTGTTAAATATAATTTTTTAGTTGTCCGAAGCATTTTGAAGCTTTGTTCGTTATTGGAAAAGTTGTAATGTTGATCAGGGGTCTTATTTTCTCAGAAAATTTGTTAATCCATTTGTCATATGGGGCGAACAGTCCCAAAACTCGTTTAAGTTCCGTGGTATTCGTGGGAACTGGTAACTCTAGTAACGGTTTTAATCTTCCACTATCTGGTCTAATAATATTGTTTTTGATCGTGTAACCCAGCAAATTGATACAATCCTTTGAAAAGATGCTCTTTTGTTTGTTTAGAGTCAAGTTATATTTCTTCGCTGCTAACATGAACTGAGCAAGATTCTTATCATGTTCGTTTTGGTCTTTTCCGCAGACAGTCACGTCATCGAGATAAGCGAATGTTCCTGGAAGTTTTTCTTCGTTTATGATAAATTCAAGAGTTCTTTGAAATGCCGCAACTCCATTAGTAACTCCAAAAGGTATTCTTGAAAACTGATACAAATTGCCGCACGCCTCAAAAGCTGTATTTTTTTTCTATAACTAATATAGGTACTTGATGGTAAGCACTTTTTAGATCGAACTGACTGAATACCATATACTTTGATACTTTATCAATAAATTATGGTTTGGATACGCGGTAAAGGGTAAGCATCTAAATATGTAAATTTGTTTATGGTCTGAGAGTAATCGATCACTAGACGTTTGCGGTGAGCGCCGCCTCCTGCTACAAGGACGCGCACAAGTCCTTGTAGCAGGAGGCGGCCAGGGAGATGTGCTTGGCTCAATAACATTGTCTTTTAGAAGGTTTGAAATCTCATTAGCTATGAACTCGCTATCCTCTTTGCTATAATGTCTTGATTTCATGGCTATAGGCTTTATATTTGGCGAAAGATTTGTAAACACAGAGGCAGGAGGTACCGAAGCTTGCATCACATTGCAAATCTCTAGGGGTTTTCTTGGCCCTCCAAACTTGAATTCGAGTCTAGAATGGTCTTTAAGCAAATCATGGCCTACGATGACATCTGCACAAAGGTAGCTCACCACGAGTAGGGGACGTTTCATATAGATATGTTCATTAATATTGATCGTAGCAAAACGAATCCCTTCAACGAAAGAAACATGGTATGTAGACGCCAATGTTATGGTCTGCTTATGCGGCTTGAGCTTTAGTTGCAACATACTCGCGATGTTTCTGTCGATGAACTAACTGAACTCCCCGTGTCTATAAGTGCGTCAGCCGCCGCTGTTTATCATTGACCATATAGTAGATTTGCTCAGCCCCGAGGGAGAAGCCGCAGAGAAGGCGTCCGGATCGGTTGCATTGAGATAAGAAGCAGCCTTGATGGCGTTGGAAGAGTAAGTGTCATTGCTTGTGGAACTGCTGGACCGACATACATTGGCGAAATGGCCTTTTTGTTGCATAGTTGACATTCAGCTTTAAAAGCCGGGCATTTGGTTCTTTGATGTACGTTACCACCGCAAAAGAAACATTGTCTAGGCGGCCGGAGTTCCGATCGAATGGGTCGCCGAGGTAGTGCCGTCAACTGGTCTGGACTGCTATAATTTGTAGTACTTGGTTCAACTACCGCGTTGAGGTGGGTGTTAAAACTAGGCTTATTACCGATAACTTGGGAATCTTTCTCTGCAGATTCTAGCGATTGAGCGTTATTAACTGTCTCATCAAGTGTCAGCGTTATTTTCTCTAGTAAGCGTTCACGTATTTTAGACGAATTAATTCCGGCTATGAAAGCCCCTCGAATCGCTTCTTCTTCGTGTTGTTTGGCCGTAACGGCCTGGAAGTTGCAATCCCGTGCCAACAGCTTTAGTTCCCTCACGTAATCGGATATGGACTCACCGTTATTTTGTCTTCTAGTTGATAGATTGTGGCGCGCTAGAATTTCGTTTTTCAGTTTAGCATACGTTTTGTCTAGAGTTGTTACGACTTCTTCGTATGTTTGACAATCTCGCACGTAAGAAAAAATTGACGCGGAGAGATGGTTCATAATCAGTTTTAGCTTGAGATATTCTGGGGTTTCATCGGGGACCTCTTCAGTCAGAAAGCTGTTGAAGTTATATTTCCAGTGGATCCACTTTAGATCTGCTCCTGGAGTATTGGGATCAACGTCAAATCTCTTGGGTCGTAGATATTTCGCGAGAGCAGCGTTCATTTTCACCTTTTGCAAAGTAAAGGATTTTGTATCTTCATTCGCTTGCTTGCTTTTATCTTATTAACTTATTATAAAGTAAACGACAAACCACATAGTAATATTGATTTTTAATAAGCTAAAGAATTACATTTATTTATAAAAGAGAGAATGACATGTTATATTATTATGACAACCATATACTACTAAAATCACAATGTAGGTGAGATGTGTATAGAACCTCACATCAGAGCTGACGTCTATTGCCTTTTAAAAATAAATTGGTGGGTGGCAAGCACAGAGCATCATATATGTGGCAAGTAAATGGCTATGGGTACTTTGCAAAATGCAAATTATTTTTGCAAAAGGAAAAACGTAAGTAGCACAATGTGGTTGCAATGCAACAAAAACCGCAGATCGAACGAAGAAAGACGAACGCATACAAGCTAGGAACGAACACTTTTGAAAAAACCGCCACTTTTGAATCGTTAGTTACACTTCAACCAACTTATCTGTGCAGGCCGGAAAACACAGAATTAAAATAAATGTACCAAGTTTGACAAATAGATGCACTTTTTCTTGACATGCGGCGCCACCTTGAACTGCGAACTTAAAGTGGTCATACTGTAGCTCCTTGGGCTACAGTATTATTACATTTCAGCTATAATTATTACATTGCCAAATTGGACCTTTTAGTGTGGATCAGTCTTCACAAGTTACCGCGGAGAGAGTGCAAACATTGTTTTGGTAAATAACCATTAGTTACTATGTTAGTCATTCAAGTATACGTTTTTACAATAAACTTCCGAGTCATATTCAATTACTAAGCCTAAATAAATTCAAATCCTTTATAAAACGGAAGCTATGTCTGAAAGCCTACTATAACATTAATCACTATCTCGAAGATAAAAAGGCTTGGGATTAAGCTGCTCCAATTAAATTTACTCTGTGAATGTCGAAATTTCGGACTTCGCTTGTTTATTATTGATTCCTTTCCCATATACACTGTGACATTTAATTTATTTGACATGAATACTTTTAGTATTTTATTATTATACCTTCATTTATTTTCTTTACATATTATATACATTTTTAAATATTTTCAGTAACAAAGATTATATAAAAAACATTTAAAAATATAGAAAATAGTAGCCCACCGGCATCGGGAACAGGGTCCGAGATACCGATGGTCAGGGCTCTTGAGTGAGGAACCTCCTAACAATACGCGCCGTGTCCAGAAGTACTGCTTTCTGAATCAAGCCCTTGATCCAACTGCCTAGCGAGAGCTTCCTCAGATGTTCGTCGAGGCTATTGGCTATTAAGCCATTGGCCGACACGACTATCGGCACAATGATTGCTGTACTCACGTCCCACATGTCGACAACCTCGCGAGCCAAATCTAGATATTTGAATTGTTTATCTTTCTCTGCTTTCACGAGGTTCTCGTCATGCGGAACCGTTATATCAACAATCATTGCGCGACGCACCAATCGATCTATCACCACAATGTCAGGCTTATTGGCAACAATAGTCCTGTCAGTGATGATAGGTCGATCCCAATACAACGTGATATTACCATTATCGAGAACTGGGTCGGGCGCATACTTATAGTATGGCACTTCTGATTCCACAAGGTTGTACTTCAAAGCAATTTGCTGGTGGATAATCCTGGCAACGAGGTTGTGTCTATGCAAGTACTCTCCGTTAGCCAGACGAGAACACCCAGAAATAATATGTCGGATCGATTCTCCCGGACGGTGGCATGCCCGACATATGTCAACCGTGCCATCCTTCACAATGTATTTCCGGTAGTTATTCGTCATCATAACTTCGTCCATTATTGCACAGACAAAACCTTCGGTTTCCCCAAATAGGTCACCGAAGCGCAGCCAAGATACGGACGCTAAGAAGTCTACATCGGGCCCATGTAGGGCCCGGTAAAAGCGTCCGTGAAGTTCCTTGCCCTGCCATACCTCCTTGCGGTCATTAGTGTCTAATACTCTAGGTTTGCGCCAGTTCTCATTAGCCAGGGAGAGCGGGGTGAGGCCCTTGTCCACTGAGACCACATCTCGGTGCATCCCCACGTCGGCTTCTAGGAAATATTCCCTGAGACTGCATACCTCACGGTTGTGCAGGGTCTTAGCATTTAAGAAGCCACGACCCCCACACTTCCGCGGGATATACAGTCTCATCACCGACGACCGTGGGTGATGCATTCGATTTGCGGTCAGCAGCGCGCGGACCCTCCTATCCAGGGCATCAAGTTCCGTCTGAGTCCATTTGAGTATGCCGAAAGAATACATCAAAACCGGCATGACCCAACCGTTGAAGGCGCGCACCTTGTTTCCGCCTGACAAAAGACTGTTTAGCACCTTATTCAGGCGGCCAAAAAAGCGTTCCCTCAACGATTGCTTCATGTCGGCGGTATTGATACCTAATGTTTCCGACATACCCAAATACTTGTAGGATTCTGTTAAGGAGAGGGATCTAAGGTGTATGGAATCCGAGAGTTGAGTTCCCACGGATTCCATAATCTCCCCTCGCTTTACATGCATGACTGCACATTTGTCCACACCAAATTCCATCCTGATGGCGCTACTGAAGGTTTCTGTTACCTTCAGTAGATCCATCAGTTGCAAATTGTTGGGGGCAAAGAGTTTCAGATCATCCATGTAAAGAAGGTGAGATATGACCTGACCACCTCTCCTCAACCTATAGCCTAGACTTGAACCCTCCAGCAGTGTGCTGAGAGGGTTATTATTATTATTATTATTATTATTTATTATTATTTTGTTTTATATTTTTCTTATTGTTATATTTAATGATTTGACATGAATACTTACTTTGCTAAGTATTTTACTTTTATTTTTTATTGTTAATGGTCACATTATTAATGACATTTATTTTGTAGAGTATTTTGTATTAATTTTATTTGATTATTGTGAATGTGAGGACCATGTGTATCTTTTTCCACTATTGTCTGGCAGTTTGAGTACTATAAGCGACCTACCCAAATGTCCTTTCTTTGGTATTGTTCGTCGTGTCGTTGAGCTCCTTGAGTTATAAGTCGAGCTACACGATAACTGACAAATGCTTGCACTGACTGGACAGGTCCACTCAAATCTGTGTGGTTCTTTCTTCAAGAGACCATCTCAGACACTAATCTGCATAGTCCTCATGTGAGTTAACCAAGATTATGTCTGGACTTTAAAAGAGACTATTGTTTCGGCTGTTTCTTCTCAGAGTAGTCAGGTACGAAACACCGGCCCCATCTAGTTTAAAAAAGAGACGTGTAAAAGTGTTTTTAAAAAACCTATTTGCAAAATAAACATCATTTATCATTTATCATCAAGCTTTTGAATGAACCGTCGATTCCAGGCGGCTGTTTAACCCAACCACAGCCCAATGTAAAAAAATAAGTAAAAAAAAAATTATAATACAAATTGGTAGACTAACAAATTTGGTTTAAGTAATTTTATTTCAATTGGATTTTTTGTTCAGGATGTCAGTCCGTGAGAGTAATCACTTTGAATTCTTCATTCAGTGAAAGCTAGAATAAGTTTTTTTTTTTTTTATCGTAGTAACGAGTGTGGTCCATTATTGCGATGCGTCACTAATTAGGAATAACAAAAGATTGGCGTGTGTTGAATTCCTAAGCCTAGTCGTAACGGAGAAACTTTTCACTGCACTTGCACTGAGTCAGTGTCAGGTACCGTTGTATGTTGATGAAAATATGATTCGCGCAATTAGCACGTATGTAGTTATAGAATTATAATCATTACTACAACCCTGACATTTTCATGAAATAGTAATTGAATTTTAAGCCGCTTCCACCTTACGTCTGCAAAAAATCTGGATCACTGTGGGGACAGTGAATCTTCAAACAAATAAGTTTTAGAAAACATGCCATGCATTACTCACGCCTGCTTGATTGAACGAAAATCAATCAATTAGAGGGTTAACATTTTTAAATGGTTTCGTGAAGTCGTGTTAAAAAGCAGCGCAAAAAGAACCTTCTACAACTATTCAATCTTTGAAATCAACACAAAGCTACAATGTAAGTATTATCAAGCGCGCGTCTACTGCTGTGAATGGTTGACAGAATTAACAACATTGATGTGTCGTTGATCTTTGTTCCGGAAACCGGATGTTGGAAAAATGTAAATCTCAACTCTTCTCTTCTCCCTCTTCGTAAAATTTTGCATTGATACAGTACCTCGCTACTATCACTAGTCATCACTACATAATACATAGAAAACAAAGTCCCTGCAGCCGCGTCTGTCTGTCTGTCTGAACGCGAAAAATAGCGACCGGATTTTATACGATTTGCACCAATGGACGGATTGATGCATACGATAAGGTATAAATATAATTCATTATGGTTTTGTTTATATTGGCCGAAATAGGATGATAATTGTTGAAGATGACGGATAAAAAATCCATTGAAATCAACCATTCTATTCGGGGTCGGTGCAACACGTTTTCTTCTTCCATTCTCACCTGTCAGACGTCACGGCATCATTTAATGTTACTCCTTTCTCTTTCTTATCATTCCTCGCACAATCCATCCATATTTTCTTTGACCTTTTTCTCCCTCTCTATCCATCAATACTCGACATGACCATCACACTTTTAGTCACATTTTTCCTTCATCATTACATGTCCATACACCAAGACAAACGACTTCCTTTATTGTTTTCTGTAACAGGCAATACAATGACAGTTCTGCACGGGTAGCGTCAGTTGAAACCAACAAGAACGGTCATTGTTTATCAAAACTCGCCAAGTGATGATCACTACGAACTATTATTATTTTTCTCTAACATCACTTTTTCAAGGTGAATGTAACAAAACGTGTACGTCAAATGAAACAAAATTAATCCTTATTCAATCAAAATCAATAAAATCTGTGTACCTGGTGTACCACCCGCACCCGTCCCTAGTGTCACATAGCTGTAACTTACTTTTTTAAGGTGGAAGCGCAAGGGAAACCCGCGAAATTTAAATTTTCTCAAGTTTATTGCAATTTGCAGGTCAGTGTCAAGTTGTATGTTGATTAAAATATGAATCGCGCCAGTAACACGTATGGAGTTACAGAATTATAATCATTCAAATCATTAATTCAACCCTCCAAGTTCATACAATCTCAAAAAGTGACTTTTTCATGAAATAGCTATTGAATGTGATTATATGAACTTGGAGAGCTGTATTGATGATTTGAATGATTATAATTCCGTAACTACATACGTGTTACTGGCGCGATTTATATTTTCATCAACATACAACCTGACACTGACCTGCAAATTGCAATAAACGTAAGAAAATTTAAATTTCGCGGGCTACCCTTGCGCATCCACCATGAAAAAACACGTACATTCCAATGTCGTGCGTTCTCGTGCCATGCATTTTTGATGTTGAGCATTGCTGGTTCCCAAATGGATAACACTGTCAACAGATGTCATGTCTTGATTGTCATTGTCAATGTCATATATGCATTTGTGTCAAAAAGTGGTCATACATTCATATCAGTTTTAATCAGCAATAAAATTATGTAAAGTTAATTTTATCCAAAATGAACCATAATCTAAACCTTAACACGTTGGGGACATCATTAAGTCTAGCTAAAAGTGTAAAGGTGTTACATTTACGAAGGGTTTTTACTCGACAGTTAGTGTAATCAACCAGTGATATTATTTAGCATTCTATAGTGTTAATAACACGTCGACTAAATCATAAATGATTCGATTCCACTAGTCATATGATAACAAAAGTCAATTTAAGTGAATTTAACATGTTATAATTGTATTTATTATGAACGAGTCTTACGAGTTTGAAGATCGTAAAATGAAAGGTACTCTTCGCGACTGGCGTAAGGCGCTACGCACCCCGGCCACGTACAGGGTTGGCAACGCTGTGAGGGTTCAGCCACAATTCGTGTTATTAATTGTGTTAATAGGAGTATTCCTTCTGGTGTTGTGCTATTATAATTGGTGGACAAGCAGCCAGCCAGTGAGTGTCCAGAAATGGGCGCGTTCCACACGGCCATACAACACAACCTACCCGCTGACGAAACCGTTGGCTGATGGAGATTTAGTTACGTTCAGGATTGGGATAGTGGCAGACTTGGATACAAAATCTAAAAGCAATAAAAACAAACACACATACATAAGTTATTTAAAGACAGGCCATTTAAGTTACGACCGTGCCAAAAAGTCTGTGCAAGTATCATGGGACATCCGGGAGCCCACACTTTTGTCTTCAACATACTCTCACAAGGGACGAGGCATGGAGCTGTCCGAGTTGATTGTGTATGATGGCCGATTGCTCACTTTTGATGATCGATCAGGAATGGTAATTAAATACATCATAGTTCCTACTGAATTTTATATAACTTTTAATAATGTCAAAGTTTAGGGTACCCACATAATATTAAAAGAAGTAAATGTATCACATTACATCTGCAAACTAAACTAAAGTTGACTATAATAAAAACGTGTGATGTTGTTATGTCGTGAATCTGCATTCTGGCAGTATAATGGGATTGTACGGATCCACATTCTAAAGATTAAAACAGTAGCTTTAAAATGCAAAACTGCATTTCTAGAAGTTTTAAATATCCCTTAAATAACAGTGTCTTAATTATTTTCCAGGTGTTTGAAATAGTTAACAATAAAATAGTGCCATGGGTTATATTACCTGACGGTAATGGCCAGGTTGAAAAAGGATTTAAGTCAGAATGGGCATCCATCAAGGATGATATTTTGTATGTCGGGTCTATGGGCAAAGAATGGACAACTGCCAGTGGAGAGTTCCAAACCTATGACCCAATGTGGGTGAAAGCAATCAACATTCATGGAGAAGTAAGATCATTCAAACAAATTTAAAAATTAATTATTTAATATAAATGAGTCTGAAATACAATGAATTTAAATTGTCTGTTTCTAGATAATATAGAAGACAAAATTCACATTAATCTATGTAAGTTTTTGTGAATTCATTTTAAAATAAGTTATTACTTATTTAAGCAAATTGTTTTGAATGTTACATAGTCTGAATTTTCACAAAAAAGAAGCTACAAAATGATCAGATTAATTCATTAACCAGATAGTATTAGACACTTTTTCAAGTACAAAGAACAATGTTAAAATGCATAACTTTACATTGAATAAGTTGGTAAGTAAACAGGAAAACTGATCCTGCTTGTTTCAAATCCTTCAGTAAGCATTAGCAGTGAATGTGGTAGCGAAGCATGACATGTACCTATCTTATCAGCAAGGTTTACTCTGTCGTAAAAGGTTATCTTCATTTATTTATCGTATTTATGTGTTAGGTAATCGTTTCCATCATGGCGGGAAATTCTCGTTGTTCAAGTTATTATTTGAAAAGAAATTGAAATAAAAAATGAACAGAGAGACAGGAAAACTAAAAATATGCGAAGATGACTTGGTGCGGACGGCTGAAAAGGCTTTGACTTGACAGGCAGGGGTCAGTAGATGGAGTTGGAGGAGACCTGCAGAGCGTTTTGAACTTAAATACTATTTATATTTAAGTCACGTCAAACTAAGACCATAAATAAAATAAATAAAATAGGGAAGTACTTGTTTGAAAAATGAAATAAACGAGACTGTTTTGAAGTTGGCAAGCTCAAAAGACCAATTTAGTCATTAAATATATGTTTCTATGAATATTAAAAACAGAACAGTCAGCCAAATACTTAATTTTCGTGTCTAAATAATATTCTTTGCATAAAACGGATAGTTCAGGTTTACTAAATTTTTGAAAATTAAATCTTCCATGAAACTTTTTAATCATAGAGTAATTTTACTATATTAAAAAGTTCTTACATAGTATTTTTTTTTCTTTTTCACAGGTGCAGCATCTAAGCTGGGTGAACCAGTACAAAGCTGTACGTAGTTCTATCGGGATCCAATGGCCAGGCTATATGATCCATGAGTCAGGAGTGTGGTCGCCTGCTAAGCAATTATGGCACTTCTTGCCAAGGAGATGCTGTCATGAACCTTACAATGAAACAAAAGATGAAGTCATGGGATGCAACTACCTGATCACTGCAGATCCAAATTTTAAGCATATTCATGCTCTTGAGGTATTTTTTTAAAGTACTTATATTGTTTGTTGCTAAGACCATCTTTAACCCATATTGCCGTCGTGAAAAAGGGCGAGGAGAGGAATGGGATTAAATGAACCTTCTTTGTTTAGTCACGCTTATTTTTCTTTACGTTTGTCTATAGATGCGCCCTTTCTGCTTATCCCAAAGAGAACTGCCAAAGTGAAGATAATCATAAATTGGTGTAAACCCATATTGCCGTCGTGTATTGTCAACCAAAGAAGAAAATCGCTTTTACTGCATTGGAATAGAACTGTCTTTATCAAATTCTTACCATCGTTCTTACAGCGTTTTCAGTCCTTAAAATAATTGGATTTTCAATTGTAACTCGTGCATCAAATCAATGTGTCTGCAGATCTATGTATAATGTATAAACATTGATATGCCATAAAAATGGATCCTATGTTTGTATGCATAATAGCATACATGCTCAAAGTACCTGAATGAAGGCAAACTGCAAAATTTTGGTTCTATTTTTTCCACTTATAGAAATATCAACTATACCTAAATAATATACTTACTATTATATACCTAGCACAAACTGTGTTTTAATGAGTTATTTTTTAAACATTCAATTTGTTTCTTAGTTTCGGTGCTTAATTTTTTAAACGCAAGATAGCTATGGTATGCCTCACTCATTCTCATGATTATTTTAAAGTAATTTTAAAATCAATCAACATTATCCTATTTCAGATAACAAAGCACCAACCAAAGCATGGTTTCTCTTCGTTTAAATTCATACCCGGAACGAATGACGAAGCCATAGTGGCTTTGAAGACCACGGAGTTTGAAGGCAAGACAGCCACATACATAACTGCATTTACCACAGATGGCACGGTGTTGCTATACGACACCTTGGTGGAAAACATCAAATATGAGGGTCTAGAGTTTATATGATAGTGTTTTAGAAAATTTTAACATAAAAATCGTAACTGTAAATATGTAAAAAAAGTATAGTTTCGTTATTTTTGTGTTTTATTTTTTTCACAATGCTATTGTTCGAAAGAGAACCCATGAACCATGAACGCCAGACCAACATCTTTTTATACATATACAATGTGTAACATAATTAACGCACAACCTCTTAAGGGGTCATTGTACTCATCATTATGAACAACTTTCACTATGGGACCAAAACTGAAATCGCAAAAAAAAAAATCGACTGCCCCATACATTTCTGTGCGCATAATTCGACAAAATGTACTGAACAGCTGTTTTTTTTTTCGCGTTTCGGGGTTAGTCCTATAGTGAAAGTTGTTCATAATGATGAGTACAATGACCCCTTAAGAGGTTGTGCGTTTATTCTGTTACACATTGTATAAAGTCGAAGCTTTCTGTGTAAGTAGGTAGGTACCTTACCTACTATCGGTGCCTAAGAACAATTGGATAAGGTGGGGGTGTTGTGGTGAGGTCAGGGAGAAGCATGTCTAGCAGTGAACTGCAATATTCTGAATTGAGATGATTAGCCGTAGCACTTATAACCAATGGATAGTAAACCAACGATTGTGTGGTTGCTCCATGATGCAAATTCAGACGTTTTGTGAAAAATTATGAATAGTCGGCCATGGTGGCTTTGGAAGATATCAGGTAACAAAGGCGTGCTAAATAGCTGATAAGTTACGTCATACTATAAAGCGTGATTTTTTTATATTACTTGATGATGATGATAAACCTCCCACTGCCAGACATTTTGTGGTAGAAACCTACTGCCACACACCTTTAAATAACCATAATTTTGCCCCTCTAGGTAATTTTGAACTACTATCGGTCGCTTCAAACATGTGCATATTGACATAATCGGCCCCTTGCCGATTTGCAACGACTATATATAGTTTGACAGCTATTGACCGAATGAAGATGGCCTGAAGTTGCCAATGCAGGCAATCACTGCGAATGAGGTGGCAGAAACATTCACACGCGAATGGGTCGCTCGCTTCGGCGAATTGAATCTGTTCACCATCAACTGACGACCCGAATGGCGCAGCGGTAGTGAGGCTGCCTTACGTTCATAGGGTCCCGGGTTCGAACCCTGGTAGGAGCAAATGTTTATGTGATGAGCATGGACATTTGTTTCCGAGTCATAGATGATTATATGTATAATAAGTATGTATTTACAAACAAAAAGTATTGTAGTATTACCAAGCCTCGTTGCTTAGTGTGGCACCTAGACGGCGCTGTGAGTAATGTTCAGCGATATTTATTTATTTATAACTCAAGACTGCCTTCATGTGCTACCAAAATTCCTGGGTACACGCCCTACCTTTCGTCCTTCTTGGCCTGCGATCCGCTTTCAAAGAAGGCCTAAAAGCTACAGCATAATTAGCCTATAGTGTTCCCACTGCTGGGACACTATGCCTCCTCTCTATGAGAGGGGAAAGCTACAGCAGCTGAATTTATTTATGGAGAAACACTAGCTGCCCGGTGAAATGCTTGTCACAGCTTCCGAGATACCAGGAGTGACCCAGCAGACCTCGTCGTACTACTTCGAAGTAAAACGTCGACAGTGTGACAAAGTCCTTGCATCTCGTCACACTCAACCGTCACCTTTTATTTTCAAAGATCTCTCGTCAGCAACTCACGTTTTTCTTCGTGACGATACAGTCAGACGCCCCTTACAACCGCATTATAAGTAGTACGGACCCATAGATATATAAAACATTTTTTTATATTACTATGTACGGACTCATACCAGGTCATTGATCGCGCCAATGATGGAAAAACAATGACTTTGGTTATTAAAGGTAAAAGTTGGGTTCCACCTCACAAAATGTCTGGCAGTGGAGGAGGTGAACCATCACAGCCCCTATGTAATATAAAAAAAACACGTTTGTGTAAGTATGACGTAACTTATCAGTATCAGCTATTTAGCACAATTTTCTGGCCTGATATCTGCCAAAGCCACCACGACCGACTATTCATATTAACCAATTACTCTTACCTACCTATAGTAAGGTATTTCCAAAGAAAAAGTATCGACCTTTATAAAATGACGTAGGTCTGACGGTCACGAGATCTCCCTCTATAAGCGAACGTCACGAACACGCGACCGTCCCGTTTATTTTGTTCAGTGCCTCGTGGTCGTGCCGACAGAGGGCGCCTTTCGGTTTTCTGAACAAATAAGTGAAACATGATCGCGAAGATCACGTACCTATTCGCGCCACCGATACCTACCTTTGGTTAGGACACGGTGTGACAGTATAACGTAAACATAACACCGCGCATATTATCCCCGAGGGGTATGGGAGAGGTGTACCTAATAGAACCAACATTTCACCAATAATGTTTAGGAGAGCGTTAACGTCGTACGGCATTTCATACAAACTGAACTCATTTGTTTTCGAAATAACTTAACCGATTTTAAAGAAACTTCATACGCTTAAGCAAGATACATAGGTGTCTAAAAAGTTGACAGAGATGTAGAGTGTATGGGTGTATTGGTGGTTTTGGGTACTCTTCACAATAAACACAGCTCTAACAATTATTAAAGTTTATTACATTATAATAAAATACAAGTTTACACTGATTCGCGGCGCGATTATAAATGTGGACTGGCGAGGGCGACCGAGGGGCGCTTCTCCCGCGCGGGGAGGAGGCGGCGTCGCGTCGAGCCGCGAGCCGCGCGGCTCGGCAAACCTCGTCAATCTCCGGAGCAGCCGAACTGTAGGTAGTGTAGGTAGCTAGAGCTACAGCCTACAGAGAACATTTTCCAAATGTCTTAAAAAGCAAAAGAAAATTTGAAATTTCTGTTTCTATGGAAAATCTAAAATAAGTAGGTCTAATTTAGCTGAAAAACTATTTTTAGAAAATGTTCTCTGTCAACTACTTAGACCTATGTATCCTGCATAATATGCGTATGAAGTTTCATTTAAATCGGTTCAGTCATTTCGAAAACAAATCAGTCCAAAGTTTGTATGAAACGTCATAAGACTTTAACGCTCTTAAGTCTCATGTAGTATGGGGCAAACCTATTGCCATCAACCGGGCGCACATCCATCTCCGTGGCTGCTACTGAGAAATTCGTGAAGGAAAAACCCAATAACACTTTGCCTGACCTGGGAATCGAACCCAGGACCTCATGCTCAGCAGTCGCGCTTGCGACCACTAGACCAACGAGGCAGTCTGTACTAGAATTAGACCAAGAGGCTACTTCAGTATCTTCACTGTCATTTTACCTCCGCTCTTGCATAGCTGTCAAAATTACAATGATTTTTATCGTCGTGATTATAAGGTTGCATTTGGACTGCAACAGCTGTCAGAGCTAAAATAGCAGTTAAACGATTTAATTACCCACACAAAGGTTATGAGTCAGAAAAGGACAAGGTTACAATTTTGAGGTCTAATTGTTGTCGTTATCATCCTTGTAAGGTCTCCGACTCAGAAATGTTTCGGCTACGTTCATAAAGCTTACTGACACCGGTCCGTTACCAAAACCATTGGAGACGAACTGTCGTGTTCTTAGTAATTACTAGCTGTTCCCGCGAAATTCGTTCGCGTAATTTTTTTATAAAATACATATATTACTTGCCTTTTTGAATCGAATTTTGTTAATGGGATCTTATTTAAGTTCATATGTAAAAAGCTGCTATTTTGGTATTACAAATTTTATATATTTGTATAGATGTAAGTTGATTTGGTTCAGAATCGACTGCCTCGATGGTCTAGTGGTCGCAAGCGTGCCTGCTGAGCTTGCGGTCGGCCAAGTATTAGGTTTTTCCATCAAGAAATTCTCAGTAGCCGCCACGGAGTCTGAAATAGCGCCCGGTTGATGACAATAAGCTCGCTTCCTATTACATGGGAGTTAAACATAACTGCCTAAATGTGGGTGTACACTAGGTACACCTGTGCCTAACCCTTAAGGAATTATAGGCGTGATGTTATGTTATGATGGTTTATAGAAAAGCCGTTCAAAACCGTGTTGGGGTTACTATGTTGTCAAAGTCATGGGAAACACCTGGAGGCCTATACCTATCTGGCAGTAGCTGATTCTGGACTGAAATGATAAGAACTTAATCAACACCATGTTATATCCTTCTCACCGAATCGTGAGTCGTGTGTTAAAGACTGTTAAGCATGAATTTTAATCAATTAAAAGCAGAAGACAGAAATAATATTGAAATAAAATTTATTTCTTTCATAATAAAACATAATTTATGTATATTTAGGTACATTGTAAACTTACAACTGTACTTATATTAGTATAAAGGCACTGGCCCTTTGTGCACGATTTAAGGCTATTGCTGCCTTGAGTAAAAATCCACGAATGATTTTTTAAACATATTAATGGAATTTTTAAACACTGAAGCAATCACATTGTTATTTCAATCTCCCGCGCAAATAAAACGAGAACGAGAAAAAGTAGATAGAGCTCAAAAAATATTCTATGAAGCAAAAAAACCTCAGACCAAGCTGAAGTGTTGCCAACTCTAAACTGTCACCGTCTCTATCTCGCTCTGTCTATTAGAAAAGGATAGCAATACTTTTTGTATGTGCACAACAAAGTCAGCGCCAATATCAAAAATATTCTAAATAATCCCTCTATACAATAATACAATACAATTGGCCTACCGGCTAAGGCTATAGATCGAATAACAATTTAATAATAACGAATACAAAAGGTAAATTGGCTAATAATAAAAACTGAATACAGGGTACATAATATCACAAGTTAATAACCCTAAAACAGATATTACTAAACTAAGTTAAAGCATAGATAATATTCGAATACAACTAAGCAGATGCAAAAACTAGGAACATCATACCAATAAGATCTCCTTCAATCGGATCACAAAAAAACTAACGAACGTCATTGACTATATAATCTCATTTCAAGCCAATAGTTCTGGTGATTTCTTCGAAGACGGTCCAGGCCATCGCGGCCATTAAAGTGCGACGCAGCATTCTTGGTACTGCACCCTTGAAGTATCCTTTTACACCGTATGTCTGTAACAAAGAATGAAACAAATAAATAAAAATACAGATTACAACGAGTCGCCGTCTATAAAGGAGTCATCTCGATATATGTATATAGGTACTTGGTTCCCACAACATATCCTATTTGTATAATGGGGGCTATCGCGTATGAATTCGCCGCTAGAGGCGCTAGTGTAGTGCGAAGTCACCGAAATGTCAGATGTCATAGTGTTCGCGCGTTGCGTGCTTTTTTACACGTATTTTTACTAATGCTTGCTAATTTCAGGTAGAATATTTTAAATATGTATCTGAAGTTTACACTATGTTGTTATACGAAATAAAATAAACTCTATGAAGTTATTTAAAGAATAGAATTATTGACATGACCTTACTCGACAGTAGCGCCATCTGGCGAGCAGAAAAACGATAGCCCTCATTGTATTGCTTGTACTTGACCGTATCAACGCGACAAGTAGTTCGACTAGACAAAAGCGTTCGTAAGCTACTTTAAATTAATTTAAGTGATGTAGGATTAGATACCCTAACTGAATGACACATGGAACACTTTCTATTGTAACAATTAAACAATTTATTTGAATATTTTTCCAACAGTGATTGTTACTCTAAATTCGACTTAGTTTACAAATAGTGCGGTCGTTTTGTTAGTATCTAAAATCTGGTCTTGTAGGAATTATTCAAGGAATTACTGTCTTCACTTAATAATCACAATATTATCGCCTCTTGAATACCAACAGTAATCGAACTCTTCGACAGGGGGCATTATTTGCCCTTCACCAGGCAAAGATATCAATATTCTCTTTATCACAATATACATTTTATTTTCTTTGTCAACAACTCATTATGTATTGCAATTAAATCATGCTCTTGCAACTACTATAGGTACTGTAGTCGAACTCAATACTGCATTTTACTAAATAAACTAGCAGGCGTTGTCTGGTACTTTTGTATGATTATTTGAATGGGGAACTGTGAAACTAACGGCTAGCATAGATAGTTCCAAGCGTCGGCATTGGTTGAAAATCTGTTAATGTAATTTTATATTTAAAAAACACTTGACCTCATTGGCCGGTTTAGGACTAAGCTATGTCTTTATATAGTTATCTCTGTATTTCTGTGTGAAGCTATGGTCCATCATCTCCATTTAATAGGTATAAAACAGTTTGAGTAGAAGGAAGGGACTGAAATCAAGCACTAAATTCAAATTGCAATAAATATTTGAAAATCGAATTCTATTTTTTTTTTAAACTTGTAGTCTCTCGGTCCATCTATGGCTTGTTAACATTTATGTCACAATGATTTTGGCTAGCTATAGAATCCAAGACATCTTCATGCGCAAAAGTATCATTGATAAGTCGATAACCTACACTCAGGTTGAAAAATTAAACAATGATGAACCCGTGACTTCAATTACAGTACCAAGCAATTAGCGAAATATTTTTCAAACTTGACACTATGAACCTCGCACACGCGAAGTTTGAATGACTGATATACCTAATTAAAAAATAAATAAACGACCCCCACGGATGCGGCTTATCTAATTAATAAATCATTAAGAAGAACGTGCCTATTTTAGTAATGACTAAGTAACCATCTTAACGAACTTAGCTGTAGGTACTTGTTCACAATCTTCCTGAATTCTGATATCATGTATCACCTTTGACATTTGCTTCTTGGTAATTTACTAAATTGACAGAACATTATTTGATATCTATTTGATAGCTACCTACAGTTCTATTTAATTGTGTAATTTGATTTGAGTTCAACATATGAAATGGGTAGCAACACAAAGTTAGCATAGTGATTGATAGTAAGACCGAATTGTAGATGGTATTTAGTAAGTATCTCAAGACATAAGCCGATATTTACAAACGTGTGACCAATCCAAAGCTGTTTCACAGTTTGCGATAGTGACAGAAATAACACATAGCCATGTTCGAGCTAAACGACGTTCTAGATCTCGATATGACACTATCGGCAGATTGCTCAAATGCTACCTAATTAAGTCCTCGTAGAGAAAAATTACAGAATTTTAAATGAAAGTGTGTGTGTGTGTGCTTGTTCAACATGAGGACCTGGGTACGATTCTCTCTCTGGATTAAGATGGCAAACTCTTCGGGGATTGCTAGGCTTCATGTTATGTAGGTAATTTAAAATGTGAATGCTTACCTGTTGCACATATACAGCGGCACTGAACGCGTTCGGAAACTTGTGAGGGTACAGCTGCATATTAGTCTTCAGTACGTCTGCGGGATTGGTGGCCAGCGACGCGGCGATCCCGGCAACTATCCCGCAACTGAAGTGGACGGCACTGGCTGCTCCGGGCGACTGCAACCATTCTGGAAAGAGGAGATATTTTGGTTAGTTTGAGTGGACGATTATCTTACTTTTGATTTATTGACAGTTGCTTTGAACTGAATGCTTTAGAGATAAAGTTGAAAATCTATTAAAGAATTTTGACAGATTCGGTACTTGACCAAGTTCTAAACGAGACCAGCATAGCTATTCACAAACACTTCGATTCGATTTCGATTAGGAAAATCGTATGTCTATCTCGCTCACTTTCGTAATGCCAAAAAAAGATAGACATACGACTTGTGAATCGAAGCGTTTGTGAATAGCTATGCAGGTGGCCTAGCATGAAGTCTTAAAGCAGGAGTAATTCCAGCATGGGAAAGTGATGGCGCTAGACGACCTGTATAGCTCTGTCTCTTTCCCACACTGGAATTACTCTCCTGCTTTAAGACGTCATGGTAACCCTCCAGAAGAATGTTGATAGATGGAGAGGGAGAGGGAAACCAAAGAAAAGACGGATGGGTTGTGTGAGGAATGATATGAAAGAGAAAGGAGTAAATGATGCCGTGACGTCTGACAGAGGAGAATGGAAGAAGAAAACGTCTTGCGCCGACCCCGAATAGAATGGGACAAGGGACATAAAGATGATAACTTGACCAAGTTAGATAAACCCGCTGTCCTGATAAAAAGCGGTGTCTGTTGAGACACCCTATCACACCTAATACTCTTCAAAAACAGAGGACAATAATGAGATATATATACCCAGATAGGGGGACACACACCTTTATCTATGCCTTGGATTTACAGGCAGGATATTACGATATTTTATCGTACGTCCCTACTTTCTTACTGTCACGTTTAGTTGCATTACGTAGGGGGTCAAGCAAGTGTTACTTATGATCATAAATCTGTTATCTCTTGGTAGATATGAAAATGATCGACGCGACAAATTCTAAACACGTCATCTCAATGTTTATAAAACATTGCCCCTTATAGCGTGATGTCTTTTTTTATTTCATTTTATAATAAATATTGACGTATGTAAAGACGAAAATATGACATAAATATTGTGAAATAGGTAAGTGTTGCTAAATAAAAACTTAACTTTAATGTAGTCTAAAGTTGTATTTTGCAATAGATTTATGAATAAAACGGATCCAGTCTGAATTCCTATGTCTCAAAGATTAGATTGTCATCATAGTTTGTTCTGACAAACAAAAAAAACACATTAATTTGATGACGCACTTTAACCATAAGTAAACATGATAATATTATTATAATCTACGATTATTTTCGCTATCTTAACATATTAACAAACGTGTTTTTGAAAATGCCATGTGTTTTATTTACGAGGCACACAATTATTATTCTTATTGTGTAATAATCGAAAATGTCACTTAGTGTACCTACTGATAGACTATATAAAATATTTGAATATGTCCCAATCTCAGTTAGCCCTAATCAAACATGTATAGGTACGTACAAAGTGTATCTAATAATTAATTAGTCATTAGTTTCTATCATGCAGGCCAAAGTCTACCATTCTAAAGAAGATTATGAAAACGCTATTCCTATCTATAGAATAAAAACATAAAATTATCTATCCAAATTGTTAGAAGGATCGCGCGACCTTTCTTTATCAGTCCTACGCATTTTATCAGTGTATTTGGTAGGCAACTAACCATATATTTTTGTGTGTCTAATGCTTTGATAAGAAACTTCATTGAAATTACAGATTTACGTTAAAAAAGCTAAATGTCACTTAAAACTACATAAATGGCCAATTTCACTTCTCGTTGTCATTAGTAAAAGAAAACAATTGATTTTTAGTAATAAAAATATCAGTTATTTTTAAGTAATTTAGCAACGAGAAGTAAAGCTGGTCCTTTTCTCCGTATAGGACCAGATATCGTACCTTTAGCTACTCTTTGCTTGGCTTGCGAGTAGAACATGAGGTACAGGCCAGAGAACGGCGCGTCTCTGGCTAGAGTTGGGCCCAGGCCACAGGACAGGCCACGGAAGCCCTCTGCTTTGTAAATGGCCTTCAGAGCACCACCCAAGCTGTTGTATTTGTACACTCCAGATTCGTATCTGAGGAAAGAATCAAATTAAAAATTATTTAATGACACATTTAAACAGTTATAATTCTTACGGCCGTTTTCTATAACTTACTTACGTATAACGATTAGTTAATATGCCTTACTCTAGTAGCTATCGGTGTTTCTATAAACAAAGTTAGCAATGAATGGACAGGAATATCCTATCCACGTCACTTATCTGTCTCTCGAAGGGTTGACAGTTGATGTTTCTTTAACTGTTTATCTGAGATAGCAACGTTCCGTTAACTGTTAGTAAGTTATTGAAAACGCCGTTAGTTTTTTGAATTGATGGAGACTTTATTCAGTTGTTAGTAAAGTATCCTCAGAAAAGGCCATTTATGTGTGTTACATTATACGTCGAAGTCGATAAAGGTGACCAGACAAGATATTTCCAAATGATTAACATATAAAGCGTAGGTAATTACCTACTGCGTTGATTACAGTACAACGTAGAAAGTCCCGACTGCGTTGTAACCTCGGATTACCATAGCTATTGTTTACAGGTGACCTAAACGTTGAACAGCCGTCTAAATAACGTGCTTCAATCACGAGGTGCTACACGTAATCGTAATCGGGTACTCATTTGGGGACAACGTACGTATAATTAGGTATAAAGGTGTTTATTGATTGTAAAGTTTTAAAGACAGGTGGGCTCACACACATGACGTCACAGACCAACCTACCGACAGTAATCACTAATTAGTTCTACGTAATGGAATAAAACGCGATTAAAAGGTAATTGAGACATTTTTGGCAAGGTAATTTTGATAAAATTAATGATTAATTCAATTTACAATCGGTATTATCAAATACAATGACTATACTAGAAAACAGATTAAAAGATAAGCATATTTTTTTGGTACTTCGTTCAATATTGTACGTTTGTACGATCGAAATTTAATTACTTAGATAATGATGCCTACTAGACAGTCTAAATATAGTTACAGCCCAGTGATTAAACAGTCAAATAGTTGTTGCAGCAAATAAAATATTGGGTAATGAAGTGACAATATTTAACAATCAACCAAAGAAAATCGAAGCAATGTTATTGTTTATTTGCAACTTAGAACTCTAAATAATATTTTTTGGTGCTAACAAGATAAATTCTATAACAACTCACCTAGTTTTAATCACAGTGATGGGTATTAAAACAACGCCACTCATGGTCCTTGCGACGACTCCTAACGTGATGGCTTCCAAGGCGCCCAAGTCGCCCTTGGTCTTCCCCATCTTTGCTTTCAGCCAATGCAGGGAAGAGAAGTAGATTCCCACTCCGGGAACGCAGCGAGCGATGGAAGGCACCATGCCCCGCCATAGCCCAATTATTTGTTCTTGCCGGATGATGTTTGTGAAGATTGTTATCATCCCGGGTTGGATTCGGCTGCTGTAAAAGGAGTTAAGGTTAGTTGTTGATGGAATTTTCAGAATTTAAAGCATTGATTAAAATTATTTGTGCTGCTTACTAAGGATAGAACAGGAATGCTTCAAGGCACAACTTGGGTCCTATGATATCATCTTTTGGCAAGATTTGGTTTTTAAAAGACCTTCATCTTTACTAAAAGTCAGAATTGTGCGCAGTTTTTGCAGTCATTGATAGTGTTTCTGGGTGATTGGATATCAAATAAACAAAATCGTTTGTTTATCATTCATTAATAACTAAGGCCGTGTCGTGTGTTGCACTTTGCACGCGCCTGGGTCGCTGGGCCTTAAAGATAGCTATTTGGGAGTTATAAGATAATGAAACGCTAAACTAATTAAAATCTGTATGATTTCAAATATAATTAAAATAATTACCTATAATTACATAAAAAAAAGATAAACTATGCTGAAATTTCGTGAAAATTTGTGAACCTTGAACACGGACAAAGATAATAGGTCATTAGCAGTTTAAGGAAGCATTCTGAGACGAATAGCAGACGCTATCAATGTCAATGTTAAGGATACTATGTCCAGTGTTAACAATAATTACATGACAATTATCTTACAATGTACCTACAATAAACAAATTAATGAAACAGCTAATCAGTCATTGGTCACTGCCCGTGCCTAGCAACAAGATATACATTCTGTTGTTATCTAGGAGTGAACTTATTTATCTGTGAGTTTTTGGTTGGATTACCATTTACTTGTTACTGTGCGACGTTGATTCTTCTGTTACTAAGGAGAAAGAAGAAGTCTTCCAGACGAAGCAGAAGACCGGTCGTTTGTGGTGAAGCTTGGAGGCCTATATGTACCTTATCTGACATGAAAAGGTGATGAAGTTTAAGCTCAGAGTGTTTATAATATTTAACTGGGATGTTTTTGTTATTATTAATCATTTTATATGACTTACTTGACAGTCGCCGCAACAACATGTTGAGTGGGGTTCTGTAGACGAGTCTTCACCAAATCAAGCGGCTGGAACAGTATAGTACTGAAGGTTCCGGAGAAAGAACCGGCGAGAAATGCCTTGATCACCGGGTGGTACTGTAAGCAACAACATTATCTATGTTAGCATTATATACGTTCCTATAATCAAAAGTGAATGATGACACTTTGACCCTCACACGAGTCTTGAATGAGTTAACTTCGTGATAAAATGAGTCAATCATAGAGTTTTATTACTTACGTTTGCCACAATATCCATTCTGGGTTATAGTCAAATCCTTTGTTGACAAGAAAATATCCTTTGTCAGGTAATATCTTTGGAATATACTCCGAACTTGTAATATTCAAAGTGAAATAGCCAATGACAGAGAGAGCTTTTGAACCGAAAGAGATTCAGGTACAAATTTAGATCGTATCCGAGTAGTCTGAATAGTAAATAGGGTTGATACGGTACATCAGAACAATTGTCATTTTTTGCAACACCTCGCTTGAAAAATGCATGTATGCTGGCGCCAGTACGAATTTTAAAAGAAACGTAAATAACGCTAGAATTGCGTTCACAGAAAGTCTGTAGCACTTGTGAGTCCACTTTCAAAGACACTGGATTAACTTAATTAGGAGAAAGAAAATCACGGTCGATGAATTTAGCCATGAGGACTAAACAGAAGAGAATTGAACAAAAACTATATTGCGCGGACAAAAGTAAATGAATCAGAGCGATACTTTGGACGCGCACACTGGTAGGTTGATGAACGAACACTGAGCGAATATAGTGCGGGGCGATTATAAGCGATCATTTATATGAGTCGTTATCAGAGGCAGACGAGGGACGTGGACATCGCGGGTGAGTAGAGGTGGAAGGTCGAGCTCAGCACCCCACATGATAATAAGTATCCGTGCCTACTGACTAGGGGGTAACGAGTAGCTCCGATAACGTAGGGTCGCCACTGGAAAATTAAGTTAATACAAGTGGCAATGCAGTTACGAGTAACTCATCAGAAAACAGTTATTTTATGTATTTCAACGATATGGTTGCAAACGTAATGGTGGGACTATTCAAGTACGCATCTAAACATAGCTTTACCATGATGACCTTGATTAGTAAATTAGCCAATTAATCGTCAAGCTTTATATTCATTATTAATTTAAGGGACCTTTGCCGGAAGCTGCAGGTGAGAACTCTTATTTAAATAGTAGGTTCACAAATATGCAATAGCAATAGGCCCACCCCCTATTATGGAGGTCTTAAACATAACAGGCGAAATAAGGGTTTACCTACTATTAGATACACATCTGGCTAACCCTCCGTAGATTAAAGTCGTAACGTCATGTTATGTTATGTTCATAAGGATAATACCTATTATTAGGTAATGAGTTCACTATGCTAGAATATAATATAATATTGTTTGTAAAAAAACTCACGGTCAGAAAATCACCACACGCAACGCTTAAATTGTTAACCATCACAAAAATACACAACAATGTACAACCACGCACTCAAAGAGATATAACTTGAAAACACGAACACGAGCTTATTTATATAGTTTCTGTACTGAAAAGAGGCGTGCAATAATTATCAAAGTGACACTACGATAATACTTAGATAATTATAAAATAATAATTAACTATAAATAAGTCGTCAGATCATGCGTAGGTACTTTAGTGAAAAACAAGTATATAGTACCTACCTACGTAATATGCGTGTTTCATTTATTTGCGATATGATAGATTGATAAGTTGATGTGGGGTCTTGGCTTATTGTGATAAAAATCAGTAGGTAGGCACATAATTGTAGATGGTAGATATTGATTACAACTCAAGGATCATTCTTCAACTATTCGGTACGAAGGAGCACTAAATCATAATGCTTTAATAATTATTGAATCTTTATACTAAAGGGTACACTACTCGGTCGTACTTCCATACAAAACAAACAAAAAACTTTTCTTTTTCAATTTTCAAATATTTGTTTTTTTTTTTACTTTTTACAAATTGATTACATTTTTTATTTTGAACGAAAACCATCAAACAGTGCAGTAATCGCCATACTACGTTTGTATGAAGTATGACCAGCTAGTTTACCCTTACGTAGGTATCCGAAATAGATGTTTATATCAATTTTGCAGTTCTAAAAGGAATCAATTGATTTGTTTTTCATGTCGTAGCCAAAGTAGTAGTAGAAACAAAGTATTAGTTTACAATACATTTCCCTTGTCCAATATTAATGGCGAAAAAGGAAAAAAAATATGATGCAATATAATGTTTTGATTTCGGAATGGTTAAAAGCGTTTGATAAAGTTAAGTGTTCAGTTTAAATACATACAATTAATGTAATGTAGGCTAGGCTAATAAGGGGTCGGAAAAAAAAGTGGCCAATGTTTAATTCAGTTCATGCAATACGAATAAGAACAAAAAACCTCATTACAGTTTTGTAAGTGATTGGAGTTCCTCAAGGAAGTACAATTAAGGAGTTTGGTAAAATTGCAATTAGCAGAAATATGATTTTGTTGCGTTATCTAATAAATCATTTTATCAAGGTGCTCAATGACAATTAATGCTATAATTACATATTTTTATCATTACAAGGCTGTCTACTGCATAAGTCAGGGCAGTGTAGCATTGAAAACAAGTATTAAGAAAGCTATCAACAAGTTGTTCAGATATTTATGATTATCTGTTTGTTTTTGTCACAAAACTTCATCAGTGAAATAAATCAAAGATGTTTTAAATTATTTTGTTCTATGTTGAATTTATTTTCAAATACAGACAAAAGCAAACCTAGTATGTTATTTGATTTATAACTAACTTACGTAACATAGCAGTACAATAAAAAAAAACGAGGTATAGATATCAGTTAATGAATAGATACTTGATGAAATTACATACATTTTCTTTTTTCGTAATTCCTAGGAAAATTGTTGCTTATTTTAAATTTATAAACTAGCATCCTTAGTTTTGAAGACAAATAAGCACTTGTTTAAATATGATCTGATACTGAAATCATCAAAATGGTCTAAACAAATAAAAAGAGGCGATCAAAGGCCAGTGACTTGACACTAGTCATTGTTCTTATCAGATTGGCCAACAAATAGGCCTTCACAGCAAGATGGTAATAAGAGGTTATTTAACTTTTATGTCAAAAGTTCTTTTTAGGCCTGAGTATCAAATAGCATTTTTCTGCAAATATGCGATTCTCTTTGTTGCTTTTCAGCTGTCAAGCAGGTCATATAAGACTCCTATTAACACTATTTTATACCTGTCTTATTGGGCCAACTAAAGCGTAAGCTAAGCATTTTTATTGTAACAATAAAGTTCTTATTTTGAAAGGCCAGCTTCTATTTTTTTTTTTATGATTTCCCAGAGTTCAGATAGCCTCATGATCAATGATTTACTGTGTATTTAGTTTGTTCTAGCACATGCGTGTCAGAATGTAAAATCCAGTTCTCTGACGGTCAACCAGTTTTTGCCCTTATGATCTGAGCAATAAGGTTGAGAAGTAGTCAACCGTCGGTGAGTGTGGTAGTACATTGTGATGTGCAAATATAATCATTATCTACATGTATATAGATAATCAATTACAGTTATTCCAGTAATTAGTTGAGTAATGAATAAACAAAGATTGTGAATATTTCCTTTACCATGTTAGTGACTCTGAAATCTACGAATCCAGATAGGTACTAAAGGTTTTTCTTTAATAAAAAGTAATGAATGAACGTTTGTGGTTTAATTAAAATTAGGAAAACACGGGACTGCGTCCTGATAAGGTCATACATAGAGGACGCTTTATCTGTGAGACAAACAACTCCGCAGGGGGCCACTTACGTCGTTATCAGTAGAGTTCTGCAGGTCAGGCGTTGTGTCGATCGCCCATCCATTAGAAAATGCCGCTGCCGATTGCGACATACTTATTATTTACCAATGTAGAGCCAAAATATTACGCCGTAACCTCACTAACATTTTTACGTGTTTTGGCGCTTAGATAATAATTGTGCAACGTTATAATGGGTTGCCTTTAATTCCACTTTGACTAATCATTCTTCTAAGGACACACGCCGACCAGATTATTAACTGATAATAGTTAAAAACAAGATTAATCGTTTAGCATGTTTACAAATAATTCGGAAAACATCTAGACTGTTCTCAACAGCATTTTATTACTTACGTCACTATCAGCTGATTTTCTCGAAGTATTCAACCAATAGAAACTCGAGATTAAGTATGTTATGATATTTTCTCCAACATGCCAAAGAAAACTTACTGGACAGTCCTGAAGTCTGACGTTGACATCGCGAGATCGTGACGTTGTAAATTTGTCATTGCGAATATAGCGTTCAAAAATAAGAAGAAATATTTTCGTTCTTATTTTTTATATCATCATCAAAAGTATGGTACATCCAATACGGTTAAACTTGTACGACAATTAGAACTACGAATTAGAGATGCTGTAACATTAGTTGTTACCAATACCACTGCTATTATTTTACAGTTGACTGTACAGCAGGGCTATTGCGTATCTCTGTTGACAGTTCAGTTAAAACCAACAAGGACATGTCATTGTTTAACAAAACTCGCCAAGTGATGATCACTATGAACTCTCAACAGAATAGAATAGAATATAATTTATTTGCTAAAAACATGGTATAAATGATGGTAGTGCTAATTAATGTGAACAAACATGTTTTGCTTAATAGGTAAGTATAAGCGTGCAAATACATGCATAACGAAACATCAGTCATCATGCGATTTTACGTTCCAGGAACTCCTTAATACTGTAAAAACTATTAGCAGATAGCCATTTGTATAATTTAATTTTGAACAATCTATTATTTAATGTTTTTAATTTCATTTGGTATTCTATTGTATACCTACCTGGACACACCTACACATGCAATTTTTATTATTTTTCGCAAGCCTTGGGAGGACATCTAACACGAGTCTGTAGGGGTCGCGCCTGCTGCGAGAATTTCCATCACTTGCTTTTGCAAACAATTTCCTATGCCTCCACACAAACACACAAATTTCAAAAAAATAAAGGGACGGCAGCGGTAATAAATCAAGTTTCTTAAACTCCGGCCTGCAAGATTCATCGAGTTTAAGGCCACATAATGCTCTAATGCATCTCTTTTGTGCGACAAATGCTCTATTTTGATCAGTGCTTTTACCCCACATAATTAAGCCATAGCGTAGCACGGATTCAACATATGCATGATATGTTGTTATAGAAGTTTTAATGTTTGTTATGTTTCTAATCTGTTTCAGTGCATAAATCAACTTACTAATTCGTTTGGATACTGTATCAACATGTGACTTCCAGTTGATGTCTTGATCGAAGGTTACGCCTAGAAATTTAGTTTGCGTTACTTCGTGAATTCTATGTATATTCATTTTAATATTGTGTTTTGCATTATTTGATTTATTAAATTGTATATAAAAGGACTTTTAGATTTTGATAAGTTATTTTCCTAGCCATTCAATCAGTCTTTCAATCACATTATTAATTTCAGTCTCGTGGTCATTAATTGTATTGTTTTTTTTTTATCAGATGTCACAATTATAGAGATGTCATCAGCGCATAGTATACATTTATGATTAGTTATAGTCGTGATACGTCCTGGCCACAGCTACTGGCGGCGCGGTGCGCGGTGCGGCGGGCGGCGCGGCGGGCGGCGCGGCTTGCGGTGGTAAGCCACAGCTCGACTAGCTGCGACCGCGGCGGCGTCAGCGGTGGACGTATTTAGAGAACGGCTAACTATAAAATGGCCCTATCAAAAGTGGCACGGTATTTAAATTGTTGTTTTATTTCGTCCCACAATTTTTTACAACATGTTTTGATATCCAGATTACTGGGGCCTAAAATGACTACTTTATCAGAATCATAATACGAATCAAGTTAAAAATTTAAAACTCTTAAAATGGACTTTGTGGTCATAACCATAAAGACCATTTTCAGAATTTCAAATTTTTAACGTGATTCATATTATGATTCTGATAAAGCTTCCGTTTTAGGCACCCTGATCTACTCAGTATTTCACTAATAAATTGTTCAGTATCCATTATTTATATAAGCTCAACGCCCGATAAAAACAAAATTATTTGTTTCGATCGTGCGATGTTGAATACGTCCACCGCTGCCGCCGCGCGCGCCGCTCTGAGCTGTGGCCTCCTCGATACTCGCTAGTACATTTCTTTCAATCGCACACCGCGCAGCCCGTCGCCGCCGCCGCCGCGTGCCGCGCGGCGCTCACCGCGCCGCAAGTCGCGCCGCAATTCGCGCCGCCGGTAGCTGTGGCTTACTTCATACATTGTCTACCATTTGTTTTCGCCGATCACCGCTTGCCGCGCCGCACGCCGCGCCGCAATCCGCGCCGCGCTTGGCTGTGGCCAGAAGGATAGAGTTAATATATAATAGGAATAAAATAGGGCCTAGTACACTTCCCTGTGGGACGCCGTGTTCATTGGATTTGAATTCAGAATAATGAGATGTCATATTGCTATTTGTATCCATTTTTAGTAATAGTAACGCGTTGTTGTCTGTTACTTAAATATGAGGATAACCATTTAAGTGTAATGCCTCTAATTCCAGTTGCCTCTAATTTTTGTAGTAACAGTTCATGAGAGACTAGATCAAAGGCCTTAGATAGATCAAAGAACAGCCCTGTAGTAAGATAGTTATGGTTAATATTCGTTAATACTATTTTTATAAGACTGTACACAGCTAACGTTGTGGATTTATTTTTTGGAAGCCAAACTGTTCTTTCCTAATAATGTTAAATTTATTAAAGAAGTCAATCAGTCTGTTATACATACATTGTTCAAATATTTTCGATAGAATAGGTATCAAAGTTATTGGGCGATAGTTGGTAACGTCTGATTTTTCACCGGTTTTATGAAGTGGCTTTAGTGCTTCAGGAAAAATGCCTAGTGAGAATCATAAATTAATTAAATATGTCATAATTCCAGTAAGTTCATTAGTACATGCTTTAATGATTTTTGTATTAATTTCGTCATAACCTACGGAGTTTGTGTTATTCAATGACGTAATCTCTGCTCTAACTTTATTTTCGGCCACGGGTCTAAGGAACATCGAGTGGGCTATTGAACATTCGTTACAATTTGGTTTTGCCCACTTACTCGAAGATTGTGCCATATTAATATAGTGGTTATTGAAAGCTGTTGCTATTTCTACCGGATCTGAAAGTACTGTGTTATCAGAATAGAATATTTTCTATGTTGTCCCTAGGGTTGGTTATTAGCAGCCTTACATTTTTTTTCACTATTGTTTATGTACTTGATGTTTGCGTTCTTTTTTTATGTGTAAACGCATTTCTGTAAAATCTTTGAGTACCTATTGTAAATATTTAGTTTTATTTCGTACATTTTTGTTCTTTTAATAATGATAGCGCCAAGACCTCTTTGTTTTGCAACTTTGTTTTAGACCTTTGGTTATCCAGTTCTGTTTCTTTTTATTATTAGTATTTACTTTCACCTTTATTTTTGGGAAACATAAATTATGAAACAAGCCTAACAATTCATGAAAAGAATTGAATGCTATATTAATGTCGTTCTCTTTGTAGACCTCCGACCATGACACATTTCGTATGCATTTCTTAAATTTCTGGATATTATTTAAGCTATATAATCTCTTTTGTAGAGAAAATATGTTGTCTAGTTCTTAAGTTTCAAGGCAAAACTCAACATTTGTGCTGTGTCGTGGTCGGACAGGTGAAGAGGCATTACAGTAGCACTAGCATTATGAATGTTACTGAGAATGTGATCGATACAGGAAGACTTACGAGTTGGACGATTAATATGTAATTTTAAATTATAATTGTATGAGTTCTTGTAATTGAATAGTAATATTGCTGTTTTGGAGAGTATTAATGTTAAAATCTCCTGCCAAGACTACGTTTATTTTGGAGTTATATTTTTTGAATACGTAGTCCAAAAGACTATTTAACTTTACCAAAAATTGGTTGGGGTCAGACTGAGGTGTCCTATATACACAAATAATAATCAGTATATGATGTGTCAGTTCTATGCCACATGCTTCGAAAGTATTTGGTGTTGCACATGTATTTACAAAAGGTAACTCTTTAAAAACGAGGTTTTTTTTTTAGCAGAATACATGTACCGCCCCTTTGTTTATCTCTGCAGAAGTTAGCCGTCATATTACAACCATGGATTTTAATATGAGATTCATTACCTTTTTTTATAAAAGTCTCGGAAAGGCTTATTGCGTCTGGACTATTATTCATCTCCTGGAGTTCGTGCAAGGTTAGTTCAAGGAGTTCCTTTTTGGACAAGATACTGGCAATATTTTGATGTAGTATTTTAAAATTATGATGTGTTACAGATGACGGTATTATGGGCTAGAAAAAACTTTAATTTATTTTTAATAACCGGAAAATAATACGATAAAGTTCCTTTTTGCGGGCGACAGAGATACGCAATAGCCCTGCAGCAGAAGCCAGCACATCCAGCTACTACAAACTTTCAAATTTCTCTAATAGATTTTCAACTTTATTGTTATAGCAGGTTCAAAGTTGAAGCTGATTGGAAATTTTGACAGTTTCAGTGTCTGTACGACCGCGACAGGAGTTTGTTTTATTTTGGACTAGCTTTTGCCCGCGGTGCCACTCGCGTTAATTTAGAATTTGACAATCAATTCGGGTTTTAGAGACGCCAGCACCCAGCACATCAAGCTACTACAATGTGTCAAATTGCTTTATTAGATTTCCAACTTTATCACTGAAGCATTAAGTTCAAGATAGATTGGAAAAAAATGTCAGTTTCGGGTATTTTTATGTGCTGGCGTCTGTACTCTGCTGGACATAATAATTATAATTAACGAACGTTATTTTTGTTTTCCTCGGGAACAGTAGTTTTTTTTCGAGTAGGGAAAAAGAGAAAGGTACCCTATGTCCGTTTTTGTACACCTGATAACGTACTATGAAAAATTTCAGGCTGATCGGTTCAATGATATAAGGTAACACACAAACTTACTTTCGATTTTATAATATTATTTACGATTATGAAGAAATAAGATATGATTACGAGTACTATACAGGAATTCTTCTTTTCGCGCCTGGCCATAGTCGAAACAAACTAAGTAATTTATATGATTCACGCGCCAACAAAACCATGGTGCTCTAAAGTGGTGTTTCTCTGCCTAGTTTTAGAATCTTCCATTCGAACGCATCTCAACCTATTTATTAATCACAACATAGCTACAACAACTTAGCTATACAACATAAATAAATACCTTTAGCTTCTAAATTACTGTTTTTCCATGCCTGCATTTTTACCTGTGGTCAGAACCACATTAAAATAGGTGGGTTTGTCCCCTTATCTACCTATAAGTTGTTTGTCCAAAAAATTAATAACTTCCGTTAAAGATATTATTTTAGTAGATTAGGTAGGTAGGTACACACATGATTTAAAGGAAAACAAAATAATATTCGACACTTTGCTAATGATTTTATATTTTTATAGTATGGTTGCCAACTTTTGTTTTCGGCCTGAAGTGACAAACGAATAAGAAGTTTAAAAAATACGGGTTTTCTCATTTTTACCAATTTAAAAAAAATGCGTTTTTAGTTAGATTTAGTACCTATTATTTAGACTTGAATAAAGACCTTGTGGCCTACCATGACGACCTAAAGCAGGAGTAATTCCAGTGCGGGAAAGAGGTGGCGCTATACGACCTGTATAGCTCTGTCTCTTTCCCACACTTGAATTACTCCTTCTAAAGCCTCCTCTACACGAATCTTGGAAAGTCGACGTCTACAGATGCATCTGCAGAAGTCATCTTCGGATGCGCCCGCCGACGTATAGAAGGGGTAATTTGCGCGTCTGTTGTAAAGCCTCCTCTACACCTCTACAGATGCATCTGCAGACGTCATCTTAGAATGCGTCCGTTGACGTATAGAGGGGATCATTTGCGCATCTGTTGTTGGTATGTATTTGACGTCCACAGATGCGTCCGCCTCGAATCCGATTGTTGTCGGTTTTTGTGGCACGGATCAAAGAGTTTCGGCGCTAACGTCCCGCGTCCTTTCCGTCCACACGTCTGACGTCGCATCAGTTTGATCGGAGTTGCGATTGAGAGTGCACGCGTGCTTCTTGCGGTTGCGGTTTAATTCTTAAACTTAAGTGCTTTGCACAGCATTCGTAAAAACGCTTGAAATGGCAAACAATATGGGTACCGTGGAAACTTTTAAGTTTCTTGAGCTATATCAAATCAAGCTGAAAGCTGTTTATGGAACCCTAAAAATAAATACCACAAAAATAAATAATTACTTAAGTTGTAAATGTAGGTAATATAATATATTGTATATCTATTTCAATGAATTCATTCCATTGAGGCTACTGTAAACTAAATTAATAAATAGCTGCGGCAGCTACGGTCTCAATATCCATTTTTTAAACGTTACGTGCGAGTTGGTGCGTCTGTCGAGAATGAACATAATATTAAGACTGCATGACTGATCGACATAAAGACGTGTGGACGGCTCGTGGTGATCCATCCGCTCATGCATCTGTTAGTGTCCGCGGCCGCATCGGTAGACGTGTAGAGGAGGCTTAAGACGTCATAGGAAACACCCAGCACTAGTCAAATCAATGATTTGATTATTTACAATCGGAATGAAACCTCTCTTTAGTAATAATTATCATTGTTTGCGAAATTAATCTTTCCACGAAACAATTTGAGTTTTAGGAATGCTAATTATATGAAATAAATTAAGGTCTAAAAATTGCTTATCTCTGTGAAGATCAGAAAACCAATTTCGAAAAATTCTTTTTTAATACTTGAGGGCTCCGTACTTTTTTGATACAATCATGTTATAGGTACTTAGGTAAATGTTTTTGCCAAAATACGCGTCGCGACGGAACATGGAAATTCATGCATGAAATACCTACGGGCCGTCATAATAGGAAAAACCTACTCGCTCTTGACAAAAATGAGGTCAATAATGTAGGGTCTTTGGTCTTTTGACAAAAATACTTACAACTGTAGGTATTTTCCTATAAAAAACATACAAATATTAATGATAAAGGCAGTTATTTTTGCCTTCTTCATAAATACATATAATAAGTGGCCCCCACTATCGCTATGTTACCTACCTACCAACTATACTTAAGTACCTAGCGGAATATTTTGCGCGAGGTTATCGTTCTGCCCTGTCTACAAAGAGAAGTCTTGATGATAACACGCCATTGGGGGTACTTATGAGTTATTATAATGAGCACTATGCAATGAACATGAACATCACGTGATAAGTCTTTTGATTTGAACGTGATCTCAGTGCGTTCGCAAACATTCACATATAAGATGTGAAAATCTTTATTTCTCCCTCTCTTTTCTCGTAAAAGAGAAACATTTTTTTCTGTGAATGTTCTCAGTGTCTAAATTTCAATAATTAGGTAGGTATGTCACGAAATAGTATATTTTGTTATAAGTGCGGAAACTGTTATTGCATGCGAGGCGGAATTCCCCGTTATGAAGCCAAAAACTGCAGCAGCAAAACCCATGTGTATCAAACAACGTTTTTCAATACACTTTCGAAGAAATAAAATAATAGGACAAAAAGTATTTTCGTCGTGAATTAAACTCTCATTTAATTTGCTTTTTTTTCGCGCTTCGCTTTCACAGGTTTATGGAAAGCAAAGCAAAGGTATGAAGCCGCTATATGGCCTAATATGGTAAATAGAATATTCAAGTTATTTTTGAATGTAGAGCACAAATTCTATGTGTTAAATCGGTTATGAAAGTTTATTTTATAATAATCATTTATATTTATGACATTATAAAACAACAAACAATACAATTTATTAACTCTTTGCCGAGATAAATAACAAACAATACAACAAAAACGCCACTATTGGAATTTAACCAATTTGATCTTAGTACTTTCTGTGGAAAGTTTTGTTTACGCACTAGTAGAGAGAAATGAAAAAAATCCACTAGTGTGAAATACATTGAAGAGAACGCCAAAACTATGTATGGTCCCATTAAAATAGATGGACAAATTTTAACACAGCGTTCGGTACGTCTAACCAAAGATATCCAAGCAAAAAAAACACTGATTAAAGTGATTTTATTTTAACATAATGAGTGTGTTTATTCACGAGTGCCGCCGGTATAGTATTTTGGGTCAAAATAAAATCACTTTAGTAAGTGTTTTTTTGTTTGGTTATCATTGGTCAGACGTACTGAACGCTGAGTTAAAATTTGTACATCTAGGAAGGCCGAACTGATAGCGAGAATTCCATGGTTGTCCCTACCCTATGCATATTATTATCAGGGCGGGCAGCACTATCGATCGGCACGACAGCGATTGATAGAACAGTATATTCGGGAGTGCGTGGGAGAGTGATGTGTTTTTTTTCAATTTTTACAATAAATGTGATGTTATACGTTTCCATGGTTTGATTTAAAAAAATAACAGAATGCTATTTTAATGGGACCTTGTATTTTTGAAGTAGGAATTTCAAATAGAGTTATGCAGGCAGGGGTTTTTCAAGCACGGACATAAAATAACATGTTCAGCGACGTTGTGCTTCATCTCATCCGAGGGCGCCTGAACCAATCAAACACCTAATCAGATTTGTCTGTTTACGTCAGTTCCGTTCAGGCCTTCCCTTGCAATTTATTTTCAAATTTACTCACCCATCCACTCGGCTGTCAAGTTTTTATGCTGAATAAATTATGTTTGTTGAAAGACTGTTCTGCCGTTCCAGTCCCTGTGGTGTTGGCGTCGAATGAACTCCGAAAATGGTCTAATTATGGTCACATGTCGTGATGGCCTAGAGGTTAAGGCCTCGCCTCTCATGTTTGAGGTTGTGGGTTCAAATCTGGGCACTACCAATGTGACCTTTTTCAATTCATATGTACTTTCTAAGTTTATCTTGGACATCACAGGCATCGGTGAAGGAAAACATCGTGAGGAAACCTGGACTTGTAAAAGTCTGAAATCACCAACCCGTCTTGAGCAAGCGTGGTGATCAATGCTCGTGCCTTCTCTGTTGAGAAGAGGCCTTTGCCCAGCAGTGGGACAGTAATAGGCTGGTATTATTTAGTTTATTCATTTATATACCCATTCTTTATATTTTTACATATTTTTTTAAAAACATAAAACATAAAACGTTTAAAAATATTAAAAAAAATGTAGCCCACCGGTATCGGGAACAGGATCCAAGCTACCGGCGGTCGAAGCTCCAGAGAGAGGAACCTCCTAACAATACGAGCCGTGTCCAGGAGTACCACTTTATGAATCAAGCCCTTGATTCAGCTGCCTAACGAGAGCCTCCTCAGGTATTGGTCGACGCTGTTGGCAATTAAGCCATTGGCTGAAACGACTATCGGCACAATGATCGCTGAGCTCACATCCCACATGTCGACAACTTCGCGAGCCAAGGTAAGATACTTGTTTTGCTTATCTTTCTCGGCTTTCACGTATTATTTATATTATTATGGTCACAAATGATTAATTTAATGCAATCAAGTCAATATGTTGCGAGCGAAGCCTTGGGTCAAATCCCATTATCTTCCAGCCCTTGTCCCATTCTACTTGTGGTCGGCGCAACAAGTTCTTCTTCCATTCTCCCTGTCAGACGTCATGGCATGATTATAGTTTTTCTTTCATGCTATCATTCCTCACACCATCTATCCATCATTTCTTTGACCTTCCGGAGAGTAAGGCCAAAGGGACCTCTGTATCCATCAACGTTGATAATATTCATCACTCTTTGAGTCACATCTAAATACTCTTTCAGAACTCTATCACTTAAATTCTCTCCTACTCTCGTACGATAAGAAAGAAGAAATTCTGAATACTCTATCTATTCCAATATTATAAAGTGGTAAATTGGATTTTTCGTTTGTATGTAGGGGTAATCTTCGAAAATACTGATCCGATTCCGAAAATTCTTTCACTAACGGGAAATACTACCCAGCCCTCCCCAAGTGTCACCCGAGTATCCAGGCGTGGATCAAGCCCTCGAAAAGGTTGTAGTCACGGCCGCCTTAAAATGGGCAAAGTGATGTCGAAACAAAATAAAAAGGGAAAATCCTCGTGGAGCGGTAGTGCTTTAATGGTGAATTTTACAAGAAGAACCTAATAATATGCAAGAGCAAGTGTAGCGAGCTCGATTTTTTTTCACCCGTCTATGATATTTTAGATTTTCAGAATATCTAATCCACAGAATTCGAAAATTTTAGCAGCTATTTTCCGATTTGTAACACTATTTATACCATTTATATAGGCGTTATTAAAATGATTTTGCCGATTTTGGCAAAAAGTTTCAGAACCACGGACACTTTAAGTGACGAGCGAGCGAAGCGAGCTCGAAATTTTTGTACCCCGCCTCGGATATGTTAGATTTTCTTTTTATATTTTACTTTGTCGATTTTATACATAACAGTTTTAGAATGATTACCTACCCAAGCAGCAAAGCCTTGTCGTATAGCAGCCCATAAAACGATTTTCAAAAAAGTAATTGGAGCTAGTGAGCAGTTCTCTAATAAACCAAAGAACGTTTACACAACCCGGATTTGACGCAGATATAACGTTATTCGCTGATAAAGTAGTTCTATCAGCGAATAACGTTTTAATCAAGCTGGTCTAAAAATAGTTATTAAGTACGTAGTTAACAAAGGCAGGTTATTAGTTAGTAACGAAGAGGGCATTATTCCACATAATGGGCGGTGCTCCGAGATAATTATCTTAAATTCATAATAATTTGTTTATTAATTTATAGTTATTATTAGCCAATCAATCAAATTATAGAACAGATAGCACATTGTTTTTCAAAGAGTAGTGACGAAAAAGTCACACTATGTTTCCAGCTCATTATGCTAAAAGTATGTAGGTAACTCTTGTTTTGACCCATAACACGAAGTTTCACAGTCACAGTCGTTACTCAGTAGCCCAAAAAGTCTGACAACCAGTCTTACCAAGGGGTATCGTATTACCCAGTACTAACTGGGTTGTGGAGGTCAGATAGGCAGTTGCTCCATGTAAAATACTGGTATTCAGCTGCATCCGGTTAGACTGGAAGCCGACCCTAACGTAGTTGGGAAAAGGCTAGGCAGATGATGATGAACACGAAGTTTCACATGATGAGCTCTTGACCTGTTCATAGCTTAATATAAAAGGAAATACTTCTTAATTAATCTTGACTGATGATTTTGAGGCAGATTTTTACAACCTAACCCCTAGTAATTTTTTATAAGAATTAGTAACGGTCCCAAGTTTTAGACATGCAATAAGTTACATTAAAATTTCAGACATGTTGAAACATGTGCGCCGGCAGGATTTTTTTCAGGGGGTGCATCTTCAGTTCCATGAAAGCAGCTCGAAATTTTTTGCATTCCTCCTCGGGTATTTTAAGATATTCTCGGATCAATTAGGTTATTATTGTATGTACAAACAGAATGAACGAAACGAACGAGCGAGCGAAACAAGCTCAAAAATTTTTGCTTTCCGCCTTGGATAGATTTCTTTCTCTATAGTTTTCCGAGATTTCACATCCTCTCCCTGCTTGCGGCCTTTTTTTCTACTTATGTATTTTCTTTTCTGACAAGGGGGTGCACACACCCTTGCAACCCTGCCGCCGGCGCTAATGTGTTATAATGTAGATCACAAATTATGAGTTCTTACAGAATCCGGATTGTTTGAAAGTACCTCCTGTTATTTCTAAAACAATTAAACAATCTGAAGACTATTTGCTATGGTATCTTTTCAGGCGATTTGAAGATAAACGCCTTTGAAAAATGTACAAGCTAGCAGTAGCGCTTTGGCGGGACGTGAGAGGGAGAGAACCTCACGTCCCAGCCGCCGCGGGAGACGCACCGAGCGTCGGGGGCCACGTGGTGGCCCCCGGCCACCGTAGACGCGGGCCTGTGGACGGTGAGCTATGGGCTAGCTCGCCGTCCGTCCGTCTTATGACGACAGGCCGTGTCGACGGCGCGTTCGTGTTCCACGCGCGCCTCAAAGAGAGTCAGCAAACAGGAAGGGGTCCGTAAGGGCCGACGCCTGCCAGGGTTGCGGGACTGTTCGAAAGAGATACCGCGGCCCTGGAACACAAAGGGCAAAGGAAGGGACATGGATGGGTTTTAGTCAGTAAAAGTCTGACACTCCCTCCTGCTCAGCCCAGAGCGGGAGGGGTTATTTGATGATTTCCCATCGGTAAAAAAAAACAAAAAAGCAGTAGCGCTTTAGATAAAATTCATTTCTTTGATCGTATATTAAGCATAAGTAAACGTAAATCGTGAGGACGACGCTTAAATGCATATAATAAAATAAAACATACTGCTGAGGCGAGACTAAAAACTAAAAGTGATAAAAGGCATTTTACATCGTTTACGCTGCATAAACGTTTGACGAACACATCCTCTGGGCCAACGCCAGATGGTAAGGTTACGATTACCTACTTAGTTGGTCTCTTTTTAACCGACTTCAAAAAAGGAGGCGGTTATTGTCGTGTTATTATTATTGTACCTATATAGATACACTCTACAATCATTATTTTGATCGCTTCTCAATAAGTAGCTGTATCGATTATTTTTATGTATGTATTGTTGTATTTTGTTCGCGTATGTTTACCGAGTTACGAGCAAGGCTGGGCGCTAGAGCTATGTTCGTGTGTACGTAGTTTTTTTTTAATGTATGTTACCTGATTTCTCCCCCATTCGTAGACCGATTCTCAAAATTCTTGAAAGATTATACTTCTGAGGTAGTCCCATTTAAATATGGTGAAGATCTGATGCTGATCTTCGGAGATATACTATGGAACTCTTCAAAAATAGACGCCAAATCTGTCGTGATTGCTGCAACCGCTTGGATGTTTATTGTTTATACAACATAATGACGTAACATCACGCCTGTATGCTCTGAGGGGGTACGCAGATGTGTACAATACACCCAGATTTCCATTTATTGGAGATAAGCCCATTACCATGATATGTATTGTTCATCATGTGCATCATTTTCCCAACTATTTTGTGGTCGGCTTCCAGTCTTACCGGATGCAGCTGAATGGTACTTTATACACAACACAATAGCCACGACATAAATATTAGTAAAAAATATTTTCTAAAGCTATTGAGACATTTGCGTATGGTCATCATCATCTCATGACGCTGAGCTGATGAAGGTAGGTACAACTCTTTAACGGTTAGGAGTTAGGTGATTTCTTGTTCTAGAATAATTGTGTTGGACGGGCGTGATCGCTGGATGCTATAAGTTGAAGAATGTCCAAGCGGCGCTGACGTCCTACACCTGTTGGTTCAGTTGACTGCATGAACATACGGCGACGATGCTGAACGGGAGTGAATAGGATGAGGCTTTGATGAAATAAAATCAATAGCTATAAGTCTTCATAACTTTTCAGGAAGCGATCGGTGTAATTTTTCAGGAGTACTTAGGGTGAAAGAGAGAGAGATATATCTTCCTTGCCGGTGACTACGATTAGTCCGAGAGCGCGCGTTACTAAAGTACTGCGAAACTTTACCGTAACGAGGACCGCTAATCGCTTCCTGATTTAAACTTTATTTATAAGAAATATTGCTTGCGCGTGCGTACATAATATTGATTAATTCTAGTGTTCTGTCTGTGACCTAGGTCGTGTAGGTCATATTTGTGAACCTTAAGATATTGCCCGTCTCCTGAAGTCATGACGTCGATTGCATCTATAACTACTGAAAAACTATTGCAGTGTAAAGGAAAATATTCTACAAAATTCTACTATTATAACGCTTTACAGGCTAGTATTTCAGGAGGCGTTACAGCGATTGTCTTGTAACAAGTGGCGTTAAGTAGCCAATGTACTTCTTTCATGTGATTTACTATGTACATAGACACACCTATATTTTTCAGGGCTTCAGGCCCGTTTAAATTAGGGGGAAATAAAACTAACTAACGATAATCGTATAATCAAAAGCTATGTACGTAACATCTTGCGACCTCGGTTAAGTGGGTTACTTAAAGGGTTTTGACTATAAAAATTAGGTCCAGGCTTAGGTCTCAACCTAGGCTACCTGGATATATTAAAAACAAACTATATTTCGGCTATTTGCCCACTCAAACGAAGCTACAAAATGGATTGTACTTACAGTTTTTACACAAACTAGATTCTAGGTACTATTTGAAATACTATGTATGCTATCTTTATATACACTTCACTAAATTGTTTTCTAATATAACACTAAGATTTGTTGGTGACGCTTCGTCGCGATCAATAATGTATAGATAAGGCGATTTGTTAATATCGATAGTTGATTTCTCTAGAGACAACAGAGTGAGTGCTAGAAACTAGAAGTATTAATCATGTTAGCCGACTTTAAGAAAAGAACTGTTTTATTTAGACGCGTATTTAATAATTTAAAATAATGTAAAATAAATTCATGGCGAACAACTAAAAATGAAAAAATAAAAACTGTTTTGTAAAAAATAAAACAGACTTAAAAAAAAAACACAATAAAAAAATAAACAAAAATAAAAAACCAAAACACAAAAAAGTGAAAAATACACGAAGCCGGTGACAAAAACACAAAATCAATCAAAGGTCACCGACTTCGAAACTTGACCTTAGTTCGATTGATTTGGTGTTTTTGTCACCGGCTTCTGAAGCTAAAGTTATTTTTCACTTTTTTGCGTTTTGGTTTTTTATTTTGTTATTATGACTATGGGTAAATTAATTCTCTGAAGTATATTCAAAGCTGCATGTCTCATTTACATTTAGGTACACTTCTTGTGACACTTCACTTTTTGACTTCGGTGCTTCTGTAGGTGTAGTATCCATTATCGTCCAAGTTCAAGGGTCAAAAGTAGCGGACATGTGTACCGGTCAACGTGTGAAAGCTGATAAAAAAAATCCGATAAGACGTGCTTCTATAGGAGGTCAACAGGGTCAACTTTTTCCTTTCTTCTTCACGTAATCCGGGATAGCTTCTTAAATCATGGCGTGATTTGAATGAATTTAGTATCAATTTAAAGTTGTTAACTTTTAAAATGTTAAACCTTTAAAATGGTACCATTTTTATTATTCATAACAATATATAATCTATAATAGTAATAAAAATTCATAACTAGTTATTAAGTACTCAAGATCGCGATTCCATACTTTTGCTCGCGAGTGTAGAACATCGTAATGCAACGCGCCTAGCACATTTAACCACAGAAATAAGCACTATCGATGAAGGAGTAGTAAAATATGCAATAACGTTATAGAAAAAGCGTTATAAGCATTTGTTTATGCAAACATGAAAGCCATATTTATAACCCAATGTCTAATGAAGGACCATGGTATACCTGTCGTCGAGTTTGTCGACAACAGTGATGCGCAATGTAAGGCCGTCATAGTGTGGTTGCGTCGATGGTAGATAGGCAGGTACCTAATTCAGAAACAGTCTGTAAACAATGCATTGAGGGTTTGAACACAGCATTTAATCACTCTTGGCTCTTTCAGCACAATGATTGATTGTCACATGTTACCAGATATCAAAAAGATCGAGAAGTTTATAGGGATTTACTATAATTAAAACACTATTTAGTTTACTTAAATTTTATTATTCTACGTACTTCCATAAAGCATAGTAAATACTTTATGAAACTTACACAACTAGAATTACACGTCATCGTCAAATATATAAGTAACTATACGAAAATATAGTATAGAATGTTTATAAAATCATTAATCACAGTGTGTACTAACATTCTAAATATATATGGAATGATTAATTTCAATCTTTTAATAAATAATACAAAATAGAAGGAAACCCTGATTGTAAGTCAAAAGCGATTATACATATTTTCGTTAGACACCTTTTAAAACATATACATAGATTCTCAACCCCTGTGGAGTTCGAAGGCACAAGTATTACTATAAAAGAATTTGTAATTCTAATAATTGTACTGTTTTAATAACATTTATTATAAAAAAAATGTGTGTGACGACATTGGCACAATAATTTGAACATGTTGAGAAGCCAAACCGAAACTTTTATAAGATTAAAAAACAAACGGTTAATATCAAAATGCTAGCTGACTTAAACTTATCAAAATATAAATTAACGTTCATTAAACGGCACAAAGTTCTGGAATGGAACTACGGAATGATTTCGTCACATAAATGCTTAAATTTTTAAATGAGTGCGACATTGGCACAAAGGTCAGTCCTGAAGTAGTAGACAGATATCGCTACAATATCGTATCTCCTGTCCCACAAAAATTTGTGATGGAAGGTCAATGTCAAAACTACCAAGTAAGTTCAAACCTTATGTTTGCAAATATAGCCAAAAACAGAGATTCGAAAAAAGAGAATTTTACAAGGAATGGTCCTTTTCTATTCTAACATTAAGTCATTTGAATCTAATAAGTACTGCACTAAGCATAATTTATTATTTTTTTGTGTTTTCAGGGATGATTTTCATCAAGAAATCTTGTCAATTTCTTAAAAGTACGTCTTTATTTTTTTTCCCCAAGAACTTCGTCGATCACACTTTTCGTATTTTCCCATCGTTTTTATATAATAGTTAAATATCCACATAAGATATAGACGACAAATTCTAAAACATTTATAAATAGAAGTTTGAATACGCTATCAATAGGTGCAAGTCAAAGGTTGGTTTTCTTAATTCCTGATGCGAATCATCCCTATCCAACAAAAAACATCGGGTGTACATTCAGGTTGAAGGCAGACCACATTGATGTCACCCCACACCGGTCGCTGAACACCGATGACAAATAATCAAAATTCAAGTGAGTAAGCGTCTAAGCAAGCGAGGAGGGGCGTAGCATGTGGATCCACCTATAAGTCTGACTGGAGTTTACATGTGCCTCGTGTTTCCGAAGTTGATGCCGCTCTGGGTAGCCCCCTTGTTGGAGCCGTACTGCAGTGAGATGACACCTTGACCAGCCCTCAGCTGTTCCTCAGAGAAGTTTCGCACGTTCTTCTCAGATTCCTTGGGTCCTATCGAAGGCTTGCCGTAGTTGCCAGCCTGGAATTTAAATTGTATTAAGTTAGTTGTTTTTTCATGGATTAGAATTTGGCCTAGCAAGTTAGAGTTGCTAGGTTTTGTTGTATTTTTTCAGTTAAGGTGTCTACTATTGCTACTAGGAAATGGAGCGTAGCTGATTTGTTGGTGAATATTTCTAGAAATATTATTGAAAAAACAAGATGGCGGAGTTCGTTTCGAACATCCGATTTTGGGCTCACGCGGGTCACGCCAAAAGATCCATTTGTGTCCTATAGATAGGATGATACTTGACAACTTATGACCTACCTTTCTGCCAAGTGACTGCAGACAGATAACCACAGAGTTGAGGTTCTGCCTCTCCCACAAGTCGACAGTCTGGAACGTCTCCTGTGCCGGCACGCCCAGTGTCTTGGCGGCCTCGAGGAACGCATTGATGTTTTCCATGCACTTGAACGCCATCTTGGAAACGTTCACCTTTTTCACCATGTTTGGCTGAATGTCGTTCACAAGCCTGTAATAGGGAGAAAATTATTTGTAAGTGTTAATCTTCTTAATCGATACAAATAACTAAAATTGAAGTCCATATGCTAATATAAGTATTTATAGGTACGGAACATGAAAAAAAAAATATATATATATTTTTGTCTGTCTGTTTGTTCTGGCTAATCTCCGACGGGACTTTTTCTGGCAGATAGCTGATGTTATGAACAAAGGCTACTTTTATTTTAGAAAAAAGATTAGGGTTCCGTGCAAAAAAATTATAACCGTAGAAATCGTTTACAAAATTCAATTGAAATAGGAAAGTAATATATTGATAATAATTTCACGCGCACGAAGATCGCGGGTAACAGCCAATGTATAAAAATCACGTGACACTATGTTCGCAATACAATCTGCTAAATGCTAATCGCTGAAACCACCCAACTGATTTCAATAAAATTTTGTGTATTTTTTTGGTTGGTTCCAGCTTGAAAGATTAAAAAAAAATCGATAAGCGGCGCCGTGCGAAGCAGGGGCGGGTCGCTAGTCTACTGTAGTTTCTATTAGGCGTTTGCTCCCGAGACTACTACTATTAGGTAGGAAACTATTAGGAACTAGATCTACGCCATCTGTAGGTAGTTAACCAATCAAGCTTCTATAAGGAGCTATTTTTTAACCGACTTCCAAAAGGAGGAGGTTATCAAGTAGTCTGTTTTTTTTTTTTTTTTGTTTGTTTGTTCAGCGATATCTTCGCCAATATTGTGAACCGATTTCGATGATTCTTTTTTTGTTTGGTAGAATATTGTTTCGCGGTGGTCCCATTTTAATTTAATTTGGTGAAGATCTGATGCGGATCTTCGGAGATATACTATGGAACTCTTCAAAAATAGATGGCAAATCTGTCGTGATTGCTCCAATCGCTTGGATGTTTATTGTTTATACAACATCATAACATAATATCACGCTTGTATGCTCTAGGGGGTACGCAGATGTGTACTGTACAACTTTTCGACAGGTAGGTATGTTATGTTCTATTTTATTGGGGATAAGCCTATTACCATGAAATGTATTGTTAGCGGTTCACTAATGTTTCACCAAAACTCTTTTGACAATATTTTAACCGACTTCAAACAAAATGAGGAGGTTCTACGTTTGACTGTGTGTCGCGTATGTTCACCGATTTCTCCGCTAATTGTGGACCGATTGTCAAAATTATTTTTTTATTCGAAAGCCTATACTACTGAGGTGGTCCCGTTGTCACAAAGTTAGAATCTGATGATGGGATCCCAGGGAAATCGAGGGCAACCCTGACATTTTACAATGTTTTTCTTATAGGGACTTTATAACGATATTATTGTACCTGATAATCATTATTTCATGTTGCTGAGCTGATGATGGAAGGTATAAGTCAGGATCTGAATCTGTTCTTCGGAGATATACAATGGAACGCTTCATTTATAGACAGAAAATCTGTCGTGATTGCTGCAATCGCTTGGATGTTTATTTTTTACACAATTTTAGAACATAACATAACGCCTGTATGCTCTGAGGAAGTACGCAGATGTGTACAGTACACCCAGATTTCGACATGGTATGATAACGATATAAGTTACATTTTATTGGGGATAAGCCTATTACCAGGAAAGGAGTTGTTAACAATGTAAAATAAATGTATAGCAAATATTTGTGTAGAATATTGAAACTAAAAAAGGAAAAATAAAATAACTTTTTTGCAAAAAATAAAACCGACTTCAAAAGCAAAAAAACGAGGAAAAATAACTTTAGCTTCAGAATTCGGTGGCAAAGTATTCAATAGGACTAACAAAAGTCGCCGACTTCTGAAGCTAAAGTTATTTTTCCTCGTTTTTTTGCTTTTGAAGTCTTTTTTATTTTATGCAAAAAAGTTTTTTTATTCTGTCACAGTTTTGATTGTGCAGAACCCTTAGTGCGCGCGCCGGTTTTTGTACAAGTTATGAAAATATGACAATTTGACTAAATATTCACTAGGTAAGGAAATCATGTTTTTTCGAAGTCACATTCAGAATAAAATATCCCTTGTGATTTCATCTAACAACCCATCGAGTAGAACACAAAGCGGCTAATAGATACAACTGGAGTATAGATGTCCCGTAGGTACTTACTAGCTATATTATAATAATATGTAAGTATAGTAGGTATATTGAAACCACATAAAACAATAGCTTCAACACGTGACATAGACCTACAATACATACAGCGATGACGGAATTGGATGATCCATCATGTGATGAGTTTAGGGGGAACCCTGCATTACCAGGCTCGACAACCTACTTAAGTTACCTAGTTAAGTGAATGAAGTAATATCATACAGTTTCAATATTGTGCTACCAAGTTTGTAGAGTTTGTTCGACCTTGGGCCAAAATTTCTGCCATTTTCAGCCATGAGACTTCCAAGGCGACTCGTAATCCTATTATTCAATAACACGTTTTCAACGTATAACGAGAGAATGTTAGTACTAAAATATAGCCGTTTTTCTGCCAATAAAGACTTGAAATAGCCGTAAAGAGCGAGATGGATGACCGATCTTTACTAGAGACGTGAAGCCGTCGTTGGTCGGTTGCCATGCAAATACAATAGTTAGAACGGGCAAATTCTGTCTGGCAAACGGTACCTCTAACATAGGTACGCTAAACTTAAGACACAACTATCTTAAACCGTTTAACATATATACGATTTTTGATTTTTAACATGAGACTTTTTTTTTTTTTTTGGTGATGGCATCTCGCAGTTCAGCCTCTGAGGCTGGCTACTGCTTAACCGGACTATTCCCTGTGGATGCCTTAAAAATGAATCTAAGGCCTCCAGCCAGGGGCTTAAAACTATACTTAAAAACTAAGCGACCACTCGCTAAGGGCACCCCCTGTGGGGTACGGGCCTCGGCTTAGGGCGTCGCTGGGGGGGGCAGCAAAGGGACAGGCTGGATCTGAGTGATATTATTTAGGGGCTGGTTTAAAACTACCGGCTCAGCATCGCGGGCTGGCTCTGGCAAGGGTCGGGGGGGGGTTCGTTGAACGTGGGCGTCGCGTCGGGCCTCGGCGGCGAGGACGGAACCATGGCGGTCTGTATTTGTGTTTACGCAGTGTACTGGTTTCCCTACTGCTCTCCTGGAGGAGGGTGATGGGGTCATCGGGGGTGGTGAGAGCATGTCGCGGACGGCGAACCATGCTAATACGCGAGGGCTCGTATCGGGCGGCCGATGCGATCAGGGGGTTCCTATGCTTGATAGCGGAATCGAAGAAACGCTTGGAAAGACGTTTCATAAACTGAGCTAAGGTGGGGATCCTAAGGTCTAAGTGGAGACTGTCATTACGGACATAATAGGGCACCGGTAATCTTACGGAGAAAACGGTTCTGAAGGGTCTGCATCCGATGCAGATGACGCGGGTGGGCATGGGCAAAAGTGACACAAGCGTATGTCATAATGGGACGGATGACGGCGGTATAGAGTCGCAACTTGCACTTAAGTGACAATTTGCTCTTTGCCGTGATCATAAAATGGAGCCTACCCATGGCAAAGGCAGCCCGGTCGCGGGCTGCTCTTATATGCGCAGCAAAGGACAGGTGGTTGTCGAGAATGACTCCTAAGTATTTGGCTTGCTTCTCCCAAGGGATCGGCTTGCCGAACATAGTGATCGGAGAGGGGACGGGACGTTTGAGACGCGCCTTATGGAAAAGAACTAACATGAGACTATTTATAAATCTCTATATATATATATATCTCTTAATGATTTAGATGATATAGATTTAGGAGAGGAAAGATGATTAATTTGATTTTATTGACTGTAACCATAATATATAAGAATCTTAGAAGCTTAAAGAAGCTTATTGTGGTGTAAAACGGACTGGTGTCCGTAATTCCACGTTCAAGGCGCGTGTTTTGAGATTGTACGGATGGGAAAATTGGTCATTGGATTCAACCCAAGACTGACAGCTTAGTCTAACACAGTGATATACTGGCCAAAGAAGTGACGCCTAAAGGTAAAATTTTGATGGCTTTTGTTTCGGGGTATCCGAATTAGCTACTCCGTAGTCAATCAGTTTTCCTTAGAGGGAAAGGCTCGTTTGTACAAAACATCACTAAATACACACATCAAAAGTGTCTAGGGATCAAGCATTTTTATGTGGATTTCTTGAGATTGAGATGTGGCTTTGTAATAAATTTATGATTTTATAAATTTATATGGATCCTTTTTGGTGCATTTCATAATTTGAATCAGGAACTGTGAATCAAATTCGAGTAAAAGATGAAAATCAGCTGTCAATATTTTCCCTATAAAAACATACAACGCATTGAAGACATTATTAGTGCTACTGTTTCCCTACTACTGATTAAAACCAACGTTATTATGGAGCGGCGACGTCATTTAAGCAGGGAAGAAATGCTCAGAGCCGTGGGAATGATAGAAGCTGGTTCCCGGCAACGTACTGTGGCTTTAGCTCTGAATACAAGTCAGAGTGTTATCAGTCGACTTTGGACACGTTACCGAAGCACTGGTACCGTGGCTGAGCGCCATGGAGGACGGTATCGCTGCACCACACGGAGACAAGACCGATACATTCAAATCTTAACTCGAAGAGCTCCGACAATAACCGCCATGATGTTAGCCGTGAGGCTTCATCACTCTTCAGGGAACTTAATTAGCGACCAAACAGTCAGAAACCGCTTGCATGAAGTGAACCTTCATTCCCGAAGACCGCTACGGGTACCACCTATAGCAATGCACAATCGTAGGATACGATATCAATGGGCTCTTGAACACAGAAATTGGGCAGAAGAACAATGGCGTTTCGTGTGCTTTTCTGATGAGTCTCGTTTTGGTATGAGACCGGATACAAGACGTATACGACACTGGAGAACCCCTGGACGCCAACAGCGATTAAAATCCTGCCAGGAAGTCCATCCTTATAGTGGTGGAACCATCATGGTATGGGCGGGTATTTGGATCGGCGGAAGAACTGAGTTGATTTGGATCAGAGGCAACCTCAACGCTCAAATTTATGCTGAGACGATTGTATCAGACGTCATCGTTCCTCTACAAGTGCAAATCGGTCCCTTATTTCAGTTAATGCATGATAATGCACGACCGCACACCGCAAGAGTTGTAAGACAGACTCTCGCCGCAGCTAACATCAATGTCCTGCCCTGGCCTGCTCAGTCGCCAGACTTGAATCCGATTGAGCATGCATGGGATATGCTACAGAGAAGAGCTCTGCCGAATATGGAGGGTATCCAGTCGCAAGAAGACCTTTTTTTGTTGTTGCAACGAACATGGGCGGCCATTCCACAGCGTGATTTGGATGAACTCATTTTGAGTATGCCAAACCGATGTTCTTGTGTTGTTAGTGTTCGCGGTAGAAACACGGATTATTAATTGTTTAAGTTACCCAATAAAATTTTAAAGAAAACTGTTATTTCAGTCTTTTTTTCGAACTTTTGTGTTAGTGGTTCAAATGTCAAAAATCCCTTTATTAGGAAAATGGCAAATTTCTTTATTAATGCAAAGGTGACTTGGTTTATCGTTACTGTGACAAACGAAAACACTTTATTTGATGAATCCTTAAAGAAAATTTTAATTAATATCAATCAGGAGAAAAGTTATTGCAAAAATATATGTTGATCCCTAGACACTTTTGATGTGTGTATGTTGAATGCTAAATTGTTCTGTTCTTTTAGTCTTCTTCGTCGTGACGATGATTTCCCTCTTTTTTAATTCAATTAGTTTTGACCAGAACTCTGCCACCTCGACGGCCTTGGTGGTGGCCTCGGACAGATCCCTCAAAGTGTACGTGGAAGTGAGTGGAATCACAAATAGTGCAGAACAGTTGAGCCATCGTTTGCATGCTTTTAGCATTCTTTAAGTGACTTGTGGTGTAAGCGGGCCTTAGCCGTTTAGGCAAAACTGATTCACTACGTACCTTTAAGATTAGGAGTAGCTTAATAGATTTAGGAATGTCTATGTCTAGATACTTACTTGCACAAAATGGTGCCGTCCTTAAGTACTTCGTAGAAGTTGTCCATGTCTCCGGAGGTGTTGGTCGGCTCGCCGATGATCGCGTTGATCCATTCGAGGCATTCCTGCGCAAGCTCCTCGCTGTATTTGCTGTTGATCTGCAAATAAAATGAAAGATAATGTTAGAAAAATATTTTAAGTACGCGTATCTTTGACCTTTTTGGGAAAACAGTCAAAACAGTGGCATATTTGCTGGGAAGGTATTATTAAGTTATACTCGAAAAGTGGCTCACAGAGAATGGAGTTAAAGGGAGTAGGTACCGAACATCATGTTCAAGATGCCTTTCGGAAATATAGGTTTCTGAAGTAAAATAAAACCAAAAACAAGTACGAAATTATAAACCAGATTCTTTAGTTATTGCATAGTAAAAACAGTACTAAGTTATATGGGACATAAAGTTTTAAAAGCTGTACTAACTTCATAGAATTTATAGTTTCGTCTATCTGTATCGCACATGTACTAGTGTTTGCAAGGAGGTTTACGATGTCTATTAAAATCGACCCACTTCTACACAAAATTTCTAGAAGAAACTATATAGATTATACCTATCTGAAAGATGGTGTTGGTACTCGGAACTTACCTTCTCTTATACAAATAAATATAATCATAGATACCTAATTATAATCTTTTACTCTGGACGCTCTTAATGTGCACGTCTTTCTACATCGTTCTCACATATATGTATAATCTCAACATGAATGATGTAACCAAGATCTTGTAACAATATTTTGATTGAAAAGAGTGTACATGGAGTTTCTTGCCCATTCTTCTCCGTACTTTCACAAGTTATTATGCCTTGTGTCTGTGACTATAGCTTCGCCTTTGTTTTTCTGACATTCATTAGTGCATGTTATGGTCTAATTGAAATAAATGCTTTGAGTTTGAGTTCATAAACGGATAATTAAACGTTTACCTACCAAATAAAACTTAGTAATATTGATTCCACATAATAAATAGGCTGCAAAGCTCTTTTAGATCAAAAATATTCATGCGTTGCATTGCTGTTGTTGGGTCCGGGTGCTGCACTATACATTTTGTATGGGTTGTTCTTGAGAGACAACCCTTTGTAAAATGTAGGAAATGTAGTCCGGCTTATTTAAATGAAAAATACCATTTCTTTCAGGCTAAAATAAATATTTGTGAAATGATAATTCAAAAGACGTTTAGTATTCAAATAGAAAATAAGCAATTATAGCCTTGTTTATGTCACTCTCCTTTCAGGCAAAAGATATACATATATGCCACTAATCTAAGTTATTTCGTATTATGTACCTTGGTACTAATAAGTGGCAAGTTGCAGTTACTTGGCCAGCCTCATATTTGCACGGTTAAAGCAGCATTTTAGGCAAACGAGAAACCTGTTTACCTTCTGGAAAATGCAGCAGCTAATCCAAGTACAAATCAATTCGTCACAGTTATTTAACTTTACTCATTCGTATTTTAAAATAAACAAAGCACCATTTAGGAGCGAAAAAAGTTGTTTACAAACATGTAGTAGAAAACGGTAATTTATTCAGATAGTTCGCGAATCGCAAGGGTAGCCCGCGAAATTAAAATTTTCTTACGTTTATTGCAATTTGCAGATCAGCATCAGCTTATATGTTGATGAAAATATGAATCACGCCAGTAACCCGTATGGAATTACAGAATTACTATCATTTAAATCATCAATACAACCCTCCAAGTGCATTTAACCCCATTGAGTGACTTTTTCATGAAATAGTTATTGAATGGGGTTAAATGAACTTGGAGGGTTGTATTGTTGTTTGATGGTTGGGTTGAATGACTATAATTCTGTAACTCCATACGTGTTACTGGCGCGATTCATATTTTCTTCAACATACAACCTGACACTGACCTGCAAATTGCAAAACACCTGAGAAAATTTAAATTTCGCGGGTTACCCTTGCGCTTCCACCTTAAGGGGAGATGCTCAACTGAGATCTATGATTAGTTATTATGTATAACTAGCTTTTGACTGGGACTTCGTCCACGTCGAAAAACATACCCATTGATGGCATGGCCTGGTGATAGTATAGCTTTAAATCAGAGACATAATTTTTTAAATCACATTAGAAGCGGAGTTTCACTCCCACATCCAAACTCAGAAACTTTGACCCTCTTTATTATTAGGGTAGATTAACAATAACTTAATATGTTCGATGAAAACTGCTATCAATTATTTTTAACTGCAGAACAAGAGAAATCGTTTAATTTATTGTCCACGAATATCGTTTAACCCAGTCAATAAAGTATGACACCTTTCAATTATGCATTTTGAGACGATCGATGCATATTCTTCGCCAATGAATTCAATAACAATGTTATGCAGATTTTGATGCACATTTTTTAGAATACATCTATTTAAAATAGTAGACGCTAGACGGTGCAGAAAATAGCACAGTTTATTTGATGTTTTTCTGATATCATCAGTAATACAATGGTATCATTGTTTCATAAAGGGAAAAACTATTTTAGAATACAAAGGTAGAATCCCGATGATTTGTATTATGCGTAGCCAACTTGAGTAGAATTAATAAAGTACTAAGGTAACATAGAATGTTATAAGTCATCTTACTTCCCTAAATACCTAGATACCGTTTATGCTGGTGGCTGTGTCAAGTTTTCGAATGTCCGCAATTTTTTTTCTTTTATCTTGCGATCAGTCTTTCAGACTATGAGCAGATGAGATGGTTCAGATGGCGTGTTGGGCGCTACTCCCAATAGAGTCTGCCCTATCATTCCGAAGTCATTCTTCAAACTGACTGTTCTGGTCGAAAATATTCCGTCGCTTTTTTAGTCGACGGATGCTTTCTGGGATGGTTAGCTGCCCCGCAAGTATGTTCGGATGCTTTAGTAGTCGGGATTTGTAGTTGTCGCCATGTAAACGTATCTCCTCGTTGACCAAAGGTATATTGAGGATTTCATGGATCTCTGTTGTCTTAATAAACCATGGTTATTAAGATAACAAATATATTTGTTTTAGTATATAATTTTGTGCCCTTTGCACTTTCATTATGTTGGAGGTACTGGCTGATCCCCAAAGTTGGATGCCAGAAGTCCAGATTGGCTTTATTATAGTCTTGTAAATGAGGAGTTTGTTGTCTATCGCCAGTTTTGAGTTTCTTCCTAGGAGCCACAAAAGACCTCTGTATTTCAGGTTAATTTCTTCTCTTTTTGTTTCGACATGTTTTCTTCATGTGAGCCTGCGGTCAAGATGCATGCCCAAATACTTCACAGAGTCGTGGTGTGGGAGTTGACTGCCGTTTAGGGTGACTGGGTCACAATCATTCTTGCAGAGAGTAAATGTGATGTCCACAGACTTGGATACGCTGGCGGCAATTCTCCATTTGTCCGCTAATTTGCTTCTAAGATATGCAGTTCAGCCTATGAGCAGTAGCCAGCCTCATAACCTGAACTAAGAGATGCCATTAACAAAAAAAAAAACTGGTTCCCTTACGATGTTTTTCTTTAACGCTTTGTAAAAGTTAAAAAGTGTTTACCACGCCTCACGCCTTCCTGATTCAAGTTTCTTATAACATAACATCACGCATGTAATCCTCGAAGCGTTATGCAGAGGTGCACCTAACAGTACGCACATTTCGCCAGTCATATGAAAGACCCGTGTAAAAGAGGGCGAGCCTATTGAACCAACCAGGCACCACCCTAACCCAGCCCATGTTTGTCCTGTAGTATTCTGATCCGAATACCTACCTATATTCATGTCTAAACGGGAAGTCACATAACCATGTTATTCAGTGAATATCAACATTGACTGGAGCCCAAGGTCGCGACGATAAGAAATGAGCGAATAGTTTATTATAGCCGTCTGCCGCTTAGTTTATAAAATTATTATGTAGGTAGGTATTTGCCTCATTATTGCCTTATAATTCTATAAACAAATATAAGTTAACCTTTGAAAGAATTGAACTGTTGAGTATTTCTCAATTCATCAGGTCAAAACTCTCAAACAAAGATTATTTTATTTCTAGTCATAAAAATAATATCTTAGTAATTAAGTTAGTTATTTTTTTAAATATTCCGGCCAGTTTTTGCAGATAGTTTGTTGATTTTGCACGGAAACATTAAAAGGCGTGTTCCCCTTTCGGATATTTTTAATTACTAAAGTGATACTTACTGTTTTCTTAATACTTTATCCCCGGGATAAAAATGTAAAGAAAACATAATTTAGGTTTAATCATGAATCTAATTTTGGTTTATGCGAATATGCAGTCAAGTTTAACTTTAACATTATAGAGTAGGTAACTCATGAGTTCTTGGCTTATTGTTACTCCTATTGTACAGCCCTGATTTAGAAAATTAAAATAATTAGTATTTTTTTACTATTTGACCGTATTATCATAGAAATAATTAATACAGGTCACGTTCTGTGCTATGAAAGTGTGCAATAGGACAGTCTCCGTGACTATAATGAAGTAACAGTGGGTTTGTTACGTGCACAAACAGCTGTACTAATTGAATGTGCCCGTTCTGTTTACCTACTAAACGGCTCGGAAAAATACTGGCCACTGATCAAGCCTTTTAGATAGGAAAAGAGTCCAACTCCAATGTGTAGGTCTAGGTAGGGCTAGGGATGGGCACATGCTTTCTTTCTTTATTACGTTTGTGCACGCTACAGGTGCACGCAAAGTTAAGTAGGGTTGTTTTGGTTGATGACTGAATTCTTTAGTGACATTGACAGACGTACCTACATAGTGTTTTAGCATTAAATTGATAAACATATTAATAATAATTATATCTAATTTGTTTCGATGAATGTTTATTTTGTTAGTCATTAAAGATGACCAAATCTGGATCTAATGAATCAATAGCTTAGTTAGAATCAAAATGAAATAATCAAATATTCCTATAACAATACGTAGTAACCCTTCAAAAGCAACTCATGCGCACGATGACGATGACGTAACCAGCCAAGGATTCAAACGTGACTCATAGTCCGGTATGTCAGACATTTGTAACCTTAAAAAAATTAAAAGCATGGTCTCTCACAGCCTGCTTTGCAAGGATGTATGCTTTACTAAAATATATGTATAATATAATTCGCTTTTTCTCGCGCTGGATATTAAGAGGCCGCAAATTAGTCAACGGTAACGTTATACCGGGATTAAAAGTATCCTACATCGTAACTGGGGATTTGATCCCGGGATCCCTTTCGTATTTTAGTCCCGAAGTCATCAGGATTAAATTGAATAAATCTCAGGCTTTCGTGATCAATATGTTTTTAAATAAGTCAGTTAAACATTACTTGAAACTTCCGTCGAGCCTGAACGTGCTTTTTCAGACTCTGCATGTATGTGCAACATATCCAGAAAAATGCATGGGAGATGAAACATTGAATGCATTGTTATTACTTAGATTTTATATTCGCAGTTTAAATAAAAAAAATCTTAGTGTCTGGTCAGTTTAATAAAAAATACGAGTTTTAACATTGATCTCTGTAGCATATAGTTTTTGTTATGGGTTAACATAAATAACGTCTTTTACAGAAATGCCTATTTTGTTTTTTTTTAGAAGTTTGAAGTATAATTTTATTTAACCGGCTTTTTGAAGATGCAATGTATCAATACAATCCCGGGATTAACTGTAGATAAAACTGAAATTCCGGAATTAGAAGAAACGGCCGGGATAGAATCCTCTGATTGTAATGTAACCTAGGTGCATCAAATAGTTTTATTTAATCAAAATCCGTTTGTTCGTTAAGGTTACAGACAGAGACACTGTCGCATATTTTAAAATATTACTATAGATTATTGTGACTATGCAACAAGACTGCTTCAAGACTGCTACTTTTGGATCAACAACGAAGGCACCAATCTGAATTTTAATTTGTCCCAGATGGTTTAAACCGATAGGCTCGTCCCTTTCATTAATATTCCGAAGCGCTGTCTAATTTGTGTTTGGAGTCAGAGGAAGTGATATCTTGTAAGCAACGTCCTGTTTAAACTTTGTTGCACCGTAGTAAAAAATGGGCTGACTTAAGCACCTAATATGTAAAAGGTTGTAACTATGTGCACTAATGCTTCTTGTTATTAAATCAGAAACAACTATAACGGTTATCAGCTAGTTATTAGTAGTGTTCCCTCATTTAGGTTTAAACAAAATATATGTATATCGCACTATTTACAATAGGTATTCAATTAATTAACTTCGTTGCTAGTTAACGTCATTATCAAGCTAAAACAAAAGGTCGTTGGGTGAATTGGGTTAGTTTTGATAACTATGGCAGCTATCAATTCGTTAGTTTGGTAACTAAAATAGAGTAATTTCACTGATAAGAATACAGTTCAATATAAACTGGCAATGGAAATGAATGAATGTCTTGTTTTGCACTAACTGGTAACATTCATGGCATGTCACTTGATTCCTTCCCTTTTTTAGCCAACGTCAGTCATCCATCATAAGCAGATGCGAATGGAGGCCAACAAGGATAAGATTGCGAATATCAATACTGATGTAATGATATTAAAGCATTCATTCACTACTAATCGCCATACTGCCATATAAGGAATCGGTAACAAAAACGTTTGTGGCCATAAATAACTATGATTCAATGTCAACAGCTTCAGTCTTTTGAAGCAGCACGTCCTCGCAGTTACGTCAGATCATGGACGATTGCTACAACTATGAGAAACTTGAGGAAATACTGCTAATACAATCACATAATTCTAATGAAACGTTGTAGGATAAACGCAAATAGTAGGTATTTTTATTAGGTCAATCAACGTTGATTTAAGGTAAATCGTATAAAAATATCCAGCTTCGCAGGCCATCGGCAACAATGGCTCCAACACTGACTAGTAAGGGACAGGAATGGGGTCAACGCGCGAGGCCGGCTGACAGACGCGGTCAATGCAATGCAACCAGTATTGATTCGCGAAAATGGGGATAACTTCAAGTTTAAACGAGAATTCACTGCGATTATTTCCTTGACATAAACGTAAGGCTGAATCTGTGAGCTGCAAAACTGATAGTGATATAGTAAAAACAACGACTAAATGAAGCAATACTATTGACATGTATCAAATTTCAAGTCAGGCCACACAAGTTGTAATACGATCTTCACCTTTTTGTTAATCTATGTATTTGAACTTGCACAACACTACCATGTTGCTTGTGCAAGCAAACTAGAATTCCATTTTAAATTAAAAATCGAAGAGAAATTTGGTCAAGTGTCAATCTTGAACATATGGCCGGTTGAAAGTGGCCTGCATTTAAGCCATATAAATGAATCCTGCGTAAAGGCCATACCTTATAAGGTGGGGTACTGTGTGGTGTAACAGAACCAAGCCTTATATGAGTCATCGTCTCGCTGAATTAGTATAAAATAAATTCTTTTGAGCCAATTGAACATCTGTTTCGTTTAGCTTATTTGTGAGGATTCGTACACGAAACTATTCGTGAGTCGTGACTAATTCAAGTTGAACAATTGAAAACGTAGTGAACATTATCAACGGCGGCAACATTAAGACATAAGGTCTTGTCACCTACTAATAAATTAATTTACCCGGTCCCTACTTATCACACGCATTATGTATTTAGTCTTATTGAAACTAACTGTAACTCCGTAATTAGAAGAAGAGAGTAACTAATACATATAAACGTCCATCCGTTTGACCTGCATACTCGTTTTACTGATAAGGCGCATTGCCTCACGTACCTGCTTGTCAGTCGGAAAACTCAGTTATTTTGGTAGTCATTGGAAAGGCGACTGATGAAATATGAATCATTTTAAACAAAATCTTCCATCGACTTTCCACTTGAGTGCGGTTAAGGACTCCCACAAAAAAATGTACTAAAACCGGTTGTAAAAGCTGTGTTAACTGATCCTCCTTGACCCACATGCGACCGGTGCGCAGGCGACGGCTGCGGGAAGAAAGGTGTCCTGACTGATGATTACAAGACCATAAAACTTCACAGATCTTGGGTTCGCTTTTAAAAGTAACGGAATGTAAATTAAACCTACGGTGCCATGAATTTAAACATTCTGTGAAGACATAATTAATATTTATTTAGGTAGTTATCAAGACGACAGCAGGCTTGCTTGGCAGAGCGTTGCTAGAGCAATGACCGTTTAGGTATTGTTGAGAATGTTATGTTTGAGTGGGATCCTATTTGATGGAGGTGCTTTAGGTAAGTACTGAGAAAACATTTACTAGTTATGAATATAATGTTGTAGTTATATGTATCTACATAGTATGAACAGATGTCAAATCATAATTCCAGATCTATTTTTAGAACAATGATGATGATAGTTACGTCCTCTACAAACGAGATGTCACAATAGACAATAAAATAAATTGCTTAATTAATTAAAACGCGCCAATCTATTCTCCTCGAAGTCTATTTATGGTAGTATGGTACCTTTTTTGTTAGGAACGTAATGTCAATACATTACGTTCCTAACAAAAAAGGTTACTACTTTTTATAAAATGGTGAAACTTTTACAAAAAGGCGAGATAATGAATCACCTGTAACCTTGCTTCAATGCAAACGTGTGATGCGACTATACGTTACTTGTATTTAAATGCTAAACCGAGTCATTTGTATACAGTACTGCGCCTATCTACTTTAAATTTCCTTGGAATGTAGATACATAACAATTATTATTATTCTAAACACTATTGTAGGTTTCATAATAATGGCAGTGACAGCGTAAATGTTTATTTTTATTAATTTCGCTTGTAAGTTACGAATTCTATTGAGAATTTGAATTTATACGAAAACAATCTTCCGATGTGTGACGATAGTGACCAAATCATAAATGGTCGAGTTAGGAACATACCGTCTCGCGTCGTTAGGTTTTTTGAATCTTTTTTACCAACAATGGCAAAGGCACACACATTCATTTGAGTATTTCTGAATACGTGATTGAGTTCTTTTTATAAAGCTTACCTAACCAGTTTACCGACTGTTTGGGTACCCTACACGTGTAGTCATTATTAATACCTGCAGCTCGCTACCCTCCATGTCTGTCGGTGGCGATGGCGCCCGGACAAGGCGCCGCGATTATTGGCAGGTAATTTAAGTTCACGAGAACGATTTACTGCAGCTAGGAATGGGCAAGGGCTAGGTAAGTAGGTACACCAAATTAATATTAACGGATACAGAACCTAAGCAAACACACGATGTGTACGCGTTACTTCAAGTCTTACGTTTCGCATTCAAGAACATCTGGCCCTTGTATTTCCAACGAGGTCACACCATCTGTTCCCTAAACTAGGTCACGGCTGAGTCCTTGTAACACAATTGTGGACCTCACAGCATCCCGAATCAATAATGTAGCCGTACAACGCGACCTGTTTACGATGAGCCACTCCCACATCAAACTATAAAATAAAATCTGAACTACAACACATGGTCGGGTTATAGCATGAAAATCACAAGTTCAAAAACTTACCTTTCTCTGTGCTTCGGCAGCAAATCCAGATTTGGTAGCCCTGTTGTTGGCCATGTTGAGTGAACTATCTAATAGCTAGCTAATATAAATAATAAATTAAATCACAGACACGGGTGTACGCCGTGAAGTCACTGTGTACAGAATGTAAACAGGCACGCGGGTCAACACGACACGACCAAGTCACACGGAGTCCGATGTGTGAGTGTGTGTATGAATGACATCATGCAGCGCGGCGCGCCGATGCCGGCCGGTGCGAGCGCGAGCTACTAGGCCTGGCGTGACGTGTCGATAAACCGATAAAGTCTTGCATTTCTAATTGCATTTCGAAAACGACAAAAATCTAATAAAGTTCCATTAGGAGTAAGAACTCCGATATTAGAAGAAGTTTATAAGTGGCGCTGAGGAAATTAAGAAACGGATACCTATGACTAAGAACACTTAATTCCATTAACATTAACATTGATGGATAGTGTGACTGTGTGTGGGGATGATGTTAATAGAGAGTGAATGAATGACGCGACGATTAACAGGGAAAGATCTTTGAGGAAAACATGCACTAGCACTAAATGAATACCTAAATATTATTTTAGTGTCAAAATTACTAGTCCAGCAGTTATCTACTTTTATCTGGAAAGTAAGTAAGTATTCCGAAATTATTGAAACTTTAACAGGTTGTTTGGGGGTACACTAGGAAGATTATCGTAAGATTTCGACCTCGAGGACCCTGTGCTTGAACTTGGAAAGAGGCGCGGGGGAATTTAAGCCTCAATTTTTTGTGTTTATTAAAAAATTAAAATCAGGGGATCAAGGGCCTGATTCAGAAGGCTATGGTGATGGTAGGGCGATGACCAGGCATGAAAATGTGGAAACAACATTACAACAGGCTCTAGGTCAGCGGACCCGGAACAAAACTGTTGTTGACTGTATCTCCGTTACTATTGGGCTTGGAAATCTGGTTCACCAACAAACTTTTAAGGTTTTTAATTCAACTTTGTCATCCAATGTGGTAGGTACCTACACAAAATGTGCATTAAAGTTAAGTTAGTGTAAGAAGTACCTATTACAAGCGAAAAACTAAAAAAAGTAAGTAGAGGTTTTGGTTAGTTTTTCCCACCCCCCAAGTTAGCAGAGGGTTCTCGAGGTTGAAAACTTAGGTTAGTCATGCTAGTGTACCCCCAAACAACCTGAAGTTCCATTAACTTTTGAATAGGTACTTTCCGAAGTCGCCTGGACTATTAAAACAAATCATGAAAATCTAACAGAACGCTTTTATTTAGTGATTAAGTTAGGTGTCACTATGTGTTACTGGTTATGTGCATACGGGTGTAGTTGCTCTGTGGCGGACTACATTACTTGCGAGCACAAGGTCAACCTCTCATGTAGGTATAGCAGTAAAATACCCAAAAACTGAGAAGAAAATAAATAATTAACAAATTTATCTATTGACTTTTCACTCGGAGGAAACCAAATTGATGAAATCAGGTTACGACTATCGACTAACTATCAAAAAGACAAATAAAACAAGTAACTTATTTATCGATACCATGCACAGCCCAACACTAAAAGCTCGAAATGTAAAACGAAATCCAAGTAAGGAATACAATGAGAGCGAACGGGTGAGCAACATAAGTCCGTCCCTCTCCAACGTCGCGTCGAAATGGCGGCAACTTACCGAGTGATCCGACCTCAGCAAGGAGTCTGGGAGGCTTTGTACGATGTGGTGTGAATGTGCACAACAGCCTAACGTAAGTGAACCTCCAACTTATGCATTTCTAAGAAGCTAATGAACCAGCCACTTACTTCCTTATACGTATTTCTAGGAGACCTGTAGATGTAGAATGCCTAGCCTAAACTAGCAGTTCGGTCGCAGACAATATTTACCGGAAACCATTCCCATTACATAAATTCTGTGAGGAATTTAGAATATTGGTGGACATTCATACGATAGTAGCCATTATAACAATGAAACAAACAAAAAAAAAAAATGAAAACGCGTGAAAGCGATTAAGCACGTTCGACTGGCCTCTAACGTAATAATAAAGCATTCTACATACGAGTATAAAGTTGAAGATCAAGGGACTCCATTCATTGGTTGTAACTTCGTTCGGTTAGCATTATAACCGGTTGGTTTAAGTTTTACTTAGACAGTCTTGTGTCTATACGATGTATAGTCACAGGTTAATTCTATGACTTACCTACTCAAAGAATTTACCTAGAATATCTAGAAAGGTGGAATGTATACTTTCATCGATACTAATAAGAAATAGAAGCGTATAATACGTATTATAAAATTCTAGCTAATGCAATAATGTAAGTTTTATCTGGGGAGATGTTGTTAATCTGTATGTTATGGTATCATAATATATACGGTATAAAATCGCGTATTTATAGCACAAGTCTGTTATAGACGGGTGACGGTACCGAGGTTTTGTCGTTATTCTCCGATCTGACGTCATTTCATGATTATGTATGTTTCTTGCATCTCTGTGTTACTAGATCATTTACATTTTTGTATTCATTAGTCATGATCAAACAAAAAGTATCTATGTAGTATTATCAACTATCTGGTGTCCACGACACAAGCCTCGTTGCTTAGTGTGGCACCTAGATGGCGCTGTGTGTAATGTCCAGCGATATTTATTATTATTATTATGGGCCCAACTTATTTATGTTATTTTTTATTTTTAGTTCTAATGGAAGTCGAAGATAATCTAAACCCGTATCAGAGACTATAAGTGACCTTGAAGTTCGTTCATCGCATTTTTTTTTTTTTGATGATGGCATCTCGCAGTTCAGCCTATGAGGCTGGCTACTGCTTAACCGGTCTAATCCTGTGGATGCCTTGAATTTAAGGTCTAGCCAGGGGCAAAATGAGCTTACAAACTAAGCGACCACTCGCTAAGGGCACCCCCTGCGGGGTACGAGCCTCGGCTTAGGGCGTCGCTGGGGAGGGCAGCAAGGGGACAGGCTGGATCTGGTTTAGGGGCTGGTTTAATGCTATTGGCTCAGCATCGCGGGCTGGCTCTTGCAAGGGTCGGGAGGGGGTTTGAAAGGGGACGTCCACGGCGCGGCGAGGTCGGCATGACGGCTCTTTCATCCCATATTTTGGCATCTTTATTTATTCAGTGTTTTTTTTTTATCTCAGTAGCAGCCACGGAGTCTTGATTTGTGGCCGGTTGGTGACAATAGGCTCGCCCCCTATTACATAAGACTTAAAACTTAACTGGCGATGTCTCTGATCTTTTATTTTTTTAATAAAAATCGTAAAGCGGTTTACAGTATACATCTACCTACTAAGTTTCAACTGTGAAGTCCTAATAGTTTCGGAATAAAGTGGCTGTGACATACACAGACAGACAGACATGGCGAATCTGTAAGGGTTCCGTTTTTTGCCATTTGGCTACGGAACCCTAAAAACAAAGGGTTAGAAGTATTTATAAACGTGTATTGTCGATAGTAATGAGTTTAATATGTACTCGTACAATATATTATAATATGTCCATAAAGTATCAGTAACCGTTAACCAAACACACTGTATACGAATTTTTCCATTTATTTATAGGATTTGTCATTTGTAATTACTTTTAAACATACAAGTTAATTTAAATGTAGCCACTCGCGCCACTCGTGGCACTCGCGCCACTAAACAGAATTTAACGACGTATAATTTATCCAAATCCGTTCATCCGTGTAGGAGTTACGAGGGAACAAAAAGACGGACATACATACACACATACATACAGGTCATACAGGTCAAACCATAACCCTTGTTTTGGGCTTCACCGCAGTCGGGTAAAACTAGGTAGTAGGTAGGTATACATAAGGCTCTGCTTAAGTTTATGTTAACGGCCATTCCCAGTTTCCTGATAACGATATTATAAAATATATGATAGGAAAAGTAAACAGTTGAATATCATAAATCAAGTATTTTTAAAGTAAACAAATGAACACGTGTAGATACACACCAATAATGGTTAAAAACGAGGTGTGGACAGTGTTAGCTAATAGATGAACTTTTAAAGATAATATTAACGAGTGCAATTAACCCATTCACCTCATAATTATTATGTTGTCGAAATCTAGCTGTGCGACAAAATATGTATACGTCAAATGTAAACTCCATCCAACCTAACTCTGCAGGCGGGAAAACACAGAACTAAAATGTGCAGACGCCAGCTTATCAAGCTACTACAATCTGTCAAATTTCTTTAATAGATTTTCAACTTTATTACTAAAGCATTAGGTCCAAGATAGATTGGGATAAATTGTCAGTTTCGGGTAGCTTGATATGCTGGCGACTGTAGTCTGTACCATATCGATGTAAAGGAGATGTTTCATTTTCGGCCATAAGATTTACATTTATCGAAAAAGTGGAAAAAATACCACGAATTTAGGAAAATAAATCTTTCGAGAATTTAAGCCCGATTTGTAGTGCATGAAAAGTAATAGTTTTTTTTCAATTATTGCCATATTCTATTATCAACATGGCGTCTTACTGTTTGCATAGTCTGCTTTCGTTCTGAAATCATGTCACATAAAAACATAATATCACATCGAATATGTGAATATGAAAAGTATGTTTTCTTATAATAAATAATTAAGTATGGTTATACTCTTCTACATCATTTTCGACTAATTATAAGCAAGAGTGATGATTTCATCTTTAAAAAATATAATAGGTACTACTTTTCTGTAGGTAGTTGCTGTACTTCTGAACGAAAAATTCAAAATAACATTTTCTTTTGCCATAACCCATCAGTGTCTATCAGTCGAGTCTCATTAGTCTCGACTTTCGTGGCTTTCGGTGTTATCTTACGTTCTCTCTTTTATGTTTTGTTCCTACGACTTTTGCTTTGTACAATTAATATCAAATAACAATTTCTAGGTTATGTAAACGTCATCTCTACAACCTGTCATGGCGGTCATAACACTCACGACAAACGTCAAACATTTTTAATTTTTATTGTGTGCTTAAAACCCTTTTATTATTGTGTAAAAAATGTTAATTTATTCTATTCAGGGGTTTGTTTCCCAGCTTTTCTAAAATGTACGTGTTATGGCCGGAGTCCCATACAAAAATGAAACATCTCCTTTTCTTGACAAGCAACACCACCTTGAACTGCAAAGGTACAGTGGTCATATTACTACATAATATACAATCTATAGCTTATTTTTGAGATAGTGCCATCTCTTAGAACGTACCATAACGCCTTTTTTATCAAACCACGGCAGCTACGCCCGCCGTGTTCGGTACTCAGTCCATGGAGGTTTACGTTAGTTTGGCTCGAATTGAGTAGATGGCGTTCGTATACTAAACACTGGCAGGCATCACTGCTTAAAGACACTCTCGATAACAGAAACGTCAATGCAATTTGTCACTTTGGATCCGAGAATTGGTTCAAAATGTAAACTAAAAAGAACCATCCAAAATTTTTGTGGAAATGTGAACCAAAAAAATTGAAAGAATTAGGTACATTTAATAAGCGAAGGTGGCTCGTCACGGCAGAAGATTTTTTTGGAAAAAACGGCAGAGTAAAATTAGAATGGATTGCCGTGCAAGAAGAAGTCGCAGAGGACGGGTTTGCTCCGGAGGCACTCCTCCTGAGTTCCATCAACCTTGGAGCTTTCTAGACAGCTTTAGCAGCTTTTTAATATTGTCGTGTCTCATAGGACTCATTTATTTAATGCTGGAAAATCATTGCAAAACTTGCAACTCTAATTGTGATCTCAACAATATTAATAAGAGCATTGCAGATATTGCGGTAATACTTTTATGTGTTTGCTAATTTATACATAAGGTATTACAAAAACGGATTTTCGTATCTGTGCGACTGCTTTATTTTGATTTCTACATAGAGGCTTTTGATGCGGTTGTGATGAAGCGAGGCCGGGTTGCAAGTTATAGCAAGTAGCAACTAGGTGTATTTCATAATCTTAGCTGTTTTTAACCCCCGACGCAAAAATATGGGTGTTATAAGTTTGACCGCTATGTGTGTGAAACGAGTGAACCGATTTGAATGCAGATTTTTCTATCTGAAAGCTAATTTCTTGGCGATGGTTCTTAGATATGTTTCTCGATGATTCTTCGATGTTATCGATGGTTCTTAATCGGCGCAGCCATTTACTAGATATTGGGGATGAAAGTGGGTATGAAAAATAGAATATTTTCAAATATACCCAAGTGGGACATCAAAATTGAAAGTCCATGATGTGTATATTACAATTAGACATGTTTTATCAAAATCGGTGCAGCCGACTAGTTGTTGTTTTTAAATTTTAAACTTAATGATGATAAATCGATAATTTTCTCTATTCTTGTTCCAGAAAACTGTAACTTGCATGAAGCACAAGTATCGCGATCTAGAACTGAAAATATCTCGGTTTTCTTCCGAAATACCGAAGTTAGAAGGACAATTTGAACTTATAGAAGCAATTACTAGTGCAATAGACAAAAAAGATGGTTGGGATCCAAGGAGATGTCTGCCTTTACCTAATGTCGATGTTATTCTGAATAATCCCCCATGTCAACTAGGAAATAATGTCACCTGCGATAATAATATATGTCCGAAGAAAGTGTTGAAGAGAAAATCATAATCGTCATCTTCCTACTCTCGTTTGTGGGGTCGAAGCTTTTAGAGACAAGTTCTGCATTATCAAGATATAACGATTGATGACAAAATGAGAGACAATAAACTAGATAAAAGAAAAACGTGTGGAACAAAGTATTATTATATTATTTATTAAACAATAAAGTAGTTAAACTCATATATCTTCTCATTTTTTTTTTCACGCCAGTTCACACAACATCTGAAAAACATTTGATTGAATTTACAATTTCGAAGAGTGTGGCTAATGTGGGTATAATTCAATGGGACGATTTTGCAAAAGAGAACGTTCGAAACTGAGTTGTGTTTTAGTATTTATCTCGTCTACCAGTCGTACTGACACCGTGACAGACGTGTCTGCTGCGGTGATCATCAAAGTCTTTGAAGCATGTCTTTTTACGAACGTAACCTATATCGTTTGATATATCCGATGGAGTTGTTGTTCCTGTAGATTTAGGAGGGTTTCTTGTATTAGTTGAAGTATTTATGCCTCGTGGCCCAGTTGCCTTATGCTCACGACCAAACGTTTTCTTATTATTGTCCGTCTCAACTGGTACATCCAGTATCATTTTACTTGATTTTGCTATCGTTGTTTGAACTTCAAAATTGCGGTGCATTTTATTTAAATTATTTTCGGCCTTACATTTAGCTTCATTTTTTTCTTTGAGCCGACATTCTGGTGTATCTATCTGTTTCTTATCAACCTCGTGGATCAAACCTTTCAGTTGGGTGTGAAGATTATCGTACGCTTTTCCAATGTTTCCTATATTATTCTGTAACATAAAAATCATCTGCACCTTAGCATCTTAGAACTTTGGAACATTTATAGCATTTTACAGAACAATATAAATGCGATATTATATATTATTTACCTTGAGTGTGTGTAAGCTGTTTTTCATGGAAAATAATTCATTTTGTATCGTATATCTTTCCCAGTAGTTTATAGTTATATGCCCCACCAACGCAAACATTGCAAAGAAAAGAACAGTATCAACACAAACAGTTTTGAAGGGTTTTCGTATGAATGCAGTAGGCATTCTGGAAAATGTTTACTTTGCACGTAGGTATCTGTTTTTATTTTTTTCTATAATTTTCTATATTTATGTACTTGTGAATTTATAAATGCATCTTTTTTGCATTTTTGTCTGTACTAATTTTTATGACTGATTTGACACGGTTTTTGCCAATTAATTACCTGCCAAATTGCCACGAGGCCGTGGTACCAACATTCAAGGCTGTTTCACACTAACGGTGGAAACAGAAGATTGCACATCTGACGGAAGATGCGTTGGGCTTCACGGTATCGTCGTCGTTAGTACGATCGACGTACTAACGCATCATTCGGTTACGTGTGTACGGTTAGATATTTTACTATTTATTTGTCCGTTTTGGCCTCTGTCTACAGTTTTGGCGATAAGCGACCGACGAAATACGTATTCCACGCATCTTCCGTCAAATATTCGACCACCGTAACGATGTACATGATCGGCTTAGTCGCAAAATGTCTACTGGTCGCAAAATGTCTTTTTCGCAGAATGTCGCTTTCGCAGAATGACTCCTTCTCAAAAGGTCGCTTTCTCACAATGCCTCTTTCGCAGAATGTCTCTTTCGCAAAATGTCGCGTTAGTAACTTGAATAAAATTTTGCCAGGTTTAAAAAAAAGATTATTTTTCGAATGTTTACTTGTTTTACAATTTATTCATTTATACTACAATTTAGGATATGATAAATATATTAATCTTTTGTTATAGAATAAACAATGAATCACGTCATCATCAATATACCTATACCCCCCCCTACCTATTTAATTATTTAATTTTAGTAGACATACCAAATAAAGCCACGTTAACAAGCTGTTTTCAAGTCATCACGAATCGTATCGCGCGCAGGTTTATCGATTTTCAGCCTCTAAAAAACTATGTCATTTAATAGTAAAGATCTTCTATAACAAAAATCAAAAGGTGCTTATTGCTCAGCAGTCTTGGACAAAAGATAAAGGTTTAAGGAAGATGTTTTTGACACTACTGCTAAAGTATTAGTAGTAGTGGGTAGTGTATACTGGGTGAACTTTCCAAAAAAAAAAAAAAAATTAATTTAAAATATGAAAAAACGTATAATTTTACTTTTTTCTTAAGTTTGACGTATGTGATTATTTTCCAGAATTTGATCTTTAGTACCGTACTGGCAAAATTTTATTCTAAGTTACTAACGCGATATTTGGCGAAAGATTATGAGATTATGGCATTATGAGAAAGCGACCTTTTGAGAAGGAGTCATTCTGCGAAAGCGACATTCTGCGAAAGCGATGTTATGAGAAATGGACATTTTACGACCAGTAGACATTTTGCGAAAGAGACATTTTGCGACTGAGCCACATGATCATGGATTTTTACCATGGAATTAATAAATACTAAGAAGATTCTTAATGAAGCGTTGAAATCCACTAACACCTGAGGAATGCACTCTCTTGTCTTATCACTGGAACGGTGCAATGATAATGTGACTTGGGAAATGCTGGCTCGCCACATGTATGTTTTTCTATTCCATACTCTAACATTATTGAAATAGTTATATTATGCAAATAATTCATAAAGACGAGACGTATTCCTCAAATGCATGGAAGACGTTTAATATACGATAAAGATAGGTAGGTCTAAAATAAAAACTCCATTGTTAAATCAGTTCTGGTAATTTATTACAACGTATGTTTACATAGCAGGTAATATTTATATATTTATGTATATTTATTTACAGGCCTACCATTTTAAAGGCTACCACCAGAGTGCTAAAAAGTACAGCGAGAGATGTGCGTAAAACTAAACAATCACATAGCTTGGTTATGCTGTGAAAAAGAAGCAACATTTTGTTTAGTTTCTGACGCATCGTACGCTACGCATCCTTGCATATCTCTGGTTTAAACGCAGCCAAAGGACGATTTCAGATTAGCGTATTTTCTCGCTTTTTGCAGCGTGTCAAGGCGCGCGTGTGCGCCACACACGCCACTCATACAAGTCACAAAAGATGCACGTGCGATGATGACACATTGTTACTTACAGAACCCCCCGGTTCAAGCGAACACGCAGGAAAGCATGTGTTTGCGCATTCAATTTTTTAAGCGCTAAATGTAACGCGCGTATACATTTTCTTTTTGTACTAAATAGGCTTGCGTACGTTGGCCGCAACTCGCCTGATGTGAAGCAATGATGCGGCCTAGGGTGGAGCACGCTTGCCTAGAAGAAACTGATTCAATCGAAGTTTGAATAGATCCTAATTATAATGATCAGGGAACAGAGAAGCCGGCAGTAAAATCCACAGACTGGCGGTTCGCGCAATAAATATGGAAGCACAGGGTTTTGTTCAGGTTCGTGGAACTTCAACCATATAACGGAGACACATCGCTGTATCTCTGGTCGTTCGATATTGATACGAGCCTCTAAGTGCCGCAAAATACTCTAATCTGAAACCGCTCCATGGGAGACAGTGCCTGAGGTAGTTAGGTACGCACTGCTAAAGGGGTGATGACGCACTGTCTCTGAAGAAGTAGGCCTCTTCCATTATCCTAGTATGTGTATTTCCAGTTATATTTTTTTGAATCCACATTAGGTACTAGACCTCCAATAGCTGTTGTTGTTCTATTTTGTTTTTGTCGTCGAACGAATCGGTGTAGACATAGGACATAATTGTGACTTCCTGCAGAAAAAATAATTAATAAATACAAATAATCTCAATTTCACAAAATATTGGTGTAATGTGTAGTGGGGTATGCGTTACGCTGGATGATGAAAAAAATAAAAAAAATATGGGACTCGATCAGGGGGTCTACTCTATAAAGCAGAACTTTTAATGTAATAATATCATTTTGCATATCAGTGGATAGACTTCATTTCGCAGAAAATCGTTTGGCAGCAGCAGCAATAATATGTTACTTTTACAGAATCTACGATAGTAGAATAGCCTTGCGGAAGCTCAACATAGCGCCTGTCAGAAAAGCAACCCATACAAAACATGAAATTTGTACACCATGCTCAAATGCAGTGAGGTGCAAAAACACGAAGCGAATTTCCTGAACGATAGTACACTGTACATCAACACTGTCTATTACACGGAATATTTCATTAAAAAAAAAAAACTTTCATTGTAGGTACTGGCCATTTCAAAAAGATTTTAATGGTAACTGTGTTGTTGGCACATTTATTTACCGTATTCCAAATTCATTTGGAATTCTCTAAAATAAATACAAATAAAAAAGAATCCTTAGACCCTGCTCGGGGCCTAAAATGGCTGCTTTATCAGAATCATAATATGAATCACGTTAAAAATTTAAAACTGTTAAAATGGTCTTTGTAATCATAATGATAAAGACCATTTTAAGAATTTACAATTTTTAACGTGATTTATAATGATTCTGATAAAGCAGCCATTTTTGGCCCCCAGAAGTGTGTAAATCAGTGCAATACTATCTAACGAACCTTATTGGAGGCATTCCTATTGGGGAAGAATATGCGCCGAAAGAAATTAACTCTTTTCTCCGTTTGGACTGGTGCTGACTGGGTTAGTCGCATGCAGTGGCTGGTGCAGGCAGAAAGGTTCTGCAGCTTTTGTTTGGACTGAAATAACATTCAAAATAAACTCAGTGAATAAAAAGCGTATGCTTATGAAACGAATTGATAATATACAATACCTTCTCGGGAGTCGATACTAACAGTTTCCGTGGTGTCGTCATTCATGTTGCGTTGAAGGTAACAGATTTTATCAGCTACCGTTAGGCATGCCACCTCGGCACGTTTCACTTCTTTCTGGAAACAATGTGGTCAACTCGCATCACGTAAAATAATCTCAGAATATTCTTCGGTTATTTAAGTCTTATTATATTTATTTCAGTTTATCCACAACACCTGCAGGGCTATTACGTATCTCTGTTGACAGATCAAAGCGATCATCAATTGGCGATTTTTGTTATACAATGACCGTTTTTGTTGGTTTCAATTGACGTTACCCGTGCAGAACTGTCATTGTAAATCCAAACTCGCCAAGTGATGATCACTATGAACTGTCAACAGAGATACGCAATAACCTTGCTGACCTGTTCAGAAACTATTAGAATTATAGAGAAAGATCATTTAAACACTTATCACAGTTAATGATGTTTGGGATCTTACCGACATCTTATCTAAAACTTTCTGAACGGACTTAAGGTCCTGTGTTGCGTGGAGTTTCTGTGAGATGTCGGGGAGCAGGAAGCTGAGGATCAGCACCACGACGACGGTACCGACTGCGATGTAGTTGCCACTCATCGCGCAGTACGCTGTCCAGATGTAGTCCAGGGCGGTTTTTGTGAATAGTTCCCATTCGTAGAACACCATGGTGAGAACCCCGGCTGACGCCTGGTGGGGTATCGGCATTTTTTGGGAACATTTCCGAAGGTAGCAACCTAGATTTTTATAAGCCGTTAATATCAGGACTTTTGTCAATTGGGCATAGATTATACATATAATAACATTGTGGTACACTAAACCAACGGGATAGGAAATAACCATGAACATCGGAGCTGTATTTTGCAGTTCAAGGTTAGCTTAATTTGAATCTCAGTCTAAATCGATGGTCAACATGCAGTGTTTTGTTACTATTACAACTTAAATATATAATTACGGCTTACCTGGAAAATAATGTCGCTTCGTCATGGTCTCATATTTATTATTTTTGTTTATTTTTAAAACATTTTTAGTTATACCTGTTTGACTTGAATTTCATAACCATAAACTGATGTGCTGTCAATTTATTTAAGAGATAAGATTTCTGTCCAAATTATGTTTTTAAAATATGCATAGAGGTTTTATCTTTCACATCGACATAGATGTCGCTAGCATCGACTCTGCTTTGTAGAGTTGGTTTCATATTTGTTTGTTATTGCTAATATTTAAATGTCTTTGGTTATTGTTGTTTTCTAATCATTTTATATCTATTATTTTTTAACTGTTTCCGCAATTAAACACATTTTTTCACAATTCAAAGTGGAGTTACGTAAAAGAAATGCATCAACAGAAGAGAAAAAAGCAGTTTTGATGGATAGGTAAGTAAAAAATAAGTTTAAGGTTATATTGTTAAGTCTAAGATATAGGTTTTTAACTTTCAAGTTAGAATCATACGACCGAAATTTTTATTTTAATACCAACCCACAGCCTGGCACATTTTTCAGTGATCCATAATAGCGGTGCCCACCAATTTCTTACAAAGATATCAATGCCGATTCCTACTCTCAATAGGCAAGAACTACAGTCGTACTTCGAAAGGTGATTTCTTTTATAGAATCCCGTGTGAAGTTTCTTTAGTGATACCTTTATATTTAGACCGACTTTCTTTATAATTAAGGGTCCGTCTCAGCTTTGCACGGGTGCCTATGTTACTCAGGGTGAATGTAGCTTTCTCATGGTGAAAGAATTTTTGAAATCGGCGCAGTAGTTTTTGAGTTTATTCATTACAAACATACACACAAAAATACAAATTTTTGCTCTTTATAATATTAGTGTAGATGTAGATTAAATTTATATTAAAGAAGGTCTCCCTCTCCTCCTATGTTACATGAGTAAAAATGACTTACAAAGACCAAAGTGACTAGAATGCTTTTCTTTTTCTTTCAGATTCAATGCTCAACCAAAAGGGCAGGCTACATAGTCTTTTCGAGGAGCACAAACGAGATCTTTTTACCCATTAGTCGCCAGTAGTGACAAAGGTATAAAGGTATATTATATATATCCCGTTTTCATAGGTGGCAACAAATGGGAATTTTATTACCGCTTGGTGCCAGGGGTGACAAAGGTGTAACAACTTACTACTGCGGTAGTAACAAAGACAATAGTAGTAACAAACAAGCCCGTATTACTATTAGTATTAAGATTGGTATTAACACGAGCAAGTCACGCTACTTATGTGGTCGACGGGGTTTACAACGTTTCTTCGCGAATCAGTTGTTTGATGCCTAGATAGTCGTGCATAGCGTGGCCTGTAGCACAGAAACTCTCATCCACCAGGATGCCAGGATCGTTGTACCTAGTTTGAGGGGGTCCTACAGTCCATTCACATTCATTTTATTATACTTTTGATAGGAGTGACTCAATAGCAACCTTATTACAACGACAAAACGAAATTTAAATTTTCTAGCTTTAAGGGTATGGCCTGTGCGTTAATACATCAGTCAATCATTTTTGCCTTTTATCTATCGTGACGTCGCGTGATGTACATCAAAGCGCCTTCTCGCGACGTCGCGTGATATGACAATTAACGTGAGGAAAACAACCAAATTCCTAAACCGATTTTGATGAAATTTCTAGGGTACTGATCGGAAAGCATATCCTTTTAGATGAAAAAAGAATTTTTCAAATCAGTTTACAAATGACGGAGTTATGAGGTAACAAACATTTAAAAAAAACATCCGAATTGAGAACCTCCTCCTTTTTGCAGAGAGTCGGTTAAAAAATATTCGGTTCAAATGATTCGGCAGTTCTTATGCTCATTTCGCATCCTTGTTGTCATCGTCATTGGGAGCCTTGTTCCACCAACTGCTAAGCAAAAGCGTCCTCCTCGCAGTGTCTTTTCTTCCCTGGCCTGCGCAAGACTCAAACAGGTCTTGTTTTGCATACCAATAAAAATATTCTAACCACTTTTGGACGCATCAGTATCGGTTTGTTGACCAAATCGTAGTAAGTGAGATGATTTAAGGAATCGGCAAACTAAGGCGAACTCCGCGAAGTTTTCGATAACTAGCTCGAATACCTAATCATTAAATTCAACAATAACCCCGTGCAGTCAGGTCCCGCCTGGGATTCGGTTTAGTTTGACCAAACCTTTATTTGCGACGGAAAATTAAAAAGTCACTTCCGTCTTTAATTTTATTTAAAAATGCTGAACTTGTTGGACTTGTCAGTTGGTTTGGCACTTAAAACAATCAGAAAAAAATTTGAATCCTAATAATTAGGTAAATGATGTTATATAATAGTTATATAATAGTCAATTTACAAAATAAATAAAATTAATAACAAGACAAAGGTAATTACACTACAAAGTTATTTTATAACCTAACCTAACACTAACATCTATGCGCACGTCATGTTCTCAAATAATATAGCACAAAATCCGTCGCCACGAAAAGGGCGCACCTGCGGCAAAAAAATAAATAAAAATAACCCTTACTAAAACAAAAAGTCTCATACAATAAGGTCCATTTTTCCCTATTCCCTTTTCCTCAGATGTAAAAAACTTGTAAAAGAATGAAGAGTACGTAGGTATTTTTTTCTAAGTTGTATGATCTTCTTCTTTCATTCACTCGTTGGGCCTGTCTTCCTGGCAACACATTGAGCAACATGAGTTTCGCGTTGCTAAGCGCTTGGTGCATTGTCGAGCAGTTGATTGGTGATCTGAAAATTTAAAACAACACATCGATGGCGGGACGAGCTGGACTAAACCGAACCAGGGGCCCACATTGGCCATGGGTCGGAAGGGCTGGAAGTCATGTTGAGAGAATTTTGCCCAGCAGTGGGATGATGTAGACTAGCAATAACAGTAACAATTATATCACATCACGTCTATGTTCCGAAGGGTTGAGCAGAAAGTATAACACCCACATATTGCCTGTCAAGTTTCATGTAATAAGGAGCCAGCCTTTTTAGCCTTTAAAAAACCAGACTGCAAGCTGCTACTAGGAAAATTCCTAATGAAAACCAGCGATGTACCATTTTCTAAAAAAAAAACACGTTTGTTGTATGGGAGCCCCCGTTAAATATTTATTTTATTCAGTTTTTAGTATTTGTTGTTATATCGGCAACAGAAATACATCATCTGTGAAAATTTCAACTGTCTAGCTATCACGGTTCATGAGATACAGCCTGGTGATAGACAGACGGACAGTGGAGTATAATAAACTATAATCTCTAATAGGGTTCCGTTTGTACCCCTACGGAACTCCAAAATCTAAAAAAACCGGTCAAGTGCGAGTCGGACTCGTGCATGAAGAGTTCTGTACTATCACAATAGGGTAGGCCCCTTTAATTTTGAATTTATTTTTGTCGTCATAGCGGCAGCAGAAATACACATTCAGTGAAAATTTCAACTGTCTATAACCCTGTAAATGATCATGAGATACAGTCCCCTGACAGACAGACGGACGGACGGACAGCGGAGGTTTAGTAATCCCCTTGGTTATTACCCTTCGGGTACGGTAAACCAATCTATTATAAAAAAATAGGCTTACCTGGGTACACTCCCTCTTCAGCACTTTTTTTATAAGTACTTAAGTTTTTTAGTAGGAGATCCATACAGTCACTTTTAGATACGCATGACCGCTTCCGCAACCAGTAATTAGATTCAGCCCTGAAAATATAAAAATTAAAAAATAATTTCATCTTTAGAGGGGCTGAACATCAAATAATAACATTCTGAAATGAATGCCAAATAAATCTATACAAATAAATAAAATTAAAGTGTCTCTTTGTAATTTAAAAATAACGGCTTTTTATTGAATGCGTGTGCTACGGTACCGGTGTCTGTTTGTCTGTCTGTTTGTTGCGGCTAATGTCCGAAACGGTTGAAACGATTTCGACGGAGCTGTTATTGGCAGGTAGCTAATCTTATAAGGAGTAACTTAGGCACTTTTATGTTAGAAAAGGATTAGGGTTCCATGCAAAAAAAAAAAACTTCGTACGAAGGTACCGGGGCACAGCTAGAGATGAATAAAATGGAAACATATCAACTTATAAGCATAAGTGCGAAGATTACCTGTCAATCAGCTAACCCACGATAACATAATATTCAATTCACTTTGTTGTGCCCAAAGTCAAGTGTTTTTATTTGATAGACATAGGTGTAAAAGGTACAAATATAAAGGTAAGGGCGCTAAAGACTTACGGCATTTCAAGAAAATTTTCAAGTATTTTGCTTTTTAGAAATGACTGAACCGATTTTAATGAAACTTCATACGCATACTTTTTTCAAGAGCTATGTATCCTGCTTATGCGTATGAAGTTTCATTAAAATCGGAGACGTCATTTCGAAAAAAAATTAAGTGTCATAAGAGATCTCTATGTTTTGCCGTCAACGGCGTACAAATAGCATGCAGCAGGGGTGTGCCATCCATAGAGGCAATTAGGCCTAGCCTACCCTACCATTCCTACCAACAACTCAACAAATACATTTATTTTATCTATTTAATAAAATAATACAAAATAATAAAAAAAAATGTTAAAACATCTATTATAATACTTATAGCAGCTTGTCGCGCCCGTATAACTGATAACAATACTACGATGCTCCCAACAGGCTAGGCAAGAACACGGCCGGCCTAATTTCCATTGATAAATTTACGCACACTGATGCATATGCTATGCTATGACATGTACATCATAGACAGATTAAGGGCGTAACTCCTGCGAGTGCTAGCTGGCCACTGATTGGCTGCCCCACTAAGTATTATCAGGCTAAAACGGTATGCAGTGATGCAATTATATTTGGTAGTGTTTTTTTATCGACAAATTAGTAATTATATTTTTCTTAGAAGCCATATTTGTTTCATGTGACAAGCAAAATTTATTTCGCGATCTTGAATATTTTGCTTTTTATAATATCTGACGGTTGTAATTCGTTTTGAAACGTACAGTAGTGTAAATATTATTTAATTTTGTTGTATTTGTTTCTTTACTTAAAAATGGTGTTCTGTCGTGAAGTTTGCGCTGATAATGTGTATTTGCTATAAGTTAAAAACAATAAGTATTCACAATCGTTTAATGATAAGATTCAAGGTGTGTCTAAAGGTATATGTGTAGGTACCCGAATTACGAGAATTAACCCAAAATTCATCTCATACTCGTCATTTCAAATGAACCTTTCTTCTGTTTGCATTGTCAGAAAATCGTGATTTGAACCTTGAATAATGTGGTGAGTTCTTGTGTTTATAACTTTGGTTTTTACAAGCTTATTTTCAATGTTTTTTTTTTTTCAAATGTTCCGGTCAGACGCCTAAAATTGGGCCCGGAACGAAAATTTAACTGTACATGGCCAATTTTGGGTAATTTTTAGTATTTTGGTTAAGGCGCACTCTATTTTATTTTTAAGATTTTTTTTTTACTAAAGCAACTTCCTTCGTTCTTGTATTGACAGAATGCCATTGAAATTCCTGATATTTAAGCTAGATGGCGTTGTTTCTCATACGCTTACTAAAAACACCAGGGGCAGGTGCGGGGGGCGCGGAAGGGTGAGTTAATTTATCAATAGATGTTTGAGTTTGATGTTTGACTTTGAGGGTCATCTTAAGTAGAGCGACGCTGTGACGTTGCGAGGTCGTTCGTGGATATCAGTATACGTGGCCTACCCTCCGTGGAGAACCACTGCACGCCACTGGCATGCAGTGTATTAAAATAAACTAGAGAACGCTTCTCTAGTTAACGATAAATTGTATTGTAAAACGGGCTGGTGTCCGCAACGCCACTTTCAAAGCGTACGGAAAACAAAAAGATATTTGTCCATCAGATTTGTGTAAAAAAATAACACTTGCCTCGCACTTTTCAAATCCTCACTCACTTGAGTCTGTTTACAGGATTCACAGGGCTGAAAACAAAGAAGCCATCCATCATTCCTGTGTTCTACGTCTATCAAATCGGTCTCTTAGGTCCGGACTCCACCGAAGCGAAGACGGTATGAGAAAAGACAAAATGTGTTGTAAACCACAAATAGAATTTCGTTATTTTTACACTTCTTATTTCCACTTAGCTTCAGTGGAAACGGTTGAGCAGAGAAGAGATATCTCGTAATTTGTCTCGTAATTGTATAAGCCACTGGAGACAAGAAGAGACGTGAGCTGCGTGCGGTGAGCGGTGTGCTGCGAGCGGCGTGCGGTGAGCGGTGTGCTGTGAGCAGCGTGCCGCTTTGCACAACTCCGCACAACTTCGTCGGTGGATACACCCTATAATAGTTTTTACGTATCTCATCTCCTCTCCACTCCGCTTCGCACATTTCGCTCGTTTTCGCTTTGGTGGAGTCGGGCCTTAACATGCTCACAGACATTCCTGGGAACCTTCTAGTTACGGAGATATTGGGGGTCAAAGTTCCAACTTTTTCACAAGTTTTTAATGTAAGATTTTACTTTAAACACCTCCACGATCCTCGTACTAAAAATAGTACGAGGATCGTGGAGGTGTTTGTTTTCCCAGCAATCATTTTTGCGTAAAGTTACTTAGTTTGATGAACAGAATGCTTGGTTGACTTCGTTAATGGTTGTTACACCCTGTATAGTTTATAACCTCCCAAGTAACACATCAAAGCAGTATAACGGCCCACTTACAGCATTTCTGTATCGTTTTCGCATTTTGAGTTAGTTCTATAGTAGCATTACAAACGTTTATACGGCTACTGTAATGCTTATTTGGGCACAAATTATACGGCTTTAGATCCTAAATATGTTCACAATAGTTGTTTAGTTGCATTACAGACGCATTATATTAGCATTATTGTGGCCAAAGAACGTACCAATCGCATTACAGAAGCATTATACTAGCAATATTATTGATAATGAAGATGTTGTTTGCATTACAAGAGCATTAGACTAGCATTTGAATGTAGTAAAAGAATGATTGGAGCTTTTTAAGAGTTCACAGTTAGAACTTAAATAAACCCTACATCATTGCAAAAACATCTCTAATACCACGGCACAAATGTCATAATACAATTAACGTGGAATATAATATGGACGAAGACTGTCAAAACTGAGTGAGTGCCACCATATTTATTTGCATCAAAACAAATTTACTGAGTAAGTTTTTGACTCTTTTGTTACTACATGCCTTCAAATATTATTCGCAATGTAGTTTACTGTAAGTGTCTATATAAGTTTCATTGAAAATTTTCACGCGCCTTTGATATTTTGTGGTTTTGATAGAAAATTTCATATTAAAATATGTGTGAAATCATCAAAACAATTGTGTATTCCTAGTATAGAACGAATTTTGCTTAATTAAAATAATAGTATTGGTTGGGCAGTATTAAATCAAGTTATATCATTATGTTAAAGATCTTTTGCTTTCATAAATAGGTCCGAATGATAATTTTTTTGGTTATAAAATATTTACAAAATGGTGTCGGGGTATAGCAGCCCGGTGAGCTTTTAACAAGGCTAATTAATGCCAGCTGTATAAATACTCACACGTGAACCATTATTAAGCCAGAGGCAAGAGAGAAGGCTTTTGATGAACCACTGTAGTGGCATTGTCTATAAAGTAGGTCTATATGGGTTCACCGGTATACCAGTAGTTTTGATGTAGACTGAAGTAGTGCCATTACTTGAACGCAATTTTGGGGATCCTTGAGCAAAACAATAAAACCCATTTCAGAATTTATACAATTTGATTCGTTTGCCAAGTTGATAAAAAGGCGTCATTAAGATATTTTTCCGTAACTATTTTATAGAAAGGACCGTTATTTATTTCATACCCGGTGTAGTGTAGTACGTAGTCAGGTACAGTAGCCATCAAATATACCTGTACACTTTAAAATGGCCAAACTTTTCAGAAAACGCAATAATATATTTTTATGGTTGATGCTTTTAAAAAATATTGTTTTCTTATTTTCAGTGATTTTTATACCAACCATACAATGCCGTACAAAATGGAACAGACGATAGAGAGAAAGGAAAAACAATACGAGGTAGTCTTTGTGGGAAGAAAATGGTAAATTGTGGTGGCCGCCTAAAAAGACACAGTACAAATTAATGAAAGATCAGCAATCCAAGCCCGATAAAAAGAATGGACATTATAGGAGTGCTATTTTAAAATGAACAATATTTGAACATATGAGCTTGCCGAAGCTGAATTATCAATTATGGAAGAACATTCAGACACAGACGCAAATGACACAGGCACGTTTGCACCCTGGACGACAATAGTTCAAAATCAAGAAGTAATGAAAATAAAAATCAACCATAAAAATTGCTGTTGTTTTATTGATCATTTAATATGTGCTTTTCCCCAATATGTCCGACAAAAGGTTCTACGATTACAGTAAAATGAATGTATAAACAGTTTTACGCATTACAATAACTCACGTATATTTGATTAAAGAGCTGCTAGCTGTACCACACAGCTAAGTTGATCTTAAAAAACGCAAGCATTACATTGATTCACGTTTACGCTGTTCAACAATACTAGGCTTTTACTTACCACTCAAAAGTGCTATTACACAACAAAGGGCACTTAAGACAGCTCAAAGCTGTATAACGGTTTTACGGAGCATTATAACGGTAAAAGTTTAAGCTTTTAAACAGCATTAGGCATTATCTTACTACTTAAAAATGCTATTGTAGAACCTAAGGCACTAAAAACAGCTGAAAGTTGTATAGCGGATTTACGTGGCATTATAATGGTTCATATTTGTGCTGTTAAACGGCATTAAGCATTTATTTACTACTTAAAATGCTATTGTAATTCCAAATGCACTAAAAAGTGCTGAAAGCCGTTCAGCTGCGTTGTGGTTTGCTGCACTAAAACTAAAGGGTTTACAAAAGCATTTTGATATGCTATTATCCAACCGTTATACAGTGTAAAGCATCGTAATGGTTTTGAAATACCACTATATAGCGTCAAGATGCTCGGTGAACTTATTTATGAGTTTATAAGGACCTTAAGTTCTACACAAGTTTGCTATTCGTTTGTTAGAATGCTTTCTGTGTTACGGATTAACACTTATGAAACTGTCATTCCGATACTACATTCCCATGGGACAATTACCGTGCAACACGCGGGCGGAGCCGCGGGCATAAGCTAGTGTTTTACAAGTTTCCAAGCCAAGGATGTGGCTGAAGAAAAAAAACACGTATTTGGGTTTATTTAAAATAATAGTAGGTATCTCTATTGGTGGCTTTCGTGGACTATCAGAGGTATAATTCCCACATTTTTTTAAATGATTTGGAATATATCGTTCACGACACTGAGATAAGAATGTGCTCAGGTAGTCGCTCCTGATTTAAATATCATGAACAGAATGATACAAACCCAAGGATCTGTTAACTATTGCTCTAATAATTTTTATGTCACAGACATTTTAGTGTTATTGGATTTTTCCATTTGGGGTTGATGACAATATAGACTCGCCTTCTACTACATGGGACTTTAACATAACTGGCGGAATGTGGGTGTACTATTAGGTAAACCTATCTAACCCCGCCTAAGGCCCGGATTCCATCAAAGCGGAGGCGTGCAGAGATGGGTTAAACGGAAAAGAGACGAGATGGGTAAGAGGGAAAAGAGACGAGATGGGTAAGAGGGAAAAGAGACGAGATGACTAGGAGCTTGGGTGTATCCAGCAAAGCTGTGCGGAGATGCGTACTAGTTGGACCGGAGCACGTGCTCACGCCCAGTTTAGCGACTGCTGCACACCGCTCACCGCTCGCCGTATACCTCACGTCAATATCACCACACGGGCGCTCACGTGTCTTCTCTTCGCCGCTGTGCACTGCTGACGAGTGTGGTGGCTAGTGTAAACAAATACGAGACATTTCCTCTCCCTTCGGCTCAACTTTTTCCACTAAAGCTAAAGCCAAGAAGTGAAGTGTTAAAAAACAAAATTCTATTGGTGGTTTACAAACCATCTCTGCTCTTGTCTCGGCTCCTCTTTGATGGAATCCAGGCCCTTCGGATATTACAGGTGGGATGTCATGTTATGTTATGTAAATAAATGACTAGAAACTCACCTTAGAAATTACACACAATTCAACTTCTTGCATGAAATTGTCGTCAAAACTAGAATGAGTAGGAATGATTTGTGAAGAAATCGTCCGTTTGCAGAGGCCGTCTACGCTGGGTACGCAATTAACAAGCAGAGCTTTAGAGTTTTCGTATGGAGTGTGGACATTAGGTGTGCTTTCTGTGTGGCTTAGAACTCTGGCTTTGTTGCTTCTCTCAGTGCATTCAGCGTCATCTGAAATAGAGGGAAGGAGATACCTAGTTAGATTCATTTTCGTTTAAGTACGATGGGATTGACATCGTCGCATAATAATTATGTGTCTACGTACTGAAATAATTATGCCCTTAAAAGTAGTGTCTGTCGGCATGACATAGCCTACCCTCAAGATGGCTCTGGATTGCTTGTAGGATCTTAGATACAACTTTACAAGGATAGCCAAAACAGTAAAACTAAGTTATATAGCCAATTTCAGAATCAAACGATGAGTTTTAACATCCATGCTGGTTCCACCTACGAGTAGTCGGTTATGTTCTAGAAAGTCGTGGGAGTCAAAGGTATCTACGTGTTTATGCTCAAATTAAGACTTTGTAACTCTCATTACATTTACAAAAGTTAATATTTTACGTGTAATCGTGGTCATAAACAAGACAGAAATACGAGTATTTCGTGCAACGTCGAGGTCGGCTGAAAACTTCCAAAAAGTCAAACATAACTCGAGTTTTAACAGTTGTTTCTCGAGTTTCTGTTTATCTTGTACGTACATGTATACCTACTGCGGATTACCTTGTAATACCAACGTTATTAAGAAAGTTTTTATTAATTACTCGGTTTGTGTTGCCAAGGAAAAATAGTTCGGTATTTTAAGTGTAGGAATTGATGACTACAAAGGTGGACTTAGTATACTAGTAATGGAAGAAATACCTGGTTGCAGATGAAGAGAAAATTACGTGAAATTACGAGCTTAAAGCTAATAAATAAACCAATGGAACCATTACCCAATCCTCTAGGAAGGTGAATATAAAATACAGTTATGTTAAACAAAAGAAAAAATAATGAAATGAAGGAGGAATACCTAAGAACATCAAGATCCTAGACAACCCGTGCAGCTTGTAAACCAATACCATACAGAATATTGCATTTAGTTCAGTCATTTAAACTTTACTTGATAATACTCTTGAAACATTTTTTTTTAAGGACTTTACCCCACACTAGGAATTTCTCCTGTATCGTGGGTGCGTTTAAAAACATTTAAACTCACATACACAATCAGTCAAACCCGAAACAACTACCAGTAGGCCATACAAATATTTGTTCCGTGCGGGAATCGAACCTGCGACACGCAGCGCAGCAGTCAATCGCTCGGCCATTGCGCCAACCGCGCCGTCATATCCATAAATAACATTACCATCTTCTCTTTTTTACTAACACCTGGCTGTCAACAATGCCAAGGTGTTTCATCATTACTGTAATTGCTTGCGGATGTTTCCTTTGAAGTAAAATAAATTGTATTTTGATTTACGACCCGTTTTAATAACAAACATGAGCCTCACCAAAACATTTCCATATTTTTTCGACCTTTAGAATAATATTTATGAGACTTGAACCAATTCGTTTAATTGGTACATCCCTATGTTAAATAATTCGCGATCACTGTTTGCTAAAGCATTAGACTTTTTCCGAAATGACTAGGCAGACGATGGTGAGAAATCGTAGCTATAGATTAATCATTCTACTATAATATACATAAACAGGGTGTAAGCAGACCCTTCACGAAGCCGTCAACCAAGCAATGTACATCAAAATAAGTAACTTTACGCAAAAATTATTGCTGGGAAACGGCTTTTTTTTTGGGGGTGAAAAGTCACGTTTTACGGCAGGACTCAATGTAACGCACTCAAAACATTGTGCTGATGGATGGATTAAATACTACGGAGGTCGTGGAGATGCGTTTGAGAGCGTTATGAGTTACATTTATTATATACCTGTAATATTAGTTATCTGTCTGTTGGCAGCTCGTTCAGATATCAGTTTGATGACGTACATCACCATCAGAACCAGCGTCCCCACTGCCAATGAGATCACTAGCATAGACTTGTTGACAAACTCTTCGAAGCAGTCCACCATATTGTCCAAGTAACATTCTAGATGATACATCAGCCTGTCGTGTGTACACATTTTGTGTATTTTTTTTAAAATGTTTTTGGTCTGAATTTCTCGGCTATTTTTTTTTTTAGAATGTGTAATAGATATACCTGAAAAAAAGGTTTTTTTTCTGTATAATGGGAATCTGTATGGAAGTACCAGAATCACTTGGTATCAATGGTTTTGTTGTTGTGAACTTCACTGAAGGGTGTAGACATTGTGTGAAGTGGAAGTTCATACTTGAATCATATGCTAAAAATAAAGCATAAGTCGCTGCTACCCGTCCATTCTTAGAGTAATAAAAGCTTGGATGAAGAAGTTCACTTTGTACATTAAATAGAACCTACTGCCTTCTTATGTGCGGGCTCGTGTAATCGAGTTCTATAATAAAAATTATTTCAGTACATGTATACAGTAGTAAGTAATCAAAGGATAGTCTTCTTTATGTGCATCGATGAATTAGATTTCGCTGAGCAGGACTCTGTCTAAACAAAGGTAGTAAAAATAATAACACACAATACAAACCACGCAATTCTCTTCACATTTTTAAAATACTGTGAATATTTTTTGTAAACGAAAACAGAGCGCATAGTATGTTTAGGTTTTTGTATTTTTTAATAAATTCAATTGCACATCTTAGCGATGGAAGCTGACATTATGATTTTTTTTACCAAAGAGCGTGTCTATTGATATACTTATATTGGATGGATAGAATAATTTGCTTATGGTATATTTCGAAGTTTTTTTAAGGTTTTAGTTGATGTGCTGCAAAGGCTGGGATTTCTTCAACTGGAACTGGTTGGCAGGTACTGTAATAGATGCAATACTGACGGAAGCCCTGGCAAAACTAGGGAGAATCTCGTGCAGGAAAGATGGTGCTTTGACCAGTCCGACCCAAATTAGGTAGGTACAGTAATTTTATGTAATTGTTAGACGGAGGTATAAAAAACATTTTTTTTTTATTTTGTTTAGTCGATGCATTGTGGCATTTTTATTTGCACAATACGTTTGGTCTTTTACTTTTACAAAACGAAGAGATTTTTATAATACAGTGGCATTTTATGAGCTTTTTAAACAATATCCGACGCTATTTATAGTCTATAGTCGCTCTTAGGATTGACTAGTTGCGCAGAGCGTGCCTCTAACATAAATATATCCATATGATATCGGCCGCGCAAAATTAAACTATAATTATAAGACCTAAATCAAGAGCTTACACTTGTATATTCCAAACAACATCAACTTATCGAATATTAAAACCTTAACATAAACAATAAAATCCAAAGCCATCATTGACCCTTTTTTTATTTTTGATGAATTCAATCGGATTGACATTAAGCAATCAAAACGCAATATATTCGGTGATCGGACAGCGCAACAATATGGTCCGCAGACGTGCCTGACCGCATATTGTTGCCTACTTTCCATAATCCATGATAAAACGGGCAATATTTTTCACGTGTCGCGCCGTCAGCGGGCAAAAGATAGATCGATGCGATCCGTTCACTTTGATTTACTACACTATTATAAATATAACACACTTTTTTATAGTTTGTGGGGTTCCTCTGCAATAAATAATTAAATAAATTAAACTTTATTTTCAGACTACTGACCATACTTTTGTTACTATTTTAGTGTTAGCAACAATGGTCTGTAGGTCCAGACACCTTTCCCGCATACATCATAAAAGGATGTAAAGAAGACTCCAAAACACCGGTATTTTACATTTTTAATTTAGCTCTCTCTACTGGGCGGTATCCACGGCGTTGGAAAGTTTCGCGAGTTCAACCTATACCAAAAACTAAGGAAACGTCTCATGTAGAATATAGCCATTCTGTCATCACAAGCTTCCAAAATTTTTTGAATCTATATTAAACAAATTAGTTACCAGATCCAACCATTTCTTTGCGACTCTCAGCATGGTTTCGATTGAATCGTTCAGTTACTACAAACCTTTTAACACTGGTGGATCTCATATCACAGCACTTGGACAATGGCATACGGGTTGATGTTGTCTATCTTGACTTCAAAAAAGCTATTGATCGCATAAATAATGATGTACTACTGTTATAATGACGTGTTACTATCTAAGCTTAGTGAACATTGGATTTTCACCAAAACTTAAAAAAAAAACGCGAGCTATATGCGTGACCGACAACAGTATGTTAGACATGGTTGTTTTGTTTCAGAGTCATATCACACGCAATCTGGCGTAAGCCAAGGATCCATTTTGGGACCATTATTTTTCGAAATCATTGTTAACGATTTTAAGAAGGTTCTCAAAAATTCCAGGTGCTTACTTTACGCTGATGATCTCAAGTTAATGTACGGTGTTGAGGAGATGGCAGACTCAGTTACTCTTCAGGAGAACATTAACTCAGTGTTCCAATTAAGCATTGAAAACAAGCTCCTAATTAACATGGCTAAATGCAGTGTCATGGTTCACAAATTATTCCTTAGATTTTTATAAAATTTTTACTAAGAATGTTGAGATTCAACTCTCTCGAAGTCAGGCGTAATTACTTTTTACTGATATTTGATTGTCGTGTCCTTCGTGGTGAGTCTGCTTGCCCAGAACTTGGTCAACGCTTGGTCAGCTTGTGAGACTTTTTGTTCCTCCCGTGCCCAAATACCAACTTAGACCGCGTGGACACAGATTGTTGGATGTTCCGTCTGCAGCTGCACGCATAGTCTCTTATTTTAACTTTCCATTGGTTCGCACTCTGGCAACGCTGAATGCTGTACTGGCATCGACACCGGAGTGCGATTTATTTGCCCCGAGATGGATAGACGTATGTCGTGGATGTTTGTGTTTCTGTGAGAAGATGAATGAAAGACGATTTTTTCTTCTGGAGAGGAAGCACGACAGATGCCTTTTTCCTGATATTTTTAAGTATTTTGTGCAATAGCTTGGATTTATCTGTTATCCAGTAGGATAGTACTCGTAAGAAGTAAGCAAAGATTATGCATGCTATGCTCTGTCTTTAGACAAGGAAACTCTGATGGGTGTAAAAGGCCCTTAGCGAAGCCTTGTTTCCCCCGTCCCTGTGGCTCTTGTTTTCCGCGTCATAGTGTATAAATTTTTTCGTAGCTACCGATATTGGGGGCCAAAGTCCCAAATTGTTCACAATTTTTTTTAACACGACTGTCTTAAAAAAGATCGTGATGTTTTTTTAAAATACTAGTTTTCAATGTTGTCGCCTGTAATCCTCGACGGGTTAGGCAGAGGTGTACCTAATAGTACACCCACATTTCGCCAGTTATGTTCAAGTCACACGTAATCTATGGGGCGAGCTTATTGCCATCAACCGGGCACGAATCCAGACTCCGTGGCTGCTACTGAGAAATTCCTTATGACACAAAAATCCAATAACACTTTGCCCGACCTGGGAATCGAACCAAGGACCTCATGCTCAGCAGTCGCGCTTGCGACCACTAGACCAACGAGGCAATTAATGTTATTAACTATTCTATAGATACCTCCATGACCCTACTGTACGCACGACGGCCAATCAAGTTATAAAAACCAGTTTAAGCGGATCTCTCATTGTATAGGAAATCTATACAAAGCGAGGCCAAGTCATACAGGAAATGTACAGCTTCATGGGCCGCCATGTGTACTATTGAATGCATTCATCAGCACAATGTTTTGAGTGCGTAACATTCAGTCCTACCGTAAAGCGTGATTATTCACCCAAAAAAAAAATGTTTTCCAGCAATATTTTTTGCATTGAGTTATTTAGTTTGAAGAACAGAATGTTAATTTACACCTTGTTTAATTTCGGTTGTTTGTACAACATCTGTCACACAAAAGCGTTAGTCCGTGTTTAGTCGGAAAAATTCCATTGTTTAAGTGGATCAAGTACATTGATAAGCAGTTAAAACACAAAGATAAAGAACACACCTAATTGTTTTGTTTTCCTTGTTTCCATGTAATTTATAAAGAGTTGATTAGGTACTGAAATCCATTACTTACACATTTGGCAGTTTTCATTCTCCACACACAGCATTCTTTTCCTGGTGGATTTTCACTCTGTTTTTTGTAAAAATGAAAGAGAACAGCAGGCTATTAAGAGGGGAAGGAGAGCTGCACTCCATAAAAATTTTGACGAAATCGACATTTCGTATTGCCCTTTTTCATCCTGAATATGCCTCTAGAGCTATAATTTTTTTTTCTCATAAAATCAAGGTCTACTGTAGACACGTCCGTCATTTCCTTTTTTTAACAACTAATTAGTTAAGAAAATATGACCCTACAAAATTGACAAAAAATGCCCCATTTTTACGGCCATAATTAGAGGACTAATATACAAAAGAAATTGATAGGAAGCTAGACATATTATTACTTAAAATTTCAATATCAAAAATAATTGATTCGGTTCAGTTTTCGAGGAGTAAAAAGGGGAATGCAAAACGTCGATCTTCGTTGTCACAGTTTTTGTGATATTATAATTGGTCTGAGCTGAAGCTGTCCCTATTGCACTCTACGGGGGCAGGCTTGAAGCAGCGCGACGGCAATAGTTACTTCAAATCCCTTTTTTTTCAAATTCCTCGCAGATCCTGTCTCCTCTTAATGTTGATATAAATTGTTTTTTTTACTGAAATCCGTTCATACATTAATGTGGAAGTTGACAGTAGTGAACGTGTAAAGACATCCATCAATCCATCCATCCATCAACCCATCCATCAATCCATCCATCCATCAACCCATCCATCAATCCATCCATCAATCCATCCATCAACCCATCCATCAACCCATCCATCAACCCATCCATCAATCCATCCATTTACCCATCCTTCAATCCATCCATCAACCCATCCATCAATCCATCCATCAATCCATCCATCAACCCATCCATCAATCCATCCATCAACCCATCCATCAATCCATCCATCAACCCATCCATCAATCCATCCATCAATCCATCCATCACTCCATCCATAAAGCCATCCATCAATCCATCCATCAATCCTTCCACCAATATATCCATCCATCCATCTAATGAATCTTCTACGACGGATGTAGAAATAAATTAAAATAAGAAGTACTCATTCTGGCGATTAAGGGGGATTGCAGCAATATTGTCCCGTAATTTTTGTCTTATTGGTTTTGTGAAAAAGCTTTGTTGCTTTGTATGGTCTGGGTTTTGGGCTGACTGCCCAGAGTGCGACAAATGTTGATACCTACTAAAGTAAAGTAAGAAGGACCTTGCTGCCTACCGTATCAAAAATCAATCAAAATCAAAATATTTTTATTTCACATAGGCCTAGATGGGCACTTATAAAACGTCGACAAAAAGGTGCACGATTCGGGTTGGACGTTTCCTATGGAGAAGAACCGGCAAAACTCCATGGTTACTCTTTTCAAATCATTTGGTGTTACAATATTATCATGTACAGCATTAGTACTCAAGTATGGGGGGACAGCATAGGCCCGACAATAGGTCGTTGCTAACTACACAAAATTTGTAAAGCAAGATAAAAAGATAACAAAAGTTAACGAGCATCTGGGAATCTACAAAGCTTACAATGTTCACACATTCACAATCGGTAAAAAAGAATATATACAAAGGTAAGAAAATATTGTAAAATAGTAAATTAAACAAGTGAAACAAATATTGTCATCAGTGCTGTAACTATTCTGAGCAAAAGATGTATAAATGATTTGAAAACTATAGTAAAGAATCTGGTTAGAAAGTTGAGAAAAAATGAGATTGAGAATAGTTAGAGACATCCACATATTTGTGTACAGCTATTTGGTTGTTTTCCTCGCGTTCATTGTCACATCACGCGACGTCGCGTGCGGGCGTTTTGATGTACATCATGCGACGTCGCGTGATACTTGCTAGTTAAATTTGACACACTTCCCGATTTCTGATTGAGCTGAAATTTTGCACGCATGTGTATACCGCAAGACAATGTAATATTATGATGACATGGAGCTGATCTATGATGGAGCTGGAAGGTGACCATAGGAACTCTGTAATAAAACGAGGTAACGCCCGCGCCGTCGAGTTTGGACTCGTTTGATTTGTCTTGACAAGTACTGTAGTCCTAAATGGTATCCAGTGTCTGATGATGGAGCTGGACGGTGGCCATAGGAACACCGTTATAAAACGACAAAACCTCATCGAGTTTGGGATCGTATGATTCGTCTTGACGAGTACTTTAACTAACTTCTAGTTACAATGTAAAAACTAATTCATGACAAGAATTTGTGTGGTATACTTCAACTAAAAAGGGTAAAATAAAAAAACTTTCTGCGAAAACAAAACCGACTTCTAAAAAAACACGTTTTGTTTTCGCAGAAAGTTTTTTGTAGAATAAAAATTGAGTCAACGACTGCTGCTGATCCCGACAGCAGAATGCCATAAGACCTAACACTGTGGAAATAAGCATAGTATACTAACCTAGCTGTGGCTAGATCAGTTAACTTTCTTATTTTCCTTACTGCATATGCAGCTGAGCTTAACCTACCCGAAAGAGTTCTAATGTGCGCGCCCCACAGCAATTTTGAGTCGATAGTAATCCCTAAGAATACAGTTTCCGCTATAACATCAAGTTTTTTGCCGCCACGATTTAAATTTAGATCCCGTTGTGGTACATTTGGTAAAGAGAACTTTAGACATTTTGTTTTGTTCGCATTCAGTACAAGATTGTTAGCTGTGAACCATTTTGAGAGAACAGTTAGACTTTCGTTGACATGTAAAACATTCGTATCTTTTCTATTTTTTTTTAGTGTAAGTGTGATCGGCAAATAGAATTATATCCGATAATTTGGCCATCAAATAAGGGAGACCATTAATGTAAACAAGAAATAGGAAAGGACCGAGAATTGAACCTTGGGGCACGCCCAACTTAACTAGAGAACCGGAGGACGTCGCCCCATTTACATTTACTTTTTGCTGCCTGTATGATAGATAGGAAAGAACAAGATCAGCAGCTTATCCACGAATTCCGTAGTGGTGTAATTTACAGATCAGTGTGTTGTGGTCGACGCAGTCGAATGCTTTTGAGAGATCACAGAAGATGCCAATGGCATCCTGGGACTTCTCCCAAGATCCCAAAATGTGACTGATGAGTTTTACTCCCGCGTCCGTTGTCGACATACCCTTCGTGAAACCAAACTGCTGACCATGCATGGTCAACAGTTTGAACCCCATTAGAGTTGAAGTGCGATAGCATCTGGTCCAGCATGATTTTTTCATAGATTTTACTCAGTGCCGGAAGCACAGATATAGGTCTATAATTAGAAGGATCACTCTAACTTACAACCTGATTTCAAAATTGGTACTACTTTACTATGTTTCATTAGATCAGGAAACTTGCCGCTTTCCAAACATTGATTGAATATGCCTGTTAGGACAGGGGCGATTGAGTCAATAATATCTCCAAGAACCTTCTCAAGTCTTCGGTATTTTTTATGTTGAGAGTTTTGAATGCGTTTGTAATTGTAGCAATACATGTTTAAATTTAAAGTTTGGTATATCCCGAGTAAAGTTTTCTTTAAGAAGAACTTCAGCTAGTTTAGATGAACGGAATGTTGGTAAAGAAAATTTCTAGTGTCTCAGCGACTTCTAGCTTATCAGAAATGGTCTGATTATCTATTTTCAAAGACTAGGTCTAGGACTAGGAGGTTTTTTATTTTCTATTTTCATTCTGATCTCGTTGTTGTGCCTTTCCAGTTTCTCTGTTAATTACCTGCCACACAGTTTTTGTTTATTATTAGAAATACCAATTTTGTACGTATTATCACAACACCTACGTTTGCTCGTTGGCCTACTTCTCTCGGATCCGTAAAAGATTTAGTACATACGTATACATATACAGGTATAATCATTTGGTACCTACGGGTATTCGAAGGTCGAACATCCGGACCCGGGTCCCTGCTCGAGGGATCCGGATAAATGTCTTTTATTGAGATATAATCATATTGACATGATTCTTATGGGATGAAGAGGTTTTTACGTTTCTTTTATTACCTATGTTATGACATTAGGTATGATAAGTTTTGGAACGTCAATATGATGCAAAGATGCGGAGTCGATACAAATATTTCAGGTATGATTCCATTTATAGAACTTTAGGAATGAGGAACAGGGCAGGAAGTAACGCATCCTCCTTTAAATAGGGTGGATTCTCTAACAAAACGAGTGTTGTCTCAGGGGACCACTGCCCGAAGATTTGGCTGGAGTTTCTTTATAGGTGTTACTTGCGCAGAATATAACTTTGATATCGCGTTGCAGTATGCGTCAGTGTTGTTCGTCTGTGGAGGTATAGACGTCGACACAGAAGTGTGATCGAACCGAAATGAATTGATCTTCTTTAAACATACCTGCTCAACGTTAACGTATGGTTGCTTGGTCTAGATTAATCTATACTATTATTATAAAGACGTAAAATTTGTTTGTAAGTTTGCATGTAGGGGGTAATCTCTGGATCTTCTGAACCGATTTTGAAAATTCTTTCACTAATAGGAAGCTACATTATCCCCTAGTTATTAAACTAACTAGTATATTTAAAACGTGCCCGTGGGATAATTTTACCAAAACGCGAGCAAAGCCGCGGGCAACAGCTAGTCCGCTATACAGGTATACTTATTGTCAGCGTCTCACCAACTTATATATCTTAATTTAAAACTTTAAAATTATATATGTAAGTCATAGTTTGTGAAGAGATATTAAATGATTTGATCATCGAAGACTTGAAGGTACTTTAATTAACAAATTTAAACTGGTAAAGAGGATAAAATCATCATTAATATTACCGAAGTTAAACTGTCGCAATTCATAAAACATGCTCTATTAAGACAAATAATAATTTGTTTTGTAAGCGAAGGCTAATATTATTCCATAAGGGTGACAGTATAATTTCCTTCTCGAGTCACAGGTGCAGGAATGAATAATCGAGTCCTATTCAGATCGTGTCATGATGTCATATTCGGATAGGAAAGCAGTCATGAAAATGGGATGGAATGAAAATTTATAACATCAGACGACTATCTACTCATATAAAGCAGTTGTTATATTGAATCTATGCTTTTCTATACTTCTAATTTATTATAAAGAGGTAAATTGGTATGTTTGGATGTAGGGACCAATCATCCGAACTACTGATCTGAGTTCGAAAATTCTTTTATTCATAGGAAGCTATATTATCCCCAAATGGTTACAGGGTATAACAAGACCCTTAACAAAGCCGTCAACCAAGCAATATGTACATCAAACTAAGTAACTTTACCCAAAAATTATTGCTGGGAAACGACATAGTAATTTAAAAAAAACTTGTGAAAAAGTTGAAAATTAAAGGGTAAGGGTCTTGTTGTACCATTTATTTACTCCTTTTCGACCATAACGAAGTGAAGCCGTGAGCCAATAAGCTAAGTAGTACCATAAGGAATGTAACAGTAGTATTTTAAGGAATGTAACTCTAATAACTATCTGTCTAATATATACGCTAATATAATTATTTGTATTTATTTAGAAACACAGAGCTTGACTGTCTGTTATAATTTAATTTCGCGCCAGCGGCTGAACGGACTTGGATGAAATTTGGCATACGGATAGACCATGACCTGGATTACGATATACTTTTTATCCCCGTTGCACGATCCTATGGCTTCCACGCGTTTTAATTTTATATGATACTAGCTATTGCTCGCGATCTCGCCCGCGTTTTGTTCGGAAATGATCCCTCGCGGATACGTTATATAGCCTATTATATCGCACTCGGGGTGTTTGTAGCTTCCTATTAGTGAAAGAATTTTCAAAACCGGTGCAGTAGATCCCGAGATTACCCCCTACAAACTCACAAACTTTACCTCTTTTTATTGTTAGTATAGATAAGTTTATGTAATAAGTAAAAGTATTGAAGTCAACCTTCAGCATTCACACCACAATCTGCACTTCATCATCTGCGTAGCCTTTTCCGAACTATCTTAGGCTGGTTAGGCTTCTAGTCTAACCAGGACAGCTGGTTACCAGTATTTTACAAGTGCGAGAATGGAGCGAGTGCCAATCTGACCTCCAGAACCCAGTAACTGGGCAATGCAATACCCCTTGGTAAGGTTTTCATCAGATTTCTAACTACCTGTAACGACTTTCAAAGATCCATATATTCCACAACTAAATATGAATTATTTCTCGGATAGACTTTCCTCGTAGAGACACTTTTGAAAAAATCTTGCTTCTGTTCCTTATAGATTCACTTTCGTTTAGTACAGCAAAACAGAAAATAGTTAGTGTAAATGTTGTCACGTAAAATAAAAATAAATTTAGTTACCTAATTGCTTATGTTTCATAAAAAATAAAACTTTACCTACCAGTGGCACACAAGCTAGACAAAAGATAATAGAATATAAGAAGTAGTCTTATCTCAAAAATACACAGAAAAAAGAAAATAATCACCTTAAACAAATTGACATAAATCTCTTAGAACATAAACTCTTACTTTTGTTTAAACGTATGAATGAGAGACGCCTAAGGCATTGCTTCATGTCGATTTTTTCATCAATGACATCCTTTACAATTTTATGAATTACTAAATATTATCTTGGCCCTCCACCATTGTGGCCTCAAAATAGACTCCTGTGTCGTTAATATGTGGGTCCTGGCTGGACACTTTCAGTGACAAACTGTCCACTGACATGTTTGTAGTGAGGACCCTGTGTGTGATTGATGATCACCTTTGCAAAAGATTTTGTTTGAACCACTACACCGATTCAAAGAAACTTGTGCAAACTTCCAGCATTTGGGTTTAGTCAACTTTAATATTGCATCATTTTTATATTAAGTTCAACATATAAAGTCACTTTGCACAAAACTAAGCTAATGCGCTTACGCTTTACATACTTTGTCGTCTACTGTAAATATAGACACACTCCTGACTGCATACCATGGTTTAGTCGAATGCCATTGCCAGAGAAACTGCATTCAAAGAACCGAAAAGATGCATACGGTCCTTTTTGAAACTGCAAAGTACTGATAGCTGCGTGCCTTATTTTAAACAGAATAAACTATTAACTTAACCATGCATATATATATTTTAGAAATGGCAATGTTTGTAAAGTTGAACCATGACCGTTTTGACCACATAGCTGACGTATTTCCACGAAATAGGCGTGATAACAGTACCTTATGTCACCCTAGTGTGAGAACGACTTTAATGCGCAAAAGTGTCTGCTACATGGCGCCAGTCATATAATTATAATAAAATACCGAGGAGTTGGAAAGAATTAAACTTGACGTAATTTAAAAAAAAAAATCGAAATTTTTAAGTAGACAACGCGTATTATAGTTTGGCGGAATTTTTAATGGAGAAAGGAATTTCTTCGTTACTTTACTTGAATTATATAGATTGGACATTGGGAATAGATGACATTTAATTTTGATTTTATTTAATTTTTTATAGAAAATAAGTTGAGTGCCGAATATTGTGTACCTACCTATAATTTATAAATAACTATTGAAGTTCTTCATAATTAAATTGTAATTATTCTTAATCAATCTTTATAAATACTGACATTGTTTATCATTATTATTATGTACCTAACATCTCCAGTGTATTTTTGTACTTTTGCTTGCCTTCTGGTAAAATATGGCTGTTGTATGTATATTTTTTTATGTCACCGTGTTTGTACCCATATTTGCAAAATAAATATCTTATCTTATCTGTAATTTCTTTATCTTAATAATACATATGTATAAAATTACGTGTCACTATGTTCGTAAACGCTAAACTACGAAACCTCTTAATCGACGTCAATGTAATACTGTGTGAATGTAAAAAAAGCTTTTAAAGACTTAGAAGACTCCGTGGTAGAAGTTTTTTTTTGTTTATCAACATATATCTACCATTACAGTGAAATAACCAATGCGGTAAATGCGCCTTAACCTAACTTAATTGCTAAGCTTAGTCCTTAAATTAATTTAATTGTTACTTAAAACAAATTCTATAACTAATTACAAACAAAGCATTCCTTGTGAATTCACTCAGCGAACAACAGTATAAGTCCGTCTCACTCGCTATGAGGTTGAGCGTGCGGAGTACACGCGTCAGCGGCGCCTCCTTTAAAAGGTTGGTCCGAGCACGCGGTTCCACTAGCAGTCGTGGCTGCCGTCGTCGCCACACGTACCTGTCCGGAACACAAAGACTCACCTGGCCTAAAATAATTGCATTATGCACCTTCCCTCTCAATAATTTAAATATATACAAGGCGAGTGCAAGATCCCTCCTAACCCTTAGCTCATTGTATCCTACCGTACCTAAAATAAATAAGGTTGGATACATTAACGGGTAAAAGGCATAGACTCCGTAATAACGCTTAAATAAATATCTTACAAATTTATTTTGTACCCTCTCCAGCATGAGACTATATTTAGCTTCATGCGGAGCCCAGATGTCTACATTACTCTAACTGGCTCCTCATCAATGCATTATACAATGCTGTAATAGCTTTCACATTCGTGAAACCTCGGACTGTACGAAGCATTAAACCTAAATTTCTATACTCTTTTTTACAGCTACGCATGATGTGATCTCGAAAAGTCAAACTGGTGTTAAACCCTACTCCCAAGTCCTTGACTTCTGTGACCCGTTCCATAGGCATCCCGTCAATATAGTAGGTATGTAAGATGGGATTGTGTGCGCCCGAAAAAGTGATGGCCACACACTTCGAGCTATTAAACTGCAAGAGATTTTCCTTGCTCCATCTCACTACCCTTTTTTTTTTTTTTTACCGATGGGAAATCATCAAATAACCCCTCCCGCTCTGGGCTGAGCAGGAGGGAGTGTCAGACTTGTACTGACTAAAACCCATCCATGTTCCTTCCTTTGCCCTTTGTGTTCCAGGGCCGCGGTATCTCTTTCGAACAGTCCCGCAACCCTGATCAATGTGTTGTGCGCTCAACGCTCGTTGGGCCCCAAATTCTATCATAAATAGAACCAACTTGTGTATGCGTGCTCTGTGGCCAATCATGTTTCGGCAACACATCAAAGGTTCTTGTTTGTATAACGTCTGGGTACAAATTGTTATGCTAAATGGATTTGACTGTTTTGAGCTTTTGCTTGAATATAAACACTTTATTTTCAATAGGTTTTTTTTGTAGGCGCGTTGAAATTGAATTTAAAACATTTTACTTTGGAGTATGCTTTGCTTGACTATCTGCTTGTCATCTCTTTCTCCTTAACATGGAACTGTAAAATTATGATGAGCTCACAAGCGTCAGTCTTCTTGAAATGTGGCAGCAAACTAGTCGATCCTTCTTTAGACATTGAATTGTTATTAATTAATTGGCAAAAACCCTAGCTCTTCGGGACCTCGATCACAGATCTCGAGATCTGGGATCGGGGTCCCGAAGGGCTTGGGTTTATGCATTAGCTTAAGCATAACCAGCATTTAATGTGCCCACTGCTGGGAAACAGGTCTCCTCTCTATGAGGGGAAGTGGGTTGTAATCTAATATGTAGGCCCAGTGCGGATTGCCAGGTGTAGTTTGAATGTTTAGTTCTGGCTAGGACATGCCGACATGCTGAGGAGACCCTCACGATGTTTTCCTTCACCGTTTTCAGAGCAGTGGTGTTGAAATAAAAATACGAAGTAAAACGCCTGTCTGGGCTTGAAGCTACGACCTAGATGTCGTAAGTAAGTACTGATCCTGCACCAGGCTGAAGAAACCTGCCCCCGTAGCATGACCACAGTATAAACGGGTTTTGTCGACGGGAGAATCGATTTGTTTTGTTGATCTGTTATTTTGTCGATCCTTCCGTTGACAAAACCTGTTTCTACGGAGGTCATGCTCCGGGGCTGTCTAAAAGCAACAAGAAAAGTAAAATTATACTAAGCTGCGGTAAATTCTCTTCCTATCAATCTTTATTTTGGTAGATTCTGTTTCGAGGGTTTCCATCGAAAACCATTTATGACAATCAATATAACGTCAATGTTATTTTTGACTTTTTAATGACATTGTCAGAAAGACGCTGTTTGTCGTCTGTTTGTAAACACTTGTGATATTGTAAAAAAAAAATGGCGGCGTTAGTGACGGCCGACACACGCCAAAAGAAGTACGCAATACAAATATACACTTTGCTGTAAGATGACTGTACCAGACCATAAATATAAACCCCATCGATAAAAAAAAATCAAATATATTACAGAAAGTTACAAAATATAAAAACGATAGTTGCATCGCTTATAGCCCTTGTTTTTCACCAACGTTCCACCCATTCCACCACAATACTAAGTTGTTTCGGACAGTTTCATGATTCATAAACTCAGGATCATTGATCTTCTTACAGAAGTTGCAATATGAATCAGTTTCAGGCTCATCATCTAAGTTGTGATAAGTATAATGATTGTGCCATCTGAAGAAATCGTTATACTTCTCCTTGTTATTAATAATATCAACCATTTGCTTCACTAGCTCTTTTGCAGGAAGAGTTCGCGCGTTCAAATATATTCCATCGGGCATGTATCTGAAAATTATTTCACAGGATTGACTGTTGTTGAACTTCCCACGGACAGAAAATATAATTTTATTATTAGGTTTGTCTGATTCGGTCATTGGTACGGACATAAAATTAATCGCAAGTGCGCCAGTGGTGACACCACACGACCTACTTACCAGTCTATCCCACCGCAGCGTGCTTCTACAGAGTCGTGATGTTTACAGCTCGCGGCGAGGACCACATTGAGTGTCTGATCGCAGCGGAATTGAGTCGTCCCGGAACTGTACCGGATTGATTGTTCCCCGTGTTATTGTGTTAAATTGTAATTTCAAGTAATTTGTTAGTTTAATAGAAACAGTGTATCGCACCCAGTGTTTCCATTGCACGAAATCCGTCTTCTGCCCACATGATGTACGAGCCTAACGAAATAAATCCTGACAGGAAGGTACATTATTTGTTGTATAAAACTGCTTTACCTCTCAAAAGCAGCATATATGTCGCATAGTCTATATACGCGATGGTTTAAATCGACATTCGAGGGGTTCATGTCCGGAGTTCTTGGGGTTGAAAGTCGACGTTGAGTGGTGAGTGGTGATAAATAGAGTGATGTTATACCTGGTATAGTTAGCACCTCCATAAACTATTGGCACGGTGTAGTGCTGCAGCGGGTTCAGTAGCTTCTCCGTCACATAGTCTTCATTGATCGAGTTTTCAAACGACAAATAGAAGTAGTAATCATTTTCCAACATTTTCAAGCACCGTTCACTCTGTGGACATGTATTGTTGCCACATTCACCGTATATGTCTAGAGTCATATTTTTTTGAGCTAGTTCCTCTTTTATTTTCATTGCAACTTTTTTTCTTCGACTCCACGCTTTACAGTTTGATACGAACCAGGCGGCAGCTGTTTTTTTACTGTTGAGCTTCTCTCTGAGTTTATTATCAATAGGTTTCATATCTTCTATCTTCAGCCAATGCATTACTTTTTTGGGTCCAATTATTTTAGCTTCTTCATCTTTTATTACTAGGTATCCGTAGAATACGTCAGAATCCAATTTAAAAGTCCATGTCATGTTGAAGAAACCATTGTACTTTCCGTGACTCACCGGGTAGTATGCTGGTGCCTCTGGACACACGAACACATACTTCTGGCTCTCAGATCTTCTTCTTTTATACAATTGTAAGAAACCACGTTTAGTCACGTCGTAGCAATAGAATAATATTGCATCGTAATCCATTAGATTGCTAAGATATGTTCTGTTCCATGTAACATAGCAATTATTTACAACACAGTTTCTTTCATGAAATATTTGTTGACCTACCTTCATTAATGTAAATGGTTTCCTTCTTGGCCTTCTCCATTGTAGAATATATTTTATGCGTGGTTTGTTGTGATGAATTGTCTCTATAAACTTTCCATTCGTTTTGTCTGTTTTACTATTTTTGGACAAAAGTGAATTGGAATAATAATTGAACCCAATTAGATAACATATTATAAAAATTGCTACACCGTAAATGAACGCCACTCTCTGCGATTTCATCGTTACTGGAAGTTATCACATGAATGGGAAACCAAAATTGCCGTCTGCTATAATCTCAGTACCTTTATTATTTGAAATAATCTTGAATAAGTTCCTTACATTGTTTGCGGCGCATTTCCAAAATAAATATTTTCAGTGACAAGATTTTGTCAATGTTTTCCTCTGTCTGTCATGCGTTTTTTGACATAGATTAGAAAAATCTTTTTCTGATTATTTATTGCAAAAAGTATCAAAGTAAAGTAGAGAAGTTTGAGACCTAACAAAGTGGAATGCCTAACAGGATAACTAATTGAGTATCGAATTAAAAAATAAAGAAACTTATGATTGGCTAGCTCACAGGCACTCGGCGCGAAAAGCATAGTATAATATACGAATAAAAATTTGAAAAATATCCGATAGCGGTTCCTCCGCCATTTTGACGTCACAAATTCTTGTTAAGTGAAATAATTGAATAGATATTGTTATCCATTTTGACACTTATTTCAGTAATTATTAGGGTGGGCCCTTTGTGTCGACAAATATACAATTTTCTGGTATTCAAAGAGTTAACCTACTATTTGAATCCAAATTGCTGTTTTGGATCGAAGACACAACCCCTATAAAAAAAATGTCATTGACTAGTGATGGAAACCTAAATTACACACACACACTTGTTACAGTCCTTTGACGAAAACAACGAATTTTTTTACATGATTTAATATTGTGATTTGTTTTTTTTTTTCTGCCTAATTATGAATTAGTTGAACCATATTCCTTATCTTGAGATTTGCAGATGACATCGTCATCGTCATACTGGCTGGACCGCTGCACAGCTTGCAACAGATGGCTTAGTTGATTCCTCATACGCATTGGTCTCCGGGTGAACTTGGACAAAAACCAGGTTATGTTCAACGAAAACGTCACCCCAGCACCTATTGTTGTCAATGGCGGTCCCTTCGACGTTGTTCGAGGGACAACGAACTTGCTAAGTTTGGTAAGAACAACTTTGTGGGAGATGCTAAGGGAAGAATTCAGCTGGACTCCGTTTGCGAACCTTCTTCATCTTCAAGTCTTCTCATCGCGTATTCCGCAGAGGCAAAACACTAAGGTCTTCAATCAGTGCGTCCTGCCTGTTATGACTTACGGGGCCGAAACGTGGACAGCGACCTATGGAACGAGCTATGCTTGGAGACTCTCTGTGGGATCGAATCCGGAATTAGGTGATCCGATAGAGAACCAAAGTTGTCGACATAGCTCTCGTAAAAAGTACGCTGAAGTGGCAATCCAAGGCCGTCCATATTAGCTGTAGAACCTGTGGGCGTTGGGGTAGACGTGTTCTTGAGTGGAGACCATGAATCAGCAACCGTTAGGTGGGAAGCCCTCAGTCTAGGTGGAGCAACGATCTCCGAAGGGTGCCTGGTAGCAACTGGATTACTGGATGAAAGTTGCCGAGTATCGAGGTACCCTACCCTATTCACGAAAAGATGGGAAATTGTAGCGCAAACTAAACTATTTCTGTTAATAATTAAAGTTAAAAAACTAAAAAAATAATAATAACTATTAGCTGTTCTGGGCCAACACAATTTAGATTGCCATCGTCACGCTAAGAAGAAGAAGAATAAAAATAAAGTTAGTTTTCCAAAAAAAAAAAACCACATTTAACATATTATATCTATATATACACATCATTGGAAACTAACGTAGGATTGGAACGACGCCGCAGTCTATCTAATAAACCTAGCCTTGTAAATAACACCATAGGTACTCGTAATTAGCATTTCTATTTACACATACTACACAAACAGAAAAAATGTAAATTGCTACAGAATTTCCATTAGCTTCGCTGCCATTTCACGCATTATTAACTTTCAAAACACCGCCAAGTGTAATACGTACAATGGGCAAGGGCATAGTAATATACCCTGACTTTTGTGTTTTTGTGTTTTTTTATCTCGTTTTTAACCGACTACAAAAAAGGAGGTTATCAATTAGCCTCAACGACCATATTTCGAGGCTCTCCTTAGACGGTTGGATCAAGGGCCTTATCCAGAAGGCAGTACTCCTCGATACGGCTCGCATTGTGAGAAGGTTCCTGTCTCTGGAGCCCTAACCACCGGTAGCTTGGACCCTGCTCCCGACACTACTATTTTTATATTTTTAAATGTTTTTTATTTAGATTTTTTAAAGAAATATTTAAAAATGTTAAAAATATGAATATACGAAATTCAGGTTCAGGCGTTTTCAAGATGAACTTTTTACGTATTTGGTCTTTATAGGTACTTCGTCTATGTTGAGGATGTTATAATAATTTTATTTATTTTATTTACCACTAATTATAGTAACATTACAGTCAAGTCCAAGTCCAACACATAAAATAAGTAAAATAAAATAAAATATTAATAGCTATAGTTAAAATATTAAATGAATGCGAAATTAATACATAAAAAAGAATTTGTGCGGGACAACTAAACAGGGAGACAACTCAATCAATTTTTATCTTGCTGACAATGGATATTCGTTTTAATATAGTTCGTTATAAAAAAATCATGTATGTGTCTGATGTTACTGTTGTGTTTCGGTTTTCCATAATTAGCGTGGAACTCTAAAAAAAGTTAAATAGGTACTTTGTGACTTTTATGTCAGTATTTTTAGTACCCACGGCAGGGGCTAGTAGTATGGTATGTATATCGTTACCTTATCAGTTCTCAAGTGTTCGGTGTGGTTAGTACCATGTAGTGGATATCCAAATGTGAAAAAGTCTGATAATTAAATGGCCAGTCTGATTGACATTCCTCTGCTTAGTATAATTGAGTAAAAGCGCTACCAAAGATACATTTTCTACAGAAGTGTACTACAATAAGTGAATTACAGGCGAATGCTTTCGTTGGGAGCGCTGTAATACACCAATACACCACAGTCTATAGATTATGAGGTGCACACGAAGTTGCGATGGTCACATTAGACATTTACAGTTTTTATTATTGTCGTGTTTGAAACTGTTTTCTAAGTGAATTCAATATAGTATAATATCGATGGTATGTGCGAGTGAGATGACTGCTTGGGTATCACTATAGCTAAGTTATGATGGTGATTATTAATTTAAGGAAATTATCGATATTTTGCGTGATTCTCAGCATCACTCTGCTTTCGTTTATCTATCATTTAGATTCAATCACGAGCTTTAAGAGTCTACAAGCGGAGAGATCGCACAATTTGAAGTACATACTATTATGGACCTATACGTCTGTACCTTTCATGTACTTGCGTGAAGGTACAGAATCTTTTATTCACAGAAACTGTTCCTGTACCAATTGTTACGTGTCGTCAAATAGACGGTTGTTCGAAGATGTTTCAGACTTCGATGTGATATTGTTCGAGGGACGGCAACTTTTTCTTGATGCGTCGCTACTACCTCAGTCTCGTACTCCTCATCAAAAGTATATTTTCGCCAGTATGGAGTCATCAGCAAACTATCCGATCTGTGATAAAATGTATAATAGTTATTTCAATTGGACTTGGACTTACAAATTGAATTCTGACGAATATTTCGGATATATTAGTATAAGAGATAAAGAAGGGAAGGTCGTAGGTCCTAAGGAAGAGATGCACTGGGAGGATGCAGAAGCAATGATGTCTATAAACGACGCGCTGAAAGCAAAACTGAGCACGAAGAAAATTGCGGCGGCTTGGTTCGTGTCTAACTGTGAAGCGAAGAGTGGACGAGGTTTAATTGGTAAAACACTCAAAAAGGAACTTGTAAAGTATGGCATGCAGGTTGACATATTTGGTACATGCGGGACTAAGAAGTGTCCCAGAGGCAGTATGAAGGAGTGCCTGCAGAAACTGGAGAGGGATTACTACTTCTACCTGTCGTTTGAGAACTCGCTCGCTGACGACTATGTGACAGAGAAGTTGTTGAATGCTCTGAATCATTATACCGTGCCGGTGGTGTATGGTGGCGCCAACTATACAAGGTGCTTATTAAAAAAAAAAGTAGTTGTAGTATTGTCTATATCTATACAAATAAATTAAATTGAATTGTCTGTTTGTAATTCCAAAATAACAGCTTTTTCCTGAATGCGGCGTCATTCTGAAGGTATATACAATACTAACATAAACAATTTGTTTGTTCCGTTTCGGAGATTAGCTGGAGCTAACAGACAGATAGAAAGACAAAAATTAAAAAAAAAACTTTATTTTTGTTTGTTTCTGTTTGAAATGACACAGAGCAGTTGAGTGTAGTTGTAAGCTTGCATCAAGGGTCGGCTTTGACTCCGTTCCTCTTCCTGTTAATTATGGATGCTTTGACATCAGACATTCAGGAAGGGGCACCCTGTATGCTGTTTGCCGACGACATTGTTCTTGTCGGTGAAGATGGACCTGAGATCCAGAATAGATTGGAGAAATGGCAACAGCAACAGCAGCTAGAGATTGTTGCTTTGAAAATCAGCAGAACTAAAACCGAATACATGTTCAGCAATTTCGGCGGCCTCTCCAGTTCTGGAGTCATAGCGCTAGCTGGCGCATTACTTCCTGTCTGCTCCGACGTTCGGTATCTCGGTTCATTCGTCAAAGTGATGGCGAAATAGATGGATGAAGTGGCGGCAGGTCACGGGAACAATTTGTGACTCCCGCATTCCCCTTAAACTTATAGGGAAGATTTACAAAACAATGGTTAGATCTGTTGTCTTGTATGGATCAGAATGTTGGGCCACAAAAGGGATGAATGAAAGGCATGTGGCTGAGATAAGAATGCTAAGGAGGATGTGTGGTGTTACGAGAATGGATAAAATTAGAAATGAGTACAAAAGAGGAACTCTGAAAGTGGTGCCGGTGACTGAAAAGCTTTGTGGTAATCGGTTGTCGTGATATGGGCATGTGATGCGAAGAAATAAGGAAAATATCGTAAGGAAAGTTTTGACTATGAATGTGGATGAGTTTATGAGTAGAGGAAGATCGTTTGATCTTCCTCTACAAAACGATAGATGGACTGTTTAAAGGATGATATGGCAAGAAAGGAGGTGTCTGATGAGATGACGGGTAATAGAGAAGTATGGAAGAAGAGCATGTTGCGCCGACACCAAATGAATTGGGATAAAGGCAAGAGAATGATGATAACTTTGAAATTAAAAACAGACACTTTATTTATTTATTTGTATAGATTGATTTCGTATTGATATTTCTTTTTCTTAAGCAAGCGTGGTGATCCATCCCCGTGCCTTCTCTGTATGAGAAGAGCCCTTTGCCCAGTAGTGAGACAGTATTAATGGGGTGTAATATTATTAATTACAAGGTAATGAATGTAAGGTGTCTAACATATATAATTCTAAAAGGATAAGCAACAGTAAGCAAACTCTTACTATGAAATCAGCACATGAATGTAGTTACACATACCTACCAGGAAAGACCATTTTCGTAAGTTTTTAAAAGAAACAGCGGATTTATACAAATGAGTGTATTAAACCTCTAGGTACAGTAAAAGGAAAGCAGATTTATTTGTGGGTAGAAAACTTTTATGGTGTTGTTGGAGTGTTTAGATATCATTTGCTTGAACATTATAGGTTGATTATGCAACTCATGATGAGTTATAATGTTCGCACTGCTGGGACACACGGCCTCCTCTCTATACGAGGAAATGGGCTATAATCCACTATGCGGGCCCAGTGAGGGTTGGTACGAGTAGATGTCACATATCTTCGAATTTTTGGTTTTAAGACATGCCGGTTTCCTCACGATGTTTTCCTTCACCGTTTTGAGAGCACTGGTGATGAAACAAATTACACTAAGTAATGCGCCTGCCTGGGTTCGAACCCACGTCTTACTGTTCGTAAGTTGGGGCCGCCACCATTGGGCCACCGCGGCTCTGCTCACCAGACACAAATCCGACTCGGAGCCTGCAACTGGTGCTAATTTAAGAAATGATTGCCAGCTGCGCTGCGTGTTGCGTGTTCAATTCCCGCACGGAACGAACATTTATATGGTCTACAAATTGCTGTTCTGGCTGACGTTACAGGCGTAAACCAAAGTGCAGGGTAACGTTTAAAAAAAAACCTCATAATAACACACTTTCAACAGAGATTGCTAATGGTAAAATGAGATATTAACTTATCCATCTTTTGTTAGATTCATGCCGCATGGAGCTTACCTGACTGCGCGATTAAGTCGGAACTGGATCAAGCATCTGGCGAAAGAAATGGCTAACATCATAAATGATAAACAAAAGTATTACAAGTTCTTCAAGTGGCACAACCACTACACTTACCACGAGCCGAGTGAGTCCCGCGACACAGACCTCTATTGCAAATTTTGCGCTTTAGTTAATAATCAAGAAAAGTATATCCGAACAAGTGTTTATGAAAATTTTACTCACTGGTGGAGTACAACTAGAAAATGTCGTCGTCTTAACAAACTTCTAAAAACGGAGGAGCGAGGTTTTGGTTGGTTGGGATGAGAGTACTGAGAGTCCGACATAACCCAGACAGAGTGTACATTATGAGGATTTTCCCATACCAAAAAAAAAGTCCATACAGCATCATACGTACTGTTACATCCCTAGAATACACCCTTAAGTGCCTAGTCAGCACTACATCATCATTCCCTTCCAGACATAGTGCATCGGTCAGGCAATAGAGCCAGTTCGGGTTGAGACTCCTACTGGATAGGTCGCAAGTCAGAATATTCACCAAATTTCCTTTTTTTATTACTGTATTTGTGCCTTTCACTATTATAATCATTTAACCTTCAACAATAGTTTTTTTTTTAAAAGGGATTTCTAAATCGTGTCCTAACATTGGTGGCAGCGGCAAGGGATTTTAATTATCCCGTGGAACGTCTCGCGAAGTGTTAAACAGTGAAAGTGTCCTTGTGCCGAGTGTATCTTGTGTGCTTACCTACGACCCGAACTCAACAAGACCTATCTGCGGCCTAAGACAGGCTAATCCTGGCTGTAATAGGCCAACTCCAGTGGCCTACGAGAGGCTAACTCCAGCTCAAAAGAGGCTAAATCCAAAGCCCTTTTGAGGTTCATCCAAGTCGTCACCTGGCTCCTGTGCAGTGGTACCGGGCAGCGCGCTGCAGGCGCATTCTACGGACCTGCTCGTATCCAGCACCGACCAGGATCAGACGTCCTCCGTGTCCCCACAAAATGAAGTGTTTTTGTGTTCTGTGAGTGTTCAGTGTTTTTAATTTTAATTCTATTTATAGATTTGCATAAGTTACTTTAGATTCCTACGACTTTGTATTTGTCGATACAACACTGTCCAGACCGTAGTCTAAACATCCTTCGCCCACGTATTCGGTGACTTAGTACTCGGAATACTGATAAGCCGTCTAAAACAGTTGGCAAAAGTTTTAATATCGCGACCATAGTTTATTATTATATTTTATTCCACAAGTTATTTTAGTTTCATAAAATGGCTAAAGCAGATTCAAAAAAAGACCTTAGGGAATTAAGAGATGAAGAAATACCCCTTAATGTTATCCTAAAATTTATTAAACCTTTCGATGGCTCTAGAGAAAAATTAAGTGCTTTCCTAGTAAATTGCGATAATGCGATATCCTTATCGTCAGCATCTCAAAATGATATTGTCTTCAGATACATTATTAGCCAACTAGACGGTAAAGCGCAAAGCGCATGTGCCATCAAAGACTTCGACAGCTGGTCATCCCTTAAAGAATTTTTAAAAAACCAATTCGGTGAGAGAAAGCATTACGCCCATTTACTTACCGAGGTTCAAGAGTGTCGTCAAACTAACCAGGAGACGGTCAGCCAATTTCACCTGCGAGTCGAAACTTGCTTATCCAAATTACTTACAGAAGTAACAATTTCCAACATCAAGAAAAGTGAACTTGTTGGTAGAGTGGCTGCGATGGAGGATTTAGCGCTTCATACATTTAACATAGGGTTAATCCTCGAATAGCTAACATTGTAAGATGTAGAGATCCAAAAAACTTGAACGAGGCTGTCAACTATACAATTTCTGAAGAAAAGATTCAGCAATATATGCATTCAAACAAAATGTTAATTTTAAGAAAGACAATAATAGACCTTCATCTAAGCCACATCTACCTAATAATAACAACCAACCTTCTTCCTCTAGAGATTCGTCGGTATGCAGATACTGCAAGAAGGAAGGTCATACTTTAGCCGAATGTAAATTGCGCGAATATAATAATAAAAAATATAACAATAAATTCAGTTCTCCCGCGCAACAATATTCTTTTAAGCCCAAGAGTCCTCATGTAAACTTCGTGAACGAAGAAAACTCCCCTGCGAATGATTTAGAATCTGATCAGGACAATTTAAATTACTAAACGTCTCGACAGGGTGTCGCACGAGACGTACTTTAAAAGACGACGCCATTAATCCTATGTCCAATCACTATTCATCCCCTAGAGCTATACGACAGGGTAACCAGCCCCAAAATGGCAGCTCTCATAATGTCACGCGACAGGGTAACCAGCCCCAAAATGGCAGCTCTCATAATGTCACGCGACAGGGTAACCAGCCACTGAAGACATTCTCCCTAGAGCTATACGACAGGGTAACCAGCCCCAAAATGGCAGCTCTCATAATGTCACGCGACAGGGTAACCAGCCCCAAACTGAAGACATTTCCATTCCTCCTCAATCCATGTGTATCCCTGAAAAAGAAAACAAAAATAATTATAAAGAAATATACGAAGTAAATACTAATTTAAAAACATACTTACCCTATGTAGTCGTCCAGTCGTCTGTCAGCAAGGAACCACTTACCCTTTTGATAGATACTGGAGCTTCCTTGTGTATCCTAAAGAAATCATGTCTATCCAAACCACTTGAATTAGGGGTTGACATGGTCAAAATAAAAGGTATTGACTCAAAAGACCCGATTACGAGTCATGGTAACCTTACTCTGGACTTAAGTCTATCCCCTGGATTCATAGTATTCCCCAAAATTTCACGTCTTTGATAACCTAAGCTTTCCTTATGATGGTATTATAGGTAATGACCTATTCATTAAAAGCGGCTGCCGAATAAATTATGATTCAGGTACGCTGGAAATCGCACACCATCATATAAAGTTGTCATTCAATCATCCTTCTTACATAATAGAACCTCGAACCGAAACCATAATAGAATGTTCAGTTAAAAATCCAGAAGTTAAGGAAGGTATAATCCTGGACCAACATATCTCTGATAAATTTTTAGTAGCTAATTCGATACTGAAAATAAAAAGTAATAATCGAATAAATGTATCGATCCTGAACGTATCTGAATAACCTATTTCAATAAATCCTAACCTCTCTTTAACTTTAATCCCGATAACTAAAAATGAAATATGCCTATCTCAACCTAACGCCAACTGTTATGAGAGAACAAACAGGGTCCTTAAACAGCTACGAACTTCCCATTTAAACCCTGAAGAGTCTGAAGCTCTTTATGACATCTGCAGTCAATATGCAGACATATTCTACCTTCCTGACGATGAACTTACTTCAACAAGTGCCATCAAGCACGAAATTAAAACGAGCTCTTCGCAACCTATAAATGTAAAATCTTATAGATTTCCAGAAATTCATAAAGACGAGGTCAGAACCCAGATTAGTAAGATGCTGGAACAAAATATAATTAAACCATCTACCTCTCCGTAGTCATCCCCCATTTGGATAGTGCCCAAAAAGGTAGATGCTTCAGGAAAGAAGAAATGGCGCATATTGATTGACTATCGCAAACTCAACGACATCACTATTGGCGAGAGCTATCCAATTCCCCAAATTAATAAAATCCTAGACCAACTAGGTAAGAGTAAATACTTCACAACCCTCGATTTAGCGTCTGGTTTCCACCAAATAGAAATTTCAGCTGAAGATATCCCTAAAACTGCTTTTAGTGTACCGGAAGGTCATTACGAATTTATCAGAATGCTATTTGGTCTCAAAAATGCCCCTGCGACCTTTCAGAGGCTCATGAACACAGTCCTGTCAGGCTTGCAAGGTATACATTGCTGTTTATTTAGACGATATTGTTATATATTCCTACGATCTTATATCTCATGTCCAGAAATTATCCCATACATTTGAGAGATTGAGAAAATTCAACCTCAAATTACAACCGGACAAGTGTGAGTTTCTTCGCAAGGAAGATACTTATCTTGGCCACATCATTAGTGAAGCAGGCTTAAAACCTAAGCCTGAGAAAATAAAAGCTGTAAGTGAATTCCCTATCCCAAAATGTCCAAAAGACGTAAAATCATTCCTAGGTGTGGTGTCATATTATCGTCGCTTCCTACAGGATTTTTCTAAACTAGCTAAGCCTCTTACATCCTTGTTAAAAAAGGATATACCATTTGATTGGACTAATAGTCAACAACTTGCTTTTGAGACATTAAAAAATAAGTTAATCTCAGCACCCGTCTTAATATACCCTGACTTTACTAAACCTTTCATCCTGACGTGTGATGCGTCAAATTACGCTATTTCAGCGATACTCTCTCAAGGCGAGGTGGGGAAAGACCGCCCAATTGCTTTTGCCTCACGCACATTAAATAAAGCTGAAACTAATTACAGCGTAACCGAAAAAGAATGTCTGGCTATTATTTTTGGAACAAAAATATTTCGCCCATACCTTTATGGTTACAAATTTAAAATCGTAACCGATCATAAACCACTTAGGTGGCTATTTAATTGCAAAGAACCAGGCTCCAAGCTAGTTAGATGGAGATTGAAACTTGAAGAATACGATTATGAGATTGAATACAAAAAGGGTAAAATCAATAGTAACGCTGATGCTCTTTCTCGTTACCCTTTTTTTTTTTTTTTCCGGTGGGAAATCATTAAATAACCCCTCCCGCGCTGGGCTGAGCAGGAGGGAGTGTCAGACTTTTACTGACTAAAACCCATCCATGTTCCTTCCTTTGCCCTTTGTGTTCCAGGGCCGCGGTATCTCTTTCGAACAGTCCCGCAACCCTGGCAGGCGTCGGTCCTTACGGACCCCTCCCTGTTTGCTGACTCTCCTTGAGGCGCGCGTGGAACACGAACGCGCCGTCGACACGGCCTGTCGTCATAAGACGGACGGACGGCGAGCTAGCCCATAGCTCACCGTCCACAGGCCCGCGCCTACGGTGGCCGGGGGCCGACGCCCGGTGCGTCTCCCGCGGCGGCTGTTACGTGAGGTTCTCTCCCTCTCACGTTCCGCCACCTCCTTCGCTAGCATGACTGCTTCGCAGAAGGAGGTGACGGCGTCCCATTCCGCCTCGCTCCGGACCATGGATTGAACCAAGGCCGGAAGCGAGAGGTCGCCGCCGCCGATCGCCGCTACGAGGACACGGCGGTGCTCCGCCCACGCGGGGCAGATCTCCACCGTGTGCTCCACCGTGTCCTCCGGTCGATCCTCACAATGGTAGCACCCGGGCGTTTCCTCCCGCCCGATTCGGTGCAGGAACCTCCCGAAACAACCGTGTCCGGTGAGGACCTGCGTCAGGCGGAAGGTGAGGGCGCCGTGGCGCCTCTCTGCCACTCCTCAAAGAGGGGACTTATCGCCACTATTGTGGCGTGCCCTGCACGGGGTTGCGATAGTCGCTCTCTCCATGTCGCCATGAGATCGCGCCGGAGGTTTGTCCGCTGAGCGACAATTTGCCGCGGCAGCGGAGTTACCCCCCGGCGTAGTGCCTCCACGCGCCATTCGTGTAGGCGCGCGAGGACTATCGCCTCCAGATCCCATGGCGGCAATCCGGCAACGAGGCTCGCCGCCTCGCCGGAGATCGTGCGGTATCCCCGGACCAGCCTTACGGCTACCACCTTTTGGGGCGCGTTCAGGTAGTGGGCGGCTCGCCGCCTCAAGGAACGCGCGGCCATGGAACGCACGACCCCCGCGTAGAGCCTCCGGCAGGAGGCGTTTGGACCCCCCAGGTTGGGCAGGAGCCGCTTGAAGGCAGCCCCGGCCCGTTCCAGTTTGGGGGCCAAACGTCGGAAGTGCTCCACGAAGTTCCACCGGCTGTTGAGGACTAGACCCAGGTACTTCAACGTCGGCTCAACGCCGATGGAAACCCCTCCTACCGTGAGCATGGATCCCGACGGTGGCACATTCCGAGGCCCATGAAAGCACATGGCCTCGGACTTGTGCAATGCCACCTCGAGATTTCTCGTTACCCTGTGAAATTCATTCGATCTCCAAACACCGCTCACGTACTTACTGACAAAGTACCCCCTGCAAGTGTTCCACCTTCACCTCAGCATCCTGAAATTCCTCCTGTTGATCCTGAAAGTCCTGGAATACCTGAAATTCCCGACTCACCTGACTTTATTGACTTACCTGAAAATATTGAGTTACCCGATGACTTTGAATTCCCTGAAGATTTTGATATCCCAACTCCACCTGAAGTCCAGAACGACGACGATACTTACTCTAAATGCCTGAATAAGATAAATAATAAATTTAATCCAATTTGATACTATAATTCAAGAACATAGTGAAACCTTATTAAAAACGAAATTAAAAACTATTATTATACCGACTTCCATCGACCTTGATGAATCGAATCCCTACATTTCGGAAGTTATCGCTAAGCTTTCGGAACCAAAAGATATCCTTGAAAAGGAAAGGATATTACATTCCTTTTTCTCTTTCGAAAATAATAATGTGAAATTTTACTTACTTTTTGTAAAAGTCCATCACTTCGATCAGTGCGACTATGAGGATATTTTTAAGAGCCTTAAAAATCTGAAATATGAATTAATTAATAAAAACACAACCGAATTCGCTATAACGGACTTCCGTAATCCGTTTGATTCACATAGTTTTATGAAGATTCATAATATAATTACATACTTGTTTCACACTACTTCAATCACTGCCCATATTTTCAAAAACATTATAATTTATCCTTCTCCAACTGAAATTATTAAAATCTTAAAGGAGAACCACGATATTCCCATATCAGGTCATTTTGGTTCAAATCGAATGCTAAGTAGAATCCAGGAAAAATATTATTGGCGCAATATGCGCAGAGATGTCGAAGACTATGTCCGAAAATGTGAGCAATGTCAAACCAATAAAGCCCTGCGTAGAACCAATCGAGCACCTATGCAGATCACAACGACATCTACACAACCTTTTGAACGCGTGGCACTTGACATTGTCGGACCATTGCCCGAATCGGGCGCGGCCAAGCTCAGCAGGCTTATTCACAACCATTCGACTCGATTCCGTACCGAATCGAACGTCTATGATATCGAAGATGTCCTCCAAACGCTATTCACAGATCCGATACCGAATAATTTTGACAGTTCAAATTCGATATGAGACTCGAATCTTTCCGACAGCTATTTGCTATCGGGAGTCATACCGAACAAAATTTAAACGAAGAAATAATTGTAATTCCAGCCTATTTCAGTGGAATTAAAAGACTGTAAACTTTTTAACACTGCCTGAAGTAAGTAAATGAAGTTTTATTATTGTATTGGCCGTATTTCATTGATGATTTGATATCCGCATCTACATTTTTTACTTAGATTCAAAGTGTTTACGAAATGTGATATTCGTTCTAGATTTTAGTTAAAATTATTTGGTATTTTGGTAGATGGAGTATTAGATTGTGCAAGCCAGAGACCGCCAGCGTGCAGCAGGACAACAGAGGCAGAAGACGTTGTCTCTTCATAGAGCCATAAAGGATGTGACGAATCCTTTTGCCGACCCGCGGTTTCAGTCGGTGTATAGATTAACTCCCGACATGGCCCTTAACCTTATTGAAGAGCTAAGGCCCTATTACCCAAACTCGCACTTATCTGCCGCAATCCCTATAGAAATTAAAGTAAGTAAAAGGACTTTATAACTAATACTGTCATCTCCATTATGCGCCGCGAACAACACGACTGTATCCACTTTCTATTTTATTGGCCAAAGAGAAGATTGCCATCAACTCTGACAAAAATTCAAACGCGAACCTTTCATAGTAAAATGTACCTATCTATGAGATCCCATGTACTTACACCCAAGTCAAATTCAATTGTTTTCTAATAAGATATGTTACCTACCAACATTTAGCGACTGTATCTATAATCTTTATTTCTATCTATACTATTGTTCCTTTCTTTTGAGCACAAAACTTGAAGTTTGTATGTCCGAACTATTGATTTTTGACAATCAATGAGTAAGCTAAAATAAAGGTAGAAATAGAAGGTAATTTGGGGGTATAGCTAGTTGATGAAAAATCAGGCTTCTAGTTTTCACAGAAATTTACAGGCATGACAGAAACCTCTAGTGACTTAGAGCAATTATGGTACGGCTGTGCCTTTTGTTTGCTCGACTGTGTGTAGCTATTGCCGTGCCCCCATATGCATTGCATTTCAGTTTTATTCATCTAATATGCTTTCTTACACTCTTGTTTTAGATGTTAGCAGCCCTACACTTCTATGCCCAAGGAAGTTACCAAAAAGCAGACGGGAGGGATGCCTGCATTAGTTTAAGTCAGCCATCAATTTCCAGGGCTATTGCGGAGACCACTATGGTACTAAACATGCCTCAAGTACTTTGCAAGTGGATTCAATTCCCTTGTGAAGTAAATAAAAGGCAACAAGTTATACAAAAGTAAAAAGTCATTTTTATTTGCATGTAACATAACCACATATTAGTTTTGGCAAACTATTATTATAGCATACCCATGGGTAAACACAGCCTAGCGGGCTGCGTCAGGGCCTGAGATACGGCCCCGGGCAAGGTCTTCACGGCCTTTCATGAACTCGAATAATTTCTGCCGCTGCTCGAGAGACACTCTTTTCTGAAATTGTTTCTTCTGAAATTTCGTGTTTGACAATGAGCAAATAGCAAGAATTGTATAATACTGATATCAAATACTTACAGTCATTTTTCCTTATAGTTTAGTTCCCTTTTTAAATTGAAAAATAAAACTAAGTACCTGCAGCTATATTTAAAAGAACACTTTTTCCGCCAACCGCTACGCCAGTTTGACAGACGGCTGTTTACAAAGCATGTTTATTCGAAATAAAGGTAATTTTGGTTAATAATATAATCATTTTGTATCGTTTGCTGTCTATTAAATTACTAGCTTTATATTCCTTAGTTAAACGGAACGAAATATTCAAATAAACCAATTTTATTTACTACTTTAAATTTTCTACCACGATCGTCTATTTACTACCATTTTGTAGCGTTCCCCATAAACACTATGGTCAATCGTATAGAAAAAAACGCATCCGTTCGGATCTGTGAATAGCGTTTTGACAGTTCTTCGGCTCGGAAATGAGATTGTCGAATACGGTTCCTTACCGACACGGAAACGTATCGAATGGTTGTGAATAAGCATGCAGGTTCATGTTAACAATTCAAGATGACCTCACGAAATTCTCAACAGGCTATCCTATCCGAAATGCTACGGCAGAAGAAACCGCTGAATGCTTAATCCATTTCATATCCCAGTTTGGTATCCCCAAAACTATTCTTACAGATCAGGGAACCAGTTTCACAGCGGAACTATTCAAACAAACCTGTACCTTTTTGAAAATTAAACACTTATGGTCCAGCCCCTATCATCCACAAACTCAAGGTGCTTTAGAGAGAAGTCATGCGACTCTAAAAGAATATTTAAAATCTTTCGTCGATGACAACCAAAATGACTGGCCGAGATACGTTTACACGGCAATGTTCACCTACAATACCACAGTCCATTCCACCACAAATTATACACCATACGAATTATTATTCGGTTACAAACCATTTATACCAACTTCTATTTATGATACAGCATTAGAACCTACATATCCTAGTTATGTCCGTATACTCCAAAGAATGAAACTCTCCAGAGAGAAAGCCGTAGAAAACATTCTTAAATCTAAAATCACATCAAAAGACTATTATGATAGAAGAACCAGACCTCTCAAATACAAAACAGGCGATATGGTGTATATCAAACACCATCCGCGGCAGAATAAAGCTCTGTCGCCTATCTGGAAAGGTCCCCATAAAGTGATAAAAATTAATGGCAACAATACGTTGACCCTTCTTGTTAATCGCCGTCACGTCAAGTATCACTATGACGAATTAAAGCTGGCGGAAACAACTAATATTTCGTTGTTATTTTATATTATACCTTAATCTAATAAACTTAGTTTTAACATTAGTTGGTAACATTAGTTATATACTTTGTCTGATATATTTCAGAATATCTACATTCCTGTCCCTTGCAACATCTGATATCATCGAACAAGTCACTGAAAGCCCTGGCATATACTTCGACTAAATAGGAATCATGAAACAGACTAGAGATCATATTAATTTACTTGTACCTATAGATATTACATATATAAAACCTCACATAGATAATATAAACCATGCATTAAAAGCTTCTACGCTTTTGTGTCAACAAAATACAATACTTAAAGAAACAGAATGTTCAAACATACTACAGCCACTGGTTTCGCGACTTACCGATATTCTGAAAGACTACAGTGCCATATCTCATTTAACATCCGGGCGAGAAAAGAGATCCGCTTGGTTAGCAGGAGTTGGCTCTCTTTTAAACAAGTTATTGGCACAATGGACGAAGACGATGCCATAAGATATAATAACGCCATTCAAACCCTGAATAATAACAACATTAAGTTTGCGTCCATTTTAAAAGATAATATTCTTGTGACAGGCACGGCTCTTTCCCGTTACAACAAAACTCTCGAAACTATAACCACAAACGAAGTCCGTTTGAATGACGCTATTAATAATCTATCTAGGACTTTTAATAATCTGTCAATTATATCTGATAAGCTGTACATAAAATCAATGATGAACGAAATCTATACTTAACTATCATCTTGTTTACTTACTCTGTCATTTAAATTAGACGACCTCGTAAATGCAATGTTATTCGCTAAAACTAATACTCTTCACCCATCGGTCATGACACCAAATCAGTTGTATAATGAACTAATAACTAACATTAGAAAATTACCTAATTATGAAGAATTGCCTTTAAATTTAGATTTAGATACTATTCATGCTTTGATTGATATATCAAAGTTGTCATGTTATTTTGTAAACAATAAGTTAGTCCTTGTAATCAAAATTCCCCTTGTAAACTCTTTTGAGTTAGATCTATTTAAAGCTATTTCAGTACCTATACCGCACAACATGGAAAAACCAAACTCCTATGCTATGATTGTACCATCTTGTAATTATGTTGGCATTAGTAAAGATAAACTAACATATACCTGTATCAGTATAAGTAATCTAAAATCCTGTTTTGAGCCTGTTAACAGAGTTTATATTTGTGATGATACCGACACACGCTCAATTCAAGGAACACCAACCTGTGAAACTGATATACTAACAAAAATTGTTACAAAAATACCTAAGTACTGTCAAACTAAATTAATGTATGGTCAGATAGATATTTGGCAAGAATTGCAAGGAAACAAATGGATATTTGTCCAATCCGAGCCGACTAAACTTTCTATCCAGTGTAAATCTGATTTAATAGAGTTCAAAATATTAGGTACTGGTGTACTTAATATTCGACCTAATTGTACGGCTTATTGTAGAAATAAACAACTGTTTGGAAAAAACAACATTGACATAAATATTAAAACTATAGTTTCCGATTTTAATCTAATTAATGAAGCCTGTTGTAATATGGAAAAGTTTAATATATCAAAGCCTAAATTGTTATCCTCTAAATTGTCGAATATAGACTTAGAAAAACTGCCTAGCGTCATCAACAACCAAATGTTGTCAGAGATGTTGATAAAATTATAAATAATCCTAGTCCTAATCTAATTTAATACAGTTCTCATTATCCACTTTTGACTTACCTTATAGGTATTCATCCTAATTTTAATTTTCATTAGTTATAAACTTTGTAAGAAGTTTTGAAAATATTCTGGCTGCAAAACAAAACCTAAATTACAAACCGATAACACTTTAGATAACGATCCGGAACCCGAAACAATTCCTCTTCCAAGGTTAAGAATAAATTCGTAACTTTCCATGAAAACCGTAAAGTTCCTCTTAAAGGGGGGGTTGTTACATCCCTAGAATACACCCTTAAGTGCCTAGTCAGCACTACATCATCATTCCCTTCCAGACACAGTGCATCGGTCAGGCAATAGAGCCAGTTCGGGTTGAGACTCCTACTGGATAGGTCGCAAGTCAGAATATTCACCAAATTTCCTTTTTTTATTACTGTATTGGTGCTTTCACTATTATAATCATTTAACCTTCAACAATAGTTTTTTTTTAAAAGGGATTTCTAAATCGTGTCCTAACAGTACACGTAAATAGATCATGTTTATTATATTTGTTCTTGTTTAATTATATTATTTCCATTATATTTAGAATACCTATTTGTATCATAATATATTATTATTTGAACTTAAATGACATCATCCGATGAGCTCTCTTCACCGTCAGCGTTCCAGCTTTATTAGAATCCAATGGCTTGGCACGCGACGATGGCAAGGGACCGGACGGGATGTCTTTGTTTCCATAGAAGATGGGTAGGCATTTAGTGTGCAAAATCTATGTGTCGTTACTCTTGCGCCGTCCTATCTTCCTAGCTCATCGTGCTGTGCTGGGGCTGCCGCTGCGGCTGCAGAGAACTTCAAGCGGCGTAAATATAGTAACCTCATTGGTACATATATATTTTCGAGCCGTTTGGGGTTGAAACTTTAGGACCGTGGGGTCCAAGTGCTCACAGCCTTTTCAAGGATATTTCAAAAAGCTAAGTTGACACTTCCCGTGACCCAAGGGCTGGGTTTTACCTTGGCCAAAGGTTTAGCGTTGCCATACAACGTGGAAAAGGCGCCAGTCTCTTGGGTACATTACCAGTTGACAGCGTTGAGGAGCAGTTTTTCAACACCATTTTTTAAGTGTGTTGTTAAGTTAGTTTCTTTAGGTTATTTTAATTTATAAATGTATATAATATTTAGCTAATAAAAAAAAACAATTTGTATGATTGAATTTGGAATTTTGTGTTTCAACATACCTATACTGGATGTAAAAGAACAGAGCCGAAAAGTACTTTTTTTCCCATCATTGCAATTTTTTTATGTTCTGTATGTTCTAATAACAGAGATATTAGAGATCAAATTTCCAACTTTTTCACAAGTTAAAATAAAATACATGTTTTTAATGTTACCTACAATTTTACTTTGAAGACTTCAATGACCCCTGTACTATTCAATGAATACATCAGCACAATGGTTTTGAGTGCGTTACAATTTAGTCTTACCGCATACTGTAAAATAAGTAGTGTCCTAGCTATTATTTTTGGGTAGACTTACTAGTTTGAAGTACAGAAGTCTTGGCTGAAGGCTTCATGAAGGGTCCGCTTACACCTTGAATGTGACCAATGCTTCTATGCTGTAATTATTCGGCATCTTCAAAGTACACTATCTCTTGCACGTTATGTAAACGATGATTGCATGATATTATGCATGTCTACTTGATTACCTATCTATGTACTTACTTGATAATATAAGCAGGATTGCATGTTGTGATATTTTTTTATGATATGATAAAATAATAAAAATGTGTAAGTATATCGATGCTTACACGATACATTAATTAACATAACATCACAAATTTAATCATAATGTAATCAATTTAATCAATTATAATATAATCAGTAATCAAATACAATGTTTTTTTTTAATTTAAAATTTAATTTTTATATTTTGTATACAGCATTGAATATTATGATATTTTTTCTTTATTTTTGTTTTTAATTACTTATTCATTGTATGTAAAATTTCTAATTTCAATAATTTATAAATATGTTATGTAAAACCGTTTTCTGTGCATGTGGTGTTAACCTGTAATTAATTGTTGCACTTGCAAATGTTACTCTAGTCATTAAATCAGAAATGTATATAGTGTAAACAATTGTTGGTTAACCTAAATAAATAAATAAATCACGCTTTCTCCGAAGGATAGGGCAAAAGGGACCTGGGAATAGTACATACACCTACAATTCGATAGTTATGTTTTTTTAATCGCCGTGTAATAGGGTCAATGGTGTTCTGACATGACCGCTTTGTGCTCGAAGGTATTCGGCCAAAGTTGGATATGCTAGCCACTTGAGAGCACATGAAAGAGCAGCGCACCAAAGCTCTCAACAACCTTCCTAGAAAGCCATCGAATGCAGTCTCTGTGGCCAAAATCGGCTAGATGGCATCCTCATCAATAGGGTCGAATCTAGTACATCAACCGGGCACAAATCTGAACTCCGTGGCTGCTACTGAAAAATTCCCGATGAAAAAACCTTAAAACACTTTGCCCAATCTGGGAATCAAACCCAGGACCTCATGCTGAGCAGTAGTGCTTTCGACCAGTAGACTAATGAGGCAGCATACTATTACTTGTTGACAGATGCTTTTATAAACAGAAATAAAAAAATATAAAAAGTTATTACTGATGATTGATTCCAGTTTTGGAAACCAAAAATGGTTTTCAAAACCGCCACTGAGCTGATGTGACTACGAGCCAACCATGTTAGCCGTAGAACTGATGACGGTTGGCAGCACACGCAAGGTTGGATGCGCCAGTACAGCCGTGGCTGGTATCGGCTGATGAAGATGCACTTACTAGTCATCAGATAAACGGATGAAACTGTTTATTACTGACGTGAATGTTGACAATAATTTCACCAATTTGTTATTTTAAAATTTAATCAATTATATTTGTACGCCTCCGGGCAAATAATGGAGGATCTACCTATTTATAACACCTCACACCATGTGTAACTTGACCTATGTTCACAAATAAAGCTTTCTGATTTCTGATGTAGTTCTGCCAAAATGAGCCAACCCACATTCTCCTATTCATCATCTGCTTAACTTTTTCCCACCTATATTGAGGTCGCCGTCTAACCGAATGCAGCTGAATACCTGTATTTTACATGGAGCGACTGCCTATCTGACCTCCACAACCCAGTTAGTACTGGGTAATACGATACCCTTTCGTAAGACTGGTTGTTAGACTTTCGGGACACTGACTACCTGTAACGACTGTCAAAGATCTACAAATGGCAACCTGCCAACGGCATAGCGTGTTTTCTGAGGCACGGAGTAAACTCGGTGTGTAACGGGTGGTCACCCATCCACACACCAACCTAAGCAAGCGCGGCTTAACCTAAAGCTTGACCCGAGCGGCTGTTATTATTTAACCACGAGCTTCTCTTAATAAAATAATTCAGTTAAGGGCATTACATTGCCCAATGACCTTGAGCATGCTGCCCCGTACTAACTTACGACGAAACGGCGAGAGAGAGAGGGACGAGTGCGGCAGTGACATAGTGCTTTTCGCGAAATTTCCGATTTTTATAATATATTTTAAAATATTAAAAGAAACATGAGAAAAAAATCAATACACATTGTTAAATACGTCATTACGTATTTTTTGGTATAAAATTCATGCCGAGTTATTGAGCCGTTATAGAGAAAATTTTCAATTTAGGTTGAAAAAGGACCTGTTTGTTAGAATTTTTCGATAAAATTTGAGTTAGTTTATTAAAATTTTAAACAATACAATGTATTTGTGATGACCTTTACTTTAACATATATTTTTTATATTGAAAACGCACAAAAGGATTCATCTACAAACTTCTTTAAACACATCATGCTCAAGGTCATTGGGCAATGTAATGCCCTTAAATGCTTCAAACTAAATCAACATTCTAAATCAATAATAAACAATAATAGGTCCTTAACTATGAAATTGCCGCTTTTTCTCACACTTTGTTCTGTTTGTAACTTTGACGTATAGTTATATTTTTTCGTAATTCCATTTTTATTGGTTAATTGTTAAATGATGATCTCATACGTTGGCGTGTCAAAACACCTGTTTCAATGTGCCGTCGGTATCAGTACTTCAAGTAGGTATATTTTTGTCAATGAATGTGTTTTGAGAATTCAAGATACCTACCGCAGAGCAGCGCAGCTTTTTTCACAGTACCACGTATAGTTTGAAATTGCATCATACATAATTGGTTCAGACGTTTCCAAGAAAAATAAAAAATGTTAGTATGGAAATATCACTTTTCACGAAATCGTCCAAACAAATCGGCAATTTCATACTTAAACCCCTAATATTATAAAGAGGTAAAGTTTTTTGGGGGTAATCATTGAAACCACCCGATTCTAAAAATTCTTTCACTAATAGCTTACGCGCTTAGCATTTTAGCTACATTATCCCCAAGTGTCTTATGCTGTACTCAATTAAATCATGACGAGAGCGAATCCGTGGGCTAAAACTAGTGTGGTATTAAGCTATTCAGTAAAATCAGTCTCGCGTACTTGTAAATTCATTTAAGGTTAGAACAGGTTTAATGAAGTAATCAAAATAACTATAACTATCTAAAATCATTATCAAATACTTTGAGTATGTGGTTTACATTTTGGCATAATTACGCTAAATTAATGTTGACAAACATACGAACGGCAGGGATCATTAATTTCAAAGATGGGTTTTTGTTACGGTTCTTCAAATGGTAAATGTTAACTTATATTTGCTCTTTCCTTGCACTTGAAAATTATCCCAAAGGAACGATTTACTGGGATAAAGTTCCTTGCCCTAATCCATGTCAAGATCTACTCGTATGCCAAAACCATGTAAACAAATATCAAAATGACCAATTTTTACTTTTATATTACCTACTTTTACCTTTAGGAAGTGAGATTGCACGTGATTATTTTAACGAAATGACTTGGTAATTGAATTATCTTGTACTTAGTATCGATATGTAGGAACCTAATCAAATGTAGACTTTTACTAGTGTTGAACTTAAAGATCAGTTTCGGCCAAAATTGCCCGTTTCGGTCACGGTGTAGGTTTTAGCCAAAATTGGCGGAAACTTCAACTTTTTTACACTAAATAGAGTTGTTTCAACAAGGATATTTCTACTACAGTACAGCTCGTAATGGCGGAATTTGGTAAACTGGAGCATATTTTTCGGTCCAAAAAGATCCTTTAGCACCTTAAAACAAGCTCTTTCAACCAATGTGTCCAGCCAACAATAACCTACTGTGCTGAGACATGGACGCTCACAAAGGAGACTGTCCACCGAGTACGAATGGCACAAACGCCATGGATCAAGCCGTGCTCGGCATAACCCTCTTAGATCAAGTGTGTAATACCAAGTCGAACAAAAGTCTACGACGTCAGGGACCGGGCATTGCACCTCAAGTGGACCTGGGCAGGACATCTGCCTAGACAGAGAGGTGGCCGATAAGGTAAAGAAACACCTGGGTAAGGTCAGCGCGGAACCAGAAAGTGTGGTAGAAAAAAGGGGAGTTCTGTACCCAGCAGTGGGTGATTCCGGGCTGATATGATGATGATGAAATAAAGTTGCACTTGGTCGCAGCTCACCTGATGTGAAACGACTTGGCTAAATCTTTGACACCTTCCTTGTCTATGAATGATGCAACGGTTCGAAGACGGCTTCCAAAAACATAAAATAATTATGTAAAAATAAATTATTCAATGCACTTTTATTTAGATAACTGAATTATGAATACTCCCAATTGCGAGTTGAACTGGCCTACTGACAGTTTTTTTTTTTTTTTAGGCTTTTTGTATGGTGCCGTTACAATTGTCATAGTTTAACTGACTTTGAAACTTAATAGCTAATTTCGGTATCGGTGCTAAGCAGTGATAGCATAGTGGTGTGACCGTTGGACTGCCAAGTTCAACCTTAGCAAGACACGCACATCTGATTTATCGTATTTTTGTGCGTATTGTATTATCACTTGATTAGATGAAGCAAAACATTGTGAGGAAACCCATACTGCCGTGCTAAACGCAAAAGCGGTATCTCAAGGAAAGCCAGTTTCGAGAAAATTGAAGTTTTGTAAATTACACATTGCGGATTGTTATTTTTTTGCCTATTAGGATTTTTTATGCTTTAACCCTACGTGTGCCGGAATGTAGATCTACGAGAGACACTATAGGTATTTAATTCTGTCTACTCGTATATACTCGACATACGAAAGGTTAAAATAGATACTGCTATTTGGCTTAGTTCATTAGATGTGTATTATATTTAAGCTATCCGATTCCACTAAAATAACTTTACGTTTTTTTAAGATACCGCTTAGCACGGCAGGATAGCCGCGCAGGCGGCATGAAAACTTTGACACCAGGTTTGGGCACTAACCACACGATAAAGAAGACGGTACCTATGTATACTTAAATAAGGATACCTAGCAGCTGACTTCAGTCCATAAGACGGGAAATAACTATACATTTCTAAATACAATGCAGTAGGTTCGGCCAAAACGATTAAAGGAGCCGAATTTTCGTTTATGGTTTTGGCTAATAATCTTGCTTCGCGCCGTACTCATGTTTTTATCTAGATAATTTTCTGAGTCACTAGCTCAACTACACATTTTAGTCACTAATTTAGGTTACCTACATATCTTCCTGCAAGTCAAACGCTATCGAGCTCTTTTTCGGTTTGTTCGATAATATAATAATACTCTTATGTGTAAATTACGCTATTCGTGTGTTACTAAATCAAAAATAAATTAGTTATTTTTGAGAATAATTATTTTGTAGCGAACAATAATCAGCTTGAATCCCGCATGAGTTCTTGCGTGAGCTAGCTGTACCTAAAGTTATGAAGATGGTTGTTAGTAAGTGTGATAAATATTTCGTCATTTGCATGATTCTCAGCGTCACTCTGTTTTCGCTTGTTTATAATTTGGATTACTATGGTCCAGAACCGAGCCTTCAGGTTACGATCATACGGTCCAATAATAATCAATCTAACACATCACTGGATTTGAAATACATATTATTATGGACAAACGAGACTGAACCGATTAAGTCTAATTTGCGTGAAGGCAATATTTCGTTTAGAAACAGAAAATGTCCCTTTGCTAACTGTTACATGACGTCAAACAGACAGTTGTTTGGAGATGTTGCAGATTTCGATGTGATATTGTTCAATGGACGAGAACTTCCAGACAATGTTTCACTATTACCACAGTCTCGTTCACCTCATCAAAAGTATATTTACGCCAATATGGAGTCCTCAGCAAATTTTCCGGTTTGTAGTCAAATGTATAAAAGTTATTTCAATTGGACTTGGACCTACAAATTGGATTCAGACGAAATCTTCGGATATATGAGTATACGGGACAAAGAGGGGAATGTCATAGGTCCTAAAGAAGAAATGCATTGGGAGAAAGTGGAAACAATGATGCCCATAAACGACACACTGATAGAAAAATTGAGCATGAAAAAAGTTGCAGCAGCTTGGTTCGTATCTCACTGTGGGGCGCGTAGTGGAAGAGATTTAATTGCCAAACAGCTCCAAACTGAACTAGCGACGTACGACATGCAAGTTGACATATTTGGTAGATGTGGGACGAAGGAGTGTCCTAGAGGCAGTATGAAGGAGTGTCTGCGGTTAGTGGAGACCGACTACTACTTCTACTTATCGTTTGAGAACTCGTTCGCTGACGACTATGTGACGGAGAAACTGTTGAATGGTCTGAATCACTATGCTGTGCCGGTGGTTTTAGGTGGCGCCAACTATACAAGGTTCGTTGATCGTAAAACTTTTGGAGAAAGCACTAAGGTGTACTGCCAATTGTTTTTGCAAAGTATTTTTATATCAATATCTGGTTGTATGATGCGTCGTAAAAATATGTTTATATGGAATTATAATTGTAAGAATCAACAATTAAATTTATTTCGGTACGTTTTTTCTACGTGCACACACATTTATCGAACAGTAGCGCAGCAAAAAAAAAAAAACATGCTGTATTGACTGATTCGAATCGTAGAAATCATCAGAGCAGGTAATATTTCCCTAAGTTATATTTGGTGTTTCAAATTCAAATTATTTCCAGGTTCATGCCGGAAGGAATATACCTGACTGCGCAACAGTCACGGATCAGAGAGCTGGCGAAGGAAATGGTGGATATTATAAACGACAAACAAAAGTATTACGATTTCTTCAAGTGGCACAACCACTATACTTACCACGAGCTGAGAGAGTCCCGCGACACAGACGCCTATTGCAAATTGTGCGCATTAGTTAATGATCAAGAAAAGTATTTCCGAACAAGCGTTTATGAAGATTTTACTCAGTGGTGGAATCTAAAACATGATTGTCAGTAGATTATTGTCATTGAATGTATTTTTAACCGACTGCGGCGGAGTGAAAAAGAAAGGCAATGTAATAATTTTTCAACTTTTTAAAGATCTTTCTTCACCTTTCTTTAGAGTCTTCTAACAATATTAAAATAATAATTTTGGAAGCGTGTTTCATGGTTTTATTTTCCAATGAAGTATATTATACACATGAAGTATATTGTTAACATTTTTCTTTCTTTATTATTATAATCATCATCCTCTTCCTCGCCTTTTCCCAACTAAGTTGGGGTCAGCTTCCAGTCTAGCCGGATGCAGCTGGATACCAGTATTTTACATGGAGGGGCTGCCTATCTGACCTCCACAAACCAGTTAGTACAGGGTAATACAGCACCCATTGGCACCTTGGCATGACTGGTTGTCAGACCTTCGGGCCACTGACCACCTGTTACGACTGTCAAAGATCTACATTTGACAGCCGGGACCAATGGCTTAACGTGCTTTCCGAGGCACGGAGGAAACTCGGTATGTAATGGGTGGTCACCCATCCACGGACCAACCTAGGCAAGCACGACTTGACCTTAAGATCGACCCGAGCGGCTGTTATTATATTATATTTAACCACGATTTATGATTATAATAATATACATAATCTTTACACATGAAACGGCTTGTTCCGATAGGAGGGAAAAAAAACCCGGCCAAGTGCGAGTCGTACTCACGCACACACAGGGTTCCGTAGCCCCAAACAATTAATAAAAATATTTTAAAAGCTCAGTCATAATTATGTTGTACCTATTGTTTTACATTCAGCAGCAAAACTAAACTTGTTTTTCATAGTATGTTAATAAAAAAACAAAGTTACTGCTGCAATTGGATGAAAAAGTCCCACATCTCAAAAACTAAACATCAAATCTTATTCAATCCAATTTTGGTTGAAAGTTCTATTTACTTTCTACAATCCTACGTTTTTTTTCAGAATGTAAGTAAGAGCAGGCTCTTACTTTAGAAATTAGAGGGAGGGGACATACATTTTACCACTTTGGAGGTGTCTATCTTTCAAACGTTTTACTTTGAGTAAAAATGGTTTCAGTAATCTCAATATAATTTTTAAATACCTATCTATAAACACCCCGCACGTATAGGTTTGATGAAAAAAAAATAGTTTCAGTTCCATGTAATGTAATATATTTTTCAATACACTTTCTCGAAAACTGGTTCTAATCGCACTACGATTAGGTTCAACATGCAATGTATTTCACATGCGTGCGATTTTTAATATATTTCCGCACACGTGCGGATATAAAAATTTCCACAGATAAGTCCAAATGGGTTCAATGACTATAGCTTTAATCGGTGGTATTTGTTTTTTTAATCTCGGCAAAGAGATATGCGTATATACGGCGTAAATATTTTTTTAGTATTTAAATTGTGTTTATAAATAGAATATCATATATATAAATGATTATTTAAAACAAATATTTACTTTATGAACAAATTAACATTTATTTGTGTTCTAAATGCAAAAATATTTGATTTTTCTTCTTTTCATATTAGGCTGTATAGCGGCATCATACCTTTGCTTCTTCTTCAGCCTGGCGAAAGCAAAGCGCGGAAAAAAGCAAATTAAATCATAGTTTCATAATAATTCCTGACAAAAATACTTTCTGTTTTAATATTTAATTCTTCGAAAGTGTATTGAAAAAAATAAAATAAAAATAGTACATTTTGATACGCGTGGGGATTTGTTATTGCAGTTCTCGGCTCCATAACACCCTCGCCTGCAGCTCGGGTGTTAATTCCGCGCTCTAATGCAATAACAAAGTTTCCCCACTTATATCAAAATGTACTATTTTTATTTTTTGTAAAAACTGTAAAGCGGTTCACAGAATATCATCTACCTACTAAGTTTCAACTGTGTAATCCTAACAGTTTCGGAATAAAGTGGCTGTGACATACAAGGACAGACAGACATGACGATCTGAAATTATTTGTGGTGATTTCAATATCAATATTTTAGAAAAAAAAACAAAGTGCAGTCGTTACTAAATCTTTTTAAATCATTTGACTTGACCAACATTTTTATAGAACCTGCTAGAGTCACTCCATCTTCTGCTACTTGTATATATAATGTTTTCTGTGATTGTGATTACTTAGCTAAAGCAATATTAAATTGTCTGCCGTCTAACCATAGCGGACAAACTGTAACTTTTAGGTGTAACATATACCATTGCAAAGAGTTGAGATTAAATTTAGACCTATAACTACTAGCAAATTAAATAGGTATAATATTTCCCTACAGAACGAGTTAAGTGTTATGAGCCATCATATGGACGATGTTAATATAAATCAATCGTATGATCATTTCTTTTCAATAGTTCACACTAAATTCAACAAAACATTTGAAAAGAAGACAAAAAGTATTTGCCCTAAATTTATATTTAGTAATTGGGCAACTAGAGGTATCAGGAAAAGTAGGGAAAGACTATTTGAGCTTTATGGCCTTAAGCCTGATATAAACAATGAAACTTTCAACAAGTATGTTGCTAAGTATTCAATTTTTTTTTAGAAATACGTGCAAGGTTGCTAAAGCCCTGCACATTAGCAACAAGATCAAAACATCAGAAAATAAAGACAGTTTGGAAAGTCATAAATAACAAGACAAACAGGAAGAAAATACGTAACACTAGCTACACATTAGATACAGCATTTGTTCAAGAATTTGTACATTTCTTTACCGATATACCGTTAAAAACTACGGAGGCTCTAAATTCCTCACCTGATATCTCAATTATTTTATTAAAAGCGAACGTGTCGGGATGCCCGGTGGAATTTAAATTTAAACACATAAGTATGATAGTTATTAAAGCTTTCCGGCAAATAAAAATCAAACTAACTGAAGAATTATGGGGAATGTCCATCAAAGTTTGTACATCCATAGTACCATATTTAGCTTTAAGTTTTAATTCGTGTTTAGACCAAGGAGTTTTCCCTGATTTCATGAAATACAGTAAAGTCATACCTCTTTTCAAATCCGGGGACAGTAAAAATACTAATATTATAGACCTGTATCCGTGTTGCCAGTTTTAGCAAGGTTTTTGAAAAAGTAATGCTGAATCAAATGCTCATTTTAACATCAACAGAATCCAACAAGATCAACAGTATGGTTTCAGCAAGGGACGTTGTACGACTGACTCCGGTGCAACCATATTAAAAATTTACTGCGTGGGAACAGTCCCAAGACGCCATAGGATAATTTTGTGACCTCTCCAAAGCATTTGATTGCGTTAATCACATTAGTTTTGAAACTTGAGCATTACGGACTAGTTAAACTTGCAATTTGTCTAGTAAAATCTTATTTGAGTCAATTTACAGGGTTTAAAAGTAAACAACTATCTTTGCATTGTATAGATTCAATCTCTTTAGTATTATATAATCGTATAGCCCATATTGTGTGAGTACTATGTACTAGAAAGCTACCATTCACTGGAAACCTACGTCATTTCTTGACTTGAATGTTCTCTGGCGGTTGATAGTCACTCAAATGTCTCGCTGATGGTGGCGCGTGTGTCGGATCATTTAGTTCCCTTCAAAATGTTGAATGGTGCTGACCCATGCGTCATGTTCGTGAACGGCCGCTGTCAGTTGTGACTGGTCATCTCATAGTTGCCACGGCTTATTTGGATTAATTATTTTTATTTTTGTGAATTGTCTTTTTTGTTTTTACTATGGACACTTTCAACGTGCACATCTTGCTACATCGTTCCCACGTAGTGTACCATATCAATATGATTAACCAAGGTAATGTAACAATCTGCTGATGTGTTTCTTGCCCGTTCTTCTCCATAGAGATCTACGCTAGGGAATGGGCAACTACAGTACTTTCACAGTTTTTATGCCTTGTGACTGGGACTGTAGCTACATTTCATTGTTATCTTTGTTTCGACAGTTCAAAAGTGCCTGTAACTGACCTACTTGAAATAAATGCTTTGATTTTGATTTTGTACTCTATACTCTATACATTGTACTTTATACACACATACAATAACAATGTTGTAGTCTGTCAGCTCAATAGCACAACACTGAAACGCTAAACAGCTTGTCAGTGTTGATATTTCTTTGCAATTATTTCCTTTTTTACCCGACTGCGTCAGAGGGAGGGATATGTTTTTGGAGCGTATGTAGGTACATATATATGTGTACGAGCCCTTGCTTGCTAATACATTTGATAAGTTTCGATGGAAGAAAATATTCTTGCTGATTTCTTGATAAAATATTTATTAATTGTAACAAAGGTGTTTACAATAAAACGGACGAAAGTGTACTCAATTATAATTCAATAGTCACTTAACCATAAGGTAAAAATGCTTATTCTAGCGATCTAAATAAATGTGCGATGTAATCGTACAGTATGTATTTCCATTTCTTTGGCACGCCCTACAGCCCAAACGGCAGGACGGTTTTTGACATAATATGAGGTGTCGTGAATTCTTCAGAATTATTGTGGTAATCACATAGGCTATTGAAATGTTGAAAATGGCGCATGCAAATGAAAAAAAAAGAGGAGGGGGTTGTTTTTTTTACAATTAAAAAAAAAACCAAATAGTCTAATAAAAAAATATTATTATAAAAACAAAAAACCCGACTGCTTATAAATAATAAACTGCAAAGCAAAAAGCAAGCACATTTCAAATAAAACAAAAGTTGGAAGTAGGCGGGGCAAACTTTAATATAAAATTATCAAAATAGAATGGGCCCCGCCTTTTTTTTACGGCTGGGAAATCATCAAATGACTACTCCCACTCTGGGCGGAGCGGAAGGGAGTGCCAGACTTGTACTAACTAAAAAACTTTTTTGCAAAAAATAAAATCGACTTCAAAAACAAAAAACGTGGAAAAATAACTTTTGCTTCAGAAGTCGGTGACTTTTGTTTGTTCGATTGAATTTTTTTGCCACCGACTTCTGAAGCTAAAGTTATTTTTCCACGTTTTTTGTTTTTGAAGTTGGTTTTATTTTTTGCACAAAAGTTTTTTTATTTTACCTGTTTTAGTTGCAATATTCTACACAAATTGTTGCTATACATTTATTTTACATTGTTAACAACTCCTTCATGGTAATAGGCTTATCCCCAATAAAATGTAACTTATATCGTTATCATACCTAACTGTCGAAATCTGGGTGTACTGTACACATCTGCGTACTCCCTCAGAGCATACAGGCGTTATGTTATGATCTAATATTGTGTAAAAACTAAACATCCAAGCGATTGCAGCAATCACGACAGATTTTCTGTCTATTAATGAGGCGTTTCATTGTATATCTCCGAAGATCAGCATCAGATCCTGACTTATACCTTCTATCATCAGCTCAGCAACATGAGATAATGATTATCAGGTACAAATATCCTTAGAAAGTACCTATATGAAAAACATTGTAAAATGTCAGGGTTGCCCTTGATTTCCCTGAGATCCCATCATCAGCTTCTAACTTTGTGACAACGGGACCACCTCAGTAGTATATGCTTTCGAATAAAAAAAGAATTTTGACAATCGGTCCACAATTAGCGGAGAAATCGGTGAACATACGGGACACACAGTCAAACGTAGAACCTCCTCATTTTGTTTGAAGTCGGTTAAAATATTGTCAAAAGAGTTTTGGTGAAACATTAGTGAACCGCTAACAATACATTTCATGGTAATAGGCTTATCCCCAATAAAATAGAACTCAACATACCTAAATGTCAAAAGTTGTACAGTACACATCCCCGTACATATTTGCGTACCCCCTAGAGCATACAAGCATGATATTATGTTCTGATGTTGTATAAACAATAAACATCCAAGCGATTGCAGCAATCACGACAGATTTGCCGTCTATTTTTGAAGAGTTCCATAGTATATCTCCGAAGATCAGCATCAGGTCTTCACCAAATTTAAAATGGGACCACCGCGAAACAATATTCTACCAAACAAAAAAAGAATTATCGAAATCGGTTCACAATTGGCGAAGATATCGCTGAACATACAAACAAAAAAAAAAAAAAAATCAGACTACTTGATAATCTCCTCCTTTTGGAAGTAGGTTAAAAACCCATCCATGTTCCTTTTTTTGCCCTGTGTGTTCCAGGGCCGCGGTATCTCTTTCAAACAGTCCCGCAACCCTGGCAGGCATCGGTCTTTTCGGACCCCTTCCCGTTTGCTGACATCTCGTAGAGGCGCGTGTGGAACACTAACGCGCTGTCGACACGGCCTGTCATCATAAGACGTACGGACGGCGAGCTAGCCCATAGCTCACCGTCCACCGGCCTACGGTAGCCGGACACTCGGCTCGACAGTCACTCTCTCCATGTCGCCATGAGATCGCGCCGGTGGTCTGTCCGCTGAACGGCGATTTGCTGTAGCAGTGAAGTTTCCCCCCGGCGTAGTGCTTCCACGCGCCACTCGTGCAGGCGCGCGAGGACTATCGCCTCCAGATCACATGGCAGCAATCCGGCAAGGAGGCTCGCCACCTCGCCGGAGATCGTGCGGTACCCCCGGATCACCCTTACGGCTTACGGCTACCCTTACGGCGACCCTTTGGGGCGCGTTCAGGTAATGGGCGGCTCGCCGCCTCAAGGAACGCGCTCACACCGGCAGCTTGAAAGCAGCCCCGGCCCGTTCCAGTTTGGGAACTAAACGTCGGAAATGCTCCACGAAGTTCCACCGGCTATCGAGGCCGAGTCCTAGGTACTTCAACGTCGGCTCGACGCCGATGGGGACCCCTCCTACCGTCAGTATGGATCACGACGGTGGCGCATTCCGAGGCCCATGAAAGCACATGGTCTCGGACTTGTGCAAAGCCACCTCGAGACCCAATTGCCGGATCCTCTCCACGACTATCACAACCCCGCGTGACATGATTTCGGCTGCCACCTCGCCAGCACCAACGTGTCGTCAGCGTAGCAGAATGGGCCCCGCCGGCTTCCAACTTTTGTTTCATTATAATGTGCTTGTTTTTTTGCTTTTTAGTTCATTATTTTTAAGCAGTCGGGTTTTTTGTTTTCATAATAATATTTTTTCGACAAAAATTCAAGACCGGGGCGGGTCTTGAATTTTTGTTTTTGAATTAGTTTTAGAATAACATGATACTAAGTTATAGTTGGGAATCAAACAGGTGTCTTCATGCCCAGACATCATGAAATGCTCGATGAGACAAATAACATCAAAGTTTGATTTTTTATCTAGTAATTCCTGTAAAGAAACTTTTAATATATAGCATACCATTGAATGCTTTCAGTCTTGAGATATATACAGGGTGGAATTTTTCAACGAACGTATGAACCCTGCCCGGGGAGGCGAAGCTTCAGTGCCTACATAGCAGTACATACATTCGATCACGGCCCTACCACGTCTCGGGCACGGCCCCGATATGTGTGGATAGATCCTAAGAGAGCTTTTAATCCAACATTTGGTATTAGATAGTGACTTAATAATAAGTGGTAACCTCCAAGGAAGGAAGTATTTCTTCTGCTAAGGCTAATATGTAATTGCTTTTATTTTGCACTAATAATGCAGAGATTATTTTTAACTACGGACTGCGAATAAGACATCTTATTATATAATATACTAGCTGCTGCCCGCGGCTTCGCCCGCCTGAAGCATGGTAAGTGTCCCACGGGATCATACTAAAGGGATAAATAGTATCCTACATGTTAATCCAGGTTAAATCGGTCAAACCCTTTCGGAGAACTTCGATAAAAAACACGTGATACAATACAATTCCAATCATACTTAACATGTTAAATCATGTGCCTACATTCACCAAAATAACCTATCATTAACCCTTCAACGAACAGACAGCAGACACAATAGATGTTGTTGTTGTGATGTAGTTGATGAATTAAGTAAAACTACTATCCAGCATATCTAGACCCCTGCGTTCTAGGAAGCTGCTTATAAAATAGAGGCCAAGCTGTTTCTAGTTATTTATTGAACCGTTTTTTTTTTCCTTTACCGCGTATAGTAGTCGAATCCTCCATATTCTAGATCTCAACATAAAGATAATCACAATCACCATCGCTGTCACAATCACCATAACTATCACCATCATTATCACTGTCACAATCACTATCACCATCACTATCACAATCTCTATCACAATCACTATCACAATAACTATCGCTATCACCATCACCATCATCATTTTCACAATCATTATCATCGTAATCACAATAATCATCATCATTATCCCAATGATTATCATCGTTATCACAATGTCCATAATAGATCAACAATAAGAAGTCTAATCCGCCATCTTCTGGATCTCAAAATAGATGCCATATTCGTAATCATCTGATAATCTCGGAATCGACACCCGCCGACAAACCGCCACATTAAATCTTAAAATCGTTGTTTTTTGAATACATCCGACTTTTTCATTTTTTTTTCAGACTCTGTCACTCCATTTCCACCTATAGGGGTTGAATTCTGAAAAAAACCTGAAACACAAATGTTTACTCATTTATCGTCAGGAGTACTCCTGTGAAGTTTCGAATAAAACAGTCTAACTAATCTTGTTTCCCCATACAAACTCGACTCCCGTTTCACCCCCTTAGGGGGTAAATTTACAAAAATCCTTTCTTGTTGCACCCTTAGACCTCAGACCTCATAAAGAACCTACGCGTGGTAAATTTAGAATTTCTAGACCCAGTGGTTTGGGCTATGAGTTGATTTTCAGACTTTGTCACCCCATTTCTCCATATTAGGGGTTGAATTCTGAAAGAATCTGAAACACAAATGTTTACTCATTTATACATACAAACTTTGGAGCCCCGTTTCACCCCCTTAACCGACCACGGCCCTGGAACACAAAGGGCAAAGGAAGGAATATGGAAAAAAAAGGGGGTGAATTTTGAAAAACCTTTCTCAGTGCACTCCTAGACCACATAAGGAACCTACTTGCCAAATTTGGAATCCGTAGACCCAGCGGTTTAGGCTGTGCATTGATTTTTAGACTTTGTCACCCCATTTCCCCCTGTTAGGGCTTGAATTCTAAAAAAACCTGAAACCCGTTTCTACTCATTTATCAATAGGAGCACTCCTGTGAAGGTTTGAATAAAATAGTCTAACTAATCTTGTTTCCCCATACAAACTTTGGAGCCCCGTTTAACCCCCTTAGGGGGTGAATTTTGAAAAATCCTTTCTTAGTGCACCCCTAGACTACATAAGGAACCTACTTGCCAAATTTGGAATCTGTAAACCCAGCGATTTGGGCTGTGCGTTGATTGGTGAGTGAGTGAGTGACCTTTCGCTTTTATATATTTAGATTTTTTCCTCTTCAGACATGGACAAGTGGCTCCATCCGTGCACTAAAATGTTGTGTTGTAGTATTTTGTTAATCTACTTTTTCTATATAAAGTCTATCTATTCATACACGAAATCTCTTAAGGGGTCATTGTACTCATCATTATGAACAAATTTTACTATGGGAAAAAGGGGTGCATGAAAGGAGCCTCCCCGAGTGACGTTAAAAATCGGTATCCAAACCCCCAAACGTCCGGCGCACCCTGGACACCTAGTACTCGGTAACGCAGAGTCTAGGTGAATAATCCTTTCACCACGATGGCACGAAACGGTCTTCCACAAGACCCATCCCAAACGGCTCTTTTAAGAGCCAACCCCCGGAACTTGAGTTCACCAGCTTTGTGTGTCATTTCAATCAATATATATATATGGGAAAAACCCCGAAGTCGCGAAAAAAAACAGCTGTTCAGTACATAATTATTGAGCAATTAGGGAGCAGCTATTTTTGTTTACGCGATTTCGAGGTTGGTCCCATAGTAAAAGTTGTTCATAATGATGAGTACAATGACCCCTTAAGAGATTTCGTGTATGAATAGATAGACCCTATATTATTGCTTTTATTCAATAAAAGCTGACTCCGTTTGGGTTTGCTTGTTACTGCGAGGTTCTTTTGTCTGCTGTAAAATTTTTCTAGGGGTTTTGAGTCGGAATTGGCTTGGACTAGATAAAATTTGTCTTTGTAAAGAAAATTTTTGCGAATTAGATTTTCGTTCGCCTTCTTTAGCGTCTCATTTTCTACTATCAATGTGTCTATTTCACTATCGGCTCAATAGTTTAGTAGTAAGGCCGTTTCCTGACTTGTCGGTGCGGTAGCGGAGCGGCATCGGTATGCTCTGTACCGAACCGATACTGCTTCGCTTTCATCTACGAACCTATCGGTATATTCTCGGTATAAAATCCTGCAGTACCGCTTGTATCGTCGCGAGATAATGTCGTCTTCGAGTGATGATGATATTTTAGCATGTTATGTTTATCTCCGTTTACGTAAAAAAAGAAAGCGCTACTGGCGTCATCCTTATATTGAAAAGAATATAAGGCTCATAATCTGTTTTTTCAGTTCGGTAAACAATGTTATCGACATATTCATCCTCCGATATATCGGGAACGCCATGCATGGTTCCATCTAGTGTGTGATTGTCGAAACTCTCATACAGGTTCGTATCAGAGTGCGCAAGCGCACGTTTAGTGGTAATATTTTCTGTTTGGTCCATCGCTGCAAAAAGTAGGCTAAGTAGTGCTGATATAATCTGAAAGATGTCACTTTTCTCAAATTTTGGTATGGTGACTAGTGTTTTGTCTAAATTAGATTTATTGAAAATTAAAACGATTTTTATTTTGCACTTATTTCGATTAGAGTCGATATCAGTAATATGAAAGTTTGTATACAGGTTACTTTGTTTTGTCGTTATAAATATTTTTTAAACAGAATCGATATTAACCGAGTGCCGCTGCCCACACATTCCGTTCGTAATGGAGTATTATTGTTTACAGTTCAGATGGTGGTATGAGTCTCATACGTGCGTTTGTTCGAAAGTGCATATTTCTGTAAAATGATGTGAAGATACTTAGGCAGACTTTGTTTTGTGGATATTTAGTGATGGGCAATAATTACATCTATATGATTAGGATACCTTAATAGCACACAAATGTAAAAAATACACTAAATCTATTTCATATTATGGTTGGTGTATACGTGAGTGAGGTGACAAGTTTTGTAAGTTGACTTGTTAGGTACTACATTATTTTATTAAGATGGTTTCAAGTAAGTTTGCAAAATATTTAATATATTGTTTGATAATCGAAGTCATTATGATTTCGCTATTCTATCATTTAAATTGGTATGATTCAGAAATAAGGTTTTTGGATATATTAGAATTAAATAAATCCTTACATTTGAAATACGTACTTATATGGACGTCAATTGAGACTGACCCGATCAAGTATTTTGGTAAAGGCATGAGTACTTTTATTAACAAAAGATGTTCTTTCACTAACTGTTACGTGTCGTCAAACAGACGGTTGCTTAAAGTAGCAGATTTCGATGTGATTTTGTTCCATGGACCAGAACTAATAACAGTCAAACCTTCATTTTTACCTGAGTCACGTTCCCCTCATCAAAAGTATGTTTTCGCTAGTATGGAGTCATCAGCATACTATCCGATCTGTAATAAAATGTTTAATAGTTATTTTAATTGGACATATACTTACAAATTGGATTCCGACGAAATTTATGGATATATGACAATAACAGATAAAGAAAAAAAAGTCATAGGTCCTAAAGAAGAGATGCACTGGGATAAAGTGGAGGCAATGATGCCTATAAACGACGCACTGAAAGCTAAACTGAGCACGAAGAAAATTGCGGCGGCTTGGTTCGTGTCTAACAGTAAAGCGAAGAGTGGGCGAGATTTAATTGGCAAAAGACTCAAAAAGGAACTAGCAAAGTATCGCATGCAAGTTGACATATTTGGTAAATGCGGGACGAAGAAGTGTCCTAGAGACAGTATGCAGGAGTGTCTGCGGAAACTAGAGACGGATTACTACTTCTACTTATCGTTTGAGAACTCGCTAGCTGAAGACTATGTGACAGAGAAGTTGTTGCATGCTCTCAACCATTATACCGTACCGGTGGTGTATGGCGGCGCAAACTATACAAGGTTCGTTAATTTTAATTCAAAACTACGTTTGGGAAACATCCAATCAAACACATATGTACATATATCTGTGACTCATGAGACTCCTGACTCATGAGATCATGACTAGTAGAGAAGTATGCAAGAAGCAGACATGCTGCGCCGAACCCGAATAAATTTGGATAAGGACAGGACAATGCTGACACTTCAAGGGGCTAAACACTTCTTCTATTTTTTTTAAATCCATTTACTCATAACTATTTTCTTCTAAAAGCTTGACTAGGTACACCTTTTCGTTTTCACCCAATTAATGTTTGTTTTTTAACAAGACATTACTAATTTTACATTTGATCCGACTGCGCGTTAAGCCCATTGCACAAACTACTACTCTGTCAAGAAAGTACCGGGAAACGATCAATAATACACAAAATGCTAGTTATTCGTCTAAAGTTATTTTATGGCTTTCAAAGTATGCTCCTTCAGAAACGATACACTTACGCCACGCCAACGAATAAGCCTATTGTTCATCTAATTGCTAATGATTCTGCTAACGAGTCATTATTTTTTGTTGGAGATTTCAACTTGCCCGATACAAAATGTTTGGATCAGGATAATTATGCAGTGGCAGATACCACAACTTCAAGCGGTCAGCTAATAGTGAATTTCATGTCATTAATTAATGGGTCGCAATAAGTAAGTCTAGAAACAGTCTCGGGCGCATACTTGATTTGTTTATCTCCAACACTGACTATCATACTGTATCTTGTACGTCACTACTTCCAGCTGATACCCACCAACCTCCTTTTTTCGTGTTTGTGGATCTCAACATGCAATTTACCCCAATGAAATGCCGTTCTGTACCTAGGTACAACTAACATAAAGCTAAATATCCTGACATTAATGCAGAATTCAGTTCTATAAATTGGGAAACCAAACTCGCTCATCTGACTCTATTTCAAAATTCACAATTTCTTGCTTGGTTCACGCCCTTTTTGAGTAAAGAACGTGCGTGGATTAAGTGGAAAATGTATCAAAACCTGTGCTACTATAATTACTTCTAGGGTTACCGTAAATTGTTTCAAGATGAATCCGTTATTTGTTTTAGAAATTTTATTAACTCAGTCAAAGACTGTATACCTAAAAACATTAAGTATTTATGGACATAATATGTATCCAACAGAAAGGGCAAGACTAACTACCCAGCCGATACGTATCTTAAAAATGCCTTGTCTGACAGCCCTACTCATATATGAAATTTATTTTGTTCTTTTTCGCTTCTGTCTATGAACCATCCACGTTTGATCCTGAGCATTGGGAACCCTCAAACGTATACCAGGATAGCTCTGCTTGTATACCCGATATATTTACCTCACAACAGAAGTAGTACACTGAGTAGTTAAATCACTGGACCCATCTAAGGGGGCTGGCTCCGATGGTCTTCCACCTGTCTTCTGTATAAAAAAAGCCGATAGTATCTATACTGCATTGTATTCAATTTTAAATAAAAAAATCAAGTCTAAATTAGGGTGTCTTTTCCACCGGGTGGAAGCGAGCATTTATAACACCAGTTTATAAAAGTGGAGACAAAGACAATGTTGAGAATTATTGTCCCATATCTATTATTTCCACATTGTCACAGCTTTTTGAGAGACTTGTACACAGCGCTCTTTATCCTCAATTACATGGCCTTATTATACCCGTACACCATGGGTTCGTTAAACGGCGTTCAACTACTACCAATCTAATGTTTTTAACTAACTTTCTTTTTGAAAATATGGACAGGAGAGTCCAAGTAGACGCTGTGTACACTGACTTTCGGCAAGCTTTTGACAAGTTGGATCACACAATTCCTTTGGAAAAGCTTGCCTACAATATAGTATCCGAGGTAATTTACTTCGATGGTTTGCATCATATATTTATAAAAGGACACAAAAGGTCGTTACTAATGGATTTGAATCAGGGATTGTAACTGTCAATACCGGAGTTCTTCAAGGGTCAATCTTGGGCCCTTTGCTTTTTATCCTGTTTATTAATGACATAAAACGTTGTTTTGTTCATGAAAATTTCATGATGTACGCGAATGATATAAACATCTACAAAGACTGCCAAAAACTCGATGACTCCCTATTTCTCCAAGAAGATCTTCACAGACTTGATACCTACTGTAAAGATAATAAACTCTTTCTTAGCCTTCCAAAAATTAATATTAGATCATTTACTAAAAATAAACTTAATTTTACGTATATGTTGAACAGCCAACAATTAACTGTGGTAGAATCCGTTCGCGACCTTAGTGTGACTATTGATTCGTGTTTGCACTTTGACTTGCATATTGAAAATATAATATATAAAGCCTTTCATATGTATGGTTTTGTCATGAGATCCTCGAAAGACTTGGTGCGGCCCTCTATTTTTTTTGCTATTATATAAAACTTTGATAAGATTTCACTTAGAATACGCGAGTCTTATTTGGAATCCGTTCTATCTCAAATACAAAATTAAATTAGAATTAGTACAGAACAGTTTTTACGTACTGTGAACTATAAATATTACCATACGAAGATTCGGTACATACAATTAATAACAGTAATATGATGTTTTAAGAGTGTCGACATTTACTTCTGGTATCCTTGCTGCTGTATGGTGTGTGTAACAATAGATTTGATTGTATTGAAATCACAAATAAGTTAGAACTTTATCAGACGGGCGGCCCGCTTCCCCGGGTGTTCCTCGTGGATTCATGCAGGCACGAATGCCTCCTCGCCAACTTGTGGAAACCTTTATCACACACTTCATGGACACAGATAGTATATCTTCTCTCTTTCTAGTAACAAATTTAAAACACCGACTATAAATATTCATTCACCACAATCTTAATCTAAAATGATTACTTACTTCAAACTTTATAAGAAAAAAATATTATTCCGTTCTTTGTTTGTTCATTTATCAACCCGTGCACAGTGGTGTGGGTTATTTTTTACCTATTTATATCTCGGAGAGTTGCGAAGATATGATATTCAAAAAAGTTCAAGAGACGCGTATTTACGAGAGTTGTAAGATGCAAAAAGAATTATTAGAGAAACTAAAAAAAGTTATGGCCATAATAGTGAAAAAATAAATCAATTTTTTCCGAATCTTTGATTTTGGCGCTCGATATTTTGAAATCGAAGAATGATATCAAACATTTGAGAAAAAATACTCTGGACAATTTAGTCAGCTACAATTTGAGCCTAAAACAAAGACAATCGGGTTAAGGGTTTGCCCTGTAGCCTATCCTTTTTGAAAAAGTCAAAAAGTCAGTGGAGTTCAAGAAAGATGCGTTGAAGTTCTCTAAGAAAAAGTGGGAGAATCTGGTTCTCGAGCCGAACTTGGCTGTAATTGCTATCTTGGGTTTCAAACTTACGCTTTCCGGGATTTCGTTAGACACGGAGCTGGAGTTCCTGAGCTATTCGAACGTGTCGTAAGAGTTAACTGACGAGGGCTCGTCGCGTCAAACTGATGTCAAGAAAAATTTCATATCTTGCAGCAAATGAGCCGTTGCCGATCAAGACTCGAATGACGATAACAGCGATGTGGCTACCATTTCTCGAGTTGACTACGAATTTGTCGTGTAATAATTTTCTTGTACTTTGAACACTATTATATCCTGCCTAATAATCGAAAAATTAAATATGTATACTTATGCGCCACGGCGACAATTATTCAAACTTCGATACACCTGTGGAAATTTTGCAGTTTGTTGGTTCACAGGCGTTATGTCGAGGACACATATGTTAATCTAAGAATAAAATAATTATAATTCAACGTTTTAGTTTTATTTTGTAACCTTTTCGTTATCCCGACTTTCTCGTCGCTTAGCGACAGTATTTTTTCGAATTCCGTAGATTCATTTCCAATGTGCTCGATAGTCGTGTGAGGCACGAAATCTCTGAATTTTTCAACGCAATGTAGTGCATGCTTTGCGTACTTATGAAGTCTCTCCACTTTGGTCGCACCACGTCTTACGAGTAATTATGTTACTCAAAAGTTGCAATGTTCGTCGCAATGTTAAATATGGTGTACCTACCGGATCTGTATATGGGCCTGTTGGTTATATTATACATGTTAATAGTATGTGTAATGTTATTAAAAAGTGTAAAGCTTATATGTACGCTGACGATACTTGTCTCCTATTCAGTGGTAAGGACCAAACCTCCATACAAGAAGCGATACAAGACGATCTGGACAATGTAATTAAATGGGCACACGACAATGGCATAATTATTAATGTAAGCAAAACTAAGTGTATGCCAATACATTCTCCATATTCATCGATCAAAAACATCGACTTGAATATTAAAGGTCACAGTTATGAATGTTTACACAACGGAAAATCTAGCTGTCATTGTATTAGTTTAGAACAGGTAAAAACGTACAGGTACTTAGGTCTGACTATTGATACTACATTCGCATGGAACATACACATAGACACGGTCTGTAATAAAATTCGGTCAGTTCTGGGTAAACTGTATACGTTGAAGCCTGTAGTCAAGAGAGGATTATTATATGCACTGTATTATGCACTTGCCGATTCAATTATCAGTTACGGGTTGTGTGGTTATGGACTTACTTTTAAAACAAACCTAGATAAAATTAAAGTACTACAAATACGGCTTCTAAAAATGTTAGTGAGCAAAAAAAGCAAACAAAGTTTGAACAAGGAATATGAAAAATTATTTAAGAAATGTAATATATTACCAGTAGAAATGAAAGTTAAATTGACAATGATTCTTGAACAACATAATGTTAACAAACACAAAAAAGAAAAAGTACATAACTACCCAACCCGACTTGCAAAGAAAAAGAAACTACATGTGCCAAATGTAAATATAAATAACTATTATGGTAGACGTACGAGACAATGGATTGTACCTACATTAATTAATGACTTACCTGAAGGAATAATCGATCGTGTCAGTAGTAAAAATCACCTAAAAAATGTCCTGATGAAACATTACCTGTCGATGTGTCCATAGTGGCTGCGGTCTATCGGCGGCCTCGGTCGGCTGATGATGTGGGTCTTAAAATCACTTACCTTACTAAATGCGTAGATACGATGAGGTGGTCTCATAGCGTCCGTTGGCTGATGCCGCTGAGTGTTTTAGATACGTTTACCGACAGAACCATGGCCTTAGTTTTTAATTTTTAAATGTAACTAAGAGTTAATTTTAAATTTAATGTGTATTTTAAAGCTTCGTGTAAAATCCACGAGAACCTACTGCCGACAAACTGCTTTGCAGTTTGGCAGGTGTAATGTTAAATTAAAAAATGTAACATTTCGGATTAGATCAATAAATAAAAAAAAAAAAAAAAAAAAAGTTTTGATAAGATTTCAGTCGTAAATCTGTAATATTCTAACCATGGTGGTACATAACAGGCATGTTCTATGGTTGTAGCAGCTCATTGTATATACGCCGCTCCCGACTAGACCATGGCCGACTTGCTGGAATGTCCAAAGTATCCTTAAACATGCGTTTTAGAAGACTTACTGCCAAAATCGTAGCCACCTGGGTATAAAACGTACCATCAATACGAAATAAGAAGAAGAACAAAGCACTAATATTAGATCTCGTATTTCCGAAGATAGGCCATGATTGCCGAAGCGTATACTTCTCTAAGGACGCTGATGAACGGGCAAAAATAGTGATACGTAGATGCAGGCATCACGCAAATCGCTGAAACCAATACTGTTCAAGCAAGCCCTTCATCTATTCGCCATATTTATGTTGACTATTATTAATGTTTTGCCCTGGAGTTTACAAGCAAGTTCAGTCACATTTAAACGTTAAAGATGTGCCGCGAGTAAAACTGTTACTTTTACGGTATAAATTCTCTTCACTCTGTGGTAGCTCCACAATTGTAAATAAAGCCTGTCTAGTACCAAATACACACATCAAAAGTGTCTAGGGATCAACATATATTTTTGCAATAACTTTTCTCCTGATTGATATTAATTAAAATTTTCTTTAAGGATTCATCAAATAAAGTGTTTTCGTTTGTCACAGTAACGATAAACCAAGTCACCTTTGCATTAATAAAGAAATTTGCCATTTTCCTAATAAAGGGATTTTTGACATTTGAACCACTAACACAAAAGTTCGAAAAAAAGACTGAAATAACAGTTTTCTTTAAAATTTTATTGGGTAACTTAAACAATTAATAATCCGTGTTTCTACCGCGAACACTAACAACACAAGAACATCGGTTTGGCATACTCAAAATGAGTTCATCCAAATCACGCTGTGGAATGGCCGCCCATGTTCGTTGCAACAACAAAAAAAGGTCTTCTTGCGACTGGATACCCTCCATATTCGGCAGAGCTCTTCTCTGTAGCATATCCCATGCATGCTCAATCGGATTCAAGTCTGGCGACTGAGCAGGCCAGGGCAGGACATTGATGTTAGCTGCGGCGAGAGTCTGTCTTACAACTCTTGCGGTGTGCGGTCGTGCATTATCATGCATTAACTGAAATAAGGGACCGATTTGCACTTGTAGAGGAACGATGACGTCTGATACAATCGTCTCAGCATAAATTTGAGCGTTGAGGTTGCCTCTGATCCAAATCAACTCAGTTCTTCCGCCGATCCAAATACCCGCCCATACCATGATGGTTCCACCACTATAAGGATGGACTTCCTGGCAGGATTTTAATCGCTGTTGGCGTCCAGGGGTTCTCCAGTGTCGTATACGTCTTGTATCCGGTCTCATACCAAAACGAGACTCATCAGAAAAGCACACGAAACGCCATTGTTCTTCTGCCCAATTTCTGTGTTCAAGAGCCCATTGATATCGTATCCTACGATTGTGCATTGCTATAGGTGGTACCCGTAGCGGTCTTCGGGAATGAAGGTTCACTTCATGCAAGCGGTTTCTGACTGTTTGGTCGCTAATTAAGTTCCCTGAAGAGTGATGAAGCCTCACGGCTAACATCATGGCGGTTATTGTTGGAGCTCTTCGAGTTAAGATTTGAATGTATCGGTCTTGTCTCCGTGTGGTGCAGCGATACCGTCCTCCATGGCGCTCAGCCACGGTACCAGTGCTTCGGTAACGTGTCCAAAGTCGACTGATAACACTCTGACTTGTATTCAGAGCTAAAGCCACAGTACGTTGCCGGGAACCAGCTTCTATCATTCCCACGGCTCTGCGCATTTCTTCCCTGCTTAAATGACGTCGCCGCTACATAATAACGTTGGTTTTAATCAGTAGTAGGGAAACAGTAGCACTAATAATGTCTTCAATGCGTTGTATGTTTTTATAGGGAAAATATTGACAGCTGATTTTCATCTTTTACTCGAATTTGATTCACAGTTCCTGATTCAAATTATGAAATGCACCAAAAAGGATCCATATAAATTTATAAAATCATAAATTTATTACAAAGCCACATCTCAATCTCAAGAAATCCACATAAAAATGCTTGATCCCTAGACACTTTTGATGTGTGTACATTTCTCATCCAGCCCTATCTGTTTACCGAGTGAACAATATTTTTAATTATGACTATTTGCGAAGACTGTGAGAGAAGCTTAACCGATTTTACTTAGACAACGTCGTGTTTGTTGTAATCTTTTATTAAGTAGAAGTAAGTTATCTGGTTTTTTAAATACCTATGTTTATAAGAAAACATGTGAGTGTATACATATAGATATAGTATACTTAACTCATCTACCATACAACCCTGTAATACGGACAAAAAGATAGACAACCCAACAGATTCTTGGCCCTTATGCTTAGTAGTTTCATTCAATTTTGATTTCGTTTGGTTTGGATAACACATTAGTCCCGTAAATTTTAATAAAAGGTACCCTTGACTTAATGTTATCAGCTTATCAGGCAACCCATTCAGAATATTATATTTGTTCATGTAAGTCTTATGATTGCTAAAACATTTATTACATTTATTTTATTTGACGACCCGAATGGCGCAGCGGCAGTGAGGCTGCCTTACGTCCTTAGGGTCCCGGGTTCGAATCCCGGTAGGAGCAAATGTTTGTGTGATGAGCATGGACATTTGTTTCCGAGTCATGGATAGTTATATGTATAATAAGTATGTATTTACAAACAAAAAGTATATATGTAGTAGTATCAACTATCTGGTGTCCACGACACAAGCCTCGTTGCTTAGTGTGGCACCTAGATGGCGCTGTGTGTAATGTCCAGCGATATTATTATTATTATTATTTATTTTTCGTTTGTTAGACAGATGAGTGAAGCTCGATCTTAGGCAGACAACTAACATATCATCATTCTCTTCGCTTTATCCCAATTTATTTGGGGTTAGCGCAGCATGTCTTCTTCCATACTTCTCGTAGGGTGAGGCAGGGGTGTACATCATAGTACACCTACATTTTGCCAGTTATTTTTAAGTCCCATGAAATATGAGGCAATGGTAAATGCTCAGTAGCAGCTGCGAAGTCTGCATTTGTGCCCGGTTAATGGTATCAGGCCCCTGTTACCATTAACCGGGCACAAATGCAGACTTCGCAGCTGCTACTGAGCATTTCCTGGTGGAAAAACTCAATAACTCTTTGCCCGACCCGGGAATATAACCCAGGACCTATCGACCATTATACCAATAATAAGTTCTAAGCGATTTGCGGTATCAACCCTTTAGATCGCTTAAAAATGAAGTCTACATTACAGGTTGTCTCATAATCTAGGCTCATTTTTTTTAAAGAAACTTTTTATTTGTAGCATACGACTTACATTCAAAATGCGTAAAAATGATAGCAAGAAAAATCAATAAAATTCTAAAATAAATTCTCTGTGACATATTTAAACTCAAACTCAAAATGACCATCATTATTGCAGCCGAAAGACGTCCACTGCTGGACATAGGACTCCCCCAAGTGTCACCACATTGACCGGTCCCGTGCGACTCGCATCCAACGGATCAATGCAACCTTCACCAGGTCATCGGTCCACGGCCTTCCAACGCAACGTCTTCCGGTTCGCGGTCGCCACTCCAGTACTTTTCGGCCCCATCGGCCATCCGTTTTGCGAGCAATGTGCCCTGCCCACTGCCACTTAAGTTTGGCATTTTTTGGGGCTACGTCGTAACCTTGGTTCTCTTCGTTTCTGATTCGATCACTCAAGGAAACTCCGACCATAACCCTGTACATTGCCTTTTGAGTGACTTTAAGCTTTCTAATTAGGCCCATTGTGAGCGACTACGTTTCGGTCCCGTGTGTAATCATTGGCAACACACACTGGTCATAGACTTTCGTCTTGAGAGAACGATGCGATTCCTCACAACTTCCCGAACGCTGCCCAGCCGAGTCCGATTCGACGATTGACCTTCTTCTCGAAGTTAGACCTACCTAACTGGACCGTTTCTCCGAAAGGAGGAAGGCATAATCGTCTACAACTTCGAGTATAGAGTCTCCGATCGTGATAGGAGTGGGTGTTACATGGGCATTCAACATGACCTTAGTTTTGTCCATCTTCATTTTAAGACCCACTCATTTGGAAGCTCTACTGAGTTCATCGAGCATTGTACTGAAGTCCTCCATGGTCTCTGTCATGACCATATTGGTGGCATGGTATGAAATTCATTCTTCTGTTATGTTTTCGACCAAAAAAAAAGGGGCCGACGTAAAGAGTTTAATTTTCTGACGAAAACCCAGTTTTAGCCCTATAGTTTCCACTTAGATAACTGACTGCGTCACTACTTCACACTTGGGCACTTGAAAGTACTTATTTGCTGGTTATACGTTATTGAGTATATTGTTTGCAGTTCAGATAGTAGTAGAATAGTAGGAGCCTCATACTCGTACGTGCGTTTGTTCGAAAGTGCATAGTTCTGTAAAATCTTGTAAAGCTACATAAGCAGCCTTTGTTTTGTGAATATTTAGTGACAGGCAATAATTAGATCTATATGATTAGGATACCTACCTTAGAAGCTGATAAAGTGTTCCTAATAAATACGATAAACTACACACAAATGTAGAAATACATTTAAACTATTTTATAATATGGTTGGTATACGTGAGTGAGGTGACAAGTTTTGTAAGTTGACTTTTTACTACATTCATTACGATGGTTTCGAGTAAATTTGCAAAATATGTAATATATTGCGGGATAATCAGTGTCATTATGATTCCGCTTTTCTATCATTTAAATTGGTATGATTCAGAAACAAGGTTTTTGAGTTTAATAGAATCAAATAAATCCTTACATTTGAAATACGTACTTATATGGACGTCAATTGAGACTGACCCGATCAAGTATTTTGGTAAAGGCATGAGTACTTTTATTAACAAAAGATGTTCTTTCACTAACTGTTACGTGTCGTCAAACAGACGGTTGCTTAAAGTAGCAGATTTCGATGTGATTTTGTTCCATGGACCAGAACTAATAAAAGTCAATCCTTCATTTTTGCCTCGGTCACGTTCCCCTCGTCAAAAGTATGTTTTCGCCAGTATGGAGTCATCAGCATACTATCCGATCTGTAATAAAATGTTTAATAGTTATTTTAATTGGACATATACTTACAAATTGGATTCCGACGAAATTTACGGATATATGACTATAACAGATAAAGAAAAAAAAGTCATAGGTCCTAAAGAAGAGATGCACTGGGATAAAGTTGAAACAATGATGCCTATAAACGACGCACTGAAAGCTAAACTGAGCACGAAGAAAATTGCAGCAGCCTGGTTTGTGTCAAATTGTGAAGCGCCTAGTGGAAGGGATTCAATTGCCCGAGAGCTCAATACTGAGCTGGCGAAGTATAACATGCAAGTTGACGTATTTGGTAAATGCGGGACGAAAAAGTGTCCCAGAGGCAGTATGAAGGAGTGTCTGCGGAAACTGGAGACTGATTACTACTTCTACTTGTCGTTTGAGAACTCGCTCGCTGAAGACTATGTAACAGAGAAGTTGTTGCATGCTCTCAACCATTATGCCGTACCAGTGGTGTATGGCGGCGCAAACTATACAAGGTTCGTTGATTTAAATTCAAAACTACGTTTGGAAACATTCTGTCACACACCTATTACAGGCCGGGCGCCACGCTGCCGCGTGCGCTATCGGCATCGTGTCACCCAGCGCGGCCCGTAGCGTGTTCTTGTACCGGTCGAACACGCCGTAGGCCGCCTGGCACAGCGCGTCGGGCAGACAGTCGCCATATGTGTGAAAGATCATATTATGGCATGAAAGGGACCTGAGATTATGACTATCGACCGGCCCGCCCGGCATCGCACGGGTGCAATGTTATACATATAAACCTTCCTCTTGAATCTCTCTACCTATTAGAAAAAACCGCATCAAAATCCGTTGCGTAGTTTTAACGATCTAAGCATACATAGGAACAGGCAGCGGGAAGCGACTTTGTTTTATCCTATGTGATGATAACGGACACAAGTATGCAAGAAGCAGACATGCTGCACCGACTCTGAATAAATTGGTATAAGCGCGGAGAATGCCGACACTTCAAGGGGTTAAACGACTAAACTTCTTCTATTGTTTTTTTTAAATCTATTTACTCATAACTATCTTCTTCTAAAAGCTTGACTAGGTACTCCTTTTTACCCATTTAACGTTTGTTTTTTTAAAAGACATTACTAATTTTACATTTGTACCGACTGCGCGTTAAACTGATTGGACAAACTACAACACGCTCGGGGCCTGGAGTTGCTACTAAGATGTTCATATAGTTTAAAATCAAATATTTCTATACATTTATATATTAACATAATAAGTAAATAACTAACTTAACAACAAACTTAAAAAATAGCGTCAAAAAACTCCTCCCCAACGCTGTCAACTGTTAATGTATCCAAGAGACTGGCGGCATTGCCACGTTGTATGGCAACGCTAAGCCTTTGGTCAAGGTAAAAGCCAGCCCTCGGGTCACGGGAAATGTCAACTAAGCGATTGATACCAAACAGATTGATGGTAACGATGAATAATTTGAAGGCATTCTTACACTTTGTTGGCTTATAGCTGATATCTGCAGGATATAAACGGATCCTTCAAACCAAGCATTGTGCACATCAAACTACGTAACTACGCAAAAAAAATTGCTAAGAAACGACTTTTTTATGGGGTGAAAATTCACGTGTTACGGTAGGATTCAATGTAACGCACTCAAAACACTGTCCTGATGGATGCATTAAATAGTACGGGGGTCGTGGAGGTATTTAAAGTAAAGTAATAACTTAAAAAATAGTTTAAAAAAAAACTTGTGAAAAAGTCGGAACTTTGACCCCTAATATCTCCGTAGCTTATAGCGTCTTCCCAGGCCTAGAACAAAAAAACAATTGTAATGACGGGGAGAACAAGTGCCTTTCGGCTTCGGGTATTTTTACACCCTCCATACAGAGATACAATTTAGTTAACTGAAATAATAATTTGTTCATCATTAATTTCCAGGTTCATGCCGGATGGAATATACCTGACTGCGCAAAAGTCACGGATCAAAGAGCTGGCGAAGGAAATGGTGGATATTATAAACGACAAACAAAAGTATTATGATTTCTTCAAGTGGCACAACCACTATTCTTACAACGAAATACTTGTGTCTAGTGACTCGGACAAATATTGCAAATTTTGCGCGTTAGTTAATAATAAAGAACAATTTTTAAGAACAAGTGTCTATGAAGATTTTAGTCAATGGTGGAATCCTAAACAACACAAATGTCACTAGAATGTTCAAATTGCCTCTAGTTTTTTCGACTTAATAACAACTGGTCACAATAATTTCGCGTTTTTATTTTATGATACCCTGGAGCCCTTCCCTTTTTCCTTTGATATGGTAAGAAAGGAGGTGTCTGATGAGATGACGTGTAATAGAGGAGTATGGAAGAAGACGACATGCTGCCGACCCCAAATGAATTGGGATTAGAGCAAGAGAATAATGATGATGATTCCCTGCTCATCTTTCTACAAAGTCACTTTTGGTGTCCATGTCTATCTGGCATGTTATGTTCAGGTATGTTTTGGTGGCGTAGATCTTTTAAACAAATCAATAGATTCTTTTGGAGTTTTTCTACTCGTTTCGACTTGCAAGTTTTTTAATGTCAATTCAGTATATTTTTGGCTTTTCAATCATCGTCTGCTGGCTAGCCTTTTCCCAACTACGTTTGCGTCGGCTTCCGTCTAACCGGATGCAGCGGAATTATACCAGTATTTAACATGGAGTGACTGCCTATCTGCAACCCAGTTAGTACTGGGTCATACGATACTATTGGTAAAGCTGGTTATCAGGATTTCAGGCCACTAACTACCTGTAACGACTGTCAAAGATCTACAAATGGCTGCCGGCAACTCCGCGCATCGGCTTAACGTGCTTTCCGAGACAGGGAGTAAACTCGATATCATCTTATTGCTTATTGGATGCCACTCTGTCTAGGCCCTGTAGACCTCCATAAAAATATTTCAGAGTCTGTGTTCTTGTGTTGGTATGACTGCGAGAGGCTCTCATCTGCATTTTCTTGCGCGTGATCTTGTCAAGGCTAAGAAGTTTACATTTTGCTGGACGGCTTACGGCAAATTATATCTAATGGAAAGATGAAACTTCGCAAAGGATAACAGTCAAATCTGAAGCGCCAATCTATCAGCTGACCAACAAACAAAGGGCAAAGAAGGAACATGGATGGGTTTCAGTCAGTACAAGTCTACCACATCGCCCAGAGCCGAGCGGGAGGGGTCATATGATTTCACATACAAAAAAAAAAAAAATGTATGGGTTAGTGATTGTAGTATTTTATTATTCCCAATTTAACCGTGTTTGCTTTTAGCAAATAATAGAATTTGGTTTAAATAAAGCAATAGAATTCTAAAATTTCCTTACTTTCACCGACCCGGTGAATCTAGAGTTTGGTCAGGAATGACCGACTGGAACAAAATTCTGTCCTAGACTTGTTTGTTCGCACGAGGACGTGTGCAAGCAGGATGGCCGATTGCTCCAAATTATTTTATTCCTTTTTCTTTTTTTTTCATTTTTATTCTGATTGTCCAAAATATTTGTCCATCTATTTATAAGTCAAAGGCGGAAAAAGGTAAGTATTTGCTAGTAACTTTACTTGGTAGATCGAGATAAATAATTCACCTAGTTTGAACAGACTGGCTTATCTATACTAATATTATAAAGCTGAAGAGTTTGTTTGTTTGTTTGTTTGTTTGAACGCGGTAATCTCAGGAACTACTGGTTCGAATTTTAAAATTATTTTTGTGTTTGTTAGCCTATTTATCGAGGAAGGCTATAGGCTATATATCATCACGCTACAACCAATAGGAGCGGAGCATCAATGACAAATGTTGCAAAAACGGGGAAAAATTATTCTCTTTGATAGCTTCCGTTGCGTGCGCTGCGTAAACGGTTAAAGTTGCACAAATATAATGTAGCAGGGAATTATTCCTCTTAAAAAGGTCTCAAAAAAAGTCCGCGACGGCACATGCCTATCTTTTAAGGTTGACTCACAATAACCATTTTTATGATTTTAAAATTTGGTCAAAATTAATGTTTTATTTGCGAAGGTGTTTTTACCGACATAGTATTAATCCTTATCAAAATAAATATGTTAGTCATCTTTAGCATTCAATTGTGACCAAAATTGCCCTTTACACTATTCAATTTAGATGAATATCTTAGGAGATATCACAGTTTTAAAACAACTCCGCATCAAAATAATGACCCGCGCGCGCTGCGAGGCGGGTGTTCATGTTGTTGGGAAAACCAATGTGATTAGATTCAATGCACAAATATTGTGGGGAACTTAGAGAAGGTTTTAGTTTTTGTTTCATGCTGTAATCAGTGCTCTCTATCAAAAGATTTATAAATTTAAAGTGTTCAAGAAGAACTTACCATCATTGTGATTGAGACAAGATACATGCAACGACATCTATTGCACCAAAATGGTACTAATTAATAAAAATGTGCTCACAAGATAACTTTTAAATCGGGTCTGAGAGCAAAAAGTACTCTAGATTAGTCTACATGACGCTATAACCCTGTAGAGTGTGTGTTCGATCGCTTTACATGCATTATATTTTAACGGTTAAATTTCGTGCTCGATAGATGGCGCTATTAATTTCACTCCATTTTCTGAGTCGCGGTGTTAAGTTTTCCGTGAAAGAATGACCCTCGCCCGTGTCAAATGTCTGAAGCTTGGTTTATTAACCAACGAAACAAAAAGAGGAGGTTCTCAATTCGACGCGTCTATATTTTTTTATTTTATGTATGACCTGACCACGCATAACTTTTTACAGAGAAGTCCGATATACATGATCTTTTGTTTTTTAAATTGAGAAATCATGTTTGGGCTCATTTCCTGCACCTTGATGAGAACTTTAGATCTAGCTGGAGTATGACGTCATCGAAGGTCTGACGATGGAGACGGAAGGCACTTGCAAGAGGTCCTCAAGAGTTTGCAGCAACAATAACGTGTTTGGGCTCAATTCATGCACCTTGATGAGAACTTTAGGCCTTGCTGAAGTATGACTGTCATCGACGGTCAAACGATAGAGACAAATGGCAGTTGCAAGCGGTCCTAAACAGTTTGCAGCAGGTATAATGTTATTGGGCTCATTTCATTCACTTTGATGAAAACTTTAAAACATACTGAGTTGTCAGTATGACTTTCATCGAATGTCTGACGATGGAGAAGGAAAGCAGTTGCAAGTGGTCCTCAAGAGTTTACAGCATCTATATCGTGTCTGGGCTCATTTCATGCACCTTGATGAGAACTTTAGACCTAGCTGGAGTATGACTGTCATCGAAGGTCTGACGATGGAGACGGAAGGTAGTTGCAAGAGGTCCTCAAGAGTTTACAGCATCAATATCGTGTTTCGGCTGATTTCATGCACCTTGATGAGAACTTTAGACCTGCCTGGAGTATGTCTATCATCAAAGGTCTGACGATGGAGACGGAAGGCAGTTGCAAGAGGTCCGCAACAGTTTACAGCAGTTTTATCGTGTCTCGGCCCATTTCAAGAACTTTGATGAGAACTTTCGTTCTAGCTGGTGTATGATTGTCATCGAGTGTCTAAAGATGAAGACGTAAGGCTGTCGAGGGTCGCGGGCCTGTGGACAGTGAGTAATGGGCTAGCTCGCCATCCGTACGTCTTATGACGACAGGCCGTGGTGACGGCGTGTTCGTGTTCCACACGCGCCTCAAAGAGATATCAGCAAACGGGAAGGGATCCGAGAGGAGCGAGGCCTGCCAGGGTTGCGGGACTGTTCGAAAGAGATACCGCGGCCCTGGAACGCAAAGGGCAACAGAAGAAACGTGGGTGGATTTTAGTCAGTACAAGTCTGACAATCCCTTCCGCTCCGTCCAGAGTGGGAGGGGTCATTTGATGATTATCCATCGGTAATAGTATATAATAGGGATTTACTCCTTTTGCTTCCGTTGTGCGTGAACGGTTAAAGTTACGCAATTAACATGTATGTCGGAATTGTCCCTCTTAAAAAGCTCTAAAACAATATCCGCAATTGCCATATGTCTAACTTTTCAGGTTGACGCACACTCTCTCTAACCTCTCTTTCTTTTATGTACGCACGCACGCAGACGAAGTTGCGCGGGTCAGCTAGTAATTAATAACTCCGTACCACGCTTGGCAAGCTCAAGGTCGTGTTACTTAAGTGCAATCTCATTATCTGCCTAGCCTTTTCCTATGTTGGGGTCAGCTTCCGGATGCAGCATAATAAAAGTAGTATAACATGGAGTGACTGCGTATTCGACTTTCACAACTACGACTGGATACTGCGATATCCTTTGGTAAGACTGGTTTTGGCAAATTTTTTGGATTCTGACTAGCCGTAACGACGGCCAAAGATCGTATGAGAACCGGGACCACCAAGGCGCTGTGGTGACTCGGTACCTATGTAATGAATGGAAGAACTAGTGGGAGAATTTTACTTCTTTTTAGCCCAAGCACCAACCAACGAGCCTATTTTTCTGTTCGAAAGGTTCGAATACAAAAATAGGCTCGATTCTGATAATGGTAAAGTTTTTATCACAAAATTGACAAATGAAATTTTGTTTTTGTTTTTTGTTTTCTTAATTTTAACAATTAAGTTTTGGGAGTATGAAGAACAGTTTGTAAAAGTCTTCATCCCCCATAGAAAAGAGAGAATTCTCCGACGAGACGGGTGTTATGTCTGGTGGTACTGCCCGACAATTTGTATATAATATAGTCATATGATTAGATAGAAAAACCCGACTACAAATAAGTCACGGATAACTTTAACTGTGCGATTTATTAATTGATGTTAGTTCTTCAACTGTGTCATAGATGGCGCTGTACTCATTTTTGTTCTATGTTGCTGTAGTGCTTTTTTGTATTGACGATACAGCGCTACTAACCCTTCATTGTTCAAGAATTATGTTCTTATTTATTAAAAAAATGAAACCTGGGTCTAATGAATCTTATTTTGTAATATGGCCGATTTGGTTTGTCGCTATTGAGTTATAAAATTATAATTGTAACTGAGGCTAGGGGGAGGTAACAAGATGCCGATCTGGTGTTTAGTTGGCATATCTACAAGTTTTACATGGGGTAACTCTGTATCCAGAAACACTGAAAGTTTAATTTTTTAATAGTGTCGTAAACAGTGTTTAAAAAAATACAACATAAAGCACTAGAGCTAACGTGAGTTGGACGATACTCGTAACATTGTGTCATCGCCCTCTCGTATAACACACACACGATAATTGGATATATTTGGCCATGCTTAGAAGTAGAGCCAAACATACAGTCTGATGATAACTGTAAATAGCCAAACTTGGTACATTTATTTTAGTTGTTTTTCCCTCTAATAATTTGGTTGAAGTGTAAACATTGCAACATCCTTGTTGACACAACCAGCACGTCAAACGTGATCGACAGTCCTTTCACGGTTATTTTACCTGTGATTCTGTATCACTGCCAAAACCACTGTGATTTTTATTCACGTTAAGATAAGGTTGCTGTTGGGTTGCTGCAACTAACAAGTCTGTCAAAGTGACCGTGACCTTTATTTAGGAGAAAATGAGGTTGATTTTGGGTTGCAGAGGTCAGAGGTGATAATGATGTCATCTAGCCGATTTCGTCCAAAGCGAGTGCATTCGATGGTTTTCTTGGGTAGTTGGTATTGTGAAGGACTGTACACCTTTTCTTCATCAACTTAATTCTATATCTATGCTAATAGTATGTGGAGGTAGGTAGCTCTGTCTCTCTATTACCTTGCTTCACTTCTGGCTCATTGGTCTAGAGAGGTAACAAGCGCTACCGCTGAGGATGAGGTCCTGGGTTCGATTCCCAGGATGGGCAAAGTGTTATTGGATTTTTCCTTTAGAAATTTCCCATTAACAGCCACGGAGTTTGGATTTGTACCCGGTTGATGGCTATTATCTCGCCCTCTTTTGCATGAGACCTAAACATATGTAATTGGTGAAGTGTGAGTGATTAGGTACAGCACTATAGAACTTTTCAAGTATTACAGGCCTGATTTTATGTGTTATTTTCTCGCCATTATGGCTGAACGGATTTAGATGAAGCCTTTTACAAACAAACAAGGATATCCACCATGTAGTTGATGAGTCTTAGAAGATAGTATTTGAGTGTAGTCTACCACAAAGCTATAGGACCACAAACTACATGAAGTCGGTCAGTAAGTAAGTATAATCAGTCTATAGCGTTCCCACTGGTGGGCCACTGGTTTCTTCTATGTAAGAACTCTTTTATCCAATACGTGGGACCGGGGTTGATGGAAATCACTCAGACTCGAATTTTTTAGGTTTTAGGATGTGTTTCTTTACCCTTTTGAGAATAGTGATGATGAAAAAATTGAAACTAGGTACTGCTCAAGGTGAAATGACCATCTTCTAAATCAGGCTGACTTCAAATTCACCTATTTGTCGGAATTTGATTATAGGAACATTTATTAGTAAATTATATCGTAAAATATAGTTACCGTTGTTCCATCTGACTGAATATCTGTCTGTCTGCCATAATTTTATGACTAAATAAAATGTTATTTCAAAAAGCATATTTACTATATTTTGTATAGCGCAAAAAACATGAATTCATATTATTCATGAAATTATTGTAGATGCATTCTAAATTGACCACAACATTGTGCTTTACAATTATTAATGACAGTGATAATACGAGGTCATCGTATTTATTATCTAAATTATTATAGAACGCCACTTCACGGAACGTCAATTCTATAAAGCGATTCACGGACGGAAATTGCATACAATTTTCCTTTTTCAAGACTATTAAAAGCATCCTGGAATCATTCTCTCAGCACATATTGTACACCTCCCAAAATTCGCTAAATTCATTGTACACGGATGTGGTTTCCACTAATTTGACATCGTTCAGGGCTTCGCACATTTTACAATACTCATTTGTTTCCTTCAGCTCCGTTGTCTTGTGGTAAGAATAGTACTTCCTCCATCGAAAGAACTCCACGTACATTGCAGGCTCTCTGATTAGCTGATCGATCAGCCGTGCTAGTTTTGGGACATTCAATTTTCTGGCGTCTAAATACGATCGTTCTGGCAAGAACCTGAAATGAAAATTGTGTGTGTTTTAAAATATCTAGCGACTTAGTCTCAATCCGGTTGTGGGTGATATTTTCAGATGCGGTGAAATGCCCAAACATCCAGGTTTCTGTGGTAAGAGAAATATGACAGTACATCCATAACCAACCTTCCGAAATCAATTATCTAAATGATAGTAAAATATTCAGAATCCATTGTTTAGTACAGAAGAACTAAGCGCACACATAGACAAATTTGAAAAGTGACTTTTAAAGTTTTAGAAAATAGTGTAATAGTAAATTTTCCTTAATACTCTGAAGCAGCTTGATCTTATATTTATAAGATAACTTAGGAGAACATTTTACGGAACTAATTTCGTTCAGCTTACCGGCTATAGTTAGCTCCTCCAAAAACAATAGGAACCGCATTGTTTTGTACTGCATGCAACAATTTCTCTGTAACGTAATCTTCACTAAAAGCGTTCTCAAAAGATAAGTAGAAGAAATAATTTTTGGAAATCATGGCGTCACAGATTATTTTTTCTGAACATGTGAATTGTCCACATTTTCCGTACACATCTATATCTAAATCATATTTGTTGTGTAATTCGCGTTTAAGATTTTTTACATAATTCTCACGGCGACTCACTGAACGACAGTTAGACACGAACCACGCCACTGCTTTATTTTTACTTTGGAGCTGATACTTCATCGTTTCATTGACACGATCCATATTCTTCCATTCTATCCAATGCATATCTTTCTTTGGACCTACAATGTTACCGTTCGAATCTTTTATCGTAATATAGCCCCACCGTATGTCGGAATCTAATCTGTATGTCCACGTCCAATTAAAATATCCATTAAAATTGTGTACACACAATGGATAATTCTCTGGAGATTCTATGCTCGCAAATACAAACTTTTGGTACGGCAAGCGTTCTTTTGGCAAAGGAGTGCTCGAGTAGACTAATTCCGGTCCATGAAAAAGAACCGCGTCGAATGCGGTAGTACTGCCCAGCATGCTTTCATTACCAGTCACGACACAATTGGTGTATGCACATTTCCTGCCAATAAATCCTGATCTTCCTTGACCCATGTACGAAAACGGGATTGTGTCTTCTCTAGACCACAGCAATATGTATTTCATTCTTGGTTTTGCTTTACTACCGTGTAAAGTAAAACTTTTTTGGTTAGCTCTATACTTTTTTATCATTGATATAGCAAGAACAGAAAACATTACAAAAACTATTAATTTGCTGATGAATGTTTTCATTTTATGGATAGCCATAATAAGAACGACAGTTTATCGTTTTTGTTTTATTTCTTCTGATATTTTTTATTTGCTTTCTTTGTCGGACCGACTGGAGAGAGGACACACGTCAGGTAAGACATGAGCATAGAACCGAAACTAACGCTCACGACTTTTTACAAGTAGCCGGTCATCTATTATATTGTTAATTTAACAGACACGCCACACTACTAGTATTTTGATTTGGTCTCTTCTACACTTTAAGTATTGATACATATAGGTATGTAGTATTGTATCGGGGCGTCTGTGTTAACTTTGACTGCATTCTGTTATCGTTTCTATTTGAGTAATGCATGTTTTATATATTATAACAAAGTCGAATTTTATTACCCGGATAAAGTTACTGATACTGCACAACTGTAGTTCTGATAAGTGCATGTAATGACGTAGGAACAACAGGCGTTGATGGTATTTGATTTTACCGGAAGGGCATTGCGAGATGCAGAGAGAGAGAAAAAATCTGCATCTTTTTAGTAAAAGAGGTGACAGACACAATTACAGTACTAGAAATAGGAACCAATTAGTTCAGCCAGGCTTCAGACTCGCTAAAGTAGACTCATCTTTCATGGGGTACTGTTTGAGATGCTATAATAAAATTCCACAAAGTATTCTTGAACTCAATGAGACGAAATTTAAAACATGCATTAAACGCACACTTTGCAAGCAAGCATATTACAAGTTGAATGATTATATCGTTGATAAAAATGCTTGGCTCAATGCCGGTCCTGCTCCACAAGGACAGGGACGCACAAATTGATAACACTATATAGTATTGTTGGAGCTGCTGAAGATTGTACAACTATCTTTGCATTGTATAGAATCAATTTATTTAGTATTATATAAAGCCCATATTGTGTGAGAACTATGTGCTAAAAAGCTATCGTTCACTGGAAACCTACGTCCTTTCTTGACCTGAATGTATGACATTGATATGAATGGCGGTTGAGAGTATGTCATGCTCACTCAAATGTCTCGCTGATGGTGGCGCGTGTGTCGGATCATTTAGTTCCCTTCAAAATGGTTGAGTTGAATGGTGCTGATCTATGCGTCATGTTCGTGAACGGGCGCTGTCAGTGTGACTGGTCATCTCTTAGTTGCCACGGCTTATTTGAATTAATTATTTTTATTTTTTGAATTGTCTTTTTTGTTTTTACTGTGGACACTTAATGTGCACATCTTGCTACATCGTTCTCACATACTGTACCATCTCAACATGAATGATGTAACCAAGATTTTGTAACAATTTGCTGATTTAAAAGAGTGTCCATGGAGTTTCTTGCCCGTTCTTCTCCATAGACATATACGATAGGGAATGGGCAACTACAGTACTTTCACAGTTTTTATGCCTTGTGACTGGGACTGTAGCTACATTTAATTGTTATCTTTGTTTCGACAATTCAAAAGTGCCTGTAACTGGCCTACTTGAAATAAATGCTTTGATTGATTGATTGATTGCAGTCCTTGTGACAAATAATTATTTTTTCTTCCTTCAACACTCGAGATTCTTTATTTGTACGAAATATATAAAAAGGGTTTATTTCTATCTTCTGTCTTTCTATTTTTATTCCTGGGTTGAGCAGTGTTATTCTATTAGGAAATCCTCAATAGCAGCAACGGAATCGTCCACTAAGTATAGGAACATATGCGAACATAATGAGACATTGCTAGAGCCTTTATTCCGTGAAAGAGCGTAAGGTCGGTTTTTGTAGTGCAAGGGATGTTGACTGCTTGTGTGCAGTCCTGGATAAATAGGAATAATATGAATTACGTTACAATAATCCGTGAAACGAAAAATTACCAATACCTAATATCCTCCAAAAGAAAACTCTTCAATACTTGCATTCTCTTATGTCTAACTTACGGCTGCCAAAACAAAGACATGACACATAAAACCCTGCAGAAAATTAAGGTTTGTCAACGAGGCATGGAACACAGCATATGTGTTTATATGTGTCAAGGGTTTTGAGAATCAGGGTATGGCAACCAAAGTGAGTATTTTATTCTCCTCGTGAAACAGTTTTATTAAGGTAATACAATGCCAAGCAAGTTTGTAGTATCCCGGTCGAGACAGAAAGAAGGGCCCCGCCATGGTCTCCATCGGTTCATATGTATAGTCTTGCATCGCCGCCCACTCTTGGTAGGTGGACGAACTACGCAGCTTGAATTGATGACTCTAACATCTCGTCAATTCAAGCTGCGTAGTTCGTCCACGTTGCTGGTTTATGCTCTGTGATAAAAACAATCAATGGCCAAAAGCTGTAACCGAATGGCAAATCAGAGATGGGTCTAAAAGAAGTAGAGGAACACAACGCAATCGCTAGGAACTTTGTGGGCTATTAGAGACACAAGACACCGTGACAAATGGAAGAGCCTGGAGGAGGCCTAGGCGTCAATGTACGCACTAATTGACGAAAAAAAATAATTTTGTTGTGATTGTTGTGAATTGTTGTGTTTGTTGTGTTTGTTGTTTGTTGTTTTATTTTTATTAAATAAAGACTATTTTGTGTATATGTTTAGACGAGTAATTCTTAAGATGGTCACAGAGGGACAATTCATATTATTAACTGCGTCTGTTACCATTTTAAGAATTTTAACGTGATCACATTGTTATCCTAGACTACATATGATTTTGTAAAACGGGCAATTTAGTTGACTAATGACAGCCTTTATCTAAGTCCACTTGATCTTTAATCAGCACCGCGATGTAATCTAGGTTAATGGTATGTCTTTGCTAACCATGATGCCAGTTTATAGTAAGCTAAATTCGTGTCATGAATAAAAACTCATTGTTGGATTTTCCGCTCTCGGCTTACCTCCAAAATTTGAAATTCGAACAGTATGATAATATGGGTTATTGTTTTTCCGTAGCGAACTTACTTACTTACTTATGTTAGTTCGCCACGGAAAAAAAATACAGGTCCATATTTATGCAGTAGGTATTCGTCATTATATTAATTTTAATTATTGTAAATTCGTCAAATTGTTTAAAGACCTAGTGTTATTGGGTTTTTTGATCAGGAATATCTCATATATCATAATATCAGTAGCAGCCATGGAGTCTGGAAATGTGCCCAGTTGCTGCAATCTTTGACATGAAGAAGAAAAAGATTACCAATCTCGGTTCTCAGCGTTGTTTCTTTCTTAAATAAATCAATCATTTTCTTAGTAGCACCCAGTTTTTGGAAGGATAAAATGTTAATGCCCAAGGCATTAAGTCCCCCTTTGTACATTATGTGCATAAAGTTTTAATAAATAATATATAAATAAAAATTGAAGCGTCAAAATAAAGGCATGTCAAGTGTTGCGTAGGATGCAATACAACGAATTGTATCTCTGTCTTATGCATTGACAATTTGTTAGCTAATTTTTGTGTTGATGTCGTTCATACTGAGTGGGGTTTTAATATCGTTGCGTTGCTACGACTGCGATAGATAATACGGAACGTATGATACAGAAAGAGATAGTTATTGCGCTTGAAGAACTTAAATTACGACATTTGTCTGAATTTGCGCGCGCTATTGCGATATCTACCTCTTTTTATTTATAATGTCATTGGGCGTAAGTATGAATAGGATTACTGACTATAAGATGCAAATTGTTGAAAACAGTACAGTCTGGTGGTTTTTTGCAGTTACCACGTTTAAGCACATGTATGCGTGTGTGTGTGTGTGTGGACATTGTGATCGTAATTATATTATTACACTGATGAAATCAGATTCATCTATTCAGTGTTTCAGGTAACAAGCACCGATACCTACTTACCAAATTTATGCCAATTTCATTAGATCGGATAGCTGTAATCAAGGGCTCGCAATGCGTTTATTGATAACGCTGATATCTGAGTATCGATCGATCGTCTGCTTCTACTATTATGAGAAAGAAACTGACTCAGTGGGCATAAATGAAAGACTATTAAAATTAATTTGCTTTAATATAGAAAGTAAAAAACACGCAACAATAATTAAAAAACCAAAAAAAAATAATGAGAATACACCTTTTTCCACTTGATTCAGTTCAGCATCGAGACGGTGGAGACATCCACCACTTGTGAAAATCGTCATATATTGTAGTCGTCTTTACCATTTCTTCGTCATTTAAAGTGGTACAAAATAAACAATATGGATCAGTATCAACACTTTCACTTTTCAAATGATAGGAGTAATGATTTTTCCATTTAAAGTACTCCGCATATTTTTCCGGGTCATTCATTAATTCATACATTTTTTTGGCTAGTTCTTCAGTATTTAACCGTCCAGCATCCAGGTAAATACCATCCGGCATAAATCTGTAAAAAGATATTATCGTTATTATCATAAACTTGCCCCATTTATTACTTGACAACTTTGCCCTGTGATGGTGCGGTGGCCACCTTTCTTACGAGGCTCAGGATAGTACTTTCCTTTGGGCAGTCTGTTTCATTTACCACTGTTCTTAAAACTGTAAAGAAGCGCATCGTGGGGACACCGGCATGTTTTAGAACTAAAACTGATGACTTGAACTTGATGATATCAAGTGACGTTTATTATCCTGCGCTGGGACCACGTGCATTTGAAATACGGTCCACTCCATCGCACAAAGACTACGCCTAAGTCCTAACGGTAAGAACATTAAAGTCTGATAGGTCTATTTGTGTGTTTAAAACACGATTCAATCAAAGATTAAACTAGTTTGATAGCCACGTTAAAACTTACCTAGTGTAATTAGCACCACCATATACTATAGGCACAGCGTCGTTGTTCAACGCTCGTAGTAACTTCTCAGTGACGTAGTCTTCACTAAAAGAGTTTTCAAACGATAAATAAAAGTGATAATTCAATTTGATTATGCTGTCGCAATCATCTTTACCGTCTCGTGAACAACTTAGAGATCCACAGGTGCCCAATATATCTAAGTCCAACTCGAATTTTTGTAATTCTTTTTTTAGTTTATCAGCAAGTTGTTCTCTTCTACTTCTCGTATTGCAATTAGACACGAACCACACCGCGGCTTTGGTTTTCCTCTTAAGCTGTTGTTTAAAATCGTCACTTACTGGATCCATATCTTCCAATTTTAGCCAATGCATTTCTTTATTTGGTCCAATTATAGACTTGTTTTTATCTCTGATAGTCAAATAACCCCATCTTATTTCAGAATCTAATTTAAAAGTCCATGTCCAGTTGAAGTACTTGTTAAATTTATTAGAGCACAGCGGATAATTATCTGAGGATTCTATACTTGCGAAAACATACTTCTGGTGCGGCGATCTTTTTACAGGTAATTTAGAAGTGTCATAAAAGACAACTTCTGGCCCTGCGAATGCTATGACGTCAAATTTGGTAATATCGTTATCGAGGTATGAGCGGTTTGCAGTCACTATACAGTTTGTGTAAGGACATTTTCGTTCAATAAATCCATCCTGTCCCTTGCCCATATACACGAAAGGAACATTTAGTGGTGACGTCCATTGTAAAATATATTTTAAGTCCACTTTGTTTTGAGACACATTTTGAATCACTTCACTTTTTTCTAACGTCAGTTTACTTATTAACTCGCCACTGTCTATAAGTGTTTCATTACTACTTGTTTTCGCTGCATTGTAAAAAAGTAGCAACATTATCAATGTTAAGATAAAAAATAATGTCTTTTTTACACACAGGGCCCTCATTATTATTTCGGATTGTTGCACCTATGAAACGGAGTGTGTGAGTCTGGAGCCACTGAAACGAGAGACTGACAATGTGCTAGATAAATGTATGTCATCCACTTAATCGTGACTGTTTATCAGTGAGTGTAATCTATAGTGATTTTCTGAATGCATTCTGAAACATAATAAATAACCATTGTAGTAAAAATTTTACAATCTTTTTATTTGCTTTTACACTTAAAAAGGTTGTGGTAGTACAGTACCTAGCATTATAAAATATTATTTCCTCTCTACAGCTATGGCTTGGTGCTGGTCAAATGATCATACTCAGTTATATCAAATATACAACGTGTAACAGAATAAACGCAAAACCTCTTTAGGGGTCATTGTACTCATCGTTATGAACAACTTTTAATATGGGACCAATCCCGAAATCACGAAAAAAAATCAGCTGTTCAGTACATTTTGTCGAGTTATGCGCACAGAAATGTATGAGAAAGTTTACAGTTTATTGTTTCTCCAATTTTGTTGAATTTTTATATAATTAAAAATATTTTACCCAAATTGATTTATTTTATTTACTTTCAAACGTAACTATAAGAAATCTACGAGGTAAATGATTGATTATGGCACTCACGATGGGCCGTTTATAATTCAAAGTGATGTAGACTATCGAATTAGGTTTAGTAAGTACGTTTTCCTGTTAATAATCGAAAGTGTAAATAGTGTCAGTGCAGTCACGTCACTATACTATGTACGTTACTATATGGCTATAGTAACTCATTTTTCTCCAAAAAACTGTTCATCTATACTTAATATTATACCCTCTTATTAAAAAACACGGAAAAAATTTACACCAGGAATAACAAAGGAATAACCATACATTTTCAAAGGTTTAAAGTTGGAATAACTTTATTCTGTGTTTATTAATAGGAGGGATAAAGAGGTAAAATTTGTTTGTAAGTTTGTATGTAGGGGGTAATCTCTGGATCTACAGAACCGAGTTTGAAAATTCTTTCACTAATATGAAGCTACATTATCCCCGAGTGCCATAGACTATATTTACAACGTGCCCGTGGGATAATTTCCGACCAAAATGCTAGCGGAGCCGCGGGCAACAGCTAGTAATGAATCATTTAGACTTTTTCTTAATGATTCGTAAATCCATCAAATAATATGAAAGCAATCTTTAATTCAGATAGACTTTAATGTCAAAGTTATCCATAAAATAATCTTCCAATCGCTGTCCTGTATCTAAAGTGAGCACTTTTCACTTTCGATAGTTAATCTAGAGACAGTCGAGACAATGTGTCTCGATTGTTATTGCCATTAATTCTGTCAATTCAAAAACAGTTGTCGAGCAGACGATTATTCAAACAAATGAAGCACTTGATGATGATGATGACTGCAGTGCATTTCGAATTAATAATAATAATAATAAATCATTTTTTCAAAACAGAGATCCATAGCATAAAAAATACAAAACAGCTTGGCACATAATAAAAAAAAAAAGCTTAAAGCACATATATCTGAATACATATCTAATTGCACGATGCTGCTGCTGCTGGTGCTGGATATAACCACAAAATACACTTCTAATCCGGCTACAAGAAGTAGGTCCTCACGAAAGCGGGTGAAACTGCGGCGATGGCCATTAATATTTTCATTCCTTATCACTAGTAATTTTAATTACTGTACGTTTATATCTAACCTTGTATTGTTTTAACAGCTCGTTACATAAAATAAAATACTTTAATCGTAAGACGTAATCCGTCGCCGTAAGAGTATCTAGAAATAAACCTGAAAACTTTTGTTGCTTCAAGAAATTGCATTTTAGAAGTACCATTGAGGTATCTTTCTTGAGAATTTGTATTGGATTTTGTGTTTCGTCTTATCAGTAATACCCAACTTTGCTATAATTATATTAAACACAAAGTGATGATAATCTTTAATAAGTTTTTAATCGGTTATTTTTCTCTGTCTACATTGTGCTCAATATACTCGTAGAAGCAACATTTTTCTCCATAAAATCTACGATTTAGTAATGGGCAACTACAGTCTATTTACAGTCATTTATTATGCCAGTGGCTGGACTGTAGGTAGCTTATTTTGACTATGCAAAAGTGCCTATTACGGGTCTATTTGAAATAAATGTTTTGAGTTTGAGTTTGAATGCTGCAGATAATTATATTAAAACGAGCGCCATTTAATTGTCTTAATTTGAAGTATTACCGGCCCTTAATGATATCGATACGATAAACTCAACGAACCAATGTAAATTTAAAGGCTATGCACATTTATATATGCACTGAACGGGTTCATATCGTTTGAACTCTAGCCCGATGTTATTCTTTCTATAAGACTCCATACAGGAACAGACACTTATAAGCATCACATTGCATAAAAGGCGAATCACCCAAATAACAGGCAAAGAAAAACCACAACAAATCCGTTGTGTACTTTGACAACAAATAAAAAAGACATTTTTACTTTTGAGTAGATACAACAGCTGTTTGTTCTAATTTTCATAAAAATATTTGATTCCTCTAATAACATGGACAACAATGACATACAGCAAAACTTGAATTTTCTGTTTTCGTTTCTCGAATATTCCATTTTAAAGTACTTTTCACTCAAGTCATACATTATATAGAACTTGATAATTATCACGAGCCCTCGAGCTCTTATCAGTCTGATTAACCTGATTACTTATCAAAACACCATAAGATCTTCATCACAAAAGCCACTCAACCTGTATGCATCACTTGAAGCCGACTCAACAAGCCTAGACCTCGTGATGATAAAACGTCACGTTCCTACGGTTATCTGCAATGCCAGACGCACGGTGACTCTAGCATTGCCAATGCCAGCCGGATTGGGCCGGATTATCCGGTATCCGATGCCAGCCGGACGTGAGGTTCTCTCCGTTTGACGTTCCGCCGCCTCCTTCGCTAGCATGACTGCTTCGGAGAAGGAGGTGACGTCGTCCCATTCCATCTCGCTCCGCACCATGGATTGAACCAAGGCCGGACGCGAGAGGTCGCCGCCGCCGATTGCCGCTACGAGGACACGGCGATGCTCTGCCCACGCGGGGCTGATCTCCACCGTGTGCTCCACCGTGTCCTCCGGTCGGTCCTCAAATGGTAGGACCCGGGCATTTCCTCCCACCCGATTCGGTGCAGGAACCTCCCGAAACAACCGTGTCCGGTAAGGACCTGCGTCAGGCGGAAGGTGAGGGCGCCGTGGCGCCTCTCTAGCCACTCCTCAAAGAGGGGACTTATCGCCACTATTGTGGCGAGCCCTGCACGGGGTTGATGTCGGGGCCCCTTTTTGAAGATCATTAGCACTTTTCAGTTTGATGAATGGATGTGATTACTCACATCCCTCGATGGGACCTCTGGAAGTTACCTTCCAGAGGTCTGATCAACTCTAAATTTGGTATCCTATCCTTTTCTGTTACTTCAATGTATGCAGTGATATGATATGGCAACAACATGGTTATCTCAACCTGATGCTGCAATTGCTGCAAATGCTGCATTATCAGCAGCATCTCCCTGTAATGCTTAACTTCTCAGCCCCAACATGTTCAATGTATTATGTGCGCGCGCGGGGCCCTAGTTGATGTGAGGCCCCTAGGCAGTTGCCTAATCTGCCTAATGGTTAAACCGGCCCTGCCGGCGGCCACATGTGCGGCCGCATACACAGTGCCTCAGGCACCGGTCATGCGCTGCCATCCCAGAGGGAAAGCTGAAATGTCTGAAAGTGACTGAAATTACATCCCCACACAAAACGTATCCTTTAGGTTACTTGGCAGCAAGAATAAGTGTGGCGGGAGTCATTCGTCAGAGAACTAGAGGACACGTCATCGTCATCAGGTCATCATCCTCGCTCTCCTGCCCATATCACAATTTATTCGGCGTCGGCGCAGCATGTCTTCTTCTTGCAGACTTCTCTATGACGTGATAGAAGAAGAAACAAAAAAACCAGCCAAGTGAGACTCGTACTCACGCGCACACAGGGTTCCGTAGCACCAAACAATATAATAAAAATATTTTGAAGGCTCATTCATATGTTGCACTTACTCGTATTGTTTTACATGCAACAGCATTCAACTAAATTTTTTTTTCATAGTATGTTAATGAAAAACAAAGTTACTGCTGCAGTTTGATGAAAAAGTCCCTTATCTCAAAAACTAAAAATCAAATCTTATTCAAATGATTTAGTTTTATTTACGATCCTAATTTTTTTCAGAATTTTCCGCCTCTAACTTTGAAGTTAGAGGGGGGCACACACACTTTACCACTTTGGAAGTGTCTATCTTTCAAACGATTGACTTAGAGAAAAAATGGTTTTAGGAACCTCAATGTAATTTTAAAGACTTCGTATTTTTTTTTTAATAAAAATCGTAATGCGGTTCATAGAATACATCTACCTACTAAGTTTCAACTGTGTAGTCCTAGTAGTTTCAGAATAAAGTGGCCGTGACATACACAGACAGAGAGACAGACATCACGAATCTATAAGGGTTCCTTTTTTGCCATTCGGCTACGGAACCCTAAAAAGTGCCTTCGCAAAGAAGTTAGTAACACGAATTCGATTGTTTTTATTAAAATTTCTATAATATGGAGGAGATCACTACTATACCATTACCATTGGGATGCGAAGTGAATCACGACAGTTTAAAGTGAATACTGAATAGTAAATACCTAATTGATTTTCCATAGTGTCATGTCGTCTGCCTATTAGCCTTTTCCCAACTAAGTTGGAGTCGGCTTCCAGTCTAACCGGATGCAGCTGAATACCAACATTATACATGGAGCAACTGCCTGTCTGACCTCCACAGCCAACTTAGCACTGGGTAATACGATGCCCTTTGGTAAGACTGGTCGTCAGGCTTTCCGGCCACTGACTACCTATGTTCTATGTTAAGGGTTTGGTTTCCGCACTTAGTCCCTAAATTGGACCATTGTACGTGGGCCATGTTGGCCGTTACTCCAACCAGCCCACCTCCCTCCAGGAACAGATCAAACTTCTCGATCTTCTCAGGACATACTCAAGGGATCTCGGTGTTCCAAGAGGAGTACATGCGCTACAGTTTCCTCCACCTTCATGCACGCTCTGCACAGGGGGCTATCAGTGATACCTAGGGTGTGGAAGTGATTGTTCAGTGAGCAATGTCCAGTGATTGTCCCCGCCACCAGTTGCAGGCTATCTCTGTCCAGGCGCAGAAGGCGCTTGGTTAGCTTCGTGTCCAGGGATGGCATAGCTTCCTTGGATTGCCTGCACCCTGGTGTCGAGGTCCACCATTTTCCCGCTTGCGTTTGAGTGTGATCCTTTAACCAAGTCCTTAGCTGCTTGAAAGGAATGGGCACAATGGGTTCGGGTCCGAAGGCCTTTGTGCTGGATCCCCTTCTGGCAAGTTCATCAGCCGCATCGTTTCCAAGTGATCCGCTGTGTCCTTTGATCCATTGTAGTGTCACCGTGTTGTGGTTTAGTACCGTAACACGTTCTAGGGCATTATGGCATTCTAGTATTAGTCTGGACGTGATCTGGTTTCTCTTTAAGGATTGAAGGACTGAGGCACTGTCGGAGAGTATACGAATATGGGTATTTGTAACTTCCCTGACGTCTATGGCGTGTGCCGCTTGGATAATGCCAACACACTCCGCTTGACTGACTACCTGTAATGACTGTTAAAGATCTACAAATGCCAGCCGGGACCAAAGGCTTAACGTGTTTTCCGAGGCAAAGAGGAAACTCGGTATGTAATGGGCGGCCAGTTGGTCACTCATTAGATCTACGGACCAACCTAGGCATACGCGGCTTAACCTAAAGATCGACCCGAGCGTCTGTTATTATAACCACGAGCTCCATTCATCTTCCACCGTGTTATTTTAATAAAAAACCTTGCTCACTGCACTTTACATTACTTGATATACAAATTGCAGGCACTTTCACATCAGCTCGGCTATCGCCGACACCAGTCGTGGTTTAATTCAAATGAGCTGCTAAACATTGACATTTACAACCGCATATTATAATTAAACGGTCATAGGAGTGACATTAGTTCATAAGCATAGCATAAGAATAATCATCGTTTAATGTTCCCACTGCTGGAACATTCGGCCTCCTCTCTATGAGAGGGAATGGGCTATAATCCTCCACGCGGGCCCAGTGCGGGTTGTCTTCGAATTTCTGGTTCTAGGACATGCCGGTTTCGTCACGATGTTTTCCTTCACCTTTTTGAGAGCAGTGGTGATAAAATAAATTACACAAAGTAATGAGTCTGCCGGGGTTCGAACCCACGACTTACTGTTCGTAAGTCGGGGCCGCCACCACTGGGCCACCGCGGCCCCCAACATTGTTTGAACAAGTAACATTAGTTCCTCGTTGTGCATCTAATTAAAATCGTCGAGTGATTATCATAATCATTCTGGACTTGTGTCGAACCAGGGGGCCTAAAATGGCTCCTTTATCAGAATCATAGTATGAATCACGTTAAAAATTTAAAACTCTTAAAATGGACTTTGTGGTCCTAACCAGACCATTTTAAGAATTCAGTTTTTTAAATTATTTTGATTCTGATAAAGCAGCCATTTTAGGCCCCCAAATGCAAAATAGTTCGTATTTTACATGTAGCGACAGTCTACTTGATGCCCACAGACCAGTTACTGGGTAATACTGTCAAGGTCCTTTGTAAGATTTTCTGTAAGACTTTCGGGTTCTAACAACTCGTGACCTACGAACACAATATACGATGGAGGTTCTTCTAAACCTGTCTAACCTCATTTGGTAGGTATCCCAAATTAAAACTATTTTTAAACACCGTTTTACGCTTTCATCATGGTTTAAACTAAACTTATACTGTCACTTACTTCTATCTACTATCTTCCGTGGTAATATCGGGAGCTCAAAATAATCAATAATCACGGAAAAGATCCCGTAAGTGACAGTATTACGTTTAAAACAAAATATAAAAGTCAAACTCATTTTTCAATTTCCATGATCATCAATAAGGAGAGAAGCAACAATTCCCTTTAAGAGCCCATTCCTATTTGCAACCTTGAATTGAAAACTCAAGTTTTTACAAAGCGTCAAAAGTGTATGGAATTAAAAAGTGAGTGGCGAGGTTGCCTCTTGAACAAGTTACGAGTGTATTTTGAAAAGGCATGTCGAGTTAGTGAGGAACATCAAAGAATTATTTCAGTACATTATTAGACACATTAGGCTTTCCACAATTTTTGGAGTTGCTGATATAATTGACCAACTTGATTTATTTTTAAAAAGTACGACTGTTTTGCAAGCTTCATAGCTTGCAAAACAGTCGTACTTTTTAAGTCGTTTTTTTTTTTTGTTAGTTATGAACATAACATAAAACCATGCCTGTAATCCCCAAAGGTGTGGACAGAGGTGTACCCAATAATACACCGTTATGTCCAATAGGAGGTAAAAGAGCTTATTGCCATCAAACGGGCACAAATCCAGACTCCATGGCTCCTTCTCAGAAATTCCGAATGGAAAAACTCAATAAGGCTTTGCTCGACCTGGGAATAGAAACCAGACCCTCGTGCACTGAAAAAATGCACACCAAACTAGTGACTTTTTACCTTGATTGACGATATCTTGTTAAGATTAATCAAAATTTTAGTCGAGTTGATCATCACGACATGAATAATGATTACGGCACCAATACTAGTTCAAATGATTGAACGCCCAAACAAGTTTCTTGATTACCCTTAACATGGCATCATTGTACAAAAGTTAAAAAACAGACAAGTTAAAAAAATGTTAACTGTAACAAAATAAGTTAGTTGTGTCAATCAAGCATTTTGATTACTTCAATAAAGATCATTTGACTTGATAGCATCTATCATTGCAATTAATTGTATTAATACAACTTGATCAAATCTTGCGCTAAATGTTTACGCTAAATAAGTTTCTTGGTTATGTTTATCACTATTCGGTTGTGTTTATTACTATTTGCTGCTTATTTCTTCTTGTTGCTTCTTTGAGCTACGGCTATAGCCGTAGCTTTGAGCTACGGCTATAGCCGTAGCTTGTTGCTACGGCTATAGCCGTAGCAACAAGCTTTCTCGTTTTTTTTTACTTTCATGCCAGTATCCCACTGCTGGGCAAAAGTCTTTTCCCTTCCATACCTCTCTATCTCGCAAAATCGCATGATTTTCCAATGATACCACATAACCTTGACAGCAAACTTGATATTGTACTTTTGGATATTGCTGTCTATGTAGATTTGACTTACATAACCAAGGTTTATTGAATATGCGTTACCCAATACTGAATTATTGAAATTCACGAGGTCTTAACTAGTGCTAATCGACGCTTATTACAGATTAGTACGTAACTGTGTCACACGCCTTCGGCAATCACGAGTCACCAATAAGATATAGTATAGTCGACCTCGTCACTCTGACCTCGTCTTGATTTTGATTCCTGTTTTTGCAGATATACGACACGCTTTGAAAACGATTACGACTAATCTACCAGGATTTTTTTTTTCTTTTGTCATCAATCCATTGAATAAAAAAGAAAGAAAATTGTGTTTATTCGGCATTATTAAAAAAAAAAAACACCTTACAAATTTAACAAATTCACAAACAAAAATAATAATAATGCCAAAAGAGCCTCAGGTCAGCATAATGCCATATGGCCACACAAGGTGTACCACCTGACGCTGATTTTCAGCTGCAGCCCATGAGTGCCATACGCCCGAAAAAATTAACAAACACAGAAAGGGTGTAACAAGACCCTTAAAGATGCCGAAAGGCACTTGTTCTCCCCATCATTGCGATCATTTTTTTGTTCTAGACCTTCTCCTTCACCTTCGGGAACCTTCTGGTTACGGAGATATTGGGGGTCAAAGGTCCATCTTTCTCACAAGTTTGTTTTTGCAATACATGTTTTTATGTATGATTGTTATCTTTAATGATCTTTAAACACCTCCACGACCCTCGTACTATTCAATCCATCCATCAGCACAATGTTTTGAGTGCGTTACATTAAGTCCTACCGTAAAACGTGATTTTTCACCCCCAAAAAAAAAGTAATTTCCCAGCAATAATTTTTGCGTAAAGCTACGTAGTTTGATGTACATAATGCTCGGTTGACGGCTTCGTGAACGGTCTTGTTACACCCTGTATAGTATTATAAGACTACTACTACTATGAGCTGATGTGTTGTCATACAGAGACTATACTCCACTGGGATTGACTCTTTGTAATCGGTAGCTCATTGGAGGCTATCCAGGTGTAGGATTTTGCTCTCTACAGAACGATTCAGAGTGTTAGGAATAGTGAGCTGAGCTACTAGTGATTCGTATGGCTTTTGCATAGGCTCTTATTTCGTCCTTCTCTGTACTCAATTACAGGTGATGAGGGAAAAGATAAGACAATAATAATGACGGTCTCTGACCAAGACAATGCCTGGACTTTAAAAGAGACTGTGACCTGTTTTTTTTTTTTTCGTTTGGGAAATCATCAAATGACTCCTCCCGCTCTGGGCGGAGCAGGAGGTAGTGTCAGACTTTTACTGACTAAAACCCATCCATGTTCCTTCATCGCCCTTTGTGTTCCAGGGCCACGGTATCTCTTTCGAACAGTCCCGCAGCCCCGGCAGGCATCGGCCCTTGCGGACCCCTTCCTAAGAGACTGCGATCTCTGGATTTGTTTCGGTGTTTCTTCTCGGAGCAGTCAGCTGGGAAACTCCGACCTTTTCTAGTTGCTGAATATTTTGACGTGTTTATAATAGTACCTTAAAAAAATCTCAGTAGCAGCCACGGAGTCAGAATTTGTGCCCGGTTGGTGGCAATTGGCTCGCCCCCCACTTTCTGAAACTTAAACGTAACAGGCGAAATGTTAGGCACTATTAGGTATACCTCTGCCTAAACCTTCGGGGATTACAGGCGTGAACTTATGTTCCTTAAAAAAATAAAATAACTTTTTAATTTCATGTTATTTAGAATTTCAGTCGGTTCATGGTTTTACGAATAAGGCTCGTATGCACTGAAGTTTGTAGTTAGCCTTAGGTGAAGACAGGCGTGCTTATCAGTGGCGTGGCAATCTGATGCTGACGATGTGAAACAGTGTTGTCATTATACTCTACGATGCGCCGCAGTGTTGCTAGCATAATATCTTGACCGTTTATGGAAGGAGGCAGACTGTTTTAACTGTCGCTGGCAATACAATGTTGATAGTATGGTGTAAGATAATATTTAATCCTAATACTAATTAGAATTACTAATCTATACTAATATTATAAAGAGGTAAAGTTTGTGAGGTTGTAGGTGGTAATCTCTGAATCTACTGAACCGATTTTGAAAATTTTTTCACAATAGGAAGCTACATTATCCACGAGTGCCATAGGCTATATTTACAACATACCCCTGGGATAGTTTCCGACCAAAACGCGAGCGAAGCCGCGGGCAGCAGCTACTCTATATCTATACTAATATTCTAGAGAGGTATTTTTTTTGTGAGTTTGTATGTAGGGGGTAATCTCTGGATCGACTTAACCGATTTTGAAAATTCTTTCAGTAATATGAAGCTACATTATCCCCGAGTGCCATAGGCTATATTTACAACGCGCACGTGGGATAATTTCCGACCAATACGCGAGCGAAGCCGCGGGGAACAGCTAGTATTTTATAATAGTTAAGAATGCTGGATATGCATAGTTTACAAGTGTTTGAGCCAACACAGGGTAGGCTCTCTGTTTCTTTACTATCATAGTCCCATGGGGCGGAAATATGACACGAGCGAGGTGAAATCAGGTGCAGGATCAACTTGCGTGAGCAACGGCTTTACGTGCTTTCCAAGAAACGGGGAAGTCGCACACCACCAATCACTGAGCAATTCCTAAAAGAAGAACCCAATAAAATTTTGCTTGACCCGAGAATCAAACTCAAGACTCCACTCTCAGCAGTTGCACCTGCAACCACGAGATCAAAAAATAAATATTGGTACAAACAATAATGAAACACATTACCCTCTTTTGGCTTCGCCGTAGTCGGTTAAAACAGCCCCAAGGTCCGTGTTACCTTTGCATAAAACTTTGGAACATGAGGTATTAAAACATCAAACAACGACTTTACAACCCTTGTAGACTTATTCTAGACATTTTCGCTGGTTTCAAAGAACCGAGGATGCGTATAATTTAAAGTTACGAAACTTTTTTATTGTATCTTTTAAATAATAATCTTTTTTTTTTAATAACAATCTTTTTTTTCTTCTAACAATCATTTGTTTTTTTATAATAATAATTTGTCTTAACAATAAAGCAATTACTTGAATTCTTACTGTGATAATAATTTAGGTAAGACCTCATTGGTCAGTAGTAGCAAGCTGCTGAGCGTGAGTGATTCATTATTGATATTGGGTGATTTCCGAGTCGGGCAAAGTGTTATTGGGTTTCCCATCAGGAATTACTCGGTAGCAATCGCGCGAAGTCTGGATTTGTGCGTAGTCGATAAAAACAGGTTTGTTTCGTACCTCATTCGGCAAAACCGGAACCCTGAAAGGATCACTTTATTGTCCGTCTATCTGTCCGTCTATCAAGACCCTTTTTCTCAAGAACGCGTGAAGGTATCAAACTGAAATTAATATCAAATAGTCAAGTCTGCTACCCCTTAGAGCAGTGAAAAAATCGAACTTATAAATCAACGCGATCAAAAATATGACTGTATATGTCGCATATTATGTGATCTCTTTGACCTAGAATCATTAATTTGGCAAAAAGAAAGGCCTTACAGCACAAATAAAGGAAAAATTAAAAAAAAAAAAAAAACGTTGAAAATTAAAGGATGTCCTCATAATAAGTACATAGTTAACGCCAATTAAGATATTTCTAAGGGGTCTTAGAGCAGTGAAAAAATCGAATTTGTAAGTGAACGCCATCAAAAGATTTGACGGCTTAAGTCACATATTTGCGGTTTCACAAGGGAATCAAAACCTATAGGGTACTTCTGGTTGACCTAGAATCTTGAAATTTGGCAAGAAGCAATGTCTTACAGCACTTGTAAAGCAAAAAAAGGAAACTGAAAACCGTAAATACGTAGTTTAATAACAAATACCTACAACCTACAAGTATAACGGAACTCTCGGTGAGCGAGTCCATAACACCGGCATTCTTAGTCGTGGATTGAACTTAAGTCGGACTTGACACGCCTACATTCCAGGTACAGTTTGTTTATAATTTGACATAAACGCCCGTATAAACCCGACATAAACAGCGTTTATTTCCAATTATAAACAAACTGTAGCTGTCAATATGTCTAATGGGGTGGAATTTAGGCGTGTCAAGTCCGACTTAAGTTCAATCCACGACTAAGAAAACCGGTGTAACTCGTACTTGGCCGGATTTCGATTATATAATGGGACTCAAACACCACCGGCAAAATGTGGGATAACAGACATGATGTTATGTATATTAAAATGGCTCACATAGCGTACCTACAAACTTCCTGTAACAGTACAATGTAACACAGGATGTAAGGGACAGCCCTCTACTGACTGATGGGGTGAATTCAGTCTGTCGTACTAAGATGACCGGTTCAAGAAATTATTTCAGTCATGTATGGGAATCAAATAAATTTGATTTGTTTTATTTCCGCATACGCAATGTATCGTTACCGTGGCAAAACGCATCAACATCCATTGTTGGTTTTATTTTATTTTAGCCGTATTATTTACATAAATGGAGTGATGCGTACAGCGAATGTAATTTTACATTGAAATTAAGAAATAGTAATTGAAAAAACAAATTAAAAAAAAAAAAACTGGAGAAAAAATCCTGTCAGTTTGTGAAGGGCGGTCCCTTACACCGCGTTTAAAGATAGTTTCGAACTATGAACTACGAGTACGTAGTTACCAGGAATACAATAGTTGCTGAAGCCAAAGATACAGATCAAAGATTCTCGTTATCTAGACTTCAGCTGTTTGAGGGCTTACCTTTTGTGGTATTGAACAATCGATAAGGGGGAGGGGAAAAAGGGGGAGAGATTGTGAGCTGACGAGCTTGCTATGGTCGGCAAAGGTACATTATTATGTTCTATTTATGCTGTCCAGTTAGATTTAAAATTTAAAAGTTCGATATTGGTAAATCTTGGGTTTTACTAGTAAATCTTACGATTTATCAACATGGGTTGGTAAATGTAAGGATTAAGTAAAAAAAGAGACTACTTTTGTTTGGGCCTTATACCAGAGTTGAAGACATGCTATTATAAGTTATATACCAATGACGGTTGGTAAATATTTGTTTTAGGAATTAAAGAAAAATAATTTCATAATCATTTTACATTAAGAGTTGGTGAAAGGAAATGGAGAAGCTCGTGGCAAAATAATAACAGCCACTCGGTTCGATCTTTAGGTTAAGCCGCGCTTGCCTAGGTTGGTCTGTGGATGGGTGACCGCCCATTACATACCGAGTTTCCTCCGTGCATCCGAAAGCACGTTAAGCCGTTGGTCCCGGCTGACATTTGTAGATCTTTGACAGTCGTTACAGGGCCCGAAAGTCTGACAAACGGTCTTTACATGGGTAATTAATTGTATAACTCAGTACTAACTGGGTTGTGGAGGTCAGATAAGCATCCCGTTAGATTGGAAGCCAACCCCAAAATGTTGGGAAAGTGTGTCTGCGTATCTACCTACCTACTCTGCTCAAACAGGGTCACTCCCATCCCTGACCTGTTGCTATCCGGGCTAAGGTCGCGCAGCGTCCAAAACATAACTGAATATTTAATTAAACTTTTATGTCCATGTAAATTCTTTGTCTTTGAGAAGACGGTAAGATTACGAGATTTATTTGTTCGGGTATTAGAACTGTTTTTTAGGGAACCTACGTTGTTCAAGGAATTCTTTCAAAATGGGATTCAATAAACAAACAATTTTAAGACACCTCGACCGTACTACATTCATCTACATTAAAAACTTTTTTGTAAAAAAATAAAACCGACTTCAAAACAAAACAAAAAGAAAAATAAAACGAAAAAAAAATAACAAACAAAAACACAAAACAGTGAAAAATCACTTTAGCTTCAGAAGCTGGCGACAAAAACACCAAATCAATCAAACAAAGGTCAAGCTTCGAAGTCGGTGACAAAAACAGAAAATCAATCAAAGTCTCGTCAAAATCGGTTCAGCCGTTTCGGAGATTAGCCGGAACAAACAGAGACACAGCGACAAAAATTAAAAAAAATGTGTTTTTTTTACTCGCATTCACATTCAGTAAAAAGCTGTTATTTTGAAATTACAAACAGACATCAATTTTATTTATTTGTATAGATTTTTTATTTATTTGTATCGATAGATGAAAGTAAATAGGGCCTCTTCTAAGCAAATAGCAACTAGGTAGTATTGGTATAATGTGAAATCAATATGCTTCAGGCGTCAGTAGTTTTAAGATTTAAGTTTTTTTTGCCAGGCTTTTTCTTGTCCCACTAGTGGATATAGGTCAACTTTAGCGGCGATGTCTTCCCTCAGGTGCCCAGAAAGTGACGATCTTTGCCCGGTCCTAAATAAACGGGTTACGTTAATTTATTAAATTGAATGTTTACTTGAACAATTTTTTTTTTCTTGTATGGAGTAATACTATAGGGTTTAAATTCGACATGGCCCTCCGTTGGATCTCAACTAGACCCCAAATGGAAGATTACCACGAATCTCCCCAGTTTGAGATCGGTTAAACCGATACGGACAAATTAGTAAAGCAACTCAGGAAGGCGACTATGACAGGTAATAAAGTACATGTACTGAAATATCTGTCCATGTGTGGTGTCCATAAACAGTCCATAGCTCTATAAATTTAATATAACTGAAAATTACCGAATCATCTATACAAATAAAGTGTTTGTTTGTAATTTTAAAATTACAGCTGTTTACTGAATGCATAATATGTAAGCATATTATGTAAGCATAACATATACCAGGGGTTCCCAAACTTGTTCAGTTCGCGGCGCAGGTACACTTTTATTATTTGGTCTCGGCACCCAAGCTAGTTGAAAAAGCAGAGTTTTTATAATTATCTTGACACACAAGAATATATTTGAAAACCCGACCAAGAATAAATAAGATGTTTCAAAGGGAATGAGAATTCTTAGAGGTTTTTAATTTAAAGTTTGATATTGATTTTGAACAGATATTCAAAACTCCACCAAATCGGAACAAGTGAACCTTATTTTAAGGCTACTGTCGCAAGAGTTCAATGAGACTCTTCTTCTTACGAAGTGGATCTTGTGCATTGAAAGAATCTTGGATTAACACAAATTTTTCGTCATCATCAAAGTATTTTAAAAACCAATAAGTGAGCTTCGAAAGGTGTTCCCTGCAAATGGACATTAACTATTGTGAGACAACAAGCTCATTAGATTTTTATCGAATACCTAAGTATAGTTTCCGGAGACTTAAACGTCGTGGCCGACTTCGTTTAGGAAAATGAAGTAGGAATGCGATCTGTGAATGTTGCGCTTATCAGCTCGATGCTCAGAGGAAGTAAACAACAAGCCTCACATGATTATCTTAACAAAAAACAACATAATGTATTGTACTTACGATCACGACGACTAATAACAGTGCTATCTTTAGTTTGTGAGAGAATTATTTGTTACAATCTTCGTCGAAGTACTTGCAACTTGTTACTTCAGTCAGAGGGCGCAGCCTTTTATATGATCCTATTATTAGTTTAACTTTCAGCGTGTACCTTTGCGCCCCGATAAATAATTTATACTCAATGCAACTCATTATTTTCTGTAGACTCAGGTTAGATACATAATGTTTGCAATGCATAATAATATGCACCTACTTGTAACATGTAGAGCTGCACTACTTCTTGAATGCACAAAATATTGCTCTTGAAAAACTAACATCCAATTTGTGTTTTAGTCTAGCTTTAAACTTATCATAATCTAGTATTACATGGGTTGGTACTTACATCGTGATATTCATGGGTCTAAGGACTCTTCCTTACAAACAAAGGAACTGAAGCAGTATTTTTTTTTTATTCTGGAAAAACGGCTTTGTCGCACATGCCATTATGCCACCCTGGTTGGCATCACAAATTTTAACAAATAATACAATATAACTCAAATAAATCTTAACCTAGCTAGTCTGTACAATGCTCTAGCTGCGTCAGAAAGTGGCGAAAAAAAAAATATAATAAATAAATATCAAACCAGATCACTGCTGCAGTAACGTATTTCTCTAAGCCAACAATCTAATCTACATCTAAATTCTTCGTTGCGGACAACTCTGTCAATATGTGATAAACATCATCATCGGAATTATTACAAAAATCACACTGATCTGTTGTTGATTTTGCATAATAAGGAATATGAACTTGTTGCACGGTATGTGTCCAGAACGAAGCCTTAGTGAAGTAACGGTATCACTTCTGTTCAACAATTGGTTTTCTACCCACGCGAGTTCAAGGGATGTGGTTGGATCGTTTTGTACCGGATTCCTTTATCACGAGATCTTTTATTAAAATATTCCTTCCAACGTAAATAGCAATCCTGAGGGATCGCATCCGGAACGAGGTGATCCGACAGAGAACCAGAGTTGTCGATTATCACAGAATAAGTAAGCTGAAGTGGCAGTGGCGATTGGCCGGTCTTATTAGCCGTAGAAACGATGACCTTTGGGGTAGACGTGTTCTCGAGTGGAGACCGAGAATCAGCAAACGTAAGGTGTGACGTCCTCAGGCTCGGTAGAGTGACGATCTTCGCAGGGTGGCTGGTAGCAACTGGATGAGAGTTGCTGAGAATCGAGTTGAGTGGCGTGCGATTGAGGAGGCCTATGTCCAGCAGTGGACTACCGTAGGCTGATAATGACAAGGTTTGGAAAGTAGGAGGAGAAGACAACAGGAATTCCATTACATATGGCTTGTTTGGCTAGTAGATCAACAATTTCATTGCCTCTGATTCCAATGTGTGATGGAATCGATTGAAGAACTACGTGCTTCCCATCAGATTGTAACTTCCAAATAGTTTTCAGTATAGTGTAGGCTATCGGTGTTCCTCGAAAGGTCGAGGTACACCGAGCCAGATGTTGGAGCCAGCTTCTGGAATCTGTGAGAATTACAATATGGTTGTTGTTATTGTTTTTTACGAGGACTCAATGTAACGCACTCTAAACATTGTGCTGTATAGGGTACTAATAACAAAAACACAATTTGATTTTCCATTTTGTGTGTCTGTTCCGGCAATTCTGCGAAACGATTAGACCGTTTTTGACGGGACATTTACTGGCAGATAGCTGATGTTATATGGGGTATTCAGGTTTTTATTTTAGATAAGGGATTAGGGATCCGTGCAAAAAAATAAACCCATGAAATTAAAAGTAATAAAGTAAAGTAATATTATAATAATTTAACGCGGACGAAGCTCAAGGCAACAGCTAGTAAACAATGATTATATAAAATGTTTAAAAAGTAGAATTCTGATCTCGTAAAAAGTCCACATAGAAATAGTACCGTAGATACTCACGAAGTTTGCTAGCATCTCTATTGAAACATTTACAAAACTCAATAAATTGGCTGGCGTTCAGAAGAAGTTGCTTAACATTTAACAAGGCAACTTAGTGGAAGTTTGCCACAACGATCAGGTGAAGGTTATTATCGAGGATGTATTATAGATATTCAAGGAGTTTGTAACATTAGGTACAGGTTATCTTTTAAGAAAATTAAACTCGCGTTCTCAAATGGAGAGATTTAGGGAATTTTGGAAAAAAATCTACTGGAAATATACTAAATTACGAACAGGGGGCCTAAAATGGCTGCTTTGTCAGAATGATAATATGAATCACGTTAAAAACTTAAAATTCTTAAAATGGTCCTTATGATTATGCCCACAAAGTCCATTTTAAGAGTTTAAATTTTTAACGTGAATCATATTATGATTCTGATAAAGCAGCCATTTTAGGCCCCCTGGTAACCTCCATCTACCTCTATCTATATGTTTGGTTTGGGATTTAAGTACAATAATAACTGGCACAGTTACAATTTTTCGGAAAAACTATTCGTCAGTCGTTTTACCATTTTGACTGAAACCTTGGAGGAGATATTCAAGGTATTTTAAAGATTCAAAATGAGTCGGTAAGAAAACGAAGTCTATACAAAAATCCTCTATTGTGCCTTCAACAAAATGCTTTAAATTAACGTAAGTATGAATCCTTTCAAATGAGCACCAACAATGAGTCCTATTGTTCCATGTTCCCATAGAAACAGGACCCCATCCTCCTAATTAGGGTTCATGCTTATTGTTCATTTAATACGAACAAGTATTATGTTTTTTAATTGCGCTATGACTCACCTAATTTTGAAGGACAACGGTACGACAATTTGGTAGAATACCTAAATGATAAAATATTTTAAAATTTAAATGAGCATCTCCGTATTATCGTCTCTTATGTTTTCAAGATAAGTTAACCTTTTCACCGCCATAGTCATTGGTGACAAGCAAGCGCGTGCCCTGTACGCCAAACGACACAAATATTATGTGACGAAATGGTAGGTGAAATTGTGGCTTGGCGTGAAGGGCACGCGCGGTTTATGCTCGGTGGTCAAAAGGTTAATAGAATTTTAAGGTTTAATGTTGCTCATTAAGCCTTTAAAACTAAACCTCTGAATACTACACGGCCCAGCCAAATCTGTAAGGATGCGCTTCAGACAGGCGGAATCAGACTGATAAGATAATGTACTGAAATAACTGTCAGAGTCCGGTGTGTGCCGCATGTAGTCTATACTACTAACACCACTCCACCAGTCTGGACACTAACGGACGTACCTACGGACTTCAATAATACCGGTTAGACCTTAAATGGTGCTTTAGCTACAACCTTACTACATCCTACTACAAAAAAGTAGTTTAAATATAAGGTCCCATTCAAATAGATGGACAAATTTTAACATAGCGTTCAGTAAGTCTAACCAATGATATCCAAGCAAAAAAACACTGAGTAAAGTGATTTTATTTTGACCTAAAATAATAAATTGACGGCGGCACTCTAGAATATACACATCCATTAGGTTAAAATTTGTCCATCTATTTTAATGGGACCATATACAGCGTGTAACAGAAAGGGTATAATCATATGGAATACTGTGGTACGGACCATCAAACTGAACAACTTTCTCTATGGGACCACCATCGAAATCGTAAAAAAATAATCAGCTGTCCCATACATTTGGGTCGAGTAGGTATTGAAATTTTGTATAGGACAGCTGATTATTTTTTTACGATTTCGATGGTGGTCCCATAGAGAAAGTTGTTCAGTGTGATGGTCCGTACCACAGTATTGCATATGATTATACCCTTTCTGTTACACGCTGTATATGTTAAAGACCAAATGAATAAGTGGACATTATTCACAATGCCCGGATTTTTTTATCACTTGGTCCACATTCTACCAATTTATTTTTCTCAAATTTTCCCACTTTTCGGTGTTCCCACCCTTGTTCAAATGCGACGTCACACAAGCGGTAATTTTTGCATATCCCTGGGGCAAATTAGTGCCATCTGAATTCGTAAATTGCCAATGGCCTTTACGTCGAAACGTCGATACACCCGAGAGCTCGAGAGCTAATTCCAATTAACGGGAACTAGGTAACTGTATGCGGAATTGTCCGTCAATTTAGTTAAGTTTGTAGGCAACGTACACAACATTGAATTGGATGGAGGTCGTAATTATAAGATAAATTATAGGCAGTAAGTACCTAATAAGTATTTTTATTTTTCTTTATTGGCCAACCAACAATTTTTTACGCTGCAAATATTCTACCATTATCTGAGTTTAGTGTAACAAATTCTTACAGGTTAGCACCGCGTGTAACAAGCACTGTACTATAAAATTGATGTCTAATTAACTAAAATTAACATTACGTGATTGAATATAAAACTAACGTTAAAGTAGTAAGCACACCATGGTGATAAGTGGAAGAGATGGGGGGTGGCCTTTGCTCAGGAGTGGGGCAATAAAGGCTAATTAAAAAAGAAAAGTAATGTGGATGAATGTTTAAAATTAACAAGATCAAGGTGAAACCGCCAGGGTAGCCCGCGAAATTCAAATTTTCTTACGTTTTTTTTGCAATTTGCAGGTCAGTGTCAGGTTGTATGTTGATAAAAAATGAGTCGCGCAAGTAACACGAATGTAGTTACAGAATAATAATAATTAAAATCGGCATAAACCCCTCTAAGTAGTTCATTTAACCCTATTGAATGACTTTTTCATGAAATCGTTATTGAATTGTAAAGTCCGCGGGGTTACCGCGACGCTTCCACCGTAAGTGAAAATGGGGCGGGCGAAAAAAACATTGATGAATCTATCCAAGATGCTCTGGGTATGCTGTTCAACCTTTTATATACGCAACTGGTGATATTGGTCGAACATTACCCAAAGTTCAATTAGGCTAACATAAAAAAGAAGACAAAAAAGTGCACAAATTCAACGTACAAAAAACTAAAATCAGTTGGAATGTTTATTTCAAACAAATACAATCGTTCACTGCTAATTAATTGTGGTCCTACAAATGATGAACGATGGTCAATTCTAATTAGCTCACTCTAATGTATCAACTAAATCGTATTATCTGGTAATGACACAATGTGTGCAATGCTACTCTCTAATTTGCGCGATTCATAACGTCCAATACACATTTATTTGTGTGGAAAATTCATAGCGGAAAGTGAACCTATGATTGGGTTGGGCCTTGTTTTGAAAAATTGTTTTTATGGAACGCAAATTAGCATTAAAAAATGCTAACAAATTGTCAAACGCGCGACAACTACTGGTAACCAGTTAATTGAATATCAACAAACATTTGTATCACTTCACTTGCTTTTAACTATGATACTTTCAGTAATCAGTGGCCCGAAAGTCTGACAACCAGTCTTATCAAGGGGTATCTTATTACCCAGCACTAACTGGGATGTGGAGGTCAGATAGGCAGTCCCTCTACTTAAAATACTGGTATTCAGCTGCATCCAGTTAGACTGGAAGCCAACCCCAACTTAGTTGGGAAAAGGCTAGGCAGATGATGATCCAAAATACACAAAATAATGTTATACAAAAATAACTAAAGTAAAGTAAAGTAATTTTACAAGCGAAAGAACTAATCCCAGGGATATATGAATTTTAATAAAGGTACGCGAAATGCTCATAATATTATACACAACTGTACTATGGTTAATCCTTGTGTTCAAGACATGTTGCTAGAAAGAGGTGCGCCAAAGTTTCTCAATCTCGATTTACGACTGAGAGTGAAGCTGCGTATATATTAAACCCGGTATTAGTCTGAGCCTGAAACTTTGCCTAGCTTTATAAGATAGGTACTCGGAATATGAAATGCTTTATTAGTCTAGGTAATAGGTAGGTATTTGCTGCACTTACATTTTCTTAAGCTGTAGATACAAAGAACTACATTAGATATTCTCCTTGTAACTGTGACTGTAGCCTCGGTTTCTTTGTCTGACATTCAAATGTGCGTCCTGTCAATAAAGAGCCATAAGAACCATGCAGCATTGTACAAGTCAACGGGCAATTTTTCTTCATATTAGAGACCTATCACTAGAGTGCCAAGGGCGCTTGGACAGTCGCCGGCAGTGGAAATGGAACTGTAATTGTCAATCTACTCGTTCATTTGGCAGCGGATATTGACTAACGAAGCAAACGAGTGCCCTATTTAACACATTTCACGGCTAAGATCTAGTAGGTGACATAAATTCAGGCCAAAAGGTACTACCTATATTTCAGCGAATTGTAATTTTCAGGGGCTTATACCCGACTCGTCACTATTCCAACTCGTCATCGAGAAACAAAAGATCACGATACACAACTGTTTTTTTTTTTTTTTTTTGCTAGTACCGATTCGTCATCGACGCTAAAAAATTATCGCAATGACGGGGAGAACAAGTAGGTACCTTTCGGCTTCGTTAAGGGTCTTGTTACACCCTTTATGTACCTATAAACTCAACATGAATGATGTAACCAAGATCTTGTAACAATATTTTGATTGAAGAGAGTGTCAATGGTGTTTCTTGCCCATTCTTCTCCATAGAGATCTACGCTTTGGAATGGGCAACTACAGTACTTTCACAAGTTATTATGCCTTGTGTCTGTGACCGTAGCTTCACCATTTTTGTTTTTCTGACATTCAAAAGTGCCTGTTAGTCTTTTTGATCTCACCAGATGGCGCCACCGTCGCTTATGGTCATGTCATTAATTCAATTTTATTATACTTTAAAGTACCAATAACTTACGTATAACAACATAGTGTAAACTTCAGATACATTTATTTAAAATATTCTCCCTAAAATTAGCAAGCATGAAACATTAAAAAATTATTTTACCTCCTAGTACTAACAATAAGATCCTAAGTTGCTAAGTCATAATTAATCAGGAATAGCTCAATCTAGACCATTATCGTGAATATTAGTAAAAATACGTGATAAAAAAGCATGCAACGCGTGAACTTTCTATGACATCTGACATTTCGGTGACCTCGCGCTACACTAGCGCCTCTAGCGGCGAATTCACACGCGATAGCCCCCATTTAATTATATGGTTTGAGTTTGAGTCACTGTTTAATTGTGTACACACCCACAATTAAACAGTGCGCCTGACAATATTTACATAGCACTCTCACTCAAGGTGGTTATGGAACGCCTTTCAAACCAAATTCTTTAATTGTGTTGGTTTAAGTTTTTTACGTTGATTAATTGGTTTAGTAGGTACTGTAGAGGTTTTCTAGTAAGTAATAACACTGGTTTACTTCGAAACACGTTCTTTAATCTCACTCCGGATCTAACCTTAAGCAATCTCCAGAGACAGCTGACAGCTCTTATAGAGGTGTCCATAAACAACTATAATATGGATGTTCTACATTACAAATCCTACAGGTACCTCAATGAAATCAGGCAAAAATGAAAGTAGATAAAGATGTACACCTTAGTCGCACGTCTGTCGCCTTGAATTGATTCAGCGTCTTCGAAGATTATATTCGTACGAAAGTTTATGAATAAAACTCTCGCAGCTGCATCAATAAATAAAGTAGGAAAACTTTGTGGGTGCCTCCCAGGTCCCCATCTTCTCAAGAACCCGCCTGTTGCTTCAGATTGAACTTTCTGAATATCTATCGACCACTTCGCAAATACTTTGCGAGATATTGCTTGCGGCTTGTTCGAAATTGATTGAATTCGCGCAACCTGTAAACCGTTTTTTTTTTTTTCGTAAAATTTTATTTGTGCTGTTTGTAAAGTAAAATTATAAATATTTTAGTATAGTAACACTTTTACTCACAATGGTAACTAAGTTCTATCAATAAAACTATGGTATGGTATAGTTCAACTAGCGACCCATCACCCCAGCTTCGCACAAGTGCATTTTTCTGAAATAATGAAAAAAAAAAGAAAAAACACTTTCTTGCGAAAACAAAACCGACTTCTAAAAAAAGACTAAAAAAGTCTAAAATAACTTGACTTTCGGAAGTCGGTGTCTTTGTTTGTATCTTTTTTGCCACCGACTTCCGAAAGTCAAGTTATTTTAGACTTTTTTAGTGTTTTTTTGGAAGTCAGTTTTGTTTTCGCAAGAAACTTTTTTATTTTACCCTTTTTAGTTGTAGTATACGTATAGTACACACACAAATTCTTGTCATGAATTAATTTAACATTTAACCTAGAAGTTAGTTAAAGTACCTACTCGTCAAGACGAATCATACGAGTCCAAACTCGATGAGGTTTTGTCGTTTTATAACAGAGTTCCTATGGCCACCGTCCAGCTCCATCATCAGACACTGGATACCATTTAGGCCTAAAGTACTTGTCAAGACGAATCAAAGGAGTCCAAACTCGACGGCGTTGCGTCGTTTTATTACAGAGTTCCTATGGCCATCTTCCAGCTCCATCATCAGATCAGCTCCATGTCATCATAATATTGCATTGTCTCGCGATATACACAGGCATGCAAAATTTCAGCTCATCAGAAATCGGGAAGTGTGTCAAATTGATTGGAAGAATTGGAAGTGTGTCGTGATACTTGCTAGTTAGCAAGTATCACGCGACGTCGCGTGATGTACATCAAAGCGCCTGCACGCGACGTGGCGTGATGTGACAATTAACGTGAGGAAAACAACCAAATTCCTAAACCAGCTTTGATGAAATTTCTATGGGATCAATCGGCAAGCATATCCTTTCAGATGAAAAAAGATTTTTTCAGATCGGTTTAAAAATGACGGAGTTATGAGGTAACACACATTCAAAAAAAAAAAAAGAACATCGGAATTGAGAACCTCCTCCTTTTTGAAGAAAGTCGGTTAAAAAATGTATCTCACTAGCTTTCGTCATGCCAAAAATAGATAGACATACGACTTGTCGAACCGAAATCGAATCGAAGCGTTTGAATATAACTATGCTGGATGTACAGATGTATGCTGGATGGACTATGTAACAGACCGCTGAAAAAAACACAGTCATAAAAAAATAACTTTTTTTTTCTTAAGTTAAGTTATTAATCTTGACATCAGCTAAATAGTCATTAAATTCTAAAATATACTGGACAAAACATTTGAAAATATTTACAGGACCCTTTCCACCAGACATTGAGCCGTTGTAACATTATAATTAAAGGAACAAACCACATGAAAGGTGTCTCGGGAGCTTTCATAATATAACTACGTACGTTTACAAACGACACGACATGCCGCTTTGAGTTATGTCAGCAATTCTAACAGTTGTCGTCCGAAAAACTGGACTACCCTCAAATCCGTTTTTTATAAAAACGAGGGATTTACATCAAGTAATATGTTCTTTAGTCGTTCTTGTATCATTTTATAAGTAATTTTAATTAATGTTACGGATTCCTGCTGGCTATATTGTACCTATCTACGGAAAACTTTGCTTTGTTTTCATACTTGAAGTTTGCAACGTAGCATCATGACGCCCTCGAATGTTTAAACAGTGGTGTTAGGTTAGGCATACGCCAGCTAATCAAGCTACCCGAAACTGTCAAATTTTCTCAATCAAAATTGAACCTAATGCTTTAGTGATAAAGTTGAACATCTATTAAAGAAATTTGACAGATTGTAGTAGCTTGATGTGCTCTTAAACATTCGGGGGCGTCATAGCTCACCCACATTTCGCCAATTATGTTTATGATCCATGTAAAAATGGGCCGATTTAATTGCTATCAACCGGACAAAAATCCAGGTTTCATTGCGTGTACTGAGAAATCACAATGGAAAAGTCCAATAACACTTTGTCCGACCTGGGCATCGAACCCAGGACCTCATGCTCAGCTGTCAGTCGCTGCCCACGGCCATTAGACCAATAAGGAAGCCTAGAAAGAAAAGCTCAGAGACTTGCAAGTTTTCCGATAGTACAAAGATATTTTTAACATGGCATATCGGGCATGGGCGTCTTCTATTGTACCATTGCCATTTCAGATTAGATTCAACTCAATATTTGTAACAAAGGAACCTATTTCAACGTGCTCATTTTTACCCTAAAATATTAGAATAGCTTTTTACCAATATTTTTTTTTGTGCCTATATAACCTGCCAATAGGCTACGTGTGTTTAATCCATCAATATTTAATAGCAGCCTTAATGTATGAATACGTAGCGAGCAGGTGTGTGCCGTATTGTAATCTATTAGGTACCGAACGATGGGATCCAATTAGCATTATAAACGATTTCTACTCATCTAGGTCAGCTTAATTGAAAATGTAGGCCGATTGCGTCAAACCGAGCTAACTCGATGATACGAAGTTTTTTTTTTAAAGTACTTACACATATTTAAAAATACCAAAAAAAAAATTTGGTACAATGATTTAACCTTTTTGTCCTAACTAAAGCGATTGGTCGCAAGAAGACGCGTCGCCTCCATTTGTTCGGAAAACCGGGCCACCATGGGCCCACCCGTTGCGTTGGGTTACGCTGTACGTCGCATGTTAATAACGATTGTTTTGGTTAGTTCACAGTACAAGACGTCAGAAGTGTTTAAAAAAATAGAAAAAGCCTACAAGGTGTAACTGGACCCTTCATGAAGCCGCCGAACTCTACGCAAATTATTGCTGGGAAACGACTATCGTTTGGGCTCAAAAATCACGTTTTATGGTAGGACTCAATGTAACGCCCTCAAAACATTATGCTGATGGATGCATTGATACGGGAGTCGTGGAGGTATTTAAAATAAAGTTATAATACAACATTAAAAATATATAATAAAAAAAAAATGAAAAAAGTTGGAACTTTGACCACCAATAACTCCGATCCCAGGTATGGTCTAGAACAAAGAAATAATCTCTTTGACGGGGAAAACAAGTGTCTTTCGGCTTCGTTAAGGTTATTCTTTCACACATTATACCATAAAAAAGTGGTAGTTGAAAACTTTAAAGAAAAGAAATCATTTCGACTACCGTTTACTTCACTATCTATATTGTATTTTCTGAAGTAAAGAATCGGTCGCTCTATAAGCATCGAATCAATAACAAACCCTCAAATACCTATCCACATAAAAGGAGACCGAAACAAGAAATCAGCTATTTAAATCCGACATTACCTTCAAATAGCAACATGGCTGAACAAGTTGGCTTTGACGATGTCAAGTTGCGGCCGGAGTACTAGAGACGTGTCTCATCTACATAATAGGATTATCTACAGAGACACCTCTTTGAGATATTACGGAATCCAGAATGCGACAGACAAAGTGTACCAACCAACCTTATTTTAATTAACGAGTGATGAATAGAAATCTGGCTTGTTTTATCATTTTAAACGTAGTTTACGCTTGTCTTTGAAGGGTTCAGCTAGTATTGTTTAAAGTTCATTGTGACGCCCACCTAATGCCATATTCCGTGTTTATATCCATGGATGTCACCGTGGCCAAATATTAACAGCCGTTTGGATCAATCTTCAGGTTAAGCCGCGCTTGCCTAGGTTGGTCAGTGGATGGGTGACCACCCATTACATACCGAGTTTCCTCCGTGCCTCGGAAAGTACGTTAAGCAGTTGGTCCCGGCTGTTATTTTTACAACTTTGACAGTCGTTACAGGTAGTCAGTGGCCCGGAAGTCTGACACCAGTCTTACCAAGGGGTATTGTACTACCCAGTACTAACTGGGTTGTGGAGGTCAGATAGGCAGTCGCTCCATGTAAAATACTGGTATTTAGCTACATCCGGTTAGACAGAAAGTCAGCCCCAACATAGTTGGGTAAAGGCTAGGCAGATGAGATGATGTTGGATGTCTCCGCCGCGTTAGTCTAGTGGTTGCAAACGCTACTCCTGAGCACGAGGCTTTGGGTTCGATTATCAGTTCAATCAGTGTTGTTGGTTTTTCCATCAGGAATTTCTCAGTAGCAGCCTGACTCTGAATTCGACTCCGGTTGATGGCAGTTCATTTACATGCGAATTAAACATAGATCATTGCAAAATACAGGGTGTAAGGACAGCCCTTCACAAACTGATGGGTGAATTCAGTATTTGATACTAAGATGACCGGTACAATAAATTATTTCAGGAATGTTTTGGGAATCCAATAAATTTGATTTGTTTTATTTCCTCATACGCAATGTATCGATACCGTGGCAAAACGCACGTAGCGAACGGCAAGCGCGACGACGAGTTCGATGAACTCCGTACTTAGGCAGGAAATGAACAGCTTAATTCACGCGTCGTTCGTTAGAGTATTTCAACATCCATTGTTGTTTATTTTTTTATTTTAGCATTAGTATTTACATAAACGAAGTGCTGCGTACAGGGAATGTAATTATATGAGTACATTGAAATAATTATAGGAATAGTAAATTAAAAATAATAATAATAATAACCGGAGTAAAATTCCGGTGGAATATGATTAAAAATAAAGAGCTGAATGCACCCTGACAGCTTGTGGAGGGCTGTCCCTTACACGCCAGTAGATTTCTTCTATTAGTACACCTCTGTCTTTCTTCGAAGATAGCAGGGGTGGTGTTATATTAGGTATCATTAAAGGCAATTAATTACCTGGTGACAATGACTCCAACCATGGACATCCTATTAAAACCAAATTCGAAATGCAGTCACCGGTATAGACATATCGTAATTCAAACACAACAAACAAACATTCATAGATACTCGTAAAATGTTTGATATTGTGAACTCTAAGAGTCTAAAACAGAACAAATCATAAATTAAATTTCGCAATGGTCACTGTTTGCTCAGCTCGAATTGTCATTTGTCATCAAATGTCGGCTCCGGATGGTACATGAAGTAATTGCCCTTTTTTATCATTTTTCGTTTTTACCGATGGGAAATCATTAAATGACAAGCAGGCAGTGTCAGACTTGTACTGACTAAAACCCATCCATGTTCCTCCTTTTGCCTTTTTTCCTTCTTTGTGTTTCAGGGCCGCGGTATCTCTTTCGAACAGTCCCGCAACCCTGGTAGGCATCGGTCCTTTCAGACCCCTTCCCGTTTGCTGCGCGCCGCCTTTTTGTTAACAAAATACTGTCGAATCAAATAGCCGAACTATGTAAGGTTGCACCTTACATTATTTTGTAATGTCTCGTTGAAATGGCTGCCAGGTGTTGATGACTGTACCAGATTTGTGATACCAAATGAGTGTTTAGACTGGTTCTACCGAGAGAACCGACCGAAACCACCTCTAAAGTTATGAAAGAAATAAAAACAAGATCATATTTTATCGACATAATAATAATATATGACTTTTCAAGACTTATTTCCTATTCATGGCACACCTGTACAAGGCTCCAATACCTAAGTTTTTCAATACGTTATTACTGTGAGATTCGATCAACGAAACTGTCTTCTAACAAAAGTTGTATGTCGGTGTGTTCAATAACTTTCGACATTTTCAGTTTCACGCGTCACGAATCGTGGATAAACATGTTTACCCAAGATAAAGAGGCCGGTAGCTTAGTTTTACTTCAATATTAAGGTAAAATTTTATCGATTTTGAAGTATTGGTTAGAAATGTATTTCGTAATTTTATTTTCTTGTGTATTTTCTGCTGGTTTCATTATATTGGACTCCATAATTACTTCTGCATTATAGAAAGCTGAGAAATTAAGTATGATTCTAATGAAAGTCTAAATTAATGTAATCATAAATGTATTATTCAACTTACGAAATACATTTTTATTAACTTTACATTTAGTGTTCCTACGAGTACAACTATGTATATCGTTGGCCAGTATTAACATGCGTGGAACCCTTGTGAGGTCGGCTTAGGGACCTTTACGAAGATTGATATCCACTAATGTTAATATAATGAGCCTTGAGTATTCATGATTTATATTAGGTGATTCAATTCTTTAAAAAGTTTGCAAAAAGGGGTGTTGTTTGCAAATCAAGGTGATAATGGTAATTTGATTGAAACAGTCAATAGGTATGTTTCTAACACTTTATCATACCTAAACGTTATTCTTTATCGAAATTAGAAATGGTTACTTGGTTTTATTATGTAAGAACGAGTTAATTGCAAATTATATGATGGATGTCTTCCGGTTCGCGGTCGCCAACGTAGGCACCTACTCAACTTTATTTAATGAATGTCGTACCATATCAGCAACACCAAAAAGGAACGAATTTACGTAAAAACCTGTTAGTATCTTGTTTACTCTGGCTAAAATTTGTTTATTTCCTTCTTGTACCAGTGAAAATACCTAAGCCGAAACTTCGCTTCATTTCTGCACACTGCACTTAGATCAATAGATACTATTGAACTACGAAAAGCGCCTTTACTATCCTATAAAATAAAGCGCTGTTTATAATGTGTGTAAACGAAGCCGAAAAGCACTTGTTCTCCACGTCATTGCGATATTTTTTTTTGTTCTAGACCATACCTTAAGACCTTCTAGCTACGGAGATATTATTTTTTTAATTACAAGTTTTTAGTGTTATAATTTTACTTTAGAAAGCTAGGTTGTAATGGAACTGGGCTGGTCACATCTGCCGTATGTCGGAGGAGCAATGGGCAAAAATTACCACTCAGTGGATACTAAATAGCAGGAAACGACATCGCAGCAGGCCCAGAAGGAGATGGCAGGATGAGCCGGACGCTTTCTCAAAGGATTGGCCTACAATCGCATTAGACCGCGAAAAGTGGAAGCAGGGAATGGAGACCTTTGCCCTGCAGTGGCAAAATTCAGGCTTATAACATAATATATCAGAATACTATTTATTTCACCTTCCTTATCCACAAAGCCTGAACGTAAAGGTAGAAATCGGAACAAACCTGTGTAACGAGATCAGAGTCTCTATGAATACATAGTAGTTTACTCTTTTACAAGCTCCCTGTATGTACATACACACTTGTAGATGTAGTTTTATTTTTAGTTTCTCTTCGCGAGTAAAAACAGTAGCGTATAGTTTTTATCTACTTTAATAACATCATAGTTTAGTATGGTAAATTACCGTCTCGTGAAGGGTTAATAATGCAGGCCTTACTTTGAGGACAAAAACATTACATCACATCACGCTTGTAACTCCCGACTGAAGGGTAAAGCAGTTGTATCTAAAGCTGAGGCCAATTTATTATACTAATGTCCTTTTGTACCACACGGCGCGCGGCGACGCAGAATGAGTACAAACAGATAAGATACCGAATGCAGCGTAAATTCCGCGACGCATTTTACGCGACTCACAACTCAAAAAGTATTTGTAGATCTTGACAGTCATTACAGGTAGTCAATTTTTGTACTATCCAATACAAAAACTTCCGCCTAGGGTGGAGCAAGCTTGCCGAAAAGAAATGGATTAACTCGAACTTTGATAAGATCTAGATTATAATACAACCAAATAACGGTAACGCTTCGCCGTATATCTGCTCGTCCGATGATGAGAATAGGGATGAGGGAATTCGATTCTGGAATTTCAAAGCACACTTTTCGAAATATTACCGATAACGAAACCGAGAGGCTGACAACTTTGCAGCTCAAGGCTTTGGAGCTTGGCTATGACAAGGGAGTTGTTAAATGAGCCTCTTGGCATGTCGCCCAATAGCTTCCAATAGCCAAAAGTACGAACACTATTCCATGCACGATCGAACTTGTGCTTGGTATAATGGAGTGCCTTAAAATGGCTTGACCGAACGGTGGCCAAGGTTGCGGCAAAGAAACTGGAGGTGTAGGGGAAAGTTAAGTCGCAGGAAAGAGTTGGACGAAAGACGCGAGGAACTGAAAAGTATGGCAGAAGAACTCCCAGGACCTGCAGTCTCGACATAGATAACGATCGTAAGACAACCGAATTAGGTCGCAAAGCCATAACGATGCGGATTTAAGGACGCGAGCCGGACGCGACCCGCCGGATCGTTATGACTTTGCTACCGAATACGGTTGTTTTGCGATCGCTATCGGTATCGAGACTGCAGGGCCAGGCCCATACCCAGCAGTGAGTGACTCCGGGGTTTGATGATGGCATTTCCCCATTTGTAAAGTATTACCAATTTCGTAAAACAATATCTAACTCGCCAATCACTACGCCAGGCGAAAATATAGCTAGATAAATCACAATTTCATAACTTTATCTGGTTCATAGCATATTTGAACATGGTATTGACATTCCTAGTAAACAGAACGTATATAACAAAAATAAACTATGTCACTATGACTTCATAGTGGTGTCGACCAATACGGGCGTCCCGCGGTCGCATGTTGTTGCGATATACAGGATATTTGTCTTCCAAATCATCATAATCATCATCTGCCTAGCCTTATCCCAACTATTTAGAATACCAGTATTTTACATGCTGTGACTGCCTATCTGACCTCCACAACCCACTGGTTGTCAGGCTTTCGGGCCATTCGGCGGTGGCGAACTCTCGCGTCCGGCCTTGGTTCAATCCACGGTGCTGAGCGAGACGGAATGGGACGCCGTCACCTCCTTCTGCGAAGCAGTCATGCTAGCGCAGGAAGTGGCGGAACGTGAGAGGGAGACAACCTCACGTCCCAGCCGCCGCGGGAGACACACCGCACCCGGCCACCGTAGGCGCGGGTTTGTGGACGGTGAGCTATGGGCTAGCACGCCGTCCGTGAGTCTATTGTTGACAGGCCATGTTGACGGCGCGTTTGTGTTCCACGCGCGCCTCAAAGAGATGTCAGCAAACGGAAAGGGTTCCGAAAGGACCGATGCCTGCCAGGGTTGCGGGACTGTTCGAATGAGATACCGCGGCCCTGGAACACAAAAGGCAAAAGAAAGAACATGGATGGGTTTTAGTCAGTACATGTCTGACACTCCCTTCCGCTCCCCCCTTTCTGGGGCACGGAGGAAACTCGGTATATTACGTACATTATTCAGCCACAAGCTTCATATTTTTCTGAGCTAGTAAATGAAACCCCTAATCCATCAAATACTTGTGTCGGTCCTTATAAAATACGCATCCTCAGCATCCTGTATACTGACCTTCCAGAGTTATTTTATCTTTGACAGCAGAAAATTTGTAGCAATGATAACATTGAATTAGACAGGCGTGTCAGTTGCAGCAACCCAACATCAACTTAATTGATAAGAGAATAGAGCTTAGTGTTATTTTTACAGTGATGTAGGATCAGAGGCAAAATAACGGCATAAGGATGAATGAGTATCGCTCTGTATATGTCTTTTTATGTTGTAACGCACAATTCACCCCGTGCACGTTGTTGTGATTAGTATTAGAAATGTTTTGATTTTCACACCAATAAATATCTAAATAACTCTAAAGCTGACACTTGATAACTTCAGAGGTTAATTCAATTATTGGAGAGGTTATCGTCAAGGAAACCACTAATTTAGCAATAACTGAATTTTACTGTAATTTAAAGTAAAGCTATAAACAAAATAAATAACTAAACAATATCACTGATATAGTTAGAAACAAAACGTAAGTTGTGACAGCATTTGCAATAAAAGCATTTTTAAAGACCAACAAGTAATATGACAAAATTTCTCAAAGTGTGGGCCAAATTCTCGGCTGTTACTAAAAAGGGAGGTACTGTGTTTAATTTACGAATAATGGACATGCCCAAAAGCTTAACCGAAGATGTTTTGAATGTTTACATGAATTATTTCATTAAAAAGGAGGCTACTTTTAAAGCTGCTGGTAAGTAGAAATTCTATAATCTGAAAAACGAAGTACTGTTCAAATAAATAAATAAAAGATTTTTGACTAGCAACACCCCAATCAAATAATATCACTAAAAATAAGAAAATATTTTAATTTTATTAAATTTGAAGATCTGACCACGGCTAATGGCTAACCGAATTTCGGAGGTTTCATGGCCCATAAAAGAGACAATTTAAAGACTCGTTTCCAACTAAACCATATCCATCTTGCACTGCATGCCTTGATACCTGCACTTGATGATCTTATGAAAGCATCAGTGAACGAAATTCGCATAACTGAGTTTTGGGTCACACATAAACATTCTTGCAATCGACACGCTAAGAAGAAGAAGATAAACTAATTTGTTCAATAGCTTAACGAATATTATCACAAACTATTTACAGGAGTCCCAAAAAGCGCAGATGCATTGAATGAAATACGTGACCCTTTGTTAAAAGCCCTAAAAGAAAAAGCATTACACACTGTAATTTGTTGTCCAGACAATGAGGACAACCAAGTTAAGGACATTATAGGAGCATCCTCGATGATATTAACAAATAGGGGAGATCTGGAACCAGAGGTAAATTTTGACTGTAATACTGCCTCCTGAGAACAACTCGGTCCTAGGTTTTTAGTATCCAGTCTGTCCCAGCCACCTTTTTAAGGTTGTCGGTCCATCTATCTGGGAAGCGTCCCATGCCTTGCTTGCCGACACGCTGTCTACACTCCAAGATTGTATGGTTTCCCTGCCAGCGGTCCTTTGATGAACATGGCCAGCTCTGTAAACTATGTTGACATCTCTAGTACTTTTCCAGATAATTTAATTTCGAAACATATCCTTCAAAGAACTTCAAACATAGCTCGCTCCATAGCACGCTAAGTGACTGTCCTTGTCTTCTTGTTTCCTTGAGTGGGTACTTACACATTTACTACAGTAGTATCAGTAGAGTCTGGCCACAAATAATAAAATGGACGTCTCATCGTACTAATAGTATGTATCTACTTCAAATTGCAAAATTACTCCAGCTACAAGATCGCAAACCGTCTAGACTTCAAAACTTCATTAATTTAAATGATTCTTACGAGTATAGGTTTTGGTGCATGTTGCATGCTTATATCAGCACTTCTATCGTGTGCATATTTCTGTGGCCGGTGCTGCATCCTGCATAAAAACCTGAATTTATTTGCGGTATTAAACCTTAATATTTTGCATAACATTTAATTCCAGTATAAGAATAAAACGAAAGAAGTCAAGAAGTTGTTTGAAATTTCCAATGACCTGACAGCGTATTTTGATGAAGCGAAGGCATTTAATCTGGACCGGTACTTTAGCGATAGAGGAGGTTTTGTCCGTCCTGAATACAAAGGGCTTGGTATTGCGCAAGAGTTCCTCAGAGTCAGGTTAGTTTCAATACTCAATAATGATGTCACAATAACTTGGAATAAGAGCAAAGGAGAATGGTGATTTATTTCCCAGTAACTCACATATTTGCAACTTATACAATCGCAATGACGGGGAGAACAAGTGCCTTTCGGCTTCGTTAAGGGTCTTGTTACACCGTTTATAGGCCCTTTAGTGACTCGTAATTAGTGACCGATACTTAAACACGTGATTGTACTCATGATAACAAACAACTTTCCCAAAGAAACATTTGTTTGGCGGGCGCCACTTACGGAGCGGGCTTTACAAAACGCGCGGGGCTCTGCCTACCCATGAAACAGAACGGCGTCACGCGGCTAACAGCTGATAGGTCAAAGGTGCGCGCGCGCGAATTTCATAAGGCCGTTGTGTTATTGTGATAAAAGTGATTGAGTATAAAAAAATGTTTCTTTGGGAAAGTTGTTTGTTATCATGAGTCAATCACGTGTATACTTTTCGGTCACTAAGTACCAGTCACCTTATTCAACTTATCCTTACCTTAAATTTTACCATCTCATCTTTTATTTTAATAAAAACTTTGTTGGACTATTAGGTGTGCAAGTTAAATTCAGTGCGTACTTACAGCACTTCCAACCATCGAACCGCTTTCGTCAGACGACGACTGAACTGAGTGTAAGCACTGACTTTCTTGTCAGAGCATGAGGTTCTGGGTTCGATTCCTAGGTCGAGCAGTGTTATTGGGTTATTTTTTATCAGAAACTTCTCAGTAGCAGCCACGGAGTCTGAACTTGTGCCCGGTTGATGGTACTAGGCTCGCCCTCTTTAACATGGCACTTTAACATAACTGACGAAATGTGTGTGTACTATTAGGCAGATACTGTACCCCTGCCTAACCCGTCGGGAATAACAAGGTGTGATATTATGTTTTTTTTAGGCGAATGATATGCAAAGAGCACGGTATACCAATACACGGAGCGTGGATGACCTCATACGGTTCACAAAAAGCTGCTGAGCGCGATGGATGGGAGACTGTCTGCGAGATCCAGACCAAAGACTTAGGAAGAAAACATGGAGTGGCCTTTGTTGAAGATCCTCCCACTTTTAAGTTTATGATTGCTAGAATTAAACAATAAAGCAATTTTGGTTCAATCCATTCTAAGGAAACATTGGTATTTGTATAGAATCTAATTTAAGTGATTTCATTAATATATATTTTAATTGTTTTAAACCATCTTAATAATAATCAAGTCTACTGTTTTCTGGGTGTCTAAAATAGCCGCTTTAGCAGAATCATTAATAAAATAATATTAAATTAAAATAAATAATATTTAATTAATATTAATAAAAGACAATTCATCAAATTAAGTATATGTCTGTGACCATTTTAAGTATTTTAACGTAATTCATATTGTTATATTATATAAAGGGTGTAACAAGACCCTTCACGAAGCCGAAAGCAAGTGCCTTTCGGCTTCGTGATTGCGATAATCTTTTTGTTCTAGACCATATCTGGGGACCTTCTGGTTACGGAGATATTGGAGGTCAAAGTTCCAACTTTCCACAAGTTTTTTTTTTAAATACCTCTTTTTAATGTCAGATTTTTAAGACTTTAAACACCTCCATAACCCCCTTACTATTCAATACATCCATCAGCACAATGTTTTGAGTGCGTTACATTGAGTCCTAACGTAAAACGTGATTCTTCACCCCAAAAAAAAAATTCGTTTCCCAGCAATTATTTTTGCGTAAAGTTACATAACGCTTGGTTGACGGCTGCGTGAAGGGTCCTGTTACACCCTGTATTATATGATTCTGCTAAAGCGGCCATTTTAGACCCACTGGATGTGTCAGGAAAACTACACAGCACTCCAAAACCCAAGTCAAAGTCAGTTTTTTATTTGCTAAACATATGATTGACCAAAAAGCCGCTAAACTGATGTGGGATAGAGTTGGCCAGGTCTATCGTATGCTCAATGAGCTGTGGTCCGATGTAGCTACTGCCCTCAATGAACTAAGGCCAAATACCCATCAGGCCTTTTTCAAATCAAATCCTTAATTTAAAAAATAACCCCAAATGGATCTGCTGATTTAGTTAAGTTGCTTGTCCTTATTTTTTCGATTCTTTGCAAAATGTTGTAGTATTTTTTTCTTTTGGTATTCCTTTAGTGATACTGAATCCGCTTCTCAGTAATGGCACCGTGTAATCGCGCTGCATTCATTGTAGAATAACATTTTGTTTCAAAATAAAAACTTACTTATTTGTATAAAATATAATTTAATTAGAAAATACTCACTTAAGACTAGTGTCCGACCGAAGCTTCGGCTTCGGCTTCGGCTTCGGCCGCCTTCGGCCAAAAAAGCACCTTCGGCCAAATCTTCGGCTTCGGCAAAAAAATTGCCGAAGGTTTGGCCGAAGCCGAAGGTTTGCTAGTTGTCAAAATTTGAAATTTACTGAACGATGCTAGAGCGAGACGGAGAGTGTGCAGAGCAGCAGAGTTTCGCCGCGCCGCCGCACCGGACCAAACGAATCGCAGTTAGTAAACTAAACGAGTCAAAACAAGTTTGAGAGCGCGTCTTAAAATTCTAATAAGTGTTTTGTTTTTAAATATTTCATACTTGTTATTACAAATTATTTTATTTATTACTGTGAGTAGTACCTTTGGTGATACGTTCATTATTGTGAGGCACTCTAAGAACCAAAAAACCGTAAGTATTGTCTGGTTTAAAATATTTTATGTTATCTAACGTTAGGTAGGAAACTAAATGGAAACAATGTTGGTATGTTTTTTTATGCAATTTTTAGATAAATTTTTAATATACTAGATACATATTGTGACAATATGTATCTAGTATATTCTGAGATCAAAGTAACTATCGTATTTCTCAAGGTCAATGACACCTTCGGCTTCGGCTTCGGCTTCGGCCGAAGGTTTTGGTGAATACCGATTAATCGGCTTCGGCTTCGGCTTCGGCCAGAATTGCACCTTCGGTCGGACACTACTTAAGACTTACAAATTCGTTTTTAATTAATAAAGTCAAAATTATAATAATGGTATTCTAGTAACCATAAATTTACAAGAAGGGGGCCCATTTTCGAAGGTCACGCCATATTTTTTTCCATATTCATCATACTGGATCTCGCAGACAGTTTCCCATCCATCGCGCTCTGCAGCCTTCTGTGTTCCATATGAGGTCATCCAAGCTCCATGTATAGCTACTCCGTACTCTTTACAAATTATCCTCCTGGAAAAACAAGATTCTGTTGAAAGTCGTCATTTCATCATCTACCGGTATTCAACTGCCTGGGGGCTTTTAGCAGAATCATATTAGGATATTAATAAGAATCTCGTTACAATTCGTGAAATAGTCACAAAGTGACAATTGATAATATTAACTGCGTCCTGACCTGACTTTAAACAGCTCCTGCGCAATACCGAGTCCCCTATAAGCAGGGTGCACAAACAACCCTCGGTCAATGAAGTGTCGCTCCACATTGAACTCCTTAATGCTGTCGTATGAAGACAGCATACCACCATAAACTTCAAACGTTTTCTTTAATGCTTCTGTTTTAGGTTTTAACTGCAACTGTACATACAAGAATATTCAAAATTCATTTATTAAATAAAAAACCTTTTTTTCAAAAAATAAGCAGACTTCAAAAACACAAAAAAGTGAAAAATAACTTTAGCTTCAGAAGAAGAAGGTGACTTTTGTTTGCTTGATTCAGTTTTTTTTTTGCCACCGACTTCTGAAGCTTTATTTTATCATTTTTAGTTGTAATATCCTATACAAATATTTGCGCACTGCTCCAATGAGACAGAGAGGTTTCGGAGTAAATGAAAATATCATCGATGTATACAAATTTTTAGATTTTTGTTGATTTTTCAAAAACCCCTCGACCGATTTCGATAAAATTTAAATCAGACCTTTTGAAAAGTATACCCCTTAAAACAACAAAAGAATTTTCCAAATCGGTTCAGGCGTCTTCGAGTATTCAGTGAACATACATAAAAAAAGATTTCGACGAATTGAGAACCTCCCCCTTTTTTGAAATCGGTTAAAAATAGGCTGAGTTAACCACTTTGTAAACGACAACCTCAAAACGCTGACTCTAGGAGTCCAGGAGGAAAACTAAAAGTTTATCGTAGTATAAGGTCCAATTGAATTAGCTAGAGAAACTTCGAGATGGGTACAGAGGCAGAGGTATCGATGCTGATCACGATATCTGATACTTGTAAACAAGTAACGCCTAAACGCCTGCGTTTAGTGTGGATACGTGCAGTATGTGTGTCGCGCTTTGTCTTCACGAAGGCTAGGCGCGCCATTCTGATTTAACTTAATTGTTATTTTTATTTATTCTTCCATTTACATCTTTACTTTTTGAGTCCAAAAGTGTTCCCTCACGCTCCACAAATATTTTATTGCAAAAAATATAGTTAAAATCGAATTAAACCACCATATCTCGATACGGGGCTTCAGTGAAACAACTGAAGCTGTTGGAGCTTACTATACTATACACATCACGATATCGACTCCTAATGGGTTTAAAGACCCTGTATCGAATGCTTTATTGTGTACATTGATAGCGTCTCTCTGCCCCATCACGACACTTTTAATTTGGTTTCTTTTATGTTTACCTGTTTTTGCTTCACCTCTTCTGATGTACCTAACATCATTATAGATGCTCCAATGATGTCTTTAATTTCGTCATTTTCGTTTTCTAAGCAACAAATAACTGTATGTGTTGCTTCATCATCTCCCCTTTTCAATATAAGTCTAAGTTCTTCCATTGCCTCTGCACTCTTTGGTATTCCTTAAACAAAACTTATTTTTAACACTGCTTAAAGATTTTGGGTTGCCATAAATTAATTTTTCCACGTCAAAATGGATCATTCCCACTAGTTCTACGGTAGGACTAATAGGATTTTTTTTTTTCCCACTAGTCCTACGATTCAAGGAGGTACAAAATCGTAGAACTAGTGGGAACAGAAAGTCCCATTGACTTTGGATCTTGGTTTGTAGCTACTGGTAGATGGATCACGAATATTGTATTACTGTTTTATAGTAACACAATACACAAGTTAATTTTGTTTTGACGGCACGGTTGGCGCAGTGGCTAAATGATTGGCTGCTACGCTGCGTATCGCGGGTTCGATCCCAGTACGGAATAAATGTTTTGTATGACCTTCAGCTAGTTGTTCCGGGGTTGGCTGCTTGTGTATGTGAGTACCCACGATACAGGAGAAATTCCTAGTGTGGGCAACATTTAAAAAAAAAAAGAAATCGAAAACGTAAAGTAAAGACCTACCTGAAGCTCTAAATGTAGACTCTTCTTTCGCAAAGCAATTCATATACTGTTCCAAGAAATCTTCATAGCGATCTTTAGGCAAATCTACTATACGGAAATTAAAAACAGCACCACTATTATTTGTCGACGAGAATTTAGACCAAACTCTGGGTGAATTAGACATTTCATTAAAACTTATAAAATTAGCATTTGACACGCTACTATCCTCTTTACTTTCATTTATCAAACTAAACATTACAAAACAGTTATCATTGTTGGTTAATATATTTATTTCAACAGATAACATTTATTCTTACAACCTAAGTAGTAAAAGTCATATTCCTGTTAACAAACTTTTATTTGCTGATTAATTGGTATCATTAAGGTCTATCTTATCAGAGTGCTCATTGTGTAAGACGGTTTTACAACTATTTAGCTGCATTCAAACGAAGACGGCATTGATTATGGACTAGACAATCAGACATACCTAGGTACTGTACAGTACAGTCTACAAATTAATTTTTTTAAATATGATTGTTACCAATTTAATTACTCCTTAAAATAAATAAACACCAATATTGTTAGACAGTATGTTATAATCATTGTTTTAAGGTTTCACAGTTTACGGCTAAACTTACACGGTCACTTCCGTGATTTTCAATAATGAGGTTCACAGGTTACAGAAAAACGGTATTCCTTAAATACCGTTTTTCTGTGTGAGGAGATAATTGGTGGGTTACGTGATTGGGGCGAAGGTTGTGAATAGAATGAATTTTTAGTGGTATGTGATGGGGCAGATGTCACTACATCTGCATACAATTTTGAAATAGGTGGATGTAGCTGCGACGCTTCAGCATACGACACGCAGCTATGGGCCATATAATGCTTAATTGATTTTTGCCTCTCAAATTCTGGACATTTTTTATTGATGGCGTAATGAATGCCACCGCAATGACAGCACTTACTACTACTCTCATCATCAATACTGCAAGTGTCAGCAGAATGCTTCTCCCCACACTTGAAGCACTGAGGGTTCAACCTGCATTGTACCTTTGTATGGCCAAAACGACAACAATTAAAGGCTGAATTGTTGGGAATGTATACAATTCCACTGGCATGGAATTGTAACAACAAAACACACGTTTTGGTAAAGTTTGTCCGTCAAAGGTGAGCACGACTGTTTGCGTTGGTTTCCACACAGGGGTCGGTTCGTGCGCTTTATAATTGAGACGCCTTGCCTTGATAACCTTCCCGCATCCAGCAGGGACAAATATATTTTCAATTATTTCCTCCGGAGACCATTCGGTAGGTACGCCTTTAACAATTCCAATGCGACACACATTAATTGATGGAACAAATGCCTTCAATTTCTCTTTGGCCAAACTTGGGTCATTTAAAAAAGAATTGGCATCTACGTAACGAGAGAAGCTCAGTGATATTCTATTACGACCAATGCGTTTTAATGAACCGTTAATTATATTATTGAAACTGCGTTTTTTAAGAAAATGTCCTAAAGTTATTGGGTGTAATGTTTGGGCCGAGTTTTGAGTATCAAAATTTTTTTGGATGTGTACAACGTATGGCGACAGGTCTGTGGCTTCGTACAAAGCCCTAGCAACCTGTGGCGCCTTCTGGGGAAGATCTGACTTAATGAGGTTTTCAGTCTGGGGACCATCCACAGAGAGTGGAGTGGATTCTTGATGAACTACAATTGAACTTTGACTGAATATGACTGATTCATTATCGCAATGACAGTGAGTTCCTCTATTTATTTCGGTTGTAGTGTGTGAGTGACTATTTCGCCTTCTTTTATTGCAATTTTTGCATACTTTACGTAGAGCTCTAGTCCTTTTCCGCTCCGATCTGGTTATGGACGAGTCGGTATCCATACTGGATTCATGGATTGTAATATTAAGCCCGACCGAGGGGACTGTGCCCCCCGGATCAGGCGGTTCATTGTCCATTGTGGCCACTGGCCAAAAAATAAAATATAAAAAACGTACCCTATCTAAGAAGAATTATATCTACAAACAATTAAATTAACTAATCTAATGAATATTTACATAAATCTACACAACTTATCTCCAATCGCAAACGTTTTATATTATTTAGAAGAAAACGAAAGAAAAATCACGCCCGCCAAATTCGATGATTCCCGCGCTTTTTCACCATTGAGTTTGTATATAAAGCATAATACATCTTTTTGAAAAAGGAATACGCATTGATTATGCAGTTATGATTATTAAATAAAATTACGAAAACCAACGAGGCCGTATGAGCTTGATGCCTTTGCTTTTCCGACAAAAAAATATTAGTCTAGGAATTTGCTGTGTTTTTGTTTTCTTCAAATACATAAACGTTAAGTTTATTTTTATAAATAAGTTAATGTTCTAAAAATACGTTACGATTTTAAATCAAAGCGACAGTGACAGTGAATTGTGGATTCCATCAGTGCAAATGCTGCCGCAAGTATAAATAATTTGCTTCCAACAAAATTTAAGGAAAATTATTTAAAAACGTATGAAGAATTTTCAACGTGGAGAAGTGCGAAAGGCCTATCAATTTCAGAGTCAGTACTTCTTGTCTATTTTGATTATTTATCCAAGACAAAGAATCCGAATACACTTTGGTGCATATACTCAAAACTGAAAGCTACAATAAGCATCAAACACAGCATTGAAATAAATAGATTCACGAAATTACTGGCTTTTTCAAAAAGAAAATCAGAAGGGCATTGCGCAAAGAAGTCTAAAATTTTTACGACTCAAAATGTGTAATTTCATAATGAAGCTCCTGACGAAATTTTTATGGCCACAACAGTAAGTATACATGATTTAACTATGAATATTTCGTATCTTAGTAATGGTAACTATTCTATATTTTATATTTCCCTGTTTTTTATCTTTGTTATAGGTGGCTCTAATTTTTGGACTCAATCGTGCTTGTCGCGGATGTGAACTTGTAAACTTAAAGGTGGAGGACGTTGAAAATCATTCCAATGAGTTACTGCTGATTAATGTAAAGGAAACTAAGACAAAGAAAAATCGATCATTCATTGTACAAGGACAATATACTAAAATCATTCATAAATACCAAGCATTACGTCCCACCAACATGGAAAACAATAGATTTTTTATAAACTGTCGGAATGGGAAATGTACTCGACAAGCCATCGGCAAAAATAAAATTAGCAATATGCCAAAGGAAATAGCTAAATATTTAAAACTTAAAGATGTTGAACTCTACACCGGTCACTGCTTTAGAAGAACTTCGGCGACTTTCTTGGCGGATTGAGGGGCGGATATTACGTCAATTAAAAGACACGGTGGCTGGAGCTCTGATAGAGTAGCTGACGGTTATATCGAAAGCTCAATGGCGAATAAAACCATATTAAGCAGTCAAATTAACAAAAATATAAAACTTAATCCATCAGAGCCACAACCATCAACTTCCGGCATCTTATCTTCGTCCGTAACTCACGATGCACCACCACCACTATCTCCGACGTATACTATCTACAATGAAACGCAAGTTCCTCAGACGCAAGAACAGAGAAATACTCAAATAAACTCGTCAACAATAAATGTACCAAACAAAAATGTAACTCTCTCTATCAATAATTGGACCACTGTTTCGAATGTTAACTATTACTTTTAATTGACATTATTTTTAATAAATGCTTATTTCATATTATTATTGTGTTAATTTTTTCGCAAATGGTACGAAAAGTAGAGTATTTTCCTCGGTGATAAAGCTGTCTTAGTCTTGGGTGAACATAAATCCCTTGCTACACTCAGGACTCGTCTTAAATTCCTCGCTTCGCTCGTGATTTAAGTATTTAACACCCTCGCTACGCTCGGGAATAAACCTCGAGTCCTTCGTTACGCTCGCGATTTAAATCGTCACCCGCGACAGAAGACACTGCTTTATCCCCTTGGTTAATAATCTACTATTATGCACCTAGGACAAAAACAAATTTTAATCAATTTTTGTCTGTTTGTCTCTGTCTGTTTGTTCCGTCTAATCTCTGAAATGGCTGGACCGATTTTGACGAGACTTTTACTGGCAGATAGCTGATGTTATAAGGTCTAACATAGGCATATATATACTATTATTTTAGAAATATAATTAGGATCCCGTGCAAAACAAAAAAAACACTTCAAATTGGTAACAAAATGCGATTCAAAACGGAAAGTAATATTTATTCATAATAATTTCACGCGAACGAAGGTCCCGGGCAACAGCTAGTTATTATATAAGTTTCACATAAGTTTTTGTTGGCGTAAAACTTTCTAGTGATCAAACATGTTGGCATCAGCGCCTCCTTTCAATCACATTCCGAAGGGTTTTTGCAAACCATTTGTAATTTTTCTTAAGCTGGAAAAATTCTTGTGCTTCAACGTCAAACTCATAATGAATGTGTGTAGTAAGAGCAAAGAGATTTAAAATACTTATAGAGCGGACATTGGGAATATTTTCATACAAAAACTTTGATCCCGAACTTTTTCGATTTTGACACACGATTGCTTCCTGGCAAGAAGGCGTATGACAACTAGACACAGACAGAATGTCTTGTTACTAAGTAGTAACAAGTATAGGATTACGATTTTCTTTGTCTTGTCCCGTCTATCGCTCGTTAATATTTTAATGTCTTTGAGTAAGAGTAATGAGGTGCGTTGTAGCATTATTACAAGTAGGTACCCCGCAGGAATATCTCTGGGGGCACTTAAAAAAATCTGTTTTCATATAGACGAAAGAAGTATAAGAATTCGCATTAGGTAGGAAAAAGACGTGAGCTTATAAAGGTATATATTTTCTTACGATAATACCCAACTGCCATCAATAAGCCTCAATACAATAGATTCATAAATCCATGTCTACCATTGTACCTGACTTGCCCGAGACACGCAATAAGTTAACGACTCCATTAAACATGCTAGGTGACACCGAGTGAGTCGTTAGACGCGGCTCCTGACGTAATTGTTCCATCGAGTGCACGCGCCGTGCAAAATGGCCGTACTTTTAGCGTCTACAATAATAATTACAGGGAGTAGACATGGAACAGAGACGAAGCTTCACATTGTCCGTTATTGCATATCGGATCACAATAATATTTCGACAATTCAAAAGTGCCTTTAGCTGGCCTACTTGAAATAAATGCTTTGATTTTGATTTTGATCGGTATCCGTAAGTAACTACATGTCCTAAGGGCGTGATTTCTGTACAGGTGGGAAAATTGATCATACGATCTACCCCAGTTTCTAAAAAAGGGCTGGCAACGCCAAAGTCTAAAACCAACCAAGAACCAAGCCTCGTAATATAATGTGTGATTCACGTTGATTGTCTATTGAGCTGCCATCCCTGACCTGGAAGTCTTTAATAGAGACTTCTGACCTAGGTCGGCCGAAACAAAGAAACTTAGATGGAGATTCAGTTGGAGTGTAAATGTGCTGTTCCTTAAACGATGGGTCACATAATCGCGTGTCCTGCGTCTTCTGTTGTTTGGGCCGACTCAATTTAGATTGCCATCGATACGCTTTTATTTTGTAATTTTTTTTCGTCTGGTTATTGCCTAACCTCGTATCAGAGTTGTTATGCCGCCTATGGACTTCTGACTTTCCTTCACGGAAGTAAGTGATAATTATCAATCGGATGATTCAGAGGTGCGTGTCTTGGGTTCGAACATCGAGAGCTATGACTTGGCGGACACCAACGGTCACGCCACCAGACTATCACTACTAAGAGGTCGAAAAAGATTGTCTACTTATTATCCACTTGTTCTGTCTTGTTAGAAATTAATCAAATCAAATCAAATCAATCTTTATTTGTGAACACAGGTATTACAATAAGGTCTTATGTATACATTTTAGTCGAGCTCTGTGTCCTACCAATGACATTGGTGTACAAATGTTAGTTTTTTAATAATAAGTCTGAATCTTTGATTATATAATGGTCTGAATCCATACAATACAAAGTCAAGTTCGAGTAAATATTGTGAATTAAATGTATTAATAATAAATAATTAATCAATTATAATTTATTTTACATGCATGTCAATGGTAAATTATCTTTAAGGCTAGTAAAGTCATATTTTATCATTTTGTAAATAATGTCAATTATATGTAATAAGAATAAGTAATCAATCAATAACAATATAATTTTACATGCATGTCAATGTTAAATTATTTTAAGGGGCTGGTATTGTCATATTTTATCATTTAAAAATTCCTCGATAGAGTAATACGTCTTTTCTATTAAAAATAAATACAATTTATTTTTGAATTTGCGGACATTATCTTCACTCCTTAAACATTTTGGTAATTTATTATAGACCTTTGGAGCCATTACAAAAATACTGTTTTTGTATAGTGCAGTACTAGATCCGACTGTTTGTAACAGATCACAACGGCGCTGACTAGTAACTCGGTCAAATTTATGTAAATTCTTTTTGACGAACATAGACGTTTCAAAGATGTACAACGATGGCATAGTTAATATTTTCATATTCTTAAAAAACGGTTTGCAGCTGTCTGTTGTCTGCAAATTATATATAGCTCTTATGCACCTTTTTTGGCATTTAAATATAATATCTTTACCCGTGGCATTGCCCCAAAACATAATTCCGTATCTCAATGTTGAAGCCACCAGGCCATGGTACGCCGTTAAAACTGTTGCTCGATTGGCCGTCTTACTTAACATGTGCAAAGCATAGGAATGTTGGTTTAGCTTACTGCATACTTTGTCAATATGTGAATTTCATTTTAAAGTGTTTTCTATGTTTAGTCCAAGAAATTTAGTCACATTTGCTTCATTAATAGTTTTGTCCTTGTATTTAATATTTAAGTCCAGATTGTAATTTATTCTTTGTTGAAATTTCATTAATACTGTTTTATCTAGATTTATAACCAAATTATTATTTTGCAGCCAATTCACAACCGATAGTAAGGTAGAATTAATCTCAGCCTCCAATGTGCTTACCTCGTCACAGTTAAAAAGTAAGGTACTGTCATCTGCAAACATTGTCATAGGATATGATGATGCTGTCTGAAAATCGTTAATATAGACAATAAATAGGGGGGGGCCGAGTACACTACCTTGTGGTACTCCATAATTCACCGTTCTCTGGCTAGATTTATATGTTATTTCGTTTTTTTTAGAAATTCTATTAATCGTCGTTATTTGTTGCCTATCACAAAGATAAGATTCTATTAAATTTGATATATTTCCTCTTATTCCGTATGCGTTAAGTTTATTTAACAGTAATTTATGGTCTACGCGATCAAATGCTTTTGACATGTCCATATAAAGCGCCAGGGTTGGCAGCCTCTTATCCACTCTGCTGCTAACCATATGTAAGAAATCGTAGATGGCCATGTCAATAGATCTGCTTTTCCTGAATCCTTTCTGATTATCAACGAATAGGCAATTTTTCTCAAAGTATGAAGTAAGTTGATAATATATTGCTTTCTCGAATATTTTTGAAAAAATCGGTACTAACGCTATAGGTCTGTAGCAGGACATATTTTCTCTGTTGTCCTTCTTGAAGAGAGGTTTTATAATTGTTATTTTTAATTCTTCTGGAAAGTAACCATGGCATATGCACATATTGATAAGATGACTCAACACAGGAGCAATTTTCGTGGATACCCGTTTAACAATATTTGTACTTATATCGTCATATTATACGTATTCTTTAGCGACATAATAATTTGGTGAATTTCTTGAGGTATTGTAGGCGACATAAACATGGAAGTAATTCTACTGCTTATTTTATATTTATTTTTATTAATCTCTACATTGGTAACTGGTTTCACTTGATCTACAAAGTAATCATTAAAAGCTTGTGCTATTTCAAGAGGATTAGTTACGGTTTTGTCATTTGATTTGATTTTTATTATGGTTTCGTCTGGTAAATTATATTTATTCTTATTTTTATTTATTAATTTCCATGTTGCTTTACTTATATTCTGAGATGATTGTATAAAACGATTATTATGGGCTCTCTGTGTGAGATTTATAACTTTCTTCAGTCGATTTGAGAGTTTTTTAAAGTTTGTTTTATTTTGTCTATTTGGTAATAACCGGTATTTCCACAGCAATTCTCTTTTTCTCTTACTGCAAATCCTAATGCCGCGACTAATCCATTTTGCTTTTTCTTTAGTCGATATCCGTATTTTTATATTTGGAAAGCATAAATCATATAGTAACTTAAATAGGTCATAGAATAATTTGAATGCTTTAGCGGGATCCGTTTCTTCGTATACGTCAGCAAAAGTGATAGCTTTGATGTTGTCTATGAATTTCTGAATATTTTCTTTTGAGTAATCTCGTTTAGTTGAGAACCAGTAATTTAAGATGCATGTTCGTCTAACTGGACATCGTAAAAGTTGTGCCGTATGATCTGATACCGCCAGCTCTAAGACTTCCCCTTTTGATCCTTGTATATTGTGGATTATGTTGTCTATGCAAGTCCCGCTGCCTAATCTTGTTGGAACATTTATTTCAAATTTAAGATTGTAACCCGTAATAAGATGTTTAAATTGCTCTAAACATGTGGTTTTTTTTAAAAGATCAATGTTGAAATCACCGCATAGAATAAGTTTTTTGTTGGTGTGTAATGAAAAAGACTTTAAGAGAATATTCAGGTTATTGAAAAATATCTCAAGTTTACTTTTTATGTCCCTACTAAGTGGACTCCTATATACACACATCACGATGATGTTGTGGTCAGTGAGTTCCACTGCGCAACATTCAATTATATTAGAAACACAGTACTTTTCCACCGACTCCAAAGCCCTATACTTAATTCCATTTCGTATCATTATACATGTACCACCATGTCGGGATTTCCGAGTGAAATGTGTAGCAAGCGTAAAATTAGGAATATGTAACAAATTAACATCAGATAATATCATATTGTGTTCCGAAAAACACAGCACATCAATACTTTTACCTGAATTGAATAGTTCATTAAGTGCAACAGTAAACGTATGAGATTTGTTCAAGAGACCATTTATATTTTGATGCAGAATATTAATATTTTTATACACGAAAAAAGTTTTCTTGTTCACAAAATTTTTCATTTGAAGAAGATTCACATTGGGTCGATGATATCTCTGTTAAGGTTAACAATAAATTTTGAAAGATATTACGCATACCACAGTCATTAACTTTTCTATTGAGTTTAGAGAACATAGTAAAGTCATAAAAAAAGATTTAAATTAGAATCAAATGCAGTTGCATAGTTATATGTTTGTAAGTCTAGATGCAATAAATTATTAAATGTCTCTATACGCCAATTAAACATTGTCGAGTAATTACTTAATTTAAAAGTAGGAGCACACAAGATTATATTCGTATTCTGGACTGTCATCAATGTGTCTCTTAGTTTCATGATAATATTAACATAATTTTCAGTATGTAAAAAGTCTTCTTCTCCAATTAATACAACACAATAGTCATTCATAGAATAATCAATTAGTTTTTTATCTAAGTCTTTAGTAAGTCGAAGTGTACTACAATTCGGCGTGACGTAATGACATACTTGAAAGTCTTTAAATATCTCTTGAGCTGTGGACAAAACTTTGTTATTTTTATTTGCACTAACAATGCACAGTTTTCTTTTTAGGGGAATCGAAGAATGGTCATCACTTTGTTGTTCTTCCAGTTTTCGTAACTGTTCTTGGTTATCTAAGTGTGCGTCTTGGACTGCACAAAGAGAGGATTGTGATTTAGGTGTTGTTTGCGTTTGTTCATGTTTCATATTTTGGTTTGTTGTCTTGGGCGTCTTCACCTTCTCCTGGATTTTTATTGGAGTCCTATGTGAGGAGATACTCGATTTTTTCCTGGGGCTAAGGGTAACTTTTTTGTAGAGTTCATTATCTGTAATTAATTTTTCATTGGAATGCTTGAGATTTGAGTTTTCTAAAGATAGTACTTCAATCTCTTGATGTGCGCTTCTTAGTTCAAGCGTCAATTTGCTGATTTGTTGTTTGAGATTGTTTAAGTGTTCATTATATGTTTCATCTGTAGATATGTCAGGTAAACTTGTCATACTGTCACTGTCCGCTATGGAACGGGACGATTGTTCATTTTGCGTGTTAGGATCTGAACTTGTACGTCTCCTACGAAACGTAATATTGTCAAGAAAGTTCATTATGAAATGTAAAGAAGATACAAAAATTGATTATTAACTTGGATTTGAACTCACGGCTGCTAGCATACATTAACAGACCCAACGTGTTACACTGTAAAGCCAAATGTTTCTTTATTGGATGTGTCGAATTAAGCATCTCTTCGTTGAGTTTTTCACTTGTTTGCATACAACTACCGCCCTCTATCGAAATGCTTCTATATTATGTCAGGCAATCAATTAGTCAATGATGATGATTTTGAATGCGATTGCGTAGCGGCCGTTAGCGGTACCACGCTAATTAACTAGATGGCACTTTTCCTAGAATTGGGACAGGATGATTGGCAAATTTTGAACTAGGAATTCCTTATTATTGAAAAGTTATAGTTTTTAGGTTTTTAGTATTTAGTCACTCGAACGGAAGCAAAATGTATGAATTACACCGCACTGATTGTTTTTATGTTTTTAATGTAATTTTATCACTGATTATCATAATTCGTTGTCACTTGTAAAAACAGTTTTTACACATTTTACACGAAGAGTTTCGTCCTGATAACACTATTACTCCTCTAATGCACCAATTTTTACAGTTTTTACTTTGTTTTATTCACTGAACTGAGGTTATCATTTTATAAACAGTTTAAATACACAGAGCAGATGTTTTACATCTGCGTGACAGTGGCGACCCCAACTGTTAACCCCATCAATGTTAAAATCTCTCGATGACAGCAGGCTCTACATCTTCCGAAAACTTCTCTACGTTTTCACAACGCTTTTACAGAATAATACTATTGAATCTGTGATCTTATTAAAGGATAAGCTGTATCCGATATTGAATATGGTAATGACGTTTGGTTAATTCAATAAACACAGAAAACAGCAAAGTAACGATTGTGACCGTTTTAGTTTGAAGGTCTTAACCGTTCATCGACCATAGCTAAGAAAACAGTAAAAGACATGAACGATACTTGGTAACGAGTTTGTAACTTTTATTTTCCGAGGCCCTGAGCTGTACAATAAGATAAACAAAGAAACAGGTATTTTTAATTACAGTAAATCTAAATGTAAACGGGTACTAACAAACTGGCTAATAAAGTTGAACTACACTAAAACAGAAGAGTTACTAGCCATACAAAATTAGCAGGAATCCAAAAGACATCCTTCATATACAATACATCTAGTTATATAATGATCCCACTCACATTATACCCTCTCATCCTAACTATACTGTATCACACACACCAATACAGACAAACACACACACGCACACAGACACACAGACAAACACACTAGGCACACACACACACACACAGATACAGACAAACCTATTAAACGCACCTCCATCCCACATGCACCTTGTTCTCCACATCTTGTCTCCAACACACTTCACACAAATTTAAGGTTCTATTATTACTTAGCTATTAAATTACAATGTTTTGTTCTTTCCATCAAATATCCATATCTGTATACCTATAATTACAATAACTAGACACCAGTATACCTAGCTATTTTAATAACCAATGAATAATGTAATTTTTGCCTGTAGGGGGGAGTCCCTGGTGTCCTGAAATACAAGTTTAGGCTTAGTTTCGGCACCAGTCTCCCACAAATAAACATAGTGATCATTTCAATCAATTTACATGTGTTAGTTTATAAGTATTATTTGTGGAAGAAAAAATAAACATTATTATTATTATATTATTATTAACTAGGCTGATGTTATCTTACGAATTTATTTGTTTATATTGACACTGCGACATCCCGAGGGAGTTCTCGAAAAGAGATCGTAAAATAACCAGGAATAGAAGTAAAAGTTAAGGGCTGCAAGAATTTATGATTTCGATTACGAATAAAAGTTATCATAATACAGTGAGAGGTGACTGTTTTCGTGTTGATCGGGAAAAACAGAATGAAGGACCGAATGCCTTTTGATCTTATTTTTTTGACTACTACTGTCTTTTATTATCTACTATTATTATATTCGCTTAGATAGGTAGTCTTCTTCTCATGTATGTTTTAGGGCTTATGCCCGACTCGACACTGTTCCGATTGGTCACATCTTTTTTCCATTCTAGAAGTCCCGATTCGTGGGTTAGTCACCAACTGGACACGAGAGACTGGACACACGTGTGTCCAGTTGGTGAAACTTAATATTACGTCGAGTATTAAGTGGACGTCTTTCGGCTGAAATGCTGATGAGGATAATGAAACATTTCACATAGGTTGACACAATGTGCGGTCTTATCGCTAAAAGCAATCTTTTCAAGAAAACGTTTTGATGGATTAGTTAGAGGAAGAAGGACAAACAATACTGCAGGTAGTTTTGTGTACTATTTACGCAATAACACCGTACCATAGCCCAAAAAGTTTCCATGTACCTAATACGATTCCTTTATTACAAAAGCTTCGTAAAACTTAAAAACGTAAAACTTTCGTAATAAATTAATCGTATTAGGTATTAGGCTCAGCGACAGAATTTGCAATACCAAATACGCTCCAAAACTGGAATTGCTGATGTGGGCAATAAGATTGCTGGGGTTAAAGTGGGATTGGGCAGGCTATGTCTATAGAATGCATCAGAACCGATGGGCTAGAGTCGACACGCAGTGGGTGCCAGAAAACAGGCGTTTCGCCGAGGGAGGCCTAGAAAACGCTGGAGTGACGACTTAGAGGCGTTTGTGAGAGATTGGTCAAAGAAAACCGCACGGTGAGAAGAGTGGAAGGCCATGGGGGAGGCCTTTACCCAGCAGTGGGACAATAGAGGTTAAGTAAAAAAAATAAAGGAATCTCGATAAAGTTTCAATTTAATGACTGGCCCTTTAAACCTATATTAACCGATAGTTGGTATCAATACAAACAAGTTTTGCATGAGATAAAATGTTCTAAAGTGTCACGTTTCCGAATTTTGATTTATCAAAGTTAAAGTCCATTCGCTGTGGCATCTTCAGAACAACTTTGATTGATTAGCCACGCATAAAACCTATATCAATCGATAGCTGGCATTAATATAAACAAGTTTTGTATGAGATAAAATGATCTAAAGTGTCACGTTTCCGAGATATGAGTTATCAAAGTTAAAGTCCATTCGCTGATGGCATCTTCAGAACAACTTTGATTGATTAGCCACGCATAATACCTATATCAATCGATAGCTGGCATCAATATAAACAAGTTTTTTATGAGTTAAAATGTTATAAATGGTCACGTTTCTGAGATATAAGCTATCGAAGTTGTGCTGAAGATGCCATTAGTGAATGGACTATAAAACTGATAGCTCTTAGAACGTGACACTTTAGAACATTTTGTCTAATAAAGAACTTGTTTGTATTTATACCAGCTATCGATTAATATACCTAGGTTTTATGCGTGAATTCGTCATCGCCATTTTGATAAAAATAAAATGGCGGTATTTAGCCCGGCTAGGCTTCATACAAAAATCTTCTAAACCCTTTGGCAAATCATAAAAACCTTTCAGAAGTAGGGACAGGTTGCTACTTATGTATTTATATTTGCCCTATAGAGGTAACTATACCTCTAGATAGTTCCAACTACTTCGTTTTGCATATTTAAAGAGGATACAAGTTGTCTTTTACAGTCTACTGGTGCCCAATGAGACGTCTTTAGCGCGTCTGAGTAAACAAAGCTGGCGAAGTGCGTCAACGACTATTTGCTTAGTACTACTTACGTACATGAAAAACATAATAGGTAACAACGTGGAAATTGTTGTTTTAATATTCAGAAAATATGGGACTGATCATTTCGTTTATTTTTTTTATTCATCAGCGTTTTCTTGTCATTGTGATGTTACAGAAAGAAGAAGTCATGTTTATTTGTCGCAAAGAAATACAAAAAAAGAAAACATACAATGTAAAACAAAGATTAATGAAAAATACGTCAAAGTTTTTTAATTGTGGTGTGTTATTTTTAAAGTTCAGAGATCACTATGTTTTGCCGTCAACAGCGCGGCGCGCGGACAAAAATATTAAAACAAAATTTACGTCGTGAGTATTAGTAATAAAATCAATAATCAGGAATACCGAGAATTTACTGTAAAATGTTCGAAGACAATTACAAGAAACGTAATTTTAAATTGTTTTCAACATACAAATTATTATTATGATGATTTCTGTTTGTTCAGTTATTCACGAACTTTCTCTACATCTGAGTTACACACGTCCTGAATTTGCGACTCTCAGGTAAACATGTTTACTCGGAGTGGAAACTTCTATTTATTCCTATAAAATACCATAAATTACGTGATTTCTGTTTAGGGTTCCTTACCCGAAGGGTAACCAGCGGGACTCTATAGCTAAGCCTCCGCTGTCCGTCCGTCCGCTTGTCTGTCACAGGGCTGTGTCTTATGATCCGTAATAGGTAGATAGTTGAAATTTTTACAGAATATGTATTTCTGTTGCCGCTAATGCGCGAATCCGACTCGCACTTGGCTGGGTTTTTTTAGATAGGGTTGAGGTCTTTAAACTTTGTCCGCAAATATACTGATGACAAAATTAAATAAAAATTCATTTGTTTTCTTATGATGACGAAACTCATGCCTTTTAAAATTCATTAATATTTTCACTTTCATGAATATTTTATGTGTCTTATTATATTTGGTAATACCATTGATATACCTATATGCCCCTTTTGGATCGGCCAGTTTTTTTTTTAACAAATTGTGTATTTGTTTTATTTCAAAATTTGTCTTAAATAGAAGCTAATTAGACTTTTCAAGCAAAACAAAATCGCTTCGTTCACTAACTTAATGAACGACGATTATTAACCTGACTCTATCCTTTTTTTGAAAACGTTAAAGTGATTTAATTTAAGTATCACTATCTGGACACGCGTAAAAATTTTGGCGTGTTCAGATGACGAAATAATAAGTGAAACTAATATTAAGTTTCACCAACTGGACACACGCTGGACATAGACCTCCCCCAAGTGCCGTCACATTGACCGGTCCCGTGAAATGTTTACTTTTACGTAAAATTGAAATTTGTATGGTGTACATCAGAATCTGTACATAGCATATTCTATCTATGTATGGTACGAACGGCATCAAAATTCGTTGGATAGTTTACATTTAGGAGAACAAAAAGGTCACACAGGCAAACACAAAAAGTGACTTTGTTTTGTATCATGCATAAACTAGGCAGGAAATGGTTGAAGCTCTTGGCTGCTGGAACATTGGCCGGTTCTACGTTTAGGACACTGACGATCAAACTCAAATCCTTCAAGACGTCCATTTCATGGACAAGATGATATATGTGTTCCTACTCAATTTTCTTGTCTTCACGACTATGCAGGTTTTACCCTTCGTTCAAAAGTCCTTATCATTTAATCAAAGCCTACACGTGGCGAAAACTGTTATAGACAATAAAAGAAGAAGAAAAAAACTCAAACTTGTATTCTAGCAATCATGAACTTCGAAGAAGGAGGACCTGTTTCGAATGTTACTCCAAAGATTTTCCCTAACTCCTCAAATTGTATTTCGCACACGGTCTCCCATCCATCGCGCTCAGCAGCTTTCTGTGTTCCATATGACGTCATCCACGCTCCATTTATTGGTATTCCGTGTTCTTTGCACATCAGTCGCCTGAAAAATAATGAAAAATAAACTGTATTATTGCGGAATGTAAAGCCAAGCAAATAGCCCGACCTTAACCTACGACCAGGGATCTATTGCATATTAGTCCTAGATCTAAAGAACTGGAATTCATGAGAGAGGATTGCCCAGCAATGGGATGATATAGGCCAAGAGCTATGCAAATTGATTAAAAATTATGAAAGAGACCACATTATTTTGATTTGATTTTAACCAGATTCATCAACGAAAAAATAACCAGCAATTCTAGATAACATTAAGTGTTGCACTGACTCCTAGTAATATAGAATGAAAATAAATAAAAAACCTTTATGGAACAAGAGCAGAAATACGATGACGTACGAGCATATTGCTTTGTACATAGAAGGTCAAAATATTCGTTTTAAACTTGACCGAAAAGAGGGAATTGTGTTCCCGCCAGATACGTGTAGTCAGTAGAAGATTGATAGTTCTCTCGACCCTCTCTAAGGCAGACGGCATCAATGTAGAAAAAAGGGGCACGGACAAAGAGTCTTCCAGAATAATGACATCGAAAAACTGTTGTCCTGTGTCTCAGTTTGGCGAAATAGCAAAATGATATATAAATAAATAAATATCGCTGGACATTACACACGGCGCCATCTAGGTGCAACATTAAGCAACGAGGCTTGTGTCGTGGACACCAGATAGTTGATAATACTACATAGATACTTTTTGTTTGTAAATATATACTTATTATACATATAAACATCCATGACTCGGAAACAAACGTCCATGCTCATCACACAAACATTTTCTCCTACCGGAATTCGAACCCGGGACCCTAAGAACGTAAAGCAGCCTCACTACCTCTGTGCCAATTGGGTCGTCATTTAATATGCCAAGTTTGTCACGTTACACTTTTATCGATTAAAAACAGCTGTTAATTAATGCAAATAGATAACGATATTATTAGCTTTGTCCTATCGTAAGTATATTTAAATGTCTGGGTATGAATCAACATACGAGTATATAATTGATAAACAAAATAGTCTTCTGTCTTTTTCGTGTGGTTAGTGCCTAACCTGGTGTCAGTTTTTATGACGCCCATGGGCGACTTGGCTTAAAATGCCGTCGATTATCTCTGGTTTCCTCACGATGTTTTCCTTCACCGAAGCAAGGGATTATTATACAGTATCGCATATGAATCCGAGAAATAAATGATATGGGGAATTTCAGTAGATGTGAACAGAACATTCATTGCACAAAAAAAATGTTTCAGAGCTGTTTATGGAGCAGAATGTTAAGAGCATTGTAAGCCATTATTTAAAGCACTAAAAATTCTTCTACTTCCTTGCCTATATATTTTTGAAATTTGTATGTTTATAAAAAGGTATTCGCTCATGTTCCCATTATATGAACACATTTCTAAAAGAGTGAAAAGCAGAAGCCCAAATAAATTACTTGCACCTAGCCAGAGACTACATTTGTATAGCAGAAATTCCAATTGCATGGCAATCAAAATCTTTAACCATTTACCCCCACGCATCAGAGTGTTGCCCACTAATAAATTCAGAAAAACTTTATTTGCCTGGCTTTTAGACGACTGTTTCTATTCAGTCAATGAATTTTTTAATTATAAATTTTGACATTTCATCAATACTTTGTGTGTGTATGTATACCTATTGACTTATTATTGTTTTTTTTTTTTCGTATGTTTTTTTTATAACTTTTGACATATATAATTAGTACGTTTTGACATTAAATTCAAAAATAAAAAAAGTATCTTATAAAGTTGACATTGTATAAAAATTACTTAATTTCATCTCAAATAATTTATAATTATATTGTTGCGGCCTAGAACTCGGCCACTTTGAATATTTGTAAGTCAATTTTAATATTTCTACACCGGCAACGGTAGTGTATGTGAAACTGTTTAATATTAAGACTTCAATGTATGTACCATATACTCAGAAATTAATTAATAAATCTAAATCTAATCAGAGGTGCGTGTCTTGTGTTCGAACTCGAGACCTATGACTTTACAGTCCGACGGTCACTCTTAACAAAATAGTGATAAGGATTTATACTAACCTGGTTTTGAGGAGCTCTTGCGCAATGCCAAGCCCTCTGTACTCAGGACATACAAAGACTCCTCTATCACTGAAGCATCGATCCAAATCGAATGCCTTCCTTTCATCGTAATGAGCTTCCAAACCGTATACGATTTCGAATAGTTTCTTCAATTCTTCTGTCTTGAAGTCAAACTGGAATAAACCATAATATGAACAAATGTTTCTATCGAAAGTAGTTTAAATCAGTCGTGTATATATTTTTAAGCCAATGTCATAAAGGTCCCAACCCAATAAAAAGTTTCGATACCAATTTCATTAGACAACACCGAACGTTGTCTAATGAAATTGGTATCGAAACTTCCTAACGAAATGTAGATGTTCTCATACTAGCGAGTCTAGCGGTTACGATTTATGGGGTCTAAATTTATCCTATCTTTCAAATTAGAACCAACCAAACACAGACGGTTTTGGAGATTAGCGTGTAGAAACATAGTAACACGTGATTTTATTTATATTTAATTGGTAATGCCGATATAAAAAAAGTTGTGTCATAAAATCGTTTTTACTATTGGTTAATAAACCTATGTTGTTTTTTTTTTTAATTCACCTTTGGTTCAGGATCACCTTTTGATAACAATGTCATCATGGATGCTCCAACGACGTCTTTAATCTCTTCATCATCGTTGTCTAAACAACAAATGACAATATGGGTTCCTTCATCATTTGTTATCTCTGTTAAAGGCCCATATATTTCTTCTAGTGCCTTCGGATTTTTCGGAATTCCTTTAAATTAAATTACTATCATGAAAAAATTAGGTATAAAATGAGATTCTTTTATAAAAAACATAATGGCAACATTTTGGCTTTGCACTTGAAGTATCTTTTAATATTTTAAGGGCTATAGTCTATAAGTCCGGGTTTGCAGCGTATGATGAAATACGAAAAGCTTTTTCAAAATAGACTACAATTATAAAATATATGATAGTTTATCATAAATCTATAGTATGTTTTAAATTACGTTAGAAGAGTCCCACCAACAAAAAATAAGTAATATCTAAATTCAACTTACCAGCAGCTATAAAAGTCTTCTCCTCTTTCACAAAATGATCGATATACAGATTCACAACTTTGTCATTAAGATATTCGGGCAAATCCACTATTTTTAAATTAAGAATAGTGCCATCTTTTTTCTTCACAGAGAATTTGGACCACACTTTAAGAGAATTTGACATGTTGAAAATGTGAGCAATTTTCTGAAGTATATAAAAAATTTTACCGTCGCGTACGTATAGCAGTTATTAAATCGTAATGTTTTTATTTTACGTGAATTTTTGAGCGTCTAAACGTCAATACTATCTGTAAATGAAATATGTGATTATTTTACTGTACCAAGTAAGCGAGCCGGTTATCTTATCAGTATAATTAGTGTTGGGCGACTTAAAGATGTTGATGTCGTTTGGGAATATTGACATTGTACTTAAATGACTAATTAATTTTATGTTTGTTTTGTACGAAACTCAATGTGTGGGTGGTGGAGGTCAGAGGCACTGGCATGAATGGGACAGTGTAGGTGTAAGGTCAATACGAGCTATTTTGAAAAAAAATACCCTTTTTTCATGTATGTACACTTGTACAGTGAGTGATTGCAATTACCTAACCCAACTTTGTATAAATGGTTGAGATTTTTTATAATACGAATGGATAGAATTTTAGAATTCTTTTATATTTTACTTAATTGGCCTAGGCGTTGTCGCGGCCGCCATCCTGGCCAGCGGCCGCGGTTGCGCCGCCGTCTCAACCATATATGTAAAGGTGGGTCAGCTAATTGCTATCACTCAGTGTACGCCTCTTTCTCCGTTATTACTGGTTCAATTTAAGTGTTTCTTTTTTCATTTGGTAAAAGAAGCTCGCACGATGGTCCATTAAACCTTTATATTGCATTTTTACTTTTCCGTCATTCTATGTGGATGATGTGCTAATATGTTATAGTTACAATATAAAATTGATACATGACAAGGATTTGTGTGAGATACCACAACTAAAAGGGTAAAATAAAAACTGCAAAAAAGAAAAACAACTGGTTTCTCTTTTTGACAAATAACCAAAAGCTATAGGATACTTTGTATTTTCGATTTAAAATCATTCGTATAAATTACGTTATGTTTATACGGTCCATGTAAGAACCCAAAACAGTTGGCTAAGAAACGATACCATGTAATATACTTCGTACGAGTTTTATAAATCAAAGTTTACTTAAATTATGATATTTTTTAGGGTTCCGTACCAGAAGGGTAACCATCGACTATTTTTAATCATCTTGCGATAAGTGCATTATTATCAAAATTATTTACTTACAAAATAATGCATGATAAGTTATAAGCGTTTTTGAAGGCTGTTAAACGAATAATAGAATCAATCATACTCGGCTTTCAGTACATTATTATAAAACGTAATTGATTAATTTGTCATCGTCAAATTATCATATTTTTATTGGTGTTACTATGTTTGAAAGAATATGTGCAAGTGTTTTTCATCGAAATCTTTATTTTAAGATAAATTATTTAATTTACAATCTGTTTCATTAATAGCTTTAAAAATATTTTTTATCTCTTTTTTTATTTAAATGACAACAATTTTTATCAAAAACAAATCTTCAAGAGTTTCTACATAACAAGTTTGATTTATATATAAAAACATCCTAAAGAAAAGAAATTTCAAATGACTTATTGTATTTTAGCAATCATGAACTTAGTAGAAGGAGGATTGCCTTCGAAAGTAACTCCGAATTTCTTTCCCAACTCTTCAAATTGGATCTCGAAGGTAGTCTGCCATCCATCTTTCTCAGCAGCCTTCTGGCTGTCAGCTGTGCCCATCCAGGCTCCGGTTGCTGGTATTCCATTTTCTTTGTTAATCAATCGCCTGGAAAAATTAAAAAAATGAACGTCAGTACATGCAACACCATGAAATATGGTTTGATAAAAACAAATAGAAGTAGGTACACATACAGGTAAATAAACAATTTTGTTTTCGCTTACAATGTGAGTTCGGGAAATAAATTATGTAGGTACGTACTATCATAATATATATCAATAGCTGTTGCCCGCGACTTCGCTCGCGTTATGGTCTGAAATTATCCCCCCATTATGATGAATTGTTATATAAATACTAATATTATAAATAGATAAAGTTTGTGAGGTTGTAATCTCTGGATCTACTGAACCAATTTTGAAAATTCTTTGTCTAATAGGAAGCTACATTATGCCCGAGTATATTTACAACGTGCCCGTGGGATAATTTCCGACCAAAACGCGAGCGAAGCCGCGGGCAACAACTAGTAATATGTACAGGGGTCACAAACCAGCTGTGTTTTTGAAAATAAACCTTAGAATAGGATATGGAAGAACTGACCTAGCTTTAAGGAACTCTAATTCAACACCAAGCTCTCTGTACTCAGGGATGACAAAGAGACCTCGGTCACTGAAGTAACGGTCAGAATCGAACGCCTTCGTTTCATCATAGAATGCTGCTAATCCATAGTACATTTCAAACACCTTTTTCATTTCCTCCGTTTGAAAAACGAACTGAAAAAAAAAAAAACCGATTGATGGGTGGCCGAGGTAGGTGATAGTGACTTGTACTTGCACTGCTTGAGAGTTTATACCGGGATGATTGTTGATGGTTAATATTGTATTTACTGTGTGTGATGTTAAATTGTGTGATCGTAGTTGCAACATGTGAAAGCCGCGTTAATACGCTGGATTCGGGATGCACAGGACGCCTGGGGAGGACCATGTTCAGCAATGGACGTCTTTTTGATCAGTTACTCATTGTAGTGATTGTCATTTCACCTTGTCCTCAAGATCTCAATCAGATTTAATCGCACACAGTCATTGTCTGACTGTGTGCGATTCAATCTGGAGGTACATTTTGGAGAGAACATTCGTTGGACATGTTTCTATGTCAGATACTGCTATAATTACCTCTGGTTCCGGATCTCCTTTCGATGTTAAGGCCATCATGGATGCTCCAAGGATCTCTTTAACCTGATCATTACCGTTGTCTAAACAACAAATCACAGTGTGGAAGCCTTTTTCTTTAATAGCCTCCAGCATAGGCACACGTAGTTCTTCCATCGCTGCTGCATTTTTTGGTACTCCTATAACAGACATAATAGCGTGACGTCAAGTCTATAATACCCGAAGGGATACAAACTATAAAGTTTTTTTTTTTCGAAATGTCTGAACCGATTTTAATAAAACTACATACGCAGCAGGAAACATATGTCTAAAAATTTGAGAGAACTTTCGAAATATCTTAAAAAAAAGATAATTGGATTTTAGATTTTCCATAGAAACAGAAATTTCCAATTGTCTTTTTTTTTAAAGACATTTCGTAAATCAACTCTCAAATTTTTAGACATATGTATCCTGCTTATGCGTATGAAGTTTTATTTAAATCGGTTCAGTCATTTCGAAAAAAAAAAAAATGACTTGAATGTTTATATGAAATGGCGTGCGACGTTAACGCTCATAAGTCTCATGCAAGGAGGCCAGGTTATTTAAACACAAATGTTGATTAGAATCTATCTTAGTAGCCCAAGGCGAGATGCTTTTGTTTGTGAGTTCTAGTACTCGTACTGTATCATCAATATACAACTTACCAGCAGCTTTGAAAGTGGCGTCCTCTGTCACATAATATTTCATGTACAGATTGATTACTTCCTCGAGAAGATTTTCAGGCGCATCCACTATGCGTAAATTAACTGTATTACCACCCTTTGTTACTGAGAATTTCGACCACACTTTGAGAGGAGACATATTGAAAAATATATAATTAGTTTTCTTTTTTTAAAGTTAATTACTCTACGTGAATAAAGAGTGAATCTTCACTTTTCACTTCAATACTGTCTCTAAATATGATATGGAGTAGTTTATATAGAGTGTCATATTGTAACCAAGACGTTATCTAAATCCGACAGTAAAGTGATGAGCATTCCGGAAAATTGGCGAAATACCCGAAAGAAGGAAAATACGTTTTTTATGTACTTCATAAAATAAGGGTTTCCCCTTATTTTATGAAGTACATAAAAAACGTATTTTGTGTACACGTTGGTAATTTTACTTATATTGTAATGCAACATAGGTATGTCAATATCAATAAACAGTAGAAAAAGCCAATTGGAACCACATAATTGAGGTAAGGGCTACGTAAATATAAAACGTACCTATACATAGGAACACAACAGTAAAACAATTAGCACACGGGATGGTAACCGAATATTACGTTATGTAAGTACAAGATTTAAAAAAAAAATTGCCACATGTTAGGCGCAGGACGGCTCGACCGATGGCTGATTTTTTGGTTGTGTTCAGGACAACATTCCTGAAATTTGTTTTTGTACCGGTGATCTTACCGGACCGGTCTACTGGACCAGTCTACCGGACCCGTCTTCTTTTTTCTTCGGTCTTTTTTTTTGCTGAATCCACCACTTCAGTCTGCGGAGGGCTGTCCCTTACATGCTGTATTACCTTTTTAGTTGTCATGATAATTACTCAATGTAGATAGTTCCTTGAGTGCATTATGATGATATTATGTTGTTCCTACCCACATTGAATAAATACGCAGTCTGCACTAACATCATTTAATCCAACTCGCACATGGGGTGCTAAACATTTGTTCATCGCATTCGATTCACCAGTATTTGCTGTACAAAAAAGCCAATCCAAAGCAAATGTTAAAAATTTCTGCTGTCATCCAGCTCGTGCCGATCGGCTTCCGTTCGGCATCCCATTCACCGTCGCTAAAACCATGTCTGCCGGCTTCTCTGTTCCCCAATCATTGTAATCTGTATCTCTTCAAGTTTCGAGTGAATTGGTTTCTTCTAGACAAGTGTGTTTCACCCTAGGTCGTATCATCGCTTCTCATCAGGTGAGGTTCTGCTAAACGCAAGCCGATTGCGCAAATATTTTTGCGGAATCGGCTTTTTTGCCGATCATATAATACTAGATTAGGATCGCGAATTCACCCGCGTGGAGTTCGATAATTATTGTCCCACGCGATCATACTACCGGGATAAAAAGTAACGTCTGTATTAATGTAGGTTATAACCTATCTATGTACTAAATTTTATCCAAATTCGTTCTGTAGTTTTAGCGTGAAAGAGTAACAAAAATCCATCCATCCTCACAAAATGTCGCAAAAATAAATTATTAAGTACTAAGTAAGGTTCTACAATTTTACCGCCCGGCTGTGCCGAATCACACCCGTACAAGTGTGTAACATTCCTAATATTGATATTTTACCCATACCATGCAAAAAGGTCAAAGATCCTATACTGGATCCCCGCTCCGAGTAGGGATTTAACGATATCATTCAGCTTGTTTGTTTTCAATTAATGGGAAAGCTGCAAAACATGTAAACATGAACGAGAGGGATTATACAAGATCTGTGGCAAAGACAGGCATTGAACAAAATATTGGTGTTATTTTCACGTTTTCTCCTACATTCATGGTGTTTTTGCCGTTGAGCTGCGTGTTGTGTGTTACATCGCCGTGTTTAGGGTTAATGCTCGATTAAGAGTGGAGGCTCATAATAATATTATGTAGCGTTATTCGAAAGAAGACCAAATAAAAATTGATTTTAGAACACCTACCGTCATTATGTGATCTCAAAAATAAGATCGAACTTAATATAACTTTACCCAATAGTTCTATTGACTAAAAGTAAATCGGCAGGTAAGGTAAGCGTTCACTTATCAGTAAAATCTTGACCTGCGTCGGCATTTTGTGCAATTATCCCATCTTCGGCTACGAAGTCAGCTTGATATCGTTAACAGATAAGAGTACAGGATAAGCAGTTCCCTTGAAAGAGATAAGGGCTCTTCGAATTTGGAAGTCTTGGGTCCCTGAGGTTTAACGATCTCAAGATTAAAATCATTGTCCAATACCTTGCTTTTAATGAGAACAGAAAGTAGGATATTACTATTGGAGAATACAATTGTATCGAAATCAGAGATACCTACAATAAAGGGACCCACCTACACAACATGTTTCGTAAAGGTGCTGTCATATTTAAGAGGAGTTTATTATTCATATATACATTAAAATTTATAAATTAAAATAACTTATAGTAACTAACTTATTAATAAAATTAAAAAATAGCGTCAAAAGACTCCTCCTCAACGCAGTCAACTGGTGATGTACCCATTATATTTAAGATAGTTGTGATGTTCCCATGGAGAAAGTTGTTCAGTTTATGGTCTGTACCACGGCTTTAATGATAAGTTTATAGTATATCTTTACCCGAAAATGTTATGCCTTTCATTCTTTTTTTATTTGTGTACGTTAGGGTTAGCAACGTGATTTTATTTGTCAACGTTAACACAATGATTTTATTTGTCAACGTTAACAAAATGATTTTATTTGTCTACGTTAACAAAATGTCTATGAAAATGAATTGTTATCCTTTGAGATTTCCTCAGTGTTTGTTTATCACTTCTCTCCCGATCAAAGCTTCGTCGTAAAATAATTTAGTAGGCGAAAACAAAAATAATTGTTACAACTGTCGCCGTTGTACCAAAAGTTGATAACAAAATAATTATTATTTATCTTATTTCTTGGCCTAGATTTTTGACGACATTGCCGGCTAGACAAAATTATCCTACATTAAAAAGTTGCGCCAGTAACAGAAAAGTTGGAAGGAAATCGAATGTTTTAGTATGTCAAGAGGATTGAGGAAGGACGAATCGCATGTGACCGAAAGAGTTATAAATTTAAATGTAAAGGGATGAAGGGGAGAGGAAGATCAAGAAAACGATGGATGGATTGTGTGAGGAATGATATGAAATAAGAAGGAGTAAATGATAGCGTGACCGTTGGCAGCAAAGCGTGAAGGTTGGATGAAAAAAACGTGTTGCGCTGACCCCAAGTAACATGGGCCAAGGGGCAGGTAAATGCTGATTAAAGGTGCCTTTAGAATTGCTCGATTTTCAACGAGTGTTACTTTCTCTCGATATGCTGTGTTTTGGCGATCAATGAGATCTTTTAGCTTCATACAGATTTTCTCTATTTTATTGGTCGTTTCTTCTTTATAGCGTGTTGATGAAAACCTTTTTATTATTATTTTTTTTTTATTTTGTTTTATATTTTGCTTATTGTTATATTTAATGATTTGACATTAATACTTATTTTTTTAAGTATTATACTTTTATTTTTTATTGTTAATGGTCACATTTAATGACATTTATTTTGTAAAGTATTATGTATTAATTTTATTTGATTATTGTGAATGTGAGGACCATGTGGGTAATTTTTTGTTTTTTCGTTTTTTCGTTTTTTATTTTTTTCCACGATTGTCTGGCAGTTTGAGTACTATAAGCGACCTTGTTGTCCTTTCTTTGGTATTGTTCGTCATGTTGTTGAGCTCCTTGTGTTATAAGTCGAGCTACACGATAACTGACAAATGCTTGCACTGACTGGAAGAAAGAACCACACAGATTTGAGTGGACCTGTCCACTCAAATCTGTGTGGTTCTTTCTTCAAGAGACCATCTCAGACAATTATCTGCATAGTCCTCATGTGAGTTAACCAAGATTATGTCTGGACTTTAAAAGAGACTATGACCTCTGAGTTTGTTTCGGCTGTTTCTTCTCAGAGTAGTCAGGTACGAAACACCGGCCCCATCTAGTTTAAAAAAAGAGACGTGTAAAAGTGTTTTTAAAAACCTATTTGCAAAATAAACATCATTTATCATTTACCTAAATTGAGTCGGTCCAGTTAAGCACTTTCAGTAGTTCTTTCTGTTGCATCTTAACATTGTATAAAAGTGAAGGTAGGTCGAAAGTGAGCAGCAATTGTTAATTAATTTAATCGAATTAAATAATTCATCTTGGTGATCGACCAAAAACTACAAGTTCCATTTTGTGTTTCAAAAACATTTGCTAGAAATTGGTTTGATCAAACATCGTCAAATGTTTAGAAATCTGTAGACACCTTTAGACGAGACCTATCACAAATTAGCTGATTTTAATCAAGATCTTAATTAGCTCTTTTAGTGTAGGTAAAGCCAATCGCAAGTCTACCTTAATTGGTAATTGATTTAAATTATTAGATGCAATTACAATTAGCTTTAATAGTTGTTTTAATGGTTTAAGTAGTCAGGTATTCTTATAATGGAACATTGAAGGTCAATTCATATTTTAATGTAATGAAATCTGACTGTCTCCTTGGTTGTGACAGCTGAGCATGAGGTCCTGGGTTCGATTCCCAGGTCTGACAAAGTGTTACTGGTCTTTTTCCATTAGGAATTTCTTTTTCCATAGCAGCCATGGAGATGGTTGTGCCCAGTTTACGGCAATAGCTCGCCCCCTATTACATGTGCTTTAAATATAACTGGCGATATGTGGGTGTAATATTAAGCAGCCAACCTCTAGTTGCCCTCCCCTCAATGACGCACTAAGCCTAGGCCCGAACCCCGCAGGGGGTGCCCTTAGTGTCTGTTCATTTAATGTATATCCTTAGTTTGTAAGCCCTGGCTGGGGGCCTTAAAGTAATTTTTGGCCACCACAGGATAGTCCGGTTAAGCAGCATCAACCTCCGAGAGTTGTTGCGCTGCGAGTGGTCCCTTCAAAAAAAAAAAAAAAAGGTGTAATATTAAGTACATCTCTGCCTCACCCTTCGGGAATTACAGGCGTGATGTTATGGATGGAATAGTATGTCTGATGTAAGGATTTTCGGTGGTCTTAAATTATAACAAGACTAGCTGTTGCTGCGGCTTCGCTCGCGATTTGGTCGGAAACTATCCCACGGGAGCGTTGTAAATATAGCTTACGGCACTCGGGGATAATGTAGCTTCCTATCAGAAAGCAAAAGTATTTATTAGACTTACACAGGACAATACCGAAAAAAAAAGAAAATAACATTAAAACAAAATTCAGATTGATTATTTTCAGTGAAACAATTTTCAAAATTGGTTCAGCAGATCCAAACATTACCCCCTACAACCTCATAAACTTTACCTCTTTATAATATTAGTATAGATATCCTAATTGATCAAAACTTTCAATTCGTCAAATAGTACCTTTAAATTTGGAAATTTTATTCTCCGTTGGTATTGGATTTTGGCTACACAACGAACACAACCTGACCTTGGCGTGCACAGCTGTTGTTGGGATGAAGTATTGACCGAAAAAAAAAACCCTGAAAATATATTTTTGAGGTGGATTTTACCTAAAAATTCTGTTCAAAATGGAATCCATTCATATTTTTCAACTGCAAAAAAAATATTAGTGAGAAAATGGTTTTACAGAATTTCGACTTGGAATTATGAACTCAATTAAATTATTCAGTTTTCAGCGCATCGTCCTATTCACCTAGTAATGCCATCGAACGTTTAATAAAATTGACGTTTCACATTTTCACAATAATTATGAAAACCAAGCTTGTAAGCCGTAATATTATCACCGTAATAACCATTTTATTTACGCGATGATCACCAAACTGTGGCATTTTATGAGTGCCAATGTTTGTTATAAAACTAGATAAACATTTTTCGAGGGAATAAAAGTCGGAAAGTTACAAATGATGGCATTATTTGTGTTCCCTTTTATTACTCTATCTGTTTTGTTCTAGGGTTATGGATGGTTTAGGCCATCTTTTTGAAGTTTCAGCGTTTTTCTCACACTGTGTATTTACTTTTTCGTAAGTCAATTGTGGCGGTATTTATTTTTGGTACTTCTGGGGCAGAAACAATAGGATAATCAAGCAAATGCTTGAAAAAATCTATTTAGTCCATCAGTTAGATTATCAAAAAATATTGGACATTTTCTTTTGCCAAGTGAACGAAATGTTACCGTTGAAATCTCGCGTGACGTCACAAGCCTGTTACTTTTTACTAGAAAGTGACGTCACAAGCTCCCTCTCTTGAACTTTTATGCGCTGTATCGTTGTTAATTTATTGATTATGTGACAAAATAAGAAATACGTGTCCAACAAATTTGGTGATCTAACTGAAGGATAATTATTTGAGCAAGAAAGTCACCGGAACGTTGCGGTCGCTCTATCGGTTGAAAAATATTCTCCCATCACACATTAAGGCAATGCTTGTACAGTCCCTAATCTTCCCCATAATTGATTTTGGTGATGTGTGCTACTATGACCTGAATGCAGATCTCCTCAATAAACGTGACCGATATCTGAATAGCTGCATTCAATTCATCTTCAATTTCCGGAAATATTTTTTTATTTATTTATTTATCAACATACATCTACCATTACAGCTAACCAATGCGGTAAATGCGCCTTAATTAATACTTAACTTAATTGTTACTTATAACTAATACCTATAACTAATTACAAAAAAAGCATTCCTTGTGAATTCACCCAGAGAACAACAGAATAAGTCTGTATCACTCGCTATGAGGTTGAGCGTGCGGAGTGCACGCGTTAGCGGCGCCTCCTTCAAAAGGTTGGTCCGAGCACGCGGTTCCACTAGCAGTCGTGGCTGTCGTCGCCGCCACACGTACCTGTCCGGAACATTCAGACTCACCTGGCCTAAAATAACTGCATTATGCACCTTCCCTCTCAGTAATTTAAATATATATGAGGCGAGTGCAAGATCCCTCCTAACCCTCAGCTCGTTGTAACCTACCATACCCAAAATAAATAACGTTGGATACATTAAAGGGTAAAAGGGGTAGACTCCATAGTATCGCATGTATAAATATCTTATGAATTTATTTTGTATCCTCTCCAGCATGAGACTATATTTAGCTTCATGCGGAGACCAGATGACTGCATTACACTCTAACTGGCTCCTCACCAATGCATTATATAATGCTATAATAGCTTTCACATTCGTGAAACCTCGAACCGTACGAAGCATGAAACCTAAATTTCTATACGCTCTTTTACAACAACGCATTATGTGCTCCCGAAATGTCAAACCGGTGTTAAATCCTACTCCCAAGTCCTTGACTTCTCTGACCCGTTCCATAGGCAACCCGTCAATATAGTAGGCATGTAAGATGGGATTGTGTGCGCGAGAAAAAGTGATGGTCACACACTTCGAGATATTAAATTGTAAAAGATTTTCTTTGCTCCATCTCACTACCCTATCAATGTCCGTTTGTAGCCTGACACAGTCATCGCTGCTCTTTATCGCAAGGGATAATTTGAGGTCGTCAGCAAACAACAGACAAGACGCGTCTTGGACTACTTCTGGTAAGTCGTTTACCACCAGAAGAAAGCCCAAAGGGCCAAGGTTACTACCTTGACTTACCCCGGACCTAGTGAAATATGGATCTGACACGTGTCCCGCATATTCCACATATTGCTGCCTATCCTTCAAATAACTGGCAAAAAACTGGAGAGAGTGTGGGGTGAAACCAATACCTGCCAACTTTTTAAGTAAAATGTCATTATCGACTAGATCGAATGCTTTTCTAAAGTCAAAGTAAGCTGCATCAGTCTGCCCCCCACTATCCACCGTCGGCACCAAATGAGCCATGTGGCAGAGAAGATTACTGGTGGTACTTCTTCCTGGTCGAAACCCATGCTGAGCGTCTGACAGCTGTGCACTAACCTGAAGATATATGCTCTTATGTAAAGCAGTTTCCATCACCTTCGCTGGCGTAGACAATACCGCAACTGGTCTGTACCCATCTACTGATTCTGCTAACCCTGCTTTCGGAACCGGAACAACGCGGGTCACTTTCCACCTCTCCGGAAACACGGCAGCTTTGAGGCACTGGTTATAAATATGAAGAAGAGGCCTAGCCAGCGCTACTCGACAATCCCTAAATATGTAAGGCGGAATGCCGTCAGGCCCTGCGGACCGTTTCGGCTTAAGATCTAGAAGCGCGCGACTCACGTCTCCTAACTGCAATTGGTGCAAGTGCACTCGCGCTGCTGCGTTTCCGCTACCTGCGCTGGTTATAGCCGCGTCTACATCCAACTCCGGTCGCTCTTCCCTATAAACAGAATAAAAGTAAGCCGCAAACTCTTCCACAGACCGCTGACCAGATAATGCCACCCCATCTTTCACGATAGCTTGCGGGCTTCTCCTACCTCTCTTAGACTTAGCATAATTCCAAAAAGATTTAGGATCACTCAGCATTTGCCCTTGAACACGGCTCCGATATTGTTCCTGTGCCACTATTAACATATTTTTAATGTTGGTTCTACACCGAGCAAATGCTTCGTAATCGACCTTTGACCTGCTTGCCTTGTACTGTTGCAGGGAAGCCTTCAACTTTATGTCGCGAATTATTTCAACAGTGTACCACTCAGGATAAATGTACCTTGAGTTTCCACGACTTCGCTTTTTTTTGGGCACACAGTCATCTATAATAGAATTAATAATATAATAAAAATAATTTAAACCTACTTCTAAGTCCATTTCATACAACGGAGTCCAGTCTGCGGCTGCAATTGATGAATATAGGGACAGAAAGTCGGCTTTATTAAAGTTCCACCCGTCTGGTACATATGCGTCATCGTCAGGTGTAGCTGAGCCTGCTGAGCCGGGGTGCCGGCGCAGGCGCGTGTGTGTTCTAACCGAGATCTCGAGCGGCGGGTGGTACGCGTCTACCGGTACGAGCGGCGCCTCCGCCGCGCGCACGCTCACACTCCCTCCCTTCGCTAGCATACTCAATACCAAATCTAACTGACGACCATTACAATTTCCCACTGCGTTACTCTGAGTGAATTCACAAAAAGTATTAAAGTATTCATAATAGTTACTTATGCCTACAGAACACGAATATAAGTTAAAATCACCTAGAACTAGAATATCCCTATACTTATTACAAAATTGTTCAATGATGCTAAATAGTAACATGTATTCATTATCATTACTACCAGGCGGAATATAGACTACACAAAGTAAAAACATAAATCTGCTACGTAGGTAAACAGTAGCACAGACCAGTTCGAACATATGATCGTCCACGTTGACGTCATCGGGTAGTGACATTCGCCGCAACTCAAAACGCGGTGTGGCCACGAGACACGCGCCGCCTTGTTTACGTCCATCCGCTCGGTCACACCGCAAAATAGTAAATCCAGGTGGAATCATTTCTGCATCATGTGTGGAGTCATTGCAGCCCGTTTCGGTAATGGCAAACAAGTCTGCATTTGCCGTTGAAATATTGGTATAAAATTCCTCCAGCTTTGTTCGAAGCCCGCGCACGTTTTGATACAGTATTTCCACGGAGCTACTCAGGGTTTCTCGTGTTGCTGGCTGCTCTACGAAACCACACCCATTCCGCAAATTCTATATTAACTGCCCAGTTTTCAGGCAGACATAACTTGTCGTATTTACTCTCTGGAACTCCGATGATAAAGGATGCGTAATCCCTTTCCGTTTTATGTTTTATTTTTTCAACTTTAATTTGTACTTCTTCTTCATAAATTTTCCTAACATATTTCTCTAAACTTTCTACTGTTGTTTGTTTTTGCAAACGCCATATATGTAAGAATCTTTTCTTTTCCGTACCCTGTATGTCGATTGCACTCGTATTTCCGCCTTTCTTTACTTCACTGTTCGTGTGTCTGTTTTTTTTCCGTACTACAGTAGTCCAATTTTCTTCCCTTTTTGGTTCTTCCTTTTCCAAAATAAAAACCTTCTCAGACTTCTTTTCTTGATTTACTACTGGCATCTGTTCCTCATTTGATACTACTTTCGTCGATTTCGTGGCCACAAATTCCTTCGCAGGTACTTTATTATCAACTACCTGCTTCTGTTTATCTTTGACGGCTTTTGCAAAAGACGGTGTCAAGCTTTTAGAGCCTTGCTCTGTCTGATTTGGCACTATTGCCTGACTTTTCTTTAGACTGGCTTCTAGGCTCTCATTTCTTTCCATTAACGTTTTAATTGTTGCTTCTAGCATCTCAACTTTACTTGACTTTTGCTGTACTACCTCCAATATTTGTTTTAATTCCTTCAACTCTTTTTCCGTTTTGGTAAATCTATTTTGCAATAACAAATAATCTTTCCGCTGCTGCTCCAAATGAGACTTCACCTCCCATCGAAACTCCCGTATCTCGTCTAGAAGTAGGCTCTCCGTATCAATTACTTCACTTGTATTCCGACGACTGCCTCGCTCGGCGGTGTTTACATGGCTGCTCGGTGAATACGTTTTGCTGCCAACTGCAGTTCCTCGAACAGGTGTGTCTGTATTACCCCTTTTCGGCATTGTGCAAGTGCACTCGGGACATATCCACAGACTCCTGTACTCCGGCGTGAAAGCTTTAACATCTTCTGTTGTTAAGGCCAGGCAACTAAGGTGGAATTTCTTCTTGCACTTTACTCGCGAACACTCCATAAATAGTGAATCATTAACAACAGCATCACAGCCGCTACACTTCGCCTCCATTTAAAATTTCAACTAGTAGAATATAAATATTTGTGATTTAGTGAAACGCGATACGTGACACGTCCGTACGCGTCCGCGCGCGTTTGTCATGTTATATGATCATGTATCTGCGCATCGATCGCTTTTAAGGTGGTTACCCATCCGACAGCGCAGAGCATTCAGGGCCTTGACAACCCTGTTTTCTCTTCTTCACAAACCTACTTCTCCTTCTTATCTGACTTCTAATTGTCAATACTTATGCTCTGCGCACAGCAAGAATCTTCGTTCCGCTAATAACTGTCTTCTACGATGTCCTTCTCACCGCTCTGGTTTTATAAAATCTTCTTTCTTTGTCCAGGCGGTCTTTTTTTGGAATGCGCTCCCTCAGAGTATCAGGACCAGTCGGTTCACTTTCAAAGTGAAAGCTCGAGAACATATACGCAAGAAGTTGGCAGATTCGTCTCAGAACTAAGTTTTGGTATTTTTTCTTGTATAACTCTCTTTATTCTTATATGTTTTAGTTATAAATATTTTCTAGTCTTTTTATCTGATAATGCACCTACTCTATGTTGTCTCTGCATCACCCTAAGATAGACTGGTAGAAAATGCCCAAGGCATTAAGTCCGCCTTTGTACAGTTTTTTTTTAACTTGTGCATAAAGTTTTAATAAATATTTTTTTTTTTTTTTCAAATAGCCATCCTATTGAGATTGCAAAGTAACTTTACTTTAACAAAGTTAAATAATTTTGAGACATCAAGGACCAGATTACCTCCGATGACTTTTCGTAGAATCTATTAACCTAGACCTTATGACTCACTATTTCACTAGGTTTAACTTATGTTGCAAATAAAAAAAATGCCTGGCCTATGTGCCTGTTGTTTGAACAATAGCTACCTTTAATACCCTGCCAGCAGATGGCTGGAACAAAAACCATAATAATCAGGCGCCGCGCCGCCAGGGTACCAGGGTGTCATGCGATGACGAGGGTGCGATCTACTTTAGATAAAGGGATGTGTGGAAAACACGGACGTGCCTCGGAATGAAAGTAAAATAGAAAATCTGAATATTTCTAGGTATGTGTTTTGATATTTCTGGTTGATTTACAGCCATTACTAAATTTAAAAATCGCGATTTGGTTCAGCAACTTTTATAACTTTGTGGCACAGTTCTTAGATGGTTATCTGGGTTATACAAATATTACCTGGCTGAAAATAAAATGAGTGCAATAGAAAAACGTGTGTGGTTTTGCATGTCACACGTCAAACAAACTTTAAAGCAGTTGAAAGTCCGTCGTTCCGTTTGGCGTCAAACGGAATATGTAAAAAATCGAGCGAAGTTAATGTGGGCAGAATTGATATTGGCTGAAAAGAATATGACCGATATCTTCCTATATTAATAAGTAGCTATAGCCCATGGCCTTAGTTCGCGTGAAATTATTATAAAAATATATTACTTCGCTTTGAATCAGATTTTGTTATCAATTTTAAGGGTGTTAAATTTTTAATAATTCTTAAAGTACTAATTATTATTCAAAAATAAAAGTAGCCTTAGTTATTCCTCATAACATCAGCTATCTGCCAGTAAAAATCCCGTCAAAATCGGTCCAGCCCTTTCGGAGATTAGCAGTTTGAATCGGATTTTGTTAACAATTTCATGGATTTAATTTTATTTGCACGGAAAAATAATTATTTTTCTAAAATAAATGTAACCTATGTTAGGCTTTATAAAATTAGCTATCTGCTGGTCAATTTATTCTCATATATGCATTTAGCAAAGCTGTTATTTTGATATTACAAACAGACACTCAATTTTATTTATTTGTATGTACAAATATGTATGTATAAATAACATCACTTCTTTATTCATCAAAGAAGCAGGTGGAGGTGTATGATACACTCAAACCCTACTTATGGTTTAGTTCAATATAAAAAACTTTCTGCGAAAAAACCGACTTCCAAAAAGACACTAAAAAAGTCTAAAATAACTTTACTTTCGGAAATCGGTGACTTCGTTTGTTTCATTGTAATTTTTGCCACCGACTTCCCAAAGTAAAGTTATTATAGTGTCTTTTTGGAAGTCGGATTTTGGCAGAAACTTTTTTATTTTACCCTTTTTAGTTGTAATGTAACACATAAATTCATGTTACGAAACAATTTTTTACTTTGTCTTTTGTTTTTTACTTATTAGGAACACTCCACTCATTACTAGCTAGATGATTAAATAACAAATACGTACTAAGAAGAAGCAATAGCGGACCTACTAGCGGTCCTGGGTTCGTTTCCCGGGTCGGACAAAGTGTTATTGGGTTTTTCTATCAGGAATTTCTCAGTAGCAGCCACGGAGTCTGGATTTGCGCCCGGTTGATGGTAATAGGCTCGCCCCCTATTACATGGGACTTAAACATAACCGGCGAAATGTGGGTGTACTATTAGGTACACGTCTGCCAAACCCTTTGGGGATTATTATATGATTATGCATGTCATGTTAAGAAGCTCTACGTAAAATAAATAATGCGTATAAACACAGTCATTATGTTTATCTACAAACAGGCAATACACGATCAATCATGCATTGCCACAGTTTAACAATGTTGTAGCAAATTACATTATTTATGGACAAAACCTGTTGTGCTCTCATTAACCGTTGTACCTGTGGCCGGTACAGTTTCATGCAGTTCGTTTTGAAGTTTGACCGACAACAGCACATCATTTTTATTTGTACACATGTAACATTTTCGTGACACCTAATTGACACACACGTAACTAACTAACGCAAGCCTGTCGGTTGGCACCCGGGTTGTACACTGTTTTACAGACAAAAGTTTTAAAGAATTTCGTTTCATATTTTTTTTGTCGTATTATCATTTCATAGAATAATCAATACGTAGAATTCTTACTTCGAATAATTTTAAATAATTTATTTTTGTTGCAAATTTTTTTTTTTTGTTTCGATACCCATATCATAGAATAACAAATCAAATATTCTGTATACTCTTATTGCTTTTAATAGAAAACTTATTGATAAGAAAAACATTTTATCGAGTGACAGTTTCTAAATGTTTCAATTCATACCTTTGACAAAATGGCATAGCCTCCTATAAAACACCGCGTTCACAAAAACAATGCGGGTAATCTTGTTATTCTCATGAATATGCATACAATATAAAAACACACACAATACACTCCACAATACACTCTCAGCTCCTGATCATCGAAGACACTTCGTCAAATAAAAACATTTTATAAACATTATAAACCCCTGCATATATTTTGTCTCAAAATTACGTAAACTGAATACATTTTTAGACCAGTTCAATTCCTAGATTAAAATTCTGACACTTGTCATCGGCATAGAGTTACGTTCTTCTAGTACTAGTATAACAGCTGTTTAGCCTAGTGGTGTGACCGTCGGACTGTCAAGTCACAGGTCTCAAGTTCGAACCCAAAACACGCACCTCTGATATTTGGGATTCATATGCGTATTGTATAATAATCACTCCCTTCGGTGAAGGAAAATATCGTGAAGAATCCAGCATGCTTGAGAGTTATTTCTCGAGGGCGGAATTTAAAGTCAAGTCAGAGGCCCTTGGGCGGCATAAAAACTTTGACACCAGGTTAGGCACTACCAACACGATGAAGAAGAACGAAGTAGAGGCTTAGCAGCTTGAACAATAGAGTCTGGAGTCAGATTGTAACTAGATTTCTTCTAACATTTCTTTTTTTTTTTTAATTTTCAATTCCACAACGCGTGTGCTAGATCTTCAACTTTTATACGTCAACTGAGTGTGCTCATCAGGCTGAACAACTCTTGTTAAGACGTCATTCCTATATATGTTATAGTGTAGCTGGGCTCTTGGAGTTCCACATCAGCTGTTCCGGGTCTTCAAATTTTATACGACAACAGAGAGTGCTCATCAGGCTGAACAACTCTTGCTAAGACGTCATTCCTATACATGTTATAGTGTAGCTGGGCTCTTGGAGTTCCACATCAGCTGTTCCAGGTCTTCAAATTTTATACGACAACAGAGAGTGCTCATCAGGCTGAACAACTCTTGCTAAGACGTCATTCCTATATATGTTATAGTGTAGCTGGGCTCTTGGAGTTCCACTTCAGGTGTTCCAGATCTTCAAATTTATTCTCTTAACAGAAAATGCTCATCACGTGGAACAATTTTTGCTATGGTACTATTTTTGTATCTCTTATAGTTTAGCTGGTCTGTTGCGGTGCTGCATCAGATGTTCAAGTTTCCAAGATAAATTATAGCCCATATGTTGCTCAGATTTAATACCTTTACAACAAAAAACAAATCATTTAAATCCGTCGAGTAGTTCCGAAGATTAGCGTGTACAAACAAACAGACATACAGACAAACAGACAGATTTTTTTTTTTGGATTCGTGCTCTATTGCTGTTTCCAAACCCCCCTCAATAATTATTTTTTAAATATATTCAATGTACAGACACAGTTTTTTTACTGTTTTATTATATGTATGCCTTTCTTTTCCTTAGTAGACGTGTGCTCTATTCAACGAACACGAGTGAGGAGTCGTATCTGAGATCGTTTCGTTTGAATGATTTATTCTTCGTTCGTCCTAAAGGTTTGTCCTACATTCCAAAAAAAAAAATATTTCGTCCCATTACACTATTGAAGTTATGCTTCGTCCCGTAGGTATTTTACTTTTTATTTAAAGTCTTCATTTTCTGATGTGTGCCTCCACATACTTATACATTCTGTACTATCAGAAACATACAAGTTACAAAGTAACTTCACCCTTTAGCAAAATAGTAACATAGTAATTATTTTTCACTAGAAAAAGCCAACATCAGGTAATATTAAAAAAGGTTATTTTTCATTGTATTCCATTAAGGTGAGCGTGAGCTGGCCCATTTTTTGTAAACCGGGTACGACAGAGTAATTAAACTCGATAAAAGCGGTACTTTCGTTTCGCCTTTATCTGCGATCTGTAATACTGTCGGCGGTGCACTCGCACCCCGCATAATATTATAATAATACGGCACGGTTGGCGCAGAGGCTGAGCAATTGGCAGCTGCGCTGCGTGTTGCGGGCTCGATTCCCGCACGAACAAATACTTACATGGCCTACAGGTAGCTGTTCCGGAGCTGGCTGTGTGTAAACGCACCCACGATACATAAGTAATTCCTAGTGTGGGGCAAAGTTTAAAAAAATATATCTTTCGCTTTCTGACATATTCAGCTCATATTGTTCAATTCAAATCCAGAAGTATGTAAGGTTTGTAACAGGTGGAATTCTGTAGTTTCTGCATAGCCACAGAGGAAAAGGTGTATTTCTTAGTGATATTGTAAATAATTTTTCAATACACTTTCTCGAAAACTGGTTCTATCGCACTACGATTAGGTTCAACATGCAATGTATTTTACACGCGTGGATTTTTTAATATTTTTCCGCACACGTGCGGAAATAAAAATTTCCACAGATAAGTCCAAATGGGTTCAATAACTATAGCTGTAGTCGGCGGTGGTTGTTTTTTTTCTAATCTCGGCAAAGAGATATGCGTCTTTACGGCATAAATATTTTTTGAGTATTTAAATTGTGTTTATAAATAGAATATCATAGATAAACATGATTATTCAAAACAAATATTTACATGTAAGAAGAAATTAACATTTATTTGTGTTCGAAATTAAAAAATATTTGAATTTTCTTTTTTTCATATTAGGCTGAATAGTCTATCATACCTTTGCTTCTTCTACAACCTGGCGAAAGCAAAGCGCGGTAAAATAGCAAATTAATCATAGTTTCCTAATAATTCCTGACAAAAATACTTTCCGTTCTAATATTTTATTTTTTCGAAAGTGTATTGAAAAACGCCGTTTGATACGCGTGGGGATTTGTTACTGCAGTTCTCGGCTCCATAACACCCTCGACTACAGCCCGGGTGTGAATTCCGCGCTCGAATGCAATAACAAAGTTTCCCCACTTATATCAAAATGTACTATATGTATAATACAATTAGAAAATTAGTACGCTTTTTAACACATTAGAAATGTATTTCATCTGATAATTGGTTTAGAATTACTATTATGGAATAAAAATTAAATTATTGACCGAAGCTTGTTCAATACCAGTTACTCTTTTATTTTATATTTATTTATAAATAGGAGAACCAACAGCTATAAAATGAATAACAATTGTATGGTCAACACAGAGCCAATTACAGGTTCTCACGAGTCGATACAGAGAAGGTAGTAGAAATCTTAGGATTACTAAACAACAAGCACGATAAAAAATAAAAGGAATTAAAATAAGATAATAGATGACACACTTTGACACCAGGTTACGCATTAATGACACGGGGAAAAAAAATAAAAAATAACGCACTACGCGCTTTAAAAAAAGTTTTTGTTCAGGCGAGTGCGTTCTGAATAGGTTTCGGTGGTAAATGGGTCAAAAAAGAACTCTTTACAAAGAATATTAAAGTCCTTACTCGCTCGCACTATGTATGAGTTTGCAAACAACAGTTTCGGCATTTTACGTCGTAGTATTTTAGTTTAGAGTATGTTTATGGTAGATGATTTCATAGCCCCGATGAGACGCATGTAGTGGTGTAGTGGATGCGCCAAATTAAATATTACGTAGTACAATGTACGCCGAGTACGGTAGACGTAACGTATGAAATTAAGAGGCTGACAATGGCAAATTTTACAAGGAGTAAAGCAATGGATAGTATGGTGTAATTTAGAAAGGAGTTGGCTGAACGTCTGAGTATTTTTGTTCTTAGACAAAGAACAGCATTCACGTCTTTGGGAGGTGATTTTTCTTAGTCATACTGTGTTTGAGTGTGTGCGAGTGGATTTTCCCATTGTATAAGTAATTTTAACAATGATTGTATGTGCTTATTTATAAATACACTTGTCGGGTGCATTTGGTAAGATAAACTTGGGAACAATGCAAAACGTGTACCTCCAACTCTTGAAACTCTCCTCTTATAAGTATTACCTACTTCACTAAAATTAATAATAAAGTAATACTTGAGGTGGTGGTTTAGCTGCGCTTGCCAAAGTCGGTCTGTGTATAGGTGACCACCCAGTACATACTGAGTTTCTTCCATGTCTCGGAAAGCACCGAATTACCCAGTACTAACTGGATTGTGGAGGTCAGATAGGCAGTCGCTCCACGTAAAATACTGGTATTCAGCTGCATCCGGTAAGACTGGAAGCCGATCCCAATAAAGTTGGGAAAAGGTTTAGCAGGTAAGAGGTGGTGGTATATACTCTTGTATCACCAATGAGGAATGCATATCTTCAATTCAGACCAGAAACAAAGTCTTGTTTTGTATAGCATTAGTTAGCTGCGTGTACGTACAAAGAAAACCCAGGTCTATTCTAAAAGAATTCCAGTACAAAGAAAAAACAACAATAAAAACGAATTTGCATTTATCTTATTACTTTTTCTTGCAATTCATTATACAAATTGTTTGTGAAAAGCTGCAGCGTCCATAAAAACCGTTTTTATCTAACATTTACTGTACCATTAAGCAGTTTATCGCATATTAACAAGGGAGTAAAAGATATCAGTACAGAATTGTCACTTGAAACGGGTCAGGCAGACGTTTAGAAGAAAAAAACATGATATTGAAATATTTAAACTGTGGTGCCGCGTTTGTTTTACGATTTCTGAAACGATGTTGCCAGTACGGTGGCCTCACGTTGGCACAATCTGGATTGTTTTTAAGAAAACGTATTTTTTTAAACTTTTGAGTTTCGGCTTCTAAAAATATAGTTTATATAATTTAATGCAGTAATTCAAATACTATGTACATTATATACAGACTACAAATATAACTAAAATAATGCTAAAAAGAAGACTAAACCTAAGTTCCTACAAATATACAACGACGACAATAGGACACTTAGGCGTCAAAGAACTCCTCCCCATCGATGTCATCCGGAAACGTGCCCAGAAGACTGGCAGCATTGCCACGTTGAATGGCAATGCTAATTCTTTGACCAAATAAAGAGCCAGCCCTCTGGTCACGCAAAGTGTCGACCAGTCGGCGAGATATTTCCTTAAAAAGGAGACGTGCACTCGGGCCCCATGACCCGAGCGTTTCGACCCCAAACGGCTCAAAACTGTAGTTACCGATAAGGTTACAGTATTTGCGCCGCTTGAGGATTTCAGCAGCCGCAGCAGCAGCGCCCGCACAGCCCGCCGTGCTTGCAACGTGAGATGAAAATATAGTCTATTTAATCTTCTCATAATATGTATGATTGGCTACATAATTAATTGGAATTTGACAGCAGTTAATGATCCATCATGGACCTGGCCAATGGATCTTCTGAGATTGATCCCAAATAAATACGGATGACTGACACGGAAGTTCTTAAAAACAGATAAATTTGGTATTGTTAAATTGGAGGTTCAAACAACTTTATTACCCCAAAACTCGCTACTTTGTTATGTCCATTACACACATAATATTTTGTAACTCTTAGAAAACTAAAATAAATTCCCCAATTTTCCGCGAGTTCCCGCCTCTGAACCATCAAAGTTGGCCGCCCTATCCCCGAGCGCGTCCCACGGTCATAATGTTATTTTCCTTGCGGCGTCCGGGCAGATGGCCGTAACGACCGATACCAATACCGAGACCACGTTTAATTGTCGCCTTAAATAAATGCTGACCGCCACTCTCGTTATTTTCATACGACCACGGTAGCTGGTATTTTCTTATGATTTTGTAGCGTTTTTATCTTCAGTGTAATGTGTTTTTGTATCAAAGTAAATTAGGAAACTCTTGTCGTATATATATTTCGAACAGAATGCATGACTACCGTAGAAACGGAACAAAGTTTTTCACCTGCCTTTTCTTCATATCGTATAGGAAGAAGCTAGTCAAGTGCTGGAATCATTGGCCCGCCTGTACACGTCAAACCTGGAGTAAAGTATTGCCAAACTGAGTCCTCAAAAAAGGTATGGTTAATCTAAAGGTACTCGTTGTAATTTTACGTAAATACATAAACTCACTCCTTTCTCCCAAGCACAGAATGCCATCTGCTACGATCCTTACACTCCTTTCGCCTCATCCGAGTTCATACATCTGGTCATACACGCGCGCCGGTTGCGAGTACTACGCACCGTATTGTATTTATTTACTCCGCGTTTTTTACTTTTTTGTTTGTTTCTATGATGTAACTCCAGCATAACTCTCGAGCTTGCCATAATTACCTTTGAATCCAAAACTTTTCAGGAAATCCCAAACCTCCAAACTCAAAATTGAATACAAACTCCAAGAGTATTCGGAATAGCAAAATATGCCTAACTAGGCGTCTAGTCAGAAATATCTCAGTACAATAACCGAGAGAACTTCCATTTCAGTCACTCAATTTACCCGTCGTACAATCTTGTGATTTACATAACAGCTTAACAAGAAGTGATAACAGCAGAATTACACTGTAATTGGTTTAACTCATCACAAGTTTATAATTCGTATGTACGTAATCTTAACGTTGATAAGGAGGGATTTGTGACTGAGTTTCATGTAAACTAGCTTGGAGGCTTCGCCCTTGGGTGGGTCGTAAATTGTTCCACCGCAACGTATTACTGAGATAAAAAGTACCCTGATGCTGTGCCTAATGCTAACCCAGGTAATGATCTATCCGTGCGCAAAATCTGTGCAGCGTGAAATGCAGCAGATAGACTAACAGAAGAAGTTACTTTCACATTCAAAATATTAGTGTGGAAGTATTCGTTATGCTCGATCTTTGGTTTTTCAGAGATCTCTTCGTGTTTTCTTCCACGTTTTTATAAGCTTTACCTGTAATTATCTATGAAAAATAAAGTTATAATTATTTGACCCACCTCCCAGTTTTCAATTGAGCTGAAATTTTGCATACATGTGTAGTTTGGATGACAATGCATGTCATCCAAATACTAAGTAGTAGTAGCTAAGTTTCGTCATCATTCTAAATCAAAAATGGCGGACGCACAAAGATGGCGGATTCTTTTTTTTTATGCATTCCCATGATCATCATCAGCCTCGCCCTTTTTCAAATATTTCGGGGTCTGGTTTCAGTCCAGTACTTTACATGGAGCGAGTGCCTATCTAACATCCACAACCAAGTTAGCACCGACTAGGTTTATCCGTGAATTGGTGACCCATTACATACCAAGTTACCTCCGTGCGTCGATCGGAGAGCATTAAGCCGTTAGTCCCGGCTGTCTTTTGTAGAGCTTTGACAGTCGTTATAGATAGTCAGTGACCCGAAAGTCTGACAACCAGTCCTACCAAGGGGTATCTCATTACCCAGTACTAACTGGGAGGTCAAATAGGCTCGCTCCATGTAAAGTTCTAGACTGAAACCCGACCCCAAAATACTAAGGGGTATCGTATTACCCAATCCATTACTAACTGGAGGTCAGAGGTCAGATAGGGATGTGGGGTTTGGTGTATTAAGCTGCATCCGGTAAGACTGGAAGCTGACCCCAACACAGTTGGGAAAAGGCTTGCCAGATGATGAGTGCGTTCTCGTGTGATAATTTCCGACATCCACACGGGCGCAGCTGGGGGAAAAAGCTAGTGCTCTAAAAGCAAACACAGGCTGTTTGCTGTATTAAGTCATTACTGATTAATCACTCTATATCGATTCGCTCAACAGGTACGTATATTAATGTCAGTAGGTCAATCATGAACTATGAACATCAGTAGGTAATTCAGTACGTCGATAACCTACAAATTAATATTATGTTAAGAGATGTTATGTTAATTTCATGTGGGTATACAAAAACTTTGTCAAAACTATTGAGCCTATCACAAAACTGTTGTTAAAACTTTTGTTTGTGAAACAATTGGAGTTTAAAATCACTTTTAGGTCCCACTAGCAGTTGCCCGCGGCTTCGCTCATCACGGGCACGTTGTAAATATAGCCTATGGCACTCGGGGATAAAGTAGCTTCCTATTAGTGAAAGAATTTTCAAAATCGGTGCAGTAGATCCAGAGATTATGTAGAGAAAACATTTTAAACACTTTTTCATAGTTCTTTAAATGATTGAACTCATGAAGCGACAAAGAACTGAGGTACAAAAAGAAAGAACAATTTTAAGAATACTTTTTATAATAATTTGCTTCAAAATAGGACTTCCAAGCCTTCCCAATGATATCAGATGTTTCAATTTTAATCAAAACTTTTCAGTGATATTTTGTCTCACGGTATATTTCTATTTCAGACTTAAAGTTGTTTGTAACATTTACATTTCAACTCATTTAACAAATTACTAATTAATTTGTGAAGGATTGGAATCGTTTTCAATATTTGTTTAATTGCTTTGCTTTAAAGATTCATTGCAGATGTCCGTTCTCTAATATTTCAAAACAAATTAACATTTCCATGTACAACGCAGAGTACACTTGGGAGGGGGAGTAGAGCCCTCACTGAATGGTTGCCGAAAAACGGAAGATGAACTGTTGCCAGCACCCAGGTTGTTTAATTACTTGCAGAAGACCGTGGGTAAGACTTTGTTGAGGCTCACGTGAAAGAATGACACAAAATCAAGAAGAGCTATACCCAGCAGTGAGTGAAGAAGTCTGCCAATGATCATGGAGTAGATCTTAGAAGTTCGCGAACGGACATAGTGAGTTTCGTGTGTCAGTGGTAGCGGTACCGAGTGCAAAAAACGAACAAGACCCGCAATAACTTCAGTTTATCCGTGATCATGCTGCTTGCAATAGCACCGAAACATCGGGAAACATGGTAAATATCCCGTTTCCAGTGTTAATGATACTGGAGTAGATCTTTCTTTCTTTATCGTGTGGTTATTGCCTAGTCTCAGAGTTTTTATACCGCCCTTGGGCCTCTGACTTGACTGAACATGCCGTCGAGAAATGTCTTACAGGCTTGCTGGTTTGCTTTTCTCACGATGTTTTCCTTCACCGAAGCAAGTGATAATTATAAAATACACACATAAATCTAAAAAATCTATCGGAGATGCGTGTCATGGGTTCAAACTCGAGACTTATGACTTGGCAGTCCAACTGTCACACCACTAAGCTGCTTCTGTGAGAATGGTGAATGCAAACATTTTAGTCCACCAATTCATGGAGCTTAAATAGGATTAACGTTTACTGGTAAAACTTAAACCAACTTCCAGGTACGACGTCTTCTTAGTATTTCCTTAAACCAAGACGGAAGGAAGCTAAGTTAACTTCAAGTTTTGGCCTCAAGCTTTTCTCCGAACTACGCTGTGAATAGGTAACGGCTTAACTGAAAAACCAGTTAACATTTATGTCCAGATGCTTTTAAGATTAGCTTCGAGAGAAAGAAAACTTAAATTCCTTACACTCATAGGTAGTAGCTAAAACTGAAATATCCTTGTGTTTCAGCGGTGGATCATTGAGTTCATTTCTCAGCTCTGTACTTTCCTCAGCCAGTGATTTTGAACAAAGAAAGATAGACATTCCAAGAAAAAAACCCACCTATAACATTAGCTGAGAGAGAGAGTAGGAAAGGAATGAAGGAGGCCTTAGGCCAGCAGTGGGGCAGAATAGGCAAATATAAAAAGGCATTAGTAGACATGCCAGTATGAGCTTACCTATTTTATGGCAACTAGCCCAAGTCGGCTCAAACTAGCCCTCACCCTTTGCGTCCAAATCATCTTGCCACCTCTTACTAGGCGTCAACAGTGCCTTCCGATGTCAGATACACATTGTGTTGAGTCTGACTCACGCGGTCACCGTGCATCCGGCTGACCCATCCGATCCGGGATTGCTCCCGAAAGTCTTTTCCATGTGCCTATTATACCCGTTCTGAGCCAGCCCTTATAATCACGCACAGAATGGAACAATATGTTTCAACGTCTTAACACTAGTCTTGCTATCGGAGGCGCGTCACGTATACAGTGTAATTACTTCGCGATATTCTAGTTATAACAGCCGACATTCTGCGCGGTGCTCATACTGATGAGACAGGAGCTTAAGGCCAATATCGACTGACTGTTGTCTATATTTATGGAACTTTTTACGTCAAAAAAGTACATATTATTATAATTAGTACATATTTTACATACTGTAGTACATATTGTTATTATTATAAGCAGTACCTTTGTGCTATTCTATCTTAATGTAATGTCCTTTTAAGTATTTTGTGTGTACACAAATAAATATTTTTATGTAGCCCAATAAAGAGAGGACTTTATGGAACTGTTTTTCCTGCCCTCAAAACTTATAGTGTGGTTGTTAACATATTCGGCAGATACTCTGACGACAATGTCCTAAACTTGGCATTTTATTTTAGTTAGTTTACGTTTATTTAAATAGTCGTGATGGCCCAGAGGTTAAGGCCTCGCCTCTCATGCATGAGGTTGTGGGTTCAAATCCGGGCAAGTACCAATGTGACTTTTTCAATTCATATGTACTTTTTAAGTTTATCTTGGACATCACAGACATGAAAGAAAACATCGTGAGGAAACCTGGACTTGTAAAAGTCTGAAATCGCCAACCCGTCTTGAGAAAGCGTGGTGATCAATGCTGGTGCCTTCTCTGTTGAGAAGAGGCCTTTGCCCAGCAGTGGGACAGTAATAGGCTGGTATTATTATTATATTTATTATAGTTTACGTTTGGAGTTCAGTGTGTTGACGAGTTTTAATATTGTTTTCAATGGAGTGTTGTATGGCTAAGAGTCCTAAATGTATATTTGCTTGAGGAATGGAGGAATTCCTGGTAAGACCGAAGACTTAAAAGTAAAGCCTCGTATCCATGGTCAACAAAACGTGCACAATATTGTGGCAGAAACATTGTATGAAAACAAAACTTTATCATTGTTTCGTGGTTCTTTAGAAGAAGCAGCGAAAATCTTTTATTATGGAATGATGGGGCTTGCTTTCAATTGTTCGATTTTCTATTTAATTAGATTTACTCTGAAAATTAGAGATTCCTTACAATCATTGTGTTATGGGTCCCTAACAAATTGCCATCAAGAACTTGTAGTTATATGTACTTAATAACAAGTATTTCTAGTTGGGGCAATATAGTCATATAGTACCTAATTAGGAGACAGGTAATGGTTATATTAGCACAGTCATGAGTACAATATCAATAATTCAATTGATACTAATATAGCTTACTAATGAATATTATGGGTGTACCCGAAACGAAGCCAAAGGGAACTTGTTCTCGCGGGCCTGTGGACGGTGAGCTAGCTAGGGAATGGGACGCCGTCACCTCCTTCTGCGAAGCAGTCATGCTAGCGAAGGAGGTGGCGGGTCGTGAGAGGGAGAGAGCCTCACGTCTCAGCCGCCGCGGGAGACGCACCGGGCGTTGGGGGCCACCGTAGGCGCGGGCCTGTGGACGGTGAGCTATGGGCTAGCTCGCCGTCCGTCCGTCTTATGACGACAGGCCGTGTCGACGGCGCGTTCGTGTTCCACGCGCGCCTTAAAGAGAGTCGTCAGCAAACAGGAAGGGGTCCGAAAGGACCGATGCCTGCCAGGGTTGCGGGACTGTTCGAAAGAGATACCGCAGCCCTGCAACACAAAGGGCTAAAGAAGAAACATGGATGGGTTTTAGTCGGTAAAAGTCTGGCACTCCCTCCTGCTCCGCCCAGAGCGGGAGGAGTTATTTGATGATTTCACATACGAAAAAAAAGGCACTTGTTCTCCCTGTCATTGTGATTTTCTTTTGTTCGAGAACATACGTACAACCTTATAGTTACGGAGATATTAGGGGTCAAACTTTTCGCCGTTAAGTTTTATTTTTAATACAAATTTTTAATGTTTTTAAGTTTACTTTTAATACCTTCACGATACTCGTACTATTCAATGCATCCATCAGCACTTTTTTTTGAGTGCGCCACGTTGGATCCTACCGTAAAACGTGATTTTTCAGCACCAAAAAAAAGTCGTTTCCTAGCAATATTTTTTGTGAAAATTTACTTGGTTTGATGTACAGTACACTTGGTTGACGGCTTCGTTACACCATGTAGATCTCTCTCAACTTTTAATATGCAGTGCCTTTAGTTGTGTTACGAAACAATTAAGCCAAAACACTCACACCGAAGCTACAGAGAGTGTTAAAATAAATAAATAAAATAATCATTAATTGCAATTTGCAATCCATAGCCAAAAATAATACGCTTTCAAGTAGAAGTAATTATCTTCTCAATATAATTGATCGGGCAATACTTACTGGGTTGAAGGCCGGTGGAATGGGAAGCATCATGAATGTGGAAATAATTTATAGCCCATAAAATCAGTGGCGTACTAATTGAATTGTAATAATTCGCAATTAAAGTTTAATAATACGGAAAATAGCCTCTGTCCAATACAATATACGTTTGAACTGTTGCGTTTTCACATGTTATTTTGTTCTTTTTGTGGTTTCGTTAACGAGATATTTTTAAGAGAAGTTATTGTAAATACTTTTCTAAGTTTTTGATGGTAGTTGGGATTATGATTCGTTATCTTCTTGCACTTACATGGTTCTATGAAATATATTTTTCTCTTTTTTCGGTAGGATTGCTAAACTATACCTACACGCTTAATAAATAAAATGAGATGTCGTACAGCAAAGTGAAAAGATACTCAAGTTATAATAAATGATGGTAATAAGTAATGGCTTATATGGCGGGAGGGGTCATTCGATGATTTCCCATCCGAAAAAAAAAGGATTTGCAGATAATGAAGAGAATTCGTAGGTACTAACTTAGAAATTGACCTGACGCAGACCTGTTGGCGCAGTGGCTGAACGATTGACTGCTGCGCTGCGTTTCGCCAAACAAATATTTGTATTGCCTACAGGTAGTTGTTTCGGGTCTGGCTGTATGTGTATTTGAGTTTAAATGTTTGATAACGCACCCACGATACATGAGAAATTCCTAGTGTGGGGTAACGTTTAAAAAAAAAAGAAGAAAAAAGACAGTCAAATAAACTCAACACCTAAAATCTAATATTGCAAGTATATCGAACTACTAATAAATAGTAAATTCAATTGTGTCTAAATCTGAGCTAAAACCTGAATAGATTACAGACATAATGGAACTATTAGGCACACTCTATCAATATTGCTCTGCTATATAATATATACCAAGTAAATGGTCTGTTCTGTCTTACATAAGTAGGTACTTGTATGATAAATCACGTAAACTATCGAATCTAGTTAAGCCTGGAGCTTAGGTAATGTAACACATTTGAATATTGTCTTGAGTTTCAATTAAGATATGTTTTAAGTTCGGTACATGCTATTAATTTGTACTGTAAAATAGTTACAGTCAGGTCGTTACTATAGGTACATATTTTTCAAATACGAAAGTACTTAAACTTGTATCACTCAAGTGAGAGATAATTTTTGTGTCCTTCTTCGTTCACTTTTGTATTCAGACCTTTCAGTTGTCACGAGTAAAAGATGACATATGAAAAAACGAACAGAACGTGAAACGTCTGTTTTTAGTTTTTCCAACGCAGTAAACGAAGAAGATAAGTAGAAACCCTAACTATACCTATACTAATATTTTAAAGAGGTAAAGTTTGTGAGTTTTTGAGGTTGTAGGGGTAATCTCTGGATCCACTGAACCGATTTTGAAAACTCTTTCACTAATAGGAAGCTTCAATAATCCCGAGTGCCAAAACGCGAGCGAAGCCGCTGGTTACAAATAAAGTTTAAAGCAAGAAAAAACCTATTTCTATCTTTAATGACACGATGATTTATTGTAGCTAATGAAAATTACTTATATCGGTACCGTTTGAAATTGAAATGACATTTTTTGACTGATTAGATTTAAATCATAGATTAGTTTGTGAGCCTAAATTATGTACAAACCTGTTTTCGTATAAACCTGTAATATGTTACTGTTTATTTTTCCTAAATAAAGAAAATACTTTCACAGGACTGAAATTTTTAAACAATTTACATTTTAACAAACCATTGTTGATTTATTGTTCAGGTTCATTTTACTGACCCTTTGTCGAATATGAAATAAAACAAACTGTACAATTTTGTTACCTCCATTTTTTTAAGTAAACACGAACGTAGAATGTTTTATTTTCATATCATGTAAGTAATATTTTTGTTTGTTATAATTTGTATTGAGTTTTACAGACGCCAGCACATCCAGTACTAAACTGATACTGTCAACAAATTTTTCAAATCAACCTTGAACCTAATGCTCTAACGATAAAATTGAAAATCTATTAAAGATATACTGATTGTAGCTTGTCTGTACTTCATCTAACGAAAGATTGAATGAAATGTTGTATTTTAAACAGATTTCATAAAATAATATAGATTTGGGAAATAAATAAATTGTAATAAAGCGGTTTTTATATAACATCACGCCTGTATATATACCGAAGGATAAGGCAGAGGTGTACCTAATAGTACACCCATATTTCACTAGTTATGTTTAAGTCCCACGTTATAAGGGGCGAGCCTATTGATGGGCTCGCCCCCTATAACGTGGGACTTAAACATAATTGAATCTGGATTCAGACTCCGTGACCGCTACTGAGAAATTCCTGATGGAAAACCCCAATAATATGCCGTTTTTATTTACACATCATTAAAGATATTATTTATTTTTGAACTGGATTGGAAAAAGGCGATTAAACAGGTACAGATCTGTATAAATAAGGTTCTAAATAAAGCATTCAGTTTATTATCATATTGATGATTTATTATTTTCCTTCTTTATTATTTATCTATACTATAATAATATTATAAAGAGGTAAAATTTGTTTGTAAGTTTGTATGTAGAGGGTAATCTCTGGATTACTGAACCGATTTTGAAAATTCTTTCAATAATAGGAAGCTACATTATCCCCGAGTACCATAGGCTATATTTACAACGTGCCTGTGAGATAATTACCAACAAAAACGCAAGCGCAGCCGCGGGCAACGGCTAGTTATCAAATATTATAACTACTTGACGACTCTGCATCAGCCAGCAACAACAACTAGTCTATTATGAATGACTAATAATTTAGGACTTTTAGAACAAGAAAAATGCGACGTATACTTATAGATTCTATGAAAAACCTGAATTATTTTGTTCCCAAAATATTTGTAGGTACAGATTAAACAAGAAAACCGTTTCGCACGGAAATTATAACATCAGCATACACGATTTTGAATTATGTTAAGTGTAATTTATCTCCGCGTTCCCCGTATGTTTTAATTGGTAGCCTTGAACTGGGTAACAGGGATTTACGAGTGATGCTACACAAATATGAAGGATATTTTGGTATTAATTGAACATGTGGGTATTTGTCTGGATGTAAGAAGTACTTTGTGAGGTCAGGTGAAAGTTAAGCTTCGGCTAAAACGATAAGGACTGACCCTGGAATAACCATGGAGTTTCTTGCCAGTTCTTCTCCATAGGAAACGACCAAACCGAACCGTATACCTTTTCTCGACGTTTTTTAAGTGCCCATGTAGGCCTTTCGGAAATAAAATATTTTGATCTTGATTTTGACTGCGGACACTGGACTACTCTGACAGATATTGAAATATGTGTACTGTATGGTATCTGTCGGATTCCGTTGTCCGGAGTCCCATACGTTTTCTAGACAGGGCGACGATAGTGGGCATATACAGGCTGTTACAGGACCGAAGCCGAAGCCGAAGCCGTCAACAAAGCATTATATACATCAGACTAAGTAACTTTACTGAAAAAAAATTGCAGGGAAACGACTTTTTTTTGGGGTGAAAAATAACGTTTTACGGTAGGCACTCAAAACATTGTGGTGATGGATGGATCGAATAGTACGGGGGTCGTGGAGGTATTTAAAGTAAAAACCTTACATTAAAAACATGTATTTAAAAAAAAAATTGTGAAAACGTTGGAACTTTGACCCCCAATATCTCCGTAACAAAAAAAGTATCGCAATGACGGGGAGAACAAGTGCCTTTCGGCTTCGTTACGGATCTTGTTACACTCTATAAAAAACATAGTGAGCTATAGTTACGATGTTAAAGTAGATAGACTTTGTACATACGTAGCGACGCAAAAATATCCGAAGGGACTAAATAAAAATTCTTTTTTTTTAATATTATCCTGTACTGACCCACTGCTGAGCAAAGGCCTCCCCAATTCCTTCCATGTGCTCTTTATCCACGCCTCCTCGGGCCAGCTCTCGCAGTACGCATCCAAATCGTCTGGCCACTTCTTTCTAGACTGGCCTCGGCGGCGCCCGTCCGTCTTCTGGCAACCATCGTGTGGAGACTTTTGTCCCAGCGGTCGTCGTACATACGGCTGCCCGCCCAATACCATTTTAGCCTAGCAGCCTTTTTGCCAAAGTCCACTATGCCCGTTCTGGAACGCACGCAGCATTAGAACGCAGCGTGGTGGCAGCTGTCTTGTCTTTTGACATCAAGAATGCTGCCTGCGTTCCATTGCCCTTTAGCAAACTCCAAAGCGGAACTTCTCAGAGAAGGTCTATAGAATTTTTGAAATCTCGAACTTATGCCCAGAGAAATGATAGCTAATAACTTAAAACTTAAGTTAGGTTTACCTAATACCTAGATGTTCTAAAGTTTTGTAATAAACTAAGTTATCAAGTGCCTTATTAAGGTTAGTTTCAGTCACAAAGTGGATTTCCATTAGGGAATACGAATCATCATCAAAGTCTGCAATTTAGGTACCTACAGGTAGTTACGATTAATCAGATCAGACAGGCCAAAATCCTCCGCTAAGTTTTTTTAGGGTATAAAGAACAGGGTATAATGTTCTTCATCCCGCATAGACGACCCCGACGTGTTATATCTGGTTCGACAGTTGTTGTCAAACAGTAGCCCACCAAATATAACACATGTCGGGTGGTGAATTTAGAGTTTTTACATTAGTTCTTCATTTGAGTCATAGATGGCGCTGTAGTACTTTTTGAACTATATTGCTTTAGAATCTTTTGTAGCACCACTACAGTTTGAAAGAAAAATACATACACACGAACATATAACCTCCTCCTTTTTTGAAGTCGGTTAAAAACTAACAGAAAAATGCATGTTTAAAGAAAAAAATAAAGTAAGTGATCGTATTTAATTATCGCAGAGACACATGCGCTTAAAAACTAAACTTATTTTACAATAACTGTTAGTGTTACTCAACACACAGAGAGTAACATTAATATTTTCTACTTTTGTTTTCTTTTCATGCAAAAAATGGCTCTGACAACATGCAAAATTCCCGATGGTACTGCTAATAAAGTTATTTGCAGCCAACCTTCTTCGTTCATAGATTTATTAGCACTGACTAAAAGTTCGTAAGTATTGTCAACTTGTGGAAAAGCTCTGCACGTAGGGTTACCAATGTCACATTTAAAAGTCCAGACAAAAAAACACATTTATCGTCAAAAAAATACATTAATTTGACTTTTTATTAATTTTTTTTCTCTTTAGTCTTCATTTATTTTATTTTCCTAGAGAATCTAAAATTCTCCATATATAAAATTCTGTATATCGATACCTTTAGGCTCAAAGGGCGTAAACGCCATTTTGGCCAAAATGAGATTTTAATGCAGTCATACTTAGTTTTTCGCCCTCTTTCGATTGGTATATTTAAAATGCCGATATTCGCAAAAAAGTGGCTTATACAGCCATAACTTTTAGGTCGCTTAACATTGATTTTCCCTAAATTTGGGCCGTAAATGAAATATATTTCATTTTTCATTAGCGCACACGTCGTAACATGTAAACAAATTTAAAAACTTGGAAGTATATCCGGTGATCTGTCTCTTTTGGCGTTTACGCCACTAGCTATTTAAGAATTGTTGTTCGTACTTCTCTTATACAACCAGAGATTTTATCAAGTTTGGTGGTTACGTCCCCGAAATAAACTAAAATATTTAAAATTTGGCTTATACGCCCTATTAAAACAACACTCCTCATTGCGAAAGCATGTTGTTATATACCTACTATTCACGAAAATATTCTGTGTACAATTTTACTCTTTACGAGTAACTCGCAAGATGCTTTTTGCTTCACCTGGGGTGAGTGTGATGGCAAACGTGGTAGCAATAAAATTGCTAGCTGCCTAATAAAATATCTTGTTGAAGTTGATAGAAGAGGTGTGCACAACCTTTTATTGTACTGTGACTCATGCAGTGGCCAAAATAAAAACAGTGTTGGTTGTATTCAATCACTTTTTAAAAATTTCTATAAATCTGGAAGTCATACAGATAAACTTTTTAAAAGTAGTAGGGATTCGGTCCATGCTGTAATCGAAAGAGAAGAGAAAAGAATAATTGTTTGGAGTCCATCACAATGGGCGACCTTTTTTGTAGCAGCCCGGTAAAGGCCGAGACCCTATACCATGTCAATGTCATGGAATATTCAGATTTAGCACAGTTGGCTAACCAAACGTTTACCCCTTGTACGTTAAAAAATATTTCCTTCAAAGCAATAAGAACAGCTACTTTCAAAAAGAAGAATCCAGTTAAAGTTCAAATAAAATATTCCATGAAAGAAAGTGCGGTAGAGGAACAAATACAATTATTTGAGAAGACACAAAAGAAAGGAATCAGAAAATGTTTAAATCCTTTTCGTTCGGGATGCTTATGCTAGCCCGTTATAGTTAACAGTTTTTACGTTTCTTGTTTCTATGTTTTTTTATATATCATAATTATGTATGACATCGTTAATTTGGTAGAATAATGCAATTAATTTGCTTTATTAGTGGCTGTGTTTTGTTTTATAGTAGTATTATAAATATTAGACGTAATAACGACAGAAGAAACGTCTTATTACATTTAAATTGCGTTAGATGGATATTAGATTCCTACATGCATAAATGATAAAAAGTGTAATACATTTCTATATTGTTACTAATAAGATAGTATTATAACGACTATTACTGCACAATGATTATTAAAACGATGACAGATTCTATTATAATTATAGCTGTGATAACATTTTTGACACAATATTATTTTTTTATTTTTTAATGCTGAGTTCTGGACTGCACTGCAGTTGTTATGAGTAGGCGTAGTACTAAAAGAATCAAGCAAATTACCTGATCGGTAAAAATCAATTTAATTACCGGAGCTTATAATGAGAAATTATTGATGAGAAATGCCACAATCGTCTCTTACACCACATATTGGACAAATGATTTGTAGCTTGCATCGTTTGTTAGATCCTAGAATAGAAAGAGATTGTAACTTACGTCATGAATTTTTAATTGATTTTGTATGAATTGCTATTACACCCGTAACTGTTTGTTCAGGAGCTTTTTTTTATTGGCGTAACCGACTGCCATATTTAATGTTTAAGGGTGTATACGAAGTCTATTTTTTTATTTGTTAGATTTAGTTAAGATATTATTCTACCATGTTCTTTATCTCAAAATTCTAAGAACTTTTGTCTTTTGCATTTTTTTTATAGCTATAACCACAAAAAAGTTATGTCGGAAAAATGTTTTGTTTTTTTGTTTTTTGGCTCTCCTGTAAAGTCGTGTTTTGGTGGATACGCCCTTTGAGCCTAAAGGTATCGATATCTTTTGAATTCCGACGACACGGTAATACGATATACGTCTTGGTACGACTGGTTGTCAACCTTTCGGGTAGCTGCTTACCCGAAACGACTGTCGAAGATATATTTGTACATAGATAGGGACCAACGGCTTAACATACATTCTAAGAAACAGAGTGATCTCGGTATGTAATGGATGGTCACCCATCCATGGAGTGACCTCGGCAAGAGTTTCTTAACCTTGAAGATCGACCCGTGCGGCCGTTATTATCTATTCAAGAGCCAAAGTTGGACGTTTGAGGACCCTATTTTCACGCCAACTTGCTATAGTTTTGTTTGAAATCCATTGAATTTCACGACTGTTATTGTTAATACTGCTTAGTTTTGGAGATGCAACATTATAATTAACTGGGATTCCTGGTTTAGTTTGGAGTTTCTCGTCTTTGAGTGCGGTGAGAGATAAATGAATGTTTGGCGGAAACTATGCTCGTTATTAAAGTATTAGAGGTAAGTACTGCTAGTTGCTACTTATTTATGATTTTTAAGATGCCTTTAAAGAAATCTGCAAGTGACTCAACAAGCGTGTTGAAAAAACATGAATTATGTCCATTTTCAAATTATTGGATAGCAGTAGCGAAGGGTAAATTTTTGTAAGAGGTAAGCCGGAGTACACACGGCTACACATCAAACTATACATTTCCAGTTTATGCTGATCTCGCATTGTATAGGATTTCCGGACAATACACATGCAGGAAGTTGTTTGTCTATATAATACTGACTTTGCCATTTTTTAAAAAGGGAAGCCGGTAGGAATCGAGTTGTATTAAACCTTCGCCACTGTTGGATAGGTAAAATACTCAAATAGTTGTCATGTTGCAAAGTCGATTTCATATTATTAAAAGAGAGCGAATTTTCATCAACATATTTTAGATGTTTATACATTTCCTGATTTTCTCCCATTAACAAACGTGATGGCTATGTCCCACTTATTTTAAGTGGTTCGTAATAATATTGGATTGGAACACTTACGGAATTACTTCCGCAACTGTCCGTCTGTCCCATTTTACTCAAAAAGCCTCGCAAATGACTTTGATGCAATTATTTTCCGTTTGTTGCCTGTGATACTACCAGTAGTACCACGGGAAGTTTTTTTATCATAATCTCAATTTTTTTTAGTTATCCTATCTGAATTTCAGATGTACTTAGATAAGGAAATATTTTTCAGCCCATAAGTGTTTTCAAAGATAAGTCACCGATCAACAGCTGTACACCACAATACGCTCCAATACAGGCAACCCCGATGGTGGCTATAATTCCGCGAGGTTAAATTAGGACTGAGTGGATCACATTTCCGAGACGGGCCACAATCATCACACAGTGGGTGCCTAAAAACTGTCGTCGTCACAAAGGTAGGCCCAAAAAACGCTGGAATGACGATTTGGATTCGTACCTCACTGATTGGCCGGAGAAGACAAAACACCGAGAGGAAAGGGGCCACGTGGTGGCCCCCGGCCACCGTTAGGCGCGGGCCTGTGGACGGTGAGCTATATGGGCTAGCTCGCCGTCCGTCCGTCTTATGACGACAGGCCGTGTCGACGGTTCGTTCGTTATCCACGCGCGCCTCAAAGAGAGTAAGCAAACAGGAAGGCGTCCGAAAGGACCGATGCCTGCCAGGATTGCGGAACTGTTCGTAAGAGATACCGCGGCCCTGGAACACAAAGGGCAAAAGAAAGAACATGGATGGGTTTTAGTCAGTAAAAGTCTGACACTCCCTCCTGCTCAGCCTAGAGCGGGAGGAGTTATTTGATGATTTCACATAAGAAAAAAAAAAAAAAAAGGGGTTCACTATACCAGCAGTCCCCACTGCTGGTATAGTGAACCCCTTTTTTTTTTTTTTTTAGAAAAGGAAAAAAAATATTTTGTAAATATCTACTGCTGAACCTGCTTACTGAACTGGAGTCAGGTACAAAATGGCCCCCACAACTATCCGCCAAAGAGGTATGATAGCAATGTGTTGTTATTACCAATTCATGATGCCGGTTACTTCTGTAAAAGTTCGTTCAAACCAGTACAGACAAATTAAAACCATCAGTAACCCTAACCTAATGTAATCTGTCCTTACCGTCCGTCTATACGTCTCGCACCTTTACAGTGTAGTTACTTATAAAATCAGAATACGTAAAAATTCAGAATTGTGAATAAGATTTTTTTCCAAGACCTACAAGATTTTCACGTAGCTATATCACCTGTGAAATAAACCAAATGAGCAATAACTCCCACAAGTTGTCGGCAAACATCACGAACGTGGGGATCTCGCATGAATTACTGGTAATATGATCCTGACTCCAGTCGTGGCGTGAGATCTGTCTGAAACGATCCATTGTTCCCCTTCACGGCATGCAAACGACACTAGTTCAGACAAATAGGCATCTTCCAGATATGAACGTACATATGAGAAAAGAGGTTGGTATTTAGGTAAAAAGTAGGCATACTTATTTAGTTTATGTTCATTCATAATTTTAACTGAAACTTTTGACTGAAACTCAATGAATTTGGCAACTATATAAATTAGTAAGCGAAGATGTGATTTAACAGAATGGGGGCTTTCGCGTATGAATTCGCCACTAGAGGCGCTAGTGTAACGCGAGGTCACCGAAATGTCAGATGTCATAGAGTTTTCGCGCGTTGCGTGCTTTTTATGATGTATTTTTACTAATATTCACGATTGTGGTCTAGATTGAGCCATTCCTGATCAATTATGACTTGAAGATTTTAAGTAGCAACTTAGGATCTTATTTGTTAGTACTTGAAGGTAAAATGATTCTTAAATGTTTCCTGCTTGCACATTTTTAGGGACAATAGTGTAAGTATATTTATATCTTTTTTTTTGGGATGGGAAATCATCAAATAACCCCTCCCGCTCTGGGCTGAGCAGGAGGGAGTGTCAGACTTTTACTGACTAAAACCCATCCATGTTCCTTCCTTTGCCCTTTGTGTTCCAGGGCCGCGGTATCTCTTGAATATATTTATATCTAAAGTTTACACTACGTTGTTATACGTAATAAAATAAACCTTTTATGAAGTTATTGATACTTTAAAGTATAAAATAGAATCATTGACAGGACCTTACTCGACAGTGGCACTATCTGGTGAGCTCAAAAATGATAGCCCTCATTGATTTACATTTGATCAGGCTTAAAGAATTGGAGGTAAGAAAACCAATTAAGGTTTAATGACGAAATAATTAGCACAAGCCTAGCATTGATTTAGATACCTAGCCTTCTATATTTTAGCCGCATACTTATTTTCTTCGTCAACTGTACGTACAAGGTACGAGTACAAGCGCGCACACAAATCATTCCGCAGATATCCAGGGCTTGTTATGTACAAACTTTAGGGTACTGGCACGTACAGTGGTGTTATTATCCAACCTTGAAGGGGTAGTAAAGTTTGCCGTGATGAGGGGAACAGACGAAAGGAACTGTCCACAATGAACTTCGAACTGCATTGTTTAGGAGGCCGGCAATGTTGCTGGCTGAATGTGGCCTAATCTGAATAGAGGAAGTTTGTTTGTGACATCCTGCCGCTGATTTGTTGGAAGTTGGAACTTTTTAAATATGAGAATTGGCGATGACAAGTAGGTTAGATTTTCTTAGATATAAAAACAAATGTGGAGACAAATGAAATATTGGTAATTTTTTTCTTATACTTACGATTTTGTCATTCTTTCTTTGATAAAATTTTCCTCTTTCACACTTTCAGTAGATAAAAATAGAAAATCTTTCTTTTCCCGCGCATTTTGCAAAGTCAATGGTAAGCTTTAACAGTGTGCGATTGTTTGGCAACCGATCACTGGAAGATTTGTAAACAGATTGAACTAACTGACAATATTCTCTACATCCTTCAAACATGTTTATGTACATGAAAAGATTTTGCAACATCTATTTTTTTTTAAATATTATACTTGTTTCTTCAAAATATCGAAGTCACAGTGAACACAAAGTCAAGGCATAATAAGTTTTTCTTATCAAAATTACGTATGACAAGTAAAAATCCGTTTATTTAAATTCAAACTACCCCTGGTATAATTTCAAGAATTTCATGAACCTAACTGAGTTTACATAGGGAAAATACCTGAAATCCTTCAGACATTATCTACGTTAATATACTCGGTTTCTCTCCATTACTAACTATCTAACAGATAATTATATTATAGTGGGCTAACAACGTGTGCTGCCACCCTTTGTGAAAACACGACTAAGCTATTACACATTTTGACGATAAGCATACCTCATTATTTGTGAAAGCATTTTATTATCCGCCTCCTTTATTAATCTTTGAACCGGTTAATCGTTTGAAAATAGAATCCCTTTTATCTTTTTTTACTGGTTCACAAAATAATATGGCTTGTGCTTCGAATCACATTTTGAGTTTAAGGGGGAAGCTCCAGAGTAGCCCGCGAAACTCAAATTTTCTAAGCTTTTTGCAATTTGAAGGTCAGTGTCAGGCTGTATGTTACACAAAATATGCTTCGCGACCGCAACACGTATGTAGTTACAGAGTTTTTCATAAAATGGTCATTGAATGGGATTAAATGAACTTCGAGGGTTGTATTGATGATTTGAATAATTATAGCTCTGTAACGCCATTTAATGGAGGCTATCGCGCAGGAATTTTCCGCTAGAGGCGTCGTTTTTATCACGTATTTTTACTAATAGTCACGATTGAGCCATTCCTGATTAATTATGACTTGATGATTTTATGTAGCAACTTAGTATTTTTTTAGTACTTGAGATAAAAATGATTTTTAAATGTTTCGTGCTTGCTAATTTTAGGGAGAATATTGTAAATATACAGTATGTTAAATAACAGAGGGCGTTCCCCTAAACTCGTTAATCTATATCATTAATAGATTAAAATAAAAATATCAGCATAGAAAAATAAGCATAAAATTATCCGAATTAAAAAAAAAAATTAATTGACAATAAATTCGAAACCTCCTGTTTAAAATCAAAATAATAGCGCGGAATAGTACCTAGCGTAGTAGCATTGCCCAAACCGGCAACGTTGCAATACCTACGCACGATGCCGAGCGTCTCACGAATACTCACGAAGCCGAGCGAACCAGCCGCCGCGCGCCGCGCTCTATGGCGAGCGGCGACTTTTATAATGGCGGCAAACGTCTGGGAACTAGAGTTCCCACGGGCACTTTAGCGGTGAATTAGAAAGACACGTCGCCGTCGGGTTGTTATCAGTAAAATTTAACATTTATGATTGTAAGTATGTGTAGTTTTAGCAATAACTTTTAACAACCCGTCTCAAATGCCAGGCTGACAAAGGAATGCGTCACTGAGGCACCTTGGACTTGGAAGGACCTATTCGCAAACATAGTAGGTAAATAAAAAAAAACATAAATTAATGTACCTACCTATCTAAGGAACGTTTCAATAACATTAAAATTAAAATACAGAGTATTAGACAGTTATTCTGCACGCAGCGGCCGGGCGGCCGAGTAATGAACGCGGGGTGGTAGCAGCGCTTCTGCCGACACGTAGCGCGTCGTCGCGGGCTCGTGGCCACAAAATAAACAGATACGAGTACAGAAGGTCCACTCACGGAACAAGTACAGGAATTTGTTTTACCTAGCCACTCAGACCGGTGCACGGTGGTACGACAGGCTTAAAGTGTTAATATGAAAAAAGCTTTTAAAAAATAATTTAATCTAAAAAATAATGTGCCGCTAATAAATAGTGTGCGGTTAAGTTTGGAGAAAGTTTCATTTATTTAAACCACAGTTTAGGCTAGGATTTAAATGTTAATGACGGTATTACACGTTAACAAGTGAATTTTTTCTCCAATACGGAAATTTAAAAACTTTTACTTTATGCAGTTACTGTTGCTTTCGTAATACCTAAGTACTTGCGTTTATTCATAGCAATCGTGTAACGTCACAGTAGTAACACGTTCGTTGAACGGGGTATAAAAGCAGTTTTAGGAAAGAGTGGGCCTTCTGAACTTATTAATTTTGTAGCACAGTCGTTTAGTGTTATTTTTTATTTTAATGTTTTCGAAATGTTTTAGCTATTATGATACATTGAAATAATGTTAAAAACTTACCTAGATTTTGAACTGCTCAATATGCTGACCTCCTCTGTCTACACATTGTTGCAATCGACGACGGTTATTTTGGTGCACTCGTCGCATTAAAAGCGGGTCCTCGCGTATGCGGTTCCTGATAACACGGAATGCTGTGCGGATTCGCATTTCCATCTCCTCCCGCGAGTGGCTTTCTTTTTTATAAACGAGTTGTTTGACCCAACCCCAAAAAAAGAAGTCAAGTGGCGTTAAGTCAGTGACCGTGGTGGCCACGCCTCGGGACCGTACCTCCCGATCCAGCGGTTATCAAACAACTCGTTTAACCGCGACCGCACTTCTGTTGAAATGTGAGGGGGTGCTCCATCGTGTTGGAACCACACATTTCGGAGCTCGGCGAGCGGCAATCTGTCGAGGTAGCGCGCGACGATGTCATTAAGAAGAGCCATATACCTCACACGGTTTAGAGTCCCTGGGATGAAGACAGGTCCTATTATTTTATCCCCCTTTATCCCAGCCCACACATTCAGTGACCACCGTATTTGATGTGCTAACGGTCGAGTGGCACGCGGATTATGGCCTCTTTCTGCCCAGTGATGGCATACACGCCGATTCCACATGCCATTGCGCGTAAATAGGCTTTCATCTGACCATATGACGTTTTCGATGAAGTGTGTGTCCTCCGCGCATCGCTGCAGTGCCCACTGGCAATAAGTTAACCGGCGCTCGAAGTCAGCTGGAACAAGCAGACCTTGTACTTTTTGAAGTGAGTACGCATGCTGCTTGTTTTTCTTTAAAATTTTAAAGACTGCGACGTGACTCATGTTTAACAGGCGGCCGGCTCTTCTAGTGCTTGAACCGGGCTCCTCTTCAAAATGCCTTAGCACGTTCTCTTCCTGCCGCACAGAGATCACGGGTCGGGGGCCACCAGAACGACGCGGCACTACCGGTTCATTGTTACGAATACGCACTAGGGCACTCACAATAACACGAGAATTCCGCGGTTGATGTGCATTGGGGTACCTCTCAGCATACATCCTCAGAGCACGTGCACCATCATAATTACACTCAGCATAAATGAGCACCATGTTCGCATACTCCTGAGCACTGAACTGATAACGCGGCATTTTTCACATAAGAATGACGCAAGATGTTGCAATGCGAAAATAATGCACGTCCGGTCAACGCGTGATATTAGTTCCGACTAAAATTAGGTGGACATCCGGGAGCAGGGGGCGGGGCTAGGCACATCAAATAGATCGCCGCACGCGCGGCCCGTCATTCATAAATAGGTAAATTGCGAAGTTGCCGTCCTTCAAGTACGCGAGTACAGAGTGTTTCTTTTACGTATCAATTTAACATTTTTAGTGAATATTTTAATATTAAAAAAAATAAAAACATTTTGTTTTCGAATGGTAATATTTTTTTTAGCATGTATGGATGCTATACTATTGCGGGTTAACGGGAACGCCCTCTGTTAGTTAACATACTGTATGTATCTGAACTCTCTAAGAAGTTATTAGTACTTTAGAGTATAAAATAGTATTAATGACATGACCTCATTCGATAGTGGCGCCATCTGGTGAGCTCAAAAACGATAGCTCTCATTGAATCTCGCAAGCTACACTGGCGGTTTCACCTTAAGTTTTATTATTGTAATATGTATTTAGTGGCCAGAGCTTCAATAGAGGGTGGAGAAAGAATTTAAATTATTGTTTATTTCATTAAAACCTGAAGCTGTTTAAAAAAAAACTTCACGGACTGAAGTCGTATCTTTTCATTTTTATTTTAACTTTGATTTTGCCGCCTTTATTATAGTTGAAATAAGGGTTATGACAGAGGAAAAATAACTGTGAAAAACTGTACAACAAATAGGCTGTATTAGTTTTCATTTTTTTTTAAATTACGTTGGTTTCAAATTGAACATAGTGTTTGACGGGAATGAGATCAATATCTCGACCTCCATGCATCATGGAAATGAGCAATATACCTACCTTTATTAATGATAATTTCCATGGGAAATCCATTAGGCTCAGCTATTCCTATTAATTATTCATTTCCTCGATACATCTGATCCATTTATATATTCGTTGTAAAGCGGATGATATTCGCACAGCTATTACGTTAATACAATAGAGAAAATGTAACTTACTTTGTCTATCATTTATCCTGTTTGAAATAATCGTTCGTATTATGTTTATGTGTATGTCGGAGACGGTCATCGGTACGGGCTTAAAATGAATCACAAGTACGCGGTGGTGACATCACGCGACCTACTTACAAGCCTACCCACACCACACCGTGCTTGTCACAGAGCCCTGTTGGTCACAAACTCGGAGCCAGATTGACAGTCAGTATTTGATCGCGGCGGAGTTAAGACCTCTTGAAACTGTACCCGATTCATTGTGCCCGTGTTATTTTGTTAAGTTGTAATCTCAAGTAATTCGTTAGTGTTGCTAGAAACAGTGTATCGCTCTGTGTCTTTTCATAGCACGAAACCCATCGTCTGCCCACATGATGTAGAAGCCTAGCGGAATAAATCCTGACACTCCGACATGTATTATAAAATTAACACATGGCGTTCTGCACGGTCTGTCTATCCCCATAGCAAAATGCATGATTATATGTGTGTGTTTATTTAATACCTTTTTCAAAATGATCTATACCATGCTTTTAAATCAAAGTGTTCTGTGTTTTAATTACACTAGAAAGTCTATCAGATAAAATATGTCGAGAAAACTACATCATAATCAGCCAATAAGATTCCCAATGTTGGGACACGGGCCTTCTCTCCGTGAGAAGGAGCACAATGTATGTTGAGCATCATGAAATAAAACTAGTCTAGGGCAGTTCAATTATCCCAAAAAAAAAAAAATTGGAACCTTTAAAAATGCAAGATAAATCACCATCACTTTATTAACCCGGAATGAAAACCTGATGAAGGCGAACATAAAGCCGTGATTACACAATGCGTGTCAACGTTTTTAGCTTCAATGTAAACCGCGGTGTCATCGGGCCGACCCTTCCTGGGTTCGTTAAAAATAATACACTCTAGGGTACGGGGTGACGCCCTGATTTATCACCTGATTTTCTTACTACCACTTCCTCTATTAGGTACAACCTTTAATATTCTTTGAAATTGGGATCATCTTCCGGAAACTTTTGTGTCGCCGTCAATGGTTAAAAGTTCGTTATAAATGCAGCTTATTTTATTGAAACTCCGTACTACGCTAGACCAGCTCAAGGTCAATGAGGGTAACACTTTGATTTTGAGCTGGACTAATGTACCGAGCTCTAAAGTACTAATGAAAAATATAACGCAGGCTCTAATAAGTTATCTTGAAATGCAGTGACATTGATTTAGAGTCAGGGTCGTCAAGGGTGAAGTGCTGAACGATCAGTAGGTCCCTACTTACATACCTCTTTATCTAAAGGAGAATTAAATTAGGTTGTCAATTTCACTAATCTCAAGTGTTTAATGTAAATAGGTAATTGTATCATTATCACTTGCTTCGGTGAAGGAAACTAAACCAGCTTGCCGGAGAGATATTTCTCTACGGCACGTTAAGCCAAGTCAGAGGCCCATGGGCGGCATAAAACTCTGACATCAGGTTAAACACCAACTAAACTAAAAAGAAAGGAAGTAAATAGAGTACAGTTGCCATACTACTAGCAGATGACGCAAAAAGTTTACAAAAAAATTCACTCTTAGCACAAAAAACCCACTACCATCTATTTACAATGTACGAAAGAAAATAAAAAACGTTCCGTAAGTATATGGTCCGTGAATAGACTACGTAATCAGGTAGAATGCAAGTTCGTCGAAGTAAATCACTTGCTACTTTATAAGACGTCCGGGAAATTGAGGGACGATATTCTTCGTGGCACTTTAGACTTTATTGGACAGATAACTTATACATGCTTCGGAAGTTTTGCTTGCAGTCATTATGTTAGAGTTCATTATTGATGTTATGTGCATTCTTTGGAATAGAGAAAATTGCTTGCAGAGAAGGCAAGATAAAGTGCATTGGCACTTTATCTCGCCTTCTCTGCAAGCCATTTTCTCTTCAAGGCCAGACCATTGGGTCTGGCCTTGTTTATCGAAAGAGCGGTGGATTCTAGAGCAACCGATTCCTGGAGTGGCGACCGCGGTTCGGCAAGCGTAGAGAGGATGTCCCCGGCTAGATAGACCGTCGAATTTCAAAAAGTGGGACACACTGGATGAGGAAAATGGAGGACAGGTTGTTTTGGCGAAGCTATGGGAAAGACCTTATTCCAACACTGGATATAGGCCGACGGGCTGAGTTTAGAGAAAATGGTAATGTAAATAATAAGTTATGTGTTTACCTGTTTGGTAAGTACTGATTAGAGTAGGCATTAACAAAAAAGTAAGATCCTCAATCTTACATAACAATTATACTTTTTACCGTAAAAACTGCTGAAATTCACGCAATAGGGTTTTGGTATTTTTAGAATCACCGTAATTGAATTAAAAATCCTGCCAGCGGCAGAGAGCAGCGGTGGCCCATTGGTGGCGGCCCCGACCTACGAACCGATTTATTTCATCACCACTGCTCTCTAAAACGGTGAAGGAAAACATCGTTAAGAAACCGGTATGTCCTAGCACCAAAAATCCGAAGACATGTGACATCTACCAACCCGCACTGGGCCCGCGTGGTGGATTATAGCTCATTTCCTCTCATAGCGATGAGGCCGTGTGTCCCAGCAGTGGGACATTATAGGCTGAATATGCTAAATCCTGCCAGGTGGAAACGTTTCGTTTCTATTTATGAATGTAATTAAACTATTCCCATCTAAATAAACAAAATACTCATTTAGAGGTGTAGTAATAAAATTATAAACCACATAAAATGAGTTTCCACCTGTTTCATCTAATGTGTTTTTACAACATCTAAAGTGTACGAACAAATAAAAAAATCAGAATTTTCTTAATAAAATCAAATGCCTGGTGATTAAAAAAATATCTCTTGTATTGCAGCTGTCAAATACATAAGCCAGATTTGTTGGAATTAAGGATTCGTTATTAATGACATCGATAGACGTTTTCAAATTCAACTACCAAACTACCAAGAAAGCAGAAATGAACTAAAACTAGGTGGGATATCATTTAAAAAGTATAACGTAGATTCTAGACGGTAAGGGATACAACAGCGACGGTTTCACATTAATCCGAGACTGTAAGGTCAGTTAAAATGGATGTACGAAAGAAAATCCAATCTATTCTTATTTTATTTATTTATCTAATTTTATGGTCTCGGACCGTGGCTATTACTTGTCCACGGTCGCGGTCACAGCGGAACGGAATATTCTAAGATTCTATTTTTTATTCACCAAGGAGTAACCATAGAGCACATTCCACTAATCAAACTGAACGCGACCATCTAAACGGCGCGGCGTTTAAAAGCTGAGTGAGTGTCAATATTCCATAGAAATCAGGACATTGACAGTTCTTGAACGTAGTTTAAGTGGTATTGGTAATATCCGCTCTTAGGATGTACAGTAAACTACGTGGAACTGTATCAAACAAAGGATTGTGTTCTTTCAGAAACTTGAATAGGTAACTAATGTAATTTTCGGAAACACAAATGAAATATGGCATTTCTACCTGAAACAGGAAATCATTATCTTTTCTGGAGATCAAAAAAGCCACAGGTAAAACTCATTCATGGCTGGTTCTACTTAAATCTATTCGACCTCCATTTTTTCTCATTCACTTGTTTTTCAGCAGCGCGGGATCTAAACCCGATGTATAATATTCAAGCGCTATACATTTGATGGCACCACTTCATATACGCTTCAGTGTTTCAGCTTTCTGCATCGCGTTAAGCATTAACATTTCCTATGTATACTTTGTACGCAGTTTCCACTTGTATCGTCAGAAAAATATATTTTTTAAGATATTAATTTATTGGAGTATTTCACAATCTACAAATTTAATTGGAGAAACATAAACACATAACATCACGCATGTTACCCCCGAACGGATTAAACAGAGGTATACCAAGAAGTGCATAGCATAATTTTATCAGTTATGTCGATTAATTAGGATGTTTATTTTGTAAGTTGGTTTTTACAAACACTTGCTCGTCAAAATATTTTTTTTTTAAACAAGATGATGCCGTGTCTCATACCTGACAAGAAACAGTCGAAACAATCTTGATAAATCACGTGTGGACGATGCAGGTTAATGTCTAAGATGGTCTTTAGAAGGAAAATCCTCACGGATTTGCGTGTATCTGTCTAGTCAGTGCAAGCAGTTGTCAGTGTTTTAAAGATTTTTATTTTTCTTCTACAAAGTATAATTACAATTTATAGGTGTTACAAATATTGGAGATAGAAAGGTTTGTGGGAGACAGGAATCCAAACAACTAATCCCTGTGCTATGGACTCCTGAGCATCCTCAGTTATCGTGTAGCTCACATGACACAACGAACAATACCAAAAAAAAAACATTTATACAAGCCGCATAAAGTACTCAAACTGCCAGATAATTGTTTCAACCAACCGCATAAAGAAATGACCCACATAGTCCATCCACAATAACAAAATTAAGAAAAAAATGTTTGAGACCCATATTATATACACGAGCCTATTGCCATCAACTGCTCACTATTCCTGGTGGTAAAATACAAAAACACATTGCCCGGTCTTGGTCAACAGTCTCCTCGAGCACACATTGGACTGTCGGTCGGCCCCAGTCAGGTCTCTGAATGCCTAATAATTTACCACCGCCATGAAAAAAGTACAGTTAGTCCCGTTATGACAAAGCCTGCATTATCTCCTTTCTTAACTGTACTTACACTAAAAATCAAGAAACGAATAAGTTAAGAACGTTTTGCTCTGGGTTTTCAAGGAAATAGAGATGCACTCGTAGACTGTAAAACATGCAACGACAATTTTGTTAAACAAACAAACCACTTTATTTAATATGCATTACATACAGTATGAAGCATTGCTCATGGTTTATACATATGCTCTGGATTTTATTGTAACCCTCAAAATTTTAATTGGGTCACGGTCTGTGCTTTACTTGACTGAAAACAAATAGTTGGAGAACATAAAATTCATTTCTGGAGCACTTCGAATTTATGAAAGTATAATTTCACATTCTAATATTGGTACTTGTCTTTATGTTATGGCAAGCCTTATACTTAATAATAGAAACGCGAAAGTTTGTGAGGATGGCTATACCGATTTAGATAAAAAAAATACACAGATACACCAATAGACCTGGGATTAACAAATATAATATTTTTTATTCCGGTAAACGAGTCCATGCAGGCGAAGTCAGGGGTAGTAACTAGTATATTATAATATCTTCGTCAGTTTTGAAGCTCAATAGACCACATTATTTTAGTCTACATTTTTTATCAGTCCCATGTAGTCGACAGAAACGTTGACACAATTTCTGTAATTCCAACCCAAGTTCATTTACATAAAATATTTTGCAAACGCTCTATCACTTTGTTTAAATAGGGGCCTAAATACAAATGAAAATAGTGTTCACTTTAAGGCTCCCAAGTTCTTCTGAAATAAGCTGAGTCCACACAAAGCCTAATTAAAACCCTCGCATATAATAACACTATACTGTTTACGGTTGCCCCACAGTGAAGATAAAGCCTTATACCGTCTGTTTTATGTGGTACAAGCCTGTTGTCCCTTTTTATGCTCTTTATTCGCATAGACAAATATGTCGAATGTGTCCACCTCTTTACGCTCATGGGCTGCAGTAATAAGGGTCACCACATGTCCGGATTTTGACCGGATATCATTAATTTTTATGTCTTATTTCGAGCAAAACTCAAAGCTCGTTTTCAGTAACATCCGCTTTCAATAAAATCTTTTTTCCGCTTGTTACAAGCTGCAGAATTATTATTGATTTGAATTTTATTTTATTATGTTTTAAACATCTTGCCAATATGTTATAACTAAAACTAGTTTCAGTTTGAGTGCTACGTCCGGTATAGTCGAACTAGTTTGGCAACCCTATTTTTTGGTAGTTGGAATATTTCAGTATTTCAACTTTTATGCTCGAGTAGGTAAAATGTAAAATTTTTCACATTAACTTTCTTAGGAACTGTTTACATTACCTATAGTAAAACAGTAGCGCCTAGTAGAGATGCAGATCTTGGTGTAGCTACAACAACTCGCATTCAAATAATTTATTTAGCATGTCAGCTTTATTTTGCTCGAAAACAAAACCACATTATACATTTTACTTTTTAAATGTCACCTTTCAACTTGCCTGTCAAAAATTTGCAAAGACTTATCTTTGCAAATTTTTGAACATTATTTTATTTATTTATTTATTTAAACTTCATGTACAATAGTGGTACATAGGCGGACTTAATGCCATTAGGCATTCTCTACCAGTCAACCTTTACAACATTATATTTTAAAACACTGCAATTTTCCTAAGTGAACTCATAAAATATCTCACGATTTTATGTGTCAAAGTGTATTTGTATAATAGTTTAATATTTATATTTCAAGAGTTCTTATTTAATACTTTACTTCAATTACAGACGTATTAATGTTAAACAAAGATCATATCGGCTACTTATCATCGCGCGTGAGTCCAGCTAATTCAAATGTTATGGACGAAATTGTTTAGCGAAATGGAACTTCTTCTTAATCGTGTGGTTAGTGCCTAACCTGGTATCAGAGTTTTATGCCCGTAGGCCTGTGACTTGGCTTTAAATGCTGTCGAGAAGTATCTCTCAGGCTTGCTGCTTTTCTCACGATGTTGTCCTTCACCGAATCCAAAAAATCAGAGGGACGTGTCTTAGGCTCGAACTTGAGACATATGACTTGTCAGTCCGACAGTTACACGACTAGACTATCACTGCTTTGAAATGGAAGAATACAAATTAAATATGAATTAAGCTTTATCTACAAGTGGTGATTCTGAAGTATGATTTGCACTCGTTGTTACTCTGGGAAGACCCGTTGCCAATCATTGCTGATTTCAGCAGTACTCAAATAGTTTTTCATTTTTATTTTGTATAGTACTGATGATAAAAAGCTCTGATTGAAATCATTTTTTTAAACGTTGCCTCTATTTTCTTAATTGGGAATTTCTCCTGTATCGTGATGGGTGCGTTTTCAAACATTTAAACTCATACAAACAACCAGACCCGGAACAACTACCTGTAAATATAAATGTGAATCATTATGCGGCCGTAAAAAGCTCATATTTGTTATAACCTCCCCAAAATCCAGTAAAAACTCGAACAAATAAAATCATAATAATATCTTTTACGTCTACCTAGCCCGAATTAGTCTCGAGACAGGATAAGTGAAAAGAAAAAACTCAGGCGGGCTGAGGTTCCAAATTGCGGACAATAATTCACCTGGCGTAGCATCTGGCCATACCAAATGGCACGCATTTAGATACTGAGAGAGATATTAAAAAGCCAGATCTCTTGTGTGTTTCAACACATTAAATTAAATTATGAACGATCTTAGGCCCTTTTAAATCTAATGAAATTGTAGAATAATTGCGTTTTGTTCAATAAACGACCCTTATTCAACGTCATTTGTTCAATTTCATGGAATTTAAAATTTTGATTGCTGTTTAAGTATATGCGTATTTTATTCATTGCTACTGTTTGTTATTTTGTATAGTAAAATAAATATTATGCATAGTCATTTTCAGATAATATAACAATAAAGGACTCATATTTTAACAAAACCACTAAAAAACTTACGTTGACAATAAATATGGTTTGAGTTGACGAATGGACTCGGACCCTTTGAAAATCTGTGCTCGCAAAAAAATGCAAGTCCTTTAAAAATAATGTTCACGGACTGTTGTACTTGCAACAGGTTCCCTTTCGAGTGGGTTAGTACTCGTAAAGAAACGAAACGTTTTGTGCCGAAAATGTATATGCGTATATCCACTGTCTTAAAACGTCCCTTATGTATCGTTTGTCTTTTGTTTCTACAGTTATTACATTATTATACAGCATTGTATTGATACAAATTTAAGAATTGAAACAAAAAATGTACATTTTTTGTTTCAAGTGTTTAATCAGTGGAAACTTGTAAATGGCCCTCAAATCCATACCTGTTTATAGTAGCTGTAAGTTTCCCCGACTTCATTCACGTGTAATAGCCTACGTGATATTCCAGATTATAATCTAACTCTGTACCAAATGTTTTTCCAGATCCTTTCAGCCATTCTATAGCGTGATTGAGTAACAAAGATTAATCCATGAAAACATTCGCATTGCGATACTGTACTATATGCCTACCCCCATGGAACAAAGGCGTGAGCATATAGCTTGATATTTATTTAAGTCAACCCTTAATAAAGTCAGAAATAATTGAAACGTGAACATTTTCAGGAACTTATCGAAATGAGATTTTCATGCAATCACATTTGGAATTAGATTTCTGGCAATATTTTGTATAACAAACGCGACAATCTCCTAACAATGTGTTAGTGTTTTTTTTAAGTTGACAGCGAAATTAATTTAAAAAAAAATTTAAAGCTATTGCGGTTTTGTTTTCTCGATATGGACCTAATGACAAAACAATAAAAGAGGTATTTTTTTTTTGGTAACATCTTGAAGTACAAAAATGAAAATTAAATAATACCGACTAAATAAAAAAAATACAAAATTTCTCGCGCCTTTGCTCGCCTTATCGTTGCTGAAAGAATTTTCTGAATCGGATCAGGACTTCCGAAGATTACTCTTGAAATCCAAACCAATATTATAATATTAGTAGGTACGAGTATAACATGATTATAAACTACCATTTTTCATGAAAACGTTTGTGGGTGATAAACAAGAGAATTTGGAAAATATCCCCATACCAGCAAAAGGTATCAATTCCTACCAAATCCCCATTTACCTAATAACCAACGATATCATATAATATCTTGAAGAAAATCACTTAGACGGATCAATTGATCACACCAAATATCACCAAGATATAAAGTTAAAAACGGATTTCGTGCAATTTATTAGACAATTTGATTTGCACAATGGTTTGAATTGAATATTCGGCGGGGGAACGATTTGCATTCGCGCCTTCGGCGTTGGCGACGTCGGAAAAACTCGTGATTCTATCTTGGTAAAGCTTGTCATACACCTGTGGTGCTCGAGAGCTCCCTGGCTAGCGAGAAAAATAACCACCAATAGCAAAGGTCCCTTCTGGATATTCTGAGCTTGAGGTCCTGGGTGATTTCTAAGTCGGGCAAAGAGTTATTTGGTTTTTTCAAGAGGATTTTTTTTAATAGCAGCCTGCTATCTGGACTTTTGTGGTTGATGTCAATATGCTGACCCCCTATTAGGCGGAGCATCATCATGACTGGCATTATATGGTTGCACTTTAAGTATACTGGCGTGATATTATGTTATGTTCATTGGTAGATTTCCCTCGCATACAGCTCAGGTGGAAACCCAGCCTTATGCATGTGTGAGTGTGTAGGAATGTCTAATGTCGACCCCTAAGGATACCATAGCACGCCGCTAACCCAGATTTTACACGAGTTTTCCTTGTAAATTTTATTAAGTCGAACAACTAGATTTAAAAGGGTCGGCTCCGTCTACCATTGCGGGTTCTTTTTATTTCAATGCTTACCTTAATAATGGAAGATTTTAGGGGTTTGTAAATGTCTTTCATGGGGTAGGAAAGTACCGAATAAATATATAGAAATAAAATACGAGAAATTGTAATAGAAGACAAGATATTTAATTGGTTAATGTTACTTTATTAAATGGTATCCAAAGCACATATTTATGAAATGGTATCCATCTTGAGACCTGACTTTCTGAAAGATTTTAACAATAAAATGAATTATCAAAAATCTGCATTGATTGTGTCTATTCAACAAACTTCTTTCGCTAATAAAGGGTGTAACAAGACCCTTAATGAAGCTGTTCTACACTTGTTCTGCCCGTAATTGAGATTTTTTTTTTGTTCTAAACCATACCTGGGAACCTTCTGGTTACGGAGATATTGGAGGTCAAAGTTCCAACTTTTTCACAAGTTTTTTTTCAAACAGATGTTTTTAATGTAAGATTTTTACTTTAAACACCTCCATCCATCCATCAGCACAACGTTTTGAGTGCGTTACATTGAGTTCTACCGTAAAACATGAATTTTCACCCCAAAAAAAAAAAGTCGTTTCCTAGCAATAATTTTTGCGTAAAGTTACTTAATTTTATGTACAGAATGCTTGGTTGACGGCTTCGTTAAGGTCTTGTTACACCCTGTATTATATCCCTACATTACCCAATTATTGTTTCTCGAAATAAGTAACTAAGCAGCTTTAAAACATTATATTAACTATTGTTATACATTTGTTTATTCCGTACACCTTATCTATCATAACAAATATTGCTTTTATAAAGCACACGTCATTTTACGACAGTGTTTTAATTTCTATTATGTTTATTTTGGCAGCTTTTTGCCACTAAGAGGCCCTACGCGGTCACATTAATAATGTCAATGGTGAATTCCTAACTAATTCATTTCACAAGAGACATAATAATACAATATTATGAGGTTATAGAAAGCCCGCCCGCAAAATAATAGTAACTCAAAGATAGAGAGGGATAGAGAATAGATTCACAAAACACAAACAGACGATGACGGATAAAAATCACGTTATACATAGTGTACTTATTTGTGATAACCGAAGATTTTTCGGTAAATACCACCAGTCTAGCTGATGTTTATCGTTAGACGAGAATTTATGAATCTTCGGCAAATTCCGGGAAGCGTTACACAGTAACCGATGAAAATGTAGCTATAGACTTGTTTTATGAAGTATTCGAAATTCGAACACACGGTAATCGCGCTGCGCGAAAATCAATTCAGTTTGTCCATCAATAGCAGCTACTTAGTTCTGGATGTATGGGGACCGTACCTGTAACAGGTGTAGGGGAAGGCAGGGCGGGGAACGCAGGACCAGTGCACCCGTCGCCTCCGCCCACTGAGGACGCCTCGCGCGCTCCCGACACAACACGCGTCTACGACTCTATGCACAATATATAGTGGACAAGTGAACAGTTCTAACAGTGATCTTTATTTCAAGTGTTAAATATTGAAAAAAAAAAAAACGTATTTTTCTTCACCGAGCGTTTGACGTTCGGCTCCGAATTCTGCTTCTTTTAATTATTTCGGTATGTATCTAATTATTATAATTATTTATAATAAATTTAGATGAAATCCTTTAGATGTAAGTAAAAACTACCACATTATTTAATTCATTTATTATTTAAATACGACCGTAATATACATTAAATTAAGAGCTTTTTAGAAAGCCCTTTTGACCTTTTACATTTGGACTTTTCCTTGATTACACATGATTTAATATTAATAAGGATTTCGTAATAACTTAAACCAATATATAAAGAGGAATCTATCATAATTTAAACGGCCCAAAAATGTTTTGAAACTCCTCCTACTAAAACCGATGAGCTTTTATGGAGACCATTACAACAAAAGCCATTATGGAAATATTGCAATAACAGGAACGCTTAGCAAATAAGGACAAGATAAAGCTGATTTCCGTAAGGTTGGCTGTAACAAAACTTTATTCATACTAGTAGAGGTAATTGTATAATCACACGGTATTAACAAAAGGCTTTCGGGGTCAGCCCTGGCTTAACTTGTTGCGTTCGGAGCTAATGTAAGTTGATGTAAAATGTAACGTATTTTATGCTGCACTCCACCGCCGCAGTGTGGAGGAATAATAATAAAGCAGGAAGATTTTAATTTGTAATGGGAGCTAGCAAAAAAACTACACGTTAAAATGCATATCTATGTATCATGTCACACTTTTTTATACAAATAAATGCATCTTTATCTTATCTTAAAATGATAGGTATTTTTATTATCAGCAGGTATTAAAATTAATAGTTACAAGAAACTGATGACGGTGTAATGCAATAATTGTCTAATTATGAAGAGATGCAAAAGCACCATTGCAAAACTGGGTCCGTTAAACACGAAAGAAACGGTAAGGTACCCGAGAAAAATTCAATCGCAAAAGATGCACTAATTAGTATTTCGTTACAATGTCTCAACGGAAACATCCGCTGGAATAATATTTCAAAGAGTAACAAAATATTGCAATTTTCCTTTCCTTTACAAAGGTTTATTTTTAATTCGGATTTACAAAGAGCAACATTGCTTTGTGCCTCCTACGTATCAAAGCTTTCAGTCTAATTGGACCTATTTTAATACTATTTTTCATAGACAAAGAAGATACTGGCCGAAAACGAAAAACAACATCGCGAAAATTCAAATGTCGAATTTAAATCTAGCGGCACTAATCTCCTATCACGCAATCAAAATTGAGAAAGGATTCGAACTTTTCTTTAATGATAGTTGACCTTTCGCAAAATGTCAAACTAATTTCGGATCATTACAAGGTCGAATTCTTGCTCTAGAAAGCACAGAAAGGAAGTCTGAAAGTGGCACCGGTGACTGAAAAGTTGGGTGGTAATCGGTTATCGTGGTACGGACATGTATTGAGGAAAATGTTGAGTATGAATGTGGATGGCTATAAGAGTAGAGGAAGACCAAAGAAACGCTGGATGGACTGTGTGAAGGATGATATGGCTAGAAAGGAGGTGACTGCTGAGATAACGAGTAATAGAGAAGTATGGAAGAAGAAGACATGCTGCGCCGACCACAAATAAGTTGCGATAAGGGCAGGAGAATGATGATGACCTTCACACAAATCTATACCTTACAAACAGTCGAAATCAAACAATAGCACACAATAGTTACGATAACAATTTTCAGTAACCAAAACCAAATCAAGTTATTAAAGTTGTACCAGATTCAAAGTTCGGTCACAAAGGATAATTCTTAGGGGACTGCTAATCTGTATTTTGGCGCTGTTCCAAGTCCCAAGAGATTAGATATGGCTGGCGATGGTTTGCCGGGCTCGCTGTTGTCATTAACTTTGTATCTCTATAGCTTCAAATCTGCGGATTCGTAAACATTCAGTGAACGCTAAACGTTCTAATGATGATTCACTTTGTGAGTTCGGAACTGAGATAGGTACCCGTTTGATATGATTGTCAATTTGGCCGAGAATTGTTAAAGTTTAGTGCTGAAATCTCTGGAATAATTTGACGTTGTTCCCGAATCTGGCTATTTTGTACAATAAAATGATTATATTGTTTTATTTAAACGTTCTCGCTTTAATTTTAACGTTAAAGCTTTGCGTTGAATTGAAAATTGTTTACGTGAAACGTTCAGTTGTTCAGAATTATACCCTTAAAGAAAATCCTTCTGACTCTTTGTCATAGGTAGGTGTCATAGCATAAGTTTTACTGAAAGCTATCATAACTTTAAAACTCGCGATTTATCGCCAGTCTTTCATAAAATACTACTAAAACATCTACATAATCATAACCTTAGGTATACTAAAGTTTAAGCACCATATTTTAAAGTTAAACTCATCTACACGGAAACTAAGGCGTCGAGCCAAAACTTCGGGCAAAAATTGTATTCTCTATATCGTCGACAAGACAAATTGGTAGAAACTTTAACTGAAAATTAAACCTGGCACAAAGCCTAAGCAAAGAAGATAGAAGATAGCCATAACGAACTTCTGTAATGTAAATTGATATTATTTGTTTTTGGTATTGGAATTCATAATGTGCCAAGCTAAATTCTTGTTTTTGAAAACCCCCTTTCCTTGTCCTTGACACCGACTCATGGAAAGTACGAAATGGTAATTTAGCATAACAATGTCAATTGGGTATTTTAATTAACTGTGTGTGTAAATTTCTCATTGTTCTTAAGACCAGAGGACAAATAAAGTGACAAAATATCAGTGAAAACGATGAAAGAAAGTCAAAAGTGTGTTGGATTTGACATAAGCTCTCGAAAAACTTGATGTTAGTAATTAAGTCGTTATAGAATTAGGAAACACTTTGAAAGTGAATGTCCTTTGTCTACTAGAAAAGCCAGAGACAAGATTGTGTGAAAATCTGCCAATTAAAGTGAACATAAGTTTGAAAGTAAAGAACAAAGATTATGGACTACCAAGCTATGCACATCCAAAAAAGAATAAAGGCATCATTACAACTAGAACATAAACTGAAATATACGTGTAGCCTACAAAAAAAGTAGCACGATATTACAAAACCCAATGCGTCATGAAAGCTTTCGCCTATGTATCAAATGCACTGCAACAAAATTGGACTCCCACATATTCAGGGTGACGTTGAGTTTAGAATTTATTGGAAAAAAACATACAGTTTTCCTTCTGTTTCTACATTTCCAGCTGACACTAACTCTATTTTAGATATTCCTTTGTACGTAGCTGAATTATATATAATATTTTTCTTTTATAAATTATATCGCCGTCGACCTCGCTAGGCCTTTGCCCAGCAGTACGACACTACGAAGACAAGAAAAAAAAAAATACACCATTATTTAGGATTCGTTTTTTTACTACTGTAGTTACTAGTCTACTATAGTTCGGTATGTTTAATTTACTTTTGTTAAAGCAGTGATAGTCTAGGACTGTCAAATCATTGGTCTCTAGTACGAACCCAAGAAACGCACCTCTCATTTTTCGGATTCATGTGCGTATTGTATAATTATCACTTGTTTCGGTGAATGAAAACATCGTGCGGAAACCAGCATGCCTGGAAAGATATTTCTCGACGGCATGATAAGCCAAATTAGAAGCCCGTGTGTGGCTTAAACACTCTGATACCAAGTTAGGCACTAACCACACGATAAAAAAGAAGAAAAGAAGATTTTGATCAATCAGTTATGTTTATGTTAAATAATTTTCGTGCCTAGAAACAGAGGCAGGCTATTTTAATCTGCTGTTGGGCCGGTTTTGGAAAGGGGTTTTCCAAAACCGGCCCAACAGCTGATTAAAACTTTTCAGAGGTACTTAAACCTTAGGAAGGAGGTGATTATTCTAAATTCCTCATATTCAGACTATCACCACACAACCCTATTTCGTCACAAGCGAGATGTAATCGCGTCGAAAGAGGGTTGAACACACAGTCACCATATTAGCGCAGTTTATGATTTTAGTTAGTGTGTTTCATGAACTTCGTTATCATATTCCACGTAATACAGTCCTTATACAAGAGTTAGTGTGAAATCTGCTTTATGAAAATTATAATAGCAATGCTTTTTGACCTAAATTCCTTTGACTGTGAAATGTTAAAGGTGTGACTGCGTAGGTGTTAAACGATTGACTATAAAGGGTTTACACCCTTAAAGAAGCCGAAAGGCACGTGTTCTTCCCGTCACTGTGATATTTTTTTTTGTACTGCGCCATAATTGGGAACCTTCTAATTACGGAGATATTGAAGGTCAACGTTCCAACTTTTTCACGCGTTTTTCTTCTTCCTGTCCTTGTTCCATGTTACTTGGGGTCGGCGCAACACGTTTTTTCTTCCATTCTTCTCTATCAACCGTCACGCTATCATTTACTTCTTTATCTTTCATATCATTCCTCACACAATCCATCCATCGTTTCTTTGGTCTTCCTCTCCCTCTCCATCCATCAACGTTTAACTTCATCAAAATCAAAAATCAAAATATATTTATTGACATAAAAATATTGTACACGGTTTATTGGATTCTCGGACTCCTGCGATAGTTGAAACTGTCATCACTCTTTAAATCACATGCGATTCGTCCCTCCTCATTACAATGTCCATACCAAGACAGTCAATTGACTTTCAACTTTTCTGTAACTGGCGCAACTTTTAAACTTCCTTTATAAAGTACTAGTTTTAAATGTTTTAATTTTATTTAAAACCTCCATGGCCCCCTGTACTGCCTGTACTATTGACTTAAACCATGAGCAAAATGTTATAAACCGTGTATTTTTTACAGCAGAAAATAAGTTGTTTCCCAGCATTACATTTTGCGGCAGTATTACTTAGTTTGATGTACAGAATGCTTGCTTGACGGCTTTGCCAAGGGTCCATTTACACTCTGCATAGTGGTGAACGATGACTTATTTCTACTACTCACGGAGTACCTATATCAGCATACTGCTTAGTAATACTGTGATTTCCCTGAGATCAGGTGGTATAACTATTCAACATTGTATTACAAATTGAGCACGAGGATACCAAGTGCCATTCAAAAATAAGCATAAGCGGCGGCAGCAAGTTAGGCAAACGACATTGTTGTCATCGGGAAGGAGTTGCCTAGAAGAGGCTGGCACAGGAGCTTGGAGATTGGCACAAGAAAAGAGAGGCTTATACCCAGCAGTGGGGTGAATTCAGGCAGTGGGTGATGATGATAAGCATAATCTACTAGTGGCGATACTTTCATAAACGCCTAAAAGCTTGGCTTACCCTCATAACCGCTTCATGATGTTAGGGTTTCTGGACAATCTGCTGGCCCCAGGGGCATACCCTATTGCTGGCCCCTAAGCACGCTACTGTGGTCTACCTACAATGGGTCCACAGCTGGGTCAGAGGGCTTTGTGAGGAAGAGTGCACAGGTAAATGAGTAAAGCAAGAGGTAAAATCTAGTCTAGAAGAAGAAAATAAATAAATTCACCATTTTTCACATTGCAAGATCAACTTCTGCTCTATTAAACCAATTCTCTCAAATTCTTAGTCTCGTTAGTTCGTAGTCTCTTGCACGCGGAGAAATCAAAACGTTTTGCATTTCTAGGTCAGTCTGGTGGAAATTATCATATTGATAGGGGAAAATGGGTAACAGTCCTGGCCTGCAATGTTGTTATAAGATGACATATTTATTATAGACGGGGTGGAAGAATCTTGGGAGGGACCTATTTACTCAAGGTTGGATTTTCTTTGACTTGAATGTTTTTGTGTTTATAACGAGTAGATCATGTAGTCTATACTCTATATTGACCATCACTCTTTGTGAGCAAAATAAAGGGTACAATAGAAAATGAATACAAGCGATTGCAGTATCAACCATGTTTCCGTGCTGTGCTTAGTATAATGCAAAAGATTTTGTGATGTGACGAATTCACTGTAGATTTTTTGAACACAAATGTCTGCTTAGACTTTTAATTCACAGAACATTTCCTGGAGTTTTGATGTTTTATTCAGTAAGTTAGAGAGCAAATAATTAATATTCTAGATATTTCCCCTTTCGTGTTTTATTTTAAAAAGCTTCGAAGTCTTTTCGTTTGAAATATGAAAGCGAGTTATGCGCGTAATCATATTAAAAAAAGATTTTAATGGCTTAACTTTGCATTTGAGAAAAAAGATTCGCCATTTGCGTTTTTAAAGTCGTTTTTATAAATTTGATGACTAAGTTAACCGAAGTCCTTCAAAGTACCAGAAACAAATCATACATTCGAAACTGTACCTACAAAATTATTTAAATGATTTATTATTAAGTGAATGGTCATAAAAAAACAACATGTAGGTACATAATTATATTATTTATTCAACTTCAACTAAAACTAATAAACCTCCATGTAGGTATACCTAGATAGTCGTTAAAGTATCCATCATATCGGACTGTAATTTTGCCTGCCTGTGAGCCTAGTAATTATCTACAAAACGAGCATTAGCTACACACTTAAAATGGAGCAATAGCCTACTATTTACATACTATTTACAATATCACCATAGAAAGTACCGTGGGCCTGATATAAATTAATAATTGCATTGGTGACCTTCATGGTATCATTAACTAGCTGTTCCCCGCGGCTTCGCTCGCGTTTTGGTCGGAAATTATCCCACGGGCACGTTGTAAATATATCTTAGGGCACTCGGGGACAATGTAGCTTCCTATTAGTGAAAGAATTTTCAAAATCGGTTCAGTAAATCCAGAGATTACCCCCTACATACAAACAAATTTTACCTCTTTATAATATTAGTATAGACTAGCTGTTGCCCGCGGCTTCGCTCGCGATTTAGTCTGAAATCATCCCACGGGCACGTTGTAAATATAGTCTATGGCACACGGGGACAATGTAGCTTCCTATTAGTGAAAGAATCTTCAAAATCGGTTCAGTAGATCCAGAGATTACCCCCTACATACAAACATACAAACAAATTTTATCTCTTTATTATCATAGATATTGAGTCAGGTCTGGTTTTATGCCTGCGGTCACTTCGATCAGCTGACTGTAGATCGCGAGAGAGTGAGAAAGAGATCATCGCTTTGTCCCACTTAGTTCCTACTAACGTCTTTTCTTTACTCCAAATGCTATTGCTACTAGCATGTTATTATATAGCCACCATGGTTATGGATTAAGGTTAAGCAACGCTTGCCGAGACCGATCCATGGATGGGTGACCATCCATTACATGACGAATTCTCTCCGTCCTCGGAAAGTAAGAGCCATGGGTCCTAGCTGTCAGTTGTACATCTTTGATAGTTGTTACGGATAGTCGAAAGTTCAAAAGTCTGCCAACCAGTCTTACCAAGGGGTATCGTATAACTAGGGTTGCCACCCGTAGTGTAATAATTATATAGTACCTATCGTAATTATTTCAGTCTATTGTACTTTAGATTATAGAAAAATAATATGGTACGAAAAACACTGTATTTTTATCCCGAATTCAATTATCGTGCTCGTTTATATTAACTAAGTTAAGTTAAGTAACTGGTCTGGAACGCACCCGCAGCGCAGCACGGGGAATTTCAGAACGAAACGCATTCGCGGCAACCAAATTAAAAATGAATTGTTATTTTTTTAACGGCACGGTTGCTCCAATGCAGTGGCTGAGCGATTGGCTGCTGCGCTGCGTGTCGCGCGTTCGATCCCCGCACGGAACAAATATTTGTATGATCTACAGATAGTTGTTCCTGGTCTGGCTGTTTGTGTATGTGAGTTTAAATGTTTGTAAACGCACCTACGATACAGGAGAAATTCCTAGCGTGGGGTAACGTTTTTTTCAAAAAAAACAAAATTGATTTTAATATGAATCTAAGTTGCTCAGATTCCTGTAATTATTTTAAGAGTAATAGATCATTGATGGCCAAAGCGAAGAGCAATAACAATTGTACATGGAAAAATACATGGGTAATGATTTAAAATAAATGTGTACTTTTTTTCCCTGCATTTCCCAAAAGTACTATAATTTTGCATCTTTTTTGGGAAAGGTTTTTTTTTTAAAAGGTGACAACCCTGTGTACGATATAACATAGTTACTGGGACTTGTGGAGGTCAGATAGGCAGTCGTATATAAGTAAAATGCTGGTAATCAGCTTCATCGGGTTAGTCTGGAACCCGTTAACAACATAGTTGATAAAGTCTAGGCAAATGATGAAATGCCATTAGGTACTGCTAGCACGGCCTCATTTTCATTTACATGCATAATTAAACTGTGATCAGGTAAGCAGGGTCTTGTCCAAATAAAAGAAAAGTTTCCTTTGACAATAAAAGGCGAAACTTTTGAATAATTTCCAGTTGTAAAAACTTCTTCGCGAACAGCGAGTTGTACACTTGGCAGGGAAACAAAGACTTGTAAACTATAATTCGGTTATATTGAATGTATACATCGGAACTTTCTGCTCGCTACTGGAGAATACGATTTATCTCTTAGGGATAGACTAGGTTTTGCCTTATACAATACGCTTCAGTGAATAATAAGTTGTTGGCTGTTTGTTGGAATTTACTTTATACAGTTACACACTAGGTTTTTTAGGACCGCTTGGAGGTGGAAATTATCGCACTAAGCTGGAACCGGAATAAAAAGCATACTTCATTGTCCTATCTTTAATAACCTGTGCAAATCTCATCCAAATTTCTTCAGCCGATAAAGCGTGAAAATGTTACAATAAGATAGATAAAAACACTTTCACAATAAAAATCATATTAGTGTGGAGGGCTGCCTCGCGTGGTTTTTTAGGCGAAGTTCCAGCACTTTCAACCCCCAGGATCTAATAAGTGGTAATGTGTAGGGTTGCCTTGAAGTGACTTGAAGTCTAAAAAGTATAAATGCCCATCGGACGTAAATTGCACGTTACGAAATAAACTATGAACTTAATGCGTGTCATTATAAGACTTAAATTAATGAAACGATAATATTATTTCCCCTTAAAGACAGCAAGAAATCAACCTTTTTCTCCCATTATTGATATTCAGGATACAATAACAATACAACTCATCGTTAATCTCCATGATGCCTAAATTATGAACGATAGTGCGAATCTTCGGGGATCCTCGACTCGGCCGAACGTTTCGATTTTTCCCGTCGGGAGTTTGTCGAGAATTATTTATAGACAGCCATAGCACAAAATAGATATATTAAGAAGGTCAGGTCAATACAACAAACGAAAACACACGAACACATAATCGCGCTTCACGTTCAGCAAGTGCAAGCGCACTCGCGACTGGCATTTGTTTAAGATAGTATAACGTACGCATCTATGTGTGAGTGTCCGGTTGTTGTAGCTCGTTGTATGTAACCGTCCTTCTGGACCTATTTACTCTGTGGTTGTATCCTGGGGCAACTCAGTACCTACTTGTATCTGAGGTAAAGAAACCCGGGGATTGCCGGGGGAGGTAGGTACCCAGCTTTGTTACATTAGTTACAGCTCAGCCGGATTTAAGCGGTGACCTGAACAGCTCTTAACAGTTAATTACGCTAGTCAAAGTTTGTTATGAATTTTCTTGGTTGGTTAGAATTTTAAAAGAAAGTTTTTTACGTAGTATTTTTGTTGAGGTAGATGATATAAAGCAGGCTGTACCGAATAAAGGTCAAGGTTTCCAAATATAATAAAGTTCACCTTGCATAGCTCATTTTAGAATTTTGTTGGTTTAAAAAATGTTTTAATATGGAGGACCTTGATGTAGGTAAGTTAATTATATTACTTTGTATTGAGTTTCATGCGCTAGGTCATATAAACCGCAACCGATAGACGATACTGAAACGTATTACTTTCAGTGTGTCGTTCAGTGGCATGACCTAGGGACAAGAATCGACCATCACAGAGGACCTACCACGAACGCGCGACGTAAACGTAAAGTAAATTCGAACAATTTTTATATTTATAACACAACAGCTGACCTGTAGCATTATGGTTTGAACATAATAAGTATTTTATGTCATATGTAAAATCTTAAACTAAGTGAATATTGTGTGTATTTTCAAATTTTAAAACGTTGTTCGTTTACTCCGCATTTCGTGCTTGGCCCTTGGCTGGTCCTACCTTCAACGAAGGGTAAGTCAACAAATTAAAAGTAAACATCAGATATTTAATGGCAGTCCGTACAATAACAATGTTATAGTTTCAATAACGCAGGTCGATTGTAACTTACACCTTGATACAAAGACATAAGAGTCACGTGAGTAGCAAGGACTTATAACAATTTCACGGTCAGCTATATAACGCAGTATATATCATTGGGAGCTATAAAGTTTTATGTCGGATTCCAGTTCTTCAACACTTCGGCCGCATTGGAACTTACAGCCAAAATAGATCGATAATATGTTGCGAATAACTGTTGCTATCTGGTATTTTGAGAACATTCCTCAGTTTGCATGGGTTTTTTATTCTTGTCATTCTGGCTTGAAACATGTTGAGGTGCGTTTGCTCGAACGAACATGATTCAGCGAAGGTAGATGCCGAACGGCACGATCGGAACAAAAACCGAATATGTGAAGTAAAGCTGACCGGTTTTGTTTTACAAAAGAATGGTACTGCCAATTCAAATGTGACGGACCAGAACACATATGAAACGCACTTCAAAACAAGTATGATTCGATACTTGTAAACAAATAAAATTGTAATAACGCACCTCCACGTACCTAATACCTATTAGGTATATCTACCTATTTTGTACCTAAACCTATGTTTAGTCTACGTCTTTTATTAATGTTCATTTAATTATCTTTGAACTAGAATATTAAGCAAGAAGTTCTCGAGTCCACATTAAATAACTTCTTACAGCTACAAAAATAAAACAGAGCGACATGAAATACCTCTGAATGTTTAATAGCATTCTAGAATTAGAAATATGGAGTGTACCTTTCTCATTTCTATCGAGACTTGAATAGAGAGTTTCCATTTGTAATGTACACATGGTCGGGTTATTTCTCCCAAGAGGGCACGAAAGAATTTTCCGAAATCATAAATAAATTCATACCTCGGCATTTAATAAAATACTTTCGGAGGTTGTGGATGTCAGATAGGGTGTCGCTCCATGTAAAATACTGGTATTCAGCTGCATCTGGTTAGACTGGAAGCCGACCACAACATTGTTGGGAACATGCTAGGCAGATGATGACTCTGGAACGGAAAAAGTTTACCAAAAGTTGTTACCGAAGACCTACTATTCCTTCATGATTTTTAGTATCGCGGCCATCTTTTCATTTTTATTTTTACGAGACTTTCAAAGTTTAGAAAACACAATAATACCTATTGAAGGCGTGTGTGGAATTGTGCATATTGGATTTGGCCAACATATTCAGGGGAGGCGTGTATTCATTCGTATGAATCAGAGAGTAGTGGATACGTACGGATTTGTCGACAAAGCTTTGCTCCTCTATTCTGGGAAACATTTCTCCATAATGTGTGTGATTTACCTGTTGAAGACTTGCGAGAAACACTATATTTGTACGGTTTACTCTCGTTTGTTTTAGGGTTCCGTGAAAAAAAATGAAACCCTAACAGGGTCGTTTAGTTTCCATCTATCCAGGCGAATCCCTCTGGGTGCTAGCCTACTCGTAGTTGCCAGTTGTTTTTTTTTTTATGTAAAAAGTTTCGAGTCGCGGGCAACTTACTGAAACCACGGAATTTCATCGATCTTTCATTAATGAATGCAAAGCATGTCTGTGTGAGACTGTTTGGTGAACATCAGCAAAGTCGGGTAAAAATTAATAAGAGCTTTAATTTCTTAGACATAAAAAAGAAATGTCAAGACCATACTGTAAACATTTACTTACAAGAGTATGTAGATAAATAATCGAATAGACTGTTTCATCAAATAAAAACAAATGCCTCAATCTACAACCCATGGATTCAGTGTTTTATTTAACAAGCAGATTCCCAAAATTTTAACCATCCGTAAAAAACAATGGGTCTGTGTTTTAAAACGGTTGGTTAAAATTTTCTACAAGATGAAAAATATTATTTCAATTCCTGACTCAAAGGTGCAAGAAGATAATCGGCGTGTAGACGGTACAGGGTGTGTAATTTTTTAACAAATTACAAATTTGCCGACATTTTCTCTTTCGACACGAAAATCCTTTATTTCCGTCTGCGTCAAGTAAATAAAAGAAACACTTCGTTCCTGAAAAAATAAAAATTACGTAGTTACGCACGTAATATGAAGTAAATTATGTAACACATCATCAGAATGACAATTTGAAGGAGAAATAAACACAGAAATCGCGATACACAAGAGCGCTCGAGTGATATTTGCTTTTTTTATCATTTTATCAAATTTTGGATTGTTTCCTATTTTATATGGCGTTTTCATACGCTGTCAGGCTTAATGTGCTTCAGAAACTTCGAGATTTCTCCGAGGTCGAATGGTTCGTCACAGCGGGCCAAAGCGACGAATATTTAGTCACAATAAGGACCCAAGAATATAATAAAACACAATTCCGTCGAGAGCGCGCTTTGAAAAGGGCCTTGTAGTCAAAATTTTATTCACAAAAATCTTATTTTCATGTTTTTTTTTTATGGTGGCACATATTTCACGAAATGCCTCCGTTCGGCTATTGAGGAATGTTAACGGCCTGTATAATATTAAGACACGACAATGAACATAAATTACAATTTAGGTAGATAGCCCTTATTTGTAATTCATTAGTCACAATATGAGGACTTTTTAATGCTTCAATAATTTTATGTTAGCTTTTTTATTAGCTTTGTAATTCAATGTTTTAAAATATTACCGCAAGATATTTTCTAAATTTTCGACTTGATACTTTTTTAGCGCTGTTCTGATGCACTTAATTACCAACTACGATGTTGAACTTCTACCAAATTTAAAAAAAAAAAACCTTCTATGTGTATTTTATACAAAAGTCAAAAACTATTTTTCAAAATATTGCCAGTTTTCGTAAGCTAATCCTCTTCTCTGTCACGTAACTGCCTGCATTTTAAACGCGACTGGAAAAATACGATCAACAGGGATTTATCCATCTCAACCCTGGATTCAATGGGTAATTCAATCTGTTGCAGCAGAATAAAAGACACAAAATGGCAATACTTATTCTATCTTCAAGAAATATCTCGAGCAAGGAATATTATCTATGAAATTGGCATTTTATCATTCATTATTGCACTTAACCAACATTGCCCACAAAACGAACAAGGAAAACATTGGGAGAAAACCGACACGTCCTAGAACCAATAATTCGAAGACCTGTTACATCTACAACTAACCCACAATTTTGCTCGTGTGTTAGATTACAGCCCAGGATTTTTTTTTAAATTGTTTTGGGACAAGCTCGCCACACAATTCCCAAACCCCTGCAACTCCTGAAAGCCAGAAACAACAGTGGTGACCATCAGAAAAGCGCCAAGAAAATGACTTCGTTGAGCTCGACGAAGTCCCAGTGAAACAATTTAATTATCTTGGATCCCGGAACGAAATTAATCAGAAAATAATAGCCCATTGTCAACAGGATGATTTCCCAGTAAAAAAAAAAAAAAACGGGTCTACAGGATGTCACACAGAAGAGTATGGTGCCCTTGTTTATTCACGCGCACGTGCTCATCTCTAAGAGTTATGTATGCGTGACAATTCCAAATTTGGTTTATTTTCCCACAACTGTTATTTATACATTTATCTAAGTCGGGAAGTTCGTGTCCAGCTGTTGACATTCACGTGGTAAAAAAATGAATACCCACGTCATATTGATCGTAGCTCTCTGCAATTTAGAGCGATTTTTACCTATGAAACTAACCCCGATCAGCTCACCTAAATCGCGTTCAACAGCTGTGAGTGTCAATTTTCATAGAGCAGCTATGATGGTACTGGCAGATTATAAACGTAGTTCAAATGAGCTGATCTTGTTCAGTTTGTTATGAATATTTCGTTAGTCAACCTAATAGGACTAAATTTTCCATCAGTTTGTGAACTGAACTTCTTGTTCTATCAACGAAGTTCAAAATAACCGTCACTATTTCTCAAAGTTAATGGGCGTGCTTGACAGTTAAATAATAGACTTTACGAGTATAATTCAGTGCAGTATGCGCAAGTTCTCAAGTATCTTAATTGATAAATACTTAATCACTTGAGCGATCAATTCTCAAGGATTGTCAAAAAGTTCAGATTACTTAATTTGAAATTCTTGACAGGTATTTCAGGTGTTGACGATGATAAATTACTTTCTCAATTTAGTATTATTTACATTATTTCGTTGCTATTAAAACTTTTGTTTTGTGTACGGAAATTAAACTATAGCTTGCTTTTTAGTTCTCACATAGAGGTACCTAAACTACAACATAATAGTTTTAAGAAACACGCAGACATAATATCAATGGCCAACCTGAAGAGCAAGACCGAATCTATAGCAAGAACACAGCGGTTCTATTATCGGTGATGGGTCAAGTATCGATATCTGTCTACAGTTTAGCACTTGCCCACTAGAAACAACTCCGGGGATGGTCGAAGGATCCTCCCCTTTCAATGAAATAACTTTATTCCTCGAAAGCCTAAATCCCTATCAACTTCACTAAATGCACTATTTCGAAGCCAACCGCAAACTCTCAGAAAACGCTTCCGTAGTTGTCGCTTCGACATTGCCTCCTGTTGCCGTTTTAGTACACAAGAATCACGCGTCGTTTAACAGAACAGGCAACACAAACAGATCAACAAGGCGTCCCAGCATAATGTATCGATTGACGCATTCCCGGGCCTTCTGTGCGGCGAATGATTAATGATTGCTCTCACACATTAGGTTTATCAAAGTAAACGGTGATGCTCTGTTGTTTGGTAATCCTCGTTCTGGTAAAATGTGTTGGGATTTTTGTTTTGCGAAAATTTTGTTTTGCAGAAACTATAGGAAAGCAAATTCAGAGAAAATTGAGAACAAACATGAATTGTTATCTGACGCGTGCGTTCATACTGTGGATGTTTTACTTAGCAGAAAATTCAGAAGTATCAATAATTACACTTGACTTATAAGTTTTCTTTTTCCAAAAGTGTTTTATAATAAACCATTTAAAAACCAGACGAATTAAAAACCAGACGACTGAAAAATCACGCTCTAATTAAAATCGGGGTTTTTTTCGGTTTGATAGCCTAGCCTATATTACCCGGGCCATAATAACGAATCCATTGACACCTTATTCATCAAAATCGGATGAAAAGCTAAGGCGCTACGGATGAACATACGTAAATACAAACATCATGCATACATACATACTGCTAAAATCATAATCCTTCCTTTTGGCTTCGCTGTAGTCGGGTAAAAAGATGAAGAGCACAGCAGTATTTTTTTTCGTTTTTTTTTTCTAACCATTTTTGTAAAATTTCAAACTATGAGTTTATGTTCGTTGGGTACGACTACAGTTCATTGTAGAAGAGCCATAGTAGGCATGTTTTATCGAGTCAGCCCTCGTAGAAGCGCCATTATTTAAAACTTGAGGACAGCCACCCCAAATAGTTCAGTCCAGACGGACATTGAGGAGCAGAACTCGTTAAAAGTTAGCAGGACATGATGTTGTGCCAGTAAATATTATGTTTGTTATCTTTGCGATCTTGTTATGAAGTATAACAATCCCTTTATCCTATTAACCTTATGGCAAAGACAAACATATTTATTCGCAGGATATTTAAGGTACAAGTTTGGTACAATAGTTAGATTCTGGACATATCTGCCGCTAGAAGCGGAATACGAATTAGGTTAAAATACATTTCAATATCACGCATATGATCCTCTAAGAATCCTTATACGATATCTCTTGTAATCTTTATTAAATTACACTCTAATAAAAAGCTACAACGCTATTAAATAATGTAAAACACAAAATGAATTAATCATATTGTTATAACATTTGGAATGTTGCTAATTTCTAGGACTATCTGCGCTCGTAGTTAGTAAATGTACTTATTTACTAGCAGGTGTAATAAAGTTTAGATTCGGATGCACTTTTGCTACAGTGCCAGTGTTACAAGGATATTTTGAAATTCGAATAACGTTAAAACAGAGCAGTAGTGGTGAACATTTTTGAAATCGATTTGTGAGACAAACAAGATGGCGGCTTCTGATTTTTGCACGCACCTTACGATCCTTGTACAGCTATGCTCGAACGTAACTCAAAAAATAACACATACATAGGAACCCTTCAGCAAAACAATTGCAAAACCACACAAACGTAATCGAAAATCAAGCGTCCGAAAAATTCCTTGTTTGGGGCTGTGTAACAGTACATAAGTCAATCGGCGGCAACAACTGCTGCCTTTCACAGCCAGACAAGAATGCTTCAGATAATATATTATTGGATTATTTTCTGGGATACAAACGAACAAGGTTTTGGGGTCAAGAGTTGTGGCTTCGAGTGCGCGTGTACTGGTTGGCTACCGGTCGTTACGTGTACCCAATCATTAAAAATAAAACATAATATCACGGTTTACTCCCCGAGGGGTTAGGCAGACGTGTATCTATTATTACCTAGTTCGTACACCCAAATTTAGCCAGTTATGTCTAAGACCCATGAAATAAAGACGAGCCTATTGCCATCAACCGGGCCGTGGCTGCTACTGGGACATTCCTGATGGAAAAACACTTTGCCCGACCTGGGAATCAAACCCAGGACCTCGTGCTCAGTAGTCGCGCTTACGAATACTAGAGTAACGAGGAACACCAATTATAAAATATCAGATTATATGCTCTTTGCTCGCTATAGCAGAATTATGCTCGTTGCTCGCTATAGCAGAATTATGTTCTTTGCACCCTGGCAGCCATATTGAGTGCTGATGATGCACGTGAATTGACTGATTACGGAACGTCGAAATTCTATTTCCATTATTGTGCTTTTGGCTGTGGATTTTGAGCGAATGTCGTTTGGTATTGCAAATGGAAATGGGTATTATAAAATATGATTGCGTATTGCTGGAACATATCAATATAATTATGTGTGTGAAATGACTAGGTAATTATTTTGACATTAGTTCATTGTAAGGATTTACTTTATATTGTGCTTTAGGTTTGAACCTACCACAAATGGAATTATGGTTTAAATTGATGAAACGGTAGATAGAGGGTTTTGATTAATATGCCATTTTTGGAAAGGACTCAAAATGCAAGTTCCTACCTAAAACAATAATGAAGGTGGTACATTTGCTACTCAGGTAAGTGAGAAAACATGTTGAAGATAATAAGACGCAACAAGTAAATGGACACAACTTGTACTAAAAGTTCCGGTTTCAAATTACAAAGTACTCAGCCTTGGCGGGGGATAATTCTGTTAAAGTTTATCAGATTAGGGTAACAGCACTTCGGTTACTTACCTTCTCGAATTCATTATGATAGCCTGTAGAGCGGGCCCGTGATTTCTGCCTCTCCTCGCAAATTATTATGTTCCACGATACATCTATCCTATAAATTTTCCTGAAAAGCCTAGCACAAATTCATTTTCTAGTTCTAAATAAACTGATAAAATCTTATTTATTTTCTCTCCCTCGTAACAGACATTTTAAAGGGCGTACAGTTGTAGTTTATTTCTGGCAGTAACATTTTATGCGTAGGTACGATCTACATTGAATATTCATGTTTTAATCTCTACTCTTAAAATATGAATAAATAAAATCGTGGGTACCTCAACATAACCGTGAACTATTCAGAATTCGTACCGTAATTAAAACATCGTTGAAAAGAAAATGAAAATGGCAATTTTTTATGAAAAGTTATTGGAATACCTCACCTTTCATACAGAAGCAATTACGTAAATATCATAACGGAATATGCGAAAAGAATTCGAGAGATAACACATTCTACTGAACATTATAAGAGTAAAAAGGTCACCATTACCTTTTACCACACCCTTCCGTCGAGGCGGAAAATATCGCGGAACGAAAAATTCAATAGTAAAAAGTTGTAAGTCCAAATCCGACGGTTTCGGAGATAGGATCGGCCGATTTCTACGTGATTTGTCGCGAAGAGATGGGGCTCCAGCCAGCATGACGCTGATCTATTGTGATCGAGCTCCCGAGGGTCGCACTAAGTGAATATTTTTCTGACTGGCAATCGTTCGTGGTTCCGAGTTCCGACTTTTTTTTGAGACGAAAGGATTTTTTATAGACGAATTGTCGAATCTGGTTCATGTATTCAGGTACTTGTACTCGTGTTGGAATGAGGAATACTTTTTCAGAATATGATATTCATAGGTTGGTCTTTACTGGATAGCAACTATAATAATCCTATCCTAACTTCCTAACTAATATTATAAATGAGAATGTAAGTTTGTTTGTTTACTTGTTACGTTTTCGCGCCTAAACCACTGAACTGATCGTCCTGAAATTTTGCCTATACGTTGTCAGGTGTACAGAAATGGACAAAGGGTACCTTTCATTCATCCCAAAAAAAGTACTGTTCCCAAGGAAAACAACAATAACGTTCTTATGATAAATACATGGCGCCATGTCTTTTTCGAATTATGATTGAATTATATTATTATAGAAACTTTAGTAGTGTATTAGGAGTTTATTTTTCTAAATTAACGCGAGCAAAGCCGCGGGCAAAAGCTAGGAATTCATAACGTAGCGTATACGAGGCAGGAACCGAAATAGTTCAGGTGGCCTACCATGATTTCTTAAAGCAGGAATAATTCCAGTGTGGGAAAGAGACAGGTCGTCTAGTACAGACGACCTGTCTCTTTCCCGCACAGGAATTATGTTATAGTAACCCCTGGTACGGAAAGAAAAAAACTGAATCTATAAACTCGGTTCTTGCTTCCTTACCTGAAAATTCATAAAATGGAAGTATGCAATACGTAAAAATAAATTCTCCATTCCACGTGCATGAATACAAGTTCAGAATTCAAAGCTACGAGTTCCACCTGTAGCTGTAAAATTCAATATTTATAAAACTCTGTCTGTAGATAATCTGGTTCAGATACTGTATAACACGAACAACACAATACTCGTATCTACAATATTTTACATGATTAAAATCGCAATAGAAACAGAATCATTTCATAGTATTAACTTACACTTTATCAAGCATTTGTGTGGTATACTACAACTAAAAAAGTTAAAAACCCCGACTACTGAATTATCAAGCTCTAATTAAATTCGGAGTTTACAATATAAAATCAACTCCTCCTATTGTTGAAGTCGGTTAAAATTTAGCCTAATTACCCGGGCCATAATAACGAATCGATTGACACATTATTCATCAAAATCGGATGAATAGTTTAGGCGCTACAGAGGAACATACGTCAATACAAACATACATACATAAATTACTAAAATTATACACTCGTTGTTAATGCTTATTATTCCAATTCAAATTATTTAATTGTGAAACATAGTTACAATATAATAAGATCTAATTCGAATGTCAGGATCGCTATGTTTAACCTAATAGGCAAACAAATTTTAGATACTTTAAAATACTAATTTAAACATTTTCATTCATTGTATTATTCAAACTAAATTATATAGAATTTAGTTTAAATACATCGGAAATTTGACTCACACTACGACATACCTAGTTATTAAATTATAGAAATTCACTAATGTACCTATATTCATTACACTCAACTAAGTACACTCATTTTTCCTTAGGTATATGGAAATTAAAAACCCTTCAACATTCGGTATTCAAGAGACTTTTCATTGTTATTGAAGAGGCTTTCACACGACGCTAATTTTATGATGTATGATCATTACACTTTTATTATTTATTTGCTGAACAGGAAACCAAATTATTTTGTCCAGTGACATATTACCATGGTACATTTGAAAATCCGATACGCGATGCTACATAATAACAGCCTCTCGGATCAATCTTCAAGTTAAACCGCGCTTGCCTTGGTTGGTCTATGGGTGGGTGACCACCCCATTACATACCGAGATTCCTCCGCGCCTCGGAAAGTACGTTAAGCCGTTGGTCCCGGCTGTCATTTGTAAGTCTGACAACCAGTCTTACCAAGGGGTTAGATAGGCAGTCGCTCCATGTAAATACTGGTAATATTCAGCTGCATCTGGTTAGACTGGAAGTCAACCCCAAAAGCTGGGAAAAGGCTAGGCAGAGGATGACTTTTTACAAAGCGACCTAAATTATGTATTTAGGGTTAATAAGTACAATAGATAGAAGGATACAATTCAAAACAGTATTCATAAAAAATAGGTTATTCTAAAAGCATAGATTAAGCGTTCATTGGCAGGTGCTTTTCAATTACGCATTTAATGCAAAACGTGTGACTCATAGCCATAACACGTGTTATTCATAATCTAAAGTGCAGGCTTAACAAAAAGCTTTTGCGAAGCTGTACTAAGTTTTTAACTGTCAGAGCGGGCATCTAATATTTTTCTACAGAAAAAACAATTAAATGGTAAACTCATTCTTTTACACGATTAATAGAACATAAATTACAAGCTCATAATAATTATATAATAATAATTATTTGTATAATTTGTGGGCGTTCGTCCTAACATAATTTTCCGAGTTACCAAAAACCACACACAAAAAATTCAAACTGAAAACGAAAAACCATTGGCAAAAATGTTAAAGAGACATTACTTTTATACTTACATATAATCTGCACACAATTGTGTATAAATATTTTTCCTCTCGAGGTCCGTTTCAGATTTCGTAGCCGCGGGACGGGTAATGGCGTAGTTTCCGTCTGTCCGTCCGTACGTCCACGGTCCACGTATACCGCCATAATGGAATCACATTATGTGAATTGATATGGCTTATGGATTCCCCGACGATTAAGAGGAACGACTTTTTGGAATATATGCTAATAATTTTATTCATGGAATAAAACGGTGGTGTGTGATTGCGGCATTTGTTAAGTTTAAGAGTTATTGTTATTCATTCGGTGCTGTTTATGAAATAAATAGACATCATTATGTACTGAGGGAGAGAGAGGCCAAAGATAACATGGATGGATTTGTTAAGTTTAAGAGTTATTGTTATTCATTCGGTGCTGTTTATGAAATAAATAGACATCATTATGTACTGAGGGAGAGAGAGGCCAAAGATAACATGGATGGATTGTGTGAGGAATGTTAAGAAAGAGAAAGGCATAAATGATGCCGTGACGTCTGACAGGGGAGAATGTAAGAAGAAAACGTGTTGCGTCGTCACCCAGTCGCATGGGACAAGGGCACTAAGATGATTATGAACTATTAAGATTGATAAAGTTACACACAAAAAACAACTTTAAGAACTGAGGCTATACCTAATCGCGGGCCTGTGGACGGTGAGCTATGGGCTAGCTCGCCGTCCGTCCGTCTTATGACGACAGGCTGTGTCGACGGCGCATTCGTGTTCCACACGCGCCTCAAAGAGAGTCAGCAAACAGGAAGGGGTCCGAAAGGACCGATGCCTGCCAGGGTTGCGGGACTGTTCAAAAGAGATACTGCGGCCCTCGAACACAAAGGGCAAAAGAAGGAACATGGATGGGTTTTAGTCAGTAAAAGTCCGACACTCCCTCCTGCTCAGCCCAGAGCGGGAGGAGTTATTTGACGATATTCCACCCGAAAAAAAAAATATGATAAAAATTATTATAATATATATAATAAATTAAATTATATTAATATATTATTATACCTAATGAACACTTTAACTGCGTTCCAGAGCTGTTAGTGTAAATATTCCATAAGAAAAATGACAATGACAGTTCTTGAACGCAGTTTGAGTATGCTGACTGCGATCAGTTCCATTAGTGAAATTCGCCTATAATACGAGTAGCGATGAGCGAAAACAAAAACTACACGTGTAGGGAAAAGTGGAATTGATAAAAATTACTCCATCTATATTCAGTTGCCTGTTACGATCTGTAGTAACCGTCTAATTCCTAATAAAGCCTTTCTTCTCCGTATCTGGTACGTGACTTTATTCTTAAAGACTACATTCCAGCTTTGATAGCTTCAGTGGCTTTTAAACTTACCATTTTTATTTTCGATTATTGAAATATAACCTCTTTAGGTAATTGTTGCCTATTTCTACTGTTCTATAACAGTCAGCAGTAACGACACTTAATGAGAAAATAATGGAAAGTAAATTGAGAATTTTTGTGAGAATCACCATAATATTTTTGAATTTAATGATACCATTTTTGGGAACGTATTTTAATTTTGTAACCATTTGACCACCAGATGCTTCGGTCCCTTGGCAAAGCTGTTTTATATCTAGCTTTTGCCCGCGACTTCGCTCGCGTTAATTTAGAATTTGACAATTAGACTCATAAAGTCATAACACACTACTAAATTTTTTATAATAAGATAATTCATTCATGATTCGAAAGACCCGTGGCGCCATCTATTACCATAAGAAGGTTATTGTTGTTTTCCTCGGGAACAGTACTTTTTTTCGGGATGAAAGGTACCATAAGTCCGTTTCTGTATAAGTGACAACGTATATTATGCAAAATTTCAGCATGATCGATTCAGTGGTTGAGGCGTGAAAAGGTAACAAACAATTACACTCACTTTCACATTTATAATATTAGTTAGGATTAGGATAAGTTAGGATTATGTTTTTTCTTCGTTCAATGTATACTTACTTACAAAATTAAAATGCATCCAAGTATCAACAACTCTTTTAATTAAATAAAAACATAGAAGTACTTTAATAAACTAAACTGCAAAACTTCTAAATTTTTAGTATACTTATTTGTGGAAGGACAAGTCAAGCAGTGCAGAGCTGAATAAATGTTTGAGAGTAGATAAAGCAAGTGGGGGCAAAAGGAAGTTATACTGGAATCAACGAGGCGTAAAGATGTCGTGTCGTCTTGCAATCCCGTTTGCAAGGATGTGCTACTGATTTTCGCTTGGCTGTAACATGTTTTTGAGGTTTTCTTGGAAAAGCAGAAGTACCTTTATAAGAAACTTTAATAAGCGTATTTGTTGTCATTTTATTTCACAACTTTTATTTATTTATTACCTTCAATACGGTCAGAAGGGTTTTTTTTATTTGTTAAAGATTATGTATAAAAATTAATAAACAAGAATAATAATAATATTTTATTTCTTTCAATCAAATTTGGATCATACAATTACCTAAACTAAATTAAAAATTATTATTAATAAAAAAAATAAAAATATCATTAGAGATAAAAAATTACAATACACAATATTAATATTTACATAAAAATAAAATAAAATAAGCCATTATTGCTGATCTACAAATTTACAATACAAACATTTTCTTATTAAATCCGATCGGTTTCACTTCATAGCTTGTCTTCCGACAAAGGCCTCCTCTAAAGTTTTCCATTTCTGCCTGTCTCTCGCTGTTCTCGTCCACTGTGAACCCGCTACCTTTTTGAGTCATGTTCCCATCTTTTTGTTTGACGTCCTTTACTTCTTTTCCCATTCCTGGGATACCACTCTGTTATGGTTTTTGTCCATTTTCCATTCGTATCTCTAAGCATATGTCCAGTCCATCGCCATTTTAAAGTTTTATATGTTTTCTGTGCGTCTTTAAGTTTAGTTGTATTTTTATTTTTTCCTAATCTTATTCTATCTTTCCTCTTGACGCCCATTACGCTTCTCTCCATTCCGTTTTGACATACATTTATTTTGTTTATTAAGTTATCTGTCAATGCCCATGTTTGGCAACCATAAGTTAAGCATGGCAAGATGCACATTATTATACACTTTTCTTTTCTTTTTGATAGGAATGTCCTTGTTTTTCATGACTTCGCTGAGTGACCAAGTATTGGCTATCGTTCTTTCAAGCTCTTTATGCATGGTGTCTTCAGCGGCTATGAGTTGTCCTAGGTATACGTATTCTTCGACATAATCTATCATCTCTGAATTGACTATGATGGTATGCGTCTGTGAAGAGTTAGTCATAATCTTTGTCTTTGCCGTGTTCATTATCCAGCTTTCGCGCTTTGATCTGACAGTTTTTGTAACATTTGCTCTAATTTTATTGGACATTCTGCAAATACGATCAGGTCGTCTGCAAATCGTAAGTGGTTTAGTTTTTCACCGTTTATGTTCAGGCCTTCGTGATCCCATTGCAGCTTCCTGAATATCATCTCTAGAGCCGCCGAAAACAACTTAGGAGAAATTGGATCTCCTTGTCGGACACCTCTCTCAATAGGGAATTCTTTACCCGTAGTTTCAAGCCTAATTGTGGCTGTGCTTTTGGAATATACGTTCCGGAGTATACGTATGTACTTTCCATGTATTCCTTGTATACGTAGTGCTTCCCAGATATACTCATGTTCCAAGGAGTCGATGGCTTTATTATAATCAACAAATCCCAAATAGTATTTTTTATTGTACTCTTTATATTTTTGTAGAACCTGCCTTAGAACATGTATATGGTCTATTGTTAAATATTTACTGCGAAAAAAGCCTGCTCTCTTGGTTGGTTTTCATCGAGAGTAGAAGAGATTCGTGACAGAATTATTTTTGAAAAGACTTTATAGACATTGGACATCATATTTACATAAACACAAATTAAATTTGATAAAAATAAAACACGATTCAAATTAAAACCAAGATAAAAATGTGATAACGATTTCAATACCTACTTATAACCAAAATTAAAATCTAAATTAAAGTAAAAATCAAACTTAAAATCGAACTTAAAATCAAAAGCAAAATCAAAATTAAAACAAAGGTTTTAATTGGGAATTTATATCGCATATTTTTCATAGTTCGTCCGAAAATATAAAAGCTCTATAGTGAAGTTGATGCAGGTTTATTGGAAAAACGTTCAATATCCAACGTTAGTTGAAGTTTGGAAAATGAAACCATAGTTTCAGTTTTCACTTCAGCGTAATTGATATTTTTTTTATGTTACTTAACTATCTCGCTGGGTTTTGCAATATAGAACATTTTATATAACAGTTAATAAAGATTTTAACTTCATGTATCTATTTTTACACTATATTTTCCTGTAGGCCACAATAAATATAAAATTCGGCAGTTTGTCGTGCAGGAATCTTTAAGGGTGTAATAGGCAGTTTCACATTCTGTGGCTGCCATAATACATGTCATACTGACTGCTAAACTCAAGTTTATACATACATACATATAATGTTTTTTAGAATATAAAAGATAGGGATGTAAGCGACACTTAGTAAATGCATTACATTTTCAGCTCATCCTAACTTAGGTCACTCCCCTACCTACAGCAATTTTCTTTATTCGTTTTTATAGACTAGATTATCTTTCTTACTTTCCAGAAAATTCTTTTCAATGGAAGATGCTTACGATTTTAATAATTAATTCCTCATTGTTTTAAACCATAACTTCAGTTCCTGTAAATCTAATCTTCTCTTTCTATGTTTATATGTTGTTGTTCACACTTATGGGTTGGCACTCGAAAACTTTTTCAAATCTCTTTATTGCTGCTTGTCAGTCATTTTTTTTTATTTGCTAAACATCGGTGTAAAAGGTGTAAATTTAATGATTAAGAGAGCTCTATGTTTTGCCGTCAACGGCGTACAAATATTATTATTATTATTAAAAACATTTACAAACTTTAATTGTAACTTGGAACCACTTTCGTGTGTAGCTATGGCGTCTGTATAGAGTAGAATAAATGCACCATGCCATTTTACTTTCAAATAGTGATCTGTCCGCTGTCGCAACGTAATGGAAAAGAATATTTTAGAATATACAGTGTTGCTAACCAAGAATACTGATACGGGTAGGCTGCGTCATCCCACTGCTGGGCAAAGGCCTCACCCCATGGCTTCCAGTTGTTTCCATCCAGGGCTAATGTGGGCCACTGGTCTTTGGTCTTATCCAGTTTTTTTTTTAAATCAAGAATCAAAAAGTTTAGTTTAGTTACATTTCTTCTGCAAAGAAAGAATCAAGAATCAATTTAAATCTATGGTAACTATTGTATATGTAAACATTACGTTTCCATTAAACCATTAAATGTAACCCTAGTCTATTTTAGTTTTGGTGTTACCAATTACTAAAATAATATCAAAACGCTGCTTTGTTAAGCTAATTATAGTTCAATAAACTGACTAATGTTAAGTAATTAAGTCGATTCAGGTAGATTTTCCGGTTTCATTAGGTACTGAATAACCATCGGTAAATATTTTTCCATTTACATACGTTAATGATATACATTTATTAAATCCCTTCGTATTTAATAAATATGACCCATAAGGTCCACTGTTGAATTTCAACGCTTGAAACACACACATACATTCGTATAATAACAATCAGCCTTTCATCTAAATGTCACTTAGTGTTCGTGCACACGGGCTTACGTATATTATATTTGTCGGAGACGGTCATTGGTACGGGCTTAAAATGAATCGCAAGTACGCGGTGGTGACATCACGCGACCTAGTTACAAGTTTACCCACACCACTGCTGTGCTTTTTACAGAGCCCTGATGGTAAATTCTGAGCCAGGACGTCAGTCAGTCAGTGTCTGATCGCGGCTGGCAGAGTTAAGACCTCTTGGAACTGTACCCGATTCATTGTGCCCCGTGTTATTGTGCTAAGTTGTAATCTCAAGTAATTCATTAGTTTAGCTAGAAACAGTGTATCGCTCAGTGTCTTTTCATAACACGAAACCCATCGTCTGCCCACATGATGTAGAAGCCTAGCGGAGTAAATCCTGATACCCCGACATATTTATCTTCTGTAAACTCCCCAAATTTTTAAATCCAAAAATCCACCAGTTCATGAATTAAAACTTGTAGAAGAAGGTATCCTGCATAAATAGGAATAAGGGCAGAGAAATTATGACTTGAACAGGAATGGAAGCCGGCGCTTTACCAATATCATTTTCTACGCAAACTCAACTAAAATACTTATCCAAACAACTAATCGCGTGTCACACAATTTGAACACAACATGAATTGTCATAACAACAGATGTTATGGCTTTCCAAATCATTAGTCATTACTCAGCGATGCCGTGACGTGACGTTAGCGTGACGACTCCGCTACGTGACGTCGACGTCAGTGGAGCGAGTGAGCAATGACAGCAGCGTTGTTTTCTCTGAGGGCCCGTTTGATGCCTCGTCACTCCGTTATGAGATTAACAGAAATTATTCTAGAGCGGCAAGATCATGTCAACAGAGTTGAGTTTTGATTGGCGATATATTCGCAATTGGTGGCGTTGTTCTGGGGAGTACTCGTATTATGTGTGTTTGAGTTTGATGGTAATCTACTTTACAATTATGGTGCTTAATATTTTATGCTGACTGATATTTTTTTTGGGAAGTTCAATGTTTGATCTGTCAGGCGATGCCTGTGCATAAGCAACTTTTTTCTATTCACCATTATTTTCATGAAAACCCATACTGCAATGCACGAATAGGTACCGCAACGGCCTCTGATCTGATGAGTCCTTTCATTTGATATATGAATGGAATTTGTCCCCTTTATTTTCAATTGATAGAACTCTTAAAGGTTTTTCTGTAATCTACAAGCATTGAACTATATTTTGTATTTTTTTCAAAATTTTAGGCTCAGTAGTTTTAGATATCAGGGGGGAGGAATGATCAATTTTCGTCTTCTTTCATGAATAAAATCAAAACCGGTTATTTTACAATAATAACAAAAATATATTTGAAATCCTCATAACAAGCCTTTTCATTTGGTATATGACACAGTAAGGTTTGCTAAACTTTTTTTTTTAATTTTCTAATTTGTCCCCCGAAAATTACCCTTATTTAAAAAAAAGAAATCACTTTGCACATCTGTATTTGGGTCATAGGATGACACCATCCTACTAAATTTCACCTGATTTGATCCAGTAGATTCGAAGCAAATTGGCTGTGACAGACAGACGGACCGACAGACAGACGCACGAGTGATCCTATAGGTTAGGGTACCGTTTTTTTTTATTTTTTTGTACGGAACCCTAAAAATGAGGTTCGCTGTCGCTGTCGCGGTGTAGAGCTTATTCATGTGCTAGCTTTCAATATAGGTTATTGCATGAACTAAACTCGTGAAATTTACAAATGTACGTTCTATGCATTCACCTGCATTACAACGCTTCTAACAAACATTGAACCTAATACCCATACGTACCACAGATGTAAGCTCACACAAGGACAATAAAAACACAGCATGTTCTGTGTCGAGACGTGGTCTATTTTTTGCATGAACGTTCTCCACTCAACGTCGCGTTTGTCTAAACTTAAATTAATGGACGGAAAAACTGGGAACTACTCGTAACTGTTGCTAACTTCACAGTTTGTGTCGTAAATATAAATGAAGGTGGAAAACGGAAAGTAGAAAGAAAATGTTGTCACCACTAAATGGTCTTACAGAAATGGTTTGCTAGACTACTGGTAGCATTATCAGTCTGTGGAGATCTCACTTCGGCCGTCTGTGAGATAGACTGGGCTGTGTGCTTATTGCGGAATGGTAGACGTAACATGCCTTCGATTTTTACCAGGCCATACCGGTCCTCACACTGATTTCCTGCACGTTTTGAACTGTGGAAATGAAATAAATCATATAAAATAAAGTGCCAGCAAGGTTCAAAACCCACGACCTAATTCGTAAGTCGGGCCCGATACCACTGTCACCAATGCTGTCCTGGTTGTGTTTAACACAATATCCAGTTTTTAGAACAAAATGTAAAGACCGCAATACTAGAAGATGTTCAAACCTTACGGGGTATTGATAAAAAAAAGAGGTTTCCGTAGTATATCGCAACAACAAGATTACCCACCCCACAAAAATCAATGAATCATGAAAAAAAAATTGCCAAGATTTGAAAAACCATAATAGTTTTGTTCCAATATGCAACATAGCACTTAATATCACTTGAAATTCTACTGAACCTGTATGGGAAAAGGAGCGGAAAGATAAGTAGATAACACGATAATACTGATACTATAAATGTATGAACAACTTTATCAAAATATTAGATTACTTTATGCTCTATTTGTCATGTGTAGATACTATTGCCATTTGTATGACACCTCTAATCCTTGTGAATTAGAGGTGTATTTGTTAGTATTCTTAGCGTCTGGATTTATACATACATAACATAATATCACGCCTGTAATTCCCAAAGGGTTAGGCAGCATAATCAGCCTTTAATGTTCCCACTGCTGGGACACTCGGCCTCCTCTCAATGAGAGGGAATGGGCTATAATCCACCACGCGGGCCCAGTGCGGGTTGGTAGATGTCACATGTCTTCGAATTTTTGGTTCTAAGACATGCCGGTTTCCTCACGATGTTTTCCTTCACCGTTTTGAGAGCAGTGGTGATGAAATAAATTACACAAAGTAATGCACCTGCCTGGGTTCGAACCCACGACTTACTGTTCGTTAGTCGGGGCCGCCACCAGTGGGCCACCGCTGCTCTCCAAAGGATTAGGCAGAGGTGTAACTAATAGTACACCCACATATCGCCAGTTATGTTTAAGTCCCATGTAATAGGGGGCGAGCCTATTGGCAATCGACCGGGCACAAAACCAGACTCCGTGGCTGCTACTGAGAAATTCCTGATTGAAAAATCCAATGACACTTTACCCGACCCGAGAATCGAACCCAGGACCTCATGCTCAGCATTCATGCTTGCGACCACTAAACCAACGAGGGGCTGAATGAAATTATTGTACAGATTTCCGTTTGAAAGCATTTTAAGATACAGCGATTTCGATCCGCGGGTAATAAGGCCTGTCGGGTCATAAGTAGGCTCACTATGTTGAGCCTGCAGAAAAGCTACCAGGTCACCAACTGCCATAGTCCAAATTGAAAACTCTAAACCGACTTCGAAGCCAGGTGGGCTACTGCAAGTACAACTTGGTCCAGTGGGGGTATTCCGATAAAGCTGAGTGCGACTGCGGAGTCTCATCCCAAACCATGGCCCACCTCCTGACCTGCCATTTTTGCAACTCCACCTGCACTTTAAGGGACCTGTCCGAAGCTACCACCAACGTCATCGATGTGGCTGAGTTCTGGAGTCTAAAATGGCCACTTTATCAGAATCGTAATACGAATCACCTTAAAAATTTAAAACTCTTAAAATGGATTTTGTGGTCATAACCATAAAGACCATTTTAAGAATTTTAAATTTTTAACGTGATTCTTATTACGATTCTGATAAAGCTTCCATTTTAGGGCCCCAGGTCAAAACCAATTTAATATAAGTAAATAAACCTAGGAATCATCGACACGAAGAAGAACGAACGTTTAAAAAAAATTTGACTGCGCCTGCGTAGGTATAGACATGCTCGAAATATCACACATATATTATAAGTGGCCAAGTGATATTAATTAGGTAGTCGATAATCCTTCATTAACCGATCGTCTAAGTGGTTCATGAACGGAAAGTTTGTGAACCGATAGTGCCCAAGAGCTTTTAATCCAAGCAACGGTAGCGAAGTCACAAACAAAAGCCAGTACTTATAGAATAAATTTTATTTTATACAATGTATCTTCCTGTTAGTAGGTTGGCTTTGAGTTGCACAAGTTCATGACAATCAATGTACGTTTCTCATAGTGATCGAAGTTCTCTTATTATACTTTGTCGCGAAGTCAATTCAAAGTTCTTAAAATGTATGGGACACAATATTTAAGTTTCATATTTGTTCTTAACTGTACATACTTTTAAAATTTTGAACGTAATTAAAATGAATATGATTTTTTTTTTAAAGAAAGCAGGTGCTATGTATCCGCGGTTCTGCAATTTAAAAAATAAATGCAAAAAATCCTTTACCTATACTGAAAATAAATTCATACTGTACAACAAGACCAAAAATTACAATACTGTATTAAATAAACAGAGCAGTAACGACAAACAAATAAAAATACTATTAAAAAAAAGAAGAGACTGGATTTAAAACTAAACATGATTTGGTAAGCAAAATCTTGTATTACCTAAACCGAAGAAATTCTAGTGGTATGAATGATACGATCCATTGTAAGATTCTCATTTCCGAAAAGAAAACCAATTTCATTGAGATTTTTATCGTTTATCTTCACCGATATTATTATGGATTGATTTGACAACTATTCCGATATCTTGTCTGTATTAATGTATCAAGAAGCTTGTATTCTTAATCCAGTTGAATATTCTTTAAAAAAAACTTGGATAAAGAAAAAATATTTTTTTCGAGTATCAGCGTTACGCGCAGTAAGTCGTGGGTTTGAACCCAGGCAGGCGTATTACTTTGTTTAATTTATTTCATCACCACTGCTCTCAAACGGTGAAGGAAAACATCGTGAGGAAACCGGCATGTCTTAGAACCAAAAATTCGAAGACATGAGACATCTATCAACCCACACTGGGTCCGTGTGGTGGATTATAGCCCATTCCCTCTCATAGAGAGCGTCTCATGTGTCCCAGCTGTGGGAACATTACTGGCTGATTATGCTATCCTAAGAAAATAATAGATATTCTGGTAGAAATCACGATCATGTCTAGCGTAGGAGTGATAGCGATACAATCCATTGTACATACCATTTGTTGCACATTTTAAAATTCGCGTTCTGAATAAATAGACGAGAATGTGGCGTTTATTGGCTGAGCCCGATGATTTTATAATATAAACAAATGTATGCTTTAACATTACGCGGCTTTTTGTTGTATGTACAGTCACCGCATTCAGTTGGATGTGAATGAAAAGTATTGATTTAGCGCAGCCTTGATATTTTGAAAAACATTACCAGTTTATATAGCAAGTATTACAGAAGTATGGAAGAAGAAGCCATGCTGCGCCGACCCCAAATGAATTGGGATAAAGGAAATAGAATCATGATGATAATTGTCAGCTTATATAAGGTCCCATTAAAATAGGTGGACAAATTTTAACACAGCGTTCAGTACGTCTAACCAATGATATCCAAGCAAAAAAGAAGATTTTATTTTGACCTAAAATAATAAATTGCAGACGGCATTCTAGAAAAAACACATCCTCTAGGTCAAAATAAAATCACTTTAATCAGTGTTTTTTTTTCATGGATATCTTCGGTTAGAGGTACTGAACGCTGCGTTAAAATTTCTTCACCTATAATAATAATAAATAAATAAATATCACTGGACATTACACACAGCGCCATCTAGGTGTCACACTAAGCAACGAGGCTTGTGTCGTGGACACCAGATAGTTACTACTACATACATACTACTACTATTTTAATGGGACCTTATATATGTTATACTTACTTATTACGTTGGTAATTAGTTTCGGCCACAATAACGTTTTGTGTTGCAGGAATCATGTAGCTGGTAACATTGTTCAATGGTAGTAACATGTTGCAAGCAACATCCTTAAGTATTGCTGGCAATATAATTTTGCTCAAATTAGTTATTAGCGCGTTCAACCAAATAAACTCTTATTAGTATAGATCATTTAGGTACTGGTTCCTATGTAATTGCGTACGCTATAAATATCCTGAATCCTAAAAAAATTATCAATACAAATTCTACATCTATAGCTGCAAAGCTATCGGAATGCCTCGAGCGGTTATCTGGGTCCAATATTATTCTGTCATTTTCAGGCATTACGGAATAAAAACATTCGAAATTGAACGTAAAATAATCTTTTTTTAATTTTGTGTGTGTGTAAAGAATACGAATACGTACGTTTATAATTTAATTTGGAATATTTTGCAGTGCAGAATAATTGTGAGTTTCGCTGAGCTCGCTGTTTATACCCGGTTCGTTAGTTTACGTAATTAGACGATTGATTTTCAGTGAAAACCTGCGTTGCTATTTGACGTGGCGATGTAGGTACTGGTATGTGCTTCAGTGTATTTTATGGATTAAAGAGACTCTTGCTTTATTACCTACTAGCTACTTGTATGCCCTGCGACTTCGCCTGTGTGAAATTATTATTTAAAAGTATGACTTCTCTATTTGAATCAGATTTTGTCAACAGTTTCAAGGGTTTTAATTTTGTTGCACGGAACCATAATCCTTTTTCTAAAATTAAAGTAGCCTTAGTTAATCCTTCTAACATCAGTTATATGCCAATGTAAAAAGTTCCATCAAAATCGGTATAGCCGTTTCGGAGATTAGCCGGAACAAACAGACAGACATCCAAAATAAAAAAAATAAAAAAATGTTATAAGTAGGTACTGTAGGTACTTTCATATACATTCAGTAAAAAGCTGTTATTTGGAAATAACAAACATAATATACAGGGTGTAACAAGACCCTTCACGAAGCCGTCAACCAAGCATTCTGTACATCAAACTAAGTAACTTCACGCAAAAAAATTTGCTGGGAAACAACTCTTTTTTTAGGGTGAAAAATCACGGTTTACGGTAGGACTCAATGTAACGCACTCAAAACATTGTGCTGATGTATGGATTGAATAGTATGGGGGTAGTGGAGGGGACTAAAGTAAAAATCCTACATTAAAAACATGTATTTAAAAAAAAACTTGTGAAAAAGTTTGACCCCCAATATTTCCGTAACTAGAAGGTTCCCAGGTATGGTCTACATCAAAAAAATTATGGCAATGACGGGGAGAACAAGTGCCTTTCGGCTTCGTTAAGGGTCTTGTTACACGCTTTATATGTAAATGGAAAATATGTTTATTTGGCAGTTGGCTCATGTCAAACGTGCTATAAATGTTTAATGTTATGTTTTTTGACAACTAAATCAATATTCGAGCTGGCTAAAAGCACCAATTTTGCCAATAAGTGCTGGATGGCGGATGTTTAGCCAATATGTTTAGACTTCAGCAGTGGACGCTGAGATCAAACAACTTACACGTGCGCCGATGATTGAGATGAGAGCTGCAAAGCTAAAAGATAAAAAGCGAAGCTTATAATCCTGGACAGAAAAAATGTAATGTTAACTGACCTTTTAAATGCCAACTTAGCTTGCTAAATATGGATATAGGTTGTTATAATAGATATTACCTACACCGGGGACTACACGCGTGATATTCCGTTAAGAGGGCCCTTCCCGGTCTGTCTATCGTCAACGCGAGCATGGTCGAAAAGCTTGTTGTTTCATCCAGAGCCACAGCGGCGATTTTCTTTCGATTCCCCGTCTTACCCCGCCCCGACCCCACACATCTCGTCTCCCGCGCACCTCATACCGCCTAACGCGATGACATTGAACGAAAAATAGTGTTCGAAAATTTTTTAAACTTGTTCCAGGAAATACGTGTTTTTGAATATAAGTGTGTGAAATAAATATTTGTCATTAATAATCTCCATTACATATGCAAGGTTTGTATCGAGATGTTTTCTTTACTTTTACAATTTATGAGTACATTATGAACGGACAAAGTTCAGTTAAAATTGTTGAAAAACAGCAATTTTTGGAGGCTTATACTGGCTTTGTTTCTACAATTTTTTATTTTTTGCTACCATAGAAACCTAGATATAATGCACAAAATACCTAGTAGTTCAAAAAAATCAAAGATAGATGTGTAACAACTGCATAAACACGTACGAGCGTTTGTATGAAAAGTATGACGGGTTGGCAGGCTCTTAAGGTGGAAGCGCAAGAGTAGCCTCTCCTCTAATTCTGTGACTCCATTCGTGTTACTGGCGCGATTCATATTTTCATCAACATACAACCTGACCCTGACCTGCAAATTGCAATAAACGTAAGAAAATTTAAATTTCGCGGGCTACCTTTGCGCATCCACCTTAAGGTTTTTACGCTAAAATACGAATTCATTGTCTAGTCTAGTCAATTATTAATTAGAGTTTTTCTATCGGTCCCCGACAAACACCAATAGTTCAGTCAAATGTGATGATTATAAAAAAAAACAGATTAAACATTTTATTTCGGTTAAAGTTTATCCAAAAAAAGTGTTATTTGCGAATACGCAATCAACCCTCACAGCTCTGAAAATATCAGCAAAAGTTCATTTCAACGTTTAAGTTGACATCGTTTTGGACAGTTCGTATGAATTTCATACAAAATTCATGCGTAAGAGACAACCTACTGCAAAATATAACACTGAAAATATTAATATTACTTACTTGTTTAATTTAATATTCTGAATGTTTCAATCAATTATACAATACAGACGCATCACATCAAGCTGCCCGAAACTGACAAATTCTCAATCAAACTTGAACCTAATGTTTTAGCGATAAAGTTGAAAATCTATTAAAGAATTTCGACAGATTGTAGTAGCTTGATATGCTGGCGTCTGTTTAGCGTCCATTATGCACCAACATTAGACACATCAACGTTCATCAACATTAGACAGGGTTTAGAACTATTTGAGATCAAAACAGCGGGGTTTTAGTAAGCTAAAAATCATTAATTAATTAATACCGCTGTGTCTAGAAGCATGCAAGTTTTCACAAGACTTCCATACAAGTTTTTAAACTGACATGGTCACTAACACCATCGTTATCACTAAAAACGTGATATTTACCACCATTTTTTTATATTATTTACCTACTATTCATTCGACTTCCCGATATTTCGGCGCACCATGATCACGGATAAAAATTCGTATCTGTATGTGTTTATCGGCGATCATGGGGCGTGCTTGCGGCCGATGGGGCAAAAGGATACTGGAATGGAGACCACGACCACCATTGGAAAGCGCAGCGTGGGACGGCCACCTGCCAGATGGACCGACGACCTTACTAAAGCTACAGGGAGTCGCTGGATGCAGGTGGCATTGGACCGGACACGTGAGAAATTGATTGGGGAGGCCTATGTTCAGCAGTGGACAACAACCGGCTGAAATGATGATGATGATGGTGCTTGCATGAATGGTAAGCATTGTAACTATTCCGTTTTTAATGTTAAGGATAGTCTTCCATATAATTATAACTGCAATACAACGAATATTATAATTATAACGAAGGCTTAGCGTTGCCATACAACGTGGCAACGCCGCCAGTCTCTTGAGTACAATACCAGTTGACGCCATTTTTTAAGTTTGTTGCTAGGTTATTTACTTTAGGTTATTTTAATTAATAAATATAATACAATTAAATTAAATAATAAAAAATAATAACGAAGGTCAGAAACGATTCTAAAAAGTCTTCTAAATAGGTGAATTAGAGATGAAAGTTCGTATAGATAGTTCCATCCTACGATCCTTCCTCGCCTACTGGCGGTCGATCAATTTTTAACCTTTTTATTCAAGGCATAAGGATAAAAGTGGTCTACCATCATTGAACTCGCTAATATATCATTTTAGCCGACGAACTCGACTAAATTGGCACATAAAACAAATCCTAACAACAAAGATTGCTTCTAACAACTCCCTATAATCTCCTGCAACCCTAACTCCGTCACGAATAGCCCATCCAACGTCAACGATTAAACCCTACGTTGTCAATAGCCCTAAAAGCTCTAAGCCAAAGCTTACCAGTGTAGGTGGCACTTTATCTAATGTTGCCATGTAACCTTTTAATCCGCTCCAGACCGTAGCGCTAAAGGATTCCCCCCGGTCCTTTATAGACAAAACTAAGGTCAAACACATGAACCCTCCAATTCTGGTGGTGGTCGGAAGTATGTACGACGACCAAACAAGCTATGAAAAACCACTGATCTTTCATTGTACGGGAAGCTCAAACAAAGCGAGGTCAGGCTATACTGGACATGTATAGCTTGAAATGTCGCCGTGTGTGAATTGTAGTCCTCGCAGGACGCACGAAATATATGGTAACAATAGCCAGCTGAGTAATCACAGTTGATTACGGTTCAGCTACAAGATTGGTCCAAACTATTGTCCCATAGCCGCTTTGGGAACTAAAGCAGTGATTTTCGATTTGCAAGACGGTTATTTCATGTGAAACTTGGAGTTGTTGGTTATGGTACACCAGTTTACCAATTTTGAATAGTGTCGGCTTAACATTGAATAAAGATGCAAGTTTCGAATAAGGTGGTTTGGTTTTAACCTAAAGTTGATAAAATTATAAGAAAAAACTAGCTTTTTCCACGTTGTGTCCACGTGGAAATATCCCATGGGAACCTGATACAGGCATAAAATATGTCCATGCCATGGTCTACCTATGTGATAATTAACCAAATCTGGTTCTATTACTATTGCATTTTAATTAGTTCATAATAGGTGGTTTATTTAAAATGAATCTTAAGAAAGAAAAAACCGGTCAAGCGTGAGTTCGACTCGCGTGGAGAGGGTTCCGTACGTTTATAGATTTCTCATAGATTTTCCCGTAATCTATAGGAAAAGAACTTTTCATTTTCATTTTTCCCCAAAAGTGGCCCCCATTTTTTACTCAATTCATCCTTCCACATTTAGCGTAGACAAACACATAACTGAAAAAAAAAACAACAAACTAAGACTACACTCACGTGACGACACCCACATTACACCTGGTAACCCAATGCGAACTGCATTTAACACATAAAATAACTACTCTATTACGTGCCTATTACCCGAAGTGTAAAGCCAAAAACACCTGTTTCGTATCCAAACACATTAGTGTATCGGAAACATTCGTTTTATCACACAGGCAGCCCGAGTACTCCTTAATACGAGAGGCAAATAGATAAGTATGTTTGCAATGCCGAGCCATGAGTACTATTTTGATTCGGGTGTTTTTAATAACAATTACGTACACAACTGTAATTCCCCAATAGATTAGGCGATTCACCCTTCGTGTTAGGCTGGCGTATACCTATAGCACATCCACATTTCGCCAATTACATTTAAGTCCCATGTCCGAGGAAGATCAAGGAAGCGATGGATGGATTGCCTGAGGAATTATATCAAAGAAAGAAGAGTAAATGCTAGCGCTGCGGTTGTACGGAGAATGGAAGATAAAACGTGTTGCACCGACCTCAAGTAACATCAAATAAGGACAGGAAGAAGATGACATTAAAGTCCCATTTAATACGGGGCAAGACCACTGTCTTCAACCGAATTCAAGTCCAGATTCCGGCATGCTATTGAGAAATTCCTGATTGAAAAACCCAGAAATATTTTTCTCCAACCAGAGAATCAAATCCAAGGCCTCAAGCTCAGCAATTGCGATCACTAGAAGAACGAGGCAGTCAAAGATATGACGGTGTCAATTATTCGCACACACATGCATTATGAGATGCGAATCCGAAGGCAGATAAAGATTCAGCACACGAAGATTGAAATCTCAGTCTTTGAGTTGTTCTGCATTAGTTTGCAATAGGTCATCGTGTTTTCATATATTTTGCATACATATATAATTTACGTTCCAATCCTGCATTTCGAGATTCGCTCGAAATTCATTACTCTCACAGAGATACGGGAATGCAATGATAAATCTCAACAAACACACGTATTTGATAACTAAAAACGGGGTTAGCTAATGCATAACTTGATAACTAAAAGCTTATGTACGTCATTGTATAAGCCTACAGTATATAATCCACGGCCGCTATTGTATTGGACTCGGGTAGGGTTGCCATTTCAAAAATTGAAATGGCAACCCACACATTTCACTTTTTATTTTTTTCGATAGTCATTTGCTTTCTTATTTCCTAAAAAATCCTCTTGAGTTGTTGTGAGAGTCCAGACTAAGTGCGAACAGACGACTAAAAAGTCGAACAAATCCGGACGGGTGGAAACCCTAGACTCGGATGAAGACAAACAATGTTGCATTTACACAAATAGTCGATCATTCAGCGGAAACTGTTCTCTTGAATGGCGTTCTTCATTGTGAGGCTTGCTTCGATCAGGTTCATTTTTTTCGTGGTCTTTTCAATTTGCTTCTAGACTTTTTAAACTGCGTTTCAGTAGATTCTTGAGTGATATTTCTTGACGGCATGTAAAGTCAAATCAGAGGCCCATGGGTGGCATGAAAACTCTCGACACCAGGTTAGGCACTAACCACACAAAAAATAAAATAGAAGTAGCTTCTGAAAAGTGGTTATTGGTGAGGACTAGCTGCTATTCATATCTTGAAATTCAGTGGAGTGATGCATCTTAAGAACAACCTTGGATCGGTGTCAAGTTAAATAGACAAAGGCTAGTCAGACTTCTTCATGCTTATCTGTGTGCCACATAAGAGGAAATACGAGTGATACTGACAGAAATGAAAATCACGGAGTTCCGGCCTATTTTCTGAAGAAAACCAGCATAATTGTGATATTAACAAAAATGGATAATTGGGCTTACTTCATTTTTGCTACAATAAAGACATATTCCAGCTATTTCTAAAGCAGAACAAATTGCAGCTTTGTTGTCTAAATGAAACATAAGCAACCAATACACTGGCAGACTGAATTCAATTCCCTAGATCCAAGATAAAAATATAAAATGTAGGTTTCAATCAAACGCCGTGCGAAGTCCGAGTTCCTTAGATCTTTCCAAACTGAATTAGTATTCCCGCCTCGTTCGAACGTATATAAATAAATAAATGTTTACCTCCAAAGTAAAGCCTTTGAGCTCTTTATTTACTTAGCTCAGTTTATTCTGTGTCACAGTCGAGCTGCAAATGAAAGTGACATAAATTCTGTTACGAGTAATAGTTTCTTTAGTTAAAGTCTTAAAGTTGACAGTGAGACCGTACGGGTAGATAGTACGAATAGACGTAAGACGTAGTAGTTAGGTAGAGGTGCACGAGAGCAAAATAAAATACAGGGTCAAATTAAATTTGCTAGAGAAACTCCGCAGACGTAATGGGTAACTTTTTTATATAAATGAAACTTTAATTGGATTTGATAAGTTTGGTCTGTGGATGGGTGACCAACCATAACATACCGGGTTTCCTCCGTGCTTCGGAAAGCAATGTAATTTGTAGACCTTTGCCACAGGTAGCGTAGCGGCACTTTTACAGGTAGTCAGCATGACAACCAGTAATGACTGTCTTACCGACTATAGTCTTACCAAGGGGTATCGTATTAGCTAAGTCGGGTTGTGAAGGCCAAATAGGCAGCCGTTCCTTGTAAAATTACTGGTGTACTAGATTCTATAATCATCATCATCTGCCTAGCCTTTTCCCAACTATGTTGTGGTCGGCTTCCAGTCAACAGGATGCAGCTGAATACCAGTCTTTTACATGGACCGACAGCCTATCTGACTCCACAACCCAGTTAGTACTGGGTAATACGATACCCCTTTGTAAGACTGGTTATTAAACTTTTTTGGCCACTGACTACCAGTAACCAATGTCAAAGATCTACAGATGACAGTCGGGACCAACGGCTTAACGTGTTTTCCGAGGCACGGAGGAAACTCGGTATGTAATGGGGCAGTCACCAATCCACAGATCAAGCACGGCTTAAACTAAAGATTGACCCAAGCGCCTGTTATCATTTTGCCAGACAGTTCTTAAACAAGGTTTGCGTCTCAATAGAAAATCCCTATATACAACGGTCTCCTCGTAGAAGTAATATCGTTGAAAGCCCAGGATTGGAAAGCATTGTGCCTGATAAAAGGCAATAGGCTCTCCTCCGTGGGGACCTAATAACGCTACCTGTGCGCGACAACAGTGGAGAATGACGTAGATGGGTGTATGTCGACCGTGACATATTGTGTACGTACTTATATTTTGTTATCTTTCATTTCCTAATGTATTTTAGGTTCCTGACACTAATACATTTTAAATTATTACGTACACTGCATACACATAAACAGCTTAGCTGGTTTTGTTTTTAAGCGAAAGGCGCTTATGTTAGGCTACTATAAAGCTAAGACTGCAAAAAAACAGTTCTTTCGGTTTGGATTTCTATTAGATCATGTGAAATTAGAAAACACCTCAATGTTAGTCACCCGGCAAAACAAAATACGGAGATAACGGCAGATACGGCAGCCTGTATCTTGGTGGCCCAATATACACAGAAAATGCGGATTGAATTATTGAATTATTTATTTATTATTATTGCAGCCGTGAGGCACACAGTACAGTCATACTATGTATTTTCTCTTTTTTGTAACTTTTTTAAATATTATTGTGTGTGTGCCTGATATTACTGACGTCGAATAAACATTTTTCTTTCTTTCTTTCTTTCTTATTGACTGTTCAGCGTGACACAGCACAGCAGGACACAAGTAACAATTAATTATGAAAATAGGAATTAAAATCATTCAGAAATTAAAAACAAAATCAATCAATAAAATAAATATTAAAAAAAAACAAACCAAAAAAAAAAGGATCAACATGCGTAATTAAAGACAAGTAAACATGATGGCATTATTAATTGGAAGAGTGGAACAGTATTGTGTGTGCGAGATTGAGCGTGTGTGCGTGTGTGTGTGTGTATGTGTATGTGTGTGTGTTTGTGTTAGAAAGTTTAAGACAGGGGCCGGGAAAGGTCTTGACTATTTGAGTGTCGCCTTGAGAGTGAAGTTTATTAAGTACTAGTTACCTCAAGGGGCACAAAAGATCTTTTTTTCATCATAGTTCAGTTCCTGAAGCCATGCCTTTATAACAATCTTGGCTTCGAGTGTATTTCCAGGGATCTTTAGAATGGATTTATTGGCTGTGTTAAAGACTCGAATAGGGAGAAAGAGTGAAAACCGTGTAGCAAAACCCGTTCTAACTCTTGGGATTGGAAGTCTATCAGCTCCTATCCTACCTCTTTGTATGTATGTGAATTGTCTCCCTGACGCAGGAATAAGTTTAAGAAAGGGACTTCAAGATATATAGCTGCCGTACACGCAAGACGCCTGTTGGATAACGACGCGGTTTTCCAAGAAATACTTTAAGAACAGCCCGTTGAGCACGTTCGCGTTCAAGCATATAAGACTTGGCCGCACTACCCCAGACGCCTACACAGTACTGCAGCAGCGATTGACAAAGAGCTAGGTAAACTTTTTTGCATATGTCTTTTGGGGCACTGGCAAGTAGGGATGAGGGTGTAACAGGACCCTTCACGAAGCCGTCAACCAAGCAATCTGTACATCAAACAAAGTAACTTTACGCAAAAATTATTGCTGGGAAACGACTTTCTTTTTTGGGTAATAAATCACGTTTTACCGTAAAACTCAATGTAACGCACTCAGAACACTGTTGTGACGGATGCATCGAATAGTACGGGGGTCGTGGACGTGTATTAAGTAAAAATCTTACATTATAAACATGTATTTAAAAAAAAACTTGTGAAAAAGTTGGAATTTTGACCCCCTATATCTCCGTAACTAGAAGGTTCCAAGGAATGGTCTAGAACAAAAAAAAAATCGCAATGACGGGGAGAACAAGTACCTTTCGGCTTCGTTAAGGGTCTTGTTACACCCTTTATACCCGGATTTTTTTAGAGAGAGCCGAAATTCTGGTCAATTGTTACACCTAAATATTTAGTTGAGTTGACTCTGCCTACATAATTACAGCAGCAATATGTGGCATGACAGTGGATGTTGTGAATTTTAATATTATCAATCGCGGGGCGACAGGAACGGCTGATGTGAAACGTTATAAAGTTTATTTTTTAGACGTTTAAGGTTAAGAGATTTCTATCAAGCCAATCAGATATAGTACGCATGCCATTTTCTGTGGCGGCTGTGGCGTCCGCCCATGTGTCCCCGTGAAATATTATAGCTGTGTCATCTGCGTAACAAATCATATCGGACCGTGGGATAGTCAACCTCAAAATGTCATCCATGTACATAGTGAATAATGTTGGCCCCAGAACACTGCCCTGTGGCACCCCGAAAGTGACTGGAAGGTTTTTGCTGACATTGTCCCCGATCACAACATACTGCTGCCTATCCATTAAGTAGCTTCTACCTAAGCATACATACGGAGAGACAGACAGCGGGAAGCAACTTTGTTTTATACTATGTAGTGATAGAGTAGACAAAAAAGCTCACCCAATCTTGCAGTGATAAAGCAATCTTCCGAGCAATCTTAGTTGCGTAGTACCTCATCATTAATTACTGTATCGTGATCTTTCAACCTAGCACGCCATTGCGTGACTTTCAGTGATATCAAGCTGGTTGCATTCGTGTCGCTCTTTGTAAAAGAAAGGGCTACTAATGTGACATCGGGGTTCGTTTTATTTGCGGCGGCGACCTCTTGCGTCCGGCCTTGGTTCAATCCATGGTCCGGCCGGAGCGAGACGGAATGGGACGCCGTCACCTCCTTTTGCGAAGCTAGTCATGCTAGCGAAGGAGGTGGCGAAACGTGAGAGGGAAAGGACTTCACGTCCCAGCCGCCGTGGGAGACGCACCGGCCACCGTAGGCGCGGGCCTGTGGACGGTGAGCTATGGGCTAGGACGACAGGCCGTGTCGACGGCGCGTTCGTGTTCCACGCGCGTGCCTCATAGAGATGTCAGCAAAAGGAAGGGGTCCGCAAGGGCCGATGCCTGCCGGGGCTGCGGGACTGTTCGAAAAAGATACCGTGGCCCCGGAACACAAAGGGCGATGAAGGAACATGGATGGGTTTTAGTCAGTAAAAGTCTGACACTTCTTCCTGCTCCGCCCACAGCGGGAGGAGTCATTTTATGATTTCTGATTTTTGATTGATGATTTCTGATCCGAAAAAAAAAGGGTTCGTTTTATTTTCTTTCTTTTTTCCGTCTGTTGTGATATGTCTTTACATTATCTTGTGGAGGTTCAGGGCACTTAATTAGGCTTGACTTCTAGCAAAGATAAAATAAGTATCTTTTAAATAAATATGCTAGTTACGCTCATTGTAAAAGAAAAGGCTGGTGATGTGACATCGAGGTTTGTTTTATTTCTTTCTTTTCTTTTTAATTTGACGTGACTTGTATTGTTTTATCATCAAATAAAGATAACATATTTCTATTACTAAATTTCGAGAGAAAATCCTTGTTCTGGACCACTAGACAAGTGGTAATCGTGTTCAAAGTTTCATTTTCTTCAATGATTTTTAACAGGATTCAGATACCTAAGCGTTTTGCTAGCTCTTGTCAAACCTATTTAGATTTATCATTAGGCCTACAAAGTTAAGCAAGTTAAGCCGTTGATCACGGCTGAAATTTGTAGATCTTTGACAGTCGTTACAGCTAATCAGTGACCCAAAAGTCTAACAACCATTCTTACCAAGGAATACCTCATTATTTTATTTATTTTATTTTATTTTATTCTATTCGGGAAACTTACAGCTAATATAAACAATATTCATAAACAATACAAATTTGAAGGCCATTTACAAGTTTCCACAGATAAACACTTGAAACAAAAAAGAAAACAAAAAAAAGGTAGGTAAGAAATACTATAACATAAAAATACTATAACATAAATTGGAAACAAAATACCGCGATCGAATAATACAAATTACAAACGACGAACGACGAATTACCCAGTACTAACTACGTTTTGGAGTCAGGAAGGCAGTCGCACAGTTTAAAATACTGCTATTTAGCTGCATCCGGTTAGACTGGAAGCCAACCCCAATTAAGTTGGAAAAAGGCTAGGCAGATGATGATTATGCCTAGACAAAGTTTCTTATTAAACGATAAAGACGATAGAATGTCTTTTTGTCGACGCCGTCTAATAAACTAACTAAATAACGTAACAGCTCGTAATTTATACGTATGTTTCTTTAAACTTCTTCAAATATGTAGTAAGGTGTTAAAAAGCAATGGTAAAACTAACTCCTAATCATCAGCGCCACGTCTCAATTCTGCGTTTGCGCAATGCCCTCGTGCAGCGTTCTGTTGTTTCAACAATAAATTGATTTATGCTCCAGTGTGTATTTGTAATACGTCTATTTTAATATATTAGACAGGAATGTCTATGGGTTCCGAGTGGAAATAGAACGGGCATGTGTAGTGAGAAGTGCATAGTTCTTGTAAATCAGTTGTTTGCTTTTGTACGGTTCATAATTATGGATATTGTGTTCGTTCAAATATTTATGAAGGTGTGAAGGTGAAAATGGCTTAACGAGCTTTGTTAGCTCTGTTATTTTATGTTGTTGAGGAAAATTGGTGAAGAAAATTAATGACAAACTTACAATGAAAATGTGTGGAGCGTTTTGTACCTTCGGAAAATCGAATTTAACCAAAAACAATCTTATTATTATTTGTTTACTAGCTTATGCCCGCGGCTTCGCCCGCATAGAGGTCGGTAATTGTCCCACGGGATCGTACTACCGAGATTAAAAGTATCCTATGTGTTCATCCAGGTTATAAACTATGTGTGTGCTAAATTTCATCCAAATCCGATCAGTATTTTTTGAGTGAAAGAGTAACAAGTATCCATCCATTCACCCATCCATCTAGCCTCACAAACTTTCGTAATTTTATTATTAGTAGGATTAACAAGAAACAAAGAAACACAAGAATGAAATAGTGAGAAGGTAGTTATTCTTTATAAACTGTTATTGCACTTTTTAACTTCAACCAATCTCCGTCTTTGAGTTCAACAAAGGCCATAAATAATCCCAAGTCGTTCAGTCGCTACAAAGGAAAGAGCTTTGATGACATATTTATGTCAACACGCAAGCCATTCTATTTGCTCTAGCCTATTATAATTAGATCCAATGAAGTTGCTAAACTACTCTGACATTTAATATTGAATGTTGTTGAACAGGTATCCGCTTGGGCATTTAATTGACAGTAAAAATAGGCTAAAATGGGAATTACATACTAGCATGTTTTAGGTAAATTTTCAATGTTAAATAGACTCAAACTCAAAGCATTTATTTCAATTAGACCATTACAGGCACTTTTGAAAGTCAAACAAAAAAAAAGCTAAGCTACAGTCACAGTCACAAGGCATACTAACTTGAGAAAGTACTGTAGTTGCACATTCCAAAGCGTAGATCTCTATGGACAAGAATGGGCAAGAAACTCCATGAATTATATTAAGAAACTGCATGAGTTGAATGAATTGAATTATATTATATTGAAATGAATTATATTATATTATAGATTCAATGGAACACGTAATTAGCGTTTGACATAAAATTACAAGGACATATAAAGCTATAATAACTTTTTAAAGTTTTATAAGTGTTGGCAATTTAGTATTAGCAAAGGATTAATTTAATGGATGAGTTATTTTATTACTTATACAAATGTATTTACGCGAACATTTAATTTTCAATGCAATTCCTCGACAACTGTCTCCTCTTGTACTACTAGCAAGTTCAGAATGCAAACTTCCCACTCGTAGTTTTTTTTATTTATTTCTACACGTGTTTTATTTTGGCCACAGGCAAAACCTCTTTCAACCAGCGAAGGCTAAACGCGGAAAAAAAAATATTGACTAAAATACTTTTAGTGCTATTGTTTTATTTCTCAGTGCGGGGCAGTGGTCCACAGATCTTATTTATGCAGTGGTCCAACTGCTCTGTCCTACTAGTTGTACCATGGGTCTTTACTAGGGGTATTTGACCAACTTTAAAAATAGTTGGACTACATCACCTTTTGAGAGTTCCGTGGTACAATTCATTTAAAAAAATAGTTGGACTACATCACCTTTTGAGAGTTCCGTGATACAATTCATTTAAAAAATAACTTGCCAACTCTAAAAACCTCAACTGCATCTTTATGTACGAGTATGTATGGTTGGTATCTACTGGTTTACGGTTATCGGTGAACCTCTTTGCAGTAAAATAACAAAATTAAAGTCGGGTGGTTAATTTTTAAAGTTTATTTGTTTACACTGTTTTAAAACATTCAACGAAATTTATCTAAAGCATGACCTACAGTAATATCACCTGAAATCAATTGTAACTGAATTTCTCGTATATAATAAATACGTCTTTGGTGTGCGACTAGTTGGACAGAGCAGTTGGACCACTGCCCCGGACTGTTATTTCTTCGTAAGTATATTTAATAACGTCGTTTGATACAAAAAAGAGTACTATTGTACTTTGGTATTGATTGGTAGTGTGCTTAGATGTTAATAGTGTGGTCGAAATGCAGTCTGACGTTACCAGTAGGGTTCTCGGTAATAAACGTTACAGGTGTATTGAAGTGACCAACTGTGGGATTTAGTTTGCTAGTTAATCCAACGTACTGAAGGCACCCCGAATTGGCTTATGCAGTCGGGCAGCAGATGTCAGATTGAGTAATGTGTCTAGTCGTCTTGTGCTACCTACCTTAACGCAATGGGACTATACCTTAGGTGCTATACAGTAAAGTTGTATATGGATGAGCAGATGTTAATACAAAGTTAAGCACTTTAGAAGGTGGCAAAACTGTGGACGTACCTATGTATAAGAACATACCATTTATGCTAAAATTATAAAGAAGTAATGTTTGTAAATTTGGAGGAGGTAATCACTGAAACTCTTCATTTGATTTTCAAATGGTTTCACTGGTGGAAAGCTACTCTATTGTTTAGTATCATAGAATGTGTTTATTTTTTATAATTTCTCGGGTGGCCACTGAAAACCAGACAATTATTTCTAGCACCTACACCCACCACATACAGAACGCATTGTTATAATTGGCGCATTGCAATAGCATACTCAATAAAAAAGCAAACATTATAAAAATATAAAACAATTAAACACTTCTTCTTTATCGAGTGGTTAGTGTTTAACCTGGTAAATTGAACACCAAAATGAACCTGCTGCAAATTAAATCTACAAGAAAAACAAATGCTTCAATAAAGTTTTAAAAAATGCAAGTCCACACAAAGTGTCGCTGCGCATATGCACAGGGTGATAACTTAAACCTAACAAATTACAGCGCTAAATGCTTAAATACTCGAAAGCTTGATAAATTGTGTGAGAGATTCTCTTTACTAATGGTTTTAACTGCTTCATTTACCTAGTCTTTACAAATAAATAAAACTCAAGTGTCTGTTTGAAATTTCAAAATAAAGAAAGAAAATGTATTTATTAGCCCGCACAGGATGAAATAAAACCAAAATATGGTTACATTTACATTAAGTACAACAAAATTATAAAAGTAGTAATAAAACAATAATTAAAAAAAAAACAACGAAATTAGTCCTGTACGAAGCCAAAAGGCCCCCCTATCTCAGCATGGTGCTGTAACATTTACAAAACGTCAAAGCGCTGGTATTCTGATAGGGCCCAAAGTGATGCCACGGTCAGATACGAATACGAATTTAAAATATATAATGTGTACAACGAATAAACAAATAAAAATATGTGAATATAATAAATGCGAATTTATGAAAATAATACATACATCTACACCCCACGTAACCGCACCGTGTGTCAGTCTGTGCCATGAGTATCACTGGCAGCACTGACGAAGAAGACGCGGGCGCAGACATATTTCTTTTTTCATTATTTTTATCATTATGTCAGCGAAGGAGAATCAAAACAACAATCAAGAAAACAGCTAAAAATAACAGCTTTTTACTGAATGCAAATCAAGGTATTTAGGGTACATAAAACAAAAAAAAAACAATTTTTTTAATTTTTGTCCGTCTGTTCCAGTTAATCTCCGAAACGGTTGAACCGATTTTGATCGGATTTTTACTGGCAGATAGCTGATGTTATAAGGAGTAACTTGAACACAAAGGGGAAAAGAAGGAACATGGATGGGTTTTAGTCAGTAAAAGTCTGACACTCCTTCCTGCTCAGCCCAGAGCGGGGGGAGTTATTTGATGATTTCCCATCCGAAAAAAAGGCTTTTATTTTAGAAAAAGATTAGGATTCCATGCAAAAAACAAAATCCGATTTATATAGGGAAGCATTTTTTTTAAATTATAATTATATGTGGGCCAAGGTCGCGGGACTCAGCTAAAGCTTCTAAATAAATCATTTGTTAATAAGGAGCTTTATGGGAAAGCAAATGTGACTAAAATCAATTTAGTACCTATATTTTCTTGCCTTTGTGCTGCCTGTTCATGCGCTAGAAAGAAATATAAGTTTTTAAGGTGGATGCGCAAGGGTAGCCCGCGAAATTTAAATTTTCTTACGTTTATTGCAATTTGCAGGTCAGTGTCAAGAACTGTCAAAGAATGGCACATGGGATTTGAATTTCCAAACAATAACATGGGTTATGGGTATGTTAATAATGAATTTCCTAAACAAATAATTTCCCTGACACTATTGGAACTAAAATGAGAAATAAAGTGTAAATATAGGTACCGTATTTGAGAAGTCGATACGCATTTGTTTTCCATTTTAATTAATACTTATAACGTTGTAATTTAAGGTGGAAGCGCAAGGGTAGCCCGCGAAATTTAAATTTTCTCAAGTTTATTGCAATTTGCAGGTCAGTGTCAAGTTGTATGTTGATGAAAATATGAATCGCGCCAGTAACACGTGTGGACTTACAGAATTATAATCATTCAAATTATCAATACAACCCTCCAAGTTCATATAATCACAAAGAGTGACTTTTTCATGAAATAGCTATTGAATGGGATTATATGAACTTGGAGGGCTGTATTGATGATTTGAATATTTATAATTCTGTAACTCCATACGTGTTACTGGCGCGAATCATATTTTCTTCAACATAAAACCTGACACTGACCTGCAAATTGCAATAAACTTGAGAAAATTTAAATTTCGCGGGCTAACCTTGCGCTTCCACCTTAAACAGTAATGGTCACTAACATTATCCGTAATCATGGCGCTTGCAACAGCGCCGAAATATCGGGAACTCTAAACCATCAGTAAACATGGAAAATATCCGTTGATAGAAACAAATATTCCTTTTAAGTCGTTAAAGCTGTGTATTCTGAAAATAAGTTGAATAGCTGTCTAATATTTAAATCGCAGAACATCATAATAGTCCCCAAAGGGTTACGGCAGAGGTGTATTTAATAATACACCTACATTTCGTCAGTTATGTTTAAGGCCCATGTAATAGGGAGCGAGCCTATTGCCATCAACCGGGCACAAATCCAGACTCCGTGGCTGCTACTGAGAAATTTCTGGATAGAAAATCCCAATAACAATTAGCCCGACCCGGGAATCGAACCCTTGCCATCGTGCTTTGCAGTCGCGATTGCGACCACTAGAACAACGAGGCAGTCATATTTAAGTGTATGATAAATTAATCAAAATGATAACATTAATTATCGCTCTGAGTTGCACAAAAAAAAATTATTTATTTATTTATTTACCAATAATTATAACATCCTTACAGACTTGTCCAATACGATGCTATAAGATGATGCGATGCTATATGTTATAAAATGAATATAAATACCATAATAACAAGTAATTCGATATATTTTTCATGAAAACAACTACTCTCTCAACAATGTAACATACTACTATTTTACCTGCGATTTCCCTAATGACAACAACAACAATTATATGCATCTTCAACAACGAACAAACCTACAAACAACCTGTCATATTTTTAACACGCTACAAATAGGGCCGTGCCGTGCGGATACATCGAATAGTCACGACAACTGACAACCCTATTAAGTATCAGCATCTCACTATCGAACCATAACTTCTAGACAACAGGCTTAATTAAAATCTCTCGTACTTCTAAAATTCAATTACAAAAACTTCGTCTTAATCTGTATTTAAAAAATTGAGTTGGAAAATTGTGCGCCTTATTTCTGTACTCTGTTATAGACAAAAGATTTTCTACTTGTTTCAGATACCTGTCTTTTCGTGATAGCAGCTAGCTAAATTAAAAAGTTTTCTTGGATCGAGTTCATTGTGTTCGGATAAGAAGTTTGATTAAATTCTACAGCTGTTCAGTTTGGACGAGGTGAGTAATTGGAGATTTTTATTGTTATCCTTTTTTTTCGTGACATGTGTCAATTCATCTACAAGGTGTAAACGGACTCTCACGAAGCTGGCGACCAAGCATTATGTACGAGTACATCAAACTAATCAACTTTACGCAAAAATTATTGATGGGAAACGAATTTTTTGGGGTGAATAATCAGGGGCCTTAGTCTGCTATTGCAATAGTGTCAGAATGGTCTATAATTGATTTAAAAAGGCCCCTAGCCCACGGCGTATTGAAGCGCGTTCGAAACTCGTTTGACGTGCGTACAAAGGGTAATTCGTTTGCGCGGGGCCTTATTAAATCAATGATAGACCATTCTGACACTATTGTAATAGCAGACTAAGGCCCCTGGTTTTACATTAGGACTCAATATAATGCGCTCAAAACACTATGCTGATGGATGCATTGAATAGTACGGAGTAGTGGAGGTATTTACAGTAAAGTTATAATATTAAAAAATTGTATTTTCTAAAAAAAAAAACTTGTGAAAACGTTGAAACTTTGAGAACCAATATCTCCGCGACAGCTAGAAGGTTTGGTTTAGAATTATAAAAATGATCGCAATATTGACGGGGAGAACAAGTAGAGAACAGAGGCCCATAGGCGGCTTAAAAACCTTGTCACCAGGTTAGGCACTAACCACACAATGAAGAAGACGAATATAAATAATAATAGCGTTATAAATGTCGCTACAGAACTGCACTATTGCTATCTGTGAAGTCCCACGCCGTGACACGTGTTCTGTTGCTGATTTTCTATGCAGACGCTTGGTTTCTTGTTAAATGACAATTAAGACCATTCGATCTTGCTCACCGCCTGGCAAGCGAGACAACCGCACGGTTGTCTCACTTGCCAGGCGGCGACCACTGACCGATACGTTATGGCAAGTATCACGTTAATCTGCAGTGGTTTGCACTTCATTATGCACTGGTTTCGGTTTCAGTGAATTTAACCGCAAATAAGTATTGTATTTGAAGATAATGAAGATACATTTAATTTTTGCAGTCTTAAGCGTGTCCCAAGGTCTTATACAGTTTCATACAAAGCTTTTTTTTCTTGCTTATAAGATCAATCTAGTTACTTTTAGGAACTCGAGTCTATTGAAGTCTATATTAAATGAATCAAGTTAGCTACAAGTTTTCCAAGGTTTTTCTTAAGTGCAGCTTTTTCCAATATTATGTAATAAAGATGTATAGTACGTAATGGGGCTCATAACCATTTTATAAGGAATAATTTACTGAAAGGTACAAGCCGGATAGAATACACATCTGCGTCGCCCAATTTATTATTCATTAGTCCTAATGATATATACATAATAAATAATATATTTTACATTCTTACTTCGTGTTTCCATATTCTACGGTATATGCTTTGAAGCGCACTTTGATATCATTTCGATGTTTACACATCTAGTGAGGCAAATATACCTGAACCAATGAAAAATATCAACAAATAAAACAAAATAGTTCATTTAATACAACAAAAATTGTAGGTACATGTTGATCGACTACAAAATTATTTTATTTATTTGATATCTATTTCAGCTTTTATAAAGAATTCGGTCAGTTTTGTGTATTTTGTATTACATCTGAAATAAGGTTTGAAACGGTCCACCAAAATCGGATATTCATAAAGATGAGGTTTGAGATAACTTTATTCTCATAAGAATACAAAAATTCACTTACATGAGAATATATTAAAACTATAACATAAGTCGATATTGTTGAGGGTTTTACAAAAACTAGACATTTGTACAATCATTATTTAGTGGGTAGATCCATAATAATAATACAAACAACTCAATGTTCGCTTGATACACTGACTCAAAAACATCAACACAAAGGGAACCAAGTCTCCGTTCAATACAGATAAGTAATAGCTGGATGTGGCTTGAAATTATTCTAGGGAATGTACATTTTTTATGATGTGCTGTTTTAGTATTTTTTTGAAAGTGGTAATGGATTTGGATTCTGTGATGTATTTCGGTAATTGATTGTATAGTTTGGATCCTTCATACATGATACTTTTTCTTCCGTAGTTAGTGCGGGGTGGGTATAGCTGTAGTAGGTCTTGTTCACGTCTCAATTTCATTTTGTGTAGTTTTTTTCTTTTCGTGAAGGTGATGTTTGAGTGTATATTTTTATTTAGTATTTTTCGTATCAGTATGCATGTATTATAGACGTATGTTTGTGTTATGTTCATTAATTTTGTTTCTTTGTAAAGTGTTAGTGTTGGAGTGAAATAATCATAATTAAATAATGTTTTAAGTAATTTGTTTTGTGCAGTTTGTAGTAGGTTTATATGTGTTTTTGCGGCGGAACCCCATATTTCAGCTAGGTAGATATAGATAAAGATAAAAAAACAAAACCGACTTCTAAAAAAAACACTACAAAAGTCTAAAATAAAACTTTACTTTCGACTTAAACTTTACTTTCGGAAGTCGTTGTCTTTGTTTGTATCTTTTTTGCCACCGACTTCCGAAAGTAAAGTTGTTTTAGACTTTTTTAGTGTTTTTTTAGAAGTCGGTTTTGTTTTCACAGAAAGTTTTTTTATTTTACCTGTTTTAGTTGTAGTATACCACACAAATTCTTTTCATGAATTAGTTTTTACATGGTAACTAGAAGTTAGTTAAAGTACTCGTCAAGACGAATCATACGAACCCAAACTCGATGAGGTTTTGTCGTTTTATAACGGTGTTCCTATGGCCACCGTCCATCTCCATCATCAGACACTGGATACCATCTAGAGACAAAGTACTCGACAAGATGAATTATACAAACCCAAACTCGATGGGGTTATGTCGTTTTAATGGAGTTCCTATGGCCACCTTCCAGCTCCATCATCAGACCCTGGTTACCATTTAGGACTACAGTACTTGTCAAGACAAATCAAACGAGTCCAAACTCGACGTCGTTGCTTCGTTTTATTACAGAGTTTGTATGGAACGTGATGGAGCTGGAAGGTGGCCACCTTCCAGCTCCATCATCAGATCAGCTCCATGTCATTATAATATTGCATTGTCTCGCGATATACACATGCGTGCAAAATTTCAGCTGTCAAATTTAACTAGCAAGTATCACGCGACGTCGCGTGATGTGACAATTATCGTGAGGAAAACAACCAAATTCCTAAACCGATTTTGAATAAATTTCTATGGGACCAATCGGGAAGCATATCCTTTCAGATGAAAAAAAAAATTTCAAATCGGTTTACAAATGACGGAGTTCTGAGGTAAAAAACATTTAAAAAAAATACAACCGAACTGAGAACCTCCTTCTTGAAGAAAGTCGGTTAAAAATAAAGTGTGATGTGAGAATAATTTGTAACCATGTAAAGAAAAAAAATCTAAAAGTAATGACGAAACGAAATGAAATACATAGACTGCTAAAGCACTGAAGTATGATATCTCATTAAAATAACGTCTCCTAGTCACCATTATACCACGTATTACTCTCAGAAACGTGAAAAACACAACATATCTTTGATGTATTGGTGTGTAATTTTCTCTGGCAAAAAAAATTCCAGGTGTTGTCAACATAAGGTATGTCTACATCTGAGGCCACATTCGTAACAAAGCGCCCCTCACGACTGTCCGCAAATAGAGATGGATAGGTGAGTCATCGCCTTCACAATACGTTCCTTCACTTGACGTATTACTTTCTCGGAATTACGTTATTCTGTTTTTCTTTTATTTTCGCTGATATATTAGTATCTTATTCGGAGGGGCGAAAGACGTGATGTTAAACAGAAATCTTTTGACACCAGAATTGTTATCGTTATTGGTTTTGTGTGATTGATGCCTCCGAAATAATTGGACTTTCGTCTGCTCGTGTTTTGTGATTTTTCCTCATATTATTATAACTAATAATAGTTACATGTTATAATAATTGGTGAAGAAAAATGCTCAGCTCCAATTACGTGAGCTCTAAACAGAATTGGTGACAGCTATACTTACACTGTCACTTACGGGATACCTCCCGTAATTTTCAATAATTGTGAGCTCCCGATATTTCGACGTTGTTGCAAGGGCCAAAATCACGGAAGATATATGTATAAGTGAAAGTGTACGTTTAGTTATAAACCGTGAAGCTTAAAACAGTATTTGGTGACGACTAGTCCTAACCCTCCGGGAAAAACAAAGAGAGGCGTGATGTCAAAATTACCATTTGATTTGATACAACACGTTTACAAAAAATATTTTTGAAAAGAATGAAATATTTTCAAAAATATTTTTTGAAAATATTTTGTTTCGGTTCCTGCCTTGAAGTTCAATTTCCATCGCCAAAACCCACCATTTATAGCTGGCCGCGCTGGCGGTAAGACTTGATTGATTTATAAACACAAGTCCATATTATTCAACGAAAAGGGTTCATTAATAGGGATGAAATTTTGTGTGGAAGTTTGTCATTTTTGCCGATGAAAAATCTAACCAGGCACACATCTTTTCGATTTAATTTATACAAATTGCATTGAATAACTAGATTGCACAAGAAATCATTATAATTAAGCAGAATAAGTTTTTCACCTATACTAAAAATATTACAAAGAACAAATATCTCTAAGTTTGGATTTAGGGGAACAAAATATTTTCAAAAAATATTTTTGAAAATACCTAATGAAATATTTTCAAAAATATTTTTTGAAAATATTTTGTTTCGGTTCCTGCCTTGAAGTTCCATTTCCATCGCCAAAACCCACCATTTATAGCTGGCCGCGCTGGCGGTAAGACTTGATTGCTCCATCATCTCCCACTGTTGTAAGCGACATGTGGCAGGCTGATGCGACTCGACTAACTAACCTCATATAATGTATGTAAATTGTAAATTTAATTATGATTACTGTTTTATTTTTATGACTCACTGTAACTGAATTTATTTATTTGAATGCATGAATGAATTGAATTAAGAATGTTGTGTATGTAATGTGACTGTATGAGTGTATTATTTTATTATGAGTCAGTGTTACTCGAATTTAAGTGATTTTATTTATTTATTTTTATTTATTTTATTTTATAGACAAAACGGTGTACCAAATACTTGAAGAAGAAGAATCTTCACACCATTTCTCAATCTATGAACCGTGTACCTCCAGCATTCAGAAGACACAGTAGCTAGAGTGATATAGAGAACAAAAGTGTATTGTTAACGTCATAATCGCCACGGAACCGCGAGATAAGGCCGAATGCCGAGATAGGCGCATATAGTAGGCCTGGCCTAGTTTACAGGCCTCGCCGTTCCTGCAACTGCGTTGAATAAAGCTTTCTTGACTAAATGAATGTTGCGCCTTCTATGTGGTTAAAGTGTTTCTTTACATTTTATAGAATACAGCTGAGAATTGAATAGAAAGGCTATTGATTGTAGAAGTTTCTTCAAAGAAACGTTTTTCGCTTTTGCCCGAGGCTTCGTTCCCGTTATGGTCAGAAATTATCCCACGGGAACGTTTTAACTATGGCCTATGCCTATGAAAATATGGTCACTCCAAAAGACGATGCCTGACATTTCCTTGGAACAGGACGACCTTTGGATTAAATTACAAATAAAACATTCGACAGGATTCAAGAGATTTGCAAAAATCGAGTAAACAATGACTCCAACTGCCATTTACTCTTAGGCCAGACAACAACACTGACATTATCAATGACTCCAACAGCCATTTACTCTTAGGCCAGACAACAACACTGACATCATCAATGACTCCAACAGCCATTTACTCTTAGGCCAGACAACAAAACTGAATATGTCTGTCCACCCACCCACCTTAGGTGCCCACGCAAGTTATTTAGTAGCCAATTTACTCCGCAGAAGCCTTAGCAAAATTTTACAAGCATTCAGAGTATACCATACAGCACTTCTGTACATTATAGTTTTGGCCCCTATAATGTTGTGTACATTATCTACAATTACCCTATTCGGCTACAGCTGTCTCTATTTGTAGTTTCTTTATTTTAATCAGCAATATTTTCACCATCTCCTGGCATAAGGAGAACTCTTCATGCATTATAGCAGCTGCCTCCTCACAGTTAGTACAAATATCTACAACTGCTTGGTAGGAATCAAAACTGGGCAATGGCCTCCCCCATTCCTTCCAACTTTCGTTCCGGTCGTATAAGAATTTTCGTCATCGGATCAGGAATTTCTAAGATTACCCCCTAAATCCAAACTTACAGATATTAGTTCTTTGTAATATTTTTAGTATAGGTTAAAAACTTATTCTGCTTAATTATAATGATTTCTTGTGCAATCTAGTTATTCAATGCAGTTTGTATAAATTAAATCATATATTTTCGAAAAGATGTGTGCCTGGTTAGATTTTTTATCGCCAAAAATGACAAACTTCCACACAAAATTTCATCCCTATTAATGAACCCTTTTCGTTGAATAATATGGACTTGTGTTTATAATTTCAAGCCTTGTAATCCAGTGGTTTAGGCTGTATATTGCGTGTTAATGTTATTTACAAGATTTTAACCAAGGTTTTGTAACAATGCTGTTTTAAAACAGTGTCCATGGAGTTTCTTGCCCGTTCTTCTCCATAGGGAATGGTAACTAAAGTACTTTCACAGTTTTTATGCCTTGTGACTGGGACTGTAGCTACATTTCATTGTTATGTTTGTTTCGACAGTTCAAAAGTGCCTGTAACTGGCCTACTTGAAAGAAATATGATTTTGATTTTATTATGTACAATCTTACGTAGCCTGACCGAAGTATACTGTACCTTACATAATACCTATAGGTAGTATATGGATTGAAGGAAGGGACTGAACATAAAGACAGACCCTATTTAAAATTGATGAAACTATCCTTCATTCAACTATGATTAATGTTTTTATCGTGTCAGCCACTGACGTATGACGGGGGTCATGCCGTATTGAGTCAACACTTTGAAAGCACTCTATGTTTATTACAAGCTCTTCCATGGAAGTTTCAATTATTAAAAAGAGTTTTGAAAATAAATTGGTTTTAAGGATATTTAAATATGATGATGAATGTGGTACAAAAAGTTCTGGAGTGGCGACCGCGAACCGGAAGACATTGCGTTGGAAGGCCTCCCAGTTGGTAGACCGATGACCGGGTGAGGGTTGCGGGAAGTCGCTGGATGCGAGTCGCATGGGACCGGTCAGTGTGGCGGCACTTGGGGGAGACCTATGTCCAGCAGTGGACGTCTTTCGTTGATGATGACTGTGGTACCACTGTCTTCAGTTCAATTCTTGTATTTCAATTATTCAAAATCTAGTCCCGATCTTACCTCAGTGACAATCAGTGTCAGGAACTTATCAATGTGGATACATTAAAGAAATGTAGATAAGCTGAAGGTTGTTTTTGGTCAGACTGAGACTGAGCTTAGGCTTGATTGCGAATGTCTTATATTGCTCCTCTTATGTCAATCACAACTACACAACTTACGAAGGTAGGTAACTGTAAAGAAATACTTCGTTCAATTAAGTTGCATCTTGTTAAGAGCTTATTTCGATAAACATCTTACAGTTTTTTTTTTTTTCATAAAAACCTACGGTTACTTTAACCAAGTTTTGTTTTACATAAACTAAAATTGAGTAGTTAAAGTAAAACTCACTTTAAATAAGCTTCGTCGACAACCTAACAGCTCGTTACTAAATAACAACGTTAAAAAGTTAGACCGGCAAGTGGCAATTAACATTTTCTTGGAAAAATATTCCGTAAGTTTTTGTTTGAAAGTTTAATTTTATTATTACGTCGGCGACATGTTTTGAAAATCTTTATCAAATAAAATAAAAGAATCTTAATTGGAAATATTTATATTTAGATGGTAATAGAAGTTGTTAGCTTGATTGCATTTTATTATAATTAGATTTCTATTTCTGCAAATTTCCTTGGAAAGTACCATTTCAAGAATAACCGAATGAAATTACAGTTAAAACTGTTTGGCATTATATTTGAAAGAACTTGGCACTATATTTGAATTTCACTTGGAATGTACTAATTCATAGTTCTTTGTATTTGTGTGTAAATTAATTTGTATGTAACTTAATGAAAATTGTTTATGAATAAATGAAATGAAAGATTACATGTGCTACAAGTACAGTTTGAACGAAACCTCTAAAATTTCAACCAGTCGGGTGAAACATCATAACTATGATGCAAGGGTTGCAAGAAACATGTCTACTCGTATCTACTGCTGAAATCCGATGCTTCACTTTCTCTTAATTTTTGTCGTTCACTCCAAGTGAACATCTGAATAGACCGAACGTGGAATAAAACATTACTAAAAATTCAATGTAAATCATTAACCCAAGTGAAGCTATTTTTCGGCATAATCAACGCGTTTGAAAACCACGTGATTGCAAAACACAGCTTAATCACACCGTCATGAAGGTTAAAATGGCAATTTTATCTTCAAATTCACACCATAAACCACACGCACTGAGCCATAAAACCTGATTCAGAACCGTTTAGCCCATAGACACACTTATTAAAGGGGTGGAATAACACGGCACCTCACATTTATTTTTCAGAACGGTCCTCTTTGATAAAATCTCGTGGCTTCAAATCGATACTCATATAATAAGGCACTTCTTATAAGAAGCAGGCAGCGTTGGTAGATGGAGGTTTTTTCCCTTTATTGGGAAATAAAACAAATTTTTCGGAATAAAATCCCCAAGATTTCACCTTTAGACTTAGGAAATTATGAGAAATATTACGCACACAGACATAAAATTCGATTACTAGCGCAGGCAGACACAACGTGGGTTGGGATGCGCGGCGGTGTGCACTGGTAATGTACTTTTTGCCCAGTCTAATTTTTTTTAAATAGTTTCATGTCTCCCAATTACCTGTTTGAAAATTGAATGTGTTTTTTTTTGCAAAATTTATAACTTGGGGAAAAAAAGATTGGTTATAGGGAAAATTCAAAAAGTCGATCTAGCAACCCTGCTAGCAGCAATAAAATTTCCTCTAACAAGTGTGAACGAATCGTATGAAGCATATGACTCGAATCATTGCCCCACTTATTGAAATGTGGAATTGATTTCTGAGAACGCTCCCTTAATGATATACATCGTTAAGTTCGTTTGAAGTCTTTTATTTTAATGACAGTGATCTGGTGCCGTTGGATTGTGCGTTTTCAGTTGTAATTGTAGAGGACGAAATTCGTGTGAACTGAAATTAAAGTATCGACGTCATGAATTCACATGATTTTCAGAAACCTTATTTGGAATTTTCATTTTCACTGATCAATCAATGAGAATGCGATGGTACTCATCATTTTTTTTTATTATATATATCAAATTACACCTAAATGTTGATATCGAGATTCCACCAAACAACCGTTTGTATCGCTTCATGAAACACGGATCTCTATGTCTACCACTGACTAGATTCACCATCATAGGTACTTTTTTTTTCAAAAAAAAAAAAATGGAACTTCCAGAATTTCCGTACAAACATTACCAAGTCACGTCCAACAATGTTTAATTTGATAGTGCCTTAACTATTTCAAGTTCCTTTTACTACATTTAACGGTGGCTTAATGGAGTAGAAAGCGTTTGTTTTAAGGGTCCACTTATTTTAAGTGAATTCCTAAGTACTTCCCTAACTTCCCTTAGGGTGATTTGCAGGGGATTTACCTTTAAGTGAATACTAAAACTTACTACTTACCGAGTTAAATCAGCTTCATTTGTATGTAAAAGGAATTAAAGGAAAAGCCATCCTTTTGTATTTTCATACAGTAATAAATTAAACTGTAACCCTAAGTTACAGTGTTCTATAGTTTAATTAACAAGGATCCCTAAAAGTAAAAAAAAATTAGAAAAATAAAAAAAAACAATAGTCCGCGATAATGTAATTTAAAAAATCCCAAATAATCGGAGATACAAATTAATGCTCTTTAGACTCAAATGCTTATTTCTGTTACTTCAATTAAACCATTTATTTATAAAATACTGCAAAAGTTTCTTTAATCAGAGTAGCTAAAAGGCTCCATAGCAAATCCAATTGAGAATTTCTCATCATCAGCAGCAGATTATTCTCTGATCCAGTTCTCGCTTTGCTCAAAGCAACTGCTCCGGTCTCATTAGCATGCATACGACTAGAGTCTGTCTTTTTATTCGTTTCATTGAAATCTTCATATTCCTTACCTTTCGGTTTTTTTCTTTTATATCTAAAATTCAATCCAGACGTAGGTATACATTCCAATAAAAATAAAAAGGCTAAAATATAATTCTATTCGACATTTTGCTTAACGGAATTTGAATAAATATTACAGAAAATCGAATATCGAGAAGTGGCAGTTATTCGATAAAGTTTATTCGCAATCTCGTTCGATACAAGTAATATTATATCGAGAGCAAATTTCTACGGAAACCTGTCATTGGGCAAACTCGTTGCGTCACGTTTTCGACGAATATTAGCGTCATCAGAACTGAGGTAAATCCGTAGCAATTCCGATGTTCGCGATTGATTGTGGAACTGCATGTGACTGACGACTGATGCTTGTTATTTCGTATTGGATTCACTTCATCGTTAGTTTGCTGTGAAATATGTACGTTGCAGCCCATGTTCATTTCAATAACAATTTCGACTTTTTAGCCTGTAATCAAAATATTTGTTGACAATAATTATCGTCTCTGGGCATAGCATAGCATAATGAGCCTGTAATGTTCTTCTCTCTATGAGAGGGAATGGGCTATATATAATACATAATGTCACATATTTTCAAATTTTTGGTCCTAGGACATGCCTGTTTCCTCACGTTGTTTTCCTTTACCGTTTTGAGAGCAGTGGTGATAAAATAATAGTAGATTATGCACCGAGGGGCTAAAGTTGTGTCTTATGTCACGGGCGTCATATTGAATCTCGAGCGCAATGAAGGATTCGGGATTTACGCGGCGCGGTACGATATTTGCTATTATTAATGCCAGTTTAAATGTTATTCCATTCCTTTTAAAAAATGGTTCGTAGTTATCTAATTATTCTTACAATATTATGTCTTCGAAAACATGGCAACGATATGAAGAAGCAGTCGTTATGATTTTGTAGGAAATCGAGAATATCACCCACGCGTAGTAAGGGTATCGAGAATAGCTTTCCTCTTTCTGGCACCAAAGGGTGTTTGTTAGTACTATACTGCCAATTTAGCTGAGCATGTGAGATTCCAAATTCAAATCACATTATTGACCAGCGGGTCATAATGAAATCCAGTACAACATTATTGACCGGCTGTGCCCCCGGCCACTAATGACTCACTTTAGGTTAAGGTTGCTTGACATATAATTTGACATTTTCGAGCAGGTGGTGTAAAAATTACATTATTTATCTCTGGGTAAGCTGCTTTAAATTGATTAGGTACACAATTTCATAGAAATATTAAGTACTACATAATATAATGGGTTAGGCAGAGGTACACCTACACACCTACACATTACACCCACACACCCAAACACCCACATTTCGCTAGTTATGTTTCAGTTCTATGTATTAGGAGGCGAGTCTATTACCGGTCATCAACCGACCACAAGTCCGGACTCCGTGGCTGGTACTGACAAATTCTGATGGAAAAACCAAATAACACTTTGCTCGACCTGGGAATCGAACCCAGGACCTTTTGCTCAGCAGTCACGCTTGCAATCACTCGACCAACAACGCAGTCAAAGTATTCAGTACTACTTTGCAGTTTATCTGTTTACTTTAATGTTTTTAATTGCATTCAATGGCCACACTACAGTAACTGCGGAATTCGACAAACCAGGGGCCTTAGTCTGCTATTGCGATAGTGTCAGAATGGTCTATCATTGATTTAATAAGGCCCCGCGTAGACGAATTACCCTTTGTACGCACGTCAAACGAGTTTCGAACGCGCTTCAATACGCCGTGGGCTAGGGGCCTTATTAAATCAATTATAGACCATTCTGACACTATTGCAATAGCAGACTAAGGCCCCTGAAGTACTTACATTAAATATCCATGAAAACAATCCAATACATTGTAGAACAGTTTACAGTAGAGTCCCACTTGAAAAAGCTTTTGTATTTGATATTCGTTGTACTGATAAAATGTTCTGATATTTTAGTCGGATATCGTTGCTCTGATATTGGCAGTTACACGGATTTTCGATGGAATTTGACGTCGACTTTACTAGCTACAGCGTTTTACTGTATTCGATTAACCTACTATTACAGGGTTTGTCTCTCGAAAATTGTGAAGTGTCATTTAAAATTCGAATAATCGTCTTTTTTATCGTGCGGTTAGAGACTAACCTGGTGTCAGAGTTTTTATGCCACCCATGGGCCTCTGACTTGGCTTTGCATGCCGTTGAAAAATGTCTCATAAGCATGATGGTTTCCTCACGATGTTTTTGTTCACCGAAACAAATGCTCACATAAATCCGAAAAATCAGAGGTGCATTGTCTTTTTTTTTTACCGATGGTAAATCATCAAATAACCCCTCCCGCTCTGGGCTGAGCGGGAGGGAGTGTCAGACTTTTACTGACTAAAACCCATCCATGTTCCTTCCTTTGCCCTTTGTGTTCCAGGGCCGCGGTATCTCTTTCGAACAGTCCCGCAACCCTGGTAGGCATCGGTCCTTACGGACCCCTGCCTGTTTGGTGACTCTCTTTGAGGCGCGCGTGGAACACGAACGCGCCGTCGACACGGCCTGTCGTCATAAGACGGACGGACGGCAAGCTAGCCCTTAGCTCACCGTACACAGGCCCGCGAGGTGCATTGTCTTGGGTTCGAACTCGAGACCTATGACTTGACTTATTGGAATAATGAAACAAACATTTTATTACCACCAAGTTGTTTTCGAGACTTTTAAGAAACATGTCGTGTATACAACATGTTTCTTACATGTATATTTATTGTTTCAGAGATGAATTACTATTAACTCCACAAAATCAAAAACACGGTACAATTAAAAAATCGACAAAGTGCGAATTGGATTCGCGCATGAAGAGTTCCGTACCATCGCAGTAGGAGCCCCTTTAATTTTGAATTTATTTTGTGTTATTATAGCAACAAACAGAAATATAAACTCTGTGAAAATTTCAACTGTCTACCTATTTCGGATCATGAGATACAGCCCGCTGACAGACAGACGGACAGCGGAGGCTTATTAAAAGTTACCCTTGGGGTCTTCTTCTTAGTCGTTCACTCTTGACAGAGTGGTCGCGGCCATCGGGGGTCGCCCACAACTGCGGTCGCTGCCTTCACGATTTTTTTCCACCGGTCTCTACCGTCCTTTCGGGTACGAAACCCTAAAACAAAAATTTCTTCTTTGGTAAAAACAAACACATGTTCTTGAATAATTTTAAAATGCACTTGGTTTCATCTTTGATGTTACGTTAAACATTTTAATAACATCTTTGTTCTAAGAAAACGTTTATTTGCAATGTCTAATGACTCGCTAAAACTTACTCATTACAAATGTTTGTTTAGTTTTGTTTCAAATCGCACTTAGTGTTTGACATTTTTATGCGTTGTTTTTTTAACCAAAGTTGAAATTGTTTTGACTACTTTTTCTAACTACTTAAAATTAATGAATTCTTTTGAAGATGGAATAGGTAATGATGATTGCAGACTTCAAAGTGTAATTAATTAGGTGTCTATCCATCTATACCAGTCCGGATAGGCCGGTTTTCTACTTAATTATAAGAACGTGTGTACCCATATTTCTAATTTATTTCATTTTATAAATAATCTATTGTAGATATAACTCGTAAAGGGAAAACAAATCTAATATCATATGCCTGTGTGTGTAAATACAAAAACGGCTTAACTGAAAGGTAAAGCAAATAACAAAGTACTTTATGAAATATCCATTAAACAGCTCTTTTGGAGTAATCCCCTGAGAATAAATAACAAAATGTAATATAGCTACAAATAGAGGATTTGGTCCCAGCAGATTGGATCAAAATGCGTAAACTGAGTCTAAACGATACTGCTCCGTTTTCAGTCGACTTCCATCAAAAGCGATCAGCTCTGAGATTTTCATTGGTTTCTGATTAATCACTTAAAAGACTCGTGTGAACTCCTAGATTGATTGAATCAAATCGGATTAAAAAATCGGCCAAGTGCGAGTGGGAGTCGCGCACGAGGGGTTCCGTAGCATTAGATATCTAAAACAAAAACACGTTTGTTGTGTGGGAGCCCCCCTTAAATATTTATTTTATTCTGTTTTTAGTATTTGTTGCTATACAGGCAACAGAAATACATCTTCTTTGAAAATTTCAACTGTCTAGCTATCACGGTTCATGAGATACAGCCTGGTGACAGACAACCAGACAGATAGACGGACGGACAGTGGAGTCTTAGTAATACGCTTAAGTGAAACTCTTTTGTCAAAAAGCCTTTTTGTTTACGTTAAAGTGTCTGATTTTTGCTACTACCGAACTTAGCCCACACAGTCAAACTTTTTTGATCAAGAGACAACAGGAAATCGTAATAAAATAATATCAAAGTACGCATGTCTTATAATATTGAGATTACGTTTGTACTTTATGAGTTTGTTTTGTAAATAATTATTACTAAGAAGTTCCGCTCCTTTGGGTATAAATATCTATGAAAGTATTTACGTAAGAAACACACGAAACTAATAAGCACCCGTTTAGAGACATTGAGATCCGCGTGGAATCCGTGCGGAATCCGCATTGCTTACGGGAAAGTACTCATGTGAGAACCGCGCGATTCCTACCGGGTAAGACGAAATAGTTGCTATTGGACAGAATCTGCTGCATGTCCGTGTATGTGTAAAGTCTCAGCAATGCTCTCCCCTCGCTATTGTTGAAATCTCACCCTTAAGCTGTTATTTAGGTACTACAATGTTTATTGCTTCTAAAATATTAAAAGGTACTCAAGTAGGTACACGTTACTTTCATTTTCCGTTGCGCAACTACTCATCGGCAGGTGCTGGATCACGTGACGTCATGCTGTTAAATTATTATGAGATTAATAACTTTCCACATGAAGCAATAACTTAATCTTGGCCTTCAGAGTTACGATTCACGGAAATGTTATCACGGGGATTGCAAGAGCTGAAATGTAGACAGTAAAGTACACCTGTTACTGACAGAGATCTGCTGATGTTCTTTTAGTAAATTCTTAGTACTTCATTGACAAGCTTAATTAAACTTTCTATCGTAATAAAGTTTTCAAAAATTGAGTTGGGTTTTGAGTGTTATGTGCCATTAGAATATTTTGAACTCAATATAACGATTAGATTAAAATGGCACAACTAGGTACAATTTTCTTTATTCTAACTAAATGCGAAAGTAAGTCTGTGGGTTATCTTTTCACGCCTAAACCACTCAACTGTTCATCCTGAAATTTTGTACATGCGTTGTCAGGTGTACAGAAACGGACATAGGGTTACCTTTCATCCTGAAAAAAATTATGTTCCAGAGAATTAGTACATTTTGATATAAGTGGGGAAACTTTGTTATTGCATTCGAGCGCGGAATTAACACCCGAGCTGCAAGCGAGGGTGTTATGGAGCCGAGAACTGCAATAACAAATCCCCACGCGTATCAAACGACGTTTTTCAATACACTTTCGAAGAAATAAAATATTAGAACGGAAAGTATTTTTGTCAGGAATTATTAGGAAACTATGATTTAATTTGCTTTTTTTCCGCGCTTTGCTTTCGCCAGGTTGAAGAAGATGCAAAGGTATGAGGCTGTATACAGCCTACTATGAAAAAAAGAAAATTCATTTTTTTTTTTTTTTTGAACACGTTATTATGTTAATTTGTTCATAAAAATAAATAATTGTTTTAAATAATCATTTTTATCTATGATAGATAAATAGAATATTTATAAACACAATTTAAATACTCGAAAAATACTTAATCCGTAAAGACGCATATCTCTTTGCCGGGATTAAAAAAAAAACAATCACCGCCGACTATAGATATAGTCATTGAACCATTTAGACTTATCTTACTGCAAATTTTTATTTCCGCACGTGTGCGGAAAAATATTAAAAATCGCACGCGTGTGAAATACATTGCGTGTTGAACCTAATCGTAGTGCGATTAGAACCAGTTTTCGAGAAAGTGTATTGAAAAATAATAATAACGTTATTATAATAATAGATGGCGCCACGCGTCTTTAAAAATCATGATTGAATTTGTTTCATTACAACCTCCTTTCTTGCTTTTCGACTGCAATGATCTGAAGGCCGCTTCCAGAATTGAAATTTGAACCACCAGACGAATGTAAAACAAACATTCATGCGGCCTGTCAGAAGAAAAAAAAAAAAATATCAGTACAACTCTCGTCTCTGAACGGAAAGCTACGTACGTCTCAAAAATGAAGGAACTATCTATGTACATAATTTGTGTGTGTTGTGGCCTAAATTCTACAGAACAAGCGGACGCAAGTAACTTGGAGGTAAGAGTTTCCTTTCTCTAGGCGAGCGTTCTGATTAGGGTTTCCACCCGTACTTTATAATAAAGTATTGTACGTTATTTCAGGTAATTGTACTTTATACTTTATGATAAAAATAAAGTACACGAAAATACTTTATTTCCTATGATTTGATTTCTTTGGGATTTTGAAAAGTTTAGTCGTAAGTAATTTTTTCGTTAAACGAAATTTATCGATTGGTCTCTCAACTCGACAGCGCCACATCACTTAAGCACTCATTTTTAACTATTTCTGACTGCAACCTAACCTCGTATGTCAACAATGCCAGTGTCACTACTAATTTCATAATTTTTTAAACTAGTCTAAAGTAATTTCGTTTTTATTGTCTATTCCCGCCACGTTCACAGAAAGAGTTTTTTTTTCTGTGATGAATAGCAAATGGCGAGACGAAAGAAACAAAGCGTCTCTGAATTTGATAAAATATGAATTACTTATTTACTTTAATTTAAATATAGCCTGTAAAGTTTCTGTGCAATTGTTTACTAGAGATACTAATTTGATACAAACTGCAAAGAGCAATAAAAACTATGTTTTCAAACATATTCTAAAAGAAAAATAAATTGTACTTTATTTTGATACTACCTATATACTTTTTTTTTTCTTACCAATACTAACCAATGTACTTTATCTGCAAAAAAAGGTGGCAATCCTAGTTCTGATCGTTGCAGCTCCTTCGAAAATCATTCTTAGGCTGCCCCCAAATGCGTGGCGGTATTGTTCATCGCACAGAATTATATTATTATAAGCAGAGTACAACCCGAATTGATTGTCAAATTCTCAATTAACAATCTTCTATAATTAACAGTTTCGTTTGTGTGTTGTCTGCCAGTATTAGGACTGTTTGTTATACATACAGTTTCACCTACTGCTACTTTCATAGAAAAGGTTACGACCAAACTAGGTATTAAAGCAGGTACCTATACCTATCGACCTATTTTAATCTCTCCCTATACTACCAGGCTTTAATGTATAGTCTTTTTAACAAAGGTTAATAAAAAAGTAGCCCATTATTTTACGGCCTATATTTATACGCTTCAGATGTCGGTCCAGGGTGCCTTGCCTACGCTACGTTGCTTAAAAATAGAAAAGAAACGCGGTTGAGAGGAGGCTCATCCCGGTGAAAACGACCAGCCAGGCGATACCCGATAGACGGCAATTTATAATGTACTGCCCGTATTTTACAAAGAACACAGTCACGAGCAAAAATAAATACAAGGTGGGGAGAAAATCCTGGATCAAACGAAACAGGGCGATTGGAGTTGGAGTTATTTTCAGTAAAAAATATGTCTGTGGCAGAGCCCTAACTTGATCTCCTTAAAAGTTATGATTATTTGAAGAAAATACCAAAATTTCAAAACATGTATTTCAAAACAATAAATGATGTTTAGTTGATTCCAGGAAATGTATCATCACTACAAAAGTGCTTTTATGACACTGGGTACCATGATTTAAGGCCGAAACACACCGGATCCGTACACGTAGACGTGCACGTGCACGTGCACGTACCATGACGTTGTAATATATGGAACTTTATAGAAACATGGCACACCGCTTGCGTGACGTACACGAGCGCGCAGACTACATGCGTAACGCTACGCATTGCAGCTGCCATGTGTCAAACTTGCTGCGTACCTACGCAGAGCGGAACAGCAACGTCACATTGATGCGTGCAGTGATGACGTTGTAGTCAATGGCATTCCGTATTGGACGTCACACCGAACAAGTTTGAACACGCACGTATCTTTGCTGCGCGTGACTTACGCATTCAGTTGTATTTGTTTTCAAGTTTTACCGATAGTAAGTGATGTTTTGTTTCGGTTTTAATGATGAATAATGATGAAAAATGAAATTAAAGAAAAACTAATTGTTTTTACAACACATAAAACAAAGAGTAAAAAATATGTCATATAAAACTTGAACCCATTGTTTTTTGGCACACCCAGGAATATTCTGTCACAATAACAGTAATATTGCTTCTTCTTCATCAGAAGAACTACTTGGTCCATTTACCCAATCTTCTTCAGATATCGTGCACAAGAATTGCTGGGTACGCAAAGGACCGGTGCGTTGCGTGCGTACCACGTATGCGTAAGCGTAAGCGTACGCATATGTGTAACCCGGTCTGTCAGGGGTTCACGCGCGTCACCACGCGCGTGTACACGTGTACGTCACGCCACGCATCTGGTCTGACCAGGCCTTTATTGTATTGGCATCTCTTAAAACGCAGTTAATTTCAAACACATTTGTAAGGTAGTGTCATCATCCGACGAAAAGACCAAACTTTTTCCACATGTTCATTATCATTCTCCTGCCCTTATCCCAGTTTATTTGGGATCAGCACAGCATGTCTTCGTCTTCCAAAGGTATGTACTTCTCTCTTGACGCCATGTATACCAGATGTCAGCTTCGTAATTACAACCCACTACGTTACCAGCTATTTTTAACCGACTTCAAAAAGGGGGAGGTTTTCAATTCGTCGGTCAATTTGGCGAAAATCTGATGAAGAACTTCGGAGATAGGCAACGGAACTCCTCAATAAATGATAGCAAATGAACTGGGATTGCTGAAATCTCATGTCTGTTTGTTGTTTACACCAGTTCGGAACATAAAATCACGCTGGTACGCTGTGAAGGAATAAGCACATGTGAACCACAAAGTGAAAAATAAAATAACTTTTCTTTTTTCTGGCAGAAAAACGCTTCAACCTGCTTGCAGCGCCCGTTAAAGCCACCATAGCGCACGTTCATAAGTGAATTGATCTGAATAGGTGAATGGGTCTAACTACCCAACCACCAATCATGGTACCACCGAGTTCACTGAGGGTCTGCCACTTTTCACTCTTATGCCCTAAGTTATAAGGTTGAAAAATCAAAATCGTCCGTCGACCGTTTGTGAACGTGGTACTACTTGGTAGTACCTATTCCGTTGGTGCACCGAACCTCAATCCTTTGCCTTGCCTCGTGGATTGGATTACGTAGGTAGTCGTTTATAGATATCTAATATGTACCAAATAGTCGTTTTTCCTTGAAATCCTAAGCCGATTATAAGGACTCAGTATTTTGAAAACATTTTCTTTATTGCTTTTAACAAATCTATGAAGCCACTGCAATTTATCTTCGTTGGGAACTTTTCAGAATTTTAAAATGAAGTTTATTTTAAACAAGTTCCTCTGACGAAGATTTCTCGTGCTTGAAGGTTTTATTATATAACCTCCTCCTTTTTTGAAGTCGGTTAAAAACAGTCAAGCAAGTGCATTGGAAATGGTGGGTAGATGTCTGGCAATTAGGTGAGAATATTTGAAAGTTATCCCAGAATTTGATTCTTAATGGCGACGCTATCGAATGGTGTAATAATACAGTGTTTTTTTTCTTCAAAATAAGCATTTTCGATTCCTGGCCAGGAATATTGATTTTTCAAAAATCCAATGATGCAGTTTTAGTTTTTATCGAAATCGGGCTCGAGACTCCTTTGAGCATTTTTCGATATTCCTCACAGTTTCGGATTTGGCCATCCACGCCCACTTGAAAAATTCATCCAGTACTTATACGTAATTTCGTCAGCTACATTTTAAGTTCTTGATTCCATTAGCAGTTTCAACAGGTAGATACTTTTAGTATTTCACAAAACATAACAGACAAAACATCACGCCTGTAAGAGCGCCGAAGGGTTAGGCAGAGTGTACCTAGTAGTATACTCACATTTTGCCAGTTATATTTAAGTCCCATGTAATATGGGACGAGCCTATTGCCATCAACCGGGCGGAAATCCAGACTCAGTGGCTGCTACTGAGAAATTCCTTATGAAAAAACCCAAAATCACTTTGCCCGACCTGGGAATCGAACCCAGGACTTCATGCTCAGTAGTCGCGCTTGCGACCACTAGACCAACGAGGCAGTTTTAGTACACCAAAACTAAATAAAATATACGCCTTCCTGCTTACTGGAAGCTCTGAAGCCATGAAAGTAAATCATATTATGTCGTCCGCTAACAAGCAACGTCATTTCTATTCAAGTCATGACTGACGTACATTACACATAAGCTTGTACTCAACGTCTCATCGAACGACATGGAGCTTTGACTCACACACAGTCAGCGATGCGAAGCGATGTTACATGACATACTGACGCCATCGTAATAACATTCTGTGACGTGTATACGTGATGCATTTTGTATTACTGTCCCACTGCTGGGCAAAGGCCTCTTCTCAACAGAGGGAACGAGCATTGATCACCACGCTTGATCAAGACGGGTTGGCGATTTCAGACTTTTATAAGTCCAGGTTTCCTCACTATGTTTTCCTTCACCGCAATGTCTGTGATGTCCAACATAAACTTAAAAGTAGGTACATATGAATTGAAAAAGTCACATTAGTACATTGAGGGTCCATTAATAGTATATTTTATAACGAGAGACTAAACGAAGCCATAATATACCAGAGGTGGTTTGAAACCGAGGGTATATTAAGTTTGCGCGCGTTTAGTCTCGAGGTGCAAACTGTACTTTTCAGTTTGAGTGCGAGAAAAATAGTCAATTTAGTACAAAAACATTTAATAAATAAGACTTAATAAAATAAAAATCACAAAAGTTTTATTTTTATCTTGAAGCTAAATGTTCGAGTAATGTTCGATATTCGAATTATTTGTAATATTATTTTTTCGACAATAATTCATCAAAATATGCCAAAAAGAAGCTTTCTGTGAAAGAATTTATGTTTCTCATTCCTCCAGTCCATAGAACTTTCGTAAAATTTTTGGCAATTCTTCCGCGATTTTGGCGGCAAAAAGTTATCTAGTCTTTTACTCTTTGCTCCACGTCAAACTCTTCACTGTCACTCTGTCACAGTCTTAATAAATTTATTTAAAACCGAACAAATTTACACTCGACAAAAATTCTGAAATTTTCGCGGTCAGTTTTTTCTTATAAACCAGTCACAGATTAACAATTTAAAACACATGGCGCCACCTTCTTTGCGGAAAAACCATGGAACTAAAACTCTCACCTGCATTTTCGCAATGAAGATGGTCCACACTCCAAAGATAGTAGTGTTAAGTGTATTTACTGGCTGTTTGAGTTTGTATATGTCACATGAAGGAAATTAAAAAACGAATTACTTTTCACTCCCTAGGGACTAGTCCCGCTTCGTAGCGTTATATTGGCGTACTTTTAGAGCATGAGAAGTGAAAAAGCTTTTAATTATTTTCTAGTTCAAATATAGACCCTTCACGAAGCCGTCACCCAAGCATTCTGTGCATCAAGCTAAGTAACTCTAAAAAATATTACTGGGAAACGACTGTTTTCATGGGGTGAAAAATCACGGTTTAGAACTCAATGTAACGCACCCAAAACATTGTGCTGATGGATGCATTGAATAGTACAGGGATTATGGAGGTATTTAAAGTAAAGTCATATCATTAAAAACTTGTATTTTTTTAACATTGGGTGTGGTCCAGAACAAAAAAAAAACTCGCAAGGACGGTGAGAACAAGTCCCTTTCGGCTTCGTTAAGGATCTCTCTATAACCATATGTATCTTCTTATAAAGTATAGCACGGGCCTCATAATTTAATTTATTCCACACATTGCACAAGCGGTCAGTCTCGTAAGAATATATAGAATGGTCAGCGTATTGTTTTTATAACTCATAGTGCGTACTACACAGCGTTAACTACTGGATTTATTCCACTAAATAAATGGAATTGTTGGAATCATGCCATAATATTGACAAATAAATTGGCTGGCCTTGTAATTACATAGGAATGCTACGCTAAGAAATATGAATGCCTTTCATAAATTACGCTGGAATATTCATAAATAATTTAAAATTAGTTGTTTAGCAGTATTAAGTGGTTGTGCTAAATTGTTTCATATTTTTGTGAAGAATGTTATTTTACCCTCTCAAATATCGCAAGTGAATAATAAATATGAAGTTTGTAGTATTTTATAAATATGAGGTTTCAGGCATTGAAGTCGGTAGTTATAATAATTTGTCCGCCAACAATTCAGCAGTTGCTGGGTTAAAAGCTCACGGATAGTGGAATTCGTATAAATACATTCATTTGTACGGTAAAGCTTCATTTGTTTCTAAACAGGGTGAATTTTGATTCTTTTATGATCCAGAAAGCAGTGAAACAATGTTTGGTTTTAAAAAAATGTTTGTCTCGCAAAAATTCTACTAACCCGACCCGATTCGTTAAAAAACAACAAAATAGCTTTTCTAAAGAATAAGTAATAAAAAATACGCACAAGAAAGTGAACTAACTTATTGGGAACACCGGCAAAACCGTATCCACAAAAATCAAACAAAAGTATGAGTAAAGTTTCAATCGCCATACATCCCGTATAATGCCAAATACGGTCCCACCAACAGACTGACCCAAAAAAAGTTGGAAAAAATGATTCGCTGCTCCGAAAAAGGTCGCTCTCGAATACAATGAAATGCTCTTTGCGGTTTTTCCAGCGTGTATACATACAGCGTATAATGTTTTCACTCGGATTGTCCTGAAATTGTTGGTGCTTTGTGTTAATTCTCTTAATTAAAGAGAGAGGTTATTGAACGCATTTTTAGGCCTCGTATGTAGGGAAATTATTGAGGTTGTAATGAATATTTTTGGCTTTTCAACACAATGGGTGCGTGCTTTTGTTTTGTTTCTTTTTTAGAATGTTTTAATGAGGCTGGCTTGTACAATAGCATAATTATTATGTGTATAAATTAACCCGGATTCTTTGAAATAAAAGTTAATGTCTGGATAAAAAATTTGGCAGAGCCGGTAAATTGTAAACGCACATGTGTGAATTTCCCAAAACCATCCTTTTTTGCAAAAACTCGACCAGATCTTAAAGCGTTTCTGTTCTCTATCGGCGTAAAATATGGGTCATCATTCCGAATATAAAAATAGGCCTTAACAATTGGATCGAAATCTCATACCATACGAGTGTAATCAGTTACAAGATGCATCGTTACGTCATGTCACAAAGGTCGGTTTTCGCCTGCTGAGTGCCGACTAGGCCGCTATCACATTATCAGCACGCATTGTATTGGCCTAGTTCAATGCTTCTACAATCCGCACATACCGAGTGCATGTTTCATGTATACAATTGTAGTCTAGCTAGTAGACGCGGTTTGATCCCCGCCCCAAAAAGTCAGATTTGATTTAGTCTTAATTTTCTTTGAATATAGCTAGGAGTAATATTAATCAAATTGGAAGCGCAATTTTAGTTGTATATTCATGCCTGACACTGATATATATTTTTTGGTAATTCATCTTCTAGTCTAGGATAATGTTTAATAAGGCACACTTTTGATCGGTAACCGGTAATCCGATCTGCAAGCTTCTGAAACCCAACCATCTAGTCGTTCACGAAACTTGAATGAATATTACGTCAGGCCGCTGTCCGTCGCGAATCTACACAAAAGATAAACAACATTCCACTTTCTGGAGCATCAACAACTGTACATTCAAAATTGATCTAATTCCGTATTCAGGTTCAAAAAACCGGAACAATACAACGTTGCTGCTCAATCGCTTAAATACTCTTGAAATAGCTGCACGGAATTGGTACTGCATGTACGGCAATCAAGCTTCGCTGAGTGGTCACAGTTACGGAGACAATGCCTCCAGATGAACAAAAGTGTCCGAGCATGGCCCTGTACAAAAATAACGGTAGCAACCTTGGATATCTAGATTCCGTTTTATTTTCTACTTTCATTGCCAGAAATATAAATGTGTATCTAAATGAAGCAATATATTCTAGAAAAGGAATTGTATTACACATAGTATGATGTCATAGAAACTATATTCTACTTGTGTTTATTGTGTTAAAGTTAAAGTTGTACAATCTATCTGTAACTTAATGAACTTTTATAATGTAAAATCGTTTTAACTTTTACTATTTATCGGGCTAATGAAACCAATTGTGCAGCCACAGTAATCGTCCGTTGTTAAAAGTAATTTCCTCATTTTATCGAGAAGTTATCGGGCATAAACGAGCATCCACGATGGAAAATCGTGATAATAACGGCCATTCAGTTTTTTTAACGTGAAATTATAAATAAACACGCAACCAAGAAGACAACGTTTTCTAGATAGATTTCCTCGGAATAGTTAGATTGAAAATAGTTTTAAGAATAATTAAAACTAAAATAGATGCTTTGATGTTGTTCTGAACATTTACTACAGCAGATAAGTGTGTTACATACCGCTCCTTTTGCACTTATGATTTCAAACTGAAGCTTCAAATCATAATAAATAAAATATGCAGTTGTGTATTCTGCATGCAGATATTACTTATATGTCGCTCTTGTTCCCCTGGTAAATGTGCAATTCAGCAAACACTTTGTACTCCCGCGAGATCTGCAGTTGACTTCTAAAGCCGATAAAATAATGTAAAACTGTCTACTGAAATAGAAATACTGCATGAAAAGCTGCTCTTGCAACTAGCTCTTGGCTATGCGAGTGACAGAATCACGTACTGTAGACAAAATAGAAAAATATGCGGGTTGGTAACTGTGTGCTTTCTTAATATAGTGGGGCATGTACTCAGTGGTCAAGTATTTGATATGATTAGCCAAATTGTTTTTTTTTTTAACGTTGCCCCACACTTGGAATTTCTTCTGTATTGTGGGTGCGTTTACAAACATTTAAACTCACATACACAAACAGCCAAACCTGGAACAACTAAACCCATACAAATATTTGTTCGGTGCGGGGATCGAACCCGACGCAGACGCAACACAGCAATCAATTGCTCAGCCACTGCGCCAACCGTGCCGTGTTATTGCGTCATTTTCATCAATAATTTCTCAGAAGCCTTCGGACATTACAGGTATGATTTATTAGATTAAATAACTTCGTAAGAAGAATACTGCGTGTACACAATTACCTGGGTTAACCTCTAAAACGTCGAAGTTGTACGGTCTATGCTTGCTACTTCGCTCTGACCTCATTAGTGATGTTAGACCATCACTCTTTGTCAGACGTCAGCCGACTTTCATAGCTATGCTTGATTGCTTTCCTAATGAATGTTTGCATTAAAATGCGTCACACAAAGCTGCAACTGCTTTGCCGTAGGCGGTAGCGAAGCGGAGTGGAGCTGTGTTTTTAACTGATCTAGCCATCTGCCTATACTGGCTTTGGGGTGCTTATCTTATAGCTTTAGTAGTCAAAATACGATCAAAATAATGTCAACGAACTCGGGCAGTTCTAATAGCCAATGTAGCGTATTGGCAGTATTCTTAGAGCCAGAAAGTTGGGAGTAAATGTTGAATGTCAATGAGAAACCACCACTGCTATTTATATGAGAATCTTTCAGAGACGTATCACGCGGTAAAAATATTAAATACACTGACTTACGACGCAAAGCCACTGGGTCTAGAAACTGGCTATTTTGAAAGGTCCCTAAATGGGAAACCAAACCAGACCCACGGTTTGTACAGTACAAACACTTTAAACATATGAAACACTTGAAAACTCCTATAGTACCCAAGTAGATATTATTGAAATATACTCAACATTTAAATAAGAGAACGTAGACTCTCTAACCAGCAACATCGGTTACATAATAACATGTATTTCAGTACGAGTATGAGCGAATGTTCATGTTCTGTAAATTGTTTAATTAAATACGCATTTGTGGTTTTTCCAACAAATAAGTAACATGTGAAATAACAGCGGGGTTTATGCTTCGTATGATCATTCATACCGTGATACAGTGACGAGGAATTACTATTGAACTCGAAGTATATTATCCGCGAAATTGTAAGTAGTAAGCGTTAACGTACACTTACAAGCACATCAGATCAGTGTCACCTCATAACGGACCATTCGCCATTATTTCTTTGAAACCCCATTTTTAAAGCACCTCGGATCGGGATCAACTGGTAACAAGTGAAACTTGGGAGAATAGTTGCGATGCTGATGTGATGCTGTTTAAAAAGAACAAAAAAAGATCAGTCCTAAATCATTAAAAAAATATAAATTCCAAACTTCGAACATTATTTAAATCCTCCAATTTTATATTTCTGTTAAATAAATTATGTATTAACATTTCTGAACGGGTGACTGCGTTCAACAGGCTACTACCGCTTGATAATCTCTCATCAACATTAATGAGCGATTAATTACCAATGCACCGTTAAATAAATGTAAAACAACATTGAAACTCTTCACCAAATGACAGAACACCAGTATTAATATTTTATGTTAACGCTAGTTTATTCTGCATCCTGTATGTTCTGAACAAAGTATTTTACTGACACGAGTAGAGTTACTAAAGGAAAACTATGCACATAGTGCCATTCATAAAATGAATACAGTGCACTCATTCATATCTAGTTGTACAATGTACACGTTGCACGCACTATATCCCATCTGTTGGATAAACTCGACTAAAAATTATGGTGTCTTTTAGATACATTCAAAACAATAAGTTTTTTAACTGACATGGTCACTATCATTATCAAGGTATGTATGCATGTACTCGTATGTATTTACTACACGGTGGTTTTGTTTGTGTTAAGAAAGTTATGAACGAACTTTCGTTTAGTATTTCAGTAACATCTTATTTGGCTGCACTAGATTTATGTCTAAATATATGTATTATGTTTCGATATCCACCCCATTTTAATATGTACATGTGTGAGTAAGCTGCATTCTTATTTTGCAGTTCATCTAATTTATAGGAGCACTAGTTATCCACAAAACTAGTACAGTTAAAAAGGAAAATACAGGGTGTGAACAGACCCTTCACGAAGCCGGCAACCAAGCATTCTGTACATCAAACTATGTAACTTTACGCAAAAATTATTGACTTTTTGGGGGGGGGGGGGCGTAAAATCACGTTTTACGGTAGGACTCACTCAAAATATTGTGCTGATGGATCGATTGAATAGTAAGAGTTAAAGTACAAATCTGACATTAAAAACAAGTATTTAAAAAATAACTTGTGCAAAAGTTGCAACTTTGACGCCCAATATCTTCGTAACGTAAGAAGGTTCCAAGGTATGCTTTAGAAAAAAAAAGAGTCTTGTTACACACTTTATAGTTGAGTTTAACCTAATTCTCAATTATTCACATCTTCGTCTAAAATTCAAAAACGTGCACCAATAAAGGGGTCAACTGAAAGGAAATACATATATAAACTCTGAACAGGAAGTGTTAGATAGCACAACCTTGTTCGTGGATAATGTTTACCGTGTATTGCACCTGTTTACTCTGTTGTTCGCAGTTGTTCGAACAGGTTAGATTGTTAGAGATAGTTAGTGTTCATGTTGTTAGGGAGGGACGCTGTTTGGACGTTATTATTTGACGATGTTTTTTTGTTTTCATGAGACGTTTTCAAAGGTGAAGCCTACGCGAAAATGTCGCTAGGTTTGCAGAGGATTTGACTTGTGTTATCACGACTTATTGGGTAGCACTGTAGTCTGTCGTTGTAATAATAGTGACGAGCAAAGATTTTAATCGTTAGAGGTGTCACACATCTCGGATGGTAAAATACATTTTCTTTCAATTCAAATGTCATTGACAATGAAACAGTAACATGATCATTTTTGACGCAATACTGCGAATTTATCAATTTAAACCTTGGTGACGGGTTATTATTTATCGGTACAAGCTATAGATGATACCCTTCCATCGCTAGTTGCTAGTGGGACAGTTAAGGGTGTTACTTAGATACTTAAGTATCGTCACTGGTGCAAGCTCTTTTAGTTCACCTTCGTCTCCATGCAATAACAGAACAGCGCGTGTTCAAGTGCAGTTTGCTTGTTAACTACGAATGTGCTGTATTTCTGAATACTGACGAAGATAGACTGTTGCATGATTACCTACTTCTAATGCACACTGATATCAGCAGTCTTGTTCTCAATGAGTAAAGGTAACGGGCTAATATGGCTCGTAAAGCCATTATATCAGTATAATGGCTTTACGAGCCATATTAGCCCGTTACCTTCGTTCGTTATTTAGTTTTTAAATATATAGGCGTGACGCATATGGTACTTATGTGTTTTTGGAAAAAACAAACTTTAATAATTACACATAAAGTTCAATTTGTGCTACATCTTCAAACACTTTTGTGACTTTATCAATAGTTGTACAAATTCTGAAAATAATGAAGTTAATTGACAAATGCATGAAGGTGATATTTCGTTTATGTGGACAATCAATAAGAAACAATAATTAAATAGTTCTTCTTCACACCTACTCATACATTTTCTGTAACTATACTTGAAGGACCACACAAAAGACACTTGGCCTTCAATTTTACTGAAAATTACACAACTTTGGGCAACAAACCGTTTGTTCTCCGCTTCCGAGTTCGGGTGAACTTCAATAAAAAAGTTACTCAGACTCAATCACTGGCGAGAGTTTCACTAATGTAGTGATTGCAAAACTGCAAACTACAATATGGTACACTACTTTCTTTTAAAGATTAAAGGCCGAAACACACCGGATCCGTACACGTAGACGTGCACGTGCACGTGCACGTACCATGACGTTGTAATATATGGAACTTTATAGAGACATGGCACACCGCTTGCGTGACGTAGACGTGTGCGTAGACTACATGCGTAACGCTACGCATTGCAGCTGCCATGTGTCAAACTTGCTGCGTACCTACGCAGAGCGGAACAGCAACGTCACATTGATGCGTGCAGTGATGACGTTGTAGTCAATGGCATTCCGTATAAGTCACGCGCGTAGTCACGCGCAGCAAAGATATGTGCGTGTTCAAACTTGTTCGGTGTGACGTCCAATACGGAATGCCATTGACTACAACGTCATTACTGCACGCATCAATGTGACGTTGCTGTTCCGTTCTGCGTAGGTACGCAGCAAGTTTGACACATGGCAGCTGCAATGCGTAGCGTTACGCATGTACTCTACGCGCACGTGTACGTCACGCAAGCGGTGTGCCATGTCTCTATAAAGTTCCATATATTACAACGGCGTGGTACGTGCACGTGCACGTCTACGTGTACGGATCCGGTGTGTTTCGGCCTTAAAGGCCTGGTCAGACCAGATGCGTGGCGTGACGTACACGTATACACGCGCGTGGTGACGCGCGTAACCCCTGACACACCGGGCTGCGCATACGTGTACGCTTACGCTTACGCATACGTGGTAAGCACGCAACGCACCCGGTCCTTTGCGTACCCAGCCGCTGCGGCAACCATGTTTTATGTCTGCAACTCTTGAGCACGATGTCTGACGAAGATTGGGTAAATGGACCAAGTAGTTCATGTGATGAAGAAAAAGCAATATTACTGTTATTGTGCTAGAATATTCCTGAGTGTGCAAAAAAACAATGGGTTCAAGTTTTATATGACATATGTTTTACTCTTTGTTTTTTGAGTTGTACAAACAATTAGTTTTTCTATAATTTCGTTATTTATCATTAAAACCGAAACAAAACATCAGTTACGTCCGGTAAAATTTGAGAACAAATACAACTGAATGCGTAGGTCCCGCGCGTAGTCACGCGCAGCAAAAATACGTGCGTGTTCAAACTTGTTCGGTGTGACGTCCAATACGGAATGCCATTGACTACAACGTTATTATTGCATGCATCAATGCGACGTTGCCGTTCCGCTCTGCGTAGGTACGCAGCAAGTTTGTCTCATGGGAGCTGCAATGCCTAGCGTTACGCATGTAATCTACGCGCACGTGTACGTCACGCAAGCGAAACCAGGCCGAAACACCCCGGATCCGTACACACTAGACGTGCACGTGCACGTGCACGTACCATGACGTTGTAATATAGGGATCTTTATAGAGACATGGCACACCGCTTGCGTGACGTACACGTGCGCGTAGACTACATGCGTAACGCTACGCATTGCAGCTCCCATGAGATAAACTTGCTGCGTACCTACACAGAGCGGAACGGCAACGTCGCATTGATGCGTGCAATAAAGACGTTGTAGTCAATGGCATTCCGTATTGGACGTCAAGTTTGAACACGCACGTACCTTTGCTGCGCGTGACTACGCGCGTGACCTACGCATTCAGTTGTATTTGTTCTCAAATTTGACCGGACGTAAGTGATGTTTTATTTCGGTTCTAATGATAAATAACGAAATTAAAGAAAAACTAATTTTTTGTACAACTCAAAAAACAAAAAGTAACAAAAGATTCATATAAAACTTGAACCCATTGTTTTTTGCACACCCAGGAATATTCTGGCACAATAACAGTAATATTGCTTCTTCTTCGTCAGATGAACTACTTGGTCCATTTACCCAATCTTCGTCAGACATCGTGCACAAGAGTTGCAAACATAAAATATGGTTGCCGCAGCGGCTGGGTATGCAAAGGACCGGTGCGTTGCGTGCCTACCAGTACGCGTAAGCGTAAGCGTACACGTATGCGTAACCCGGTGTGTCAGGGGTTACGCGCGTCACCACGCGCTTGTATACGTGTACGTCACGCCATGCATCTGGTCTGACCAGGCCTTTAAACCGCTAGACGTGCCCTCACCGCACTAAGCCGAGTGAAAAACTGAGAAGAGAGACCTCACTAACAATAAATATGATTTTCAGTATGAGTGAGCGCGTCAATGGTAAAGAAACGTGATCATACCTTGACGCAGTAGGATAAATCTAATTATATAATTCTTTTGTAGAAAGGAAATTCATAAATATATAATAGTGACTGCGAAACTTCAAACTATAATATGCAAACTATTCTACATCCGTAGCTAAATTATACACATTTGAAGCAAGTTTGAGCTGTTTCAAAGCCTCGTATATTAATCATATTGGGTTCAAATCGCTATGGAGCATAAAGTTTTGACAGATCGCTATGCCAGACTTGCCTAGTACCCACCCAGTACAGCCATTTGAATAGTTTCAAAATTTGAATACAATAGTTTATGTTTTACGGACAAAGTGTGCTGAATGACTTCATATTTCAGTTTTACCTGTAACGGTTTAATTTACAGCCTAGTAGTTTCCTGCTTCATTGAGCAAAATGATCTGAAACAATGTTGAGCGCCATTTACTAAAACATTGTTCAAACAAATTAGAGCAGCCATGTTGTGATCGATCCAATACGTCCGGTTCAATAATCTTTGGCCTATCCTTCCCCTGCTGACACTCGTGGTAGTAAACAGTCAGTTATGAAGCCAACACTCACACATATCGCTAACAAATAATTACTATTGTCACAATACATGGATTTCAGTGCCCTGATTGGAGGCCTCACTCTCAAGACACACACAGGACAGCTTGGTTAAGAGGGCCCTTCCCGGCGCGTCTATCGTGAACGCGAGCATGGTCGAAAATCTTGTTGTTTCATCCAGAGCCACAGCGGCGATTTTCTTTCAACTCCCCGTCTTACCCCACCCCGACCCCACACATCTCGTCTCCCGCGCACCTCATACCGCCTAACGCGATGACATTGAACGAAAAATAGTGTTCGAAAATTTCTTAAACTTGTTCCAGGATATTCGTGTTTTTGAATAAGTCTTACAAGTGTGTGAAAAAAATGTTTGCGATTAAGAATCTCCATTACATGTGCAAGGTTTCTATCATGATGTTTTCTTTACTTTTAGAGTTTATGAGTACATTATTTATTTATTTATTATTTTTATGAACGGCCAAAGTTCAGATAAAATTTGTGCAAAACAGCCATTTAGGAGGAGGCTTATACTGAATTTGTTTCTACAATTTTTTATTTTTTGCTCCCATAGAAACCTAGATATTGTGCACAAAATACCTATTAGTTCAAAAAAATCAAAGGTAGATGTGTAACAACTGCATAATCACGTACGAGCGTTTGTATGAAAAGTATGACGGGTTGGCCGCTCTTAAGCGGCCGACAAACTCCAAGGTTGACCTGCAATATGCCATTCACAAAATAAATAAAACCGGGCAAGTACGAATCGGACTCGCGCATGAAGGGTTCCGTACTATCGTAGTAGGGGAGCCCCCTTTAATTTTTAATTTATTTTAATTTTTACTTATTTTCTACCAATTACGGATCATTAGATAGACGGGCGGACGGACAGCGGAGGCTACGTAATAGAGTCCGGTGCGTTGGTTACCCTTCGCGTACGGAATTCTAAAGAACAGAGCTGTCAGGTCTACCGTCTTTATTATTTATCCAGGAAATTAAATCTATTTTTTTAGTCTAGACGTTCATTTGTTTTTACTTTTCGTAGCGATAATCCCTACGATATGTACAAGTTTGAATGCTGACAATGACACTCCTAAACACAACCCAGTGACCCAGTTCTTAAAGTGCAGAATTATACGGTCGGCTGATCCGGCGACGGCAGATCGCGAACGATCTGGGGAGTCCGTAAACCGAAACATAGGAAGTGAGATAAGGCAAGACTTCCATTTTAGACATGCGAGACGGACACGACACGACGTTCCGGGAATATTGCAAATGGATCGCTGTTAGAAATTGACGTTGTTTACCGATAAATTCTACCGTTATTTGCTAATAAAATTGGAATATCATTTGGTTTAGTAGAACTTAACAGAGCTCTATTGGGAATTCTATGAATTTGTTACACTAAAATCATGAAATGCTGCAAGGATTTGTTAATTATAATGACATTTCCTGGTATTAAATTGGTTGCCTTCCAGTATCAGTTCCTGAAAATCGTTTTGAAACAGGATTTTCCGAATAGGACGTTATTAACATGAATAATTTGATATGGATAATTATAGCCATATGACTTTGAATCGCTGAAAATAATTATAATCTTGACGTGTATCTTTCGTAGCCTTTCGAACTCAATGACCTTCACAGTTCCAATGAAGATGTTTACTCCTGTTTTGATCAAGAACGCCATAAAATCTATCTCTGAGTTTCATTCCGTCGCAGAGATACAAAGCCACGTCACGTTAATTCGAAGGTCACTCCCATACCATAAACATGAGGTCGAATTGAAATAGAATCTTATCTTTATTGTTGAGTCTGATCTATGTCGAAAATCCTCGCAGCTCTGTGAGAAAAGTGTCATTTTTTTAGCGTATTTAGTTGTATCTAATGGTAGGTAGTTTCTGTGAAATTCAGCAAAAATTCAAGCAAAAATGTTTTACCGAATACTTAGCACTTTCTATTACGAGGTGCATAAATGAGGTAGCTACTCCATTAATAAATGAAGTGCACTGTTTAATTTTATCTCCCGGTAACAGTCGCCATTTTAATTAAACCTCCAGGTTTAAAAGGCGTTAAGTAGGAGGATTTAAATTTCATAGGACATTATTTTAACATCAGTAAAATACTGGTATTCAGCTGTATTGGGATAGACTGGAAGCCGGTCCCATTGGACAAAGATAGGCAGATGACATCAGTTCAGTGACATAATCGTCGATGGGACTTTGAGATTTTTTGTGATCACCGGTTTATTGCAATTAAAGTTCAGTTTTGAACATAATTTTAACATTTTTGTTACTTACAAATGTTAAAATGATGGTTCTAGTATTTCTGAATCAGATTTCTGTAATCGATGCGATCTGGTAGAAACTCATCGACAACGATAAAAATGTATTACGAGAAAAAGAATACCAAATCAATAATCATACTATAAGTATCTTTCCTTTTGTCTTTATATTCATGAAATTACATCTGACCTTAATGAATTACATGAAATATGCTCGAACAGGGTGATTTTTTTTTTTTTTTTGAAAGGACCACTCGCTTCGCAACAACTCTCGGAGGTTGATGCTGCTTAACCGGACTATCCGAACATGGTGATCCACTTTCGAGCGTATTTATACCTGGTGTGATACCTCGCAATTAATTCAATTGATGTTGTTAGTTGTTCATAACAAACAGATTTAGTTTCCTGTATGCACTGAGATGAAACTCATTAATTTGTGATGTATTTGGGCACAGGTACAGTCAAGAAATTTTGTTATTTATCTAATTGACACTTAACAGCTTTTGTATATAGCCATGTTATACAACTGTCAAGAACTGTCAAAGAATGGCACATGGGATTTGAATTTCCGAACAATAACATGAGTTATGGGTATGTTAATAATGAATTTCCTAAACAAATAATTTCCCTGACACTATTGGAACTAAAATGACTGATAAATGTTCTACAAGAGAAATAAAGTGTAAATATACCTTAGTTGAGAAGTCGATACGCATTTGTTTTCCTTTCTAATTAATAGGTACTTATAACGTTGTAATTAAAACACCAACTGACGAACACATTCACTGATGTCTTCTAACACAAGTTTCAAAATTCACAAAAAAAAATTGTATGTTAATTGTAGTTTCGACAAATCTCAAAAACAGCCTTAATGCATATAGTTCGCGTTAGATGTTGAAGTTTTATTTCTCAGAAATAAAGCTGCTGCGGTCTGAAGTTTTATTTCAATTTTATTAAAACACATCGCATTTAATTTCAAAATAAAAACTTTTTACGAACCACTTATTCGCAGGCACTAGAAAAAGTAAATTATTTTATTAAAATTACAAATGTTTTTGAGTTACAACTCTATGTTTTAATTCTAACAAAATAAAACATGTTGATTCAACAAGTTTTCTTCAGCAATTTTAGTTTTTCACAAATAAGAAATGTTTTTGTGAAACATCTAGTCATACCTTGTAAGGTTTACCACAAAATATCTTATTTCTTTAAATTTATGAACCTACTTAAGTTCTGCCTATTTGTCTGTAACTTTAGATGTCATCTGCCCCAAGTTTTTCAGGTTATTTAAGTTTGGATTTGTAAAATATGTTTGTTATTTTGTCTGTGTTGATGTATGTTATAATTTCTCATGTTTATTTAGTTTAAACAATTTTGACCTGGAAATGAAAAATTATATGATGCAAGCTATCCTCATCATCATCGAAACATATAAGTATCTTACTATCGGAGATAAGTTGCGTCGCTGATGAGCCCTGTCGGCGAAGAGTCCTGTCGGCGAAGTGTCCTGTCGGGGAAGAGTCCCGTCGGAGTAAAGTCTTGTCGGTGTTCAGTCTGTCGGCGTTTAGTCGTACACTCTTGTATATGCTATACTTACACTTAATGCTATACTTACACTTGTCATACCTTACCATTTATCATCCTTTTTTATTGGTTTGTTTATTTATATTCAGCGAATCGATCTAAATACGATTCGTTTTCATTGTATATGTTGAAATAAAATATTAATTTTCATCATTTTCAATGTTGTGACGTTTATGTCAGATTAGCCAAACTGTTAGTTACTTTTTCTTTCTATCATAGAGTTTCTTACCAGCTTAGTCTATGATGATTACTTTTTGGTTTATCTAATTTAAATTATATTTATCAAAGTTTCGCTGAAATATTGTATTTTATAGATAATAACGATTGTTTACTAATAACTTAATTTTAATTATATTTATAAATTATTTACGCACTCATGGTTTTATGAAGTAAGTCTGTTATGTCCTGGCCGACCACACTTGTCAGATGAGATGATTATATGGCTGCGAGAAGAAAAACGAATATTCGAAAATTGGAAAGAGACTACTGTGGAAAACGAGCTGACGAACCGGTCAGACGAGAGCGATTCTTAAAGGTGAGACTAGAGAGATTCTTCAATTTGGAGACAAGACAGATTCTTCAAGGTGATCCATCTAAAGATACACCTGGGTCTACTACTCCCAATTTTATTAAAAACTGTCTTTGTGCCTGCCCGAGTGTTAGTCTCGCGGAGCTGCCCTGGCTCTATAGGCTGGTAATCTAACTAAAAGATCCACCGGGACCTCTATTCTTCGAAACGCCGCCTTTCTGTGGAGCAGACCTGAAAGAACTGCAGGCATCGTCCTACATCACCGCCCCAACGTTTAAACGTGCTTCATCAACAGTGCTAAACTAATCGTGTGTATTTACTATAGAACTACTTCCAGAGTCCGGGTTAGACAGTTTTATTTTTTATTTCACTTGTAAAGCCATCATTTTCCATTATTACATTTTTATATGTACAAGTCTACTTTTATCCTTTAATTTTTAAAAGGATCAAGTAGATTTGCTACAAACACTGTCATCTATTGCTAAATACCTATAGGAATATTTGATCCCTCAAGCATCGCCACATCGAACAGTTCTGTGCTTCTCGGGTCCAAAAAAATCTCATGGCCACTCATAAATTCCCCCAGATATAAAACCAATTAAAACAAATATAAATCATTCGTAATATTTATTGAAAAAAGAGAATATTTGATGTAAACCAGTAGATAATTACTTTTCTTTTCCTTTCCGTTTAGCGATGTCCCAAGTTTTTATCAAGCGAAAAGGTCGGCCCTTTGTTATAAGAACTTGGGGCGATCTATTACGGTGGCAGAATGCTCCCTCTTTGAATAAACAACACTTCTCTTTGATTTATTACACCATTTTTTCGTAACGATAGGTAGCATGGGAATTTGGCAGTTTGTGTATGTTATTCCGTATTTACAACAATCTAAGCTCACATGATGTTTTGATATTTACCTCCACGTGAGGCGGTAAGGAAATTGAACTTTACAATTTTTCGAGCAAAGGCCTCCCTCCAATATTTCAATGGATCACGCTACTTTGTCTTAGTTCTTAGGAAAGAACATCGAGGTAGTCTCATCATCTCCTTCGTGGTCTACCATGGCCCCGTGACGCCGTTCCGCGGCACATATCTTGTATTTTACGGGCCTACAGCTTGTTCTAACTTTAAAGACGTCTTAAAATTAGACGTTTTTGCCCATTTTCCGCCAGTCTTTCTCGCACTAGGCCGGTTTTGTTATCTATGTAAAATCATTATTTTTTATGTAATCACACCGTTATATGATCCGTGAAACTTAAAATGGTTCTTCATCCTGAAATATGAAAATTATAGTAGCAAAAAATGTGGAAATCCGCTCCCTATTTCCCAGCAGAGACAATGGCTAGGGTGAAAGTTAAGACGCATCGTAAATACCCGGCAAGGGGTTGTGGCCTGGGTCTAACTACTAAGTGGAACGACTGCATTTACGCTTCATTTGCTTCACATTCCTATTTCATTAAGTTCTGTGAGTTCTGTTCAAGTTCTCTTTCTTAGGTACGTAATTAAAAGTTGATATTAGTTCAGTTCAGTGTAAATTGGGAATGATTTATTTTAAGTCGCATTCTGGGCATTAATTCTGATTTTTATCAAAAGAAACCTTACTAATTGGTATTGGATTCGTTGGAGAAGTGATATTGGTAGTTAGGAACTTATAATGTTGTTGTATCTAGGAACCGAGCACAAGAAATTAATTCATAAATTTATAAACGCGATAAATACCTTTGTCGGTTATCTTTTCACGCCTAGGCGTGAAGCTAGACCTTGACCTGATAACGTTTACCCCCGTTGTACGTTGCTGTAGGATAATTTTCGACCGAAAGTTAGCACAAACTAAAAACTTACTCAGAAAAATCTGACGTGAGACAAAAAACACGTCTAACAACTGCGTACATATGCACCGAGTTTGAATATCTATACAAATACCGTAACATCTCCACATGCTCCCATTGCCATACAAACGCGCATTCCAGCTTACTTCATAACCCACTTTACAATATATTAGTATTTAGCCTCTGCCCACTAGAACAGGACACGTGCTCCCGATACAACCGCTCAAGTGTTCAGATGCACATGCGGCTAAAACATTGGCGTGATAACACGTGCATCTAGCTCTCGAGCTTATCTTTACATTTACATTATCCATCGTAACTAAACATAGTTGTGCTAAAATCTAGCACGAGTGCGCGGTGTAAACGTAACGTAAATACAAACGATTTAAAAATTGAAAAAAGCTTTTTTACCAGTATTAACTTATATTATATTATCTATGGGACATAGGTACGGTCAGCAACAGAAGTAGCTTAACATTTCAGAATTTTAATTATTTATTGTACAAGACTCCAGCTATTATTTTTAATGTTTCAGAAGATTATTCTTTAAAATATTCCTTACTCTTCAATACCTTGTTAGTAACGAGTAATATCTAACAAGTTTTTATTAAAAAACCTGCTTCGAAATGTTGAGTAGTGTTAATCTACTTCTGATGCTGACTGTACTTATTGCGCTTATTGCAAAAAAAATAACCAAAGGATAGTTAATTACTAGTTATTTTCGATTAAAAAAACGATGTATTTCATTACGCTTACGCCTCTGATTGTGCATCACTGTCAAACTGACAATAATCTTTATTGTCGTCACAATAAGGAAGCTATTGAACTGCTGCTGTCGGAAGGAAATTAACTGTGGATGGACTAAGATAAGACCTGTTGTTAAATTTTAAGTTAAAAAAGGCAGTAGGAATATCCTACGGGTATTAAATTACAACTGCCTGGCAACACAACCTGTTTCGAATGGTTTGATATTATAATAATCTTGAATAGACAAGGATTACGTATAAAAATCCTTTTATATTTTACCAACTGTCTGCTGAACGAAGAAAACATACCTGAATTACCTACACCAGCTATTCTGAAGGATAGTATAAATTTAAAATCTTATTATTTCAACAGAAGCTTAAAAAAACACAAACTAACAGATTCGGACCCACATCATAATCATCATACAAAGCCGAAGACAAATAAACTGTAAAAATATTAATAAATATTTATCAAGAAAAATCAAGAAGTTTTTAATAACAACCAGCACCTCGACATAGTATGTAAAACAAGACTCTTTGAAGTGTCTGTCAGATTGAACATCCCGTTTATATCTGCGAGCAACGATCAGTAGAGATGATGACTTGTTACCCATAGTGGCACTTGACTGATAGTATGTTTACTTATAAACCAGTGGGAATATGCTGCTTATTTTTCTTAGAGGAACAGCCAAGATCGCGTGAACAAACAAAGATCAATGTGATGTCTGTTTAGCAAGAATTCTCCTGACAACTTGACACCCTAGCACACATTTCCGTTCCTGTTATCATTTCAGGCTAAGATCTACAGCGGTAACACTGCCAACGGTTATCCGTTGATATGAAGACTAGTTGTTTATGCTAGCAATAACCAAACGTCGTTTTCACGGCATAAAAACAGTATACAATATATTTTTGTAATAGAAACAAAATACGCAACGAGTGGAAGTAATAGGTATATAAAGAAAAGTTTTTATTTTCTTCTTCAATAAAATAGTTTTTGTTACGATAACAATACAGCACAGAATAAAATTTACTCGTACTCACAAAATAAAATTCATCAAAATATAGCTCTCCATTTCTCGAACAAAATATGTGTTTGACTGAAATATCCATTCAGTACCCACATAGTACTATATTTTCGTTACCCACATAAAACGTAGGTTGAACAAACGGGGCTTTGTGATGCTACTTTGAGTGACATGACTTTGCCAGCTATCCCAAGCAGATCGGGCTTTAATATTTCATTCGACTCTTTGATATCTGCTAGATTTGAATCTAGCTAGGCGTAATGAATGCGACTTTTTATTGTTAACGTCGAACAATGTTTATAGCAACTAGGCTATGACTATATGGTATGTAGTTATGGATATCTGATTCTCCTCTTAAGTGTGGTTAGTGCCTAAACTGGTGTCAGAGTTTTTATGCCACCCATGGGTCTCTGACTTGGCTTTACCTGCTACTTGCGGGTTTGGTTTCCTCACGATGTTTTCCTTCACCGAAGCAAGTGATAATTATACAATACGTACATGAATCCGAAAATCAGAGGTGCGTGTCCTGGGTTCGAACTAGAGATCCACACTGCTAGCTAGGCTATCACTGCTATGTTGTAAATTAAAGCCACTCTTCTGAACTACACAGCGAATTTTGATGCAGTTGTTTCAAGTCATATATTATTCCATAAGGTGTTTATTGACCTACGTCTCAAAATAAAGAAATCTCCATGTCGTAAAAACCATGCCAACAAACTAATAATTACATCTTGAAGATCCCTGCAGTATAGAATTCACTCGTGTTTCTCCATACAGTCCCGCAGCCATGGCAGGCATCGGTCCTTTCGGACCCCTTCCCATTTGCTGACATCTCTTTGACGCACGCGTGGAACACGAACGCGCCGTCGACACGGCCTGTCGTCATAAGACGGACGGTGAGCTAGCCCATTATTCACCGTCCACAGGCCCGCAGGCCCAGGGTGTCTCCCGCGGCGGCTGGGACGTGAGGCTCTCTTCTTCTCACGTCCCGCCACCTCCTTCGCTAGCATGACTGCTTCGCAGAAGGAAGTGACAGCGTTCCATTCCCTCTCGCTCCGGAACATGGATTGAATCAGGTCGCCGCCGCCGATCGCCGCTACGAGGACACGGTGGTGCTCCGCCCAAGAGGAGCAGACCTCCACAGTTTGCTCCGCCGTATCCTCCAGTTGATCCTCTCAGTGGTGACACCCAGGCGCCGTGCGCCTCTCTAGCCACTCCTCAAAGAGGGGACTTATCGCCACTATTGTGACGTACCCTGTGCTGGGGCCTCAGATTGTATTTTAATTAAGCTACTATAAGTTTTACCCGCGGCTTAGCTCGCATGGCGGTTGTATATTCTCTATCCGTATGAGATGGATTTATTAACGATCCTAATGTAAAAAAAAAATAAGTACCATCACATGTAACTATAAATACACGATGTTTCTTCATACAAGATATTCCTGTATACTCATAAAGCGTTACGCTTTCAATAAAGTGTGCCTATTAATAATTTAAACGATTGTAGTAAGCGAACATGTGATTTTCAAATAGTCAATTGTTTACCCGATTTTTTTTTGTTCACACCACATGTTTCCGGCAACGTTGCTGCAATCCGAGGTCGGACATCCATTTGGCTGCTTTTCAAGATATCCAGCGGTCGATGACACATCTAGATATATGTGTTCTCGTCCTTATCCAAGAGTAATAGTAGCTATTATACTGGTTCGTTGTTTTAAAACCAGTATAATGTGTGAGATCATTGACATGTGGTTCTTTTGGTGTCGAGTGATACTAGATGGATGACATTTGATCGTATTTTGCACGATGTGTATGGATGGGCAGTAGAATAGTTATCTTTAGAATCAACATTCAAACAGTATTTTCGATCAGTTAGCTTTACTTGCAACAGGAATCAGTAAACACATTTGACGCAAAACTGATTTAAAAATCGTTGTGTTTCTGACAATCGGTTAGAGATGACAAGACACACAGTGATACATCATCATCTGCAAAACCTTTGCCCAATTATGTTTCGGTCAACTTCCAGTCTAACCGAATGCAGCTGAATATCAGTATTTTACATGGAGCGACTGCCTATCTTACCTCCACAACCCAGTTAGTACCGGGTAAAACGATACCCCTTGGTAAGACTGATTGTCAGAATTTCGGGCCACTGACTAGTTGAAACGACTGTCAAAGATCTACAAATGACAGCCGGGACCAATGGCTTAACATGCTTTCTGAGGCACGGAGGAAACTCGGTATGTAATGGGTGGTCACCCATCCAAGGACCTACCTAGGTAACCGCGACTTAACCTTAAGGTCGACCCAAGCGGCTATTATTACTTGGCCACGAGCTCCTCAAGAGACAGAGACGTTGAGTGTTAAATGAATTTTGTGATTGGTGATACAAGCCAAATTATTTACCAACTAAGTCTAAGCAAATTATTTAGCATAATCAGCCTTTAATGCTCCCACTGCTTGGACACTCGGCCTCCTCTCTATGAGAGGGAATGGGCTATAATCCACCGCGCGGGCCCAGTGCGGGTTGGTTCACATGTCTTCGAATTTAGTCTGGGCCACCGCTGCTCTCCAAATTACAGCCAATTATTTAGTATCTACAAATTGTTTATCCTGTCCAAACTATTCGTAAAAGCCTTTCCCAGGCGACAAACGACAGGACACACAAAAAGTTTGTCACACAGAGTACGTTTATGTAAACCACAAAGGCTTTCGGTGGCCACTCTCGTCGTACAAAAATGCGTCTTAAAAAAGGTGATTCTATAAAACTCGCACTTGACTGTTTTTCATCGTTAATGTTATACAGCGACCCCTTCCTGCTGTTTTATTACATTGGCAACCGACTCTTCCTATAAAATTACATTTCAAAGAAAAACTTTAAAGAATTTTCTCGTGGAGCTATTTGACTCATAAAAAGTATATCATTTCATAAAAGCTACGTTAAAAACTACACTGATAACTAACTAGCTCAAATTGAAAGAAACAGATCAGATAAATTTTCTAGATGAGTCAAACAAGCTTAGTTACATGATGAATAGAACCCATTTCAATGAATCATAGAAAATATTCCTTTCTCTTCGGTCTTGCCAATTTAGAGAATCTTGGAACCATAAAAGAAATTTATTTTCTAGAGACTTTGTAACAAACAATCTAGTCTTTTACGTATTCTAGTAATAACGTACTTTCAAAGGAATATTCTCTTTTACCAGAAAAGGTCTCTCGTATTGAAACTGATCCCTAATCCTACATAATATAAAATTAATATTAGTCCATTGAAATATTTCCAAGCCATATTGAATTTCATTTTATCCCAAAAAGAGAGAGTGAATCCACCATCGATCATAATTATCGGATACAGGTTGTGGCAGTTCGTGGAAGGATAATAATCCACAAAATCAATGTATACTTGTGACTTAGATTGATTCGATCGATCAATCAATCAAAATCAAAGATAGAAGTAGAACATGTTCAATTCTGTAAAATCATTAGAAATTAAACGATTCAAAACAATCGAAATAGAATACATAATAAATGATATATTTGAATGTCTGCTGTTTAGTTATAAACCAAGTCATTCAATTCAGAATGAAACCTAATTCTCGATCACAGAAATCAGAAGCTTGAACCGCGGTTCAATGGCCTCTGGCCATCAGAACGATGACGTTGAACAATTAAAGATACGGCCAGCTAAGTCGAATCTGGAGCAAGAATAACCTCCGATAACGAGACAGAATCCAGACAACACTCCGTATAGCAACCTATTGTCTTATTTTATACCCAACTAGCGCGTTCACGGATTTGCTTGCGCGGCAGTCGGGAATCATCTCATTGATACGAATAGCTGGATAAAAAAAAAATCTATATAGGTACTAATCCAGGGGCCTTAGTCTGCTATTGCAATAGTGTCAGAATGGTCTATAATTGATTTAATAAGGCCCCTAGCCCACGGCGTGTTGACGCGCGTTCGAAACTCGTTTGACGTGCGTACAAAGGGTAATTCGTCTGCGCGGAGCCTTATTAAATCAATGATAGACCATTCTGACACTATTGCAATAGCAGACTAAGGCCCCAGGTCATGGTTTTCCTGTGTTCCAAATTTTGTCCAAATCACTTCAGTCATTAAGGCATGAAAACGTAAACAACAGACAGACAGGGTTACTTTAGCATTTATAGTATTTAGTATGGAATAAACGAGGAGAAGAACAGAAAAAGAAAACACTATCGGTGTTATTACCCCAATTTGTTCTTCAAGAGCATTTGAAAAATTAGAAGTAATATTCATTAATTTGTCATTCAATAAATTCGAGTTTGTTGAGAACATTTAAATGTTTTCGTAGAACCCTGTGAATAATAGAGTTTCTGTCTAATTGTCGATATCTATTGCGGCTTCCTCGGTCGGAACAGATTTATCTCAATTTCCAACCTAACCGTGTTTTATTTATAAGAGTGAAACTTAGTGATTCATCGCGGTTACTTTTAACTGGATACCTTCACAGTTGGACGAGTTCGTATTTAGGTTTACGATGCGGGGTAATGAGCAATTCAGTCTGTTTTCTTCTTCATTAAGTGGAATAATTATTATTTACAAAACAAATTCTGAAAAGGTTTGTGGTTTTTAATGGAAACTTGGCGTTTCTTGTTGGTTCAGGAAATTGCCGGCTTGCTTTAATGGTTTTAACGGTAATTTTTGTTTGTTATTACAATTTATTTAAATCTAATAAAACTTAATAACCCTTTCCGAACAAAGCTCGAATAACAGAGGTATTTTAATGGCATCACAAATTACCACAGTTTAATATAGACGTATTGCCACAGTTGACACATTACCAAAAGCTCTCTAATAAATTAGACAAATTGGTTTTACTTCGTAAGTCGTTAATAGTATTAATGCTCTGTGAACCCTTTCACATATAATATTATAATTTATCATAGCTTTTGTACACATTTGAGGTTGTATTTGGTTATTGTGAAACAATCTTCGTGCTTATTTGTAAATATTTGAAGACAAACACTAACTTTAAATAAGTTTTAATCTAAAAGAAATGAAATAAAGTTTTTTCCCCACTTTACCAATGTTACTAGCTTAAATTAAAAATCTGTTTCTGCATTCAAAATATTTATGTTATTAGTTCTCCTAACCAAAGGACACAGTAAATAAAAGATTTCATAAAATAATTTAGATAACATAACTATCAGATTCATCTTCTCTGTATTCTGCTGAAAACACCTCAGACTATACATAAGAAAATAGACGTGAAATAGACAATTGAACAGCAGTCTTGACCTTTTCATTATGTTAAGAAAATGTTTATCCCGACGGAACTTTAGTATGATTCATGACAACCCCGTTCTACGCAAGCTTTCGTCGAAACAAAATATGCACTCGATAAATCAAGTATCATAACAATCGAAACAGGTCGAAGTAAATTATGACGATGAACGAAAAATCTCCGTAACCTTGGAGCAACATATGCCGAGCGAACGAGTGTACCGGTGTTTACATTTAGGGAATATCCAGAAATGAACTACGTACCATATGATTTAAACTTATAACACTTTAGAATTATGTAGTGTACTTAATTATGTAGGTACTTGGCAATTATGGAAACGGCACACAGACATATGAGGATTTATTAATTCATGTAAATAGTTTGGACTGTTAGAATGCGTAGTATATGTTTGTGCATAGTTTTAATGCACCCACATAATAAAATCAAATTTCGCACTTACATGAGAAACTAGTCTTGAATTAGAGCTTTGAATAAATCTCGCCATTTGTCTCGACCACCGGTAATTTTACGTGAACATATTTTTACCAACACAAGCTAGAGTTACCCAATAACACATGCAAATACACCCGTTCTCTTTCAAAAACAGCTTCAGCAACTCGCCACGACACACACCTAACACTAACCTTAGCTGAGTCCACATAGCACTTAATCAAAATCGATTACACAAACAGCACAGTTGGACAGAATCCCATCGGGTGCGTGGTGTACAATCACAAACAAAATGTCGTTGGTACAGGCATGCGACCACCAGCTCTCTATTAGTGCGCTCGAGTCCGTCGGCACGCTGCCAAATGCTAAGGTTTGCAAACTTAATTACCGTGTGCTTTGCTTTACTGGGTTCACTCAAAGACCTTTTGTTTGTGTACGTACCTGTACCTGTTGATGTTATTTTTTTTTCGTTCTGTCTTCATTTCCCATTAAAAAAAAAACTATTTTTCATAGTTAAATTCTGCTCAGTCATAGGTAAATTATGTTTACGAGTTCGTACATTAACAATGACCGACAAAGAAAAAGTTTAATAGAAACAAGATTTATCTTCACAGACTAATGTTTTATCAGAAGTCATCAATCAATTTAAATGCATTATTGAAAACACACAGATGCTAACGGCTTAGAATAGCAACCATGCTAGCAATGTTAATGTACAAAAAACATCCTGTCATTCAACTTTTCCGAAATTCTTTTGAAATAAAAATAAACTTTACTACAATGTATTGACAGATTTAGAGGAAATTTCCGTCAAAATATGACGTTAAAACCACTGTGTTTTGAGATTCATAAAGCAAGAATAAGTTCTAGCAAATACGTGACTCTAATAAAAAGTCGAAATAATATCCACGTGTTTTAGAAACAGGCAATGAATCAATCAGGAGGCATCCTTCGACTAAAAGAATGAAGCCAAATCTTTCAAACAATATTCCACACTTTAATAGCAACTAAAATCATAAAAGTCAACGTGATATAAAGCAAATATATGAACAAGAACTTTTTCGCAGTGACTCACGTTTCATGGTGTTGTGTAATGTTCATAGAAAAACTATGAAGATATAGGATTCGCCTATAACTATGCCTCACGTGGTAAGTCAAACAATCTTACTGACATCACCATCGGCAATTCGGCATTGATTCGCCTGTCGTCGCAATGTAAACATTCATGCTCACTGCATTGTGAGCACACAGTGGCTTTGATTGCAAAGGTGTGGATATGTATGTTTATTATTTTATTCCACATACTTCCATGTTCAATATCAACATTAAAATCTTACGCCATCATTTCGCTTTTCATAATATTGTATCTCGGTATGTCATACCCATCCACTTACAGTGTTAGCTCGTGCAGATTTCAACAACAACATCCAACAACATCTTGATCCAATCACGAAGTATTATTAGCTGATTCGCATCTTTCAGTAGCATTTCGTTTCCCCTTAGTTCTATTTCTGAGTTCCCTTGAGCGAGCCACTTCATTGATACTACTTGTTGAATTTACTTTAATTATACACATTGGAATGCACTGTGCAATTACGTGGTCTGAATTTCCATCTTGTTACAGCTGGAATGCTCATGCAGTATCATGATATTCGATAATATAACGTCACAGTCATAAAATGTAATGTTTAGTTAGCGCCAAATAGCCCTACAATGGATATGTAATGTATCGAGAAAAATCCAAGATGGTGATTCTATAATGGTGAATACCGCCCACAAAAGGCGTGCTCGGCCGCAGGCGCTGCCCGTCCGATCGGTCCTCTCACGGCCCGGTGTAAACACACGCTAACAATGCCCAGATGATGGACATCCAAAATAGAATGTAAAGTAAACAATTGGCAACAAAGCGCGTTACGAAGTCGTCGGTGCGGTGAGATTAACCAACGCTGAACAAGCTTTTGATATCCTGTAACGTCATCCCGTCATACGGGCTGCACGGTATTGAATGGTTCATGCTGATAACGCTTTTGTCGTGTTTAGCTGTGTGTTACGCTCTCTCAGCGTTTTCATGTGCAATCTACCGTGCAGCATTAAATCTTATAATGCATGAGAGCTTTGTAATATTTCGAGATGCATAAATTATGATGAAGAAGCATTTTTCGGTGCAACTTTGTGAGCTTTGGGAGCACTTAAAGTGTATTTTAGTTGTGTTTATGATTATATTAGGTTTTGCAATGTGGTTCACTATCTTTACGAAATACTTTACGTGGAAATTAACTCACACGCAACTTCTGTTCTGTAAAATTTCGCCTCACGCGCATCGTGATGCAAACCTAGAGCCTATTTAAATGTTTATGTATCGTCCCTGATGTAAACTAATAGAGAGATCAGAAATGAAGCAACGGCTATACAGTGTGTAACAGGATCCTTCACGAAGCCGTCAACCAAGCATTCTATACACCAAACTAAGTAAGTTAACGCAAAAATTATTGCTGGGAAACGACTATTTTTTGGGGTGCAAAATCACGTTTTACGGTAGGACTGAATGTAACGCACTCAAAACATTGTGCTGGTGCAGGGGTCGTAGAGGTGGGCACGCCACAATAGTGGCAGTAAGTCCCTTCTTTGAGGAATGGCTAGAGAGGCGCCACGGCGCCCTCACCTGGCCGGCCACGCCTGGCCACGTGGCCATTAAAAACCGTAGTCGCGGGCCTGTAGACGGTGCGCTATGGGCTAGCTCGCCGTCCGTCCGTCTTATGACGACAGGCCGTGTCGACGGCGCGTTCGTGTTCCACGCGCGCCTCAAAGAGAGTCAGCAAACAGGAAGGGGTCCGTAAGGACCGATGCCAGCCAGGGTTGCGGGACTGTTCGAAAGAGATACCGCGGCCCTGGAACACAAAGGGCAAAGGAAGGAACATGGATGGGTTTTAGTCAGTAAAAGTCTGACACTCCCTCCTGCTCAGCCCAGAGCGGGAGGGGTTATTTGATGATATACCATCGGTTAAAAAAAAGGGGTCGTAGAGGTGTTTAAAATAAAAATCTTACATTAAAAACAAAATTAAAAAAAATACTTGTGAAAAAGTTGGAACTTTGGCCCCCAATATCTCCGTAACTAAGAAGTTCCCAGGTATGGTTTAGACTAAAAAAATGATCGCAATGATGGGGAGAACAAGTGCCTTTCAGCTTCGTTGCGGGTCTTGTAACACCCTTTATAATCATAAATCATAAGCTAACAGGAATAGGAGCAGTAGCGATCATATATAATGGGCTTAGGTTAGAACATTCCATTACCTGGACAGTGGACACATATTGGATAATATTGAAGGTACATATTAGACGTTGAAGGTAAAATGGGTTCACCACGACATCGACTGGCTGAGATGGAGATATGATGAATTAGTTAGACGCTGTTTCATTGTTCTGTGTACAATATAATTATTAGTGTATGTATCAGTAGGTTCTAATGAGAATGCTGGTTTTCCGATTCTTGCTTTTAGAACTAAATGTCATCATGTTTGATAATAAACATTTACTGTCGCTTACGCGATATCTTCCGCGATTATTCATTATTTTGAGCTTCCGATATTTCGACGCTGTTGCAAGCGCCATGTTTGCGGGATGACTGCAGAATGCGAATGGATGGTAAATAAATTGTTAGGTGTAGACAAATCTGCCTACTTTCTTAGTCATTATGTTTGATAAGGTTGGAAAACACCTTCGACCTCAATACCAATCAATATCTAATTCCCTATTCCAACTTAACCATACTGAAACATTACAGCCGAGGCTACACGAAATCCGTGTAGCTTTGATTGAGCTGTCACTCATTACGATCGGGAGGCGGGGGCGAACCGTTGACGGTACTGACGGTTAGCAACAACAACTGATAACGACACATATGAACAGTCTTTTCAGCGATCTTCTACCTGTGACGTAAACCTTATGACAAAGAAAAAAAGAAGCAAAATAACAACGAAAGGTCAGATTATGCTGAGCCGAGATCGATCACTCGGCGACTTTTGTTGGTTGATAGACCTTTTAGTATCATTTATGCCTTTATAAAAACATAGATTACTTGCTTTACCCAAAATACGTATACGTATAAAGGTGAATTTCAACAATAAAACAACACGATCAGTACTTCTAAACTGTGTTTAAGAGCTGTCAGTGTCAATATTCCAGAACAATGACCACTTTTGAACACAAATGAACGTCATCGAAAACTTAATTTTCGGAAAATGTTCCAAATCATCTGGCTCATTGGTTTACTGGTAGCAACCGCGACTGCTGAGTATGAGGTCCTGGGTTCGATTCTCAGGTCGGGCAAAGTGTTATTCGGTTTTTCCATCAGGAATTTCTCAGTAGCAGCCACGGATTCTGGATTTGTATCCGGTTAAAAGCAATAGGCTCGCCCCTATTGCATGGGACTTAAACATAACTGACGAAATGTGGGTGTACTTATGGGTACACCTCTGCCTAATCCTTTGGGGAATACAAGCGTGGTATTATGTTGTGTTTATGTCCCAAATCAATCTTATCAAAATTTCAAAGCACATAATATCAGTATCGACATCGCTGAATTCCGTAAACACGATCTAAAATAGACGCAATTAAACCGACGGAGCGACATCCAGCTAATCCAGCGCTAACGACCAGACTTATGTTATGTATGTACATATATTTGCATACCGCACGACTTAAAGCGCTTTTTGATGTGTGAGATTGATATTTATTTCGAACAATAAGGTCCATGGGGTTTAGTGTATAAATATTTAAGAACTATGTTAGTGGCAAGAAATTTGGTGAAGTGGTTGGGGTAGTTAAGCAAACCTAAGCACAGACAGACACGAAAAGCGATTCAATTTTATAATATGTACAAGCAGTTTCCATTTTAAACATATGCGGTTGGTTCTAAAATATAAATAAATAATTTTAATACTTCACTAAACGCTTGTTAACATACCTGAACAAGACTACGTAAGCAGCAGCCATATTGTAATTACAGTGTCAAACATATAATTACCTTAAAATGAAAATTACGCACATCAAGCTTGAACAACGTAACAGTAGGTAGTATTTATGAAACCACTTACATTTTTCGTGCTTTTATGTAAGTAGTTTTTAAATTATGTGTATTTAGCAAAACGATTTTTACAAACACTTTTACACGTATTTTTTTTAAACCAGATGGGGCCGGCGTTTTGTACCTGACTACTCTGAGAAGAAACAGCAGTAACAAACTAACTCAGAGGTCATAGTCTCTTGTAAAGTACAGACATAATATTGTTCAACTCACATGAGGACTATGCAGATTAGTGTCTGAGATGGTCTCTTGAAGAAAGAACCACATTGATTTGAGTGGACCTGTTCAGTCAGTGCAAGCATTTGTAAGTTATCGTGAAGCTCGACTTATAACTCAAGGAGCTGAACGACAACGAACAATACCAAAGAAAGGACATTTGGGTAGGTCGCTTATAATAGTACCTACTCAAACTGCCAGACAATCGTGGAGGAAAAAAAACAAAGAACAAAAAAACATGACTCACATGGTCCTCACATTCATATAATCAAATAAAATTAATACATTGTACTTTGCAAAATAAATGTCAATAATAATCTTAAAAAATCATTAAATGTGACCATTTAATATGAAACGTTTTCATATGGTTGGATCCGTGGTACTTACTTATGAATTCCTTTGTATTCATAGTCCTTGTCCCTGTCTCATGTTTTTGTTAGTTTCCTGCTCTTGTTGATGTTATTGAGATTTAACCAGAATTTTCAGTTGTGCAGTTTGGAGCGAGCCCCGCCCGGGGACGAACGCGCGAGCCTCAGGCCATCAAGCTTGGTCGAGTCCTGGAATTAAGACATTTAGCATCTCAATTAATCATGTTTTTTTTATTATGCTGCCCATCAAATCGTATGTTGATGACAAGAGTTGGATAATTATGAATGACTAGCTGTTGCCCGCAGCTTCGCTCGCGTTTTGGTAGGAAATTATCCCACGGGCACATTGTAAATATAGCCTATGGCACTCGGGGGTAATGTAGCTTCCTATTAGTGAAAGAACTTTCAAAATCGGTTCAGTAGATCCAGAGGTTACCCACTACAACCTCACAAATTCACAAACGTTACCTCTTTGTAATATTAGTTTATACTAGCTGTTGCCCGCGACCTTCGTCCAAGTGAAATTATTATAAAAATATTACTTCCCTATTTAAATCGAATTTTGTTAACCATTTCAAGGGTTTTCATTTGCACGGAACCCTAATTATTTTTTTTATTTAAAGTACCTTTAGTTACCCCTTCATACTATCACATAAGCTATCTACCAAGTAAAAGTCAAGTAGGTCAAAATAGGTCCAGCCATTTCGGAGATTAGCCGGAACAAAAAGACAGACTAAATATAAATGTTAAACTACTCATTAATACCAACGGTTATAAATCGTTCAAATTTAGCCCACGAGTTTGTGTAAAAGACCAGCAAGGCTATTGCGTATCTCTGTTGACAGTTCATAGTGATCATCACTTGGCGAGTTTTGATATATGATGACAGTTCTGCACGGGCAGCGTCAGTTGAAACAAACAAGAACGGTCATTGTATATTATTTCAAAATTCGTCAAGTGATGATCACTATGATCTGTCAACAGAGATACGCAATAGCCCTGCAGGTCTTAAATCAAAAGATACTGATTTTTTTTTCAGTACCTTTTGTTTTTCTTCACAAAGAGATCCACAATCAACTCATTCAAGATTGCTTGGAAAGATACCATCATTGTCTTTTGCTATCGAGATTCTAAGTAACGTGTTTTTAGAAGGAACATCTTTACCTGGAATTACGGCTTTTCAGCTGAAGTCGATGTATTAAAGTATGAACTTCTAATATCGCAAACAGATAAAGATAAAATGCCTTTCAACAAAATGTAGCATTTAGATAATCGAAGGCATTCAATAACGGCGATTTACTAGTTATTTATAGCATGTTAGATTCCTATCAGTTGATAGGTGGTTTTATTATAGGTAACTTTTGTTTTTTTTTATCTAAGAAAAAGTTTAGTGAAAGAAAATGCTTATTGGAATAATAGATATTGCGTTTGGCACGACTATCGTCAATATTTGACGTCCAATATAAGATTATTGGTACGAACCAATATTAATCCAAGCAGAAGTGAACTTATCTAACAGTAATAATAATAGAATAGGGCTTATTTCATAAAGTACTACTCCTGGACACGGCACGCATAGTGAGGAGGTTTCTTTCTCTGAAACCCTGACCACCGGAAGACTGGATCTTGAACCTGATGCGATCGGCTATCTACTTGTTGTTGTTGTTTTTGTTAACTCCTTTGAATCTACTTAAAAATGTAAAACATATTATAATTAACAATGTGTTAATGAAATATTAATAAAATAGAAAAAAATATTATAAAAATAGATTTTTATCATAACTTTATGCATCAATCTCTGTTTAATGTTGTGAAGTTTTTATCTATATACAGGGTTAATGTTGTGAAGTTTTTATCTATATACAGGGTGAATTTTCCAAGTGGGCATGGATGGCCATATACAAAACTATGAGGAATAGCGAAAAATGCTCAAAGGAGTCTCGAGTCCGATTTTGATGAAAACTAAAACTGCACCATTGGATTTATGAAAAACCAATATTCCTGGCCAGGAATCGAACCTGTTAGTTTTGAAAAAAAAACACAATGTATTTTTACACCATTCGATAGTGTTGCTAATAAGGATGAAATTAAATTCTAGGAAGTAATGACAAGCGGCAAATTTAAGGAAAATGTAAAATTTTATGTTTATCATATTTTAAATTAATGTCCATCCATAATTGATGGCACCCGCACCGCAGTCATCTTTAAAACGTTATGTTCTAATTTCTCTTTTTTTCACCCTGTGTAATATGGATAAAAACTTTAAACATTAAGCCCATTATGGCTTAAAGCAGGCAAAGCTTAGTATTGTTAAACTAATTTTAAAACCTGTAGTAATCCATCACCACGATTTATCTAGGTTGCGAGTCTCTTATCTTCATGCATAACATTTACTACTTATAATGAGTGGGTAATAAATATAGCACTCGTAAATGGCGTATGAGGCATAAATACTATACAGGTTTTATTTGCAATGAAAACTGGGTCTATTTTCCAATCTAGACTTTTTTTATTTAGCAGTTGCCCAATTCCTTCCATGTGCTCTTTTCCCGTGCCTCCTCGGACCAGCCCTCGGAGTACGCGTCCTGATCGTCTCGCCACTTATTTCTGGGCCGGCCTCGGCGGCGCCGTCCGTCTTCCAGCAACCATTGTGTGTAGAGTACGATTTAGATTAAAATATAAATAATCTAGATTTGCGCCCGGTGGATGGCAATAGGCTCGGCCCCTATGACACCATCATCATCATTCTCCTGCATATATTAAATTTTTTATGTATTCTTCTTCCATACTCTTCTATAACTAGTCGCCATCTCAGCAGTTTAAACATGGGTAAAAAAATATGTGGGTGACCTACTATAAACAGACGATATACCTACCAGACAGATGTGTTGCTGGGGAGCGTGTTCCGCCACTACTTCATCCCAGCCAAAACACTACCAACTGTCGAAGGGTGGGCCGTTTGGGAGACTGTCTCTTGTAAACTTTGACGTTCCAAAAGTGCTGATTTATCAGTCTAATTTGAATATATGACATTTTAATTCCTCTTCAGCCTTACCACGTTGAACGGCAAAAATAGGGGGGTCATATTATATTTTGTTAATACAATATTTTTTAATGTAGAAAAGTTTCACCATGTTCACTCAAATGAATATGTCTTTTACTAATAGAATAATCATTCCTGTAGAACTTCACCATTTATTCACATTATAATTTCATATTTACTATTTCTTTTACCTTCAACAAGATTGGTTCGTTCATAATATTGACAAATTGCCCAATAAATGACGGGGTGCCAACCCTTCGTCTATCAATTACTACGACCCTTTACCTTACCCTTTTGCGCCGAGATTTTTTACTTGAAAAGAGAGATTGGAGAAATATAACTGACGCTGTAGACTTGTATAGACTTACTGGAAGAGCCGTTTCGAACAAAATATTATGTCCTACTCACAATTGAATCAGGTCCGTTGCTGGCTTCTTCTAGATTGTGCCACAACACCTTGTTCTCCTGCTTCTGCATCTAGTCAGACTAAACAAATTTTTCTAGATCATCGTTCCATCATCGATCCGGTTCTAAGAATAATATTCCAAAATATTTCATAATACAGGCTGTTGCTTTGCATTCTGGTCAAATTCAATGAGCTATCTATACTAATGATTCTCGACCCGAATCGATCTTATAAAGGGTAAGTTTTTTTTTATTTTTTACGGAAATCGGTAAGCGTAAACCATCCCTTAGTTTCCATACTGTCCATAATTAAACTGTGGAATAAACGTTTGCGTTTGTGTGTGTGATGGCGCGTTTATAGGGCTAGGAACAGACGCGCTGCGTTTTAATATGAGTGGTTTAAACTTATCCATTACCGTAAAAAGAAAAAAGACTACCCTTCTTACTATCGATTCGGGTCGCGAATCACTAGTATAGATACCTCCTTGAATTTGACCAGGATGCAAAGCGAAAGCCTGTACACATTCTATTTTGTTTTACAGCTGGTAACGCGGTGAAGTTATCAGCCAAATTCGCCACATGATCAGCTCATGAATAAACGCAGCTCATCCATTTAAGTCCAAAACTGTCACAGAGTCCCGAAACACGTAGCGAAATTTTAAACAACCATAAATATCAAGAAATTCATTTTATTTTTGACCGATGATGACACAGCCCTTTTGTTATTACAAAGTGTGGCTTTTTCAAAACTTTACTTTTGTGTATAAATTGTCCAGATGCCTAATGGTCACAAACGCCGCTGATGAGCATGAGGTCCTCCTGCTTTCAATTTTCGGGATGGACGAAATATTATTGGGTATTTTCCATCAGGAATTTGAAGTCTGCATTTGTGCCCAGTTGATGGTGATAGGCCTTTTTTTTTTTTTTTACCGATGGGAAATCATCAAATAACCCCTCCCGCTCTGGGCTGAGCAGGACTTCTACTTCAGACTTCTACTGACTAAAACCCATCCATGTTCCTTCCTTTGCCCTTTATGTTCCAGGGCCGCGGTATCTCTTTCGAACAGTCCCGCAACCCTGGCAGGCGTCGGCCCTTACGGACCCCTTCCTGTTTGCTGACTCTCTTTGAGGCGCGCGTGGAACACGAACGCGCCGTCGACACGGCCTGTCGTCATAAGACGGACGGACGGCGAGCTAGCCCATAGCTCACCGTCCACAGGCCCGCGTCTACGGTGGCCGGGAGCCACCACGTGGCCCCCGACGCCCGGTGCGTCTCCCGCAGCGGCTGGGACGTGAGGTTCTCTCCCTCTCACGTCCCGCCACCTCCTTCGCTAGCATGACTGCTTCGCAGAAGGAGGTGACGGCGTCCCATTCCGTCTCGCTCCGGACCATGGATTGAACCAGGGCCGGACGCGAGAGGTCGCCGCCGCCAATCGCCGCTACGAGGACACGGCGTTGCTCCGCCCAAGCGGAGCAGACCTGCACAGTGTGCTCCACCGTGTCCTCCGGTCGATCCTCGCAGTGGTGACACCCGGACGTTTCCTCTCGCCCGATTAGGTGCAGGAACCTCCCGAAACAACCATGTCCGGTGAGGACCTGCGTCAGGCGGAAGGTGAGGGCGCCGTGGCGCCTCTCCAGCCACTCCTCAAAGAGGGGACTTACCGCCATTATAGTGGCGTGCCCTGCACGGGGTTGCGACAGTCGCTCTCTCCATGTCGCCATGAGATCACGCCGGAAGTCTGTCCGCTGAGCGACAATTTGCCGCGGCAGCGGAGTTTCCCCCCGGCGTAGTGCCTCCACGCGCCACTCGTGCAGGCGCGCGAGGACTATCGCCTCCAGATCCCATGGCGGCAATCCGGCAAGGAGGCTCGCCGCCTCGCCGGAGATCGTGCGGTACCCCCGGATTAGCCTTACGGCTACCACCCTTTGGGGCGCATTCAGATAGTGGGCGGCTCGCCGCCTCAAAGAACGCGCCCACACCGGGGCCCCGTAAAGGGCCATGGACCGCACGACCCCCGCGTAGAGCCTCCGGCAGGAGGCGTTTGGACCCCCCAGGTTGGGCAAGAGCCGCTTGAAGGCAGCCCCGGCCCGTTCCAGTTTGGGGGCCAAACGTCGGAAATGCTCCACGAAGTTCCACCGGCTGTCGAGGACGAGACCTAGGTACTTCAACGTCGGCTCGACGCCGATGGGAACCCCTCCCAATGGTGATAGGCCTTGTATGTACTATGTAATAAGGTACCTTTCCGCCTAACCCATCGAGGATTAAAGGCGTGGTGTTATGTTCTATAAAAATATCTAGGAAATAAATACCATAAATCATAATTACTCACTGATTTAATACTAAGTGGAAAGTACGAAGCAGATTGAGTTTACAAGGAACCGTCTACAAACAGTTATTGTTGACGTATTTGCTTTGAAAATAAACCTCTCAACAACTTTGTAACGTATAACGTTATTAGCACGCGGCGAAATTACTGTTTATTTTATATGTTTCAACGGAAATTAATATACTGATCCACACGTCAATTTCTAATGCGGAGATTTAGTCGTCGTTTCGCTATGTAGCTAGCAATAAGCAACGTGTGTAAGCGAAAATAGTTGTATTAAAATGTGCAAGTAAGTTTACCGTAGTGTACGGTTTATTCTAGCCAAACGTGCATCATTCACGTGCACGTCAAGCTTTGAAATATTAAAGTATCAGACTTAGGATTAATTAGGGACCCGTCACACGGTACACATAATATTATATCAAATAAATTTTCTTGTGTTACAACGAAGAAAATTACCTGTCTCGTCTTATGTGGCGGGTAATTTTTGTCACACGCCTTTGGGTCGTCTCTGGGGTCCTTTATCTCTACCTGAATACATTGACCATATTGTGAGTTCTAGTGAAGCAAATAGAAATGAAAAGAAATCGTGATTGAGGTCTCGAGTTCCCGAATCTTGTGGAAGCACTTAGCTAATGAAACAAATAGTTGAGCACGTTCATCAAATGAGCTTTCTGAGTATGGTGTGTTCGCTTAGAAACCAACTACTGCCTTTTGGTACATGTAATGTATATGTAAGAGGCTTGAGTAGTTGTTGGTATATTATTGGTATCACTATTTATACTGCCTTGTAAGTGTAGTGAGCGCAATCGATTGCTTAGCAAGAGGTCCTGGGTTTGATTCCCGGGTCGGACAATTATTGGGTTTTTCCATCCGGAATTTCTCACTAGCAGCCATGAAGTCTGGATTTGTGCCCGGTTGATGGCAATATGTTCGCCCCCTATTACATGGGACTTAAACATAACCGGCGGTATGTGGGTGTACTATTAGGTACACCTCTGGCCAACCTTGCGGGGATTACAAGCATTATGTTTTGATGATGTTATTTTTACTCTATTTTTGTGTCTTATTCTTTAGCAGCCAGTCAGTATTAGGTACTCATAGGTAGACAATATGATAAAACTTTTTTGTTCAAAAAAATTTATAGCTCTTTGCTAACTTAAACGTCTGCACTAAACAATATAAAATTATACGCAACACACCGAATAACATATGAGGCTCTTTGTCTAGGAGTGTCTAAATTATATTGTCTTCACTTTATCTAGCCTTCAAATTCAAGTCGTAACATAAAATATATTCCAACAATTTCTCTGTTTTTCTTACTAGAAAACCCTTTCACAATTTCTTGAACTTTGCGACAATTTGTTGTATAAAGCCGTCTGTCTCCCTTTGTAGGTGAAACTTGAGATATTATTACTTGACGTAACAATAAATTAGTTAATTAAAAGACTCCTCCCCTCTCTTCCCCTCAAAGGGGTGCCTTCACTCACCTGAACACAATAGGCTAATGAAGAAAAATTGCAATTAAGGTTTTACTTCAGTGAGTTAACTTAGTTACAGTCTTCAACATTTAGACTTTTGTTTCGGCTGAATTAAGTTGAAAGTCTGGCTGGTGACAAGATTTTTATTTAGTTGAGTGCCGAAAAAAGAACTAAAAGAATTTAAAAAAAAAATTAAACAGTTCTGTGGCTACATGATTTTTGTGTATCAAACAAATAATGATTTAACGGGCTCATTAATTCCGTCTGCAAAACTTGTGATAGCTCGGCTAATAGCGAATAATGTATCTTTCTATCAGTGAAAAAATTTCCAGAATTGGACCATTAGTTCCAAAGATTACCCGGATTACCCCCTACATACAACTTATAAACGAAGAGAAAACCGACCTTATTACTAACATTTACATGATTAATGAAAAACTAAAAGGAGGTGTTTTTTTTTCGGCCAAAACATGTACCGAGGTACAAATTACTATTTAAACTCTTTCCAATATATTGTATTATTAGCAGTATTTTAAATCCTTCAATATTCGATAGGTTAAGAAATAAAAGAATATGAAAAAACACTACCTCGAATCGTAACTGCGTACAAAGAAACGTTCATAACAGTGATGGCGGCTGTCAAACTATTCCATCTGTCAAAATATTAAACTCTTTCGAGATAGGTCGTCTGACAAGGGCAAGAATAATCCGAATGTCAATATTGACAACGACAACAACAAAAGGAATAAAATAGTAAATTATCGACCCTGGAGCCCTGTCTTTTGGCTAGTAGCTAACCAAACGCAAAAAATAATCTGAAATGTGAAATAAATGTATTTTTTAAATTCTTGATCCCATAATGTTTCACAAAAAAGTATGCCGGGGAAAAATAACCTATCTTTAATGCAAAACTAAATTCTAAATAGCAATTTTTTTTTTTTTTTTGGTTTTCATACGTGTATAAAATGAAGTAACGAAACGCATCATCGGAGAAATGAATCACGAGATTGCCAGATTAAAATTCAAGGGTTGCAAGTTTTAGCATCTTTGGTCGACAATTTCAGGTGGTACAAATGCATGAATAAATCCAATATTTTTTTTTTTTCAGAATCTGCGATTTGTTTCCTATAACTTCGTACCTTTATTGTTAAGGTACATTGTTTGGCCACAATTGTATGGGGGAAAAAACACCTCCTTTGATTAGCCTAGGGTCATGTGGTACCTCTTTATAATATTAGTATATACAGATTAACTTAATTATCTAACAAGTTCGTTATAAAAAGCCCAGTAGTCAAGCAGTAACATCTACCTAGAGATGTCTAGATCCGAGATGCCAACACAGTGAAGTCATCGATCAAAATCGTGTCTATTTCAGCTAATGTCACAGCTCTAGCGCATTCCTTTACGACACAATCTCAACTGTGATTAAATGAGGTTTGATGACTAACTGCCTAATTGTTAATTATCTATGCCTTTGCAAAAGGTAGGTATATAGCGAGTAGTTACGCCTAATTTCTGTGTTTTGCCATCCGTGAGAGGTTCAGACTCACACTTGTATCTTCTTTCTCTCTCTTGTATTTTTGGTCGCAGAAACTTACGAAAAGAACGCCAGTCCAAAGTATAATACAAAAATTAAACAATCTGTGCATTGGCTGTCAAATGGCTCCCTGGATTCAAGTATAATTTAATTAAACGTCCCACATCAGTAGGTGAAATATTTCAGATCGCATATTGGTGGCCAAAATGCTCTAAATATCTAAAACATGTGTTAGCAAAGTAACTTCGACTGGCAGCCGCAAACGAAAAGCCTGACCAAACCAAAACCATTCAGTGGTGGCCAAAATTCACAAAACACACCGACAGTAAAGTCGAGAATACACGGATACACGAAATACATCGAACCGTGCATGCCCAGTGATGTTTACAATCAATATGTAGAATGTAGATAGTGGTAACATGGAACACAGACGTTTGGTACTTACGCCCGACCGCGTCTGGAGTCAAGTCAGACGAACAGAAATAACGCTCACCTATTGTGAGGAGCGATACGAACATCACACATCACGAGCACGCGTATAGCTCAATACACTGGCTATCGATACAGGGTTGATACCATCGTACGGGCATAAAGGCAAGATATGGAGCGCAGGTTCCGTGTTCCCGGTAACAATGGGCCATTCTTTTCGTCTTGGGGGCATCACCCGCGGGTGATTAGGGGTTATGTGATAGGCAGCTCTTTGAACATTGTACTTTAATGCTGTGAAAATCTTGTGTCTCGTATTGGGTTGATAAGGTAGGATAATAGGCGCGTCGTGTTCATTTTCTACGTAGATTCACCATGGATATATATTTCAATTGTCATACATATTAGTATAGCAATGTTTCTTGTCAGGTTTACTATAAAGATATCAAACAGATTATCTTCCGCATTACATTATTATTAAAACATTTCAAATAGTCCCGGAATAAAACGGAGTGACGACGTGAAAACAAAAACAAATGACGTACAAGCACCATAAAGATATGACGCTTGTTTATAATAAAAACGTTACTACAGAAAGTTTTATTTGATTTAGAAACATTCAAGGATTTTCTAAGACACTAACCTAACACAAAAATTATATATACATCGCGTGAAATTCCAGAGAATATTCAATAAAATTCTGCAAAGTGGGTTCAAGCCTTCAACCAATTTTGCCAATAACCTCACACGCTTTAATATCGGAATACCGGGAATATGGTATGTTCATTAAAATAGCGGTATTAATACCGGGATAGCGTCAACCCTGTGACTGCTTTGATCTGTTTGCACTCAGGTTGGTTGGGCTATGGGTGATCATTCACGACATGCCATTTCGTTCGTCTCGGCTCGACCGCTCTTGAACAAAAAAATTTCGTGACAAGCGACATTCCCAACAAACAAAGCGACTTCCTGCATTACGTTGTGCCATTTTCTATCGAGAATGTGTACCAAGTTTATTTGTTTGTTTAGTAAAAGGAATTTGGGGACAACGAACCGTAATAGTAAATGTTAGGTTAGGTCTTTCGATAGTTTGTTCGCCACAATTGAGAATAATATTTTACATTTAATATCACATTCATTTATGACCAACAGTTGCAATTCTTTCAAAATAAGAAAAGTTTAAATCTACCATCGAATCTGACACAAAAATTAATAAAATAACTGCTTCATGAAAAAGTCGTTCAATGGGGTCAAATAAACTTAGAATCATATTTTCATCAACATAGATAACCTGACACTGACCTGCAAATTGCAAAAAAACGTAAGAAAATTTGAATCTCGCGGGCAACCCTGGCGCTTTCATCTTAAGGTTTATTCTTTTTTAATAACCGATATAAGTCCATGAAATCTGAGATATTGTCCTACCGTGTACTGATGGACAATATTTCGCAAAAGGCGACACTTAATTCAATGCTTATGTATTTCAGCATTAATTTAGTGTCAGTGAAAAAGGCATTATTTTACCAGCATTAGTTTTGGATCACGGAAGTCCGACGGTACTCAATCAACTCGGTGCAAATTGGATAATTGCTTAGAATTAATTATTCTCTTTCCTCTTTATTGCCTCTCTCGAGATGAAGATGAAAAGGAGAAGAAATAAATTGAATATTATTTCAAACAAGTCAACATCAAACAAAGAATAATAATAAAATTTAAGCAATTAATTGACGACGTCGACCTTTTACAATCCGCGATGAAAGAATATAAAATAAATATTAAATCTCTTTTCAAGTCGAGGAATCGTAAATTATTCTTCTAAAAAAACTTAAAGGGCGATTGGTTATCATCAGTGTTGAAAGTAATGTTTCCAATAAAACAGATTTATAAGTGTTAGGAGTCCGTGACTGGCACTGAGCTACCGAATGGAAGCATCGAGAAAACAATATGGCGTCGGTGAATAAAATATTAGAATTTTACTTAACAGCTGGGAGCTACGGCTTTGTGGGAACACGCTTTACTTCATGATTTACGAGTTCAACGTGTAACACGGAGTAATGGACTTTGTTATTTTGTCATTTGCATGATTAATATTGCGCAGCGTCATTAGAAAGTCGGTTTTCAGTGATGTATTGATGCAGCTACTGCTGACATTGGTTCGGAACTTTTGCAATTCATTTTGGTGTCGCTTAGTTCTATAGTTAGCAGTTTCTATCCAACACAGTGCTATTTAAAGTTTAAATGATTCACAAATAAACTAATTTACTATATTTTCGACATACCATGCAAATAGCATAAATTATTGTAGACGTTCTCTACTAAAGTGCCTTGTTCACATACTTAATATTAGCATAATAAAATGTATAATACCTACTTAAAGAATACAGTTCCTGTCTATTCACAATATTCAAGCATGGAAATGAGAAGTACACTCTTAAATCTTGCTTATGTTTACTTGGTGCAATTGATGAAATGACACTCGCGAAATATTTTTGACGATTATTGAAGTAAGATTACTGAATTTGGGTTTATTTTCGTCTCTTATACACTGATAAGTACTAAAATAATACCTAAATGAAAGTGGCTAACTGTAGTAGTATTTTAAACTTTCGGCGCTTAGCCGAGAATTGAAAACTCATCAGCACACTTTTGCCGTTTGTTGCTTTTGTAAAAGTGAAAATGGGTATATATAAATCTTATAGCTGCCTTTTTCAGTCACTCACTGGACAATAGCCACACTATTGGCAAGCAATACAGCACAGCTATAAAAGAGTTCCAGAACTACGTCCCGACCTTTTTACTGCGATAACATCACACTTACAATAGAGCTCATTTCCACTGCCATTAAATTAAGTATTCTATTATACATACATTTATTTGTATGTACAGTCACGAGCACTAATATGTTTGTACGCAGCAATTTTTGAAAGTGATTTTCACCTACTGTGTAGTATTTTGGAAGCTATACTATTACGAAATCGGTCTTATCTCAAAGTAGAAACAGTTATGTCACAAGAAAATCGCTTGAAATTTTGCAAAGTGTATACATATTCCTGCTCGTGCCTGTACACACATTTGTTTGTATGTACCTTTATTACCTGGGTTCCGGTGTTAGGGATTTCCTTCCCCACATGCCGAGGAAGTGTGCCAGTAACGTTAATTGCCTTACCTTCGCGACGTTCGCCAAAATACTTGGCTAATCGAGATACGTTTGTGTTGGTAACTGTTTTTTGGAACTGTTACTGAGCGTATCTTTTGTGTTAGGTCCGTTAAAAGAAACGGAGTGTTACGTTTGTTGCAGATAGTTGACATTTGATTGGCCGTGCCATTAAGATAACGGTAAATTCGCTTTTCATTGCCAAATATTGGTGGTCAATTTGGTTTAGTCTGCCAGAAATGCTTAATTTGGCTGTCTGTATAAATAAGTTTATGTTACAAACTCACACTCTCTGTTAATGTCACATACTTTAACAAAATATAGCTGACCTTTGTCTAACTAAACGTCGCGTAGCAGCAACTGACAGATGGTTAAGCTAACACGATATAAATCAGTCATAAAGTAAGCTCCAGACGGTACTTGCTACCCAACGATGTACTTGAATACTACGCGACCATAGTCTAGACAACATTTCATTCTATTGTCCATTCCCACAAAATAACTCCTTCCGTCTCACAAAACGTTTTGTGAGAAAAATGTGTTTACGATCCCTGCCCCTCTTAATATTAAACTGCCGATATCAGACCCTATAAATATACTTTAGGCAACCTAAGTTGTTTGTGGCCATCAAAAGAAAAAGATTTCGGTATGTGATCGGAATTTCTTTTGTCACGGAGTAACCTATACGAATCTTTATTGGAAGTTTTAATGAAAATACTTTTTCTTGTAGCTTTACAAAAGAAAAGGGTATATACTCAAATCAATGGGTATATACTCGGGTTGGTTAAGACCTCTTAAAAAGTAATGGAGGGATTTTAAAAGCAATTCAATTTCTAAAGCTGAATGTCCAAGCGAAAAGAGATCGCAAAAAAATTTAATAAAATGCATAACGCTTTAGATGGAAATTTTTATTTTTTTAAAACGTGGCATGTTTGGTTAATCCTGTGAATGTTTGATGTGTTTTAAAATGCAAAGCTATAAAGAATATTTCAAAACAAACAGTCAAATGGAATGGGAATAAAAATAAATAAATGAGGGCTCTGTACAAAAACATCAGCTTTGTAGTAGTTATAGTGCATTAATAACAAAATTCACAAAAAACAAGCTAATGGTTTACGTAATTTATCACTGAACACAGTTACTTAATCATGAAAGTGATTTTTTGAAATTTATTTCAGTGTCTAAAACATAATTATCAACAACTAAACTTATAAAATGTTGCGTAACAAAAAAAGAAATAAACTTAAAAACAAAATAACAAAGAAGTTCTTTTCTAAAGAAGAAAACAATGTGAAAATTCTCGAATGGGTGTAGTTGCGGGGAATCGATTCCCGGGACAAATAGCGAGACGATTGCCCTCAGTGCTATACAGTTCTCTTGCAACTAATACTAGAGTCGTGTTTTTCAAATTTGTTGGTGCCATTGTCCGTGTGTCTCTCTCTATTGATATCCACATTTCTATTTCCTAGTATCGAACTTGTTGTACTTCTATCTCTTAGTATTTTGCTCAGAGTAATTTGTGGGAATCGTCGGACTGTTTGTCGTCTGCAGTTTGCTGAAGGAACTGCAATTTCTTAGTAGAATCTATCAGTACGAGTATTCTCACTTGTATGATATATATCTAACATAACGATGTAATTTGTGGAGACGAATAAACGTTTTTTATTTTATTATTATTTGTTCAAAATACTATTCTATTCTGGCTTCAGTTACTGTAGATTCTTTAAAAACATTCATTGAAAATATTACCACATATTTACGAGTTTTAACCAAAGAAAATAAAGTAAATCGTCACCACCAAGCTTTAAGAATAAAACTTCAATATTTGTAAAATGCAACACCCACATAATGCCACATTTTCAAAGTCAATTCTCCGGAAAATTGAAATGAATCGAAACGGGTGTACGATTCGAAATACGGTCAACCATAAATATTGATTTACCAAATAACACGGAAGCACTTCAATAACAAAAAGAATAACGATTTAGCTGTTCTGGACCATTCCAGTATTTTCTATCTATTGTCAATAGCCTCGTAGATCAAAATGACAAAGGGTGAGAGATTTCTTTTTCGAAAACGTCTTTTTGATCCAGACCGTTCTTAAGAACTCGGCTAGGATCGTTCTATGGTTCCTAAAATATGACAGTCGTTTCAAATCTTTACGTTCTCACGAGGCTCCCAATTGAATTTCTCTGGGCAAAATTATTTGTGATGCTGACATCTGATATAACGTTTTGTAGAGTTCTTACCGAAAAATCCAGCACCACAAAGAAGCGTAGAAACGTTCTGAAGTTATTGGTTTGTAGGAATGGATGATGTCATGAACCCAAACTGAATCTAAGCTCCTGCCATAAAATTCTGACAATATTTAGGAGAAAACTTTGAAAATAAATATCGTTTTCATATTTTTATAGCAATGTAAGACTTAGAATGTTAGAAAGGGATGTAAAAATAAGAATTGTGTTTTCTATTATGGTCCTCATATTAGTTACGTTTTTGTATAAGATCATTTAGTTAAATACAGGTCGTAACAAGACCCTTAACGAAGCCGTCAACCAAGCATTATGTACATCACTCTACGGAAAAATGATTACTGGGAAACGACTTTTTTTTAAATTACATATTACTGTAGGACTCAATGTAACGAACTCAAAACATTGTGCTGGTGGATGGATTTGAATAGTACGGGGGTTGTGGAGGTGTGTAAAGTAAAAATTTTACATTAAAAACATGTATTTAAAAAATGACTTGTGAAAAAGTTTGACCCCCTATATCTCCGTGACTAGAAGGTTCCCAGGTATGGCATAGAACAAAAAAAAATTATCGCCATGATGGGGACAAGAAGTATCTTTCGGTTTCGTCAAGGATCTGGTTACACCCTTTAGACACTAAAATTTTCAGGTAATAAGATGTATACTCGTAGGTATACAAGTAAGAAAAGTATGTTTTCAAAAAATTACTAAACAGAATATCTTTATCTAGACCAGACCCCGCTGAAACAATTTTCTCTATTCTCTTTATGTATATTACATAGACATCTGTCGACAACCCAAAAATCATCCCAGTAAATCTTTGTACATATAAGTAAATGAGATACACATAAAAGATAAGAAAAGTACGTAATACAGGCAACATGTAGAAAATGTTATGGTCGAAATACATTTTATTGGTATATAACATGCATGTTTACACCCATTTTTACGTTCCGCCTCTAAATCAACAGGATTAAACGTGAAAATATTACAGTTACACGCTCCATGGTACTCCGATTACATTCGTAAAATTTTAATGTGGATCTGAGTAGTAATAAAGTAGCGTATCCCACCGTAGGTCTTGTGTTTATTGGAGGAATTTAAAGGTCCATTACAGAAAACCTAAGCGACCGCAAACGGCATGGGTGCTATCAAAACAAGGTATAAACGTTAGTTAATAAGCTCTCGACATCGCTTTAATGAAGATGGAGCGGTAAAGTTTGCAGAGTAGCTTGTATCGGTGAGTACGTATAAAATTAACGCGCCGTAATTTGGCCGGTGGCGTCGCGTTTGAACGCCGGTCGACTTAATTGCCAGCCGTAAAATTTTTGTTTGTGTCCGAAATCGGTCGGCATCCGCTCAGTATATGAGAGCTGCATTCGCGTGCACTACAAAGCGCTTTTCATCTCAGCCGTTCCGAAATTCAATTTTTATTTTCTTCAAAGGTTTTGTTTTGGCACCCGCCATGAGTAAGGCTCTTTAATGAGTTTACCCGAAGTTATCCCATGAATATTTGGGACCAACTGTTTGGGTCATAATCATTTAAACAAAGTTTCACAATCTTTCAGTTAAACAATATGATTTTGACAGCATTTGGATAGCTGTATTCAATGTTCGATTATTCAAATTGTAAAGAGATCTTTTATCTAAACAATGTCAAATCAGATTTATGTTAGAAAATATTTTAGTGTTCTCTTTGAGCATACAATAACAGAGTAGCTATGAGGCAATATCAAAGTTTGGAACAAAGGAATATAATAAATTGACCAAATCGATTTACGAATTGGCTGAAAACTATTTGAATATTGAACACGTCGTGTTTTGTTTCGGCCCCCGCTCATACATAGAGGTAGTGATGAAGTAGACCGTATATGCAAATATAGAGCTTAGCATAAAGTTGGAATCGCTTTTCTATTAGAAGTGTTAGCAACGTTTTATTAAAGGACCTGAGTGTCGGATTACGTTGGTTTTGCATTATATTTGCAAACTAGACACGTGTTCTAAGTTGTGATCCTCTGGAAATAGTTTATGTAGTGATGTTGAAGTTTCTGACTTAGTTAATCACAGAAATATCTTATTGGTTGTTACTCGTATTAATCTATAGGAAGACTCACATGATTAATTTGGTCAAATCTTGTTTTTTTTCATCCATGGCTTGACAAAGGCGGCACTCCATATCCTAAAGCAGACTTTATACAATAAATAAAGGAAAATTATTTATTATTTATTGTATAAAGTTTGCTTTAGGATTTGGAGTAGCCATGGATGAAAAAAAAAAGATTTGACCAAATGAATCATGTGAGTCTTCTTTACTTCCTCAATTCATTTGCTTCTTCCAACAATTAGACATCAATTAAGAAGCTATTAAAGTCCCCAACAGATCGTTAATGTTCAATATTGGCGATCAAATCTTATGATGTCTTATTGGTCTTAAAACACCGATAATAGGTTCCATCTAGAAGCAAGGGCCGCAAAACGTATTAATGAATATATAACGACCATATAATTATGTGGAAGTGCCATAATTGTGTTAAAATTACGACGTGTAAACTTTATAGTTCACGGTATGGTAATTTAACTACGAAAACTGTTGTTCTGAGTTGATTTTCATGAAATGGTGAAAAGTTGATGAAATCGTTTTAGTTTCTATAAATAAATATTTAAGAACACAATATTTTAAAACTAGATGGGGCGCCCGCCTTTCCTTGCTCTCTGATCTGTCAGCTTAAATTTTTGGTCGTCATTATTTAGTAGGTACGGTAGGTCGCAGTAGCAAAAGCCGTCTGTATGGTGTAAAAAGATCCTTAACGAAGCCGAAAGGCACTTATTCTGCCCGTCATTGCGATATTTTGTTTGTTCTGAACCATACCTAGGAACCTTTAAGTAACGGAGATATTTAAAGGTTCCAACTTTTTCATATTTTATACTTACTTGTTATTACTTTTCACACAAAAAAGTCCTTTCCCAGCATTTTTTTCGCAGTGTTACTGAGTTTGAAGTACTCAATGCTTGATTCAAGGTTTCGTGAAAGGTCCACCTTAGTACGTAGGCCTTTTATTCTATTGAAGTTCCGTACTTTGCTAGACCAGCTCAAGGTCAAAGTATTACCACCGACTTGCGGTGGAGTCCGCTTTTGAACATCAACTCTCACAACGAGCACTATTTTCGTCACAAAATAATTAATCAGTTGCTCCTCCATCTTGTAATTATTTTCTATAACTTGATCTTGGACATCCGCTTTGTCTTGCAGACCTTCTAAATATTACTCGTCTCACACGTTAAGCGAGATAGGGGTTTAACCATTCGTATAACCAATCGTTTTACAACTAGGCTTCTACGTAAATTGTTTAATCCCACCTCGGCCTGGCAAGCATTACAGACACGCAAGTATTCTATAAATATTTTATTGCTTCCTTTGTGTACGCAGAAAGCTCATTAGTCATTTTTGTCGTCATAATTATACGTTGTGGTTGTTTACCATTCCGGTATTATTTATTTTCATTTTCAAACCTCTGCACGAATATTGCCGGCCAAAACTTGTGCACTACATAAAACTTTTAAGAGCATTTCCTTATAAAAAGGCTTATGAAAAGGAAAATTTCACGGTAGTGAAAAATAGTCTGAATACGAAGCGAATGAAACTGCTGAAAAGTGTACTTTCTACTTTTATATCTGTTTTTAAATAAGGTTTTTCACTTTTATAATTTGTTTCTATCTGAATGCGAGTTTTGAGTATACACCAACGTTTTCTTTCAACTACGTAGTAATGTTATCATTAATCATTACAAAACCGATCACAAAGGACGTCTTTTTGCTTAGAACCAAATCAATGCAGAAATGTTATATGAAATTTCGTTGCTACACTGTTTTTCATTAATGTACCGTTTTTTATTTAGATATTAATTTACCACAGAGATTTACTGTCTCCCATTAAGTTTACTAAAAAATGTATGCATTTGATCAAAAAGATACTGGCTGAAAATAAAAATCGGCTGAATAAATCGACTTGGTGAAAAAAAAAATACAAATGGCGCGCATTTTGTACCATAAATTGTAAAACTTTGATACTTCATAATTAGCAAGAAAAATTAAAAAAAAAAAATGGAAATAGTGATATCGATATAAATTTAATCCCAGAAAGTAAAAAACAGCTGCAAATGAAATTGTTAATAACCTTTTGCCACAAAAGTCGCGAGATACTTTGTTTTCATTAACTTGAGTTTTTATTTTGAGTAGGTATATTTTATCACGTTAGGTAGATTGGTAGTTGAAAGAATAGTAGATTACGCACCTTGCTAAAGTGAGTAATTAATGCACTCGTGTTAATTTAGTGCCCTCGCGTGCGCTCTGGCACCAACATAATACTCGTGCCTTAATATCTCACTTTGCGCTCGATGCAACAATCTACTATTATCGACCGCTCAACTGTTTTTCTTTAAAGCGGCATTTTCTATGAAACTAATTCTGTTTTTCTTTTGTTCCAGATAAAGTTTTGTTCGTTGTTCTACCCCAACAATGGAGTTTGTTGACAATGTCGTGACGGAGCAGTCCAAACACTCGCTCCCGGTGATAACCGACACGTATTTGTACAGTTGAGCCCGCGGCTAAGATGGTGAAGTAGTGTTTAATAGACAATTAAGTGATACAATGAGCTTATAAGTTTAAGTGAATGTCGGGTGATCGGGAGAGGATGCCTTACTACGGGTACCGGGAGGGCGGGCCCGAGTCGGACTCAGAAGGCGCCTGCTGCGACTCAGATGGGGGCGATTCGGACTCTGATGGGGGGCTGAGTACCGAGAGTACGGTCGGGCAGGGCCTGCCCTTTCCCGGCTTCACTCCGGTCGCCCTCCGGTATCTGACGCAGGAAACCAGGCCGAGGAGCTGGTGTCTCAAACTCATCACTAATCCATATCCTTTTCAATATGACCTGCTTTTACTGTTAGATGTTGCATGCAGTTTACGACGTTGGCGTCTCCAATATCAGATTTCAGGGCTGTTCCAAATGGAAAACAATAGTTCTATCATACTTCAAACGTGTTGCGTGTAAGTAATAAGTACGCATGGACAAGGTCATGGTCAAAATCAATAGATTTTTTCTTCTGTTTTTGGTTTAATGACATTAACATACAAAACAAAAGCTAAAACTGCCTCAGCGAAAAGTTGATATCAAATGAACTTTTAGAATCGCCACACTCAATTTTAAGTTGACAAATCTTTACAAATGTGTAGGAATACCAAAGAATAAGACAGGAATAAATAAAAATAGCCAATATTTCCAGCATTTACTTTTGTGCACACAAATACTCATCTTGTAGTCTGTTTACGCTGGAATTAAGCCTCCTTCAGTGAATGATAGCAAACATTGGGATTGACGACGGAATCGTAGGTCAAGTGGTCATCTAAAAGACTTGTAGTGCCACTCCGTAGAGGAGGGCTTTCTCTTCCGTTCTTTGTTTCAACTGGTCTTTGTAGCAGAATGAATATTCAAACTATCGTGATTTTGTTGAAAGATTTAAAAATATTTCTGGTAATTAAAGTTTGTGCTTTCGTTTTGTTTTGGTTAAGTTAAATAGGACATAAAGAGAACGTTTTTTTCGTGGGAGTAACACCAAAGGTAAACCTGCTGAGGTTAATAAAAAAAAGGATCAATAGTAGGGAATATTGAAAAAAAAAAACAAATGTTTTGTTTTAGTCTCTCAGGGCCCTTCAACTTTCCACCCTGTCTACTTTAAAACAGAAATTCCGTTTAAGGAGACCCTCAAATCCGTACTTCATTTCATTGCTACACCAGTTTTACCTCAAAAGCCAATGCTTATTCAACTGTTCCGATTTGGAACAGCAAGGTTCTCCTACAAATACAAACTGTACTGTCATCCACACATCAATGTTACCAGTTTGACAATGACTGCTTCTTTATTACTCGTAATGTCTTGTAATGTCTTGTTGATTGTACCAAGGTACATACAGAGGCACTCGGCCTGTGAATAATTGACAGCGCTCGTGAAGATCAAAGCTTTGCCGCGTGTATTGGTAGTGTGGCCCCGGGCGTTACGACTTTGCTCACGGACGCGACGCGACGGTTCCATATGCAAATTAATATGAGATATACTCGGAATGTCCCTCTTGGAGACCTAAAGGTTCAAACTCTGGTTCTTTAGAGTCAACTACGGTTAACTGACAGTTGATACACTTTCATAGATATTTTAAAAAACGAGAACGAAAATTACTTAGGATTAATCTCTAGATAGACAGTTTTTTTTTGTTGTTTAATGTTTATTGTATACCAAAACAATTACACAGCTTTATTACAATATTGCTCTTATTCTATGGGTATAAAAGAGGTATTATCACTGAAAGCGATATCTACCTTTGGATGCAGCCTAAACAGCCTTCGCAATATGGATTAAAAAATGCGTCTAAAAACTTTTCAGGAAGGTATTACTCAAAAATATCGAATTTAAATGTTAAGTTTTATGTAACAGTAGAAGAGCAGCAGTAAATTCTGTTTATTTGCAATCAGGCAGCTACTGTTTTATATTTTTTTTTTATTATATTCTACCTTCAATGCTATCTTCTTCTCCCGATGTTGACATTGACCTAATAACTAAACATTGCGAAGGTTAGATACTTGTCCAACATTAAATTCAATGTTTACTATCAGCTACAGGACATTCAAATTTATATTTAAATAAAATATAGGAGTTGTATGATATAATACCTTCCAAATTCTGTTTACTCACAAGCATTCTGGCTTGCCGATATCTCAATCACTTCTATACGCTTCAATATGAACAGCATACACGGAGACCGATGGTAAATAGCGACACTTTTATTGAGAAAGTAGCTATTGCCCGCGACCTTCGTCCGCGTGAAAAATACAGGAACAAAAGACAGACACTTGGATCTGAAAATCCAGAGACACAGTGAACATCAAAGTTGGTGGAAAAGTCAATAATTTAAAGGACTGTCAAGCTAACGAAAGCTTATGTCAATGTCGTTGACAGTCGGTATAGAAATACGTAACAGTTTAAACGTTATTTCCACGTATCTGGTCGTAGTCCTCAATATATTTATTTTTTTACCTGATCACAACTTGAAAATGGTTGAATAATTGATAATGCCTCGGCTTCGTTAATAAAACAGCCCCTAACGTTGAACATCCAATGTTAATGATTAATATTTAATCCAATACCAAACCGCTGAAAATAAGTAGGCACCGGGTTTAATCAGGCGCTCACATAAATAAGTAATCAGCTAACTTTAGCCGATTACCCCTCAAACGTAATCGGGCAAAGACAACCGCCATTGTAACGAAGTTGGGCACGCAATGAATATGTAAATTGAATAAAACGTATGTGTTTCAAACGAGTACTAATTTTCCTTCAAACAAAGGGCATTTTATCACAGTTTAAATGTACTCGCAACTTTTGTGTTAGGTATCTTGATGAGCATTATTATAAAGCTTTTAGCCTTTGACTTAAATTACCATATAAAGCAAGTACAAGTTATATTATAAAGTAGATATACAAGGTGTAAACAGACCCTTCCGAAGCCGTTAACTAAGCATAAGCATTTTTGCGTAGAGTTACTTAGTATGATGTACAGAAGTACATCATACTAAGTAACTCTACGCAAAAATTATTGCTGGGAAACGACTTTTTTTGGGTTAAATAATGTCACTGTTTTTTGTATTCCTCAATGTAACGCAATCAAAACGTTGTGCTGATTGCATGCATTGAATAGTAAAAGAAACATGGAGGTATTTAAAGTAAACTTACAACATTAAAAACTAGCATTTAAAAACCCAGGTCAAAAAGTGGCCAATCCAGAACCTTCAGGCTTAGTCAAGGATCTTTTTACACCTATTTTAAAATTAAATCTGCAATTTTATCAAAGCAGAGGATGTAGACTAGACAAAGAGACATTCTATCACTAATAATGATATCAGAAACGTCAGAAAAGTCAAATTGTCTTTAGCTACTGAAAAGCTTATGCCAATCTTGTTGGACGTCGTTGTTCCAACGAAACCCTTTGAAAGCGACTGTCAACTGTCTAGGCCTTCTGGTACTTGTTGACAGACCTATATTTGTCCTCTCATACCTACATATTAAGACTTTAATATAATGAAATTGTAAAAGCCAAATGTTTAACAAGAGGTTTACAGTGGAGTTTCTTGCAAAATATTCCCCATACGAAACGGCACTAAGCTTCCGACTTTTCATAATGCTGAAATCAGACGCATAACCTGTTGTTCATTCTTGTTTTTTATTCGGTTTAGACGAGTATAATGTTGGAGCACAAATAAAAAGAATAGAGTACGAGGACCGAAACTCATGTTTAAATATATTTTTTTCAATTTGAAAATGATATTGACAAATAATAAGTAATTAAGCAAAACATTTTGGAGCAGATAACAAAGCAGGTTGGGCTCATACGGACTCGCCGGCTATAGAGCTATGCCCTGAGGGTTAGACAAACAATCAGGCTGAGAGCAACCGACCTCACGCTGCTCTTGCTTTTATATGGCTGTACAAATAAGCGGGTTTTGATTTCATATTCGGTAACACACATTGTGCGTAATAAGAACGGTTCTTTGTTAATTTAAAAGTCTTCATATTTGATATTTTGATCCGTTTCCTTTTAAAACGTCATTAAATACCTCTTTATAATACTAGTACCGACATACTAATTTACTTAAAGGGCAAAAGCCTCCTTTAAATGAATATTTGTACGGCCAATGGCAAAACATAGAGAAACTTTAATATTATGTTTAACTGTAACATCTTGCACACAGTTGTAACCTACGTTTACAAAAAAAGACTATTGATTGATTGATTGATTAAATGCTATGCAGTTTTTTAAATAAATATGCCTAAAACTGGTGGAAACCGCTTTCATTTCTTACTTTTTCATCATCATTTTAGCTAATAGACTGTGACTGTGATGTCATCTCTTTAGAATGATTAAATCAATTCAAATACTTTGACGTTTTTCCTGAATCCCCCGAGCAAGAAATGGTATTTTTCCTCTTCGTAACACTTAAATGGTTTTCAATTTGAGCTGCAAGCTTCTTAAGACTCATCAATTTCTATTACCCTCGCAGCTATTGAATTTCTTGAATCAACATAAATATGTCTGCCACTTTATTGCTTACCGGCGCGAATACGTTATTCATATTTAGTTGGAAACGCAATACCTTCGTACTTAATCATTCCGGCTAGAAACCATTTTTACCAGATATTAATTTCTTTTATAGTACAAACAAAAGTTCAAAGTAACAATACCAAACAAAATCATCGTGTTACTACAGCCGGGGCTAACTATCATATAAATTATGAAAAACAAATCTGGTTAGTTTCAACTGTAAGGCGTGTGTGTAATGAATCTAAATTGTTTTATGCGCACATACTTCGACTTGAGATGTAGGTGAGTTCTTTTGTAGGTTGCCATTCATAGATTTTTTTTCATCTACAATATAAATCCCTAAAATTGTAATGAAAAATACTGAAATTTCTTTTACAGCCACATTATGACACATTAAACACGTAATTATACAGTTTACTTAAAAATTAAGGTAATTTGTGAAATGTATAACGACACTTTTCACCTCCCATTTTTATGGAAATTACGAGTATCTCTGATGACGTAATTTTCGACTCATTTATTTAATGTTGTCGTAATTAGAAAAGTTGGGTTAACAGCCAAAAGTAATGTTATCGCTGTGGTCTCCTCTTGGTAAAAATGGGCCACCTTGCTGCCATTAAATCCCAACGATAAAATAACAAGCAAAAGTGTCAAAACTTTAAACAGATATTTATTGCGCGATAAATGTAAAATCAAAGGCAGAAACTTTATTGAGAGCGTCTTGACCAGAGCCGTTTGAGATAGTTCATTGTTCCAGTACTTGAACACTAATATAATAATTCAGAAACGTCGACAGCAAATCTCAGAAACCCGGCTCACTGTCATGTTGTTCTCAAAAGTCTGCCACGCTTGTATAATTCCTCGTATATCAGACGGATTGTGAGGCGGGAGATGATTGCTTCTAAATTCAAGATGAAGTTACTGAGATAGTAAAAATGATAAACAATCAATAAACTGTTTGAATCATGAATTGTTGTGTACAGCGTACCCGTACTGTGAGTCACAGTTGATTCGGTTTGGTAGATATATGTATAGGTTAGGCTAGGTAAGGAACTTTGAATATGTGAATCACAAAATACGTACCTAGTTAAGATAAGCTAAGCCACGTTCACGTGAGCTTAGACGGAAATATGAAATTCTACGGAATATCATATTTCCATCTACATACATTTCAGATTTAAAACCTACAAATAGGGTCTTAATACTTCTCCAAGTTAAATCAACCTCCATGCAAAATTAAACTCTAGCTCTTATAAATAAGGTATGAGATCTGTTACCGCAATTAACTTTAGAGAATTCACGTTAAATTCCAATGTCGACCACTCCAGGCCACTCGTGTCTTGTGGAGCACTGAATAAATTAGGTTCTACAGTTACAGTGGGGTGTAAGTGGAAAACTAGAGTCTCGCTTTGTCATGTTCGGATTGTCAGGTTTCAACGATTGACACCATTTCTCTCACTCGCGATAACAGGTTTGTTAAAAGGGTTGTCGTGGCAACACCCCGGGATCCGTGCTAATTAACTGAAGTTTTAATTAGGAGTTAATTAACTTTGAAGATCATTTTAATTTGTAATTGTGCTTTTCTATCGTATTAGCACGTTAGACATGTTCCTTAAATTAGTAAATATGCAATGGTAATTAGTAAAGATGGAGTGTGTGAGGAATGATATGAAGGAAAAAGGAGTAAATGATAGCGTGATGAATGGCACGGGAGAATGGAAGAAAAAAACATGTTGCGCCGACCCCAAATAATATGGGACGGACACTGGCAAGAAGAAGATAAAGATGAATTGGTAAATTTCTGAACATAAGATTTCCTAATAATTTGGTTGGGAAGTATTTACTTAATATGAATTCATTGAAATCATGCCCGTAAATCCTCTCATGACAAACAGTTTTAGAACATTAAATTAATTTCAAAATTCTTACTGTTACTACTGAGAACCTCATAGCTATATTGAGAACCTCATTGCATATACTCGAAAAGCTATCATGCATGTCAAAATTTACTCTGTGAAGACAGCGTTTATGAGAAATACCTGTGACATACTCAAACGCAATTCAAATGGGAATAGGAGCCAAATAACTGCTAAGACAGTACTGACTCCTATTCACAGGTACACGTAGATGTGAACAAAATAGAAAAGAGAAGTAACTGAACAACGAACAACAAGACTTATATTGGGTTATTACTACTCAAACTAATTTTGCTTGTACTAACCCTTTAAAAAATACAACCCCGTTTGAGATTAGGATAATATATATATATATATATATATATATATATATTGTCATAATATTGATTTACCTGCTTGAAGATGTTAGGTAAGTGGTATTTTTTTTTGTAGGTTGGTGTAATTCCCGAATTCACTACATAAAACTTTCTGTTGAATTTCGACCCTTGGCTCAGCCTGGACACTTGAAATTCTAAAAGTGAAATAATATTAAGAGCGGCCAACCCGTCATACTTTACATACAAACGCTCGGACGTGATTATGCCGTTGTTACACATCTATCTTTGATTTTTTTGAACTAATAGGTATGTTGTGCACTATATCTAGATTTCTATGGATGCAAAAAATAAAAAAAGTAGAAACAAATTCAGTATAAGCCTCCAAAAAATTGCTGTTTTGCACAAATTTTGCCTGAACTTTGGCCGTTCATAATGTACTCATAAACTGTAAAAAATAAAGAAAATATCGGGATAGAAACCTTACACATGTAATGGAGATTCTTAACGACAAATATTTTATCACACACTTATAAGACTTTTTCAATAACACGTATTTCCTGGAACCAGTTTAAGAGATTTTCGAACACTATTTTTATTTTTAGTTGGATAGGCATTCCATGTCTGTCTCACTTATCCTGCAAATATTAACAATATTTCACACCAAGCAGTAGGTGCTCGTTTGTAAAGGGATTTGAATTATGGTGGTATGGCACCGAAGTCAACGTACGAGGTGACGTTCGATTAGCTTCAGTCACGCATACTGTTTCCAATAGCTAGAAATATGCTATCATTTATGAACCACCATGCATTTTATTGACTAAATCTTTCAGGGGTGAATAAACCAGTTAAACGAGATTTATATATACCTAAAGATCTTTTAGATTTTTTGACGTTTTGATTTTTACAAACATCCAGTTAAAAATGTTCTTATTACTCTTGTGGCCTATTTCACGATGTCTGAGTAGCCACTACTTACCGAATAAAATCAAATCTGGAACAGAATTTGTATCAAATTATCTGCCAAGTAAATTATGGGGTCCTTAATCGCAGATGGTAAAACAGGCCCTTAATCTTCAGATACTATGTAGATAGAGGAAGGTTAACGATATCATTGTTATTATTTTAAGAAGCCCCTTTTTTAGTTACAAGCTGCATTGCTGCATATGCAGTCCAATTGGTGTAACAAATCTACTAGATCCTGTTAAGAATTAAAGGATAAGAGTAGACTTGTACATTTAAAAATTTAATAGAGATATGGATGTTTTTACAAATTAGATAAAAAATACAAAGACGAGATAAAAAAGACGTATCAAACCCGCACTCTGGAAGCAGTTTTTGAGTATATTTACACGATTAAGTAGCACTGTTGAAGCACGATGAAATGTAGAGGTGGAGATGTAGGACGATGTATCAGGTCTGCTCCACAGGAAGGCGGCGTTTGTAAGAACAGGAGTTGAGGTCCTGGTAGATCTTTAGAGATGGATCACCAGCTTTTAGACCCAGGGCAGCTCCGCGAGATGATCAGCAGGGATGGCACAACGACAGTTTTTAATAATAAGATTGGGAGTAGTAGTCCCAGGTGTATCTTTAGATGGATCACCTTCAAGAATCTGTCTTGTCTCCAATTTTAAGAGTTCTTCAGTCTCACATTTAAGAAAACGCTCTCTCGTCTAGTCTAGTCTAGTCCCGACTGCCTCGTCAGCTCGTTTTCCACAGTAGTCTCCTTCCATTTTTGAATCTCAGATTTTCTTCTTGCGGCCATAAAATCATCTCATCTGACAAGTGTAGTCGGCCAGGACATAGCAGACTTACTTCATAAAACCATGAATGCGTAAATAATTTATAAATATAATTTAAAATTAAGTTATTAGTAAACAATCATTATTATCTATAAAATACAATATTTCAGCTAAACATTGAAAAATATAATTTAGATTAGATAAACCAAAAAGTATTCATCATAGACTAAGCTAGTAAGAAACTCTATGACAGAAAGAATGTACGTCAGTTTGGCAAATCTGACGTACATGTCACAACATTGAAAATTATGAAAATTGATATTTTATTTCAGCAAATATAATGAAAACGAATCGTATTTAGATCGATTCGCTGAGTATAAATAAACAAATCAATAAAAAAGGATGATAAATGGTATATGGTATGACAATTGTAAGTATAGTACAAAGTGTAAGTATAGCATATACTATATTGGTAGATCAACCCTTTATACTGTTACGGTCCAATGCGGCGGTGGTTTGTCAATAAAACAGGCGTCTTACAATTTCTAACAACTATAATAAAAGAGTAATGTTCATAACAACCAGATTAAATAACCTTAACTAGCATAATTATCTTAAGTACTACGACCTTATCTACTTAAACCTAACTACGACTAAGAGGGCGCCAGGAAGGTTTTTGGCAGGCGGTACGCGCATGGAACCTTCCAGTCCAACGAAGAGCTGCCGGCTGTCGTGGGTTCTCATCAATAATGTGGTGGCAATGTTAAAATAACAAGTAAAGGTTTACATACGGTTTGGCATGTGTACTAGGAAAACTTCCAAAAATCCTCAACACATAAAGGGCGTGACGGTAGGCTGTAACAAGTAATTAATCACCAAATAAGTAAAAGTAGTCGCTAACCTCAAATGGACTACTAGGCAGCTATTAATGGTGGAATTAAAGGATAACTCACCCCTTTATTGTTGAATATTGAACAAAAAACAATGTTTCTTGGTCTCCACCAATTTATAATTTGAGATGGCGGTATTTGGACAACGATCGGCCACAGAGCGACACACGTCTGTCCCTGATTACAATTTGCGCAGCTATGTCATTCAAACTCCCGGTCGTAGTTTTATCTGTTAATTTCTTAATGTTTGATTCTTTAGTGGTAAACTTACAAAAAAAGAATTCAGACGGCTATGAGGTTTGAACTCGTGACACATAGCACCGCAATCCGCAACCAGCATTCATTGCTATTTAAGATAATAGTTTTAACATTGAAATTTTGGTTCCCGTCATGCCTAGCGGAATGACGTCATTACAAATATCCCCCACCCAAAAGAAAAAAAAACATTTTTTTTTTTATCTTTTCATATCCTTTGCATGCCAAATACCTAAGTTCTTGCCCTGCAAGTTTTGCAGTCGATACACATTATTAGAGAGTTTCTGTACAATTTTGACTTTTTCAAATTTTGGTGCGAGTTTGGCCATGAATTTATTGCTTGCTTTCGATAAATACTTGGTTTTCTTCCACGCATATTCCCCTTCTACAAATGTTGCTGGTCTATAATTTTTGTTATATTATTGTTGTGAGATTTCTTAAGTTTCATCTGAACCTCTTTGTACAAATTTTGTCGAGTCGTGAGATCCTTAGCAATGTTATCGAAGTTACACTTTAAGTCTTTGCTCAAGTCTATAGGATCCGAGTCTAATGCCGAAATATCAAGAGGTGAAATTGAAACCTCTCTGCCAAGGAATAGGTATGAGGGCGTATAACCTGTAGTCTCGTGTACAGCTGTATTTATGGAATGTGCTATGCCTTGTAAGTGAACATCCCATTCGTTATGTTTTCTAACACTCGAATTAGCTGCTATTTGTATACCTACTACCCTGTTTACCCGTTCGGTCGGATTGCTTTGGGGATGATAAAGAGGTGTGTACCATAGTTTCGTCTGATACTTAGTGGCTACTTCTTTGAACATTTGTGACTCAAATTGTTTACCGTTATCGCAAATGATTGCCATAGGTGCCCCAAACAATAATATTTGACGTTCTACAATTTCACAAATTTTGTCTGCTTTTCCCGTTCTCAAAGGAAAAAGTAACACAAACTTACTAAACCAACATGACATAACTAATAGCATGGTATTACCTGTTTTGCTTCGGGGAAATGGGCCCATCAAATCTAAAGAAATCACCTGCCATGGTCGAGATACATCTCTATGTTGTCCCATCAGTCCAAAAGGATGTTGCTGTGATACCTTATATTTTGCACAAGTTTCACAATTATTAACGTAATTCTTTACGTCCTTTAGCATGTTAAACCAAAAGAAATCCTTTTTTATTCTGTAGAATGTTTTACGCACCCCTAAATGCCCAGAATTTATATCATCATGACTTTTTTTTAACACCTCGTCTTTAAGTTTGTCCGGTATGAATAATTTCCAGTTACAACTATCACTTGGATACTGTTTTAAATTAACTTTTCTAAAGAGCAAACCTTTAAATACAGCCCATCTGCTATTTTTGTTAGGATTGTCGCTAATTTTATTCACCATTTTTAGATACCAATCATCTTTGTGTTTCTCTAATACTATTATGAAATTTGACTCCAAAATATTGATATCTACTGACCTAGACAGGGCATCAGGCACTACGTTAAGTTTGCCTGGCCTATGAATTATATCAAACGAAAATTGCTGAAGTTTCATAGCCCATCTAGCTAATCTTCCATGAGGATCTTTCATTTTATGAAGCCATAATAGTGCCTTATGGTCAGTAATGACTGTAAAATGAACTCCATCAACGTATGGCCGAAATTTCTCGACTGCATAAACCACACTCAAAAGTTCCTTCTCGGAGGCCGAATAACGTTTCTCACAATCATTGAGCTTCCTACTAAGATATGCCACAGGCTGATCAGAGTCTTCTGTTTTCTGACATAAAACCGCTCCAATACCCTCATTTGATGCATCACATTGTATGGTGAACGGCTTATTATAATCCGGACATGACACAACCGGAGCCGAAGTGAGCAAGGTTTTGAGGTTTAAAAATGCTTCTTCCGCAGATTGTGACCAAACGAATTTTGTTTTCTTATTTCCCTTAGTAAGATTATGTAATGGAGCGGCAATCAGAGAAAAGTTTTGTACAAATCGTCTATACCAACTGGCTAACCCAATTAATCTTTTGAGTTCCGTGTAATTATTTGGTCTCGGAAAATTTAATATTGCCGTAACTTTCTCAGGATCGGTTCTAAGGCCTTCCCTATCCACTATGTACCCCAAAAATTTTAAACTAGATCTAGCAAATTTGCACTTTTCTACGTAGATTTGCATCCCTCAAAATTGCCATAACTTTCCTCAATACCTCTAAATGTTCATCAAAGGTAGAAGTGCAAATGATGATATCGTCTAAATATGCCCATACTTTATCATTGAGTGCTTGAAATAAAATGTCCATCAACCTTTGTTGTGTCTGGGATGCATTAACCAAACCGAACGGCATGACTTTGAACTGGAATAAACCTCTACCAGGCACAGCAAAAGTAGTTTTTTCTTTACTAGTTTCTTCTAACGGTATCTGCCAAAACGCTGACTTTAAGTCTAACGTGCTCAAGAATTTCGCACTGCGGAGATTATCAATAATAGTTGTGACTCTAGGTAGGGATACGTGTCCCTTTTTGTAATTTTGTTTAATTGCCTGCTGTCCAAACAGAGTCTATTATCCCCATTTGGTTTTTTAACTAAAAGCACAGGTGAACACCAAGGACTAATTGATGGTTCTATTACATCATACTCGAGCATATCATCAATTTATTTTTCTATCTGTTTCTTTATGGTTGGTGAAAAGTTGTATTGTTTTTGGTAAGCCGGTTTGTGGTTTTCTGTGTCAATATTATGTTTTAGTATATGCGTTCTACCTAACCCTGTTCCAATGCTATTCCTCATCTCTGCAACTAGCACACCCAATTCCTGTTGTTGCCTGATGCTTAAATCTTCGATAGGTACGATTGATGTTTTAGTTGTTTCTAACAGTGAACTTTCTTTGTTTATTAACGCGCAATCGCTTTTCAACTTCAGTTGAATACCAAACACATCAAAAAAATCCTTCCCGAGTAATAAATTTTGAGATAATCCCGGCATGACCAACATTGCCATAATATGAAATTGGTCATCAAATGACACCGGCACATCAAAAGCCTCAGTTATGGTGTGATTAGTTCCATCCGCTGTGGACAGCCTAGCTCCTGGCAAAACATACGGAAGCAGGCCTAATGAAGTTAAAACTGTGGCAAACTTAGTACTTATCACTGATAAATTAGCTCCACTGTCTAACAAACCTATACAGTCTCGCTCCATTACCTTGAACTTAATATAATTACGATTATCATTTTCGTTGTGGAACATCTTGCAGATTTCGTTGTGTTCGAAGAAATGCTGTAATGTGTGTAACCAATCCTGCCACTCTTTGCTTTCTTTTTGTAGGGGAAGCACTACTTGGCAGGTTTTGTACCTTCCCCTGAAGCGTTTCCCTTACACGGACAGTTTTTCGAGGTGACCCCAAAACGACCGCACTTATAACAAAATTGTCGTTGCTTAATTGCCTTGCAGGCTCTAAATAGATGTCCTGTTTCTCTGCAGTTCCAGCAGCGACTGCCTACGATTTTTTTATCTGTTATTTCTGCAACTACAGCCGTTTCTTTAGTCTCATGATTGATACTATAAGCGCTTGGTTTGTAAGCCAGATCTGGTTCTAACTTAAATTTATGACTTTGTGGCTCCTGGAAGTTGTCACAATTACGTTTGGTTCTTTCCAATAACTGCAATATGTTAACCAGTTCCTCAACAGAAATAAAAGTGTCCCTGCAAACAGCTCTTTGGAAATATGGCTGTAGATTTCTCATTATGATCTGAATTTTTTCATTCTCTGAAATTTTATTAGGCAACCTATTGAACATATTTTGCATTACGAAAATATAAATAACTGCTGACTCATCTTTACCCTGTGTTCTGGCTTTAATTTCTTCCAACAGTTCTTCCTGGTAAAAAGGAGGTTGGAATGTGCGTTTGAGAAGAAATACTAGCTCCTCCCAATCACATACTCTGTCTTTATTCGCCCTATACCATATAAGTGCATCTCCTTCAAAGAAATCAATGGCATATCTCCACAAATCAACGTCCCTAGCATTTCGAGCATCTTTTAATTCTTCGACTCGTTCTATAAAAGCATTTACACTTAAATTATTTCTACCGGAAAACTTTATACCCCAAGTACTGATAGGAACTAATTTACGATTAGTCGCCCCGTCCTCCATAGTGGAGCACCGAAATAATTGTTTAGCTTTAATCTTGTCATCAAAACAGTCCTCAAAAGTGCAAGTCTTCCCTTCAACTTGCGGATGATTTATAACCTTGGATGTAGTTGCTGCTATAATGTTGGTACTTTCTTTCATCTTTTTAATGATTTTGTTACCAGTCTCACCTAAAGTTTCTACTAAGTTATGTTTATCCTCAGCTGATAAATCACCTTCTATTTGTGGTTCATCTCGCTCCTCTAACAATGCTAATAAGCTGTCTCCCTTATTTTTTAGTTCCGAAATTTGTTTTATTTCCCTGTCTGATTTCGGTGAGATGAAAGCTAATCTGTTTTGTACGTGAATTAATCTAGATACCAATCTCCTGAATAGGGGTTTATCGGGCCTGTCAGTCAATTCCGTAATATATTGTGTTAATACCTTCAGTTTTGACGTGCATGTTTCAAGTTCCTCCGAAAATGAATCTAAACTTTGTTTCGGGGCTTTTATTTCATGGCTGTAATCCCCTGTTTGTTCACTTATGAGTATTTCGTTTAAAAGTTTCCGTAAAACAGAGACAACCGCCCTCACACCTGCACCACGACACGCAAGTTCAAACTCTAATTCATCTTTTAATAGATAGTTAGGATCCATTTTTTTTTTTTTTTTTTTACACTATATTATTTTTGGCCCAAAGTGATAAACACAACTGCACGGTATGATATCGCAAATTAGTTTAAAGGCAAAGAAAATTTTTTTTTTTTTTTTTCCAAGTATTTTTTTTTTTTTTTTTTACCAAGCTTGCACCAACTGTTACCCGATATCCTAACGAACAATGTTTAACCTATACGTAAAAATAAAATATCAGAAAAAAAACTATGTTTACCCTGTATACACTTAGAAAATTTTAAAAACAAAATTTAGCAGATTCAACCACGTCGAACATAAGAACTAAAAGTACTTAAGTGTCTCAAAGTTAAAGTGAGTTCACTTTAATCTTTAAAAAAAACAATAATGAAAGAACACCTTAAACTGTCTAAACACCCAAGCTACCCGCTTACGATAAATATCAACCACAGAAAAAAAACAGACCTGCGCTTCCTAGATATTTCGCAACACAACAAGCCAGGTATACGTAAAAAAACTCACAAATCAGTACCACAATTTCGAAGACCATACATTAGACAAACCACTAATTTGTATTTTAACGTTAGGCGCCATGTTACGGTCCTATGCGGCGGTGGTTTGTCAATAAAACAGGCGTCTTACAATTTCTAACAACTATAATAAAAGAGTAATGTTCATAACAACCAGATTAAATAACCTTAACTATCTTAAGTACTACGACCTTATCTACTTAAACCTAACTACGACTAAGAGGGCGCCAGGAAGGTTTTTGGCAGGCGGTACGCGCATGGAACCTTCCAGTCCAACGAAGAGCTGCCGGCTGTCGTGGGTTCTCATCAATAATGTGGTGGCAATGTTAAAATAACAAGTAAAGGTTTACATACGGTTTGGCATGTGTACTAGGAAAACTTCCAAAAATCCTCAACACATAAAGGGCGTGACGGTAGGCTGTAACAAGTAATTAATCACCAAATAAGTAAAAGTAGTCGCTAACCTCAAATGGACTACTAGGCAGCTATTAATGGTGGAATTAAAGGATAACTCACCCCTTTATTGTTGAATATTGAACAAAAAACAATGTTTCTTGGTCTCCACCAATTTATAATTTGAGATGGCGGTATTTGGACAACGATCGGCCACAGAGCGACACACGTCTGTCCCTGATTACAATTTGCGCAGCTATGTCATTCAAACTCCCGGTCGTAGTTTTATCTGTTAATTTCTTAATGTTTGATTCTTTAGTGGTAAACTTACAAAAAGAGAACTCAGACGGCTATGAGGTTTGAACTCGAGACACATAGCACCGCAATCCGCAGCCAGCATTCATTGCTATTTAAGATAATAGTTTTAACATTGAAATTTTGGTTCCCGTCATGCCTAGCGGAATGACGTCATTACAATACATAGAAATGTGGCCAGCCAAAAAAACAGCTTGTACAATAAAAGGCAACCCCGGACATCATTGCCAACTATCAACATTTAAACACGACAAAAACTAAACTTTAATCAAAGGCCGTGTGTCCGTAACAAAACGACATCTATTAGATAACAGGGGCCATGGTAATATTGGGGCCCGTTGGAGCCGTGCCGAGATCGAAGCAATTGTTACCGGCACGGCCTGACGCCAAAACGACTACCTAGCTACCTATCTGTTATCACTACCCCAAAATTATGTAAATAACAGCCTACACGTCAATATCTACCTACAGTCCATTCCCAGTTATTTACCTCTGATTTGGCTTCACTGTCAAAATTACATTGAACTTTATTTTTGTTGTAACAAGATTGATGTTGGGGCTCGTGGCTAAATAATTAAAGCCACACGAGTCGATCTGCTAATTTAAGCAGTGTTTGCCTAGGTCAATCCGTGAATGACAATTATTACAAACAGAGTTCCCTCCATGGCTCGGAAAGCACTTTAAGCCGTTAGTTCCGGCAGTCATTTCTAGATCTTTGATAGCCGTACCGGCTAGCCAGAAACTCGAAAGTCTGACAGCCAAACTTGCCAAGGGGTTCGGCCGTGGAGGTATTTTACTCAGCTACTCCATGTAAAATACTAGTATTCAGCTGCATCCGGTTAGACAAGGCTAGGCAGATGATGATGAAGACAGCTGTTTGGTTGCTGCCACTGATAAATCTATGAAAAGCCAAGTGATCTTTATTTTCGTAACAATAGGGTTGTTATTGGGTCGCTGCTTTAAGAGGTAAAATAGCTGAGAAAGGACTGTACGTCCTACATGACATGCCGATATCGAAGTGTGACCTGAAAATTTCCGGAACTATGTTGTGCTCATTTCTATTTCTAGTGAAAGGTTTAAGAGAAAATTTGGATGCTCGATAATAAAGTTCAAAGTTGAATGAAATGAAATGAAATGAAATGAAATTGTTTATTCAGTAAATAGGATGTAGGTATCACTTTTACACGTCATCACAATTTAAACTTAAGCTAGATGGGGTCGACATTTCGTATCTGACTACCCTGAGAAGAAATGGCGAAACAAACTCAGGGATCAAAGTCTGTTTTAAAGCATGTACAATATGTTTCATGTTTTATAATGAATTAAATAATAATTTGAACATACAAAATAAGATAATAATTGTAATGTCAAATTTACATGTCAAAAATTGTAAAAGAATTAATTATAAAAAGGAAATATACAATAGGATATTATATCAGATTTTTATGTCAATATTGTATAGGAATTACACAAAGCTTAGCAGAGCGAGCAGTTCAATCCCAAGCCTTTTTGTCATCTAAATAATCAATTATTTTATAGTACCCTTTCTTACATAGTTTGGTTTTAATGCAAATTTTAAATCGATTGATTGATAAATTTCTAATGTCAATGGGAAGTTTATTGTAAAAGCGTATGCATTGGCCCATGAATGAGTTGCCTATTCTGTGGAGGCGAGTGCGATGTACAGCGAGGTTGTGCTTATTCCTAGTATTCAAGCTATGAATATCGGACATTTTCTTAAAATTAGATATATTTTTATGAACATACAATAAATTTTCAAAAATGTATTGAGAGGCTATGGTCAGAATATTCATCTCTTTGAACTTCTCTCGGAGGGAATCCCTAGGACCCAGATTGTAAATGGCCCTAACAGCCCTTTTCTGTAGAACAAAGATAGCGTGGATGTCCGCACAGGCACCCCAGAGAAGAATCCCATACGACATGACGCTATGAAAATAACTGAAATAAACAATTCTGGCCGTATCAACATCAGTAACTTGTCTAATTTTCTTGACAGCGTAGGCGGCCGAACTAAGTTTTTTTGACAATTTTTCAATATGTGGGCCCCACTGTAATTTTGAATCAACAGTTATTCCAAGAAAAACCGTTGACTCAACAGGATCCAACTCTATTCCATTAAGTTGAACATTTGCACATAACTGCCTCACATTTGGAGTTGAGAATTTAATCAACTTGGTCTTTTTTCCATTCAGGAGTAGATTATTTACATTGAACCAATGGACAACCTTAGATAGTGCATTGTTCACTTCGTCAAAGTTTATTGATAGACGTTTAATTTTAAAAATGAGAGATGTGTCATCCGCGAACAATACAATCTTGTGATTATCCCTTACATGATAAGGTAAGTCATTTATATATATTAAAAATAAGAATGGACCTAGAATTGAGCCCTGTGGGACGCCCATAGTGACTGCAGACCCTGAAGATCTCTTGCCATTAACATCAACCCTATGAGTTCTGTTATTTAAATAAGAAGTCAGAAGGTCTAGAGCCTTGTCCCTCATACCATAGTGGTATAGTTTCCTGATAAGCGTTTCATGCTGCACGCAATCGAAGGCCTTGGACAAGTCGCAGAAGACACCAAGAGCATCCTGCGATTCCTCCCAGGCCTCGAATATGCTCTTAAGTAATTCCACGCCCGCGTCTGTAGTTGACCGACCCTTTGTGAAGCCAAACTGTTTCAAGTGAAGTAAATTATTTTTATTGAAATGTTTTAACATTTGCTTTAGAATTAATTTTTCAAAAATTTTGCTCAAAGTAGGTAATATGGAAATAGGCCGAAAGTTTGTGGGGTCGGTTGTGCTACCAGATTTGAACAGCGGAATCACTTTGCTAATTTTCATCAAATCAGGAAATACACCGGAATCGACACAAGAGTTAAAAATAATTGCCAGGAAAGGTGAAATAATATCAATGATTGTTGACATGGTATGTACTGATAATCCCCAAAGATCGCCGGTTTTTTTGACATCAAGATCTTTAAAAGATTCTATAATGTCCTTTGGGGTAACAACTATAAATTTAAAAGTTTCAATACATTCTGGTACACATTCCTGCAAAATTGAGTAAGCAGAAGTGGAGGATGATGGAAGAGTTTTAGTTGTTACAATAGGGATATTAGTAAAGAAATTGTCAAACTCTGCTGCAACCTCCATGTCTGCCTTAATATCTAGATCATTTATTTTTAGATGAAAGTCACGGTTTCGTGCTGTGTTCCTTCCCATTTCGGAGTTTATAATATTCCAGGTTGTTTTTATTTTATTATCAGATACTTTAATTTTATTTTTAAAGTAAATGGTTTTAGCTGAGGAGCAGGCTCTTCTAAAAATTTTTGAGTAATTTTTAACATATTCTTTAAAGTTTTCATTATGGTTATATAATTTTTCATTATATAGTTCATATAACCTCCGCCTACTTTTAAAAATACCCGGTGTTGCCCAGTCACTAAATAAAACGCGATCAGAAACAGACAATGTTTTGGAGGTAAACACCTTATTAAATTCTAAATTAATCAAGTTAAATAACAAAGTATATGCTCGATCTGCGTTATCGTGATATGGCAAAGCGGGAAGTTTTTCCATTAAATTATTTCTAAATAGGTCTAACCGTTTTTTGTTTACAGGCACAAAACTCACAAGTTTTTTCCGAGCTCTGACTATTTGCCGAGGAAAAGCAACTAACTGGCCACAATGATCCGAGTCTAACTCATTTAAAATTAAATGGATCAATGGTTTTAGATTTGTAAAGATATTGTCTATACAGGTAGCACTAGTGGAAGTTATTCTGGTCGGTTCAGCGAAATTACTGTGCAAGTTATATGATTTTAATAATGTCAAGAATTTATTTACTGTAACCGATTTTTCAAGTAAATTAATGTTGAAATCTCCACAGACTACAACTGTTTTATTATTGTTGCACGTCTTTAATAAAATTTCCTCCATATGTTGCTCAAAAATATCGTAAGGCGCACCTGGGGGCCTGTACACGCTCATTACAATGTACCGCTCAAGCTCTATGCAAGCTACTTCGATTACTCGCTCAACAGAGAGATCCACAATATCACTACGTTCTTTGAATTTCAAATTATTACGTGCAATTATAAGGGAGCCACCACGTATCATATTCACTCTGCTGAACGAGCTGGCAATCTGGTGGTTATTAAAGCTAAACAGAAACTGGTGAGATTTTAACCAATGTTCAGTTATGCACAAGATGTCAATACAATTGCTGTTCAAAAACAACTCCAATTCCAATTCTTTACCTTTTACACCCTGTATATTCTGATGAGCTATTTTTAGAGTATTATTATTTAGTTTAGTTTTGGAGTTTGATCGCTGTGGTAACAAACATTGGTTTAAATTATTGCTAGAGTTTAACTCTGTTGTCTCAGTGTCCTTAGAAATATTGATCAAGTCTATCTCGGTATTACAATTACTGCTAGAGGGTGACCCTATTGTCCCATGTTTTAATTTAAATGACTTGGAGAAACATCCAACTCCTGCGCATTCACACTGGGTACATCACTAAATTGCCCAATAGAAGCAGTATAGTTACCTAAAAAACTATTACAATTAAAAATATAATAGGATAGCGAGTCTACTATCTGCCCTTTAAAAAAGTTACAAAGATAATAATTATCTTCGGTCATAAAGTAATTTATACTAATAAGTACGTTAGAGTCAATAAAATTAAATTTTTCATTATATAATGTCATGGTATGTAATCTAATATTGTACTTATATCTAATATTATTTTCAGTCTGTGGCAAACCATTACAATAAGGAAATGCAAACAAAACTATTTTTTTAACATTTAACTTGGCTAAATAATCAAAATACATTTTTATTTTTCCACCGCTTGCATTTCCCCTTCTCCCGACCAGAATGATGATAGTAGTTGATGAGCTGTATTTACTACTTATTACTTTTTCCAGTATTTCACAGTAACTGGCATCAGGCATGCAATAATTAATAATCCTTTTATGTAAACGATGTTGTAGTATACGACCCATATTTTTCCCCATCTCATCGCAGTACATAATTATTTGGTCATTATCGTTTAAAAAACTGTAGTTTGACAAATTATCATTTAACAATATTTTTGTATTTGGTGCGGTAAGGGAAGTACTAGCGAGGCTGTCAAACATCTCCACAGAAAGTACGGGCTCGTGAGAGGGGACTGACTCTGAACGACTTGATGGATCACAATTAGGTGTTGGATTGTTTACTAAAGAGTTGAACATTCTTTCATTTTCACTACACAGATCCACCAGATCATTCATTGCCAGTATATATTCCCCCATTTCCTTTCGAGAAATATCATATTTAGATGTAATACTGTCTAGGGAACCCTGTAACTGGGTAATCTCTGACTGCAGTAGTTGAATTTCAGCCTCATAGTTACTTTTTATACTATCTGCAAGTTTAATATGATGACTTAATCGTTCTTTTAATTGTTTACAATTTTTAAAGGATTTATAATTTTTCGAAAAGGAGTTTTTATTATTTTTAATCAATTTTTGTGTCTTTTTTATCCTTTTATTTATTCTAATATATTTCCTTAATTTATTCCTGCTACAATTTACTAGCCTAACCTGAGGGCTTGATATGACACTATTATCACAAGTGAGGTCAATAGTTACAATGTCATTGTTTACATTACTCGAGACTAAGCTAGCAGAATGCAATCGAGTGCTACCAACCAGCTGCTCAAACAACACATGGGTCTGTGCTGTCCGTAGTCCCCGGCTAGCATCCTCCATCCTGTCAATGGTGTCTTGAGCTTCGCTTAGCCTGCTTTTCAGCTCAGCATTGTGTTTGATAGTTATATCAAACTCATTGCTACACTGGTCGAAGCTGTCCACTATACGCTGTAGTTTATCTCTTTCTTCACATGTAGTTATAAGCTGACTATGTAGTTCTACCATCTCACTCTTGAGCTTTGCATTAATTTGTAAAGTTTGAAGTACTTCCCTCTCATTGTCACTTTGTTCACCCTGCAATTCCTCACACAAATCCTTATATTTCTTTAACTCAGCTAGAGTTAATTGCAGTTTCGATTCCATCAGGCGTGTAGTAGTTCCCCTTGTCATTATTATTCTATCCATCCGATCTTAGTGAGGAGTAGTGGCCAGCTGGTAGGCGGCAGTATAGCTGTGTGTGTACTGTACACGCTATCTATTCGATGCGATGACAAGTAATGTGCGCAGGGCTACTAATGCGGTGGCCTCCAAGCAGTATAAAAATTTCAATACAATATCATTTAGTTTAATGTCTTTCAAACTTCTATAATTGTTGGTTTATGTCAATATTGTGTGAACAATTGTCAGAAACATCCACAAAAAGATTTGCGCGTGTCAGAGATTTGAACTCGGGACTTTCTGACTACGAACATGAATACTCGTGCTAACCACTGCACCAGCTGATCAGTTGAGTTAAGTGTCGAAATTATCGTGCTTATTTCATAGTCAATTTAGACAAAAATTTAAGATTCGGGTAAGTAGATTTTTTTGGAACAAATACGTTAACAATTTTTCCACAGTCACTAAGTTGATCACTTTCTTATGAGTTTTGCACTGTTTATGTTTTGTGTACACGGTAATATTTTGTCTTGTACATTGCACTGTCGTAATATTTTTTGTAAGGATAGTTCAGCGGAGTTTTTATTATTTACGTGGACAAACACTTTATTGGATTTCGAATTTGAGTCTTCAGTTTATTTTACGCTAATTTATGCACTTTTCTAAAGAGTTGCGTAGAAATAACACTGTCACTATATATTTGGACTATAACAAACATAGGACACTGTTTGTTTTGTAATAAACTGTTTGTTTACTATATTTAACGAATTAAAATACGCGGAGCTAATGTTGATCGTGGCACTGGCCACGGTCCGCGATAAATATTTAATAGAAATCGTGATAAATATTTTATTGAATGTGCGTGAATTTTGTTTAGTCTGATGTCGTTATAAAAATAGTTAAACATTTATGAGATTTATTGATAGATATGAAACATGAATCCACAAAGTAATTATTATTTATAACATCAGAAGTTATATCTTTTAGTTTCAAATAATTTTATTCAACGTTGCGTGCAGTTTTAATGACTTTCATAAAAAACTGAAGCTCAATAATTGAACAAGCTCCCGGGTCTCACCAATTAGCTGCACAAATATGAAAAAGCTTTAGCTTTGTGCAAATTGTGCTAATTAAACAAAACCGATTTGAATTCACTACCCAAGCATAAATGAAGGAGTATCACAAAGTTAAAATTTAATGCAAATGTTTGCTGGCCCCTTCTAGAGGACACTGTTAAAACTGTCTCTTTTATCTACAATATTATATATAAGATCTAATAAAATTATATAGGAAAAATAGTTTATTTTTCATGTAACAACACTTCCTGCTGTCGTTGTCCACATTTTTTAATCAAATTTGTTTTAATATATCATATTTAGATATCGATCCACACCAAGTTTCTAGAGTTTCAGTAGACTATAATAAAATGGACCCTGTGTAAACTGTTTTTATATTTTCCTAAAAAAATAAAAACAGAAAAAAATACCTATATCTCAAAACAAAATGCAGGTTGTAAACAAGCTAAGTGAAGGAAACTTGGAAGTAGGTAAATGTGCTGGTAGGTCACGGGCAGGCTGCCACGTAGCAGCGCCCGAGAGCATTATATTGTTATAAATGTGTCCGCGGTGCCAAGAAACCTTGCAAGGAAACTTCCTGCTTGGAGAGATACAGATTAGACGTAATAGCATCTAGTTTCACGGCCAAGTGCGTTCTTTCAAGTTGTACCTGTTTATCCACCTTCAACTAGGTTACTAAGATCTTTATGTATGTGAAGGCCTTGGTAAGAAGGAATTGGTTTCACAGCGTTTCGTATTTCTGTATCGAATTGAGCTTTCTACTCGTAGCTACTGAACTAGCTATACAGCGTTGACATAAGCTTTTCAGTTATAGCATATCCAATACATTTTTGTATCGCTGATAAAATGTGTCTTGGTCTAGGGCACATTAGTTAAGTAAGTAGTTTGGATGACAAGGATATTACGCATTTACTGCTGCGTTTTCGTTGATCCTCTCACGGATTCAACAAAAAAGTAAAAATACATTTAAAAAACTCTGTGCTTTATCTGCCAGTCAATCAGTCACGGAAAGGTTTTAAGTATATAGAAGACTTTTATTATTCGCAAAGAGCCCGATCATTGAACTTCGGTAATAATAATGGAAAAACACCCCTGACCCTAGGATAAGCAAGATGGGAAGGCTAATAGCCGCATGAAATCATTAGTAGATGATGAGGCAAAAACGGTTTTATTAGGAAACGGGCCTCACGCCTCTGTAGTATAAATTCTGATTGTTTACTATAAGCCTAGATATTGATCTGATAAGAAATAACGTTGTTGCAATATGATAGTGACGTAGAGACATAATTCCAACTGACGGAATGTATCCGTCAGTTGGAATTTATAATTAAATTAAATCAGATTTTTGTAAAATTAAATTGTCTTGCAAATAACACTCATTAAAATATTCCAGATATGTTTGCAAATAATTAATATGCAAATGTGGATTATGTGCAACTGAATTAATATGATAAGCTAAACACAAACACAAATGGATGGCTATGTTAATCACAATGTTGAAAATAATTTTGATAATATCAATTCAGATTCAGAATTTACTCTGAATTACCATCCAGTTTCCGACAGGTATATTGACAGAAGAATATCGCACGAACAGGCACAATTTGGTAACTGATTCATGTACCTATAAGATTCAAAGAAGGAAAACGAATAGAAATTGATTTCAGCCGTGTTCGGCATATCTCCGCAGAATAAGAAAGTAAACATGTTTACGCATTTCTGAGAATTAGTTAAGTACCTAACCTATGTAAACAACTTTTCTACAACGAGCCAATTCATTGAGTCTATGGATTTTCGACCCCTGGTAATTTGGTCTTGACAAATTAAGACGTAATGTTGACCTGTGTTTTTCTTCTTCTGTAGTACTTGTAGAATGTTTTTCTCTGCCTAGATAGGAACTTGTTTTACAGCGTTTATTCATTGAACCATACGTATCTCTTTTTCTTTGCCTTTCATTGTGTCCTACTGCTCGGCAAAGACATCTCCTTTCTCTTTCCAAACATCTCAATCTTGTGCGATCTCTGGCAATGTTCGCTCTGCAAACAAGATCAGATCGTCACCACCCTTCGCCACGGTCTACCTCAGCGGCGATTTCCTCCATTAGGTGTCCAGTGAGTGACGATCCGTGCCCACCTCTCCGGGTGCATTCGTGCTACGTGCATGGCCAGCCCACTCTCACTTTAGCTTGGCTGGTTTGTCGCCAACATCTGCAACCATAGTTTCTTAAGTTAGTTTCATTTAAATCATAATCCATTCAGACCCAGCGCAAGACGAAAAGATACATAAGATTAGCGCATGGGCACGGTTTGCTTATAATACCATTTAAAATCTGTCTTTGCCCAAGCATGTTTTTTTCTAAAACCAAGCTTAAAACCAAGATAAGAATTAACCACATACAACGCTGAATGTAACTCATCACACCCACACCAGCTGTAAATATGCACTACCTACATTATATTAAGCGAGCATAATAGTATGTACATAGGTTCGTCAGTGTGTGTTTTCAGTTATAATATACCGCCCTCTTTTCACATTCAGCTTTCAGAATATCTCCCAGCAGACAGTATATAACTAAAATTAAAAAAGTTCCCTTCCACAACACCGTTTTTATGTAACGCGAATACTCACGTAATGATCCTCACAATTGAAATGAGTTTCTTCATTAAAATGTAGAAGCGTATCACGCTGAACACCGAAAGAGCCCTTCGTTGTAATGCATTGTTATCGTGCAAGTCACCTTTGATAAATTTTTCCACCTTTTTACCTAAAACATACGTTCTTAAGGTTTTTACCTGTCTCATAACACTGAACAACTGTATTCGTACTTTTTACTTATCCAATTCTGTGTAAAAGCATTTTCTGCACTTTTCTGATAGCGATCTGCCTGACTTTTGCTTTTTACTTTCTATTTTTGTGCACAAAGATGTTCAAATCGTATCAGTTTAAAAATGAGAAAGGAAACGACTCCAGTTTTGCACGTGGAATCGCGTGGCTTTGTAATTTCGTTTTTAGCATTTGCCGTGAAGCAGAAAGAAAACAAAATGTGGGCAACGTCGTTTATGCATATCACCGACTCGTATGTCAACTGACTAAGGTTTAGATTTCGCTGGAAGACGAAAAATTACAGCGTGGAGTTTCACTTGTGTACCAAATCGTGGTGGCACAAAGCTGCGCTACTTGTGCGGCAGTCTTTGAAATGCTCCGAGAGAAAATTCGCGGCAAATGAGCTTATTGTTTACACGCATGAAGCAAGGCAATTTGGGGACTCAAGTGCCTTGTATAAATACGTTTATACATTTTAAAAGCAAGTTCATTTAATTTGTGTTCAGCAGAAGCTTAATTTTGCAACGGTGTTTTAACTTTGTTTACTTTAATTATTTTCTACTCAAAAGTTTATTTCTATTTTCAAGCCACAAAACAATTGAAGTTTTAGTAAAAGCTAAAACCGACAGGTACAAAAACTGTCACCCTCTTCAAAGAAGAGCTTCTGTCATGAACTATGCATCTAATAAAAGGGGATAAAAACTCGATTCAGAATTAATAGCCCAGATTGAGGAGACTGGAGTGGCTCTGAAACCAATCCAATTAACTCTTAGCGTCACTTTCCCCGTTTGTCAATAGATTTATCCCGAGATTTAATTCTAAATTGAAATTCAAACCTTCTTATTTTAAACTTTTAACTCGCTGATCCGCTCAAACGAATTATTATTTTTTTGTTTTCTTTCTATTTTTAATTAATGGATTTTATTTTACTGTAAACCAAACTTTTTACTGTAAACCAAAGCCTTTGTTGTATTAAATTTCTGATGTTAGCACTCTTCTGCTGTCAATAACACATAGACCTTGAACATAAAATAGGTATTCCGTTCTAAATATTTTTCATAAAATATGAGTGGCAATCACGGAGCTTTTAAGGGCCAAATATAATATCATTCAAATAATAATGGTGTTGACTCAGTTTTTCATTCCAACAGAACTCGTTCAGAAATGTCAGTCCATTTGTAAAGAATGAAATATTAAAGCGAGAGACTCGATGATTTGAAATCAGAGCTGCTATCGTGCGCTTCTTCACTTGAAGATAGTGCTTCGTTTGAATGTATTCATTGCTACTTGCCTTTTCAAGTTTTCTTTGAGTCTACCAATATCTTTAATAAATTCTACATAACTGGACTGGCAGTAGCTACTATATACTATCTGATAATAATTTTCTTTGAAAGTTTATGACATTTGAACTTTGCGAGTCCCGAAACGTCCCTAATTCAGGATCAGATGGACGGACAGTAGCAACTTTCCAAAACTTGTATCAACATTTAAGTTGCCATACTATATTCTCATATAACTCAGAATATCTTATCATATAAGTTTAGGCTTCGTTTTATATTTGTATTTCTAATAAAACTTGTTTGATTTCATGTACTGTTTATTTTTCGTACCAAAATCAGTCATCAATAAAGACATCACGTTTCTTTGCATGACTAAACATATTATGTTACAGACATTCGCAAAAATAAAACTAGCAATTTCGTAAACAAAATACGGTTGGAACGTGCATGGTTATAGCCGGTTTTACGGTCAATAAAAACGTATCAAGCACAATCAATGACAATCATTGAGCTAAAATGCGGAAACCAGTATGGACGCCATCGCCATTACGAATCCGTAAATAGCTAATTCTAGAATCGTAAAATTGATGAAAATTTGATTTAATATAAGTCTTCCCTACGAATTAAATAGTGAACAGATTCTATTTGAGATGAATGGCAAATGAATTCAATTATATACGGCTATGGGTGCTACATTTCCAAAACAACCCGGCTATCGGTGCTACATTTCCAAAACAACCCTGAAAAACTGTAACTACCATAGTACACTTGCTTGCCACTGGAACAGTGTGAACGAGCGCTGTCGTGCTTGTTGGGACAATGGGTAGGCCGGTGGCGTTTTCCTCTCGTAACACAAACCTTTTGTGATAGCATCGGGCCCGATCCACATAATGCTATTAGATTACTCATTAAAATCGTCGAATACAGCCGACCCTGATATAAATTCAAAATAAATTCGGGACATACCAAAGGAATCGAAAATTGGCGTCAAAATACATATTTAATATTTCTTTGAAATTCAAATAGGTTTGGGTGTTGTAACAGAAATACGATGTTATTGTATTTCAAAACAACAGTTTTGTTTATCTTTGATCAGCAAAAATGGATACATAATTACTATGGTCACATAACATAGAATAAAAAATAACTCAAACAATCTATCTAAAGATAAAAACAATTTTCAAATGAAATGTAATACGCTGTCATAGCCGCGTCATGAAAACAGAACAAACTAAATGACAAACTAACCAACAAATTCAATAAATAATTCAACACATCACTCATAAAAATAGACAGTCCGAAACGAGTTCAAATCAAAATATTATTTTATTCATAAACAAAATTTTCCGACGCATTTTTTAAATCTCATTTCTAAACCAGTCTCTCATCACTATAATGAGTTAAGCTACCCCTTAACTCCGAAAAGTTAAAGTTGCACCTATTTATCAAGCATGCAGCTTAAGGTTGGGTTCAGTAGGAGTTAAAGGTTGGATATTTTTCCCTGTCGTAAGTTATGAAGCGTTAAAGGGTCTGTAGGCGTATTCATTTTACAGGTCATTAGAGTAAAAAGGGTAAACAAAATTGTGGCGACGACCTTCGTTCGCTTTAAAACGAAATGATTTCTTTTTACTCTGTTACACGCATAAATATGAGTACGAGGAGACGATTACATTTATTTTGATAACGAAGTGCTTTGTCGTCGAAAATTGTAGCCATTAAATGGGACTGCATCGAGAACGTTCGTTTTATGGTTACTATATATTTTCCTAATACAAGTTTGTTCTACCAACTTTCGTATTTTGCATCTACGTTCATAAATGTGAGTTTCTTCATGCGAACTTTATCTCAAATCTAAACTTTAAGCAAACACAGTAGCTTAAGATACGGCTACAGTAACTTGCAGCTTTGCAGTTTAGTTTTGCATACTTAATCATACGTGCATTGAATATTTTAAGCGTCTGCATTATCTGCTATCATGTAGAGCTACTTCGAACATAAAACGTCGCAATATAAATAAATTAATCACTAATATTAAAAACTACACAGCATTACAGAAACAAGAGGGATTTAGACAAGTGGGAATCGCTTTTTAAGCATTTCGTACATCAAACTAAGTAAGTAACACAACGCAAAAAGTACTGGGACACAGCTTTTTTTAGGGGTGAAAAATCACGGTAGGACTCAATGTAACTCACACAAAACACGTTGTGCTAACGGATGCATTGAATAGAAAAGGGGTCATGAAGATATTTAAAGTAAAGTTATATCAATAAAAAACCATATTTATAAAAAGTTGAATGTTTGACCTTCAATATTTCCGTAACTAGAACGTTCCCAGGTGTGTACCAAAACAAAAAAAATATCGCAAATGACGGAAAGAACAAGAGCCTTTCAGCTTCATTAAAGGTCTTTGTACACCCATTATATAACGACTTTAACAGAATTGACACCAGATTTTCGGTAGCTTATGCTAATCCAATACATTTTTGATTTATCCATCATCGTTAGTGCTGATACAAATTAGTCACTTATTCCTGAAACCCGTAAAAAAACAACAAACGTAAATGACCACCGTTCGCGGCTCATCCCTTTTGAGACCTCTTTCGTTCACAGTCAATAATTCCCGTCCACCAGAACGTAATCCACTAGTACATTTCCTATAATCAAGCGAAAAGAGTCGGCTAGCCATGTCGGGCTTAATACACAGTTTCACCGCGCGTGACATAAACTTCCTTCAGTAATGACGAACGCCACAGTTGGATTTATTGACCGCCGCGCCGTCTCTTATTGAGCTTGACTGCAGTTTAACGTCGGTTTAAGTTGTCGGTTCCTGTTAGATACGCTTAATCCCCGCTTCTTTAATTACTTGAGAATTTCCGTGGAAAGTGGATTCGGGGTTTTGTTTTATGATAGTAGAAAATTCCGTCTGAAGAACTCCATCGTATTAATACTTTGGAGTTCTTTAGACGAAATTTTTCTCTTGTTTGGTGAATTAAAGTTTCTACACACTTTTCTGAGTTTATCTGTAGTTTTAGCATAGGTGAATACTTTGACAATTTATTATCAGAAATTATGAAAAGTATCGTCTCGTGAATTTTTCGGTTCTTTATATAACAGGCACAAAATTTCGCCTCCTAAGCTACTAGCTAGCAACTGTGTAGTAAGTAGCCTTACTAAAATATACAAACAAAACCTTGAACCTTCCTTTTAAACTCACCAACCAAAAGTACCAGGGATACATAAGTCGCTACGTAGTAGAGACCACCGCGCCACTTGAGCGCCTGTTGACGACAAAAAGAAGGGAAAAAAATGTCGACGACGACGTAATACCGAGATGACAAATACGCCGTTTTACACTACAGATGTATTTGAGTTGAAAAGTTAGATTATTTATTTCTTTTGTCTTTACACTTTTTGTGGGAGATGAAGAACTGAATGAATTTGCAGCTTTTAAATCCGTTACTACTGATATTATTCAGGTTCTCTAGCCTTTTCAACTTTTCAAAGAAATTTCAAAACGCTTAGTTGACAGTTCCCGTGACCCAAGTCTTGTTTTTACCTTGGCCAGAGGCTAAGCGTTGCCATACAACGTGGCAACGCTGCTTATCTCTTGGGGACATTACCAGTTGACAACGTTGAGGATGTTTTGACGGATTTTTTTAGATAATTGTTATGTTAGTTATTTTCTTTGACAAATGTTAATAATATTGTTATGAAATAAATACTGAGGTTAGAATTGACGTGCGTATTAGGTATCGTTGTTATAATTAATATTCTAGTAGCCGTATTAATTCATTCAGAACCTTTAACTCAAAACGTACGTTAGACCTAAAAAAGTTTGGAAAACTTGCTACCATTCCTCCACACGATAATATAGGTGTTACTAGAAAACAAATAAAACACAGAATCGAATTCTTGTATCACTAACACATTAAGATACGGTTTGAGCAGTCACAAGGTGACGTCATGGAACAGTGCGAGATGTAGCGTCACGAGATATATTATACATACTCGTATACATATGTGAGGCACACCGAGATTCCACATATTTAACGACGGTTTTACGGTCGGCTGGAGCCGGGCTGACTCAATGCTGTACTCGGTGGCAGACCAGCTTTACGTAACCTCTGCGAAAAACTATTACACGAATAAAACACATAAGGCACAGAGCACCAACTCAATGGACATACACTAAACCTATCGTAAATAATTAAAATGCAAGTGTTATTGTAAAAAGCGTTCTAGATTAAAGAAATTTAAGATTACATTACCAGAGGGCCTCGATAAAGTTGCACATTAGCAGCGATAATGGAAAGTTAAAAACATATCGTATTGATATTGAAAAGGTCTTGCCAATACTGTTGAAATGTTGTAGATTGTCACATGTCCAGGCTCTCAGGTAATCTTGTAAACGAGCTAATAGCTAAATAATTCGAAGCGTAAAAGCTGGTGCATGACAAAGAACTAGAGCTACATATAATTGAAACACATTAGTACGTTTCTTGCGCTTCAATATTATCCACCTGCACGTTCTAGTCATTATGTAAATCGTACGTGGAACCGAGAAAACGTTATTTTCTTACTTACCTACAGTAAAATTACTGTTTTACTAGCACTCGCAAAAGAAATGTAAAGGGAGAAAGTTCGTCGACAAATAATATTTTCTTGTTACATTGCTCCAAAACCAACTTCACAGAAAACACAGTCCCTTTGTTTTCTAAATCAACTTAGACCTTTAGTGAACATTAAACAACATGTGGCGAAGTAAATGGTAGAACTGTGTAACCCTCTTAATACTTTAACGCTTAGAGAGTTTAGGAGAAATAAAATTAGGTCCTTTCTGTCTACTGTACTATGTAGTAAGAAACACTCCTTTTGTACGACTAACTACAGCCTCCTCGCTAATCTAGGAGCCTGCTGTAAACTAATTAACAACGAAAATATGACCTCGACTACACAAAACGGTATAAGTGGATTAAGCCAGGATTTGTTCAAAGTCTGCTAGCTTCTGTTCAACTCTGTATAGTTTGTATTTTGGATATTCAAGACCCAGCTTTAAGCTGTGTACTTAAAACACTCCAATTACGTTCAGGGATGAAAACCTCCACGAACCAATATCCAGCCTTTGAAAACTTTATTATTGAGTACCCAGTTTTAATCCTAGTTCATGTTTTTCTTCAAAATACCTAGTACCTAATTGTTGAACGACAAATTGCCCCACGGGACTGTTCTGAGGATGCCATCAGTTCAACGATACTACATGATTACGGCCATTATCAACGATATATTTCTTCCTAATGGGTAATAGAGTAGCATGTTAGTAGCTTCTTCCGAGAAAATAAAATACGGATTTATCTGCGAGCGTTCGACCAGAAACGGCGGAATTTTCGCCTTATTTACGCGCCTGAGGATCCATTAACTTTACAGTTTGTCTTGTTTAAGATGTTCAAAGGCTGTTTTGTTTTAAGTACAATAAAATCTGGCCTACAAACATAACAATGATAAACAAATTAGCGAGAGCTGATTTATGAAGCCACATTGACGTAATCCCTTTGCTCAGAGGATACCATTGTAAAGGCCTTTTAACAAACAGATGGGTAGTATAAAGGATTCTGCGAGTCACGATGGTTCGCGCTTCCTAACCTCGCGGGAGAATCTTACTCCTTCAATTAAGTTGTCTGGCTCAATACGAAAGATTTTATAATATTTAACTACAGTGTAAGTTTGTAAACATAAAATATACGAGATATCGTATTACCTAGAACTAACTGCCTTGTGGAGGTCAGATAGGCAGCTTTATGTAAAATATTGGTATTCGGCTGCATCCGGTTAGACTGGAAGCCGACCCCAACTATTATTTACCCATTTACGAATCTACTTCCACAAAAATATCAGAAGAATCATAAATATCGCCATTGAACAACAACGTGTTTTGGCAAACATAGACCACATCACTAACCAATGCAACTGTTACTGGCCGCAAACACGGAAAGCCAAAACCGCGTTTCCCTATCCTGTAATTAATGCAAGCGACCGAGCTGGCCCAAAATAATGAACATCACTATACCGGGCCGGTAATGGCGGCTACCATTGTACCCAGATTTATTTCACTTAGAATATCTGCTAAACACAAGAAACAACTTTTGAAAGCCAATGAATAAACCGGTTTTAGATTATTGTTGATTGGGTTTTTATGGTGCTGTAATAAAGGTAATTTTAGGAGATAAAGGTCCTAAATGTGAAATGGGGTCCTTAAAACGTCACGAAATTATTTGTTGAGATAATGTTGATTTGAAAATATAAGCGGCTTTGATATTGTTAATGGAAAACACAAAGAATCCTACATCAGCTATCAAAGCCACTTACCCTTACCGAAACCAAATACAAACAAACTTCTAAGCTGATTAAACCTACATAAATTAAAAGCATTTAGTCCTCATAGCATCGTAACCGTTGAATCGGTAACATTCAAAACTGGAAGCTAATTCTGACCGCAGGCTACATAAAACGTGCTCAAACCGCCAGTACCTTGACGTGAACACTTTCAAATCGTTCTGACAGAACACTCGAGCTAATCCGACCGAAGCCACAACACACGGAATAGTGCCCGACCACAAAACAGCTTTGTTACATACCACTGAATTTCTGGCCTAGTCAAAAAAGTCAAGGTTATAACCACAAAGCTGACCACATACTGAACCTTAGGTATCATAGAGAATTTTTACCACATGGCCGCGGTTCAAAAGTACCTAATCCGTTTGTTGTCGAAAAATGAACTTTAGGTTGACAAATATTTATTATGTGTTATTTGTGAAATTAGGGTTGATATTGTATGATATTGTTTATTTTAATTATTTTTTTCAGTTATTTAACATGCAAAGTAAGATAGATAAAAAAAAAATTAAAAAAAATTGAAAATTGAAATTGCTCAAGAAATAAGCAGTACCTTTGTGCTGTTTTATCTTAATGTAATGTCCTATTAAGTATTTTGTGTGTGCATAAATAAATAGATGATGATAAAAATAAAAGATTATTTTTAAATGTAAGCATTGGAAATAAAGCTCCCAAACTAAAATGGGGCTGGGCTGGCCATTTCTGCCGGATACCGGCAAAGCTGTGGGCCCGCATATCACAAAACTGGAGCCCTGACACAGCTAGATTTGGTAGCGGCAGACCAAGGAGAATATGGCGGGCCGCCTTGGATGACTTTCTCGTTAATTGGCGAGAAGAAGCGCAACGTCAAGAAAAGTGGAAGGAACGGGAGGAGGTCTTTGCCCAGGAGTGGGACAGTACAGGCTCTAACAAAAAAAAATGCGTTGGAAATCCTGTTTTGCATAGGTATTTAAACTTTCCCGGCTATAAATCAAATTGTAATTTTAACAGGCAGTTATACTGTGTTGTCAAAGCAAAGCTTAATCAATTAAAATGATAGCGATCATTAGGAGCGGCTCTGAAATCTATCGAGGGACTGGTGGACCCATCGACATTTAATTTAAACTCGGGGTCTCTTTGACGTTCTATCTTTATCTCTAACGAATATTATTAAATCAAATATTTTCTTTTCATTTATAACTCGTATTTATGTAGTCTCTTTGTCGTTTATTTATTAATAATTGAACAAATATCAATTAAGTTTATTTTTATGTTGACTTTAACTTGTTTCTCTAAAGAATGCTTTCCATAACTATGATTGCACGTGGTTTGAAAGGATATCAATGCTGGTAATCCTGCTGAACTGCATAACATTGGGCATGTATCAACCGTGCGTCGACGATCAGTGTGTAACGAATAGATGCAAAATATTACAGGTGAGTAATAAAAACTTATGTCTGCAAAAGGCTGAATGCAATAAAAAATAAAGCGGTGTCACTAATTTGAAAATCGAACGTTTAGAAAAAGCTCGCACAGATGAGAAAACAAAACAAAGTCTTTAATCAAAAATGAATTCGGTTTTGACGCGTGCACTTGCGGAAATTTAAAAAAAGAAACTGGTCATCAAGGAAGAAAATTGTGGAGGCTTGTTGAAATGATTTTCTATTGTTTTACTTTTATTAACGCGGGAACGTTATATATTGGCCCGCTTAATTGGAATTCTTAAAATTACAATATGGACGTTTTTATTCATAAAATGGCCAATAATAATAAAGCATCTCTTGCAGGTTTTCGACGATATAATATTCGCGTTTTTCACACTGGAACTGTCAATCAAAATGGTGGCGATGGGAATTTATGGACACGGCACTTATTTAGCGGACTCATGGAATAGGCTGGATTTCTTTATAGTGATGGCCGGGTACGTAGAACTGTTTTTATTTTCAAAGCTTGTAAGAACTTAGGATGTAATTTTTTCTAACTATAAAATGTTTAGGTCATAGGTTTTTTCTGGAATCTATTTGACTCTGAGTTCGATCTTTGTTGTTGAGGCTCTCATAACTAGAAGTGAAATAGCTTCTAAAGTTAAATAGTAAAGATCCATCTATTTTGCAGAGCACTGGAATACGCACTGAATGTGGAAAATATCAACCTATCAGCGATCAGAACTATTCGAGTGCTAAGACCATTACGAGCCATCAACAGGATACCAAGTAAGTCCCTCTTTTATTGATATATTAGATACTATTGTTTTTTTCTCGTATCGAAGCTAATTATAATAAAAAGAGTTCCACTCCATAGTAAAGATTGCTTTACTATAGCGAAGCAACTCAGCAATGTGATGTGAACATGATGTGGCTGACAGGCCAGGGTGCCCTGGTACCCTACATGAAATACATGCGAAAATTCCTGAAAATTACCTTACTACCAGTTATCTTGGCAAAACATCCGGCCTAATCCTAAATATGTCATTCGGGAGGATATCGGCTGTATACCCTATGAATGACATGACGTTTGCCTTTTGATCTACCACCGTATTCCGTATGCAAACCGAATTTACTCAGCAATAAAACTCCTTTTAGTTTCAAAATCTTCTAAAAATAACCACAGGTCAAGCTTAGACATTTCTTACCAAAACAATAATGAGCTGCAGCATGAGCTTAGAATATTTCTATAATTATATAGAATTTCCATTACACTCGCCGCCATCATGTGAGATCGTGGTTAGTAGCACGTGATTATTTAACGAAATTTAAGTATACATAATATATTTAAAGATAAACATACCTGCATAACGAAACTAAAACAATCAAAGCCTACTGCTTTTAATGGCGCATTTTTGACATGCCAGTTTTTATACATTTATTTACTCCGTGCTACAATATGAACGAGTTTTACATTGATTGCCATCAGTGATAAATAAAGAACTTCTTTAGCATACGACCATTGACTAAAAGCTCTCACAATTGGTTAATTTCAAGCATAACAATTTATATTACCACACATTTAATTAATTAGCGAAAATCATCAAGGAATTCTCTTTCTATCAAAGAAACCCTTATTCAATAATCCTCTTTTGAACACTGAACAAATAGCCTCTGCCACATAATCCAGCTGGATGGACGCAATAATTCATGCTGTTAAATAGAAAGTTTTATGATACCATTTCGTTTGCAAAAAATGAAATGTGCTTTTATTCGATGTAATAAACTTCGTTGGCGCCTCTTTCTAATTTCGCGAATGATTTGATATTTTTTTTGGATGATAAAGGAAGATAAATTGAACACTTAATTTTTACAATAACGGTCGTCGTTTTAAAACATCAACTTAAGCTAGCGTAATCACGGATCATTATTTTATTATTTGATGTTTAGAACATCGACGTCGTAAATCTTGTTCGATCATTAATCTCTATCCATGAAGCATTATATTATATCATAAAATGGCACTCCGCTGTATGTAGCCAATATTGGACACACTTCTAAGTCTAATAATAAATTATAACCTAACTAATGGACCTTTTCTAAGCGAATGAAGCGATAAGCGTTAAATATGTACACCATGATACCCTATACAAGAGCCACAATAGCGAAAAAAAAATCGGGCATTATTTCCCCGTAATAGCCCAGCAACCTTTAACCCTCGCGTAGTTACACTAAATTCCTAAAAGAAAATTACAAAAGAACAGTTTAAAAGAATTGGAGTGCTTTCCATTGCTATTAACAGGAGCTTTCTTGCTGTAAACCTCGGTGCTAAACTGAGGAGAGCTCTTAAACCGAGAACCCTTTTACTTCGAGTGACCCCCGCACTACCGGCTTTGTTACGTGCAGGTAATTTATTACGTGTTTATTTATAGGATCAGGCCCTTACCAAGGAGAGTAGGTTTATTTAGGCATCAAACGAAATATTATTAACATTGAAACCATTTTATTAGGGTTCTAGGAATAATGTCACGTAAAGGACGGCAGGTAACGCTTGTGTGCCTGTGACGATAATATATTTGCATAATAAGTTAGTGTTGAAAATCTCTTTGGAATTCCAGTCCTAATAAATGAGCTTAAATTGAGTACAACTTTAAAGTAAATATTATTTTCGGGTACCTGTATTTTCATTTAATTATGGCCACAAAGTTCCAATGCAGATTCTACAGATTCCTTTATCTAATCAAATTATCCCAGAATTAATACATTCTAGTGATCTACCAAGTATTTTATCACTACATAGTATAAAACAAAGTCGCTTTCTCTGTCCCTATGTCCCTTTGTATGCTTAAATCTTTGAAACTACGCAACGGATTTTGATGCGGTTTTTTTTAATAGATAGAGTGATTCAAGAGGAAGGTTTATATGTATAACATTGACCCGTGCGAAGCCGGAGCGGGTCGCTAGTTAGCTTATAACTCACTTTCGTCTATAAGACGGTATTCCGATGAAAACTAACAATATTAAGACAAAACAAGACAAAATAAATAATAATTGTTCATAAACTGACATTGACAGTAGAATAATGCATACATATGGTCTCAAATCAAAATCATAGTGCAGATGACTTAAATGTAGATATTATGTACACCAACATGTTATAATCAGACAAAAGCTTTTATAAAATTTTCTGTGCCAGTCAAACATGCGCTATACTTAGCATAATGAAATCTTCGTATAAAGTCGGGCTACAAAAGAACTCCATAATACTTCGGTGGGTACTTATAGAAATTAACCCAAGTCAGAATCAAGAGTGAGCGTGGGCGGCGATCGATCCGCGCAACAAGTGAACTCGGCTCAGCAAGCCACTACGTCTGCAAGAGATTATCTTACAGTCGGCAATACGTGGAGAAAATCGAAGATAAACTTGTTAAAAGACGTAGTAGGTAGTGGAGAATTACTTAATAGACAAAACTTTTCTCGCATTCAAGGAACGCAATTTCTGGAACTGATTTACAATTTAGTCGATGTTTTTTTTAATGTAATGAGATTTTAATTAACATCGGCCAAATGGAACTTAATCTACCATCACCATACCACCATTGTTGTTGTTTTTTTTTGTTTTTTTCCCTTTATTTTTGTTTACTGTGTTCTTCTACCAAAGGTATAATTCGATATCATTAATTTAAGATTTAATATACAATCACTGTCTTTGGGGGGGGGGGGGGGGGGCTAGTAATCTGTGTGACCCGTTTTTCCTAGTGCACATACCAGTCTCCCACAAAGGATTTATCAGATGTAGTGTGTCTTCATATTTTTAAGGCGCCTTTGTGGAAGAGAAAATAAATGTTTATTATTATTATTGTAAATGAACCCTTCACGAAGCCGTCAACCAAACATTCTGTACATCAAACTGAGTAACTCTACTCAAAAATTATTGCTGGGAAACGGCTTTTTTTTTGGGATGACAAATCACGTTTTACGGAAGGACTCAATGTAATGTAATCAAAACATTGTGCTATCCCCCAATATCTCCATAACTAGAAGGTTCCAAGGTATAGTCTAGAACAAAAAAATGATTGAAATGACTGGGAGAATACCTTTCGGCTTCGTTAAGGGTACTTTTACACCCATTATTACAGCCCATTCCTCCTCAAAGAGAATAGACATGTGTCCCAGTAGTGGGGAGGTAGATATAGGCTGATTATGTAAATTGGACGCAAAGCAAATACTGTTTTCTTTTTGTATTCGTATAGCAGTCGGTAGGTCCTGGTCCGCTAAGTAATATAATAACTACAAAGGCTTTATCCACACAGCATCGAAGCAAGAAAGATATTCCAATAATATTATTTTCCACTAACAAATTGAATTCAGTCCTTACCACACACGTTCACAGAGCTCTGTCTGTAGAACATAAATGGACCAGCAAAGCTTTCACGTTTTCTAGGGAAATACTAATAACATTAGATTGCAGCTGTTTTCTGAGAATAAACAGCCATCTAGGGAACAAAGAGCTCCAAAAATAGTTCCCCCTTTTGACGAGATGCATTCTGGTTAAACTACTAGGTGAAGAAATAAAACTAAGAGGAAACGTACATTCAAGTACAGTGCAATAGTTTCAATTAGGGTTACATGAATTTTGTGTCTTTAAAAAGGTTTACTTTGCGTTTACATAATATTCCTTCTGTTTGCTATGAAATATTTCAGTGCCCATTTTGTTGTACGTGATAGTGCATACGAATTAGATAAGGTTATGTTCAAACTTCACAACTTTAAACATTAACATCAAACATTTGTATATTTAACGACACAACTGTTGCTTTCCAAGTCCCTCCTAATGATGACAATCGTGTTTGTCGTACAGGATGACCCTAAACAACCTACAGACATTAATCAAGCTTTAATTATCGCAGACCCTTCACGTTTACAAGGCGGAAATTTGCTCTGCAAGGGTGCTCCCTAATCTACCTACTCTCTTCGTACCTGCGTCTACCTATCTTAAATGTATTTACTTGTAGATTTTATCTAAATTAGGTAAGGCCGAAAGGAAGCTGTGTACTAATGGAGTGGCGTTATATAACGATGTTTTCTCAATAAAATAAGTACCAATTTGATGTGGGTAAGGAGCTGAATTTTTTGACGTTATATTCTACTTTTGAAAAACTAGCTTTTGCCCACGGCTTCGCTCGCGTTAATTTTGAATTTGACATTCAATTCGGGTTGTACTCTCTTGTAATAATATAATTCAATCATGATTCGTCACGTGGCGCCATCTATTATCATAAGAACGTTATTGTTGTTTTCCTCGGGAGCGGTATTTTTTTTTCGGGATGAAAGGTACTCTATGTCTGTTGCTGTACACCTGAAAACATAGATGCAAAATTTCAGGATGATCGGTTAAGTGGTTTAGACTTGAAAAGGTAACAAACAAACTTACTTTCGCATTTATAATTTTAGTTAGGAAGTTAGGATTACAGGTGCTTTATTATAACACCATATTTGAAAGCCTTACAGACTGTTAAATGTCTTGTTTTATTCTATTATAACAAAGGTGTTTCAATTAAAAACTGGACTGTAGTTGAGTTGTGGGTTTATTTATAGCGTAGATATAATATTAGAAATGAACAACGTTAATGAAAGCTTTGGTATGAATATGCATGATTTTAGCAGTGGACATTTGGACCGGATAGCCAGGATTTACGACAGACACAGTTGTTATCCAAAGCAACATTGCATTCAGAAACAACATTGAAATTCAATAATAAATCACGGCAGCAACGCGGACCGTCGCGCCTTCCAAACGGTTAGCATTGAACATTCAAACAAAAGACGGGCCATAGCTAAAGTTTCGCACAAAACCCCATCTGGAGCTCGCAAACAACTGGGACAATGCAACTCTGCCGCAAATTAAATCGAGCCACGCGCGCCCGCGGTTACACATACATCGGCACTAATTTGCCCTCCCACAATTTATTGCCCCCACGTGCCTTTTTATTTCGTTAAATTGAAATATACGTTTTGATTTTCGTCCTAATACGACACGCGCGTCTCATCTAACATGTTTATTAACGTGCTTTGTGATAACAGAGTTCCTAATATTTTGTTCACAAATAACAAGATTCGAAGTCGAGCACTAGTTAATCCTCTTTGGAGTAGGTAAACCTAGCTAGGAACAAATTAATTGAAATCCATCTGTCCATTCATGCGAAACTGCACTCCAGCAGTAAATGAATTCACAAAGTTCAGCAAATTGCTAACGATAATTATGTTGCAGAGGGATTTCTGCTACAATCGTACAATAATTTAATAATTCGTTTAATTTTAGTATCTAATATTAAGTCTTGTCTGACCTTACCGATAGCTCTAGGTCAGCCACTTAAGTTTCCTAATGAAATATTCATCTTCATTTAGGATTTCTAGGTTGGACTTCATTAGCAATAAATCCAAGAGATAATTCAACTAGCGGCCCACTTATCACACATACCTACATTATTGTTCCCAGTAATTCATTATAATTGTGTAATTATTCCCTTAGCTCGTAAAAACATTGACCTCTATTTCTCGTTATAGTAAGAGACTAGAACTTAATCAATTATTTTGTTTTCACAGGTATGAGAATACTGGTGATGCTACTACTGGACACATTACCCATGTTAGGCAACGTTTTGCTGCTATGTTTCTTCGTATTCTTCATATTCGGTATTGTGGGAGTCCAACTATGGGAAGGAATTTTGAGACAACGCTGTGAATTTGTCCCTCCGCCGAATGTATTGCGACCCAAGTACGTTTCACTTAAATTATACTATCATAACCAAGGTGCAGTATGAGACCAGTTGTGTCAACCGTCTCGTACTGCCAACTCGGTATTACCGTTGATATAAGCTCATAGATTTAAGCATTTAATAGTGTTGAATTATTATTATAATACCCGATTCTGTATGACGCAGCATATTGAGTGGCAATGTTTGAAGTTTTGTGGATGAAATTGCAGCTGAAATAACTTTTTCATTTGTTCCATTTGCTCGAGAGCGCTCGTGTTAGCGGCACGTCCCATTGCTAACGTTGACTGCATGCAATATTTAACGCTTACATCCTCGACGAGCACATCCATCGCTGCTCTGTACATCATTTTGACGTTTTGTATTTTCTCATTGCATATTGTGTTTGCACTACTACTAACATTTTAACAAACGCGCATGTTAAAGAATTCCGCTTACAGTCGAATAACCTACAACACACTTAAATATTGCATTCCGTCGACACTCACATTATAAGTCAAAAGTAAATGAAAACACTAACAAAACGAACCAAACGACAATGTGATATTACGTGTCAATATGTATCCCCCATTCTCTGATACTCCATTCATGATAATGTTAAACAAATTACATAAACTTTCCTACATTTCAATGGTTCTAAACATACCATGTCAAACATAGAACAAAGTAGAAAATAATCGTCCTAGCTAACATGTACCAATAATAGCCATTCATAGTCGATACTTACCAAAACATCTAGATTTAGTACAAATAGTTACAACCAAGATTCAAACTAACAATGTGGTTTCATATAAAAGAATATGATTTCACCAAGAAATTCATACCATAGTGCATTCTCATTTATGAGAGCACATTGTTAGCAACTGTGACCTTACTACAGACCTTTAGAAGTAAACTTAGGTAGGTACATAACACCCGTCACGGTTCCTCAATTTATGTTCCAGAGACCTGTCCGATTGGTACAGAGTGCGCGTCAGATTGAACTCGTAAGGATTTGCGATCAAAATTAATGTGTTTCTATTAAGAAAATTGCGAACTGTTGTAACGTGTACCTTCCACGTAACACATCTGCCGTCCAGATGTGCTATCGTATTTGCTTCCCTTTCACGAATTGGCAGTTTCGATGAGGCACTAGGTCTCTCATTACATGTCGCTATTTAAATAATCTTACACTTAATTTGCAAAATTTAATTGAGAACTGCCGATTTGTTTCTGATTCAAATATTAAATGGGTAGTTCTATCAACTTCTCTGAAATATATGAAATACTGTTTCCTTTACTTATGATTTCGCAAAATTATTTAATGAACAGTGAATAAGGAATTAGTTTAACATCTGTTAATGATTTAACAATTTCTACGTTCATTAAGATCATATTCTTTCGAATATTTTCCTCAATATCTGCAAGTTTAGGTTACTCTGTTTTCAAAAAACAAAACACCAAATAACACGTCAAGTTTACATCTTTCATGATTCATTCGATAACAAAGTCATTATTTTAACAAATAATATTCAATGTTCAGCTTCGTTTAACCATTGTGCTGTCTGTTATGTTTCAATGCTGATGGTTTGTTTCTTGGAATAAATAACATTTAACTGTTATCTTAAACACATAACATGCACTGTCGACGAGTAAAAGCTTTGCACGAGGGTCGTTCAACTATTAGAACGAAGACATTTTAGTTCAAAGTTGGAGACCACAATAAAAGCCTTATAGCGATAATCAAGAACAAGCCCCGTAACGACCGGGCGCCAAATGATGTGGGTTACGGCCAGTCCTCGTGTTTCTATGTACCTTCTGTCGTTAAACAAAGGCTACTGACGTTAATCTGCCCCGCCGATATTCGCACGACTTTCCCCAGCCATCTTTACCAGCGCTACCATTACCATTCATGGGACTACTATTGATCCTTAACTCCTTTCTACGCTTCCGTTCTATCATGTGTCTGCATGCACCGTGTTTCGATGTACTAGTCAATGTTTCTCCATTTGCATGGGTCCTAGAAGTAGTGAGACCGATTTATTAGTGTGCCCTGTATAACATACAGTCAATTTACCAATACAAATCAATGTTAAATCTATAACTCTGCAAAAAATATGGAAAGAAGTAGTTTATTTGTTTTTGAAGTAATTTTTTTATATTTGTTTCCAAATTCTTTGGCGAGTAGATTGTGAATCAAATAACCAACATTAAAATAGCTTTCATTGTTAACTAATAGCCGCCATTAAACGCAACTTTTAGATCGATGAATACTCAATTGATAACATAAAACCTACCTCTAACTTGACACTACACACATAAAACTATCTACTTTATATACTTTATAAAACTAAGAAACTCAGAGCGTATCAAAAAGTCTTTATTCATGTTTCAGTATATCATTCTACTACGAGTTCTCTAAAGAGTTGGACTACATATGCACGACGCCCGAAGACAATGGGATGCACTATTGCGGAGACTTCCCTCCGTACAGATACGGACCACTAGTGTGCAACGAGACGGCCAAGCCATTCTCCTACAACCTGCCCACAAATACGTCGTGTGTCAATTGGAATCAGTATTACACTAACTGCACTCAAAGGGGGAACAATCCCTTTCAGGGTACGATCTCGTTCGACAACATCGGTCTCGCTTGGGTCGCTATTTTCCTGGTAAGATAGCACATTTGGAAAATATTTTACCTTATTTTGTAGAACTAGGGTAATAATATTCGTTCTGTTTTGTAGGTAATATCGTTGGAAGGCTGGACGGACATAATGTATTATGTGCAGGATGCACATAGCTTCTGGGATTGGATTTATTTCGTTCTGCTGATTGTGGTTGGTATCTTTATTTTTACAAAATGTATTTGTATTTATTGAAACAACCAACCTGCACATTAACATTGATAGCACATTACGTGACACTGATGGCACCCCATTTCCTTTGCACGCTATAGCCAACCATGCGTGAAAACTGCCATAAAAAACAAATTACAGTAAAAAAGCCACACAAAACAAAAAAGTTACGACCAAAACAACGACATTAGTTTCACAAAAACTGGAACGATCAATCAAGCCCGCTCTAACGATGCCATTATCTCATAAACACATATTTGTCTTATAGATCGGATCGTTTTTCATGATCAACCTCTGCCTGGTCGTCATAGCGACGCAGTTCAGCGAGACGAAAAAACGCGAGATGGAACGTATGAGGGCCGAACGTGCCCGATTTACGTCGACTTCTACACTTGCGTCCTCCACAAACAACAGTGAACCTGCTACATGTTACGCAGAAATAGTCAAATATGTAGCACATCTGTGGAGACGATTCAAACGGCGGATGGCAAAAAAAATCAGGTCTATAACACATTTCTTATTCATAAACGTCTGTATATGAACACAGAGATACAACCCTGCTGCCACCATTTCAAGTATTCGATTTCATCATAAATAACTCGCATTTCGCATTCGCAATCTGTTCGAGATATCGCAATTATTGTGCTCTCCGAAGTCAGTAAATTGCTACCAGTATTATTTTCTTTCATGGAACTGCAATATTTATACTAAGTAACGCCCGGCATTTACAATGCAAATGCCGATGAACACTTCTCCGCGAATTGCTGGCATTTCTTAAAAATAGTCTGAATGAAAGTTATTTTTATACCCTATAAACGATACCCTTGTTGCTTCTCGTGGAATTTTCTTTGACCCCCGACTTTATGAAACTTATTTCTATTCGTGAATAGTTGAGATGACCTTTTTTATTTATTCATAACGTTAAAAATATGTTCAGGGTATATCGATATCAACGTGCCCAGCTACAGTGGCGGACAAGCAGAGAAACTCTTCAACTACCGGCAAGCAAGCCGAAACAACATCATCCTTGCTGTCCAAGAGTACATCCACAGGTAAAATTGTGTTATTCAAACATCGTTATTCAGAATCCTTTTAATAATTTGAATAAGACTCTGTCCTAAATATAAACGTTATTACTTTCTAATACCTCCGTACCATCTCCAACAAGTAAAGTTCATCAGCTCATTATAACATTCAAGATTACTTGGAAAATTCTCATCAACCGGTTGTAATGAATTTCGAAATAATAATTCTCCAAGTTCCCGTTCGTCTACGGCGTACATTCTTAGAAAGCCGGGCTTATAATAAAATATTCGTGAAGTCGTACAAAGCCGCTTCCGAGTCGAGGCCATGTATTCTATTGTTGCTGACACGGCGTAGTCATTATGACGCTTTCACTTTTCAAGCCTTTTTGACATTTGATAATCATAATATATCACGATGTTGTGGTAATAACTTCATAGAAACATTGGGTAACAAATATTAATTGTTACTGCTTCGATTTGATTGATATTTATTTTGTGTGTTTGGATTTGAAACGTCTACATAGGTGTAGTTTTCAAATGTGGGTTGCAAAAGCATATACGACTGGCATTCTCCTAAACATCAATTCAAAATAATCGAACAACCTCGAAAAGCGCTGACCCTTACTTAAAAAACAAATAATAAATCTGAACCCGAACCCAAAGCCAACCCGTAAAAATCATAAATAATTCAAACACTTTAAAAACCTTACTACCACTCTAAACATTAGTTTACTTTTGATTTTCTGAAATATTAATGCGTAGACGCTGCGTAGCACTTTGCTACGGACATGCTACGAGATTTTAAACCTCCAAAACAGTTTTTTCTTTTTTCAGTTTTTCTTCTAAAGTTTACTTACATTTATAAAATATAACTTTATGTTATTTCGTTTAAATCTTTATTTTGATGAAATCTGTTCTGTTTTTTAATAATGTTTAGTATTGAAACAAAACCGTTATCTACTTTAATGTACGATCTGGTACACAGATATAGATAGACCCTGGTAAGACCCGCTGCGGACCCCGGGCTCTGACACAGTCCAGTGTGCGGTACTGGTTTGACAATAACGTTGATGAAGTTCGTTGCCTCAATCCTATCATTCAAATTATTACATCTTTAGCCAATCCATTTCCTCAACATCCTTGTATGCTACCTGTGCCAGGGCAACGGCGGCAAGAGTGTGAGTGAGGAGGGGAGCGGTGGGCCGCCGGAGGAGCCGCTGAGCCGGCCCGGCCTGTTGCGCGTCCCCTCGCTGTCAGCCGCCGATCTTGAGGTAACACCCACGTTATTCACTTCCATTACTTGATGTACTTGCTTCTAGAACCTTTTAGACACGTTCAGAAAAATTTATGCTGCGAAAATTTGTAACTGGAATCTTGGAAGCTAGGTTACTGGGTTATTTTTATTATACAACTGGTTTCCGAAAGTCCTCTTTGTACAGAGTATACTATGTGTTTCGAGTATGTATGAGGTGGCCTTTCCTGTGGAGACCCGATAAGTTAGACGATTATGATCAATGAAACTAGTGCGTAACATAGTTATGACAATTTTACCTTTTGGCATGCATTTAAAATATTCTGATATTCTGTTAGTATTTGACCAAAATATTAGATCCTGAAAAGCGGTCAAATAAATGAAGCGACCCACTAATTTGGTTTTCAAAACTCGTCTGTAAATACGGGCAAACAAGTACTTTAATTTATTCCATATATACTCCCGTCGTATCCTTTTATACGGGTAGAAATGTAAGCGATTTTAGAAAATGATCATACTCGATGTAAAGAGCCATTTGGACGACCCAGCCTGTTGCGCGCACCCTCGCTGTTCAGCGCTTATCTTGAGGCGAAACCAACGGTTTATTCAATGTAATTGACCGCTAATTTGGATTGAAGGTCTATTAATTCTGTTAACAGTTACGGCCCTATGGATGAAATTATTAAAAGCGGTAATTGTTATTTTAGGGCTATTCATTATTATAAAGGTTCAATGAAATCATGTTTAATTCTAGTTACTATATTTAATGCTAAATTAAAAATGGAATAACAGAAGAATATATGAATATTAATAACAAAGAAATATTGTAGTGTCGATTAAGGGCTTATTATTATTCTTATTATATTTAATACTATGTCCTATTATATTATCACTGTCTTAAACTCCCTAGTCATAATGTTAGTTTTCCCTAGAGGCACTAAGGCTACAGGTCGCTATTAACGCAATTTACAGGATGTACGGCCGCCTGCATTAATTAATAACCCCTTTGCTAAGGTGTTTGTTTACGTAAACGGTACCCATTTAATTTAAAGCTACTGTACATGAAACCCTTCATGAGGTAATGACAGACTTAGGACGTATTTCACCCATAAAATGAACGCAATCAGCACAACTAAACCTCGTTCAAGAGCTGTCAATTCAGCTCTTGAACGCGGTTAGACATTGGTCAATAATTCGCTCAGTTTAGATGTTTTGTTTAGGTTCATTTCATTAATATACTACGTCCTAAGTCACTCATATAAAACTAAACGCGATCATTCAGTTTTATTGGAGAAATTCACCTTAGCTATTTTGACGCAGAACGCAGCAAACCTATCACTGCTGTCGCCACCGTCTCTGACTCGTCGACGGTCATCAGTGATGTTCAGCGATACCGTGCTACTGCACACCCCGAATGAACCACACGGTGCTCATCCCCACAACGTGTGCTCATCAGAGAAAATGACTCAAACAGGTAAAATAATCTGTACATACTGAGGATAACGTTATCAAAAATATTATTCTTTTGATCCTAAATATTTTGTAAACAGAATTGGCGCGCAACTGAAAGGTTTTGTTGTGTCATATTTATTCATTTTGTGCCACTGCTATTGCGCACTGTTGAGATCTGCTTTATAAAAATTCCTGATCAGTCAATCCGACTGCCTTAAATAAAACTATATTATGTATTTGTGGACACATACGAGTATATACAGGCTGAATTTTCCAAGTGAGCGTGGATGGTCAAATCCGAAACTATGAGGAATAGCGAAAAATGCTCAAAGGAGTCTCGAGCCCATTTTTGATGAATACTAAAACTCTTTCTTTGAATTGTTTACATTTTTTTTTTATTGAGGCCTTCAACCACCAACAGATAAAAATAATGAAATTAGAACATAATGTTTTGAAGATGACTGCGGTGCGGGTGCCATCAATCAAGGATATTCATTTAAAATATGATAAAACATAAAATTTTACATTTTCCTTAAATTTGTCGCATGCCATTACTTCCCAGAATCTGATCCTTATAGCGACACTATCGAATGATATAAAAATACAGTGTGCGTGTTTTTTTTTTCAAAACCATCCGGTTCGATTCCTGGTCAGGAATATTCACTTTTACAAAAATCCAATGATGTAATGACAGTTTTAATTTTCATTAAAATCGTGCTCGAGACTCCTTTGAGCATTTTTCGATATTCCTCACAGTTTCGGATTTGGCCATCCACGCCCACATGAAAAATTCACCCTGCACACAATACAATCATAACTGATTAAAACTTATGGAACAAAAGGACAGCTTTAAATTACTGTCCTTGAAATGTTTCGACAATACCCTTTGAAAACATGAAAGCACCACCTACGCTCGCAAGAAATATCAGCTACTTACTTTACCTGTTGCTTGTACTTTACATACTTGAAACTTTCTCATCTTGCTGCGAACAAACTTGTAACTACACTACAAAATGCTCTACATTCAATAGTGTTATAAATTTTTAACAATTCGAATGAATATTTGTAGATTCATTGTGTCAGCGTGACTGGCTTAAGAGCCAAAGTGGTGAGTCTAGGAGACGGTAGATCTAGACGACGCTATTAGACGGGCATGTGCAATCTCTACTTACCTTCTTGCTTCTTCTTCCTTTACTTCTTCATAGACATACCTATATAGGACTAGGAAAACAATCAAATAAAACCGTTTTCTGAATTTGGTCTTCGCTTAGCCCCTTCTCAGCATAGGTCTAACACTCCTACACTTTTGAGACCTATTTACATATAAAAATCTTTAATCTTCCTTGAGTTATCTATTTCTACCTCGAAAGCATCTTGTTATATTCCTTTGAGAGAAACCTAAAATATTTTTCAGTTTAATGGCCAACCTGAGACTTGAGTAGAAACGATAAATTTTTAATGCTGAAAAGATTAGGAAATATACAAGTTATGTATTAGTGAAATACTGGTACGAATTTAGGTCGAGTGAAGTTCATATTTTGCCTAACGTTGAAATTTTACTTAAGAACCAAAACAAGTTTTGATTTTGAAAGTAGTTTCAGTGGGTGTGTGTTTGTGAACTTACCTGAAACTTTGTAATGGCAGGAATTCATTCTGGGTAAAATGCCTAACCCGCTATATATTGGACGATCCTAAATGAGCGATAGAAGGCAAATGACGATTGTAGCATGACATGATTTCCATACTAGATTTGTATAATGACGTCCACGACGAACTGCTATATTGTGGCACACAATCGTAACCACAAATATAATCATTGGTAAAGGCCAACCTGCTCCGATTTATACAACAAGATGTGTTTGAGGCATTAGAAGACTTTTGTCCGTCTGTTAGTCCGTGTGCTGTAGTGACAATTATTTGGGGGCGTAGAATTCGACCTGCCGACAGGCGAAACCGCAGAGGAACGCGCGGCGGCCGGAGGAACCATGTCTTGTCAAGAACTGCTAGCGCTGTCCGGCGCGTTGTCCGCCGCACTGCCAACCGGACAAGTGGCGCTGGACTCCTTCTTCGAAGAACTTACTAAAGGCATCAGCAAGAGGGCCGGAGATGAAAAAATTGACACTAGGGTAAGTGGTTTGTTAGTATAGTTGCTTTCAGTTCCAAACCTTCACGCGTAGAATGACCGCTGTATAACTACGGTGGTCACACGAAGTAAAAATGTAAAAATAAAAATGAAAAAAAAACGTCTGAGAATTTTCTAGACCAATATAAAAATAAGAAAATAAGTTTTTAGTTGTTTGTTGCAGAAAAAGATTAATAATGATGTATATTGTTTTGAGTAAAAATAAAAATGGTCATGCTACGCGTGCATTTTACTTATTTTTTACTCAGAAATTCTCGTGATAAAAAGAAAACTAATAAACATCCATCTATTCATTCGACGTTGTAAACTCAACTCATCGACACAAGTAAATAATACATTAATTATATTCACAACGCTCTTCTCAGAACATACTGAAACTAAATTAATTAGAGTAAAACTTTTACAATTTATAACCAGCCCGCGATGTATCTGTCATCGTAAAGTCTTCATTGGAAAATTTAATAGCAACTTGTACAAAGTTGTATTTCATTCCACGCGAACGAAATAGTATTTTACGATGATAGATTGAAATATGAATTGACTTCTATTTCAGTTCAGGATATTTGTGACCCATTTGTTGTATGCGGTTTGAAAGCTAGGCGATATTTTTTCAAAATTAAGTACAACACTCATGATTGATTTCTCCCTTGATTTTTTATAAAACACTCAGGTGCTGGCTCCTCTCTATTTAATACTTTTAAAACTTAATTAATCAACACGCTTTCAATTAAAGCGGGGCTTGAAAATTGTAGTCTTTATTAAAACTTATGACGATAATCCAGTTCTTCGCCTTCAAAGTCACAGAAAGCATGAAAAAGAGATCATCGTGAGGAAATGTGGACTAAAAATATAAATCTGAAATCGCCAAATTCGACTTGAGAGAGAGTTGTGATCATTGCTAATACCTTCACTGTATGAGAAGAGGTCATTGGCAACAGAAAACAAAAATAGTCTGGTGCCCCTACAACATGACGAAAGTCAAAGTCAATACCATTATCGTATTAAACGACGTCTGTCTTTTGCTGGTCAGATCGTAGAGATAGAAGACTTCTCATGCTGCGCGGAACTTCTCGCAGCCGAGGCAGCCGCTAAAGAAACGCGCAAGGGCTGCGTGAAAAACGCGTGCGCCAACTTCTGGAATAGGATATCCAGAGCTCTATCCAGACTTAGGAGGAAGATCAAGTTCATTGCCGACCATAAATACTTTCAACAAGGTGAGACAGATTTAACTATGGGTGTATGTACATGTATGTAAAATTATGTTACGAATCTGATGAGTTACTTGAGTGAGAGAAAGTGATCATTGGACCAAATAGCGACAATGTTGGGCCTCAGCAGGCTGCTATAGTATTTTTCAAAAAGATACCGTCTTATTTTAATACCCTTTGCACAAGGATATAATAAAACGGTATCTTAATACATGTAATCTTTTATTATTCGTGAGCTACTGGGTGATAATTGTCTTCCCGTTAACCGACTGATCAGATATTTAGACCTAAACAAACTTTGACAAGCTCTACAATATCTTTCCCCGTCAACATATCTGTTACACAATATACCTCATGGCTATAATTTCCAGGTATATTATTGGCCATCCTCATCAATACGCTGTCAATGGGCATTGAATATCACAATCAGCCCGAGGAGCTCACTGTGATCGTGGAGATCAGCAACATTGTGTTCTCGGCAATATTCGCTGTTGAAATGCTGCTCAAGATCGTCGCCGAGGGTCCGTTCAAATATATCTCCAATGGATTCAACGTATTTGATGGCGTTATTGTTATACTCAGGTAACATTCTCATGATATTGAAACTCTTTTTAGTAAAATAAAAATTGGATTAGGGATTATCTAAATGTTTTACAAAAAATATGGAAGCAGCGGATAGCTAAGAATCTTTAAAGATTGCTCTGTGTTAATTAATGTACTGAGAGATTAAAAAAGTAATTTTAAACACCAAAAAATTTAAAAAAATATTTTGAATGTGAATAAATATCAGCAGGTTATTAATGGTAATGTAAGCCACACATCCATTTAATTAAAGCTCCACAAAAGCATATACCTAATGCTTTTGTGTACCTAACTCATAAAATACCGAATTGATTCAGCTCCAATTTTAATCCGGGCTTACAAATAAAATATCAAAGAATAATACTTTGTACACAAACGAGTAGAACCGAACGAGTATCAAAACAAAGTACTCTTTGTTTTACCAAATAACAAGGATTAAAGTAAATCTATGTGAAAAATTCAATATGAATGAAGAACTGCTATGTTTGTTTGTTATTTATTACGAAACATTTGAATACTAGTGCCACTGTGTTGTTTCCATTATTTAAGTCCTGTCCTCAAAGATTTAAAGGACAATGTGAAATATTGGCCGCGATAGCTCGGTAGCCCCCACTCAGGGGTGTCCGTAATTGACTATCTGTGGTTTTGAACCCGAGCTCCGACGTGCGAGTAATATAATGGTGATTCACCCCTGTTACAAGTACATTTAGCTTCGTGAGAGAACGGAGATAAATCACTTTATTCAGTTCACTTGAATTTATAAAGCAGCCACCAGCTAGCTTGGGCATTTTTTATTTTAAAACATTAATACTGTATCTAACTGTGCATCTTTATAGGAGATAAGATATAACTTTGACGCCAGAAGGCTAACGTACTGTTTCACGTCACTGTCTTAGTATGTTGACAGCATCGTAATTTCATAAAGTAATTTCAAGCTTCCTTTAGCTCTCACTGAAGAATGTATTTTTTACGAACAGTGCATTTGAACTGGCTCATAGCGTTGGCCAGGAGAAAGACATGGCTGGCAATTCAGGGCTTTCCGTTCTCCGCACGTTTCGACTCTTGCGCATACTGAAGCTGGTCAGGTTCATGCCCAACCTGCGCCGCCAGCTCTTCGTCATGCTACGGACCATGGACAACGTCGCCGTCTTCTTCTCACTACTAGTACTATTTATCTTCATATTCAGGTAAATATCACAATTTAAATTTTACTAAATATATTCGTTCATCCAACCACGGAGACAGATCAGGTTTTGTAAAATGAAATTTAAAGAAAAGGTAACCTAAATAAGCAATAAATGTTATCGATAAAATGCATGTAATAAAAACTATAATTTAAAATGTTAGGATTTTATTTTTGAGTTTATGATTTACAAATGCGTGAAACTGCTATTTATGAGTTTCCTGAAGATACTTTTCTTTTCAACATTATTTTAAAGCCTATCTGTCCTACTTAAGTACTTATTATCCACAATTCTGAAAACCAAAACGATTTCTATAATTTTGTTTCTTTGCTTTACTTGGTCTAAATGGGTATTCAATTTCAATATCTCACTAGGGACTTAATAGGCGTTATGTAATCTGTCTACAAACCTGACCTTCAACATTCAACTCTTTATTTTTTATATAAACTCAATATTCCTATCTCACACTGTATCGTAGCAAACTAGTAGTCAAACATCACAGCCCCTAGCAATCACTCATTGATTGCTCAATCAGATTTTTCATTTTTCCGTAGCAAAAGAAGATTTATTCGACTCTCCATAAAAATATGAAATTCTGAATGTTTCTACTTAACTGTCACACCCGCATCCCTTAACCTGTGCACTAACTGTGAGTGATTTCTCCTTTTTCTTTTCGATCTTATCCTTACGTGTGTCAACCACCTCTGTCTTTGACATTCCACCCACTACACACTGCCACTATCCACACTCTTTACAACTTTTTTCTCTTCTATTTATTATATCTTATCAACCATAGTGACTTCACGCTTTTGTGCTTTTCGTCCACCTCAGTTCTTTTACACCTGCACTTGATCACTCATCTTTTTAGAATATCTAAACACTTATTTATGTATATTATTCTATAAATCCTTTATAATTTTGTATATATATCCCTCCTTTGTGTGTGGAAAGGATTGTAGTAACCGTATTCTTATCTAATCGCATATTGCGTGGTAACGTTCAGCATCCTCGGTATGAACCTCTTCGGGTGCAAATTCTGCGAGAAAGACAAGCATGGCGATCAAGTGTGCGACAGAAAAAACTTTGATACGCTCTTGTGGGCCTTTGTCACGGTGTTTCAGGTATTCAACATTTTCAATTAAAATACCTAACAGACAACCCAGAAACAGACTGAACTTGCAACATTTACTAAACGCTTACCCACGGGTCCGCCAGCAGCCAACACTCATGACCGTAGGACAATCCCGAATAACAGAAGGTTGTCTTGTCACGGCTAATCGACTAACCACGAGAGTACACAAACGACCGTTCACTCTGCTGCAAGAGACAATCTACTCAAACACACAGAACTGTACAGCTACCGAGTAACACTAACGGAGGGATCAAGCTTGCAGCACAGTGCGTTGTCAAACAAGCGTTCAGTCGCGTAACCGCTACCCTAGTACCCGCGTAGTGAGATCTAGTACCATCCGTAACAAATTGATCAAACATCATTAGTGTCACGTTCACCATGTTGTTCGTACAGTACTCCCATCAGAAGTTGTCCAGAGCACTTTACTTAGTCAGTGAGCTTGGTTGAGTAGTAGGTTAGCTTGAGGTCGTTCGAAGCCGAGTCGCGGGTTAACCTGTTCTTCAGTTCCTCTACTCCCACTACTACAACTGCACTCAGTTATACAGTATATCTATCACTCTGCATGCTGCTTCTATTATTTAGGTTTTAATCTTGAACAGCTTGGTTCGAAATTAGTGGAATGTTGTTTATTATTAACTTCACGAGCGAAATTATGACTGTGTTGTTCAAAACTTCAAGGGTTATACGACAAAAGTTTCCACCAGTTTCGTTATCAACCCTGGCATCCCTGTTTTTAACTTCAGTAACAATCAAATTTTCAATTACTTCCCCCTTTCTTAAACTCTTGACTTCCACTTTATAAATAACAGAAGGTATAGCTCCTCTCATCTAAATTTCCTTTACTCTTTTCCATCTGCATTTCTCAGGATGAATTTTTAATTTACAAAATTACTGCATTTTAATTTGAATGACTTTTGCCACGAGTAATATAATGATACAAGTATGAATGAGAGTTTTCTTTGATTATGTCTTAATTATCTTTTACGCACTTTACTTTCGCCTATTTATTCCTCCTCCGGATTATTTTATTGCATTTTTACTTTTTATTATAATAATGAGGCAGTATAAAGAATGAAATATAATTTAAGTATTAAGTTAGTCGAGGAACTTAATTGCACTAAATAACACGATGTTAATGAAAGTAAATATATGATTTAGTTTATTAACATGATATCCGTTGGTTGTAGCGTTCCAACGGCGATAACACTGCTTAACCATTTAGGCTTTTGTTTATTAATTAATTATTACATCACATCCCAAAACAAAATCACTAGAACGATTGTTTGAAGTAAAACTAATTTTACGGCACGATATCGTGTAGATACACAATTATGACAGCACTACTAATACTGATTGTGTGAATATTATATAGATTTCCTCAAATATTACGATAGCATTGTCTCTGATCATATCCTCCTTGTTATGGCACTAACTGCACACTAGATTGTGAACGCAATAACTATTTGCAGCCCGTAACATTAGTATTATTTCAGTAGTTCGTTCATGAGCGCAGGTTGCAGTGTTAACGTCTCGTACGCAACAATAATGTCGTCAGGATGACTCGGTCGCGGCGTTTGCGCATAGCGTTTTGTTTTTCTTTCATTTTACATCGACTCCACGACGAGCAGTATTCTGGGCATGTATCTATTCGGTGGTAAGTTTTGCAAGTACGTCGAAGACAATGGCAGCGAGCGGGATTGTACCTGCCCTGAGATCGTCTCGCACCATCCCAAGTGCGAGTGCGACAGGAAACATTTTAATAACATCCTATGGGCTACCGTCACCGTGTTCCAGGTAAGCTTTAAGCGGTACACTAGGCTCAGTAATAGACGGTTTATTTGCGATCCCGTTTCAATATGTTTTAGAATATAGACACCGCGTTTTTCTCGTAATTACCAACTGAAACTGATTGGAACTGAAAATATACTTGTCTTATTTAACAACTTTTAAAGGGTTGTGAGACAAGACGAGTACAAAAATTTAACGATTAACATGACTGAACATGATTAGTACATTACTAGACTTGGCACAAGCGAGAGATCCGCCGTAGTTACTTAGTAGTTCTGTATATTTTGGTAATGCAGTATAAGGAGCGCTCCGTAGTTAGTTGCATCTTGCTTAGTAGTGAATAGCATTAGGTAATGCTGAACCCTGTATGCTTGTGTACTCAAACTCGCCGTCTGTGTTCCCTTTCATGACTGTGTATTAGTGAACACCGACACAACAACATGACACTTGTCAACACTAACACGCTAAATTACTAACAAAAGTTTTTTGTATTTTTTTACTTTAATTTATTAACATTGTAATAAAGTAACATTTTATTACACCAAAAGGCACGACTTATACAATATGACAGCACACCTTGCTTATTTTGATTTATTAAACAAATTCGGATTTTAAAATACTTGATGTGGTAGAACAATTTGCTCGGTTGATATGATTTCTGACTTTGATGAAAATATTTCAGGTTTTAACACAGGAAGACTGGAATGTTGTGTTATTTAATGGCATGGAAAAAACCAGCCATTGGGCCGCGTTATATTTTGTTGCACTTATGACATTTGGGAATTATGTACTGTTCAACTTGCTTGTTGCTATACTCGTCGAGGGGTTCAGCTCAGAGGTAAGTGTGGGGTCATAAATTTGCTGTAGGTTATGTACATTTTTAATAATTCACAACGTTGCCTCTCTGTGTGCTTTAGAAAAAAATCTTGCAAGAAAAAGATTTGAATTTCTAAGAACAGAAAAATATTCTTTGCATTACGTATGCTTTCATACCCCTGCCACAGAATTCCCAATCAAATTCTCATGTGTAATTCAAATGTTTTAGCGAAATGAGAGAAGGGAACGTGAACAACGCGAGCTGGCAAAATCAAAATTGTCGAGCGAATGTTTCTCAGACAATAACGACTTGCACTACGACGACTCGAACTCGGGATCACATTCCAGTGAGAGTTTTTCGCAGGTAAAGTATTCGGGATACTATTTCATTAAGTCAACGTGAACAATGTTATTCCATTTGAAACCTTTGAAATTCCCGAAGTAACAAAGAATTCAGCTAACATTTGATGGAGATTATTTGTGTCAACAGAATGAAATAAAAAACTATTGGAGGTCAGCGGATGATGTACGAAAGGCTAAGGATGATGTAAACGGGCATAAAGAAAAGGCCATAAAGTCACATCGTAAAACAAAGTCGTCGGCACACCATCCGACACTATGTAAGGACTGCGCGCAATCTAACAAGTGTAATCTACAAAAGGTAAGACATAATTAAAAGGATTAGGTTTAAAAGGATCAGGTTATTACACACATGTCACAATTCATTTCAATTTGTGTCTGGATTAAACAGTTGGTTTAATTAAGTAGGTATTTAGTTTTCATTACAGTGGATTATTTATTAACAAACTTAAACAGCTCAATTAGTGAACATTTTGATTAAATATGTAAATTCCTTTTAGTTTCAATTAACGACTACAAGCTCGTTTAAAATTTAAGATAAAAAGTACTAATATTAGATTTCAAAATAAGATCAACTTTTTCTCTTAGAGTAGAAACGAGATTTAAGATTTTATTCATCGTAAAATTTACTTTCTTTTATACTAGATTTCGATCCTAATCCTGTAATCTTTTGAAATATCTAAGGAGTCTATACCTGGAGTTTGTCTCATTTACTTTATTTTGGCATTTACCTTCAGGTACCTGCTTTGGTAATCTATCACTTGAGACAGTATTGTAGAAGATTTATTTCAAACCAAACCTTTTAAATTGCGTTCGTTAATAATCATTTGGCCGGCTCTTAAGAACTTTGGGTTTACCTCTAGTCTTAAAGCGTTCTATATTGTATGAGAGTTATACCTACATTTTGATTGATTTAATCCGCCTACTATTTTCTTCATCTCAGGAGTCGAAAATGCGAGCGAAATGTGCTGGTACAACAGAATCTTCAGCTTTACCTATGATAACGCACACCGCGGCAACACCACAAGACTCACCATCTACTACATTAGAACCTGGAGCATCCTTCAGAGATTTTAACGTAGCTCTGAGTTTGGAAAGATCAGCCATGTTATCCAGTTTGGACTCCATTGATAGGACTTCTGTAAGTATATTCTTATTGGTACGTCGCGCAGATCTGGGAACAATAGCACAAAAGAGAGGATGCGTATACTCTGCATTGTGTGTGGAACAAGGCTGCCAGCAGCAGTGATGATGACATCATCTTTTTACTAGAATATTATCATTTTTTATTCCAAAATTGCCATATAGTACCTGTCGTGTCGTGATGGCCCAGAGGTTAAGGCCTGGCCTCTCATACATGAGGTTGTGGGTTCAAAACCGGGCAAGTACCAATGTGAATTTTTCAATTCATATGTAAAGTACATATGAATTGAAAAATTACTAAATTTATCTTGGACATCACAGACAATGGTGAAGGAAAACATCGTGAGGAAACCTGGACTTATAAAAGTCTGAAATCGCCAACCCGTCTTGAGCAAGCGTGGTGATCAATGCCCGTGCCTTCTCTGTTGAGAAAAGGCCTTTGCCCAGCAGTGGGACAGTAATAGGCTGATATTTTTATTACTTTTTTTAGTGTGCCAGCATACCCGGACTACTGAAGCCACCAAACAGCTACACACTAACCCTTCACTCTGCGCAAGCTCAACTCGGAGCTGAAAAGGCTCGGCTACCTCCTTTGTCCCTCGCCCCTCCCCCTCTAACCCTCGCCCCGCCACCGATAAGATCCGCATCACCTGCACCTACGACGCCGACCACACCAAGAGCTATACCATCGCCATTGTTACCAGAAAAGAACCTTCAAATCACGATTGCTAAGGATGAAAATTGTCTGAATACTAGTGATAAATCTAGTCTTCTGAGTTCGCAAAAGTAAGTAAATAACTACTCAACAGTAATTTTACGCTCACTTGAGAAATTAAAAAAATAAGCATCATAAAGTATAAAAAATATATATTTTACGTACTTATGAGAAATAACGTAGAAGAACTTACAGTCACACACTGATCGATTAATTGAATAATCTTTTAGGAACATAAGTGTAGTCAGTATGGGCACAAATGGCGAAGAGAAGTGCAGGGTGCAACGCAACTACAGTTGGCGGCCAAGTCTAAGAAGAAAACCAAAACAAAGAACGGGTTCCGATTCAGACGCTATCATTCTAAACAATGGCAGGGATCATGCTGTCTGCAATGGTATAAGTTTTATTGTTACTTTTTACTCAGATGAAAGTTTAAATTTACAATAAAATATTATTTTTGCAAATGATGTTTGATGTTCGACGTGCTTCTTAAATCTTTGTGCAAACAATTTTATCCACTTACTAAGTTGTGTTTGATTTATTAAAAGGATTTCAAGTTTTTCGAGACCAAAGATGAAAAAACTATTCAAATATGGTTCCAATTTGAAGATGCATTGGCCGCATAAAGTGCACTTTATGCGGCCAATGCATCTTCAAATTGGAACCATGCTTCTAAAAACCATCCATCCATGTCATCTATCGAGGCTAGCACTACTTATAACTTGACGTTTCATTCGATAAATGTTCTGGTCGAATCTGGTCTCCTGGCTGACTATGTTGTTTTTTTGTAAGAAATTGGCCTAAAATAAAGTTCTAATGCGTGGTCTATCTGGTTATTATATACACGATTCTTCACATAAATCCGTATATCTTACTTGAACCTCAACAACAGGTTCGAACATCCGCAAGAACGAGCTCCTGCTATCATCGTCGATGGTGATAAAGAACGACACGCAGTCGGAGCTGCCCAACAATAGGACACGCGGAGCGCTGCCGGCCGCGCGCGTTCTGCCTCCTGGTGGCCAGGCACGGAAGGTTTCTGCGCATAATGTTCCATTGCTACCTGATGTGAGTTCTACAAATTTAATTCGTACTGCCTACAGGAAGATATGTTTATCCTATTTAAAGCGGCAATAGTGGAATTTTACAATATAGTTATTGCTAGCACAACTAAAACCTTCGATAATTTATTTGTGCATAATCATCTTAAAGGATGATGAACAATGTACAATCCACGTGATTAGCATTATAATTTATTTATTACGAAATATGAATAAAAAGCTATATTTTTCAACAACAGCTATTTTCCGACCCAAATGCTTTTTTTTTCTGCATACTCTCCGTCTGTCTAGGTATCTTGGAAGGCTCCAGAAGCGGGGTTCTCATCAGACTCCACCGTTCGACTCGACTCCGTGAAGGCTCCGCCTCACCGACTATCACTCACTAACGACTACCTGACAGGTAACCTACTTCTACGCTACACTTAATATTTCTGCGTACCTAGCCTTGTTTTCAGAACACTGTGGTTATTGCAATCGATTGGAACAAGTAGGTGACTGACCGTACCGCCTTTAATATAATGCATTCCATAACCAGTCTGCAATCAGTACTTATCGATTCAGTTTCGAGAACGCGAATAGGTTAGTAGTCTTACCCGTAGCCCACACTGTTTTGTTTGATAAACATTAAAATAATATCTCTAGACATGGCAAACTTAACCTGATCTGGAAAACATGAGATCCGATCATCAAAGTGATCTTCTGGTGCATAAACACCATTGAAACATCAAACATTGTAAGATTAAACTGATTATAGTACCAATAGGCGCAATAACCATTCCTAGGTTGACTAACAACACTATTGGCGTAAAAAAGTAGTACATCAACTTACTATATACCAAATTTCCATAGGCAAGTTACGGGTATCTGAGTACGATTCATTGGTAACAGTGACATCGGTATCAGAAGTGAAGACCAGCAACTTAGGACCGTCATCACCCGTGGTGCCGGTAGCACCGCGGCCGGTGCGAGAGCTGCCCGCGCCGGCACTGCCGACCAGGCTCAATGCGCAGCCACTGCCCCTAATGAAGCAGATCAATGAGGAAGTACGTAGCAGTAGTAGGATTAAGGTAAACGTGACATTCATGACAGGAATCAAGACAAGCATCTCGGATTCATCCATTGCCAAGCCATTACAGGCAAACGCAGATGCAGTTACGATACGGTAAAAAATTAAAATTACATCGGAACTATTATATTAGAAGCACATAATGTATCTATCGCACCCTGTTCTTTCGTAAAAGTCGTATTTCAATTTCTAAATCGTCTCCTTGTAGAGTTAAATGATACCCGTTTAAGCGAAATGTTGCCACTAGTAAACTTGAATAATTGTGGTAAGCCTTCTCCTAGCTTACGCTAGCAGGTTCGCCGCAACTATTCAACGGGGTATAACTTTGAACTTTCCTTCGACACCTTCCAAAATGTTATTATTATAAAGTTTATTTACGGTTTTGTGTTTGACTTGACCCTATCTTTTCTGTTTCTGCACGCAGTTACATGAAATCCATACACAACAGCTGAAAGTTTTGCTATATCCGTATAGTTACAAGATTTTACAAAGTTACATTTTTTCCAGGTTGCTATAAACAACGTATGTATGTTATCATCAAGGTTCGACAGACGACAGTACAGATTCAAAGACCTTTTTCGCTTTATGGAGCCGACGGGCTGCCTCAAAGAAAAAGAATTTTACTCACTGTACATTTTTTCGCCAGAGAACAAGTAAGATTGTAGCGACCTCAATTCCTCCGTTAAAAGAATTTTAGTAATTTCGTAATTAAATAAAAAGTACTTTTATGTCTTCGAGGCTTACCTAAGCGAATCAGTCAACTACACTAAAATCGTAACGTAGAGACTATTTAGATAAAAGAATATTTTTTGCTGTATCTAAGTACCATTTTTTTTTAAACTATGAATCCTTGGTCCAATTATACGCTTGACTACTAATATTCGTATTTATGTTAATAAAGCTTTAGTTAAACCGGTACGGATAAATTGCGGCTACGGACAACAGATACTGACTTGAGTAGTATTCGTATAGAGGGATCTGTGCCCGGAGCAGCGTCAGCAATTTGTCCATACCAGTTTGACCGAACATACATATATTTTATAGGTTACAAAATAAACTTAAATTAGTTAGGTACAATATAAAGAAATTGATATTATTATTAACTGCGCTTTCCAAAATTAGCATGCGAAGATTCTGCACCTGGATGGTAACGCGTGGCTGGTTCGACAACATCGTACTACTGTTCATCGCATTGAATTGCATCACATTAGCGATGGAGCGGCCCAATATCCCGCCTGACTCTAAGGAGCGATCCTTTCTGGCCACCGCCAATTATGTCTTCACAGGCGTGTTCGCAGTCGAGATGTTTATCAAGGTACGTAAACTCAGGATAATGTCCCATTAAGTATTTCGAAATATAAAGACAGTAAGGTAGCCCACGTTATTCAAATTATGTTTTTCATATCAATCAATCAACATACAACATGAAAATGATTTGCAATTTGCCAAAAACGTACGAAAATTTAAGTTAAGTGAGCTAACTGAGCTTTCGTCTTACATCAAGAACTGCACATAATGTCTATGTAACATACCCATGACGCAAATACAATCAAAGATGATCAATGGAGGGAATAAAAGAATTTTATAACAAAATTGGCTCAAACAAAACGTTTTTTGTGTATGACATAAACATGTATGGCGTTATCAAGTCTATATTAAAAACACTTGAGTTGATTTAGAAAGTCAACTTTAAAAGTAACACTTACAAAAATGATTGCTGACATAAAGAATTTTAGTAAACCAAACAGCACTACATAGCACGGAAAAGAGACAAATACACAAAGTATTTGAGCGCAACGGTAAAATTTCGCCATTTGTCAGCAAGGATCATAAGGTAGACCGTTTTACTGGTGTTTCCGCTGTGACTTTACTATTGTTACAATGACACTCGTTCCAAGAGCGGTTAAGACGTTAAGAGCAGTCGTTTGATCCTTCCACTAAGTCATGCTTTACTCAAGTGTTATTTCGTCTTTCATCATCTAGACTCAGGTTTATTAAAGCTTACATTGCAAAGCTACACTTTGAAGAAACATTTTGATTCCCCTATTCATAAAGTTAATACACGGTGTAAACGGACTCTTGACGAAGCCGTCAAACCAAGCATTCTGTACATCAAATAAGTAACTCTACGCAAAAATTATTGCTGGCAAACGACTTCTTCTTTTTACTAGGTAGGACTCAATGTTACGCACTCAAATATTGTGCTGATGGATGCATTGAATAGTACGGAGGTCGTGGAGGTGTTTAAAGTAAAATTATAGAATTAAAAACTTTATTAAAAAAACTTATGAAAAATTTGGGACTTTAACCCCAATATCTCCGTAACTAGATGGTTCCCAGGACACAAAATGATTGCTATGACGGGGACAACACCTATTATAAATGTATTGGTTTAAGTAAATCAAATGATTCTTTAATATTGTCTTGTTTCGCAGCGGACCAGTTCATAATTTAGTTCTAAACACGAACCCGTCCTTTCATTTGCAAAATACTATAGTTTATCTTGAATGTTAGAACATTCAAGTTAGACTATCGAAAATTATACGATATATGAGTTGAGCGGCGTACCAGCCAAGCATGAAACAGTTTGAACATGGTACGCTGTTCGTGTCACGTACACTCGAGCTTCGATAACTTTACCCACTTTGGGTAGTTACTTTATACTGTTTTGGGTTACATTTTTATGATGGTATTTTTTTGGAATAGATCATTTGAATGCAAATTTTGAAAACTTCATATTTATATAAGAAAAGTCTAACATCTGAGTCTGTCAAAACTTTTACAGCTTGCAATACACTTGTGAAAAGTCTCGTAATGTTCCGTGTACGATTTATTAGTCGAGCTACATGATAACTGACAAATGCTTGCACTGACTGGACAGGTCCACTCAAGTCTATGTGGTTCTTTCTTCAAGAGACCATCGCAGACACTAATCTGCATATTCCTCATGTGAGACACCAAGATTATGTGTGGACTTTAAACTAGACAACCCCCCCTCCTCCTCCCTCCTCCTCCCTCCTCCTCCCTTCTCCTCTCTCCTCTGGACCTCTGAATTTTTTTAGGCTGTTTCTTCTCAGAGTAGTCAGGTACGGAACACCGACCCCATCTAGTTAAAAAAAATGACGTGTAAAAGTGTTTGTAAAAACCTAAACATCTATTATCATTTATAATTAATTTGTTTCTCAAAACAGGTAGTGGCATCCGGGATGTTCTACGGTCCAGATGCGTACTTCACTTCAGGATGGAACATCATGGATGGCTCGCTGGTCATCATATCCATCATTGATTTGTTAATGTCTTTAGTATCAGAATCCAGTCCACGAATTTTTGGAATTCTCAGGGTAAGATACTTCTCGGCACTCAATTTGCTAAATCTAATAATCTTTTAAACATTTTGTAACGTTTCCTATTTTTTTCTTAGGTATTTAGATTACTAAGATCTCTAAGGCCACTAAGAGTGATAAACAGAGCGCCAGGGTTGAAGCTGGTCGTGCAAACACTTCTCTCCTCATTGAGACCCATCGGAAACATTGTACTTATTTGCTGCACTTTCTTCATAATATTCGGCATTTTGGGAGTCCAGGTGAGAGGTCTATTGGGTTTCTTAAGTCCCTTTAAATTCGTTGAATCTTTACCCCACGTCCTAACCAAAGCGATCGTCGCGTCGTGTGTCACTCATTTGTGCGGGAAACCGGAAAGATCGGATCGTTTTAGTAATATTATTGTTGTCCTTTTACTTTATCTTTAATCGAGTGTCCGAAATGCCCAAGAATAAAGAATTTTTTAATTTTGTAAAGTCACAAAACATAGGTTGGTAATTACCGAACATCTCCCAATACCCAATTACTCAACCGACAAGTGATACAATTTGAGTGCATACACAATCGTGCATAAGACGATCCCTTCGGGACAACACGAGTCCCGTCTAAAGCCGTGTGTGATTATATCAGTTACAAGAGATACTACACGGATCTAAGCGGCTTCTCCCAAGAGCAATGCAACGCAATCGGCTTACATTGCTAATCAACTTGTTACGGCTATTGATCTAAAGCTGATGATGATGGTAGATGTGATTTGCAGTCAGAGAAAAATCACTTAGCAAATGGATTAGAAACTTAAATTCAAACTGTAATTTTTGACAGTCGTGCGATGCTTGGTCCATGACACAGCTTATTTATAAAGTGTGTGTTAGATAATCGAAACCGGTTACTGAAATCATCAACGATTCTAAAACCGAACAGCACATTTTAATAAATGTGTTTCGGTTTTCGTCTTTAGAGTAAATCATTTAGACGTCAACAAGCAAGAAAATATTTTAGCAATAACCATATTTCTTTCAGCTTTTCAAAGGCGCATTTTTCTTCTGCGAAGGTGCAAACATTAAGAATGTTAAGAACAAATCAGACTGCTTGTCAATAGAAGGCAATGTATGGGTGAACAGGAAATACAACTTCGACGATTTGGGCAAAGCGCTGATGTCATTGTTTGTACTGAGTTCTAGAGACGGATGGGTGAACATTATGTACACTGGACTCGACGCTGTTGGGGTTGATCAACAGGTACAGACATGATAAACCTTGTGCTATTTATTCTTCGTGTAGTATTGACTATACTATATCTATACAAATCAATAAAATTTAATTGTCTGTTTGAATTTTCAAAATAAAAGCTTTTTACTAAATGCGTATTCACGGAACTTAAAACAAAAAAAAAAACATTTATTTTGTCTCTTTGTCTGTCCGTTTGTCTGTTTGTTCGGCTATTCTCCGAAAATTCTGCATCGATTTTGGCGGAACTTTGACTAGCAGATAGTTAATGTTATATGGAATGACATAGGCTACTTTTATTTTAGAAAAAAGATTAGGGTTCTGTGCAAACAATAACCCTTGAAATTGTTAACAAAATTCAAATAGGGAAGTAATATTTTTATAATGATTCCACGCGGACGAAGGTCACGGGCAACAGCTAGTCCTAAATAAAATAAAAGCATCGTTTTTTAACCCGATAACAGCTTCCTCAAAAAAAAAATAGTCTAAGAGTTCAGCTAGTATTCTAATTTTTTTCCAATTTGTCTGAAGTATTTGATGATGTCGATTAAAACCGGCAGATGTTGGAAACGTTCACCCGCGACGATAACGACATCGATACAAGCTTTTAAAAAGCTTACAGCTTACCGGTTTAAGAATTTATTTGCGAAAGTTCACAATTTAACTAATCGAACTGAGATAATAGAAAGCATTGAATATTTTATTAGGAACGACTATTAGTCAAATTCCGGTTTTATTAATATCAGTTTGTAATATATTAATTGGGCTTTGTATGCAAGATAATTTTATAGCTGATTGATAATTTCACCCACACCAAAGCACTTCACACTTGAATATTTGCTTAAAACATTTTCCATTTTACGAGTTCAAAGTTTAATATTAATTTCTCTGCCTGCAGCCAATAGTAAATTACTCGGAATGGCGTCTCCTATACTTCATCGCGTTCATATTGCTGGTCGGGTTCTTTGTACTGAACATGTTTGTGGGAGTCGTGGTGGAGAACTTCCACAGATGTCGCGAGGAACAAGAGAAGGAAGAGAGAGTCAGACGAGCAGCCAAGAGAGCGCTGCAGATGGAGAAGAAACGCAGAAGTTAGTAGCACACACGTGGTCATTAACAAAGCACATACCGGATTAAACTTTTTGTTAACCTGTATATTTTGTTTCAGAAATGCACATGCGGCCATATTATGCAGACTACGGACAAACACGATTATTCGTCCACAACGTAGTCACATCTAAATATTTCGACCTGGCAATAGCGGGCGTCATTGGCTTGAATGTCGTTACGATGGCCATAGAATACTACAGAATGCCGCCGGCACTACAATATGCGCTTAAAATATTCAATTATTTCTTCACTGCTGTGTTTATCTTAGAAGCAATCATGAAACTAGTTGCTATAGGTTTCAAAATATACTTAAAAGACAAATGGAATCAACTAGACGTAATCATCGTCAAGTTATCTGTAGTGGGAATAGTTTTAGAAGAGTTAGAAACTAATATAATTCCAATAAATCCGACGATTATGAGGGTGATGAGGGTGTTGAGGATAGCCAGGGTACTGAAGTTACTGAAGATGGCGAAGGGCATACGAGCGCTGTTGGACACAGTCATGCAGGCTCTGCCGCAAGTTGGAAACTTGGGGCTTCTGTTCTTTTTGCTGTTTTTCATCTTTGCTGCGCTTGGTGTAGAGTTATTTGGGAGGCTGGAATGCTCTGATGAAATTCCTTGCCAAGGTATTTAAATTATAATTCGTTAGAATACTTTAAAGAAATCATTTTGCGTTCATTCATTTCATGTTTTATTTGATAGGTCTTGGTGAACACGCCCACTTCGCAAACTTCGGCATGGCATTCCTGACGTTATTCCGTGTAGCGACCGGAGACAACTGGAACGGCATCATGAAGGACACCTTGCGCGAAGACTGCGACAGCACTGTTGATTGCGTCCGGAACTGCTGCGTATCCACCATCATAGCGCCCATCTTCTTCGTGGTGTTCGTGCTGATGGCGCAGTTCGTGCTCGTCAACGTCGTCGTTGCTGTAAGTTCTTCAGGTCAATTTGGTTAATAAGTAAAAATAGTTGGGTGTCAGAAATTAATGACATGCTCATGTTTGACAGGTACTCATGAAACACCTAGAAGAATCCCATAAACAAATGGAAGATGAAAATGACATGGACGTAGAACTAGAACGTGAATTAGAACGAGAGGCCGATGACGAGGAGGACAGGGCACTGTGCCGCGCTCTAGAGCAATGTATGAGCCCGCCGCGGCCGCTGAACAAGGTACCGTCCCTGCCGACTAACTTCACGTACAGCGAGCCCAAGCAACCTGCACCGTCCCCCGCACGCCGCCGGCGCACGCTGCACTCGCAAACCGCTTTGTTGCCGACGTCGCTACCGCCGAGACGGGCTTCCTTATCCCCTCACGCCTTCGGGCGCCGTCGGCAGGACTCGGCGTCCGAGCCGCCCGCCGCGCTCTACGAGGAGGACGCGCGCTTCATCGACGCCGACGACGCCGACCAGCTGGAGCCCGGCAGCCCGCCGCACCGCGACTCCTTCGCGCAGAACCGGCGCCAGCGCGTCGACAAGCGCAACTCGCTGCGCGGTGAGGAGGCGCGCCTGCTGCGGCCCGTGCTGCTCGCCGTGCCTTCCAGCCGTCAGGGTCTCAGGCAGAGTGGCTCCAAGAGGAGATCCTCCACCGAGTCGGCCGCGACCGACGCTAGCACCGCGTCGCGCTCACACAACCAACTCACTCCTGAATCGGTCGAATTGCCGATAACCGAAGAGGAAAAAATAAGAATAGTGATAGCCGAGAGGCGGAAGATAGATACGACGAGGCCGGAGCCGGACGATATCGTGGAACTGTCGGAGCGAGGCTCCTAGTCCCGGCGGGGCCGGCCGCAGCAACACCATGAAGTCTACATCTAGGCGCCGCTCAAAGCGGTGTCCGGGTGCCCTCTCCTCTTCTCTTCCTCGTCTCCTCTCGTCTTTAAGTCTGTATGCTCAAGGGACAGTGAATGTTTGAACTCGGTTGCACGAACAGTGATTGTAGTGACGATTTTATAAACTAATCTTGACTTCGGTGCGTTTCAGTGTTGTGTTGTTGATATTAACGAAGGAAGGATATTGTCCGTCAGAAGTGAATTTCTCCTAGTTTTTCTTTCCCACATCCGACCTAACCCTCACTTCACCATTTGCGGCCGGTTCAACTACTTCATAAAGAGACTTTAATAAATTTAGTTTAAGGTGTATAAAAACATGTAGATAGGAGTTAGAACTAGTCAATTTGTTGTGGTGGGATGTTTTCTACGAGAGCTAAAGTTTACTTTGTATTTTTATTATTAGTACGGTGCTTGCTGTTAAAGGTTAATTCGTTATTATTAATAAATATTATAAGATTTTCCAAAGTAAACCTCAACGAAGTATTGGTTTGTAGACATGAATAGTTTCAGTTTATCGTACAGCCACTGACTCGTTTAAAGTTGTGTGTGCAATTAAATGTTAGACTTTATTTAAGAACGGGTTTCAAATCATTGAATGTTTAGTGTTATACAATTTGTGTAATCCAACGATTCGAAAAAGCCTATAATGATTATAATTTCGATGTGGGTACTTAGTCGTGATTACTTGTAAAGTATCTGTTAGCCAACGACTGTGTAGCCTCGTAGAGTATTGTTACTAGCTAGATCTTTGTCAATCTAATATCTAAATCGGAACCAAACGTTCGTGAATTGAGTATTATTCTCTCTAAAGATGAAAAATAATATTTTCTGAATATAAATGAATCCTATTTTCTTACAGAGTCATGTACGTAACTTAGACGTGTAACTGGCAATACGCACATAACGTTAGAGTCGAGTTTAGGTAGATCGAAGTAGATTATGAGTAACATCACAAAACTGATCTTTTAACATAAGTAATGCTCTACGATAGTTCGAACTTACGAGTAGATTGTATCATTTTGAATGTTTAGTGCGATCTAATAGCCGTGCCAAATCTACAAGATCTTTTTAAATTAAGCGAACATTTTGTAAGAGTATTTTAATTGAGCAGTTAATACCTAGTTGCTTGTCTTTCAAAACTTTTCCGCTTGTTAAATTACTTACTGTCTACTTTAGAAAAGGCCACAGAGCAAGACAAAGTATGTTTAAGTACGTAAAACTTCAAAGTAAGTTTAATTTAAAGCACAAACTGCTGATTATTTTGAGACATGTCGGTGTGGTTTTCTAGTTACTTACTGTAAAAGATCGTACCTAGTTAGGGAAGTCAGCAATAAATTTTATACTTCGACTGTGCCTTTCCTATTTCTAATGTATTAGCTTGTGAAGTTGAATGTGGGTAGTCTCTGAGATTAATGTATACTGTAGGAGTTGGAGTGTAGATACACTAAATTATGATTCTTGTTGAGTCTTTATTAAGTTTTCGTTATGTGTCATGTGAAAAGTTTTGTAAATGTAAGATATTTCCCCGAGAAAATTAAGTTAACTTTGTGTCATTCCGAAAACTAAAACTATTCTATTTTGTACCATTGAAAGCAGTACAGCATACGTAGTTTGTACCATTTTAGCTTAATGATTTTGTTGTGCAATTTATTCCATTGAAAATGTCAAAATGATTGTCCTAATTAACCTTATATTGAATTACTTAATTGCTTCTCCTTCCACAAGACGCTATCTTTTAATTACGTAATGTCTTCCATCTTCACTCAATCTTTACCGAGACTTGAAATGGTATCGATCGAAGTTTTAATTATTAGATACAATAGAGTTCTTGTATAAATAGACATCGAGTGATTTCATGTTTAATATTATTTATATTTTCAAGTTTACGTAAAAGAATTGATTAAAAGGAATTTAGTAAAATTAAGAATAGTATTTTCGTGATAAAAGTAAATTTCGTGATAATGATGAATATAATTGTTTTTCGGTACTGATCGTATAATAATTTAAGTGGTATGAACAATGTTCATAGTTGAGTACACCTGTTATCTTAGCTGGTGATCTGTCGAGTTAAGAAAGTTACGACAATGTTAGGTTGAAAAATAAATCAAAATTCAAACAATTGTGTTTCATTCCACAAGAGATAGAAAGCCCGGAGCGTTCCCAGTCACATAGTATCCCTACATTACATCCGTTCCAAGTTAGATTATTATTTTTAAGTTGTTCGTTTGTTCAGCGGCCCCGGGTAATTTGCCAGGCGCAGGTACCCACAAAGGAGAGAGCAACAGGCGAACTGAATTGAGTTTAGCAACAATCTTTGCGAGCGTCCTATCTTGTTAGCGAGCGCTTACAATCTCATTTGCATAATTCCTTGAAACGAATTTTAATGGGTTCTTTATCGTGTTGAACAACATAATGCCGTTTTCATGAAAAGATGAAGACGCTCCGGCTCGTTTCGAAAGGATTTGTTTGTCAAATAATTAAGACTGACCGATTTGACTCCGGAGGGAATCCTGTTTGAAAATTCAGTAAAGCGGAGTAATTATTTCGGGAGTCCTCTCTTGGGGCGCTTTATCAAATCAAACATTTAACCCAGAACCTAGCACAAGTTTTAGGTTAAATAATTTAATAAAGTAATAACCAGACTTTATCATAATACTTGTTTGTGTTATCCCTGCGTAAAATACAATCTCAAAGTAGAAATTACTGACCGACCGAGAAATGAAAAACTACATCACGAGGTAACCCGGACTCTATGCATGACAAAAGAAAGCTGATCATTCGTCAATGTAACCATCTTAATAAGAGTAGCTAGACTAGTTTTAACTTAAGTTAGTGTGACAAATAAACATGAAATACGCCTGTTTTCCCTGGGTCAAATTCAAAGGGAGACCGCTGCTTAAACCTTGGGCAAAATGTGGCAAATGTAAAACCACATTTGGGTGTATCTAATAGTACACAACTCACATATCGCCAGTTATGTTTAAGTCCCATGTAATGGGAGGCGAGCCTATTGCCATCAACTGAGCACAAATCCAGACTCCGTGGCTGATACTGAGAAATTCCTGATGGAATAACCCAATAACAGGTTGGCCGACCCGGGAATCGAACCCAGGACCTCATGCTCAGCAGTCGCGCTTGCGACAGCTAGACCAACGAAGTAGTCCAGATAGGTACTTACTATTTAAATCTAAATGAACACATACCAAACATAAACTAATATGAAAGAACAAACTGAAATAAAAATGACCGGGTATTTTTACGCGAAAAAGACTGAATACAATTCAAAGTTACTGAAGGTAGATCTTGTAGTAAAAACAACTTGTTTACATTCTTGTGCGGCAACCATCGAAGGAGATGCCATTTTCATAACTCTAATTTTGTTACATCTTTTGTGAGCGCCTTACCGGAGCCAGCCTGACCCAAATAAAACTTAAATTAGTGTACTTTCACCAACAGTCATATTTTACGAAAAAATATTTGTTTTCCGATCATTTGCGAAAGAATCTTTGTAAATAAATTGATCCTTTTTACCGAGTCGCAAGACTGACCAAATATGATATTAGAGTGTCTTAATATTGTCTATTCTTTTATTGGCTACAGCCTACTTCCTCCGAACTTTGAAAGAATGGCTCAATAAACTGGTTTTATAGATGTTTTTCGTTACTTTGCCCATAAACATGTAATAAATACCTAATAACGTCCACATTAGCTTAGTTCAAAGCTCGCTTCACAATGTACTTATTATTTGGCAAACAAACAGTTTAATTGTGTTGTCCGCAAAACTCCGACAACTCGTTTCCATTGTACGTATTTTTCCTTTAACATGAAATTATTACCACGTTTTTTGATAACATTCATAATACAAAAGCTTTTTGTATTGTCCCCGCTTACATGTGGGTAGGCACATACAAAGGGTACAATATTTGTGCGGAAAAAACGGAGTATTTTTATTCCAAAAAATGCACAACTGCCCGCAGCTTGCAAAAACAAACCAGAATGTTGGCGCTATACGGTTTAGGTACTGGTGAAAAAATCTAAAATTTGCCCGTCGATATTCAACGTTTGCATTTTAACGGTTCAAAAAATTCATTTAAAAAATCTTAGCTTTCGAACTACGATCATTTTTTTCCTGCATATTCTACAGATTTTTTTACAGTTCTAGACTGAAACGTTTTTTCATGTCAAACAAAGTTTTCAAGATCGCACTTCGACTTGAACTGCCAAGATTGGGGAACTTTAAAAGTGGTTCATAGTTCAAAATTCGCGAAACGAACGTGATTTAAGAGAAGTGGCGGTAATACTTCAGAAACAAGTTTTTTAGCGTTTTTTCTTTAGTAAAGTTTTGGAGCTCTAAGTAACAGCATACTAACGTCTTTATCAAAGTTAAATTGACAGCAGATTGTTCAAACAGCGCCAAAGTACGTACCAGAAATTAAAAATCTTGTTTGAAATTAATGTTTAAATCATTCCTAGCAATGATATTTAAAGTGACATTGATGTAATATGTATAATACCAAACTACTGAATTTGTTGAACAGAAAAAAAAATAAAGAACGATCAATTTGCATACCCGATCTAAATAGACACGTTACGAAGTGGAGTTGCGGACATCAGTCCAATATACAATACAATCATTATTATGGTTGAGTAATTAAGAGAAACCTTTTCAAATACCTAAACACTCATATCCAACTCAACTGTCAATCCCGACCTAAATCACAATAGCATTGGTTATCGAGTGCTAGCCCAACATTTATCTTGGTCACAACTAATTTGGCTGTGTTTGTCAAACAATATTCTAAGTAAACCGATTAGAGACCACACTGGTTAACCGATTACACCTGAATAGTCGCAGAGAAGGCCCTCGAATAGTTAGGAGCGAGAATCCTGACTTCCAATGTAATTTATACCTTCGACATACTGGTGTTAGTTTGACGGCACGGTTGGTGCAATGGCTGGGCGATTGGCTGATGCGTTGCATGTCACAGGTTTGATGCATGAAACAAATATTTGTATAGGCAGACAGGTAGTTGTTCCGGGTCTGGCTGTTTGTGTGTGTGATTTTTGATATTTGTAAATGCATCCACGATACTACAAAAAAATTCCTAGTGACCCGAAACATTAAAAGATAATTCAGAAGCGAAAATAAATAAATAAATAAAATTTGCCCCGCAACAACAACATACATCTTCAAGTTACAATAATTGGCCAGCAACAGAATAGTTTGAAAGAATTGGCTTATTTTACCGAGTGTAAATGTATACCTATTATCATGTCAACAACAACATAATAATATTCACTCTCAATAAAATTACTTCCCTCTCCCTTTCGTTGAAATGATTTCCTCAAACCAACAGAAGTGTTATGATAATTACTGCTCAGAACATTTTATTCGTAAAATGTTGCCAATTAATCTTAATTAACATGACGTGGTGCTCCCGCCACACGTCGCTGTCGACATCGTAATACATCATTCATAACTTTCTTCATTATTTTAATTCACTGGCTTAATTTTCATCTTTACATTTGATACGGTACTCCCATGGATGGCTATTATTATTATGTGTCACTGAAAGGATATGTGGAACAAGCCTCCTTCGGTTTCACCCGCGTGGAGGCTGGAAATGATCCCTAAGGCTACGGCTACTTACGGGAGAAAAAGTATCAGTCTTTACCCAAGTCATAGCCTAAATGGTAAATCCACTATGTGCTAAATTTCTTCGAAATCCGTTCAGCCGCTAGGTCGTGAGAATAACAAACAAATAGACATTACTTTTCTATGTATAATGTTACTATGAACTATATCTCATTTAGAGAATTAATAAGGCTTTAATAAATGTGCTGTTAGTAAAATACAATTAATGTAATTATGTGTATTCTCATGGGGCTGCTAGTTTCCCATAAGTAGGATCTACTTGAGGAAGTAAAAGATTGAAGAAGCCATACCTACTAATAGTAATGTAGTACTTTTATTTTTATTTAATGAAAGATTGCCAATTAGTAGCAATATAATCTAGTGAAGTAGTAGTCATACTCATTACACTCTCCAACATAATTCATTTCCAATTTATGTGTCATTTAAATCCATAGTGTGATAACGACGAGGGATATTATACATGTAAAATCAACATTATAATAACTGAAAGTCAGACACTTGATCACGTCGAGTGGGCTTTTATTAAATTAATTGAGAGAGAAATTCAATCAAGGTCCATACTTCAAATTAATCCCCACACGGCTGCTCTCCACTCATTATTGGAAACCGCTTGAAATGAAACACTGCCCAATCGTATCTCAAAGGAAATATTACAAAAGGAATTTTGAAATACTTGAAAAAGAATTTACAAAAGCAATTTTTCGGTTTCATGTCACGATTGCATCTGGCAAGGGTACTTACAACTTTATGGAAATTTAAAAAAAATTCGTTGTATGTTGTTTAGCTGAATGTTCGTAACAAAATTGGATTCTGTCTTTTCAATAAAGTTGTGGAACAATGTCTATAATAATTTTCCAACAAAATCGGTGCATTCACACAATTTACGTCTTGCTGACGTTTCAAAACACACTGACACAATTTTCCTAGAATTCTGTGAAATTCTCCGTGAGCCGAGACAGCTTGTTAGAGAAAATCAGAAAATGTGCACTTTATTGAGTGACCGAATTTTGAAAATCCTCAACCGCAAGGTGACTATCTCGGGAATGTAGAATAGCCATATTATCAGAAGTCTTTCTTAATTCTTTTAAAGTATTTTTGTTTTAAATAACAACATTTGTCTCCGTATGAATAGAAGTCTAGGCCATTGTAGTTGAAGTATGCCAGTGAGCTTCATAAAGTTTTCAAGACCAAGCAGACCGTAGCTTGGAAACAAAGAGTAGATTTCAAGTTGTATAAATAGCACAACAGTAGTTATACGTAGTTTTGCATTTTATATGATCTCCGAGAATCAACCACGTCCAACGTTTTAATGTCAAGTTTTCTCTAACTTTTAATGAAATTATCTTGGCGATCCGGGGATTTGTTATAATTTTCAGAAGTATACTTCTGAAAATTTTAACAATAATGTTTAAAAAACTTTCAGTTTTCTGCATATTTATTTTTATAATAGCAAACATGCATTATATGTATATAATATAATGAAACACAACTTATCTTCCTTAGTAAACCTATCCTACCTATCGCAGCCAGTAGAAAAAACACAATACTTACTGCGTAATTTGAATATTATGAATATCAATTGTGGATGTTACAAGTAAAAGATAACATTACCGAATTAAACATAACAACATCCCGTAGACTTTCGTAGGAGTTCGTAGACGTCCGCTACGAGTTGCTACGAGGGTGCTACGAAGGTGCTACGTTACGAGCTAATGGTTTTAACGATCAAGTACCAACATTTCACTGTATTGTCTTTACTACCTGTGGTCGTAACCAACAATGCTGCAAAAAAGTTAATGAAAATCTACTCTGTTAGAACCGTAACGGAACTTAACGTAACTGGACTTGTTTTTTTTTATTTACCAAAAGTAAACAGAATTGTAATTTAAAGCAATATATTTGTTTGTAATACTTGGCAAAATTTCTGACAGACACTTTGCTCTATCGGAGACGTTTCGCTGATTGTTTTCGCTCGACATAATTGTAATTTTATGAAGTTAAAGCAGCTTACACACTTTCTTAGTTACTGAATTTCGGTCGTAAAAAAAAAGTATCGCTTAATTACTCAAAGCAGAAAATTAAGCTGGAAGCCCGAGAAAATAAAGTCGATTAAATTAAAAAAGAAACCGTAAAAGACATTTTGTTCTTGAAATATTGAATTTAATCTCTGAGGGAACGAAATAAATTCGGTAACAGATTGGTGTATTGTTAAATAAATTGTGTTTTATTGCGAGCAGCTGCGTGTAGGAGTCTGATTTCAATGCCTTATCACGTATCAAGGGGTATCGTATTACCCTAATAACTGGGTTTTGAAAGAAAGATAGACAGTCGCCCCATGTAAAATACTGATATTCAGCTGCACCCGGTTAGACTGGAAGCCGACCCCAACTTAGTTGGGAAAAGGCTAGGCCAATGATGAGCGCCATCTTGCTTTTTGAATACAATTTCCAAGAGAATCACATAAATATTTACCTACAAAGCCCCTAGGACAATATCATTCAAGTGCCAAAAGAGTGCTTGAATGATAGACGTTGGAGGTAGCCATGCAGCATCCGTAGTAGTAGACAGTCGACTTCATACCATTGTGACACTCGTGTAAATACAAAGCTTTGAGAGTTTCGAGTTCACAAAATATATTAAATATTCAGTTGAACGTGATTCTGGGACACGGAGCAAAGGTTCACTGTATGCAAAAACGTTTTGTCTGTCTGTGATTTTAAAATCTAATGTTGTGTTTCAAGGTTCTTCTTTGAAGCCTTGAAAAGAAAGATTTTGAACACTACACAATGGAACAGGAATAAGTCTTTGTATTAGCTCACGTAAGAAAGTCTTGTTGAGGGATTAAAACCACGGTTGATGAGTTTGTGAATAAATCACGTTATATCTCAATCTCGTTACACTTTTACGACGACGACAAGGATTACTTTATTAGTAATTATTCTTTCATACTAGCGAACCATACAAACAAATTTTCGAATCAGTGCGTTTGCGACAACGTCATTCGATATTCGATCGGCTTTCGAACTGGCGCACCACTCGTAAAGTTATTCGTAGTAACGTCATTTGAATCTCCATATCACCCCTGTATAATTTATATACAAGGTGTACAAGACCCTTCACGGAGCCGTCAACCAAGCAGTACATCGAATTAAGTAACTTTACGCAAAAAATATTGCTGGGAAACGACTTTTTTTTGGGGTGAAACATCACGTTTTACGGTAGGACTCAATGTAACACACTCAAAACATTGTGCTGATGGATGCATTGAATAGTACGGGGGTCGTGGAGGTGTTTAAAGTAAAAATCTAGCATTCAAAACATGTATTGATGAAAAAACTTGTGAAAAAGTTGGAACTTTGACCCCCAATATCTCCGTAATTAGAAGGTTCCCAGGTATGGTCTACAACAAAAAAATGATCGCAATGACGGGGAGAACAAGTAAGTGGCTTTCGGCTTCGCTAAGGGTCTTGTAGAGAGAAGTCCTCTTTAGAGGAATCTTTATTGTTTTGTAAAGTTCAGCACCTAAATAGATGGTTGTGTTGTTTTTCAATCTGCAGGATTTAATTATGTTTTCAACCTTATTACCTTTATAGCTAAGAAAGTCAGTGAGCTCAATTCTACCAATGACATTAAAACGCCAGCAATACTGATTATCGTAGACGAACTGTTAACGATAACTTCATTACTTTCAATAAAATCATTTACACCAACAAACCTTATTAAATACCTAAGTTAGGAACCTAATAAATCTCAATAAAACCACGTATGAACGAGCCTGATCGATATCGTACTTAACCAACAATACCGAAACTTCTAGACCCTTGAACGAAACTTATTTGTAATCTATTCATGTGGTCTCCTAATTTACTGGAACTTCAGCCTACTATCAGGACGAGGGCAAAACCCTGCGCAAGAAAACCTTAACCGCTTAAATAAGTAATGACTTCGAATCTTGGCCTAACATTAATCTTGACGTAGAAATAAGTAGTATCAGAGAGTCAAATTATTTATTCGGTTTGGGGTAATTTGTTTTGTTTCCAGTGATGCAGGTAAAGAAAACATGTTTCGTTTTATTTTTCTATTTAATTTTGCATCATCATCATACATTATTTATTTATTTAATTCTTTAAGTAAACAAATGTAATGAGGCGGATTTAATGCGATACGTCTTTCTAACAGTCTACATTGAATGAATGTTGTTGTACTGACATAATTAAATCGATTCCTACTGTAAGTGTGTTATGCAATTACTCCGCGGGGATTTTTGTTATAAAAATTACATTTTTTGTACTAACCAGGGGGTCCTAGTTAGTACAAAAAATGTTGATAAATGAAAAAAAAACAAACATAACAAATACAACAATGAACATTTTTACTTTTTAAAAGCAAAAGTCACTATTAATTATCTGAACCATGTCGATTACTATAACGTCTAAGCTTTAATGGAACTAAGATACAAAAAAACATAAAAAGTAAGGAAATAGCACGAAGTTTGGGCATTCAGTTAGGTAACACTTTAGGTGTAACTGTGCGTTGGTGAAAACGCGCTTTAGGCATCGAGTTAGGTGACATTTTGTGCTGGTGAAAACAGGAAATAGGCATTCAGTTTGGCGTCACTTACTGTTGGTGAAAACGCGCATTAGGCATCGAGTTAGGTGACACTTTGTGCTGGTGAAAACAGGAAATAGGCATTCAGTTAGGCGTCACTTACTGTTGGTGAAAACGCGCATTAGGCATCAAGTTAGGTGCAACTTTGTGTTGGCGAAAACGCGCATTAGGCATTGACTTAGGTGATACTTAGTGTTGGTGAAAACGGGCTTAAGGCATCGAGATAGGTGATACTTAGTAATGGTGAAAACGGGAATTGGGCATTCAGTTAGGTAAACTTGCTGTTGATGAAAACGCGCATTAGGCAGTCAGTTAGGTGACACTTAGTGTTTGTGAAAACGGGCTTTAGGCATCAAGTTAGGCGACATCTAGTGTTAGTGAAAACGCGCATTAGGCATTGACTTAGGTAATACTTAGCGTTGGTTAAAACGCGTTTTAGGCATTGACTTAGGTGATGCTTAGCGTTGGTGAAAACGGGAATTGGGCATTCAGTTAGGCGACACTTACTATTGGTGAAAACGCGCATTAGGCATTCAGTTAGGTGACACTTAGTGTTTGTGAAAACGGGCTTTAGGCATCAAGTTAGGTGTCACTTAGTGTTGGTGAAAACGCGCATAAGTCATTGACTTAGGTGACACTTAGTGTTTGTGAAAACGGGCTTTAGGCATCAAGTTAGGTGTCACTTAATAATGGTCAAAACGGGAATTGGGCGTTCAGTTAGGCGACACTTAGTATTGGTGAAAACGGGAATTGGGCATCAAGTTAGGCGACATCTAGTGTTGGTGAAAACGCGCAGTAGGCATTGACTTAGGTAATACTTAGCGTTGGTTAAAACGCGTTTTAGGCATTGACTTAGGTGATGCTTAGCGTTGGTGAAAACGGGAATTGGGCATTCAGTTAGGCGACACTTACTATTGGTGGAAACGCGCATTAGGCATTCAGTTAGGTGACACTTAGTGTTTGTGAAAACGGGCTTTAGGCATCAAGTTAGGTGTCACTTAGTGTTGGTGAAAACGCGCATTATTCATTGACTTAGTTGACACTTAGCGTTGGTGAAAACGGGAATTGGGCATCAAGTTAGGTGTCACTTAGTAATGGTGAAAACGGGAATTGGGCATTCAGTTAGGCGACACTTAGTGTTGGTGAAAACGGGAATTGGGCATTCAGTTAGGTGACACTTACTGTTGGTGAAAACGCGCATTAGGCATTGACTTAGGTGATACTTAGCGTTGGTGAAAACGCGCAGTAGGCATTGACTTAAGTGACACTTAGTGTTGGTGAAAACGGTAATTGGGCATTCAGTTAGGCGACACTTACTGTTGGTGAAAACGGGAATTGGGCATTCAGTTAGGCGACACTTAGTGGTGGTGAAAACGGGCTGAAGGCATCGAGTTAGGTGACACTTGGTGTTGGTGAAAACGGGAATTGGGCATTCAGTTATGTGACACTTAGCGTTGGTTAAAACGCGCATTAGGCATTGACTTAGGTGATACTTAGCGTTGATGAAAACGCGTTTCAGGCATTGACTTAGGTGTCACTTAGTGGTGGTGAAAACGGGCTTAAGGCATCGAGTTAGGTGACACTTGGTGTTGGTGAAAACGGGTATTGGGCATTCAGTTAGGTGACACTTAGCGTCGGTGAAAACGGGAATTGGGCATTCAGTTAGGCGACACTTAGTGTTGGTGAAAACGGGAATTGGGCATTCAGTTAGGCGAAACTTACTGTTGGTGAAAACGCGCATTAGGCATTGACTTAGGTGATACTTAGCGTTGGTGAAAACGCGCAGTAGGCATTGACTTAAGTGACACTTAGTGTTGGTGAAAACGGGAATTGGGCATTCAGTTAGGTAACACTTAGTGTTGGTGAAAACGCGCATTAGGCATTGACTTAGGTGATACTTAGTGTTGGTGAAAACGGGAATTGGGCATTCAGTTAGGTAACACTTAGTGTTGGTGAAAACGCGCATTAGGCATTGACTTAGGTGACACTTAGTGTTGGTGAAAACGGCAAATAAGGCATTCAGTTAGGCGACCCTTAGTGTTGCGAAAACGGGAATTGGGCATTCAGTTAGGCGACACTTAGTGTTGGTGAAAACGCGTTTTAGGCATTGACTTAGGTGATACTTAGCGTTGGTGAAAACGCGCATTAGTCTTTGACTTAGGTGATACTTAGCGTTGGTGAAAACGCGCATTAGGCATTCAGTTAGGCGACACTTAGTGTTGGTGAAAACGCGTTTTAGGCATTCAGTTAGGCGACACTTAGTGTTGGTGAAAACGCGTTTTAGGCATTGACTTAGGTGATACTTAGCGTTGGTGAAAACGGGCATTAGGCATTGACTTAGGTGACACTTAGTGTTGGTGAAAACGGGAATTGGGCATTCAGTTAGGTAACACTTAGTGTTGGTGAAAACGCGCATTAGGCATTGACTTAGGTGATACTTAGTGTTGGTGAAAACGTTAATTGGGCATTCAGTTAGGTAACACTTAGCGTTGGTAAAAACGCGCATTAGGCATTGACTTCGGTGACACTTAGTGTTGGTGAAAACGGGCATTAGGCATTGACTTAGGTGACACTTAGTGTTGGTGAAAACGCGCATTAGGCATTGACTTAGGTGACATAAGTGTCACCACTAAGGTGTTGGTGAAAACGGGAATTGGGCATTCAGTTAGGCGACACTTAGAGTTGGTGAAAACGCGTTTTAGGCATTGACTTAGGTGATACTTAGCGTTGATGAAAACGGGCATTAGGCATTGACTTAGGTGATACTTAGTGTTGGTGAAAACGGGAATTGGGCATTCAGTTAGGTAACACTTAGTGTTGGTGAAAACGCGCATTAGGCATTGACTTAGGTGATACTTAGTGTTGGTGAAAACGGGAATTGGACATTCAATTAGGTAACACTTAGTGTTGGTGAAAACGCACATTAGGCATTGACTTAGGTGACACTTAGTGTTGGTGAAAACGGCAATTAGGCATTCAGTTAGGCGACACTTAGAGTTGGTGAAAACGCGTTTTAGGCATTGACTTAGGTGATACTTAGCGTTGATGAAAACGGGCATTAGGCATTGACTTAGGTGACACTTAGTGTTGGTGAAAACGGGAATTGGGCATTCAGTTAGGTAACACTTAGTGTTGGTGAAAACGGGAATTCATTCAGTTAGGCGACACTTAGTGTTGGTGAAAACGCGCATTAGGCATTGACTTAGTTGACACTTAGTGTTGGTGAAAACGGGAATTGGGCATTCAGTTGGGCGACACTTACTGTTGGTGAAAACGCGCATTAGGCATTCAGTTAGGTAACACTTAGTGTTGGTGAAAACGCGCAATAGTCTTTGACTTAGGTGATACTTAGTGTTGGTGAATACGGGAATTGGGCATTCAGTTAGGTGACACTTACTGTTGGTGAAAACGGGAATTGGGCATTCAGTTAGGTAACACTTAGTGTTGGTGAAAACGCGCATTAGGCATTGACTTAGGTGACATAAGTGTCACCACTAAGGTGTTGGTGAAAACGGGAATTGGGCATTCAGTTAGGCGACACTTAGAGTTGGTGAAAACGCGTTTTAGGCATTGACTTAGGTGATACTTAGCGTTGATGAAAACGGGCATTAGGCATTGACTTAGGTGATACTTAGTGTTGGTGAAAACGGGAATTGGGCATTCAGTTAGGTAACACTTAGTGTTGGTGAAAACGCGCATTAGGCATTGACTTAGGTGATACTTAGTGTTGGTGAAAACGGGAATTGGACATTCAATTAGGTAACACTTAGTGTTGGTGAAAACGCACATTAGGCATTGACTTAGGTGACACTTAGTGTTGGTGAAAACGGCAATTAGGCATTCAGTTAGGCGACACTTAGAGTTGGTGAAAACGCGTTTTAGGCATTGACTTAGGTGATACTTAGCGTTGATGAAAACGGGCATTAGGCATTGACTTAGGTGACACTTAGTGTTGGTGAAAACGGGAATTGGGCATTCAGTTAGGTAACACTTAGTGTTGGTGAAAACGCGCATTAGGCATTGACTTAGGTGATACTTAGTGTTGGTGAAAACGGGAATTGGACATTCAATTAGGTAACACTTAGTGTTGGTGAAAACGCACATTAGGCATTGACTTAGGTGACACTTAGTGTTGGTGAAAACGGCAATTAGGCATTCAGTTAGGCGACACTTAGAGTTGGTGAAAACGCGTTTTAGGCATTGACTTAGGTGATACTTAGCGTTGATGAAAACGGGCATTAGGCATTGACTTAGGTGACACTTAGTGTTGGTGAAAACGGGAATTGGGCATTCAGTTAGGTAACACTTAGTGTTGGTGAAAACGGGAATTCATTCAGTTAGGCGACACTTAGTGTTGGTGAAAACGCGCATTAGGCATTGACTTAGTTGACACTTAGTGTTGGTGAAAACGGGAATTGGGCATTCAGTTGGGCGACACTTACTGTTGGTGAAAACGCGCATTAGGCATTCAGTTAGGTAACACTTAGTGTTGGTGAAAACGCGCAATAGTCTTTGACTTAGGTGATACTTAGTGTTGGTGAATACGGGAATTGGGCATTCAGTTAGGTGACACTTACTGTTGGTGAAAACGGGAATTGGGCATTCAGTTAGGTAACACTTAGTGTTGGTGAAAACGCGCATTAGGCATTGACTTAGGTGACATAAGTGTCACCACTAAGGTGTTGGTGAAAACGGGAATTGGGCATTCAGTTAGGCGACACTTAGAGTTGGTGAAAACGCGTTTTAGGCATTGACTTAGGTGATACTTAGCGTTGATGAAAACGGGCATTAGGCATTGACTTAGGTGATACTTAGTGTTGGTGAAAACGGGAATTGGGCATTCAGTTAGGTAACACTTAGTGTTGGTGAAAACGCGCATTAGGCATTGACTTAGGTGATACTTAGTGTTGGTGAAAACGGGAATTGGACATTCAATTAGGTAACACTTAGTGTTGGTGAAAACGCACATTAGGCATTGACTTAGGTGACACTTAGTGTTGGTGAAAACGGCAATTAGGCATTCAGTTAGGCGACACTTAGAGTTGGTGAAAACGCGTTTTAGGCATTGACTTAGGTGATACTTAGCGTTGATGAAAACGGGCATTAGGCATTGACTTAGGTGACACTTAGTGTTGGTGAAAACGGGAATTGGGCATTCAGTTAGGTAACACTTAGTGTTGGTGAAAACGCGCATTAGGCATTGACTTAGGTGACACTTAGTGTTGGTGAAAACGGCAATTAGGCATTCAGTTAGGCGACACTTAGAGTTGGTGAAAACGCGTTTTAGGCATTGACTTAGGTGATACTTAGCGTTGATGAAAACGGGCATTAGGCATTGACTTAGGTGACACTTAGTGTTGGTGAAAACGGGAATTGGGCATTCAGTTAGGTAACACTTAGTGTTGGTGAAAACGCGCAATAGGCATTGACTTAGTTGACACTTAGTGTTGGTGAAAACGGGAATTGGGCATTCAGTTGGGCGACACTTACTGTTGGTGAAAACGCGCATTAGGCATTCAGTTAGGTAACACTTAGTGTTGGTGAAAACGCGCAATAGTCTTTGACTTAGGTGATACTTAGTGTTGGTGAATACGGGAATTGGGCATTCAGTTAGGTGACACTTACTGTTGGTGAAAACGGGAATTGGGCATTCAGTTAGGTAACACTTAGTGTTGGTGAAAACGCGCATTAGGCATTGACTTAGGTGATACTTAGTGTTGGTGAAAACGGGAATTGGGCATTCAGTTAGGTAACACTTAGTGTTGGTGAAAACGCGCATTAAGCATTGACTTAGTTGACACTTAGTGTTGGTGAAAACGGGAATTGGGCATTCAGTTGGGCGACACTTACTGTTGGTGAAAACGCGCATTAGGCATTCAGTTAGGTAACACTTAGTGTTGGTGAAAACGCGCATTAGTCTTTGACTTAGGTGATACTTAGTGTTGGTGAAAACGGGAATTGGGCATTCAGTTAGGCGACACTTAGTGTTGGTGAAAACGCGTTTTAGGCATTGACTTAGGTGATACTTAGCGTTGATGAAAACGGGCATTAGGCATTGACTTAGGTGATACTTAGTGTTGGTGAAAACGGGAATTGGGCATTCAGTTAGGTAACACTTAGTGTTGGTGAAAACGCGCATTAGGCATTGACTTAGGTGATACTTAGTGTTGGTGAAAACGGGAATTGGACATTCAATTAGGTAACACTTAGTGTTGGTGAAAACGCACATTAGGCATTGACTTAGGTGACACTTAGTGTTGGTGAAAACGGCAATTAGGCATTCAGTTAGGTGACACTTACTGTTGGTGAAAACGCGCATTAGGCGTTGAGTTAGTTGACACTTTGTGTTGGTGAAAACAGGAAATAGGCAGGAATTAGGCATTTGACCAACACACAAACATCCCAGAATGAGTGAGTGTAATTAAACTGAAACTACACTCACTTCACTTACTTTTCACGCATTTCTCTACTACTCTGTAAAATAACCAAAATACGTCAAAAACATTCGACATCGATCTTCCAACCGGGTTAAAACGGTTGATAAATTGATAAACAAACTATAATAGCAATATTTCTTTCAATATTTCTTTCAATCTTTCAATATTTCTTTCTCAAAGTATCGTTTTGTGATTTTGACATTGCTTGTCCAGCCACTTAGCGAGAAACTTTGGTACTGGATAAAGAGCAATGTATTTATTGCAAAACTTGTACATTGGCTGTGATATTTGAGAACAGAAATAACATAGTAAGAGCAAGAAATATTTTACGATTTGTGATTTTAAAGACAAATATGTATAGTGAAATACTTATACAAATCAAATCAAAGCATTTATTTCAAGTAGGCCAGTTACAGGCACTTTTGAACTGTCGAAGCAAAGATAACAATGAAATGTAGCTACAGTCCCAGTCACAAGGCATAAAAACTGTGAAATTACTGTAGTTGCCCATTCCCTAGCGTAGATCTCTATGGAGAAGAACGGGCAAGAAACCCCATGGACACTCTTTTAAATCAGCATATTGTTACAAAACCTTGGTTACATCATTCATATTGAGATGGTACATTATGTGAGAACGATGTAGCAAGATGTGCACGTTAAAAGTGTCCATAGTAAACACAAAAAAGACAATTAAAAAAAATTAAAATAATTAATTCAAATAAGCCGTGGCAACTAAGAGATGACCAGTCACAACTGACAGCGCCCGTTCACGAACATGACGCATGGATCAGCACCATTCAACTCAACGATTTTGAAGGGAACTAAATGATCCGACACACGCGCCACCATCAGCGAGACATTGAGACTTCGAGATATACATATAGTAAGTGATTATATGATTTATAAAGTTTTGGTTTATGCTTCTATTTTTACAAAAAACCACTGAACAACACGAAATTCTTATAAGTTGTCACGATGGCGGTCGAAAGCACACTAGTTCGCGGAGACGGCCATTTGCCTATGACATGCTTAGCGTGCGCTCGTCGCGGCGTCACCGACACGCCCCCTTGCCACTTCTCATATTTTTTATATTTCTATGGTACCCTTCATACCTTCTCATGAATAGTTATCACACAAAATACCTTATTAACACACGTACGTAACAGCTCTTTCGGTTTAAATAGGGAACTAACAAATTAGCAAGAGGAAACGAACTATTCTACACATTGTCCGGCCCGGAGATGTACTGGCATCCGGTCGCTTTTAGTACACTATTACATCACAGACAAAAGGCGAGTCTAGTCCACAGTGACTTTGGGAAACGAAATAAGTTATGTTTGAGAATCGTCATTGCCCTTTCATGGTCACTATAAGCATTTTTGTCATATAAACCGCAATATTATGAAAGCAAAAGTTTGTTTGTCATCAGTAGGTTTATAACGTTTACACGGTTAAACTCTGAATCGATTCTGATGGGAAAATGAATATAAGTGTTAATCGTTCCGATTCAACAGTCCTTCCCCAGCGACGCCCTAAGCCGAAGCTCGTAACCCAGAGGGGGAACCCTTAGCATGTATTCGCTTGGTAGTTAGGTTTTTATGCCCCTGACTGGAGGCCTTACACTCCCTTGAGGTACCCACAGAGTAGTCCGGTTAAACAGATGACAATCACTTAGGTTGACCTGCGAGATCCCATATTAAAAAAAAAACAGGCAAGTGCGAGTCGGACTCACGCACGAAGGGACCCGTAACATAATCTAAAAAAAACCTTTGTTGTATGGGAGCCCCCTTCAATACTTATATTATTCTGTTTTTAGTATTTGTTGTTATAGCAGCAACAGAAATACATCATCTGTGAAAATTTCAAATGTCTATACAGCGTGACATTTTAATGGTTGTTTTCCCGCAGCGAAATGGTTTTGCCTTGGTAATACAATCGTTTAATAAACAATTAAAATATTAGAAACAAGAAATGGCAGATTAAACATTGTGAAAAACAAAACTCGAAAGCGACCACGAACCAATAGTTATACCTCCTGATTGCGCTGAGCGCCGCCGCCGACCGGCCGCGCGGCCGTTGACCCGCGTGCTTTTCATTCAGCTGATAAGTTGATAACTTATTCTTGATAATAATAAGCTTTACCCAACAAGTTATTCAAATTTTCCCTTTATACTTTTACGGGCTTAGGGCCGTCATAAATAGCTACGTTTTTAGCTGCAATTTACTGAACACGAAATTAAATAAAAACAAGTTTATCGTTTAAGAAAAATTATTTTCTGAATTAGATACCTAAAACCGTATTTGTATTTCAAAAATTTGATTCAACTTATTTACAATAATTTTAATTAACTAAACTACTTTTAAATGTTCACTATTTACAAAAGTACGAGTAGGTAGGTACTTACACTTCCCGGTAACGGAGTAATTGTTCGAAGTGCAAGCCACTGCGTTGTATACACAATCGAGCACGTTTTAATTGGTTGTCTTTCAATTTTAGTAAGGTGTCTCTGTCACTTCCTACGATATTAAAAGCGTCCACTATCGCAGCTATTAACGCGTCGCGAGTTTCGTGTTCCTCACGATACACTAGGCGCTTGAGCTCCGACCAGCGACCACAAATAAAAGTCCAAAAAGTCCGGAATAATGATTTGTAACATTTCAGGTAGGTTCTACTTGTCCTGTCACGAAATGCGGCCCAATGAGGTGGCCATTAATTACCGGGCCCACACATTAACACTAAAACGCACTTGAGCGCACACTCGCGAATAACATGTGGGTTATTCAAAGCCCAAAAATGTTCAACTCGCGTAAAAGTTGCCTCATTCGTCCACAAAATGTTCGTATTTTGATTGTCCATCAACCACTGACAAAAATCAATTCTGTTCGGTCCGTCGTTTTCGTAGAGAGCATGAACTCTGCGAAAATGGCCAGGATGCAGTCCTTCAGAGTTGAGCAGTTTCAAGACGAAGTATTGGCTTACGCCAAACCTAGCCGCAGCCTTTCACGTACTTCGACGAGGACCCCGTTCGAAGTACTCGATGATTTCATCGTCGAGCTCTGGCGAAATAATGGCCGATGGTCGATCGGCCATTATTTCGCCATTCTGCCCTGTGCATGTGCTGGTGTCTGGAAATGCCCATGATCGAGTAGCCGCTGTGTCGCCGCTACGATCGTCCGAGCCGATGGGTCTTGGGTATTCATAACCCCACGAAGACGGAGCGACTCCAAGTGTTGCGGCTCCGCGTAAAGTCGCCAGGCAGCATGCAAGAGCGGCGTTCGAACAACATAGAGAACCCGTCATAATACGCTGTAGCATACAGTTGCACCATAGCGACGTTCTCCAAATTGCAATAACTGTAATGGCGATCCATTGCACTGATAAGATAACACGTGCTGCGTACGACAATCGCGGGAAAACTAAGTATTAGTTAATACAATAGGAAGCCGGCGCGCGGCGTCGTTTGTAATTGTGGCGCGTAGGCTAGTTTATGTCGTATCGCTACACGCGAGAGCTTATTTTGCTTTGAACATTTATAAATCGGTATTTCCTTTGTCGGCTTCGCGGCTGTGTTTTGTATTGTTGCGTGAAAACTAGTTTATGCCGTATCACCACGAACGAGAGCTTATTTTACTTTGAACATTTATGCATCGTGTCTTTCGGCGGCGGGCGGCGCGTGCGATTCGAGTAGTACCTACAAGGTACGTCTAGTGTTACTATTGATTCTCATGTTTTCGAGTTAATGAATATTTTTTTAATTACTTTAAAACAAAAACATATTTATTTTTTTACTTTTACTCTATGCTTCGAAAGTACTCCTTATGGCAAGTTGTTCTGCCGCGGGAAAACAACCATTAAAATGTCACGCTGTATAAGGTCTATCTATACGTACACGAAATCTCTTAAGGGGTCATTGTACTCATCATTATGAACAACTTTCACTATGAGACCAACCCCGACATCGCGAAAAAAAAAACAGCTGTTCAGTACATTTCTCGGCGCAAAACTCGACAAAATGTACTGAAGAGCTGATTTTTTGCCAGCATTTTTATAAGTACGTATTCAAGATTAGGGTCAACTTAACCATGTCATTAAAAACTGCAAAGTTGCTAATCTTTTTCCACAGCACAAACTGCCACACATAACGTGACCAAAGAAATTCTAACTGCAACTATGTCGATACGGCTTGTAAATTTAAGCGTTAACCGTAATTACAGTGGGCGGTATAACAACAGTGGATGGCGGCAACCTCAAACAACCACTTAAGTGGGTTAATTGTACCGCCGTGAAGTCTGCAGTTACACCGCGTTGCATTACCACCTACGCTATTAAAACAATGTTAGTTACTGGTGAAGAAAATACTCCGCAGTAGGGCTAGAAAATTTCATGAAGATTTCAGTGTTAACTCCCACTAGGGAAGGCAAAGACAAATCTTTTTTTTTTTTAAGAAAAGCATTGCCCCACTCCTGGAATTTCTCCTGTACCGTGGGTGCGTTTACAAACATTTAAACTCACATACACAAACAACCAGACCTGGAACAACTATCTGTAGATCATACAAATATTTGTTCCGTGCGGGGATCGAACCCGCGACACGCAGCGCAGCAGCCAATCGCTCAGCCACTGCGCCAACCGTGCCGTCAAATAGATTATAAATAGTTTTAGGTTTATTCTATTTAATTTGTAAGTTGTACTTACATCAATACTTTACTTGTGAAAATACAACTTTGACAAACCTTCTAAATAAAACCATTTTTATACTATATCTAGCTGTTGCCCGCGGCTTCGCTCGCGTTTTGTTAGGAAATTACCCCACGGGCACGTTGTAAATATAGCCTATGGCAATCGGGGATAATGTAGCTTTCTATTAGTGAAAGAATTTTCAAAATCGGTTCAGTAGATCCAGAGATTACCCCAAACTTACAAACAAATTTAACCTCTTTATAATATTACTATAGACTAGCAACCCGCCCCGACTTCGCACGGGTGCAATGTTATACATATTATAAACCTTCCTCTTGAATCATTCTATCTATTAAAAAAAAACGCATCAAAATCCGTTGCGTTGTTTTAAAGATCTAAGCATACATAGGGACAGACAGCGGGAAGCGACTTTGTTTTATATACTATGTAGTGATGTAGTGATACAATCAATAGGGCGGAAAATATTTTCCAATTACTTTTGTGTGTGCATTACACTGTAGCTCGAGCTGGTAGTAAAAATATCGTTAAATTGCAGACGGAAAACGAAGCCGCCCCATTACCTGCTTGCATACAAGTCTTTATTACTTTAAAAGTAAACGTATTTATGGATATTCAAAACGAGCTATTTGCCTACTAGCAGCACAAGAGACAAGTATACGTCTTCTTCTTCTTGACGTATCGATAACAAAAGTTCAAAAATGTATGTTTGTTTGACCCAAAGGTCAGCTACGCTAACCCCACTCGCTGATGCAGTGAAATGATCATCAAGTGCGCACTTGATACTGTAAATTAAATACTAATCTATATAAATAAAAAGAGAACTCCTGACTAACTGACTGACTCATCTACGCCCAGCCCAAACCCTTGGACATAGAAAGCTCAATTTTTGCACAGAGGTCTCTTTAATAATATAGACTAGAATTAAGGAAGGATTTTTCAAAATTCAACCTCTAAGATGGTGAATTGGGGGTGTGGCGTGGTAGTCGATTAATCTAGAATCGATTACCATGCTCAATCCCAATGTGACAACACTGTGCGTAGTCTACACTCTATGGTAGATACGCCTGGCTATAAATTGTCACCCCGGTCTGCGATCGGCCTTTCTCGTTCGATCTTCTTCAAACCAACTATACTTATAAGAAACCCCTCTGTGCCCAAGGGTAAGTGCTTTGCGTAATCTGCTATTTTCTCCTATCATGTCTTGTCAACCGCATTCATCTTATTTCATCTATATTCTGCGGTGATTGTATTTCATGTAATTGCTCGGTTGTCAAAATGGCTTCCGTCCTGTACATGACTAAGCTATTTCAATATCATGTATTTTCCACTAGTGCTTCTAAATCTGTAAAGCATCCGCATGCCGTGTTCACCCTTCGCTGCTGTGTCTTAGCCGCAGTACGCTTAATCCGCCTTGCCACGCGGCTAGGAACTTTTATATTGTGCCACGCGGCATGCGCTCGCTTATAACCTTTGACCTACCTTTGTGAACCGTCACGATGGTGAGTTCCCTGCCTCCCCCTGGAGCTACTGCTTGGGTTTACGGCTGGGAGACGCACGCATCGCTGACGTTCACCAATCCTGGTACCACGCTTACGGAAGCACCCTTCGTGCTGATTCCAGGGTTTTCTTTCTTCTTTTCTTTCTTTATTGAGAGATAAACTACTGACACCTCTGACGGGCGTCATCGCTGCCTCCGCGCTCTACCCGCTGGAGAGACGTCCTGTCGCGTGTTCGAGACACCTAATCTCCACGCCTACCGCGTGTGAGACATACCTCCACGCCTGCCGCGTGTGAGGCCTACGTGACGTGCCTAAGCACGCCGCCACCAGCTACCGCGACCGATAGACGGTCGCTCCGGTCACTGCTGAGTGATCCTTACCCTCCACGTGGCTGCCACGTGTGAGTGCCGCCTGCCTCAGCCGGCCAAGTGCCGTGCCAAGGGACGCGCCTTCCAGCTGCCGCGAACTACACGCGGTCGCTCCTGCAACCTCTCCGCATCGCTGCCCTGCTTCGGTGTCGCCTCGCCGGTCCTCGTGCGTCGCGGCCTAAGCCCAGGGCAGTACCTACTTTACCCACCTACCGTGGTGACTAGTGAACAAACTCTTGGTGAACTGAATCCACCCCTCTACCTGTGAGCAAGCTAATAAATGTATTAAACTATTGTGGTCTTTCTGTTCCTTCCTCTACCAAGAAACCCACAAACGTTACAGGGGGTTGAATTTCCTTGAAACTTTTTATTCTCCTAGTCGATTGACTCGAAAGTTGGTGTACATACTTTTCAATTAAAATTATGAGACAACTGTGTATCACAGTTATTCCAATTATTCCAATCGTCCCCCAACAGAGTCAAATAGGGCTTCAAAACTGTCGATTTTTGAGGATAGATGGATGTTTGTTACTCCTTGACGCAAAAACTACTGAACGGATTTTGATGAAATTTAGCACACAGATAGTTTACAACCTGATTTAACACAGAATATTTTTTATCTCCGAGATGATCCCGTGGGACAATTATCGACTTCCAGGCGGGCGATACCACGGGCATAAGCTAATACTCTATAATTATCAAAATTCGTAAGTACTGCGATGATGAGAGATCCTTATAAGCTGGTTTTGTATAGCTTGATTGGTCGTCGTACGTACGAATGTGTCACTAGACATCGGGCGTCAGCGTGACAAGCAACAGTTCCTAAAACGTCTTAAGGCCGAAACACACCGGATCCGTACACGTAGACGAACACGTACCATGACGTTGTAATATATGGGAATCTATCAAATATCTTGGCATAATTATAGACTACCGTCGCAGCTTCCAAAAACACATTGAAAATTTAGTTAAAAGAATCCGCAAATTAATCTACATATTCAAAAACCAACGACATTTAACTGATACTTCAGTAATTAAATTAGTTTATTTCGCATTATGCCAGTCTTTGCTAGCCTACTGTATCACCATCTGGGGCGGTACTTCTAAATCGTATATAATTAATTTTGAGAGAACTCAAAGAGCTATATTAAAAGTCAGTTGTTTTTTCCCAATACGCTATCCAACCTTCGATCTCTAACAACACTGCAAAGTTTTAACGGTCCGGCAGTTGTTCAAACTCATGACTGTCTTAAAAAAACTATCTGAACTACCCAAAGACCACGATTTCCTTTCTCAAAATAGATGATCAGCAAATATTTGTCCAATCATCCGTTTTAGCACTAGTTTTTCCCAGAAATTTTTCGCCTTTCTTGGCACTTTTCTTTATAATTCAATTAATAATAAAATATCTATGAACATCCTAACCCACTTTTTTGTACAATCCATATTTTTTATTATGCTTGCAAGCATATTTCATATTAAAGTTATTTTTTTATTTCTTACGTTTTTTTTTACTATTGAACTATTAGTAAATATGTCATAAATAAGATTTCGATTTCAAGAAACTGAAAATAAATGCTAGATATTGTAACTGTGTGGGAAGCTGCACGAGTGTAAACCTCACTCGTGTTGCTAAAGGTTCTAAATTTGTTTGGACGGTAGAGAAATGCTAAATACAGATTTGTAAGAACCTAAGCAAATACAAAGTAATATAAATAAAGTTCGTCAATATTCTAGCAATGTGTTTTCAACAGACAAGCTATGTATTATCACTTACACTAGAAACGCGATATTTACCATGCTCATTTGGGATATTTAACATGGTAAGTATCCCGTTTCTAGTGTTAGTGATAATTTTAGTAACCATGACAGTTTAAAAGCTATGTATTACTTGAAATCTAATGAGTAGAAACTTATAACACACCTGAGATTTGAACACCTACCTAAGTACCTGTAATGTAGGTACAATTCTGCCTGAACTAATTACTCTAATCCGATACAGTACTGTGTGTAGTTGCAGTGGGAGCCAGATAAGTTTATTAGTCTGAAGAGACACGTCAAGAACATCGGTGTAGGCACGGTAAACTAATATAACTAAGTAATTAGTTGTATAAACTAATTTCTGTGTTCACATATGTTTCGACCAGCTCGGTGGGATAAATGAAAAAGTGGACTGTATTTTAAATTAATAGGCGTGGTTTATTGCCGATTTCGATATTTTACATTAAACTGTCCCGGACAAACATAAAATTGATTTCGCGTTTGAGATTCGAGGAAGCGAGTGTTCGCCGCTCGGCCGGCTCCCCACGCCGCACCTCCGCTCGCTCGCCGATGGCGATGCCGCGTAGGTTGGTCACGCGTCGCCTGCGCGTGCCGGTTGCATGTACGTTGGGTGCGAATCCCAACAGTCACGCCACCTGCGCGTGCCGTCCGCTTTGTGTTGGGTGCAATTCCCAACACATACGTGGAAGGTAAACAGATCGTCTGTATTGTACGTAGTTACGTAATACATAAAGATGACAGGATATTCTGATGTTCAGAATCCTACATGTTTTTCTCTCTTTACTTTAGCCTTAAAGCGAGTTGTTCCATCATTTCAATACAATTTCAGGAAACTTTCACATAACAGTTTTTCCAATTTATCCTTGAACGTTCTCTATGCCATGCAAGCGAATAAAGATCCTCGTAACTCTGTAGCACCTAATTGCCGATTGCCGACTTTATTAAATATTTAATAACAATTTAAACCTCCTTATTTTAACACTATCCAACTTAAACAGAAGACGACAGTAAAACAGAGAGCAGAATAACAAGCACAGCTGACTTTTATAAACTACGCTTAAAGCCACGACGACGAAGCCACACAATATTTCACTTAAACCAAGAATTAAAACGACTTTCAGATCTTCATTGTTTATTCCGTGCACTCGCGACCGTACAAATAGAAATATAAATAACACGAGTTAGGGTGGAGACAGACTTATAACACTACACGACGTCAGCGAAGCGTGGTCATTGGCTATACTTACTCGTATGTCGTGAAGCTACGCGACTTCATTTGGCCAATGAACACGGGTGAGGTGGTGTCGGGTGTTCCAAGTGTGCTTCGGCCCTTAGTCTCTCAACAAATAGAGAAATAACGTAATAACACAAGTTAGTTGTGTTATTGTCGCAGGGATTAGATACAGGATCACGTATTAACTCGCCATCAACGACAATAGTCGTAAATAGGCGAAGTTGTTCTGACAAGATATTGTTGTTATGTTTCTGTACTTTTACGTTTTTGTTTATGAGAGATGTTTGATTGATTGTTACTGAATGAAAATATTTGAACATCCAAAAATCAAATCAAACCATATATTAACTGATTACATAGCTATGTATTTTACCCTTCTAATGGACCTATGAGAAGCATACCCTAATTCTGGAATACATAACCCAATGAAAAATTTACCCACACAAAATTAATGCCAGTAACATCTTACACTTAAAATCAATAAAATCTATCGTTAATTAAAATATTGCCGAGTTCAAAATTAATAGCACAATTAAGATAACTAATTGATCAGCTTTGAATTAATCGTTTGTCAAGTGTTTGCCAAGTGATTAAATTCCACTTTTATTTCTTTTTATTGCAATGGAATTTAATAATTTGTCAAACGCGCTGAAAGATAAATGGTATTTTAAGGACTGTCATCTACATCAGTGGTGTAAATTGTAAAAAACTGCCATTTAGTTTTCGTAAATCATATTTCAAACTAATTACTTATCCTCACCTTATAAGTACTTATCCTCTATTAAAAAAAATATAATTATGTCCTGTTTAGATACCTACTTATAAAACATTGTGTTTTGAACAGACAAAACACTGGCATATATCAGGAAAAAAATATAAATCAGTCACTATTTTACTTGGCAAAGTTATGGAGGCGCAAATCGACAGACTTCGCCCATAGCATAATGGAAATTCATTGTACCTATTTTGTATGAAAGAGAACAAAGCACTTTTAAAACTGCTGATAACCTTTTACCAGTGTGTAACAGCCCTATTTCTAATATTCTTGAGCGTACTTACTGTGCTTAATTGAAAGCGAATAACAGTAAAAAATAGAAGAATCGGAAACGTATGAGAACAAAATTTTCACACATTCAGTGTTTTATTAAATCTATATATTGATTTAATCAATTAACATTGTTAAAATACCTAATTCAGATTAATACCACACATGAGATTACACTTTAGCGCAAAAAAAATTATTAAGCAATTAAAATAACTTCAGTTAACATGACCGCAGACAACAGATTCAATCAAAAGCTTTCGCTCTCAAGGTTAAGATTTCAAAAACACATAATGTTACACTTTCACAACTTTCCCATATCCAAATATTATTTCAACCCTACAGTTTGATCAAATTTCGTCAGCCCTAAACACACGGTAAGTAAGGTCAGCTTGAACTCGCGTAAACGTCGATTACTATTAAGTGGAGCCGAGCGGAAATTACGACATGTCTGAGACTTTGTCGGAAGGAACCTCGCGATAAAACCGCCTCCACATAGTGCGGAAATCCAGACTTTCTCAATACTACGGAACTGGGAATCATGTTAACATTTTGTCACTTTGTTGGAGTGGAATTGTAACATATTACTTTTAAATTCATGTTTAAGCTACAATAGTTTTTTCCAATCATTTAACCGTTGTAAACTGTAACTGATTAGTCAGAAATAACATGATCATACAATAATAATTATGTTCCATAAACGAATGCACGATGAAAATTTGACTACTAAGATTGGCTCAATAGAAGACGAGTGCAAAGTAATCGTACAGACAGCAAGTATGAAAAATGATCAGTAAACAAAATTGTTATCAACCGCAAAAACCTAAATACTACATTATCATCACAGATTACATCCAAACAATCTATTTATTACGTGCTCCCACGTAAAGAGGTCGACACAAAACACAAAAGTCGACTGAATCTCATTAGGGACCTACGTTTGAGAACTTGGGGGAACACGGGGAACTCAAGGAACTTGGGGAACCCTGAGCACTCGGGGCGTGAATTCGTCGAATCCGCGGGTATCAGATTTTAGGGCGGAATCTATTACTGGCGCGCCGATTGCGCTCCCCTATCCGGAAATTATAACTGGTAACTCGATCGACGCTAACAGCCGACGACGGCACAAGTGGCGGTATCATGGAGTTAGTCAAATCTGAGTGAGAACAGAAGGCGGGTTAGGGTAATTAATAAAAGTAACATTGAAAAGTATTCTAAAATTTTGATGGTGACAGACATAGTAGTGTATGAAAACAAGCTACCTAGCTTGTTTTCAAAGAAGTCTATTCATTGCGAAGTTTATACCTTCAGGCTAGACGCAGCTCTATCTGTGCAGTGTGGTTCTAACCTTGTTGTGAACTTTAACATACCTAGTCATAATGTAAATTTAACCTACCAACATCAATATTCAGAAGGAAAACTACTTGACTACAAAAAAAAACTTACTGAATATCAAGACCCTTTGTAACACAGCCGTCTTATGCAGATAGTGTCGACCTGTCCCATTTCTAAAGCCACTAGGCTCACTAATGTTTCCTCTGCGATACAAAACGCTTCCGCGGTCGTCTGGAAATGGTCACAAAACCGCACCGCGCTCACGTTTGTTAATGCCTTAATCTTAATAATGACGTCACATCCACTCGAGTTAGCAATCGTTCTTGACTTCAAAGAATGTGATGTGTGAAATATTATTAACAAAGATTTGATTTAAGAATTTGGGTGATATTTGTAATGATTTCTTGTTATTCTTACAAATAGACATACGTCTGCCGTGTGATATCTACCGAAAAGGAGACAAAAAAGGCTTTCCTTTTCCTTTACAATAAAAAGGACACAAGCTATACGAACCAATCAGGTTTCGGCTAAAGCCGTGATCTAGTATCAATGCATCGTTTTCATGCAACAAATAGTATATTGGTGCATGATTTTTGTTCATTTGTGGGCTCGTTATTGTAGCGTCAGTGGTTAGCATATGAGGTCCGGTTATAGCGACAATGTACCCATCTGTCCATAAGTCTTTAACGAGTTTTTATATGTAAACTGTATGTTTTGTTCTGAAAAGCGAAATTCATACTTTTCTGGATATAATTAAATTATATTGAAGAGATACATGAATTCTGCCTAACATTATGTACCGTTTGTATTTTTTATTTATTTATTTATTTAAATCGTACACAAATGATTTATATTGTTGTTAGTACCACTTATAAACTATGTTTGTAACATTTGCCGTATAAATTAAATTAAATTTCTCATTAAAAATATTACAAAGTAAAATAAAACTAATTCAAAAATCTATAACTAAGTCCACTTCCTGCTGCACCAGACCTGCAGCTATGTGTTTTGATTTTTAAGTCTCAATAACTTTTTTCCCCCATGTTCCTCCATGTAAATAAATAATAAATAAATAAATGTTTGCTGTCATACAATGAAATGATCCATTTTTCAAGTACTTTAATTTGATATATAAATGGGAGTGCTACAAGGGTAGGGACATTTTGCCCAATGTTCTTTGTTTGTAAGTTTGTTTGTTCCTACAAACAAACTTACAAACAAAGAACATTGGGCAATCATTCATCATTGGGTAATCTGCAGAACGAATAATCCAATTCTAAAAATTCTTTCACTGGCAGAAAGCTATATTATTCGAGGGTGCTATATACATAATTATGTTTATATCACGCATATTAGCCGAACTATCACAATGTTTGCGGAAGAAGTCGCGTGCGAAGTGCTAGTCCAAAATAAAATCACCAGAAAAATTCGACGTTTCATCCAAGCGGCCTACCGAATCTTATGGGGACATTCCCATGCGTTCGTCCCTTGTCCATCCATTCCGTTTGAACGCCTTCAGTGCTATGCCCATGGGACCCATGTCATAAATATGTATGCGAAGTTTTCATCGCCCTAGATCCATGTTTGTCTTTTATAACCCTCAATTTGTACTATGTGCTTTACCGTCATAACATGGTGATGGAGTTTCATCGACGATGAATTTAGTAACAACTATATTTGTATAGGTCTAATAGTACTTACTTATTGTAAGTAAGTTTTACTAACACATTTTGTACACTATGAAAATAGGTACTGCAATCATTTTTTTTTTCTTTGTTTATTTAGGGACATACAGGTTGTAACAGGACCCTTCACGAAGCCGTCCACCAAGCATGCTGTACAATAACTAAGTAACTTTACGCAAAAATTATTGCTGGGAAACGACTTTTTTTTTAGGGGAGAAAAATCACGTTTTATGGTGGGACTCAATCTATCGCACTCAAAACATTGTGCTGATGGATGGATTGAGTAGTACGGTGGGACGTGGAGGTGTTTAAAGTAAAAATCTTACATTAAAAACATGTATTTAAAAAAAAACTTGTGAAAATGTTGGAACTTTGATCCTTAGTATCTCCGTAACTAGAAGGTTCCCAGGTATGGTATAGAACAAAAAAAAAATCGCAATGACAGGGAGAACAAGTGTCTTTCGGATTCGTGAAGGGTCTCGTTACACCCTTTATAACCGCAACGCGTATGTCAGTCCCATCGTACCCTAAATATACATTTTTCATATCTGGGCCATGAACATGAACCGATTCTTCGCATCATCACCATTTGGTTGAGCCAGGATTTTATGGAATGTACCTACTTCAAGTCTGTTCAACCTCAATACCCTAAACAGGTCATTTCTCCCAGACTCATACCGAACACAATCCATCAACAAGTGTACTGTAATCATACGCACAGGTACATCTTCAAAGAAGTTTCTTACTATGTGTATTTCTGCAAGCTCTGTACTGCACTAGGATGGCCATCAAAGAGTTTCATATTTCCACAACTTTCAATAGAAAAGAGAACACACACACGACAGATACGACACATTTCTGGCTCATCCATTTACGCTGATAGAATTAATTTTATCTAGGCTCTCCCGTACCTGCTAAGCTTTATATAATTCTGAATGTAATATCAACTTGAGTCGAACTAAACATAAAATACAAGTTAGTAAATAGTGTTTCAGTGAGAAATCTCTGTTCACAGTTTACCTTTTATTTATTCAACTCATTTCGGAACGGAAGAGGGTTTATTAAAAATTTACATAAAGACCTTTCTATTCACCTGTAGTGCCCTCCTGTTGTGCTCATAAAAAATACAACTACCTACCTAGTCTTACGTAGGCAGGTATCTACTTTTTTATTTGTGCAAGGTTACTGCTCGGTAAATACGTATCTACGGTGTACTTTATGTTACAATTGTCTTATTTAATATCGAATCACCCAGAGTTGGGTTGGTTGGTTGGGTTGGTTGGAGCTGGGTTGTGGAAGTCAAATAGGCAGTCGCTCCATGTAAAATACTGGTATTCAGATGTATCCGGTTAGACTGGAAGCCAACCCCAACCAATTTGGGAAATGGCTAGGCAGATGTCTTATTTGGTAACAAATAGTACGCAAATCACGGTTCCATATCAGTTACAAAGTTTTCATCATTTAAAATCAACTTAAGTTAATTTTAGCGAGACTTTGACCTTGACTTAAGGAAAGTTTTAATAAAATATTAATTCGGGAAAACTGAATCAATAAAGAGCTTTATTAAGTAGTTGGATGTTATGAAACTAATACCTAAACTTAAAATCAGCTCTGATGAAAGCCTTATAAACTTATAATGAGATAACTTTATTAATGTTAATTTTAATTTGATCAAACCTTGATTAAATGTTAGGAATTTTAACATTCACCATGATAAAAGCCATTCTATGATTTTATGCTTTAAAGGTAAGAAACATAATAATAATACCAGCCTATTATTATTATTATAGTATTTCTTGTTTTTATTTTTAACCCAATCCTACTGGCAATAAGGTAGGTTTTTATTTTATGTACCATAAATTAATGCCATGTAGTAAGGCACGTAGGCAACTGAAACTGTAACAATTACAATAAACCTATATCAAAATTAAAATACGTGTAGGTAACTATGTGCGTATATCACAGCGTTTCTATATAAAAAAGAGTGAAGCTAGCGAACCTAATGAAGAATTATTCAGAGTCGAGAGGGCCCCGTGGTCTCATTAAAACGAAAGGCTGTGCCAGCCAGATACGGAAGATTACGAGCATATTCTTGTGGGAAATGTACCAGGGCAACATTATACGTATGAAGGTGCCTATGCCATTTAATACGTTGATATACGTGGTGCATAAAGCAGGTCTCGGAAACCGGTTAATTTTCCAAACCGGTTTCGGTCATTGACCCCAAACCAGAAACGATCGCGGTTTAGATTTCGGTTACCGATGTTTTAATCGGTTAATGGGAGAACCCGTTTTTTACAAATTCCGATTCTGTTGAGCGAAATTAACCGGTTAATTTGAGATTCGGCGGTAAGTAAATAAGAGTTTTACCTACTACGCCATCTCTCTTACATCTACAATTATAAAGCTCTCGGCCTAGTCGCTCTACGCCAGCGAATAACGCACTCAGATTGTGTTCGACCGCGCTCGTAGTTTCGTTTTAATTGTCGTGAGTGCAACAAAATACTTGAATGGAGTCTGAGTAATACCGGTTTATTTAGGTTAGTGCGAGTATTAAAATAATATTTTCTGCAAAAACCGGTATCCAAAATGATTTAGGTTTAGTCTAAACCGTTTTTGTAAGTAACCGGTTAATCGAAGAACGATATTATAACGGGTTTATGAACAATATTAACCGGTATTACAAAAACGGTTCCAGGCCCTGGCATAAAGTATGAGAATGCGACATTAATTTGCTTTTTTGGGGTTCAGGGGTTTGGTCAAAAAGCGGAACCCTTATATCGATGGTCTAGAAGACAAACATGCTAATTACAGAGCTACCAAATTTTCAGGTGGACTGTTTTATTGATTCAAAACTTCTAGATACTATAACTTAAAACTGTACATAGAAATACAGTTTATAGAGAAAAAGAGACGGAATTATGTCGTTTGGATAAGTGCGATTGGTAGAGCATGCTCACAAACACATTTTTTACATTTGGAATTAAAATATTACATTATCAAAATTTATTTGTCTTCTAAGCCATCGATATTTAGATTCGTCCTGTCCGTCTTTATGTCCGTCCGTATGTCACAGCCATTTTACTCCGAGACTGTTGGCACCACACAATTGTGTAGAGCATGTCTTATATGACCTGCTATACAAAAGTAATGTGAAATTACGAACTGTAGCTGTGACTGTAGTAGACTGCAGCAGTAACTTTGTTTTTCATAATCACACTAAGGAAAAAAAAAAAATGTTTTGCTGTTGAGTGTAAATTGAACACTATGAATGAGCTGAACAGATCTCTTTTAATGGCCTACCATGGCTATGTTGCATCCACCCTTGGATATGGGATAATATATTGGGGCAATTCAGTAAATAAGGAGTATGTCTTCAAAGCCCAAAAAAGATGCATCAGAGCTATGTGTGGTTTACAAAGTACCGACAGCTGTCAACCTCTATTTAAAAGCCTCAAAATTTTAACCTTGCCTTGCTTGTATATTTATGAGGTAAATATATTTGTTAAAACAAACATGAACCTATATGAAATAGCTTTCAAAAGTCAATATAGGAAACTACGGGATATAAATAAATTAGAGCTTAAAGTCCCATATGCAGGTACGGCTTTAAAGAGGAAAAGCTTTTTTTGTATGGCCCAAAGAATATTTAATAAGTTACCTTGCTCAATAAAAAATCTAAATTTGGTGAATTTCAAGCGTAAATTATGTACTATATTAATACAGAAATGTTACTATTGTCTAAGCGACTACTTTGATGACAACTCTTTCACATAATGATATTTGTATACTCGTAACGGGACAATATCAATTATTTTTTTTCTTAACAGTATCTTTTTGACATCATAACTATTTTTGATTATTGACATTATCGTATTTAATTTAATATTGACCTTACCTGACATTACCTAATGCATTTTATTAAAATTGATATTGATTTTGCTAATTAAACTTTTACTTTTTTTAAATACTAGTACCTAAAGATTAATTTACTTCATTGGCAAAAGTCTTCTTTAAATATATATTTGTACGCCAAATGGCAAAACATAGAGAAACTTTATTATGTATCGTACCATCCTGCACACTGTTGTAACCTGTGTTTACAAATAAAGAATATTGATTGATTGATTGATTGATTGATTGATTGAGCGTTAAAAATATTGCTATTATATTTTTTGGTAGCCCAAAAAGTCTGACAACCAGTCTTATAGAGGTATCGTACTACCCGGCACTAACTGGGTTGTGGAGGTCAGACAGGCAGTCGCTCCATGTAACATACTGGTATTCAGCTGTATCCGTTCAGACTGGAAGCCGACACAAACATAGTTGGGAAAAGGCATATGATGATGATTTTTTGGTGCTAGGGATTTTTTTCCACATGACTGTAGAGTGTAGACTATCGAAGTAGGTATGGAAGCTTGCGTTTATACACAATCTTATATAAGATGTAAAAGAATTGAACAACGCCAGAACGCCTTGCCCTACCTAATCCGATCACCTAACACATATTTCTAGCTGAATAACCTTCCACAAATAGGCCGAAACAAGGCTTTTGTTCACAGGAAAACACACATTTGTAGTACTGCAAGACAATCTGTATTCTAGGATCAACTCAGTCATTTGTTTGCGTATTTCTTGTATCAACATATTGTATTATCTACGTTCGGATCTAACCGAAAAGAAAAACAATGTTATACAAAGGAATTGGGCAAGCTTAAAGCAAATATATCCAGAGCATGAGATACTTGTAAAACTACGAAGCCGCACTGATCTTTATTTATGGGACAACGCGTTAGTCGCATGCGCTAAATCTCTAAAACCACACGGAGAACCATTGACAAAACTATGGCGAAACAAAATATTTCCGAACGGGGAAAAATATCGGGGAATTATCTGGTCGGGTTCAAAGAAAAGGTAAAATAATTCTATCACAGTGAAGGGCGGGTGGGTCCGTCTGCGGCCGCCGAAGCCCGGACCTTAATCTATTCTCAGTCCGTCTACTAACGGCACCTGTAAACGACTTTTTTATTCACAATATTTTCTCTCAAAATGTTTCTTCTGACCCTTTATTTGGTCATTATGAAAAGTTTATAGAATGTGCTCTTGAGTTTGATGTGAATAAGCTTTTAGTGGGGAGATTTTTCTTTATGATTCATTTTGAGATTTTTCAACAAAAGAGCATTGATTAAGGATTTGCTTTGGGTTTTTTTTTTTTTTATTCTTAGTTCTAATCTTAAATTTGAATTCCATCTAATGAAGAAAGATTACAATACAATCGCACTTTTTCACTTCAAAATATTCATCGAACGTTACAAACGGCAAACGGAATCATTATATTATTCAACGATAATCCCAACATAATGTTGAGTCCAAGTGTAAATATCTAATGAATAAAATATTGCCGTCAAGCTACAAAAATGAGGTCAACACAGGACGAATAATAAAGTAAGTGAATTTCCCCGAGGCGGGAAGGGGGGGGCACCGACGGATAAAACTTGAGTTTCCGAGACTGATGGGCAAAATACGAACATCCGAAAATTGTTTTGCACCTACCGAACTTTGTTTCCCACTTTGAGATGGAAATATTGAAGTTTTTTAAGATATAATACGTTCTTGTGGAGTTGCGAGCGAGTTTTTCTTCATTTCTTTTATCGAATATATTCCTTTTATAGACTTTTATAACTTCTCCATACAATATAACATTGTACCATCCAAATGATTGTCTATCGATTGCTTTTTATTGTTTAGACTTTATTTTGAACCTCATGGCACAAGTAGCATGACGACTTCCAATTGGAATCGAAGAAGACAAAGCCTCATTTATTTTCTTCATTTTTCACATCTTGTTGGGAAAAAATCTTTCGACAATCAGTCAAATAAATAAATAATTTTGTTCTTCTTCTATGTTTTATGAATTTTGTACTGTTTCAACGGTGGTCATAATGAACGTGCTACCATTTAACAATTGCAGTAAATAAGCGAACCTTTTTTTTAGTTTTTGGGGGGAAAACTTCAAAAGGCGACTGGTCTTTGGGGATAAGACCTCTTTTTGATTTTTTTTTTAATGCTAGGACCAATTTAGTATAATATAAATGTATTATTTTGAATTTTCTCTGTTTCCTTTTTAACTCATTTTGTTTTATTGTTAATGTAATCATTTTGTTTTGTCCTGTGCGAGATTTTTTTGTTTTTTCTTTCAATCCTATTATTTTATACGGTTTGTATCAGACCATACCCTTCATACCTGCATCGTAAGATAAAGCGATTACGTCAGCACACGACCAGCATTCACGTTAAGCGAATGGTATCAATCTGAGACCCACCGGTCAATACGCCTGTTAAGCCTGGCTGTGATGTCATTATTGTATCACTATAAACCCGTTAGAGACACGACAGATGCCGATAATAGATAGATAATGGCTTGCAAGGCGATGCTGATTGTATTAGGCCAAACGTGTGTGAATATGTTAAATGAGAACAGCTTATCTTAGGTAGATTATGGGTGATTAGTTGATGACCAAGGATGGTTTCGAGGCTTACTGCACGCGGTGCGGTTCAAGCTCGATTTTGTTGGTGAAGGGCAGGCGCTAGGGCTATACTAGAGATGAATGCACCCTAAAAGTAGGCATACACGCTAGGGTTCACCTATCAGGTATGTACAGCTAAACTATACTCGTAAACCGGAGCGTGTATGTTGCAAAAATGTGCAGGTTTTCTCAAGAGGCAGCTCGAGCTGACCTGACGGGTGTACCTCTCAGGTACACCCTAGCGTCTACGGCTACCTTAACTGAACTGTAAAACTATCCAAAATACTTACGAATGTCATTAAAAATTTTACAAGGTCAATTAGGGCTAATTATTTTAATTAGGTCTTGGATAATTGGACTTCTGATACTTGCAAGGCTTGGAGCAGTCGACCGTAAAATTAACATAATTAGGAAAAACGAAAACTTTATCAGCCTAGACTAAGTTGGCAACAGTCGGTATATACAAAAGGGTATCATCGTATTCATCATTGTATACAAACATGAGTAAGATGTACTTACAAAAGGTATCTGATTATACAGGGGGTAAGGGTCAGCGCCCCACAGACTGATGGGGTGAATTCAGTATATCATACTAAGATGACCGGTACAAGAAATTGTTTCAGGAATGTTATGAAAATCCAATAAATTTGATCTGTTTTATTTCTTCATACGCAATGTATCGTTACCGTGGCAAAACGCACGTAGCGAACGGCAAGCGCAACGACGAGTTCGATGAACTCTGTAGCTACTGTAGCTAGGCAGGAAGTGAACAGCTGATTTCACGCGTCGTTCGTTAGAGTATTTGAACAACCATTATTGGATTTTTAACGTATTATTTACATAAATGGAGTGCTGCGTGCAGGGAATGTAATTTTACATTGAAATAAAGGAATATAAACTGAAAAAACGATAAAAATAATTAAAATTTTCCGGAGAAAAATTCCGGTGGAATATGATTCAAAATAAGGAGCTGAATGCACCCTGTCAGTCCTGACAGCAGAGGGCTGTCCCTAACACCCTGTATTAGATATAAAGAAACATAAAAGAATAGAATTATGAGATTTCTCAGCTCACAAACAACTATAACACTCAGTTCTATGTGCTAGTCTAAACCTAGAAATTAGCCTACATTTCACTTCTAGGTCAAATTAACACATGTCTGCTAATACAAGTCGAGCGGGTCAGTATTAGGTACAATCAGATTACAGCGAGCATCGGGTCGCAGCTCGGCCATGTTGGGCCACGCTCGACCACCGTGTAATCCATTAGCTGCCCAGTGTTGGCCATGGTTTCTGAATGTACTTGGACAGATAATGAAGCAGAAATAAATTGAGTTTGAGGCAGAAATCTGGTGCTAAGGCTAACCTCAATTTAGTTTAGAAAAGGCAAAGTGAAATTGTGTCTTGTTTGTAATTGTAATTCAATGTATATAAAAATAATAGCCTCGATTCCATTCCGAATTCCATTCCTCGATTTCTGTCTATTCAGGACAAATGACTGTAAATCACGTACGGATATGAATAGATACGAAAAAAATAAACGTATACTGACTCCAACACCCGTATGACTGATTAATAATAACTTGAGTAAAATTTTGGCCATGAGAACCATAGTAGCCTAATTCAATGGACAAACCTTTTGAGTACCATAGTGTAAGGTATTTGTATAAAATATGATTAAGAAATTAGTTGTAAGTAGAAGGTAGTTGTCTACACATTTTGTCTGGGTCACTTCGCTATTAAACGTCTTTTGGATCAGCTGTTGTTTCCTTGCATAAATAAGTAATCCGCTTAATATCTCTCAGTGGCGACGAGAATACGGGATTTCACATTAATCGAGTGTTATATAGACGTATCAAGAACGTAAATATGTCGATCGGAAAAATTTCCGAGTTTAATGTGGAAGTGGACAATTGGCGGTTGTACGTGGAAAGGTTGGAACAATATTTTATCGTGAATAAAATAAGTGAAGAGTTAAAGGTGCCTACATTAGTGACTGTGATGGGAGCGAGAGGTTATGAACTTTTGGTGAATCTTTGTACTCCGGAAAAACCAACCAATAAAACATTTAAAAATTTAACGGACATTTTGGAGAAACATCTTCAGCCACGACCCAGTGTTTTAGCGGAACGTTATAAGTTTCATCATAGGAAACAAAACACGGGGGAGAAAATAACTGATTACATAGCTGAACTGAAGAAAATGTCAAGAACGTGTGATTTTGGTCAGTGGCTGAACGAAGGTTTGCGCGTTCAGCTGGTATGCGGGTTAGCAAGTGAAACGATAAGACAGCGATTGTTTACAGAGGAGAAGTTAGATTTCCAGAAGGCATGCACTTTAGCTTTGAGTATGGAGTCAGCAGAAAAGGACGCAGCCTTGATGGTATCCAAAGGCGGGGGCGAGGTTGCATCTGCAGATTGCCAGGCGATTGCGGGAGTGCAGAGGAGAAGGGAGGCGGTGATGCCACGGGGCCGAGGCAGCGGACGAGCGCCGACGAGCGGCAGCACGCGCTCCAACGTGATGGTTGGCGAGATGCGCAATCCGGCTACCCGTCGCGGTGCAGGCGCATCTGTCACCGACGTCGCCAGTGGGCCAGGCGGGGCCATGCCGCGCCAGCGCCAGCATTGCCGAGTATGTGGCGCTAATCACGACACGGAGTCGTGCAGGTTTGCACGCTATGTGTGTCGGGTGTGCAACCAGGCGGGCCATCTACGACGAGTGTGTCCGGTAGTCAATAATGCTGGACATAACTATATCGATGACATTACCGAGTTCAGTAGCGGTGGCAGTGATGAGGTAACAAATATTAATCAGTTATCCTTAGATAATTATCCCCCAATTTTAATATCTCTAGTGATTGCTAACAAATGTATAAAGATGGAATGTGACACCGGTAGTGCCGTATCTTGTATTAATTATGATGTTTACAAAGAGCATTTTGCTAATATGAAGTTAGAGAAATGTAACTTGTTATTGAGATATTATACTGGTGAAACTATTCGCCCATTGGGTGTCATAAAACCGGTTGTTAGGTACAAAGATAAAAGTAAAAACTTAAACTTGTTTGTAATTTATAACGGGAAGACTGTTCTGTTAGGTAGACAGTGGATAATGGAATTAGGTATAAATATACCCACAGGCAGTGGTTGTAATGTAAACAGTGTGTCTTGTGAAGATTTTAATTTTAAGGAATTTAGTTCCAGATATCGTGAGGTGTTCAAAGACGGCCTGGGTCGCTTCACGGGTGGCAAGGTCACCATTCATTTGCGCGAGGAAGCGCGGCCGGTGTACATGCGCGCGCGACCGCTCGCCTACGCGCTTCGCGAGCCTGTGGAGCGGGCGCTCGACCAGCTGGTGCGTGATGGCGTGCTCACTCCTGTCGACCGCTCCGACTGGGCTACGCCCATCGTGCCCGTTGTTAAGAAGGACGGTAACATTAGGATTTGTGCTGACTATAAATTAACTTTGAATAAAGTGTTAGAAGTCGACCGTTACCCATTGCCAAGGGTTGAAGACTTACTGGCTCGCTTACATGGTGGACAGCGGTTCTCAAAAATTGATTTGTCTCAGGCCTACGCACAATTTGAACTAGATAATAGTAGCGAATTTACGGTAATTAATACACATAAGGGCTTATTTCGGTATAACCGACTCGTATATGGTCTTGCATCAAGTCCAGGAATTTTTCAGAAGAAATTAGAGCAACTATTCGCTCACTTACCATATGTTGGTGTATTTTTAGATGACATTGTTATTAGCGGGCGAGACACCTCTTCGCATTTCGAGAACCTACGTAAAGTTTTCGATATATTAAAATCATATGGGTTAAAGATTAAAAAAGAAAAATGCAGTTTCTTTGCCGAATCAATTACGTATTTAGGATATGTCATATCGAAAGAAGGCGTTCACACTTGTCCTGATAAGGTCAATGCCATAATGAAAACCCCCACTCCTACAAATGTAAGCGAATTAAGGTCATTTTTAGGAATGATAATGTATTATGCAAAGTTTATTAGAAACATAAGTTTTATTCTTGCACCACTTTATAATTTATTACGAACAGGAATAAGTTTCGTATGGAACGAACAGTGCGAAACCGCATTTAGCACCGTAAAGGGGTTGTTGTCCTCCAGTGAAGTATTGGTGCACTACTCCCCCGACCTGCCGCTGATTCTAACAACGGATGCAAGCAGCGTGGGGGTGGGCGCGGTAATCTCTCACGTCACGCCGGACGGCGAGCGGCCTATAGCTTATGCTTCGAGATCTCTTACTAAGGCTGAACGTGCCTATGCCCAAATAGAGCGAGAAGCACTCGCTATAGTGTATGGTGTTAGGAAGTGTCACCAATATCTTTATGGTAGGCGTTTTAAGTTGAGAACAGACCATAAACCGCTGACATGCATATTTGGTAGCAAGGCTGGTATTCGCGTGATGGCCGCCAGTCGTATGCAGAGATGGGGAGTACTGATGTCAGGATATAATTATGATATTGAATATGTCTCATCCTCTAAAAATTGTGCAGATGCCCTGTCGCGGTTACCACAACACCACAGTCAGGCCTATCCCGTAAAAGAGGTAACATATCTAAACTTTGTCGAGGATTTTTTACCAGTTACACACAATGAAGTAAAGAAGGCGACTGCTACTGATACAGTATTGAGTAGGGTCCTTTTATATACTCAAACCGGGTGGCCACTGCAATGTACCGACGAAACATTAAAGCCGTATTTTACTAGGCGTAATGAAATTTATTCAGAAGGAAATTGTCTGATGTGGGGTTATAGATTAATTATTCCCTTGTCATTGCGTTCTCAAATACTCAAACAGTTACATAGTAGCCATATGGGTATAGTAAAAACCAAATCGTACGCTCGTAGCTACGTGTGGTGGCCCAAAATTGATGCTGATATTGAGAACATGTGCCGAAGTTGCGTCACCTGTGCGGCCGAGTTGCCGGCGCCGCCTCGCGCTTCGCCGCAGCCATGGCCGTACATTACACAGCCATGGTCACGGTTACATATTGACTTCTTAGGTCCATTAAAGGGAATGAAATTTATAGTGATTTTAGACTCAACCTCAAAATGGTTAGAAGTGTTTAATATGGTACGCACCACAGGGGGAGCAGTAGTTAAAGTTTTAAGAAGTTTGTTTGCTAGGTTTGGGCTTCCCTTGGAGATAGTATCTGACCAAGGTCCACCATTTACGAGTGCCGAGTTCAAAGATTTTGTAAAGGTCAATGGTATAAGACAAACGTTTTCCCCTGCATATCATCCGGCGTCGAACGGTGCAGCGGAAAATGCGGTGAAGACATGTAAGCATGCAATAAAGAAGGCATTCACAGATGGATTAGATATTGACGCGGCATTACAAACCTTTTTATTGGCCTATAGGAATTCGCCACATAGTACCACGGGAGAGTCACCAGCTCAAATTTTGCAAAAACGTCCATTACGATCACGGTTAGATTTGTTAAGAAGGGAGAGAGCCGTTGTCGATCGTGTGAGTGATGCGCAGCGCCGTCAAGTTGAGTACGCGGGTGGTAGGATGCGCCCACTAGAGGCAGGTGAACCGATTTGGTTCAGGGATTACAGAGGTCAACAACAATGGGAAAAAGGAACAGTAGGGCATAACGAGGGTTCACGTCGTATTTGTGTCAATGAAAGTAACGGTCGACAACACACTAGGCACATAGATCAAGTACGCCGCAGATCACGCATGTCCAATGTTACCTGCCCGGACAACGCGGTGCGGGATACTAATGACGGGCAAGAGGGTCAAGAAAGCGTTACCCCTACAATTGACTTGACTTGTAACGAGCAGGCCGAGATTGAGAGGGGAGGAGGTACGAATAGTAGTGAGCACGATGTGATGCAGGAATCGGACGAGGTTTTTAGTACACCGCCACGATCCATTACACCTGCTGCACAGGCTATACCTGAGTCTAAGTCTTCGCCATCCGTGTCGCGCCCCACGAGAATCCGCAAGCCGGTTATAAGATTTCGGGTCGAATGATTGTGTATTTCTATTCTATTGTATTATGTTAAATGTCAAAGTGTGTCTTAATTTAAGGGTGGAGGTGTAAGGTATTTGTATAAAATATGATTAAGAAATTAGTTGTAAGTAGAAGGTAGTTGTCTACACATTTTGTCTGGGTCACTTCGCTATTAAACGTCTTTTGGATCAGCTGTTGTTTCCTTGCATAAATAAGTAATCCGCTTAATATCTCTCACATAGAAAACAAAAACAGAAATTTTCAATTTCAGCTGGAAAAAATCATAGACTCAGTATTGTAAAAAAAATTGTTAAGCCACTATGGTTCTCATGGTCTCAATTCATTATTTATGATACGATTTTAATTCTTTAGTTGATTAATTTCTTGAAGTTAGAACTGTCAAAAGTTAAATTCTTAGCTCTTAGCTTGCTTTGGCGGTTGTCACTTCATTTAAATTCTTGGCTATTTCATAAAAAAAACGTTTGCATAAGTAAAATTTACTTAAACTAAAGTAATTACTTTAACATGACTATATACGGGTATTAATATTGGCAATAAAAATATCAGTTACTTATTCCAAAAAAAAGATAACAACAATGGTGAAGATGCTGTAAAATGAAAGTTACTTTATAAAATTCTGTGAAAAAATATTAAAATAAACCGGAATAATAAAAAATAAAGACAAGTTGTATTGAAATAGTACATTTTGATATAAGTGGGGAAACTTTGTTATTGCATTCAAGCGCGGAATCCCGAGCTGCAGGCGAGGGTGTTATGGAGCCGAGAACTGCAGTAACAAATCCCCACGCGTATCAAACGACGTTTTTCAATACACTTTCGAAGAAATAAAATATTAGAACGGAAAGTATTTTTGTCAGGAATTTTTAGGAAACTATGATTTAATTTGCTTTCTTTCCGCGCTTTGCTTTCGCCAGGTTGAAGAAGATGCAAAGGTATGATAAGCTATTCAGCCTAATATGAAAAAAAGAAAATTTTAATATTTTTTAATTTAGAACACAAATAAATGTTAATTTCTTCTTACATGTAAATATTTGTTTGAATAATCATGCTTATCTATGACATTCTATTTATAAACACAATTTAAATACTCAAAAAATATTTATGCCATAAAGACTCGTATCTCTTTGGCGAGATTAAAAAAAAACAATCACCACCGACTATTATAGCTATAGTCATTGAACCCATTTGGACTTATCAGTGGAAATTTTTATTTCCGCACGTGTGCGGAAAAATATTAAAAAATCCACGCGTGTGAAATACATTGCATGTTGAACCTAATCGAAGTGCGATAAGAACCAGTTTTCGAGAAAGTGTATTGAATACTATATTTTATCGGTAAATAGGCATTTTAAACGAACAAACTTGACCCTATATTTACTTATCAAGTAGGTACCAGTGATACATTAATGCTAAAATAATGATTATTCCAGGTGAACTTTGCGTGACTTCGAACAATTAATATTACTGAGAGAATAACTAAGGGAATTCTCTAAAGGGGTATAAACATTAGTTAGATTGGTTGTTTTACTTTGCAAACAGTCTAGGTAAGCTTATAATTATAAGCAGCGAATCATTGTGAACTGAAACTCATTAAAATTACAAGTAACTCCCTCGTTGGTAGAGTGGTCGCAGGCGCGAAATCTGAGCATGAGGTCTTGGGTTCGATTCCCGGGTCGGGCAAAGTGTTATTGGGTTTTCCATTAGGAATTTCTCAGTAGCAGCCACGGAGTCTAGATTTGTGCCCGGTTGATGGCAATAGGCTTGCCCTCTATTACAACATTTCATTCTCCTGCCCTTATCCCAATTTATTTGGTGTCGGCGCAGTGTTTACGTCTGCTCACCCCCTATCACATGGGACTTAAAACATAATTGGCGAAATGTGGAGGTACGCCTGTGCTTAACCCTTCGGGGACTACAAGCATGATCTTATTTATGTTATAAGTACGGCTAATAAATAAAGTTGTTTAGTATATTAACATCTGTTTTGAGCTTTTTTTGTCATACAGGGTGTAACAGAAAGGGTATAATCATATGGAATACTGTGGTACGGACCATCAAACTGAACAACTTTCTCTATGGGACCATCACCGAAATCGTAAAAAAATAATCAGCTGTCCCATACATTTGGGTCGAGTAGGTATTGAAATTTTGTATAGGACAGCTGATTATTTTTTTACGATTTCGATGGTGGTCCCATAGAGAAAGTTGTTCAGTTTGATGGTCCGTTCCACAGTATTCCATATGATTATACCCTTTCTGTTACACGCTGTATAATAACACTCATGTGAATTAAATAATTTGTGTTTAATTAAACGAAATCCTTCTGTATATCTTCATACTTACATACACCTTGGACGGCAATAGGCCCTAACAATACGACAAACCTTTCTACTAGCAATTTCAACACCTAAAACATTAAAAACGCTTTTGACATTTAATTACTTCCTTGATGTGCTGTTTGCTTATTCAGATAAAATTTTTTGCAAGTTATACAGTACACAAAAAATAATGGATTCTTCAGTCTTCCAGGAGAATACCCGCAACAGCATATTTGCACCTTATGTTGACCACCGCCTCCGCTAGAGGTCGTTGCGACCGAGCTTGATTTCCGCATGGACACATACAAATATTTACACGACATATTTGTTCTGAATCTCATTGTTTGTGTACGTGATTTGTGATTTTAATGGAACGACACGGGTGTCCAATTATAAGCGTAAAAAGGTGATGTGTTTATTTATTCACAACCTGTTTTGTTGGACTTTTCTCGTCGATTCTGAACGTTTGGTTACTACAGCCCGCGTAGCATGTCCACCGTTGAAACGGGTTTTGTCGCCAAAGAATCGAAAAAAATGACAAATTGTGGAAAGATTTCTATCGTCGCAAGCAGATGTTAAAAATGTATGACAGACATGTCAAGTTGTATAGAAAGAGCTTTGTCGATTTTTGGTAGAATAGAGATAGTATTGCAATGCTACGCGGGCTGGTGTGCAGTTTTAGGTGACATGTAACTTGTCACATAGCAACTCGATTTAGTTTTAACGGTACTATTTAAATAAAGGTTTAAATGTATGGTCATGAATTTTTAGTATCGATGTCGAACATTAGCAACAATTTGGTATTCAAAACAACGAGTTCCCAAACTACATATAGGTATAACTATTTAAATATATTTTTTATGATTCGTTTTACAACTCAAATAATTCGTTAACATATTTTTCATACAACGTTGCTTGTACCTACTTTTTGTTTCCAAGTACTTAACTACTTACTTATACATAGAACGTACAACATCAACATTCTTGGTCTTACTGAAATTAAGTTAGTATTATTTTTTGCTGCTTATCTACCCTGAAAGCGATCTGAGCATTAAGGTAACGTAGTAATAATATTTTCCTCAAAATCAAATACCTACCTTACCTTAGACTTTGAAGATTGTATAAGTAGGTACTTACTTGTTCCCTAGATAAAAATACCATCTGGTGGCATTAATACCAGATATTGAAACATTGTCGCAAGCGCTATAGCTGATCAGGAGTTCCTGGGTTTGATTCCCAGGTCAGACAAAGTATTATTGGGTATTTCCGTCAGCAATTTCTCAGTAGCAGCCACGGAGTCTGGATTTGTGCTCTTTTAATGTCAATAGGCTCGCCCCCTATTACATGGGACTTAACAATAACTGGCGAAATAAGGGTGTAGGTGTACCTCTGCCTAATTCTTTGGGAATAACGAGCGTGATGACATACAATTAACCAAGGTAATTGCAGTATTCCTAATAACAGCAACTCTTACCATCAACACAACAAAACCCAAAAGTACAACAAACTGCACCATCTACAAACATTAAGCAATTAAGGGGCTCCGAGAAAAACCGGCAATCCTACCATTCCTCCATTCCTCTGTAAATGTACTCAAGAAGTGTTTGTACACAAAGACGAGGAGTTGAGGATCAGTGATTAACGAGCTAGGTAATTTGCGAGATAAAGGTCACCGGACATAACCGAAATCGAGAAGAGGACCGCCATCTTTTGAATCCTTAATTCGGGTAGGGGTACAGTCGAAAAAGCTATCTGATATGCAGACGGAAACTACAACAAAGGCAGGCATAAAGCACAGGCATAGGCATTAAGTCCGCCTTTGTACATTATGTGCATAAAGTTTTAATAAATAATAAATTACAAAAATTCTAAGATCATTAGAATTACAAAAGCGATGCTTGACATTGAAAACCAAATTGCTGTAACAAATAATATAACGTCTATCAAAATAACTTTGGAATTGTGGTATTACTATTAGTAACATCTGATGTTTTTCCATTAAAAACACACAACGTATTCCAAAACCAGCACTCTTAGTTTTTGAGTTATTATTTTTTTAAAGTATTTATTAATTCGGATGTAAAGAGAGATTGCAAAATCGCTCTAAAGAGCGTCGATATACGGCCAAAATTCAAAACAATTAATGGTAGCGAAAAATACTCAAAGGAGTACTCGGAGAGTTCGATATTGATGAAAACTAAAACTTCATTATTAAATTAAAGCTTATATGACACACTTAACCTTTGGTATCGTGGAACGTGGATCCGCGAACGAAACTAATGTTGTCTGAAAAAAAAAACGCGTGAAGTCGTTTTGTCGTGGATCCTCATTCCGGCATTAAAACGGGATTGCGCGGATCCACATTCCGTATCACATACCAAAGGCACTCACAAAAATTTGCAAATTAAAAATTTCTGTATTTGAAAAAAAACATAAAAATAGGTGTTTCTGCTAATTTGGTTTGCTATAATGTAACCAGCCAAATTAGCAAACACTTTTTTTTTATGTCAGTTACTAAGTTTTAAAATTGCACAGCCGAAATACTTTTGAAACTAATTTTGTTAGCTACATGTATAGGCGTTAGGTGCCTATTGTAAAATAACTTTTGAATTGAATTGAATGCTCACTACAAGCGAATGCTCAAATTTATCATCGCCGTATACCAAATAGTACGTTCTACTGTACATACATTCGGGTTCCGATGCGAGCTCGGGCTAACACATCAAAAATTTAAATGTAAAATTTTTAGCACAGTTTTTGGTGGTGAGGCCGTCAGGATTTTCGTTTAATAAAATATTTTATTTGAGTTGGTTTAGAGTTAGACTGCTTCGTCGAGTTTAGTTCGAGAACTTTCGTTTACAGAACCTTTAATTAATAAGCTTCTGTATGTCACTAAACCCAGTAATTATAAAAAGGATTCCTAGTTTTTTAATGTCATACATAGACAGAGACGTGAGCTGACGACTAATAGAAAAGTATCGAAGAAAAAGATATGCTACGCTGATCTCGAAGAAATTGGGATAAAGGTCAGGAGAATAATGATGAGATGAGGTGGAGACGTAACAGAAGTATCTAATTATCGCACTCAATCTCTCAATTACACAGCGATTTATTTCCCCAATTTCAGTCCCACAAAACAAATCCGAGATTAGATTCGCAACACCTCCCCGTCTTCCTTACAATCTGTACTAACACTGTAAACATTAGGTCGAAACGATTCCAACGCCCGCTCCTCAGTGCACGCTCCAGTGATCTAAACCTCGGTTTACTCGTAATGATAATAAGACGTTATTTAGACGGGAGATTAGTTGCTCAGTGAAGCGGTTAACTTGTAGCAAATACAGACTATTTACTCGTAGTTGACAATTGTTTCGAATTGTATGGAGATGGGTGTGGTTATCAATCTTGATACAAGATTTTGAAGTAAAATAAATTGTGGAGAATGATAGGCATATGCAAATTCAATTTACTTGCAACGCTAAAGCGTGTCAGTGTCAGTGAAATTTAGATAATTTATGTATCGAACGCAAAACCTTGATATAAAATTTATTAATCGGTACCCTAAGGCGACAATTCATTTTCATCTTCAATTATAGATGTCCAAACTGTCTACTTAACTTTGAATAAAAATAATTTTATTAAACTTTTAATCTTGGAAAAACCCAACAATTACAACTTACCCTAAAAATAATATTATCATAGCGAGTATAACACAAATTCCAAAGAAAATCCCTTAATCTCGCGAAAATCAGGCGTCGACAGTCATTACGAAAGCGGAAGACGACCGAACACAAAGAATACTAATGTTGAAGTTTCGCGTCTCAAGTTATAAGCACCAGCCTTCGATAATTTACTTAAGTAAAAACTCAATCAATCACCCCAGAAAGTTCTTGTCTAAACCAATATATGGAAGCTCATTCACCAAATGAAATAAGAATATGTTTGTAAACATTTACGTAGAGAAAATTTAATAGAATGCATAAAATATGTCTGAAGTAAACCCTCGCAAAATAAGTTCTGTTGCCAAAAAATGAAGATTTGTAGGTGGGCCTACCAACTTGAAAGTAGCCAAAACCTTGGATAGCAAATGAAAACCTAAGCCGCCTAAGCCTCGGACGAACTAAAAGCAAATTGAAGTTTTTGAAATATCTTGGTAAAATATCTAGTCTGAAATTACTTTTTGTAGTACAGAAATAATTCCAATCAATAAACTTAAGAAGCTTTACAATCTCAGACTTTAAGCCCACTGAAAAACTAAATAGGTAGGTTAAAGCTCGCGAACACTTACGTAAGAAGTTGGCAGACTCTTCCCACAGTTAATTTGTTGTATTTCTCCATCCATGTATTTTTATCTCTCTTTACTATGTATATTTGTTTGTATGTATGTATATATGAATTTATTATTATATTGTAAGCTAGAAAATTTTCTGCATCATTGCACCTACTATGTTATGTCTCTGTATCACCCTAAGGTAGATTGGTAGAAAATGCCCAAGGCATTAAGTCCGCCTTTGTACAGTGTTTTTTACATTATGTGCATAAAGTTTAATAAATAAATAAATAATAAACTAAAGTACATAACTTCAATCTACTCGGTCAAATAAATCCTATAAGTTCAGAGTTAGGGCAGTTAAAGTATTTACTTAAACTAATTAAAATATTGCCATATCATACAAGATATTAATATAGAAGTGATAGCCTAGTGGTGTGACCATCGGACTGCGAAGTCATAGGTCTCGAGTTCCAACCCAAGGCACGCACCTCTGATTTTTCGGATTCATGTGCGTATTGTATAATTATCATTTGCTCCGGTGAAGGGAAACATCTCGAGGAAACCAGACATGCCTGAGAGATATTTCTTGACGGCATGTAAAGCTAAGTCAGAGGCCCATGGGCGGCCCAAAAACTCTGACACTAGGTTAGACACTAACCACACGATAAAGAAAGAAGATATATCAGCCATATCTACGGACTAGAGAGTAAATATATAACACTGATGAAATAAATAAGTTCTCCAATGACTTCAGTTCAACGTTTACTCTCACAAGTTGACAAGCCGTTTTATCCAAACCGGGAAAGGTTTGGATAAAACGGCTTATCAAGCTTGTAACAGCTAATTAATTACCTAACTAATCTATGAAGGTTAGGTAGGGACGTCTTGGGGCAGGTCACGCATACTTAAATCTGGATTCAAAGATAGTTTAGTTTATGTATTTAAAGATCTTGTGTACGGTGAAACTAACAAAAACTACATTTCATGTGAGCAAATAGTAAAAGTTTTTTTGCAGAAAGCCGATTCATATACCTGTAAGTCGAAATACCTTATAACTTAGGAAATAAATACCTCAACAGCGAGCACTTTAAATAGGCTGTAGCCATAAAATCTACCTATTTGTGAAGCAAATTATTCGAGATGGTTATTTCGTGAGCCCGTACTAAAATATTGGAAGCAAAATGTTGTGGCACGAAATTGTATGTCGCCTACAATCCCGGTTCTCTGTGACCTTATTTTTAAATCCTGGTGTTAGCCCCACTATGACAGTAAATTGAGGATTCAGCACAACGTCGGGTCCTCACGTCAATTGGCTTCAAAAGCCGATTTCCGAGGCGGTGTTTAACGCCAGTGGCTCGGAAGCCGGATAATCGGCTGCGTTACCAGTCGCGTCGATAAATTATAATCCTCCTTCAATTTTAAGCCGGAGCTTTGAATGGGCGGTAAACAGTTCCCTCTATTGTTGGCCTCATACACGTCCACAGGTAGATGAACCTTTCTGAAATAAATGTGCTCGGAAAAGCACTTTAAAATATTCATATCAACTATGAAATAAAAGAATTCAAGCATTTCGGTTTAGAGACTATGCATGACGACGAATTGGGGAAAAGCTGATGCTGAAAAAAACAGCAATTTTGAGATAGAAGCAACACGTGCAATATTAAAGATGTAGATATTTTTAACAACGAACAAGGTAAGGTAACCCTGAAAGAAAGCATGGAAATAAAATACCAACTCAAGAGAAACTTTTTCTCCGCGCGATAAAACTTGAGAATATTTTGGGGGTAAACAAAAAGTGAGTTTATTGTGCTGAGCGAAGCCGGCGAGACTATAAATCATCCGGCACCGCTGCTCCTGAGCACCTATTTGATGTAATAACAGGCAACATTATTTATTAAAATAAGGTCACGAGTGTCAGATGTTATAGATAGGAGCGAGGGAGTTACGGTGGGCCGGCGAACCGCAACAGCCTGCAGACCATAAACAAATATGGCGACGATTTGCGAGATTAGGACGGCGGAGTGTGCATCTCCATATTAAAAGTATGACGACGTAAATTCCAAGTGTGTATGTGTGGACGGGCTGGATTATGTATGAACTCTTTTACTGGGGCTATTTTGTTAACATCTAAAATACGTAGTAATATTTGTCACCCACAATAAATATTATGACGTATTTTAGATTCATATGTGACCCTTTTAATGATACTAACGCAATTCCGATAAAGTATATTGACCGCGGTGGTTTTAAAAACAGTACCGTATAATTTGAATCTCAATCACCTACATTCAACTTCATTAGCCAATAATATTCACAATGGCTGCTCCAAAATATAAACGACCAATTTATTTCCACATGTCCGACACACTAGAGCAAAGAGCTATTTAATCTTTGTGACAAAGCTTTATAATGAAACTATCAACGTTTCATTAATTAACAGACCGCTGGAAAGCTTCGCTTGAAGCGGTTATTTTCCGCGCCATCGATACAAAAGCAAATTTCGCTCCAACCCCGTATGGAACACTACACTAGCTTTGTCCACAGCACCCGGCCGTTCAACAGGTAAACAAAAAGTTCTCTCTAGTTTCCTTTTATCGATACCTATCTTGAATATTTACTCTGTAAGCTTAAATATAAAGGGTGTAACAAGACCCTTAACGAAGCCGAAAAGCACTTGTTCTTCATTGCGGTATTATTTTTGTTCTAGACCATACCTAGGAACCTTGTAGTTACGGAGATACTGGGGGTCAAAGTTTCAACGTTTCTACAAGTTTTTTATTAAATACAGGTTTCAAATGTAAGATTTTTTTTTTCTTTAAACACCTCCACGATCCCCGTACTATTCAATGCATCCATCAGTACAATGTTTTGAGTGCCTTCTTCTAGTCCTAAACGAAAAACGAAAATTTTCACCCCAAAAAAAATCGTTTCCCAGCAATAATTTTTGCGTAAAGTTACTTAGTTTGATGTACAGAATGCTTGGTTGGCGGCTTCGTGAAGGGTCCTGTTACACCTTGTATTATTTTATTTATTTATTTATTTAAGGCTTCTCAACAATGAGTACGCTGCTACATTATAATTTGTACATTGCAAACTTAAGTCTAAGCGCCTCATCACTTACAGAAAAGCACAGCATGCACTACATTATGCGCAAACAATTATACAATTAAATAATTAATAAAAGCAAGAAATACACTGTTTGGAAAAAATAAAAACTATTAAAAAAAAATTAATTGATTACACTTCATTAAATTAAAATAACATAGATTGAATTAAATTAAAATAGATTAAATTTGAATAAAATAAATTAAATTTGAATTGATTAAATTGGAATAAATTTAATTAAAACTAGTATTAGAATTGATTAAATTAAATTATTTTATTATAGATTATATTCCTATGGATTGTATGGATTGATATTATGGATATTATGGATTGTATGTACGAATATCGGTATCTCGTTTTCAAAAAGGAGGACATTCAATTTAGGGGGATTACGCGTTATTTACAAGGTTGTTGTATAAATTATAACAATGTTTTAACGAACCATTAGCAAAGTGCTAAAATTTAATCCTTTACCATGAATAATGGAAATGTCACGGCAAAGTTTTTAGGAATAAGCTCTGTTGAAAAATATTTATATCGTCAAACGAAAGACGTGGGTATTATAGTAAATTAGTAATCTATTGAAGGCCAGTAAAAGTTTGGGAAAGGTCGGATTTAGAAAGCGAAGAGGACACAAACAAATATTGATTCGCGGGCTTTAACTTGGGGACCCTCGCAAACACTGCTGAGGGTTGGGGGATCAGCACACATGGAGGCTCCAAACAATATATAACACTATGCTGTGTAACATTAATTTGGTTTAATAACTCGCAAGCGCGATTGGAGCTGGAGAGCAGCGGTGGCCCAGTGGTGGCGGCCCCGACTTACAAGCAATAAGTCGTGGGTTCGAACCCAGGCAGGCGCATCAATTTGTGTAATTTATTTCATCACCACTGCTCTCAAAAACAGTGAAGGAAAACATCGTGAGGAAACCAAGATGTCCTAGAACCAAAAAAAAATATTTGAAGACATGTGACATCTACCAACCCGCACTGGGCCCGCGCGGTGGATCGTAGCCCATTCCCTCTCATAGAGAGGAGGCCGAGTGTCCCAGCATTAGGAAAATTATAGGCTGATTATGCGTAAGCGCGACTGTTGAGCATGAATTCCTAGATTCGATTCCCAGATCGGACAAAGTCTTATTGTGTTTATCCATCAGGAATTTTTAAGGGCATTACATTGCCCAATGACCTTGAGCATGATGTGTTTAAAGAAGTTTGTAGATGAATCCTTTTGTGCGTTTTCAATATAAAAAATATATGTTAAAGTAAAGGTCATCACAAATACATTGTATTGTTTAAAATTTTAATAAACTAACTCAAATTTTATCGAAAAATCGTAACAAATAGGTCCTTTTTCAACCTAAATTGAAAATTTTCTCTATAACGGCTCAATAACTCGGCATGAATTTTATACCAAAAAATACGTAATGACGTATTTAACAATGTGTATTGATTTTTTTTCTCATATTTCTTTTAATATTTTAAAATATATTATAAAAATCGGAAATTTCGCGAAAAGCACTATGTCACTGCCGCACTCGTCCCTCTCTCTCTCGCCGTTTCGTCGTAAGTTAGTACGGGGCAGCATGCTCAAGGTCATTGGGCAATGTAATGCCCTTAAGTAGGAGCCACGAAGCCTGGATACATGTCCGATTGATGGCAATAGGCTCGCCCCTATATCATGGGACTTAAACGTAACTAGTGAAATGTGGGTATACTGTACTCCTCTAGATTACCCTTCAAAGATTACAGGCGTGATTTTATGTGAACACCATATCTGCAAAATATTACTTTGGTTGATTAAATGTGGCTTGTAGTAAAAGGCAGGTTAATTGCGCCGTGGGGGTGAACGTCGATTAACGATAGCCTGGCGAATATATCAGGTGTCATGCATTTGCCACGTTAATTGACACTCCATTAAACGTACCGGCTTCGGTTAGAACTGTGAGCATAGGTGAGTAGCGAACTTGAGGTCACTCTTGTTATTTTATACAGAGAGACAAAACTGAAAATAGGTATACTTATACGGTTCGTTCATGTTGAGAGGACAAGTGAAGGGTCACTAACTAACGTCCTGGCCACAGCTACTGGCGGCGCGGTGCGCGGAGCGGCGGGCGGCGCGGCGGGCGGCGCGACTTGCGGTGGTAAGCCACAGCTCGACTAGATGCGACCGCGGCGGCGTCAGCCACGTGGACGTATTTAGAAAACGGCTTAAAATGACCCTATCAAAAGTGGCACGGTATTTAAATTGTTGTCGTCCCACAATTTTTATAACATGTTTTGATATCCATATTACTGGGGGTCTAAAATGACCACTTTATCAGAATCATAATACGAATCACGGTAAAAATTTAAAACTCTTAAAATGGACTTTGTGGTCATAACCATAAAGACCATTTTAAGAATTTCAAATTTTTGACGTGATTCATATTATGATTCTGATAAAGCTTCCATTTTAGGCCCCCTGATCTACTCAGTATGTCACTAATAAATTGTTCAGTATCCATTATTTATATAAGCTCAACACCCGATAAAAACAAAATTATTTGTTTCGATCGTGCGATGTTGAATACGTCCACCGCTGCCGCCGCGCGCGCCGCTCTGAGCTGTGGCCTCCTCGATACTCGAGTTCACAAGTCAGATATTAGTGGCAACACTCGGGTTGGACGCCCAGAAGAAAATACACTGACCATGTTGGTGAGGTTTTTCAGAAAGATCAGGTACGTAGAACATGGACGAGGCGAAAAGCGTATGTTAAAATCGCAGCAGGTGACCTTGTGTAGTGTCTACTTACTCTCCTGAGTAAAAGGCGTGAGTATATGAATGTGTGTAAGCTTTGCTTAGCATAGCTATCTATTAATGATTGAAAAACAACTTTCGTATTCACATAAGATATGTCTTCAAAAAAATAAAGCCTTGCTTTTATACAAAGTTTTAAACAAAAATTGAATATTTTAAAATACTTTAATAACAATGAATTTGATTTACATATGTATGTTTGTTACAAAAATATGTAGATGCATGAATGTAGTCTGTTCAATATTAATGATGTTCTCTATATTTATTGATAAACAACAGAATTGTATGTTAAGTCGTAGTCGTTAAGTCGTCTTTCGTCTAGCTGATCAGTAAAATATTCCCTATATGTTGTGTTAATTAAAATAATGTACAGTAGGCCGCACGTTACACTTTGACCTTGAATAAGAGACCAGTTAATACTGGTTATGTTATTACTGACATGCGGTCTACCGTACACCACCGTCTGACCGTGGTTCGAAAATGTATTTTTATATTTATCACATAAATCTCGAATCAAGGGAAATAACTCCTAAAAAGTTCATAGTCCCATAAAATATATCACGAATAAGAAAATCTGACGTCCGCAAGAAATATTCTTGCTAAAATTGCAAGAACAAATTAAAACTTATCCATTTAGAAGAAGTTCCGACTTTATTTTACTAACAAGATAGTTCGTATTTTGTACTTTTGCCATGGAATATTCAATGTCCCGGCAAACTTCGTATCTTATACTCATATACACCCTCTAAAATTAATTAAGCAAATAATGTTATAAAGCTTCATTCGATAACTTTGTGTTGACTTAACACGGCACTTAGCTGTTAACTTTAATTATAATTACGTGAAAAGGTCAGAAGTTATTTAATCATCATCAGTTCACAATGTCTACGTGTGCCAAATCTGCATGTACGGCTATGAGCGTCTACGAAAGCGTACGTGCGCCTACGTGCAGCACCGAGTACCAACGAGAGCCTACGCGCAGCACCAAGCGCCTACGAGAACCTACGAGAGCCCACGCGCACCTACAAGCGCCTACGAGAGCCTACAAGCAACTCCGTGCGCCTGCGAGTGCGTACGTGGAGCTACAAGCGTCTACAAGAAGCCATACCATACGTGTTTTACTAACACTATAAGTAACCTAAACTAATGTCTAAATCAGGGATTCCCAAAGTGGTCGATATCGACCCCTTGGGGTCGATATCGGTTTCCTAGGGGTCGACATAAACGAAAACTGATTATGGGGGTCGACGAGGTCTAAAAATCGACCCCTATTAAATTAACACAAGTTCTTATTTAAAACTTTCAAGATAGGTAGGTAGGTACTGTATTGTTTATGTTGTGTTACGTGTACTAAGAATAATTAATATTTATGTAGGAAATAGCATTGTTGTAGTAATATAAAGCCTCAAGTTCGTACAAGATGAAAAACTCGGCAAGTCAGTGTGGACAAGTTTGTGCAAGATAATGAGTTCGAGCGTACGTCTTTCAGGCGCGTTTTGACTTGCTCTTTATTTGACGCTTGCGCGATTTAACACGAACGAATTCATGATCAAGTTGCAAGTCCAAACATGTTCCTGATATTTTACTATTTAACGAGGTTGCACTTAGGTTGAAAGTTCATTTGCGTTTTGAAATTCGTTGGAGCTTGAACGATAATAACTCATATAAGTACTCATTTATTTCAAGAGATTACAAAGTTATTACATAGCTAAATTAAGTGAAGTAAAGTGACTGAAAAAGAATTTACAAAATGCTGAGCTCCCTACGCGAGTTAATAGCGTAACCACACAATATCTGCAGTTTATGAAAAATTAACAGGGTAAGTACCAAACAGTTTTTATCCGGCACAGCGCATCAGCATTGCCCCACTGCACACTGTGTGATAGTGATCAGTTGAGCTATCTGTAGATTGTTTGCAACAGTTTGCAGTTGCCTCAGTTGTTTCAATTGTAAAAATTTACCAGTAAATTTAACAGTTTATTAGGTATTGTTTTTAATTTAGGTACTTAGTTTCTTATTTTTTTATTTGCAGGATTACTGAGAGTTTTATGATGGCGGACACGAAAAAAAAATGCAGACAATACAGTTTGGACTACTTGAAGTTCGGATTTATTGCATCTCCATCAAATCAACACTTGCCGATGTGTCTCATATGTGAAAAAGTATTCAGTAACGATGCCATGAAGCCTTCAAAAATGGATGACCACTTATCGAGAGTACATGCTGACAAAAAAAGTAAGCCCTTGACATTTTTTCAAGCACTTAAAGAAAAACTAGACAAAAGGCCATCCATAAGATCGATGTTTGCGTCATCATCTATTAAAGACGATGATGGTTTACGAGCGTCCTATAATATATCTTTACTAATAGCGAAGTCGGGGAAACCCCACACAATTGGAGAGCAGCTTATCTTACCAGCCATTGAAGAGGTCCTTAACAATGTATTGCACAAACCCGCACATGATATTTTAAAGAGAATACCTTTGAGCAATAACACCGTTCAGAGACGCATAGACGAGATGGGACGCGATGTGGAAAACATTTTATGCAAGTTCTTACAGACCAACAGATTCTCTCTCCAGTTGGACGAGTCTACATTACCCGGCAATGAAGCTCTGTTGTTAGGATATGTTCGATATATCAAAGATGAAAATATGTGCCAAGAACTGCTTTTTGCTACATATTTAGAGACTGATACCAGAGGAGAATCAATTTTTCAGGCCGTGGAACATTTTTTTACTGACAAAGCTATTCCATGGAAGAACATTGTTTCTGTTGCGACTGATGGTGCACCGTCTATGGTTGGTCGTCATCGTGGTTTTATAGCTCACTTAAAACGACAACTGCCTGATGTACTGGTCATTCACTGCGTGATTCACAGGCAGCATTTAGTAGCAAAAAAGCTGAGTCCTAGATTGCATAAGTCTTTACAATATGTAATAAATGCTATCAACAAGATTCGAAGCAATTCTTTGAACTCTCGGTTATTTGCTCAGCTATGTGAGGAAAACGACGAAGTCTTTACTCGATTACTTCTTCACACTGAAGTTCGCTGGCTATCAAGAGGCTCTTGCTTAGAAAGATTTTCAGCCGTTTTTGAATCTGTGTTGGAGTTTTTACAAGAAAAAGATCCGAATTTGAAAGAAAATCTGAACAATTGTAAAACAGATATTTATTACTTGACTGATATCTTTGGAATGTTCAACAAAGTTAATTTGCAGCTGCAGGGTGACGATCTTAACTTGATTAAAACAAAATCAATAATATCGGCCTTCGTGGGTAAACTAATCCTTTATAAACAAAATTTAGGCAGAAAAGAATATTCGCAGTTTCTGCATTTGTCAAAATTACCAGAAACGCTTCAAGATGATGACATTTTATTATATGTCACTCACTTGGACGCATTACACAAGGATTTTACGGAGAGGTTTGAGGATCTTTTAAATTTACAAATTCCTCAATGGATAATAAATCCGTACAATACCACAGCCATAGAAGAAGCCAATGTGATAATGCAAGAAGAGTTGATTACCATCAGCACAGACGAAGAGCTTAAGCAGAAGTTCAACCAAGGCTATCAGAAGTTCTGGTTGCAACGCAACATTGAAACACAGTATCCTACATTGTGGAACATTGCTGAAAAATACCTTATCGCTTTTCCATCATCATACCTAGTTGAAAAAAGCTTCAGTGTGGTAACAAACATTTTGACGAAACAAAGAAACCGTTTGAAAATCAACGAACGTGGAGATTTAAGGCTGCAACTCACCAATATTGAACCGGATGTAGCTAGATTGGTAGATAGTCACCAGGTTCATCCATCACACTGAATGTTTTATTTTCTCTTTGCGAATTAATACTTTTTTAAATATAATTTCCTACCTACTTAAAATTCTTTAAGTACCTAATTTGTAATAATCGTTATAAATTAAACTTGATATTTACTGAATTGTATGTCTTTTTATTTTGTTAAATTTTGATACGAAAATGAAGTCAATTTTACTCACTTAACCAAGTGCAAAGTTTTCCAATTGGTACCTTAGTACCTAGGTATTTTGTGTCAATAGGAAAAAACTAAAGATAGGCCCCCTTATTCATAATAGTCTGCTAACTTAAAGCATTGCTAATTCTCACTCTGTCTTCTTCTATTGACCTAAGTCAGAATGAAAAATAACACACTGTAGCAGCTGTTTTAAGTTAGCGGACCATTATGAATAAGGGGGTTGATCTTAAAAGTAGGTAATTTGGCCATGGGGGTCTGAGGTAACAGTTCATTTTGGAAAAGGGGTCACTTGTCCAAAATAGTTTGGGGATCCCTGGTCTAAATCATCATTATTACACTGATAAAATTTCTCGCTTTTGCACTGAACCGACTATTGAAAATAAAACAGAGCGCTTTTATTTAGTTTATGTATCTCCTAATGTTATAGAATACGGGCATAAATGTATCTACAAGAGCATAAACGCAATTGCGAGACCCTACCTTTTGTCAACTATTTTACGGCTGACTTTGGCTTGACTTGACGACCCGAATGGCGCAGCGGTTGTGAGGCTGCCTTACGTTCTTAGGGTCCCGGGTTCGAATCCCGGTAGGAGCAAATGTTTGTGTGATGAGCATGGACATTTGTTTCCGAGTCATGGATGTTTATATGTATAATAAGTATGTATTTACAAACAAAAAAAGTATCTATGTAGTAGTATCAACTATCTGGTGTCCACGACACAAGCCTCGTTGCTTAGTGTGGCACCTAGATGGCGCTGTGTGTAATGTCCAGCGATATTTATTTATAAAAAAAAAAAAAAAAAAAAAAAATCTTTTATTGTTTCAATTTTCCTTGTAATCAGAAACAACTTACGATTTCGCACTGGAGACCTACATATACCTATATATGTATACCCAGATTTTCACGTTAAGTTAACCCTTTGGAACATAACCCCATGAAAGCTTTGAAAGTACGTACTTTTAATAAAACTGAATGCGTCAGCGAATCTACGGATATTGTAAAAGTCGTAGCAAGCAGGTTGACTATTCGTTCAATATGGTGGAGGGTGGCAAGGGTTACAAACTTACGGATTATGGCTGGCATGGCAATACGAAGCCATCTGATGCCACGCGTACGCTGTTGAAATATAAAGTAACGCTTAAAAGTTGTGGTAGGTATAACCCACATTCACCCAATCGCTCTACTATAGATGTGAGCACATTCCGGACTATGGCTTTGAACAAATGGGGGATTAACAATTTTAGTCATACGATTGAAGCAGCATTTTTTATTTCATTATAGACTTCATGCTCGAGTTGGCTAAATCATCTCGGTATAAATCCATTTATCTTACCAGACTTTTTAAAGATCTTTAGCAAAATTGAAATCTAGACCTGAATACAAATAAAAATCTTTTACTAATTTTGGCTGTTTTTTTATTTTATTGTGTTCGTGAATCCCAGGACAAAGTTTGCATGAAAGATTTTTTTGGAGAGGTTCGAAAATTTGGATGGTATTATTGTATTGAACTTTCTAAAAAATATTGCACCATAGCGAAGCCGGGCGGGTCGATAGTGACCAAAAAAATATTGCAAAAAGCGGAACGCTCAATTTAAAAAAAAAAAGTAGTACAAAAGCAAGAGCAATCACCCAAAAACCAAATCACAGAGCTCGCACTTTATTTTCCAAAGCTATAAAACTACAGGCTGTTCTAAAAAAATATGCTTCATCATTTTCCGTATCACGTAACTTCACTAGTTTAAAAATACAAAATCATTTCTGCCCCTCATACATAGTTACGGTTATCGGCCTCATGGAGTTACTTGATGGTTGTTTTTATGTCAGGAGGGTTGGTTCCCTCAAGGGTTAAATGGCGTAGGTGATACAATGTGCTAGTTTACTGTTATGGAGCTTAACAGATGTCTTTTTTATAGAGTGTAACTTTTAACATCGGTTTTTTTTTTGTAATATATTGCGAAATGTGGGCGTACTATTACGTACACCTTTGCCTAGCCCTTCGAAGATTACAGGCGTAAAGTTATGTTATATTAGGAGACGTGCATACTTTTTACTGGTAGAACAGAGGGGGAAATTAGCTACCAACAGGTAGCTAGTTTACCCCTCTATTTTTCTTTTGTTTTTTTTGTTTTTGTGTTTACTTTAGTTTGAACGTAACAACGTTGTATTGTCTATGTTTTTCTTCGTGTCCTTTTTCTATCTGGCGTCTCCATTTTCCCAACCTGTTGAATGGACCAGATTTTATTTCAATGCTCAGATTGTGAAATGAAATCAATAATAATTTACTTCCAATCTTCGGGTCGCAGTTACATGGTATGGAGGATTTTATGACTTTTGAACAGAATGCCATCGATCCTTTAAAAAAAATGAATATTACACTATTATTTACTTTTCACAAAATCCACAGCTCTTTGAAATTTCATCTTAAAATACACAAACTAATCTTACAGCCAATTACGTATTTACACGGACGGGCGGACGTTTTTTTTTTGTCTTTATTAATTATATTATTATTTATTATATTACACAGAGATCGGATTAGAAAAAAATGCGTGAAGTGTAGAATATAGGTAGCTATTATCCTCTTAGCCTGGCCGTAGATTTTTCGACGAATCTTCAAGGCAAGAAGTCCGCCTATACCCGAAGAAAAATAAGACCATGTGTTTCAGCTTATATTCACTAGACAATAACTGTCGCTCGTAATCCCGCTACACAATATATCATCACGTTCAACTATACGAGTAACAACATTTTTTCCCGACGACAAAATTGGACGGACAGCAGCCGAATATTAAACATACCATAGACATGAACAAAAGAGGAAAAAAAAATATCTCGCGGCGTCGCGTCACGTCGATATAATTCAAATATGCTTGTTTAAACAAATTGTCGCTCGATAGATGGAAAAAGCCGCTTTTCGTGAAAAATAATCAATTTTATTATTTCGCTGCGAACCTACGAATGGAGAGACTTAATTGAAACACTGTTGCGTTCCAACAGGGAGTGAATGAATGAATGAAACAAGTTAACATGTACGTGAATGTACTGACAATTCATGTTTGGATTTATTTTTAAACAGCGTGTCAGCCGTACACGCTTTTAATTCATTCGAACAAAAATCTCACATCGAAATAACCGTGCACTTTTATAATAATTAAAATGAGTCAGTATTTCCACTAACTTTTTTGACACTAGTATAAGCCTGCGGCTTCGCAGTTGTGCTGAATATGCCCTAAGTGAATGGACTTTAACTTTGATAGCTGATATCTCGGAAACGTGACACTTTAGAACATTTTGTCTCACACAAAACTTGTTTATATTGATACCAGCTACAACTGAAAAAAAAATTACGGATGTTAGGCTGGCCATTAAATTCAAACCCCTTTCATGCAGATCCGGTTAGTAGTTTTTACGTGAAAGTGTAACAGACATCCATCCATCCTCATAAACTTTCGCATCTATAATATTAGTAAGATAGTAAGATGACATTCTGAATGTATCACGAGATAGTGTTTATTCTTAGGTCTCTTCTTCAATTTGTTACTTAACAATAGTTTTTAAATAATTACCGACTTTAATAAATCATCCCATTCATTCTGATGTAAAATTCTAAAAATTACACGTAACATAATCTTGAGAATCTACTTCAAGTAAAAAGTTGTTGCAAATTAGTTCTAAGTACCTACAGTTATTCAGTTTCACTTCAAAATTAATTATTCACTTTATATCGGCATCTCAAGTTAAGGGTTAAAATTATCCTAAACTTCGTTCAAGTCAATGAAAGATACAACGACTCTTGAAATCTTAATTAAGAACCAAATTATGGTCTTGACGTTCATTGTTTTTCATGGAGCTTAGAACAAAATTAAACTTCTTAAATTTCATGTGGGTGAGGTAGAATCAATAATTACTGAAAATTGAAACATTCAAGTTTCAAACCCATTCAAAAGTATAAGGGAAACACATTTTCGAGCAATAAACGTATATTGATTAACGTATTTAATAACGTGAAACGCATTGCCAAACTTTAAGTACCTAATTACAACTTGATTTGGTCGTTACTCCATATCAATATATCACATTTGCAAATAGCTTTATTTTACAACCAGTATAACACGAGGAATAGTGAGCTTTAAATTATATGGCTCCATTTCTCTAGAGGAGGAATGCTCTCACACGATGAGATAGTTTACAACTAGCGTCTTGAAGCTGGCACGTTTCGATAATGTTGCTTCTGTTATAATGTGAAGATCAGTGCAGCTGTGGGTGTACTCTAGGTATAGGTACCTGTGCCCAACCTTTCGGAGATATACAGGCGTGATGTCATGCTACGTTATTAGTGCAGCTTCTAGTTGAACATATTTTGAGTAAGTATCAGGAAACATTTACGACTCAATTACAATGGAGTGTCCAAAGATTCAAAATTGTCCGTAATAATTACCAGAGGTGAAACACATCCGCAAAATATGGAAATACGTTAGTCAATACAGGTTTTTTTTCTATCCTCATTTTCATATTCTTTCATACCTTCATAGACGCGATCCATCATATGATAAATATCAAGTTGTAATACAAATGATCGATTAAAGTCTTCGTGTGTCTTGCCGAACGAATAATTTCCATTTTACTAAGCACTTTCTAATTTAATATCGCCCGAGACAAATAATTTCTCTAGGGCATCGCCGTGATAAACTGACAGTGACAGTTTACTTTTTAATTCAATTAGACTTTCTACCAACAAATAAAATGTTTTTGGTTTTTGCGTTTAAGTTAAATTAAAACTCTTTTCGGTGGTGAATTGTTGAAATGATTTCTTAGCAAGTGAAGCGTCGTATATAGAATTAGGTTTGATAAGATGGGATTGGTTTACTGACTGAGTTGTGGAGGTTAGATATGCAGACTCTCCGTATAAAATACTGATATTCAGCTGCATCCGGTCAGACTTGAAGCGGACCCTAACCTAATTGGTAACAGGCAGATAGTGATGAAGATGGGATTTGTTTAGACACAATTCTTACTAGAATCTAAAATTTGTAATGGTATTCTTTTCTTTGAGCAAAATCAAGTAAATTACAATTTCTATAGTCAATTCAGTATCTACTACCCAACTTATTCGTTCCCTGTACTGAGAGTTGTTACAAAATAGAAATCAACTAGTCTTTAATCACTGCAATAATTTGAGGAGTAGGCTACTTCATTATCCTCCAACAGCCTTCTCCGTGGACTACGTGGTGCCTGGCCATTTTCTTAGGCCCCTTTTTTTCGGATGGGAAATCATCATTATGACCCACCCCTCCCGCTCTGAGCGGAATGGAAAGGAGTGTCAGACTTGTACCGACTAAAACCCATCCCTGTTCCTTCTTTGCCCTTTGTGTTCCAGGGCCGCGGTATCTCTTTCGAACAGTCCCGCAGCTCCGGCGGCATCGGCCCTTCCTGTTTGCTGACATCTCGAGAAATTGTTAACTATGTGGCACGATCATATTTCAAATATAAAGACCTACGTACTTTTCTTTTGAAATTAAATTAACAGATGAAAAGTCTTAGCTACGTGCAGTCGGAATCGTACTAAATAACTAATAAAAACATTTAAGCTAGTCTTAAAACTTAACAACCAAATGAAGAGGTGGTTGCTCCTATGCATAGACTTTTATGACACACAATGGATTTCAGACGACTGCATAATTACGTACTTTATCGCTGAAACAGCTGCGTTTTAGTTCGAATTACATCGTTTGCAACGCACGAACCCCGTTTCAGTCCCTCCACAGTTCGTGCTAAAGTATTCCATAAATCAATTTAGGATATTATTTTATTCCATTGGTAATAATATTGTAGAAAACGTTTTAAAATATAAATATAACCTCTTGCCTGGAGTCTGGAGTTGCTGAAGGGTAACACAGAGATGTATTACCCTATAGTGCATACCTAAAACTATATTTCGCCTCTTATGATTAAGTCTCATTTAATAGGGAGGCTTCCTATTGCCATCAACTAGACACCAGGCTTACCTTCAAATATTCAGAAAGCTTTATTTTCACACACTAAGTCAGCACCTATTTATGGGTTGCGCACGTGCACGGTGCGAATTTGTTGTTTACATTTAATTATTTATTAAATTCGGCTAATATTTCCCTCTCGCAGCGAGGAGGCCTTTGTTCTAGCTGTAGAATCGTTATAGGCTGATTGTCATATTGTTTTATTCCGTGTTAACAAAAAAACTCTTGCACACTATACAGGTGTAACAGGACCCTTCACGAAGCCGTCAACCAAGCATTATGTACATCAAACTAAGTAACTTTACGTAAAAATTATTGCTGGGAAACGACTTTTTATTTTGAGGTGAAAAATCACGTTTTACGGTAGGACTCAATGTAACGGACTCGAAATTTTTTGCTGATGGATGGAGTGAATATAGTACGGGGGTCGTAGAGGTGTTTAAAGTAAAAATCTTAAATTAAAAACATGTATTTTTTTTAAGTTGTGATAAAGTTGGAACTTTGACCCCCAATATCTCCGTAACTAGAAGGTTCCCAGGTATTGTCTAGAACAAAAAAATGATCGCAATGACGGGGAGAACAAGTGCCTTTCGGCTTCGTTAAGGGTCTCGTTACAGCCTGTATAGTGTGCAAGAGTTTTTTTGTTAATACCCTTTATACACGAAACTGTGTAAACACTTAGTTTAGAAGCTACGCTAAAGTTACTGCCTATATGATAAAACTTAATATCAGTAACTCTAATGTACATAGTTATACGAATGAACTTGCTCGCTAATTTGTACAATGGTTATAATTTCACCAGTTCAGAACGAAACTAGAAACTACATTGAACTCAAATGAAGTTAGGTGCTAGTAGGCCCACAGGGCTTGTTTGCTTATATTTGTTGATAAACTTAAGACACCCTGAAGTTTCGTAGAATACCACATTGTATGTTCTATATTTTCTACTTTGTAGCCATTGTATTTATACCTACGTTGTGTTATATATCATATCTGGTTGGCCCGAATCCGGTTCTACGTTGTGCTTATATTTCACCATTTTCTCCTTATACGTTGTTTCTTACACTATCAGGGCCGACCCTCTTTCATTTATAGCCACAATTTGTTCAGTATTTATTTCATAGCATACAAGTAAATATGAAAGGCTTTCTATCTCCCTCCCTCCGTCCCTCTCTTTCTATAGCTATAAATCATATTCAGTGGGCTGGGGCACTAACGAGCGATACATCTGAGATACACCATTGTGTATGATATTCGACTGAATAACTCGACGAGAATCACGACATTTTTCCTTGTTCGCATAAATGGCGCAAACGGCACGACTTTGGTTTGCAAATGTTTAAAAAAAAGCGAACATATTGCATGCAGTGAAAAATTTAACGATGACGAGAAATAATGGCCTACGGGAAGGTATTTTAGCTATGCGAAATACCAATAAAATTGACGAAATTTGACATAGGACAACAAATCAATGGAATGAGAGTTTTCATTCGTCATGTACCACTGAAGCAACATTTTCGACATATTGATAGACCATATTATTTTGTCTGTTTTCAAACGCAATTCGATATTCAGCGATCGTATGACTATTCTAACTTTTAAAGTGATTTTTGAAAAGCAAAGTTTGTATTCCGAGGTAATGGCGTCGGTCGGGGAATGCTCATGCATAACAAGCCAGGTTGGCGCCAACAGCGGCTGCTCACAGGATGTTACACACATTATTGAGGTGACATAAACATCGAGTTTTCTCCAAGCGTTTTCCTGCAAACACTAATGCTATTTGTAGATTTATATTGTGGGTTTTATGCTGAAACGAATAAATGGTCCAGTAATAATGAAATAGTGTAGGTGTGTTTCGGTACTAATTACTTGTATCAATAAAATTACCTAAACATAACCGGCGAATTGTCTTCGGGGAAATATGTATCGACTACGGATATAAGGATTAAAAGAAACAGCACACTCAAAACTGTTCGTATATTTTTTTTAAACTACCGTTTTTCGATATTTCTTACTGAACGTTTAACAGTAAAACTCTTCGAGAAAATTGTTTAACTTTTGATCATATAATATTCTGTTTAGTCTTCAGGCTATATGTAGTTACTTTAGTTTATCTTTGTCTTGTGCTGTAATCATATTAATATTGTTATAAAGAGGAAAACTTAGTTGTTCTTATCCTTTTAGAAAGCTTTTATCGGATTACAGTGAAGCTTGATTATGGTAACAAGGCTAACAAGATCGACTTAAGTTTCTAAGTAACTTTGTTACTATGCGAAACACTTGGTATGAAATGAAAAAAGTAATAGAACTACAATTTAAACAAAAATCACGTACAAAGTAGCCTAAAGGCCCGGGTATAAGTTTATTAAGGCCCTACCCGTTTTTATGTTTTCGGAAAAATGTAAAACTATTAAACATTATTCACAAATTTTATTTAAACTGAAAGCACGCATCGTTATTTAGTTAAATTTCATAAGTATTATTATTTGTGTGAGATCAAAATTATAAGCAAAATCTGTTCCCTCTGCGGCTTTTTGCCTCAGAGAAATTTTGACAGACAGCCGCAGCGGCTAGGTAGATAAGCTTTATTGCGCGATGCACATGAACCTTATTAGCCGCAATTTTAGTAAGTGTAATTATTAAGAAATATTTGAGATATAATTTAAATACTGAATTGGTGTTAGCTTTTAATTATCATTGTGTAACCAAAACGTTTACACTGTTTTAAGTCCAATATTTTTCAGATGGGCCTTATTATACTCCAGGCCTTATCACCCTATAAACATAACACCAGCCTGCGACCCCGAAAGTTTAGGCAGAGGTGTACCTAATAGTACCTACACCCACATTTTGCCAGTTATGTTTAAGTCCCATGTAATAGGGACGAGCCTATTGCCATCAACCGTGCGCAAATCCAGACTTCGTGGATGCCTCAGAAATTTGTAATGGTATTATACATATTTCTATGGAAAAAACCCAATACCGCTATACCCGAGTTGAGAATCGAACCCAGGACGACTATACTATAGACCACGTACTAGGCGTTGCGACCACTAGACCAAAGAGGCAGGCTAAAACGAGGCGGTGATATAAAATTATTTAAAATATGCTGATAGGTAACCGAATTAACCTTGCCTTTAGTCTATGTCATCAATCACCATTATCCGCCTGGACTTTTCGGCCACATCCGCACCCGCCTAAGCTTTCAGTCTAAACGAATGCAGCTGAATATATTTGACATGGAGCGCCTGCCTATTTGGCCTCCACAACCCATTTACTGGGTAACACGATAGGTACTCCTTTTTAAGACAAGTTCTCAGACTTTCGGGTTTCTGGCTACCCGTAAGGAGTGTCAATCTGTCAGATCTATGACAGCATGGGGCTAACAGCTTTCCACACTTTTTGAGAGAAATGGGCGTCTCATAGTGTAACCATCCAGGTCACCCATCCACGGACCGACCCCTATAAATGTTGTATGGCCTTGAAGATAAGCCCTTGCGGCTGTTACGTTTTAGCTCCAAGCTCCTTACCCTTAGTCCATGTGTAGGTCCTTAAAAAACAATGCTAACAGGTTTTCGAAAAATAGTAGAATTATTATGTTGAACGAATATTGTTAAGCTTTATCGAGCATGGCGATACCTTAATTACAGTGTAGCACAGTTGAACGCTAAAATTAATTACGGCAACATATATAATGTTCACTTAAAGTTTCCGAGTCGCCGGCCACCGCGCCACCCGACCACAGATTATTTCGTAACATGGCCTTAAACGTGCAAATGTTTCCGAACGATGTATGCTGAACCAATTTACTCCTATAATAACAAAACGCTGTTCCAACTATATACAGTGCTACAAGGCACATCTTTTGGCGCCCGAATGACATTGGGACGAGGGGGGCGTTGTTGCATGACATTGGGACGAGGGGGGCGTTGTTGCATGTCATCAGCATAATCAGGACTTCAGGACACAGACCTTCTCCTCTCTATGAAAGGGAATGAACAGTCTGAGAACCACGCGGGCCCAGTGCGGGTGGATAGATGACACATGTCTTAAAATTTTTGGTTCTTGGACATGCCGGTTTCCTCGCGATGTTTTCATTCACCGTTTAGAGAGCAGTGGTGATGAAATAAATTACACACAGTAATGCGCCAACCTGGATTCGAACCCCTTACTGCTCGTACGTTGTGGCCGCCACCACTGGGTCACCGCTACTCTCCGTTGTTGGTATTTGTTTTTTTTTTTTAAAACAAGATGGCCGCGCTCAAAAAGATTCTTGTAGTACAGCTATCAGTAGAGATATGAATAAAAGCGACCATCTTTTGTTCCGTATGATATTCTCAGTAATATACCGGAAAACTTTTCCGAATCACTACACTGTAGGGAGTGTTTTCAGTTCGGGATTTGATTACTGAGTTTCATAAGTTTTATACGGTAACAGAAAAGTACCTACTAGCTAGTCGGTAAAATTCTTCCTAGCTAACTTCATGCTGGTCTAGCTGTTGGTAGAATGGTCTCAGATCTTTGATTGCGTGTTCAATGGTAGCTGTTGCCCGCGGCTTCGCTCGGGGTTTGGTCGGAAATTATCCCACAAATTATAGTCTATGGCACTCGGTGATAATGTAGCTTCCCATTAGTGAAAGAATTTATCAAAATCGGTTAATTAGATCCAGAGATTACCCCTACAACCTCACAAACTTGATCGATATGTGTATCGGTTTTGGAGCCAGATTTTACTATTTCACGTACATTTGTAATGTTAATTATGTATTGATTTAAACAGTATTGTTTTTCCAATTTAATACGAAGTTACAAACCATTATAACTTTTTCCCTTGTTTTCATTGTAGTTCAGAACATATCGCTTTCAAAACTTAGGTATTCAGAGCGTTGATTAAAAACTTTTAACATCCTGGCAATTAAAACCTACATGGTGAACACATACGACAAACGCGTAGTAATTTACAACTACCCGCAAACTGACGACTCGTTAACGAGCTAGTTAAACATTTCAAGCCATTCATTAAGTTGGAGCCAGCTTTTTGAAACCCGCTTTATTTTTCGAGAATACGTTTTCTTTGGAGGACGTATTGTTACTTTTACATACATACATACACTCACGCCTTTTCCCCATGGGGATAAGCAGAAATTACAGAACGCTACCTGCTACGATCCTTGCATACCTACTCCTTTAACCTCGTCCACGTGTGCGTACATCTGGTCATACATGCACGCCGGATGCGAATGACCTGACGTTTCCGAAGAACCTCACCAATAAGGTCAGTACGTCCCGGCGTTGCCACTCACATCTGTGCCTTGTAAATACTTTTTGTTAGTCGTCTTTCACTCATCCTCTCTTTTGTTACTTTTATCAAAATAAATTACAATAGCTATCTAATTATCCTACGTTCATGAAGTTTTGGCAAGTTTACGAGGCGTCTAATCATAACTTTTCTCTTTTGTTCTTATGTTCAACTGAGGTACCTATGTACAAACCCACGCAAGAGTTTCAGTGTAAAACGTAGTCTTAAGAAGTACTTACCTAATGATTATTACCAACTTCTACACGATTCTCTGCTTATATTACAGTGGGTTTCCGTAAATGATTACAGTTATTTTACAAGTTTGATAAAGCTTGTTAAATAACACCATTCACAGTGGCTCGAACCAAAACAGGTAAAATAATGAAGCTACGTGGCATTTTTTTTTTTTAATGGATTGGATATCATCAAATGACCCCCCCTCCCACTCTGAGCGGAGCGGCAGGGAGTGTCAGACTTGTACTGACTAAATAGGTTTCATTTTCCTTCTTTTGCCCTTTGTGTTCCAGGGCCGCGGTATCTCTTTCGAACAGTCCCGCAACCCTGGCAGGCATCGGTCCTTTCGGACCCCTTCCTGTTTGCTGACTATCTTTGAGGCGCGCGTGGAACACGAACGCGCCGTCGACACGGCCTGTCGTCATAAGATGGACGGACGGCGAGCTAGCCCATAGCTCACCGTCCACAAGCCCGCATCTACGTGCCATCTTCTTAAATAATTCAGCTGTTTAACTGTCTGTGTGTCTGTTTTCACTTTTCTTTTCCCATTTTATGATGAAGAGAAAGATACAAGAATTAGTGAAAAGATCAACAACACTAAGTAAGTAGTGAGCCTTACTTACCAACCTGTTGCTGTTGTTGTGTGCATATGTTTCGGAATCGCCCTAGTTTTAAGTCTGTGTTACAGTAAAAAGCCTTATCAATATAAATACTTCATCTTTCAAACATGTCTGTCTCAAATACTGCCTATGCCGAACTAACTCAACAGGTCTAAATAGAATATAAGATGTAGCTGCATGTGCCAGCGTGCTGCAAGTAAGCAATTTAGAATCATCCTGTATACAGTGGCGCCCTCTGTGCAAACTGTTACGAGGCCATACTTGTTTTAGAAAAGCAACTGGTAAACGCTATGATGGAGATTTTTGTTTTTGAATTTTCGAGAGAAAAAATCACTGATCGAAATGGTTTAGTGATGTTGTGTTCCGTCTCGAATATGTTAATGTTTTGTTTACGTAATAAGAGACTAATAACGTAGTTTAAAACATCTTTATATTTCTGTTTATCGTTTGAAGATAGAGAAATAATGATCTTACTAATATGATAAATAAGAAAGTTTGTGAGGATGTATGGATGTTTAATTTGTTACTCTTTCACGCAAAAACTACTGACCAGAATTGAATGAAATTTGGCACACAGATAGTTTATAACCTTGATTAACACAATCACTGGATTTCCTTTTTATCTCAGTAGTACGATCTCGTGGGACAATTACCGAACTACACGCGGGCGAAAGCCGCGGACGCAAGCTAATTATAAATAAGTTCAACGTTAAATGCATTTAGTCACTTTTGGTGCAGCTGAGCAATTGACTTAAGACGGCGTATCACTCGTATTCCAAGACCCGTCATACGTCAATTGCTTAACTCAATAAGATTCAGTCGTCATGACAAACGGTTCAAAACGCACACCAAATCGTATCACCAATCGTTAATTTGACAGATGAAATCAATCAATACTTTCCAATCGTCGGCATTTATGTCAATGTATAAACAAACTATAGATGTCAATGTGTGTTATGGGGTGAATTTAGGGCGTGTCGAGCTGGATTTGAGCTGAGCCAGGAACTAAGAATATCAGTATTCATATTATTAACTGCAAGCCTAACTGCCTAACTTTACGAAGTTTCAATCTATATATTTACTAGTCTAATAAAGTCAATCGTATTCTTTTTGAAAATGAAAACGAAATGCTTAATTTCGTCAACATTGTAAGAAGCAATTCACCCAAAAAAAATACATCTCATCCGCCTTTTCCGTCTGATAAAAATCAAATTGATAAAAAAATAAACAGAGAGATCCGTCAACCAGCCAATAACTCCCAATGTTGGGGCAGGAAATTAAATAAAAGCTTGACAGCGATGTCGATAGAACAAGTTAGGCAATTTCAAGCACCTGACGAGGACAGAGGTCGCGCACAATATTGAACTTTTTTGTTCACATTTTATTCAATTTTGATGGCGACGACTCGACTCAAGCGTACCTATTAAGAGCGGCCAACCCGTCAAACGTTTCATACAAACGCTCGTACGTGATTATGCAGTTGTTACACATCTATCTTTAATTTTTTTTGGACTAATAGGTATTTTGTGCACTACATCTAGGTTTCTATGGCAGCAAAAAATAAAAAATTGTAGAAACCAATTCAGTAAGAGCCTCCAAAAAATGCTGTTTTGCACAAATTTTAACTGAACTTTGGCCGTTTATAATGTACTCATAAACTGTAAAAGTAAAGAAAACATCGCGATAGAAACCTTGCACATGTAATGGAGATTCTTAATGACAAATATTTATTTCAAACACTTGTAAGACTTATTCAAAAACACGTATGTCCTGGAACAAGTTTAAGAAATTTTCGAATACTATTTTTCGTTCAATGTCATCGCGTTAGGCGGTATGAGGTGCGCGGGAGACGAGATGTGACGGGTCGGGGCAGGGTAAGACCCCCCGTCTTACCCTGCCCCGACCCGTCACATCTCGTCAGTTGAAAGAAAATTGCCGCTGTTGCTCTGGATGAAACAACAACAAGCTTTTCGACCATGCTCGCGTTGACGATAGACGGACCGGGCCCACTTAAGTTATCTGTTTGCCATATCGTGCTGACGTTTAATATACGAATAAGAGTAGGTAAAACTTATGATGTATTTTAGGTATTTCACTTGCAGAAACTAATCGTCTTGTTATGTAGCATGTAACATAACATCACGCCTGTAATTCCCAAAGGGTTTGGCAGAGGTGTACCTAATAGTACACCCACATTTCACCAGTTATGTTTAAGTCCCATGTAATAGGGGGCGAGCCTATTGCCATCAACCGGGTGCAAATCCAGACTCCGTGGCTGCTACTGAGAAATTCCTGACGCAAAAACCCAATAACACTTTGCCTGACCTGGGAATCGAAGCCAGGCCCTCATACTCTGCAGTCGCGCTTGTGACCACTAGACCAACGAAGCAGTGTAGCATATCTATGTAAGCTACACATTTTCAGATGTACAGGGTGTAATCAGACACTTCACGAAGCCTTCAAGCAAGCATTCTGAACATCAAACTGTAACTCTACGCAAAAAACATTACTGGGAAACGACTTTTTTTTTGTGGGAAAGAGCACGTTTTAGGGCGCACTCAATGTAACATAATCAAAACATTGTGCTGATGGATGCATTGAATAATACAGGGGTCGTGGAGGTATTTAAAGTAAAGTTATAACATTTTAGAACGGTATTTAAAAAAAAACTTGTGAATAAGTTGGAACTTTGACCCCCAATATCTCCGTAACTAGAAGGTTCCCAGGTATGGTCTAGAACAAAAAAATATCTCAATGACAAGGAGAACAAGTACCTTTCTGCTTTGTTAAGGGTCTTGTTACACCCTTTCTAACCTACTGAAGTGTTAAATCGTGGAGTCACTTTCAATTTTTACCATAATGTTAGTTCAATTAACGCAACAATAATCAAAATCTAATTACGAACCCTAAAAAAAGTTGACAAAGAAAAATGGAATAACACAATTTACAAGGCACAAAAAGTTCGTGTTTCTATCAACATTCGGAATGCCTGTTCCTTTGTATATCAAACTTTTCCTTTTGGTTCTGACGTAGCTGAATAAAAAGTTACCATTTGTGTTTACATCAGAGACGATCGTTTGTAACAAAAGGGGGAAAAGGAACAGATTTTGTTTTGAAAATTAAAAGTCCCATGGGACAAAGTGAGCGCTTCATATAAAAATTAATTGTTTAAAAAAAGACCTTATACGACCTTTCAACAATGTGTGAACGGCCCCAATTCGGGACCCATCTAATGACCCGCACATCGCACATAAGTACATCCACGACTCAGAGTATACATGTAAGCTTTGTGGTGACATGGTGGTGACATTGACACTGACGTTTGAGCGTGGAAATAATAAAAAGGGAACGTGTTTTTATATTCGTACCAATCGAAGATTATTGTTTAATAATTACTTAAAAACAGTAAAGCATGTACATTTAATTGTCGATTCTCTGTTTCAGGTTAATAATTACTACTTAGTTGATATTTGTTACTTATGTAAAACTTTGTGTATTAATTAATAAAACTCTGTTTTAGATGAATCACATGGTGTTATGCTTAAAGAAAAAAATAACTCCTGATCTTATAAATCGACAATTCATACACCTACATGTTGAAAGAATAAATGGTTGTTAACCTATACAATGGAGAAATTAAGATTTGAATTCATTATAGAAGCCAAACCGGATGATAGTAAGACAAACATTTATGCCATAACCTCCATTACGAATACACAAAACCAAACTTATGTTGTGCCTAGAGAGTATCAATCAGTGCATTTACACAAAGAAATATTAAAGCATGAAATATTTAACAAAATAAAAAAATCGCTCCAGAAAAGGCACGATATGAGACAGGTTTGGATAACTTTAACCGAGGAAATGAAATCAACATATTTAGATGATGACAACTTACAATTTGATGGGTTTTTACTTGAAAAGATAGAACAAAGTCACGAGTCGTCATCAACAGAACCAACATTGTTAAAAAAAACAGAAAATAAGACCAAATTAGCAACAGAATTTTCAATAGAGAAGTTTACAAGAAATACAACAAATGTTAAACAATGGTTAGATACTTTTGAAAGTGAATGTGCACGTTTACAAATAGATACAGACTTACAAAAAGTAGAAATACTAAGACTACTATTGGAAGATAATTGTATAGATTGGTACACCTCAATGATTATCAAACATACTATAGATTCAGATTGGTCTGTATGGAAGAAAAGTTTAAGTGAAACATTTGCTGATAAAGGCTGGTCACCAATCAGGTACGCTATGAATTTTAAATATATACAAGGATCAATGTTAGAATATGCTCTTAAAAAAGAGAGACTGTTACTAGAAATAAACAAATCAATTGATACACAAACCCTGATTTATTTGATTGCCACCGGTCTACCAAACTTCATAATGGATAGAATAGACAGAGAAAGCCTTAAAGAAGTAAATGACTTATTTAACTGCATAAGAGGACTAGAAAGTTTAACAAGGAAAAACGACACAAAGAAAAGTTTAAGCGCAGGAAATAAATATAATAAACAAGAAATAAAACAAACTGAAAAAAAAATGTGCAGGATTTGTGAGAACAAAGGAAAATTAAACAGATATCATCCAGAGAATGTTTGCTGGTATAACTCGGAAAAAAAAACAACCGATGACAAAAACCTTAATTCTAATTCAATATTAAAAGTTGAACTGAGTAATGAAGATCCAAAAAACTAAAATTCCCTCCACTAATTGAGATTACGGTGATGTTAAATAATACATTAGAAGCCAAGGGGCTGTATGACCCTGGTTCACGAATAACATTAATAAATTCAAAATTAGTTCAGGTGACGAATATGACGCCAAATTATTGTTATAACGCAATAAAAACAATAAGTGGAAGGAGTAAAACAAAAGGGTTAATTACACTGGATGCGGAGTTATTGCATAAGAACATTAAAATAAATGCATTTATCTTTGAAAATAAAAATTTTGAGTATGATCTAATACTAGGATTAGATTCAATACAAAAATTTGGGTTGACTCATGATGAGAATTTAAATATCCAAATACAAAAAACAGACAATTTCAAAATAAATACTGAAAATACGTTAGAAAAAAACAGATTGAAAATATGGAAATAAATATAGAAGAAAAAGAATATGCAGTAAACTTTAATGAAGGAATAGATACAAACAAATTTAATATAGATACAGAAAACTTAAATACTGATCAAAGAAAACAGATAAACATATTATTAGATAGTTACACGGAAATTTTTGCAAAAAATAAATATGACTCAGGAAGAGTGAAGAAGTATGAAGCCTGTATAGATTTGCAAGTTGAAAAATATTGTTATAAAAGACCATATAGATGTTCAGTCCAAGACAAGAAAGAAATAGAAAATCAAATCACACAACTATTAAAACATGAATTGATCGAGGAATCCTACAGTCCGTTTGCGGCACCTGTTACCTTAGCTTTTAAAAGGGACGAAGGAAAAAGAAGTAGATTATGTATAGACTTCAGAGATTTGAACAAGATAATTATACCACAATCACAACCATTCCCTCTCATAGAGGACTTAATAACAAAAACAATAAATTGCAATTATTTCACAACTCTGGATATAAATTCAGCTTTTTGGTCCATCCCTTTAAAAATTACAGACCGACACAAAACTGGTTTTGTAACTCAAGAAGGTCATTACCAATGGACTTGCTTACCCTTTGGTCTTAAGACATCACCAGCCATATTTCAACGAATTTTGGGAAATATCATAAGAAAAAATGATCTGACAGGATTTGCAGTGAATTTTATTGATGATATACTGATCTTCTCTAAGACATTTGATGAACATATCACACACTTAAAAAAATTGCTGGAAGCTATTCGAGACGAGGGTTTCAGGCTAAAATTAACAAAATGTAAGTTTGCAAGTGATTCTGTTAAGTATTTAGGTCATATACTACAAAAGAATACGATTACACCTCTAAAAGACAATTTGAAATCAATAAAAGATTTTCCTGCTCCTCAAAATAGAAAACAAATACGACAATTTTTGGGAAAAATAAATTTTTATGGAAAATACATTTCGAGTGTCTCAATAGTTCTTGAACCTTTACATAAATTGCTAAGAAAAGACCAGAGATTTAATTGGACAGAACAGTGTGAGGATGCATTCCGGAAAGTTAAAGATTATCTATGTTCCAAACCAATACTAGCCATTTATGATCCACAAGCACCAATATTTATTTATACAGATGCCAGTGCCATAGGAATAGGAGCAGTTTTGAAACAAATTCAGCATAATGGCGAAGAAAAACCGGTAGCATATTTTTCTAAAAAAATAAATGACTCAAAAAAATAAAAAAGCGATATTTTTAGAATGCTTAGCCATAAAAGAGAGCATAAAGTTTTGGCAACATTGGTTGATTGGAAACTATTTTACTGTCTATACAGATCACAAACCTCTAGAGAAGTTAAATATAAGAAACAGACCTGACGATGAATTAGGCGATATGTCACATTATCTGTCACAATATAATTGTGAAATAAAATATTTTCCAGGAAAAAATAATACAGAAGCAGATTGTCTCAGTAGAAACCCAGTATTGGACATAGATGCAAATGATGAAGATAACCTAAAAACGGTAAATAATATTGATATCCATGACATAAAATATGATCAAGCACAAAATTTAAAAATAAAAAAACTTGAAAAGAACATTATTTTAGAAGATGGAATTTATTATAAAAAAACTGGGAAAAATAGGAAAAAAATAGTTCTGAGTGAAGATTACAGTAAAACTATTATAAAAAAGACCCATGAAAAATATTGCCATACTGGAATAAATCAAACAGAATCAAAAATAAAACCTTTTTATACTGCACCGAATCTATCAGAAAATATTAAATATATATGCCAAAACTGCGAGATATGCATAAAAAATAAAACAAGGTTAAATAGAAAATATGGCTTAATATCGCAATTAGGTCCAGCTAATAAACCCTTTCAAATAATGTCACTGGACACAATAGGAGGATTTGGGGGTCAAAGATCAACAAAAAAATATTTACATCTACTTGTAGACCACTTCACTAGGTACGCATATATCCTATGTTCTAAGAATCAACATGCTCGAGACTTCATCAAACTTATAGAAAAAATTCCTAAAGAAGAAACAATAGACATCTTACTTTCTGATCAATATCCAGCTTTTAATTCGATTGAATTCAAAAATTACCTTAAGAACCGAAATACACAATTAATACTCACAGCAGTAGACGCACCGTTCTCAAACGGTTTAAACGAAAGGCTAAACCAGACTATTGTGAATAAAATAAGATGCAAAATGAATGAATCAAAAGAAAAAACAAATTGGTCAAAAATAGCAGAAGAATGTAGAAATAGATACAATGAAACTAACCATTCTGTAACAGGATTTTCTCCCAAATATTTGCTATCTGGTGAGTCTACAGACTTGTTACCACATGAATTAAAAGAGAAACAGTTATTAACAAAAAATTTGGAAGAAGACAGAAAAATAGCACTCCAAAGATCAAGAAAATCGCACGAATATAATAAAACTTTATTTGCCAAGAATAGATTACAACATGAATTTAAAAAAGGAGATATGGTATATGTTGACTATGGAAACAAGCTAAACAAAAAAAAGATGGATGAAATTAGAATTGGTACCTTTGAAATTGAAGAAAAAATATCGGATTCGGTATTCAAAATAAATACCGGTCGTGGTACAAGATCTATTGGACTATATCATGTCACAAAGCTCATTCCTATGCTCATTGATTTTTAGATTTCGCAGCAAAATTTTACTTTAAAAAAAAAAATATATATATATGTAGAAAAAAAAAGTATATATCAAATTTTGCAATTCGAAGGGGGGTGATGTAAGCTTTGTGGTGACATGGTGGTGACATTGACACTGACGTTTGAGCGTGGAAATAATAAAAAGGGAACGTGTTTTTATATTCGTACCAATCGAAGATTATTGTTTAATAATTACTTAAAAACAGCAGGGGCGTGCCGTCCATAGAGGCAATTAGGCCTAGCCTACCTTACCATTCCTACCAACAACGCAACAAATGTATTTATTATAACTATGTAATAAAATAATGCAAAATATTTAAAAAAATAATTAAAACTCCTGTTAAAATACTTATAGCAACTTGTCGCGCCCGTGTGACGTAACTGATAATAATACTACGACGATCGCTCCCGGCTCTTCTAGGCAACGACGCCGCCGGCCTAATTTCCATTGATAAATTTACGCACAGTGATGCACATTTTCGTGTGTATGAACGGCACACATGTATAGATCATTGATAGATTGGGGGCTCAACTCCTGCGAGTGTAGCTGGCCACTGATTGGCCACATAGTATTATCCGGCTAAAACGGTATGCAGTGATGCAATTATATTTGGTAGTGTTTTTTATCGACAAAGTAGCAATTATATTTTTCTTAGAAAGTTGTAATTCGTATTTGTTATAATATTTGTTTCATGTGACAAGCAAAATTTATTTCGCGATCTTGAATGTTTTGCTTTTTATAATATCTGACGGTTGTAATTCGCTTTGAAACGTACTGTAGTGTAAATATTATTTGTTGTATTTGTTTATTTACGTAAAATGGTGTTCTGTTGTGAAGTTTGCGCTGATAATGTGTGTTTGTTATAAGTTAAAAACAGTAAGTATTCACAATCGTTTAATGATAAGATTCAAGTTGTGTCTAAAGGTGTAGGTACCCGAATTACGAGAATTAACCTAAAATTCATCTCGTACTCGTCATTTCAAATGAATCTTGCTTCTGTTTGCATTGTCAGAAAATCGTGATTTGCACTTTGAATAATGTGGTGAGTTCTTGTATTTATAACTTTGGTTTTTACAGGCTTATTTTCAATGTTTTTTTTTTTCTAATATTCCAAAAATCTACACTTTAACATGGTAATTTTAGGTAATTTTATTTTTTTGTTGACAGCGCACTCTGTTTTATTTTTAAGATTTTTTTAAAGAAGGAAGCTTCTACCTTCGTTTTTGTATTGACTGAATGCCATTGAAATTCCTGATATTTAAGCTAGATGGCGTTGTTTCTCATAAGCTTAAGTACTAAAAATACCAGGGGCGGGTGACTGAATATATCAATAGATGTGACTACTTTGAGGGTCATCCTAAGTAGAGCGACGCTGTGATGTTGCCGAGTTTTTTGTTTTGGGTGTCAGTAATTCAGTATGTGTGGCCTACCTTACCAGACGAACTACTGCACGCCACTGAAAAACAGTAAAGCATGTACATTTAATTGTCGATTCTCTGTTTTAGGTTAATAATTACTACTTAGTTGATATTTGTTACTTATGTAAAACTTTGTGTATTAATTAATAAAACTCTGTTTTAGATGAATCACATGGTGTTATGCTTAAAGAAAAAAATAACTCCTGATCTTATATACATCTATGGGTAGATATCGCCCTGTCCATATAAATATAGCAAATGAACAAAATAAAAAGTAACTCCGTGAAATGAGCATCTCTAACGACTGCCGTTATAAAGATAAGTATGGCGAGATTAGGGCCGAAGCCATGGCAACCCATTTAATGTGCCCGTAATTACACCAGTCCGCTGTAAAAGTTTGCAATTTCCAAATATACATTTGAAATAAAGTAATGAATTCATTGTACATTGTTTGACTCTTAATTTTCTGAGCATTAATATTGCTCACCACACACCATAGATTTTCTCTAATTCATAGTAAAAATCTAAACTAGCTAAAAAAAAAAGAAAACGTTTTTTTATAAATAAATCTTGATGACTTCAATTGCGACATTCATGTCCGCCAGTCTCTTGGGTACACACGGCTACACATCAAGCTATACATTTCCAGTATAAACTGACGTCGCATTGTATGGAAATCCTATACAATGCGAGATCGGCATAAACTGGAAATGTATAGCTTGATGTGTAGCCGTGTGTACATTACCAGTTGACAGCGTTAAGGAGGAGTTTTTTAAGTTTTTTGTTAATTTAGTTACTTTAGGTTATTTTAATTTATAATTGTATATAATATTTAGCAAATAAAAAAGGAAAATTCATTTTGAAAATGGCTTTATGAATTTTCAGAACAAATAAAAGAATTACGATGATATAGAACTTTTCAAGTTTACAGAGATTACCTAATAAAGCTCCCCACAATTAAGATGTCAGTACACGACACATAGAAAACAACAACAACGTGAAAAACTACTGCAGTTAGCTCGAAACTCGACGGCCGACCACGAGTCAAACGAGGAGGCAGCTCGACTTTCTTACTGGAACCAAGCGATCACGTACATCGAGTGCTTTGAACGTAATTTAATTGAAATCCGATCATTGTTAGAAATTCAATTGAACAAGCAATATTGGAAGAAAATTCCTCGACAAAAATGTTCGTTGCAAATTGAGTCGTTTTTCTTTTCTTTTGCACATTTCTGTTAAAATTAAAAAAAAAAGTAAAATTACCAGAAGGCTCCATCCTTCTTGTAATTTATGGCGATAAAAAAAAAACAATGTTTAAGTAACTAACCTTTGCCGATCATGTTTGAGCACCTTTAACTTGGTAATACAGTTCTTCTTTCGTGTGGTTAGTGCCTAACCTGATGTCAGAGTTTTTATGCCGCCCATGGGCCTCTGACTTGGTAATACAGTAAAAGGAATGCAGCTAGCCTGCGAAGTTTCGTAAGCACAACTCTTAATAAAAATGACACGAAGTAGTGACTCGAGTATAGCAGCAAACTGCTTATAATTCCTTCCAACCAAAACGTAACTTCCCTGCAAAGCAGGCTAAGCAAGCAAAACTAAGCTAAAAGCTTTCTACACTACCACTTTAACTAAAAACGATTTACAAAACAAGTATACAAAACACTAACACTTGACTCAGTTATTATGCATGATATAAATATAATTTATAGCTTTATTTGTATCCACGAATAATGGCTTTCTGCCAGTGAAAGATTTTTTGAATTGGACCATTAGTTCCGTAGATTACCCCTATTACATACAAACTTACAAACTTTTACCTTGTAAAATATTAGTATAGATACAGGTACTTAAAACGCTACAGTTTGGTTACGTATAAAGAATGAGTTATGGAGTTCTCTTTAGTAGTCAATGTAACAGGTATCAGGTAACCTTTATCGTCGGAAGTAACAGGTACCAGGCATACAGACGTACGAAGAGTATATCCCTACATACACAAGTACATGGCTGACCATTCCACGTAATGAGAGCGCCGAGAAATGACTCGCTCAATGGCAACAGAGCCGCTCGCTGAAATGACTACAATAAACGGAATTGCATAACCGTCCACTGCAAACTACACGCGCTGACCTAAAAACGGTCTGAGATAGGCTTTACTTTTAGTTCCTGTAGATTTTGTTACATGAGTTTATCAATAGTTTTATAATTAATGCCTTACTTAATTTGTAATAGGTACATAGGTAATGGTCATTACTATTCGGAAACCGCCCAAAACTGCTACGAAATAAAGATGTTATCAAATCCAAATTCTAACCAAGGATGTGCGGTACGTACCTAACATCTTCAAGGAGACAAAGTGATCGCAGAAATTGCTTTATACGCACAGATCCTCCTGATTTCCCCATCGTCGCGTTAAATGACACCCATGAGAGGTGCTGGCGCTTTTCTCCGCCATCCGAGGTCACATCCCACGAAAAATTATAGATATTCCTAGAAAATTAAATTCTTCAAGCCATTGTATGTTTTATTATTATAAAGGTGCCATTAAATTAGAGACACCACGGTGACTCAAGCTCGAAGGCGATGCTGACGGAAAAATTTATCGTCTGTCCTAAGGCTGCACTAAAATAAAGCCGTAAAATCCTCGCAGCTTTGCTGAGGAAAATGTCACCATTTTACGGTTAAAATATGATATTACTTTGTTGATGATGAAATGAAATTGACTTGGGGAGTGGCAACGAAACTCTGTTTTAGTTTTCTACTAACTTACTTACGCGAGATAAGGAGTAGAAAACGTTTTTGTGAGAAGATATATTTCTTTTCCAGGTGTGTTTTAGTTATAGAACAGGCAGTACTTTAAATCCTAAAAATCACTTAGATGTCATTCTACCTCATATAAAAAGAAATACAACCGCTTAACTTAAACATCTACCTACCGTTCTTTTTACAGGGTTAAAGTAGGTAACTTAAAGAACATTAATGAGAACATCGGCCATTGTAAGAAAACTTTTAATTCTAACAGCACGTTCTCAGAAAGAAGTTGAGAGAGCAAATCAGTCTAAGAGCGGCCAACGATGTAAAGGAACTTAACTCCGACTAAGCATTTAATCGCAAGCATTAACACACAGCTCCAGTAACTTGTTTCTTGATTCATTAAAGTCGGAATACCTACTATTTAGACCGGAAGCGCTAGTTGCCAGAGAACTCCAAAACAACATTTGGCTGGATATTTCTACGGTTCTACTGAAACTTTGTCTTTTATTACCTAGAGACCTAGATTTTCTATCACCTAGTGGGATCGAGTTGAGGTAGTTAGGACTAAGACCATTATGCACTAATAAAGACTATTGTGATTATGCTACTTAAGTAGATACCCTTGTTAACAACACTCATGAACGGAACCGATTACAGAGGCTCATTCTAAGCTCAATTCCCCTACAAATGAGGTACTTAGCGATCCTATATAAACAAGGCGCAGAGATCGAATCAGTAATGGCAGATATTTACTCTTCAGACCGCCTTTATCCACATTTGAATGTCAGCAATTGGCCCCTATTTGCTTTACGATATATGTCTCTGTGAAAAATATATTTGGATGGTTACATTCTCACGAATTAAATATAGCAGTGGTTTCGGAAAATTCGCAAACTGAAATAAATCGGCCAAAATCTGATAAGACGATATGTAAAAGGTATTAAGTTTTACTTCAACAGAAAAACGCTTAACGGAATCGGGTCTCAAAATCGTATTTTTTTTTTGCTCTTTACCCATTTAGAGGGAACACACGTTCTAGCTCAATCAAGAATCTAACATTCACATTTCAAGCCCATTTTCTATACCTCAGACCCTCAGACCCTAATAAGTACTTTACTAGTTACATTCAAGTAGAGTTACTTAAGTTTCCAGGTACGGTACTTAGTTACTTTGGACCAGAACTCAAGAATAAAAGGTCCGACGGTGGTTGTTTATCTACTTATTCTGGATTTTTATTCGCCGTCATGGCATTTAACGAGTGCTGCGCTGCAAGACTATGAATAAAATTATAATTTGCGAGCAATGGCTGTCCTATCATTAAGATGAGTGTTGCGATAACCTGGATTTCCTCGTCAATCTTGGGAGGCTTCGGAAGTTTACTGCATTTAGCTGCTAATTTATGTTTCTTATTTACTGTAATTGTACCATGTTTCTTGATATCTCATTTGGGTTTTGTATCAAGTTTCTATGTTGAGCCATGTTCTCTATTGTTGAACAAACAATAGTTTCAAGTATTTACAACGTGGCTTTTCAGTCTTTTATTCCCCGTGCCCAATCACCTGAAGCCTAGCCTGAAGCACTACACGACACAGGTCAAAAGTGTATTTAAACAACATGAGAGATGAAACACTGACCAGCCCACATACGTACGCTCATCCAAAATGTTAGTAGTACTATCGTTTAGAATCATATTTGATGGCAGCGAGTGGCCTATCACGATCATAGAGCTCTATTAAACTGAGAAATTGTCGTTAACCCCGAAACGTGCGGGCTGTGGCACGTACACTCTCGCAAATTCAACACCACATTTGCGATCGAACTGTACTGAAATGTTATATTGCCACTCTGTATAGTCGATATAGTTTCCTAATACCTACGTATTCCCAACAGACTGGCTTTTCAAGGATAACTTCGTTACTGTACACATTTCGGAATTAAGTATTTTGTGGTCACGTTAAGCTCTGTTGGGTCTTTTCCTTTTTGGGAATTTAATTTCATAAAGTGCTTAAGGAAACGGACCCGAAAATGGTCTCTATAAATATTAAGGAAAGAATGTTAACATTATTGTAATAACAAAAGATCCAAAAAAGTACGTAACAGTCCGTAAAAAAATAACGATGAGATTCGAAATGTGACCTATCTCAAATATAATCTCTCAAAACTTTATCAGCCACCACCACCACTCAAACCATCAGAGCCCTGAAGACAAATAGAATAGATTATCCTTGAAAACTATGCGGTCCACAATTTGGGCACAATCACAAAATTAACATAACATCTGAGTGTAACTGGTAGCTGGCCAGCTGCGGAACGCTTAGAGGCATATCACGTTACGTGGTCCTAACTTAGTTAGGCTGCGTTCATAATTAAGACGAAGCGATGAGCGGGGAGTTAAAAACGCTCGTACCTACCATAAAGCCTGTGTTTTTAGAAGGTGCTCACAATGTTTAATTGCCAAAAAGTGGATGAAATCAGCTGTTGCGTAACTTGGATATAAAGCGTGGCATATAAGTTAAAGCCGTTATTTAATGGGATATCAACTGTATCTGTACTGATTGCCACCCATGCTAATTTCGCTTTAAAAAAGTGAGAAACGACCTACACCAGCGGCCCAATACATATTAGTGCATAGCATAATCAGCCTATAATGTTCCCACTGCTGGGACACAAGGCCTCCTCTCTATGAGAGGGAATGGGCTATAAACCACCACGCGGGCCCAGTGCGGGTTGGTAATGTCACATGTCTTCGAATTTTTGGTTCTACGATATGCCGGTTTCCTTACGATATTTTCCTTCACCATTTTTGCGCCTGCCTGGGTTCGAACGCACGGCTTACTGCTAGTAAGTCGGGGCAGCCACCACTGGGCCACCGCTGCTCTCGCATATCAGTGTCAGGTGTTTTAAAAACGCCACTCGCAACGCTATAAGATCTACCAACTTGTAAACACACCCTTATCCCTCACAAACTGGTCTGAAACATCCCCGAAACGTCCCGAGTACGGGTCCTCAAAGTAAAGTTGTTAATCTAGTTAAGAACTTTTGTAAGTAATTACTGTTGTCGTCTTAGAATAAATGCATTCAGAGTAGTTAGTATTCCTACGTGCCACTTCTTCTTGTTTATCGGGTAGTCAGGCCATTTCGTGGCGACTTGATAGGTCCAGCCATTTAATAGGCTCGATTACTTACCTTCTACGTAAGGTGGATTGGACGACCTTAGAGAAATTGAGGCCGGACGCCAGGTAGATTTGGCGCTGATTTTATCAGTCGGTAGTTAGGAGTAGACAGGACGGAGCAAAACAGGGTTATTAAGGTACCTGTAGAAGTTCAAAGTTTTGGGTATTCCAAGTTACATTACAGTTGCCGACAGTCGACTAAATAGCTGGGTTCATGATAACAAGATATTTTTCATTTCCCGGGAACCTATTTAATTGAACACCGCAGTAATTTGGTTAAAGGTACCTATGTATAGCTATCTATTGGTAGTTGTCTATAGGTATTAGCATTCAATTCGAGCGGCCTTTGTCCGAATTTATCTCGATCCGCAGCTTAATTAAGAAAATTAAAACTCATTCCACCATCTTCAATTTCGATTTTAAAAAATACATATCTTAGAAATTCTCGTCAAAATGAAACGTCTCAAATAAATTACGTCTTAATTTTATTATAATTACGAAACAACAAGCTGGAGAAAGATCGAAATAAGTTGAAGAGAAAAAATACATTTTGTCAAATTAATTAAAATTCTAAAACTAATTAAACTGTTTTGTAGTCCAAGTCCAGGATGAGCAGTGTTATTGGGGTTTTCCATCTGGATTTTTTCAGTATCAGAGTCTGCATTTGCGTTCTGTGTTGATGCCAAGTTCGCCCCTCTGACGGACTGGGCATGATAGTATACAGGGTTACACCCTGTATACTATCACACACAGAATCCCTCCGGTCGCTGTTGAATCCTGACTTTTCTTCATTGATAGGCTTTTCTTTACAGGGTGTAACAAGACCCTTCACAAAGCCATCAACCAAGCATTCTGTACATCAAAATAAGTAACTTTACGCAAAAAATATTGCTGGGAAACGACTTTTTTTTTTGGGTCAAAAATCACGTTTTACAGTAGAACTCTATGTAACGCACTCAAAACATTGTGCTGATGGATGGATTGAATAGTATAGGGGTCGTGTTTAAAGTAAAAATCTTACACGAAAAACATGTATTAAAAAAAAACTTGTGAAAAAGTTGGAACTTTGACCCCCAATATATCCGTAACTTAAGAGGGCGCGTCTATCGTCAATGCGAGCATGGTCGAAAAGCTTGTTGTTTCATCCAGAGCCACAGCGGCGATTTTCTTTCAACTCCCCTATCTTACCCCGCCCCGACCCCGTACAACTCGTCTCCCGCGCACCTCATACCGCCTAACGCGATGACATTGAACGAAAAATAGTGTTCGTAAATTTCTTAAACTTGTTCCAGGAAATACGTGTTTTTGAATAAGTTTTACAAGTGTGTGAAATAAAAATTTGTCATGAAGAATCTCCATTACATGTGCAAGGTTTCTATCGTGATGATTTCTTTACTTTTAGAGTTTATGAGTACATTATGAACGGCCAAAGTTCAGGTAAAATTTGTGCAAAACAGCCATTTTTGGAGGCTTATACTGAATTTGTTTCTACAATTTTTTATTTTTTGCTCCCATAGAAACCTAGATATAGTGCACAAAATACCTATTAGTTCAAAAAAATCAAAGATAGATATCTAAGAATCACGTACGAGCGTTTGTATGAAAAGTATGACGGGTTGGCCGCTCTTAAAGGTTCCCAGGAATGGTCTAGAACAAAAAAAATATCGCAATAACGGGGAGAACAAGTGCCTTTCGGCTTCGCTAAGGGTTTTGTTACACCCTTAATAATTAAAAGTCAAGACTTATAATCAAATAAAAATTAAAACGAGGGATAATATTTAGGTAAATATCCATATGCTCAAAACGAGATAATAAAATCATGTAGTAGGATGTACCTAACAGGTACTCCCATCCCACAAGAGATACCTATACATAGGTAGTTACCTACCCTCAGCCCTTGAACAAGTTGTAAGCTGATCCCAAATAAACATGTGAGAGGCTTGATGATGATATAAGGAAACATCCCTGGCTACCTTTGGGATGTAGGTACACTAGTCGACTTCCCATTATAATCATTAGGTAAACTTACATTTTGAAAATGTTCGTAAACGTGTGCCTACCTACACAAATATCGAATTATCGACAATATCTTGCTTAGTTGTAAGTAAGTACCTAACTGACAACTGTCGTTCTTCGACAACCCTTGGTCAGACTAACTGATAAAGAGCAAAAAAAGTCAAAAAAGAAAAGGTAGTAAAATAAATAACCAAGAATAGATACTTCTACGAAACGCTATGAAGCATAAAGGAGAAGGCAAACGTGATCGGCTAAGCTTGACTGGGCTGCATGCATTACCATAATCCGAGCCATATCGATTTTTCCCGCTTCAAGCCTTTTTAATAGAATTACCTACGTTGAATTTGCCGCGTGCCTCGACTAGTAACCGTACTTTTTAGAAATAATCAATCATTTATGGAAAAAGTTTTGCTAATAATCCTCGAGTACGTACCTACATAAGTAATGCACTTATTTACCTAAGGGGGCTATCTCACATGAATTCGCCGTAAGAGGCGTTCGTGTAGAGTAAGGTCTTACGAAATGACAGATGTCATAGTGTTCGCGCGTTGCGTGCTTTTTTAACACGTATTTTTACTAATATTCACGATTGTGGTCAATTAAGCCATTCCTGATTAATTACGACTTGAAGATTTTAAGCAGCAGCGTAGGATCTTATTTGTTAGTAGTTGGAGGAAGAATTATTTTTAAATGTTTCATGCTTGCTAGTCTTAAGGACATAATTGTAAATATGTATCTGAAGTATACACTATGTTGTTACACGTAAATAAAATAAACTTTTTATGAAGTTATTGGTACTTTGAGGTATAAATAGAATTAAAGACAGGACCTTATTCGACAGTGGCGCCATCGGGTGAGCTCAAAAACGTTAGCCCTCATTGTCCTGTAATTTACAGCTAACTATTTAATTACGTGTAGGTACCTTCGAAACCTTTTTACGCCTAACATAAAACTCACAGCTTTAAAAAAAGTTATGCTCAAAAATGATTGAAAAATCTAGCAACTTACGTAAGCTAAAACGGAAATCAAATCTGCGGCTCAGATAAGCAGAACCTTAACCCAACACGATTAAGATCGGGTAAATAGGTAAAGATCATATTTTAAGGTTTCTTCAAAAATTAAAGATGTTCACGAAGTTCATCCAAAGGTTGTCTGGAAGTTAGGTATCGCTATCAGCGGTAAGACCGCCATCATAACCATAGAATTAGCAATATTGTAACAGCTTTGTTTAAATTTTGGTGTACAGTAAAATATATTATAATCTATTCAATAAATCGGGTTCAAAGAAGGCTTGGACCTACCCTACAAAAACCAATCATCTAAGACCGACATTAGTATACGGAAAAACATCGCTATTTAAATTTCTTTTTACACAAAATAATCCATAATCGCCAATATTGAGTACAGGAGCGTCAAAATAAAGGCCGGGCACATAAAAAGCCTTCGCTTGAGTGTGCGCCACAAAGAGACCTCAGCGAATCGATCCAGCAACAGGTCTGTACCGGGGCTTTCACACAGTACCTTATAATAGGTACCTACGTAAAGCGTATGCAGCGGCTTTTCAACGCTGCCTTTGTAAATCATTCGCAAACTCGGTGAGTTGTGCATTGTAAATTGAATTCTGCTTAACTTCACCTTTTAGCAATAAGAAGAAAAGCGTTATAAATTGATTTATTTGAGTTCATTCGTAAGTTGGAAACACGCGACGCGCTTAATTTCTGTAATGAAACCTTCGCCCCTAACTACTTAAAGAGTACAACCGGCGAAGATCCCGACGTCCGTCTACATCTGTCTGTATAACCTAAAGAAGACCGCCGAGGAGCTTTTGGTCAATTAGGTAAATTTCAGTGAGGTAGGATCTCGTATCAATCCATTATTTTTAGACACAAATTACAAACAAATCTGGTTTACAGTTAAGGTTTTCCATACTAGCTACAAAAAAGATCTCTCAAGAGGAATATAAATCGTGAGTAACCACCTCCGATCTACATTCCCCTCAAGAGACCTACCTATGTCAAGTTACAGGTGACTGTAGCTTCCTACTCCTAAATCGAAGCAAAGAAACCCCAGGGCTGCGGGACTGTTCGAAAGAGATACCGTGGCCTCGGAACACAAAGGGCGATGAAGGAACATGGATGGGTTTTAGTCAGTAAAAGTCTGACACTCCCTCCTGCTCAGCCCAGAGCGGGGGGAGTTATTTGATGATTTCCAACCCGAAAAATAAATAAATAACCAGGGTCGTCTAAAAGCTCGTTGGATTGATGATATCGTCAATTTCAAGGGAAACAATGTCTGAAAGGGACGCACGACGGAACACGGAACCAGGAAGTGTAGCATAAGGAAGGGGAGGCCACCCAGCAGTGGATGATACCGAGCTAAAGTTATGTTGGTAACATAGGTTGTACCTACCTACCTACCTAACCTAATACTGATATTTCTCCAACACCAATAAGTATAACAAACGGCGTAAAAGCCTAGGTAAAAGTATCGGTAGTTCGGTACATACAAAAAGTTTCCACATAATAATTCCCGGTCGCTATCTATCAGCGAAGACAGCATACATTAATTCCCAAATCAATACAATCACAATGTAGCACTTTTTGCCAGATTTTCCTAATCTCGCCTAACGACTATCGGCAATTGATTGGACAAAATTCAATTAGATTGTGGGCTTACACTTTGACTAATATATCACAGGATTACCTGAAGCATCCCTGGAGATACCTGATGGATGGATTACCCATAGGTAATTTAATAATAAAATCCAATTGATTTTCTATTTACCCGTTTTTTAATTCAAAGCAAAAGCGAAGGTTAGCATAGCTGGTACCTACGCTATTTTTACACGACTACGGCGAAGCAAAAAAGAGGGTTAATAACTCATTAATGTTTTTATACCTGAACCAAGAATTCGAGAAGCATGCCACTATCCGTTAGTTCTATAATCTAGAAAAACAAATCATTTCTGTTTCCAATCTGGAACCTTGCCGCCAATTTATCCCGCTAGAGGGCACAGTGCACTATTGTATCGTTTTATGAACCACTTAATACCAAGCCTAATACAGACCTGTAGGTGCAAATAAACATGACGTTTATATGGTTTTTTTTTTTTTTTTGTTTTTGGCGTTGCACTATTCGTGCTTATTGCCACTGACAATATTTTATATCATAACAAAACGTAGGAATCAAGTACTCGCGAAATTATATATTAGTACGACGGGAAATTTGGAAATAGAAAGGAAATAGGTTGCTAATATACTATATAAATATTATATACAGAAAAAAAAAAAATATATATAACAAGTTTTAACAATAGGTTATATAAAACATGAACGCCACAAGGTGGCCCAACAAATAAGCCGACTCGTTGCGTAAACTAAGAACTACCTAAGAACTACATGGTAAATTAAGTACTTATATACAGTTTATAAACTAATGTTTATATAGCTATATCATTATTTACAAAGAAAAGAGCTATGGTTTTATAAATATCTATATTGAAATTAAATAAAATACACGAAATAGAAGTGGGAAAAGGGACTCGGAGGGAAACAAGACTTTGGAAAAGTGAGGAGTGGTCATAAAGGGGGCAGGAAAAAATAAGGTGGTTCAGATCTCCCACCTCAGCGCCACATTCACACGCAGGGTTCTGCACAATGCCAAGCCTGGCAAGATGAGCAGGAGTGCACACGTGACCCAATCGCATACGTATGAATATTGTAGTAATCTTTTTGCTTAGCTTGTACTTGCTAAACCAAGGTTTAACAAAAATGGATGGCTGAATAGTGCGATAAAATTTCCCTTTCACTGATTGCTCGGACCAAAGCTTACCCCAGGATTCCTGTAGATAAACCTTGGGCAGAGCTGCCAGATCTTGGGAGTTATTTTTGTACGGAAAAACGTCTCCACACAATACTGCATCATTAGCCAACTGGTCAGCTCTCTCATTACCTAAAATGCCACAATGCGAGGGTATCCACGCAAAATGCACTGAATACCCCTTAATAGAACACCTATAAAGGAGTTCACGTGTTTCAAATATAATATGAGGAATAAGAGAATAGAAAGGGAATCTGGCCAAAGACTGTAAGGCACTCCTTGCATCAGTTAAAATGAGTGAATTTCGTAAGCCCATCATAAGTATATATTCGACAGCTTTGAATAGACCGTAACATTCTCCCGTAAATACAGATGACTCGGGCGGGAGCTTTATTTTTTGAACTATATTATATTGGGAGTGGAATACACCTACTCCCACGCATGAGTCTCTTCCATGCTTCGAAGCATCTGTAAACAAGAGCTGACAGCCCTTCCAGTCTCTATCTATAGTGAAGTTGAAGTTAATATTATGACATACGTCATCTTGATAAATGTTAAGGTTATAGTGTATATTTGGTGACTTAATTAATGAACTGTAATTACAGTGAAATATAGGAAGAAATTGAGATTGGTGATAGGGAGCTTCAATTAAATTGTATTTTCTAAAGCTTTTAACTAAACACGGAGTATCTTTGTGCCTCCAGTAAGTGGACGAAATTACTTCTTCAGAGAGAATGGAAAGTTTATTTCGCAAAGGATGACATGTAAATTGCAAACACCGAGCCATAAATCTATCAGCTAAAAATTGACGTCGTAAATGAAGTGGAGGGTCTCCACATTCCACCTGAAGACAATTAATAGGACTGCTTTTCATTGCACCTGAAACCACTCTAAGTGCCTTGGACTGAACACTGTCAAGTTTCTTAAGACCAGCAACATTAGCAGGCTCCAGCAAAAAGGTGCCATAGTCCAATAGGCTTCTAATCAAGGTGTTATAAAGTAGTTTTAATGAAAAGGGATGTGCACCCCACCAAACACCAGCAAGACATCTAATTATGTTGATATTTCGTTCACATTTAGCAGTTATATAATCACAGTGTGGTAAACCAGTAAGATGTGAATCCAAAATAAGGCCTAAAAATTTAACCTGGTTTTTAACGGGCATAGGGATATTATTATACTGTACTGTAACCATAGGAGGCTTACGCATTCTTGTAAACAAGACGATGTTGCTTTTATCAATTGACAGGTGTAGACCATTGGTTTCTAGCCAAGTCTTCAGTAAACGTAAAGAAGAGGTTAAGGAAGTACAAATATTTTCAACAGAATGACCAGATAAATAAAGAAGTAAATCATCCGCATATTGAAGGACTTGTACGGACTCATTTAAAGAGGATTCCAAATCATAAGTGTAAATATTGTAGAGAATTGGACTAAGTACGGAACCTTGGGGGAGACCTTTCCATACTAAACGGGTAAATGTAAACCCTTCAATATGAAGATTTAAAGATCTCTCTGAAAGCATGTTAATTATGAAGTTAGACAGCATTTTTGGAACTTGTAATGAATTCAGCTTTTGTTCCAGGACTGATACCAGGACATTATCGTAAGCTGAGCTAATATCCAGGAAGGCAGCAATTACAGAGTTATTGGAAGAGAAAGCTAAACGAATATCAGTTGTGAACACACTAAGGCTGTCCATCGTACTTTTACCCTTCCTAAAACCAAACTGTGATGGAGCTAGCAAGTTTTTGCTCTCCAAATACCATTCCAAACGATTCTTAATGAGGTGTTCAAGAATTTTAGCAAGAACTGTAGAAAGTGCAATTGGTCGGTAAGAAGTAACATTAGAAGAAGGTTTGTTTGGTTTTAGAATGGGAATAATCGTTTGAGACTTCCAACTTGATGGAATGCTGCCAGATATCAAAACTGTATTGATGAGATTTAAATATATTAAAAGAACAGAGTCAGACAGATTAGCTATAAATGAATATGGTATACCATCTTCACCAGGAGCTGAATCCTTAACATGTGAAAGGACTCCTTTCAACTCACTTAGTGTGAAAAGGGAATTCAACTCAGAATTAGGAATAGGAACATATGGAAGGTGGATTAAAGATCTCTGTTCTGGGACTGAAGGGGGAGCTAAATGATCCATAAATTCATTGGCTAATTCTAATGGTAGTTTTGAGGCTGTTGTGTCGCTGAATGCCGACCTGAATCGCCTAATATTTTGCCATACTAGAGATGCGTTAACTTCTGGCGAGATAGATGCACAGAATCTTTGCCAACCTTCAAATTTCTTTTTCCTAAGGAGCTTACGAGTTGTTCGAGCAGCTTCTAGGTATATCTGAAAATTGTGGCGAGTCATAGTATGACCATAATTTTTTTCTGCTTCTTTTCTTTTTTTAATGGCTTGAGTACACTCAGCATCCCACCAAGGTGGTGAAGGAATTTTGCCTGTAGCACCATTCTTAATAGGGAAAGTATTATCTGCCACCTCTATTAAAACTCTTGTAATTTGATTAGATAATATCTGAGGGTCATGTGGTTGCAAAGAATCAGATAAGGCAAGCATTCTTTCTTCTACACAATTTTTATATGTATCCCAATCTGCATTTTGAAGTCTGTACTTTAATCGTGGTGTTGGAATGCAAGCAGCTGGTTTTTGATGTGGAAAAGAAATGATTAAAGGGTAATGATCACTACCATAGGAAGACATTAAAGGAGACCAGGATAATGTTGATGCTAAGTCAGGTGTGCAAATTGAGAGGTCAGGGGCGCTTATTCCCTCATCTGGATTCGTTTGGCGTGTTGGGAGACATGTATTTAAAATACACAAATTATTAGAGTCTAGAATTTCTAATAACTTTTCCCCATAGTAATTGGAACTAGAACTACCCCAGGACTGATGTTGTGAGTTAAAGTCGCCCATTACCAAAAACGGTTTAGGTAAAATTGAAAGAAGATTACTTATTTCAGAAAGGATATTTACAGTGGGACGAGAATAATATATACATACTAAACAGATTTTATTTACAATAGCAGCAACAGCAGATATATCGTCACTGAGACTTGGAAGAGGAAAAGATTGAAAAGGCAAGTTGTTTTTAATAAGTATGGCAACACCGCCATACCCATCGCTTCTGTCTGTTCTTAGACACGCATAGCCAGGAATTCTAAAAGAGAACCCTGGTTTAAGCCATGTCTCACAGAGAGCGACTGCAAAGGGATCGTATTTGTTCACTAAGTAGGACAGATCAGATTTTTTATTCAGAATGCTGCGACTGTTCCACTGAACAATCTTGGATAGATTTGGATCCATTATGATTAAGATTAAATAAGTTAAACAGCGTATCAATTACAGTGGCAACGTTGGACGGTTCAATATTATTATTTTAGATAATGTATTAATTAACATGATTATTAAATTTAAAATTTGGTTTTCACTATTATTTGTTGTTTTATTTTGGAATGCAACACCATTCCCTGACACAGAAACTTCGTTATTGATTAATGCTTGATGAGCTGTACGGTCATACCCCTTAGCTGTTTTTGGGGGATCCCGAGGTTTAAGGAATACCGTTTTTCTGTGTGAGGAGATAATTGGTGGGTTACGTGATTGGGGCGAAGGTTGTGAATAGAATGAATTTTTAGTGGTATGTGATGGGGCAGATGTCACTACATCTGCATACAATTTTGAAATAGGTGGATGTACCTGCGACGCTTCAGCATACGACACGCAGCTATGGGCCATATAATGCTTAATTGATTTTTGCCTCTCAAATTCTGGGCATTTTTTATTGATGGCGTAATGAATGCCACCGCAATGACAGCACTTACTACTACTCTCATCATCAATACTGCAAGTGTCAGCAGAATGCTTCTCCCCACACTTGAAGCACTGAGGGTTCGACCTGCATTGTACCTTTGTATGGCCAAAACGACAACAATTAAAGCACTGAATTGTTGGGAATGTATACAATTCCACTGGCATGGAATTGTAACAACAAAACACACGTTTTGGTAAAGTTTGTCCGTCAAAGGTGAGCACGACTGTTTGCGATGGTTTCCACACAGGGGTCGGTTCGTGCGCTTTATAATTGAGACGCCTTGCCTTGATAACCTTCCCGCATCCAGCAGGGACAGATATATTTTCAATTATTTCCTCCGGAGACCATTCGGTAGCTACGCCTTTAACAATTCCAATGCGACACACATTAATTGATGGAACAAATGCCCTCAATTTCTCTTTGGCCAAACTTGGGTCATTTAAAAAAGAATTGGCATCTACGTAACGAGAGAAGCTCAGTGATATTCTATTACGACCAATGCGTTTTAATGAACCGTTAATTATATTATTGAAACTGCGTTTTTTAAGAAAATGTCCTAAAGTTATTGGGTGTAATGTTTGGGCAGAGTTTTGAGTATCAAAAATTTTTTGGATGTGTACAACGTATGGCGACAGGTCTGTGGCTTCGTACAAAGCCCTAGCAACCTGTGGCGCCTTCTGGGGAAGATCTGACTTAATGAGGTTTTCAGTCTGGGGACCATCCACAGAGAGTGGAGTGGATTCTTGATGAACTACAATTGAACTTTGACTGAATGTGACTGATTCATTATCGCAATGACAGTGAGTTCCTCTATTTATTTCGGTTGTAGTGTGTGAGTGACTATTTCGCCTTCTTTTATTGCAATTTTTGCATACTTTACGTGGAGCTCTAGTCCTTTTCCGCTCCGATCTGGTTATGGACGAGTCGGTATCCATACTGGATTCATGGATTGTAATATTAAGCCCGACCGAGGGGACTGTGCCCCCCGGATCAGGCGGTTCATTGTCCATTGTGGCCACTGGCCAAAAAATAAAATATAAAAAACTTACCCTATCTAAGAATTATATCTACAAACAATTAAATTAACTAATCTAATGAATATTTACATAAATCTACACAACTTATCTCCAATCGCAAACGTTTTATATTATTTAGAAGAAAACGAAAGAAAAATCACGCCCGCCAAATTCGATGATTCCCGCGCTTTTTTTCCGTATAGATGGTTGTACACTGTTTTATAGACAAAAGTCTAAATATAGTTTCATTTTTTTTTTCTCATATTATCATTGTATAGAATAATCAATAATAAGTACGCAAAATACTTACATAGAAAAAATTTAAATCATAGATTTTTAATACATATTTGTATTAAAAATCTATGATTTAAATTTGAATATTTGATAAATTGAATATTTGATATTCATATCATAGAATAACAAATCAAATATTCTTTAAGCTCATATTGTTTAGTTAATATAAAACTTATTACCAAGAAAAACATTCCTCATAGTCATTCTCATTAATAGTGACTTCATATGCACGTACGTAGTGTTTATTTTAAGGTTCATAAATTGTCGGAGTGCCCTAATTTCGACGTAATTGGTCACGGTTCTAACCTAACCTAACCTATTTGATCGGAGTGAACGGAAGGTTTCACCGTCAAGGTTAATGTCAAAACGTTGTAATAAGACGTAGTCGACGTAGGTCCTATTTCTGTCTTCAAGGTTTAAAGTGAACTATGACGAAGGGAACCTGTCCGGAGTCAGGGTGCCCCAAGTCCTGAGCTCGCTTCGCTCGCTATTGTATCCTAAGTTTTCCTTGCCACAATGACTTGTATATGTTGATGTGGTGTGTGTACAAAACAACAAAAGTGTGGAGTAAGATATACATAATATATATATATATATTAGCAGTTAGTAGAGTACGTATATATTTATTTATAAAATTATGGATAGCATAACGTCTACTTTTAGATTTTCGTTGAAATAAAATACCATGGAAAAATGCACCGAACAAACAATATTTGTTAAAAAAATAATTCAAGTGTATTGCTAAGTATGTTTTTATAAATTAATGTGATAATAAAATTCATTGAATTGTATTTCGGTAAATTATGTTTCATTCAAGTAAACAGTCGTTAAAACAATAATATTCGAAATAAAAATACAAGTCTGCGAGAGGAAATTCTATGAAAATTCCGTCAGCAAAATAAGGGGACACTCGTTTATGGTATTTTCACACCACCTGCTCGTATTGTCAAATGTACCTCTATGCAAACCTAAAGTAAAACAAGTGATTATGCCCTCTAGGCTGCAGCCGGGCAGTAATAGGTAGTGTAGTAGTGTCCGCAATAATGTGATTTGAATTTGGAACCTCAAGAAATCGCATGAATACTTTTACCAGAGTTTTCGCTTTGCCGTCGATGAACAAAATAATTAATAACAGAAACAAAAAAAAATAGAGAAAACAAAAATAGTTACTTATAACATTAAAAACAATTGTTTTTGCAAATGGTCAAGTCCAAAATGTTTATATAAATAAATGATTAACTCGCCTTCTAGTTGTCTATATCTGTAGCGGTAATGGCGGCAAGTCATCACCAAGTCATCAGCATCACAAATCACAACAGCTGATGCGCACCCCAGGGTTGCTAGATCTGGTTAGAGAGGCGCCACGGCGCCCTCACCTTCCGCCCGACGCAGGTCCTCACCGGACACGGTTGTTTCGGGAGGTTCTTGCACCGAATCGGGCGGGAGGAAACGCCCGGGTGCTACCATTGTGAGGATCGACCGGAGGACACGGTGGAGCACACGGTGGAAATCTGCCCCGCGTGGGCGGAGCACCGCCGTGTCGTCGTAGCGGCGATCGGCGGCGGCGACCTCTCGCTTCCGGCCTTGGTTCAATCCATGGTCCGGAGCGAGACGGAATGGAACGCCGTCACCTCCTCTGCGAAGCAGTCATGCTAGCGAAGGAGGTGGCGGGACGTGAGAAGAAGAGAGCCTCACGTCCCAGCCGCCGCGGGAGACACCCTGGGCCTGCGGGCCTGTGGACGGTGAATAATGGGCTAGCTCACCGTCCGTCCGTCTTATGACGACAGGCCGTGGCGACGGCGCGTTCGTGTTCCACGCGTGCGTCAAAGAGATGTCAGCAAATGGGAAGGGGTCCGAAAGAACCGATGCCTGCCATGGCTGCGGGACTGTATGGAGAAACACGAGTGAATTCTACTGCAGGGATCTTCAAGATGTAATTATTAGTTTGTTGGCATGGTTGTTACGACATGGAGATTTCTTTATTTTGAGACTTGTGTCAATAAACACCTTATGGAATAATATTTGAGCCGCCGCGGGAGACGCACCGGGCGTCGGGGGCCACGTGGTGGCCCCCGGCCACCGTAGGCGCGGGCCTGTGGACGGTGAGCTATGGGCTACCTCGCCGTCCGTCCGTCTTATGACGACAGGCCGTGTCGACGGCGCATTCGTGTTCCACGCGCGCCTCAAAGAGAGTCAGCAAACAGGAAGGGGTCCGAAAGGACCGATGCCTGCCAGGGTTGCGGGACTGTTCGAAAGAGATACCGCGGCCCTGGAACACAAAGGGCAAAGGAAGGAACATGGATGGGTTTTAGTCAGTAAAAGTCTGACACTCCCACCTGCTCAGCCCACCTGCTTTTAGCAAAAAAGACAGTAAACACGTAAGAAAATTTGAATTTCGCGGGCTACCCTTGCGCAATATTTAGTATATTTTTTCATAGCTTAATCTCTGCGACAGCTGTCAGTAAAATCACGCATATGAAGTCCTGAATTTCGTAATGCAGACTACCTACCTGCCAATATACTATAGGGGCATGCCTAAACGTAGTGATTATTTATATACTCTCTGAAATATTCCTGCACTCCACAAAGTAAAAGGCCAAACAAAAGCATTCTTTCGTTGTCTGCAGGAACCAATATTTAAGAAATATTTAATTTGTATGACTAAAATAAGGGTCTACCCTTTATAACAGAACTTTTTATGTCATAATATTATTTTGCATAACAACGGATAGCATAAACTTCATTTCGCAGAAAATCGTTTGGCAGACACTCATTTATCATCCATTTAAAACTCATATTTCGTAAGTCAAAATCATCTTTAGGCATAAATTTCGTATCCATATGAATTAAAAAGTAGAACCATCTCACCGCAGAAATTTCACAGTCAGAATCGTCTTTTAGCATAAATTTCATATCGATATTCATTAAAAGGCAGGACTAGCATATCTCAGAAAGTTTACCGTTAGAATCATCATTTGGCATACATTTCATATCCATAATAATTGAAAGACTCATCTATCAAAACCCTAAAATAAACTATTATTGCCAAAGGCTGGCAGCGTGGAAGCGCAAGGGTAGGCCGCTATTCTGTAACTATCATCAAAAATATCAATATATATATATATCAATATATCATGAAAAAGTCATTCAATGGAGTTATATGAACTGAGGGTTGTAATAATGATTATAATTCTATAACTACCTAACTGTTACTGGCGCTACTCATTTTTCATCAACATACAACCTGACACTGACCTGCAATTTGCAAAAAAACGTAAGAAAATTTGAATTTCGCGGGCCACCCTGACGCTTCCACCCTTCCACCATAATGAAGGAATACCATGGTAAATTGTGTAGATATTTATGTATAACTCCATACGTGTTACTGGCGCGATTCATATCTTCATCAACATACAATGATACAACCTGACACTGACCTGCAAATGGCAAGAAACGTAAGAAAATTGAATTGAATTTCGCGGGCTACCCTTATATTTCCACCTTAATTCCTTTATTTTATTCAGATGTACCGAACTATGTGGTAGTTCGGTACATCTTATATATATCCCCACCCCTTGAAAAACTGAAAATACTGAAAATGTTCAATCTATGTCGCTAATGGTTAAAAATATTTTTAGTGAGTGTATTTGACATAAAGCTTCTTATAAAGCATGGTGATATTGTATTTGGCATTCTCTAGACATGTTATTAATATTCACCTAGATTTAAAATCATACATAAAGAAAAAATATCTTTTTTTCCCCCACAAACTCTGTTTTAACGAGCAGATCCTTTGATTGCACAAGATTTAGCCAAATGCAGAACATGGTGGCATTATCTGTGCTCAGCTGACATCATAATAATCATTACACTTGGCAACAAATTAGTTACCTAGTCACAAGTTAAATGTTTCATCTATTCCGAGTCTCAAATGATTGTTACCAGTTCTAAAGACAAGCAAGAAAGAGAAAAAAGAAGATTAAATTAGATGAAAGAGGGTTAAATAAAACATAGTCATACACTTAATAAATTTTTACTTAATTCAATTTAAATAATCCTAACTTAATTCAAATAAATTATGGCAATTCAATAGGTTGGTCAAACTCAACAGCCAGTACATCAGGAGTCCTAAGCAGGGCTGTAGAAATTTGATAGCGAGCAGGGGTCTCTAGATCTCTAAAAATGATTTCAGAACCATTCGGATGCCAAGCAGCAAATGTTGCATTTAATGTTGTCTTCTCATATGTCAAAATAGTGCAGGATTTACCTAGAAACAATGATTAATACTATTATTTTTTTAAATTAGCACTTTTTGAGGTTATCTAAAAACTATTTTTTTATTATTCAAGCAAGACTAATCATAAAACAAGCTAATACTGTGTTAAATATGATGGGAACAAAAGTATTGCTCAAATAATTGTTACAGGTTATCAAAAGGTTTCTTTAATTGCTTAGGTAATGTTACCGCTTAGTTCCCCAACCGCTTTGAGAAATAATTCCCGAAGTGTCGCTCTGGCTTTCTTTTCTTTCAGTGCAGGGTCGGATACTTCCTCGGCGGTATCGGTCATAATGAAAAATTTAACACTTTTATTTCTAAAACAAATACTTTAAAAATAACACGAATTTGTTTACTTTTGTTTTGTTTCGTCAACTGTCAATATAATAGATGCCGTGACACTGACAGTGACATTCTCGTAACACTACAAAAAAGACAGCTTGATCTCTGTGACAAGCTTTCAAACTGACATTCCTAGGGTTGTTGTCAGGATATAAAAAATTGTCAATAGAAATTTTCGACGTTTCTTACTATTATCGATACTAATATAACATTATAATTGAGTTTAATATAATACAAACGGATTTGATTTAATTTAAGGATGGGACGTTGATGGATGGAATGTTACATGAGTAGGTGAGAAATTGGATTTTATTTACTTTTATTTTAGATCAAGTACACATGTAATGTAAATAATGTAATGATATTAAAATATACAATAAAATTAGAAAATTAATTTTAAGGTGGATGCGCAAGGGTAGCCCGCGAAATTTAAATTTTCTTACGTTTATTGCAATTTGCAGGTCAGTGTCATGTTGATGAAAATATGAATCGCGCCAGTAAGACGTATGGAATTACAGAATTATAATCATTCAAATCATCAATACAACCCTCCAAGTTCATATAATCTCAAAGAGTGAGTTTTTCATGAAATAGCTATTGAATGTGATTATATGAACTTGGAGAGCTGTATTGATGATTTAAATGATTATAATTCTGTAACTCCATACGTGTTACTGGCGCGATTCATATTTTCATCAACATACAACTTGACACTGACCTGCAAATTGCAATAAACTTGAGAAAATTTAAGTTTCGCGGGCTACCCTTGCGCTTCCACCTTAAATCAAGTTTTATTTAAAATATCGATAGTTTATAGTCTGTGGTCACGATGATTCATCGCACATCACTAATGAGGGCTATCGTTTTTGAGCTCACCAGATGGCGCCACTGTCGCGTAAGGTCATGTCAATAATTCTGTTTTATACTTTACAGTACCAATAACTTCATAAAAAATAGTTTATTTTATTTTATAACAACATAGTGTAAACTTCAGATACATTTATTTACTATATTCTTCCTAAAATTAGCAAGCATGAAACATTTAAAAATCATTTTAACCTCCAAGTACTAACAAATAAGATCCTAAGTTGCTACTTAAAATCTCCAAGTCTTAATTAATCAGGAATAGCTCAATCTAGACCACAATCGTGAATATTAGTAAAAATACTTGATAAAAAAGCACGCAACGCGTGAACTTTCTATGAAATCTGTCATTTCGGTGCCCTCGCGCTACACTAGCGCCTTTAGCGGTAAATTCACACGCGATAGCCCCCATTAGGTCGGCATGCCCCTATAGTATATTGACAGGTACTGTCTGCATTACGAAATCCAGGGCCGCATTCCGAATTACAAAATAATCACTCAAAGCGCTCACAACTATATTTTGCGTTCCGTTTTAGATATCACGATTATGACAGCTAAGAGCTGTCATCAATTTGGAACGCTCGTGAACGCGTTCACAGTGAACATAACCCCAAACTGAAACCTTTGACAAGACCTATTTTTGAAAATGGACGATATGTTGTTGACTCTGCTGCACATACAACCCTCCAAGTTCAATTAACCCCATTCAATAACTATTTCATGATAAAGTCACTCAATGGGGTTAAATGAACTTGGAGGGTTGTATTGATGATTTGGATTATTATAATTCTGTAACTTCATACGTGTTACTGGCGCGATTGTTATTTTCATCAACATACAACTTTACACTGATCTGAAAATCGTAAGAAAATTTAAATTTCGCGGGCAACTCTTGCGCTTCCACCTTAGCAAAACAACACAACCTGTGAACAGAACTGTCATTTTTGACAGCGCTCACGGTGATATTTAATTTTATTTGGGGCATGGTCGGTGTAATCGCAAGATGGCGCATGTCATGACGTCATCTATGACGATTCAAGGGACATCAATATCGCGCTCACGGTAATTTGGAACGGGTTTATGGACGCTCAAAGCGATTACAGCGTAATTCGGAATGTGGCCCAGGACTTCATATGCGTGATTTTACTGACAGCTGTCGCAGAGATAAAGCTATGAAAAAATATACTGAATATTGCGCAAGGGTAGCCCGCGAAATTCAAATTTTCTTACGTTTTTTACAATTTGCAGAAAAGAATTTCGCGGGCTACCCTTGCGAATTCATGAAAAAGTCACTCAATGGGATTAGTTGTATTGATGATTTGAATGATTATAATTCTGTAACTCTATTCGTGTTACTGGCGCGATTCATATTTTCTTTAACATACAACCTGACGCTGACCTGCAAATTGCAATAAACAAGTAAGAAAATTTAAATTTCGCGGGCTACGTTTGCGCATCCACCCTATGTAAAAAAACATTATTCCCGCGAAATTCAAATTTTCTTTTATGCAGTTTGCAAATCCGTGTCAGGTTACAGGATGTTTATCTAGGCACGAAATTTTAAGGTGGAAGCGCAAGGGTAGCCCGCGAAAACAATTTGCCAGTCAGTGTCAGGTTGTATGTTGATGAAAATATGAATCGCGCCTATAACACGTACATAATTATAATAATTGAAATCATCAATACAACCCTCCAAGTTCATTTAACCCCGTTGATTGACTTTTTCATGAAATAGTTTTTGAATGGGGTGTGTGTTACTTGTAAGTAGGTGTAATTTTATCGCAGTGTATTTTGCGCACTGGCATCGAAGACTTGAGTCTTTTTCATTTCTCTTGACGTTCTACAAATGAATGAAGTGTCAAATCGGAAGGTATTTATCGATAAATAAAAGTCAAAGATCAAATTAATGGTTTATTCCTTCAAGACATACGCTATCAGCTCAATCCCAAACATACACAATAAAATCATGTTAACATTATTACGAAGAAGATAAAAAATTGTTTGATAAATACCTGAATGGCTCCTCAGAGGAAACTGGTTTACAGAAAAAAGACAGTGACCTTCCTAAAGATAGAATATCAGTGGTGACTACACTGTTACAAATATTTAATTATCTAATCGTAAAATATAACAAGTCCATTCGTAATGCGGGACTTTGGGCTACATGCATTTTATTAACCAATAGTTTTGGTGCTAACATTGAAATTCTTATTAATACGTGTGACTATTCTATGTCACCTCGAAACCGATGGTCGACTGTAGAATTTTCTGGAACGCCGTCGCGCCTCGCCTCTTCTGTACGGGTGCTTAATGTCAAAAGTACCTCTTTGATAGCGGTGGTAGCAGCGCGATCCGCAGGTCTTCGTCTATGGCTTTCCAACTGAAAAGTCCATGGAGCAAGCTAGTAACAGGTACTTAGCAGCGGGACAATATAGAACTGACTTGTCAATGAGTAAATTCATTTTTATTTACAAAAACTAACGAAATAAATATACCCAATTATTTTCGTTAATTAATAATGATCACATTGGCATTTCATTTCTCTTTGGATGTTGGGGATTAGGTTAATTCGGAGCATGACATAAAGTTTCATATTTCATTCTGTCTTATTGAAAATGACCTGAAGAAGACCTTACACTTTCAAGAGGAATTTAAAAACTTGATGCCACGCGTAACATTATTCGGGTACCTGGAAATACACAGTAGATGATGTGATTACAGCATCCATAATGTGATACAAAGAGCACCTATGTGGTAGCTCTAAAGTCTGCGTAACATGGCCTTTTATTTTTGTGATTGCTATGCAACGACAATAAGTAGTAAAACTTCACACTTAAATTCATTCTAATCACCTATTTATAGTATCACATACACGATATCAATTAAAACATTTCAAAACTAATGACATAAACACCTTCTTTACCAAGAAGAACGCAATATCCTAACAAATACCTGGCAAGTGCGATCGGCACGAGTCACCTGGCGACAAATGACGACGTCGAAACATAACATGATGAAATACCTCAAAACGACGGCGAGGCGAACAGCTCGTCTGAATGGACCTTATTGGTAGATCGCTTTCGTACTCTTACACCCAACAACACATTAGATGTGAGAGAGGAATGTACGGCGATCAACAAATAAGTCTCCTCCCATTGATGGCTCTCGGCAACTATTCAAAATACCAATCAAGTACCTGCCAAGTCCGTCGGTGTGACGACAACTATCGAATCGAGAGTGCAATGGGTGTCATTACTCCCCATATGTTTGCCATATACCGAAGTAATATTTTGGTATGCTACACATAAGCTGTAAAACAACAGTTTTCACTTTATTACTTGTAATTGTCTCATCTTGGGGAGAGGATTGAGTAGTGTCAGTGTGGGTAAAGGTGATAAAAAAATGTTGATTAACTGTTGTCAAACTAATTGTGGTGAATGGGAATGGGGTAGTATGTAGTCATAGATGCGGTACCTGGACGCTTCGCACTGGTAGGGATTGAGCGGAGTGTTGTATACTTACCGGTTTCAGGCGCATTTGTGATACCTCAGTCATTAGCTAGTGGCGGTCGCGTGAACGCCGCCGCGGCCGTTCGTGGGGGGATCCTGCAATTTAAATAGTTTATTCAAAATTTATTTACCATACCCAAGATGTTTGTTGGTATCTTTAGAAGTCGCTAGATGGAAAGGTAAACATATGCAACATATAAAAATATTTATGAACCTTAGGTAGTACGGTTTCGTGTTGCCAGATAAGGTTCAATCCGATGGGTTACCATGCATTTTTATTGTTGAATGTTAAATATACGTACTGTTGGCGTACTTATTAAAATAAATAAACACATAAAGCCGAGGTTCAAATAATAGTATTACAACAGCTTACAGCTGTGAACATCTGGTTAAACTAACTTCTTTCCTTGCGGTGTTTGCGGTCGCGGTCACGATCTCGCTCTCGCTCACGATCCCGGTCCTCATGACGGCCGGTCTTCTCACGGCTTGCGCTGAAACAATGGTTGTCATTTTGTATAACAGGTTTTGTCGTAGTGTTTGGCTAACATAAAAGTTGAACAGTCGATTTCTCTGCAAATTTAAAATAAAACTACTCACTGGTGACGATCCCGTTGCTCCCTCTCTTTCTCGCGTTCTCTATCCCTGTCCCTTTCCCTCTCCTTTTCCTTTGGATCCTTGTCCTTTTCTCTTTCTTTCTTATCGTTGTTCTCTCTCTCTCGCTCGCGCTCGGCTCGGTCAGGCCGTTCACCGCGTTCCCCTCGTTCCCCGCGATCGCCTCGCTCGCTCCTATCCCTGTCTCGCTCTCGGTCGCGCTCCATTCGCTCCCTGTCACGACGATCAGACCCGAGGCCGCCGCTGCGGGCGCTGCGCTCTTTTTCCCTCTCCTCCCTACGTTTCCTCTCTTTCTCTTGCTGCTCCTTTTCGCGAGCCTCGTTCATCTCTTCATAGGCTTGCCGTAGTTTGAAGTAGCTGTGAAGAAGAAGTAATATGGATAAAGATTTTAAAGAAAGATTTTTTTTTAGATTTTTTATGTTTTTTAGCTTTGATGTTCTTTTTGTATTTTGTAGGGTTGTGTTTTATTATTGCGCGTTTGTAGTCTGTGCAAAATAAACGACTTTTCTTTCTTCTATTCCTATGGTGTGATTTTAGAAGATCTAGACCTAAATACCAAGTGAATTTCTGAATTTGTTGATATAATTAGTCAGTACAGTCAGGAGCACCAGTATGTGAACACTTAAAAACTTTACAAAGTATTTTTTTCCTACGAAGATAGTATTCTGGAACTCATATTTTTATGAAACAGATCCTATCTCTAAGTTACAATCGTTATTTCTCGCGAAAATTGCTTTTAAATTTAGGAAAGTGTTTACATATTGGTGCTCGTGACTGTACATAGTATGAGGTTAGTTATTGATTTTTCTGTAATAATTAATCTTTTATTACTTGCTAATAAAAAATGGGATATAATGTACCCATAAAATGGTAGTTTTATTATCAGAATTAAATTATTTTAAACTTCTTTTTATTACTTTTTTATTTTAAACTTTTTAGTATTTGTGATTCGGTCTTTTCTACGCCGTAGCCCGTGGCAATTCGTAGTACGCACATATATGTGATATTTTGAGCGCTTAAAGTGTTGTCTTTTATATTTTATTTAAACCACTTACATCAGTTACATCTATTTAAGTTATAGTAAAATCATGTTCAAATTAGTTAGGTATGTAATTACTGGTAATTTTTTGTAACGTTTGTCATTCGATCAGTTTGTCATTGTCGTTTCTTCGAAGAAAACTTGAAGCAGTCTAATTCTTCGATTTGAAGACCTACAAAAGACCTAATATTTCCCTGGTACCCTGAGGCGCAACGTTAGCGATATGATATGTATATACACCCTCATACCCTCAGCACGTGCTCACCTTGGCATTGCGTCATCCATCTAATCAAATAGAATTCACATTCATAACAAATAGAACGAACTTATTTTCTTCTGATGGGGTTGCATTTGAATATTATATAGAACCTGATTCGTGTTTCTTTTTTTGTACGTTTCAGTGGCTAGGGGATTTGATTTGACCAAAGTTCTCATCAAGACGAATCAAACGAGCCAAAACTCGAAGCGGTTTCGTCGTTTTATTACTGAGATTCCATGTGCACCTTCCAGCTTCATCATCAAACCCTGGTTACCATTAAGGACCAAAGTACTCGTCAAGAGGAATCAAACGAGCTCCAAATTGATGGGATTGTGTCGTTCTATTACGGACTTTCTTATGGCCACCTTCCAGCTCCGTCATCAGACCCTAGATACCATCTAGAGACAAAGTATGCGTCAAGACGAATCATACGAACCCTAACTCAATGGGGTTGCGTCGTTTCATTATAGAGTTCCTATGGCCACCGTCCGGCTCCATATATTGCATTGTCACGCGATATGTATAAGCGTGCAAAATCTCAGCTCAATTGGAAACCGGGAAGTGTGTCAAATTTAACTTGCAAGAGTTGGTTACAGACAGACAACGGGAAAACAAAAATATTATTTTTTTATTTCACCTACTTAGGCCTAGGTGGGCACTTTAAAACGTCGACAAAAATGTGCACGGTTCGGGTTGGTCGTTTCCTATGGAGAGGAACCGGCAAGAAACTCCATGGTTACTCTTTTCAAATCATTTGGTATTACAATATTATTATGTTACAGCATTAGTACTTAAGTATGGGGGGACAGCGTAGGCCCGACAATAAGTCGTTGCTTACTACACAAAAAATGAAAAACAAGATAAAAAGTTAACAAGCATTTGGGAATCTACCAAGCCACACAAATTTTGAATCGATTATTTGTTCACACATTCACAAACAAACGGTAAAAAAGAATCTATACAAAGGTAAGAAAATATTGTAAAATAAACAAGTGACACAAATATTGTCATCAGTGCTGTAACTATTCTGAGTAAAGGATGTATAAATGATTTGAAAACTATTGTAGAAAATCTGATTAGAAAGATGAGAAAACAAGGACAAGGGACAACTGAAACTACAAAAAGCTTGTAATATTATTAATTTCTCTTACCCAACATGTTGTTTTCCAGACAGATGGTCGTCGATGCGCTGCTGAGCATCACCGACGATCAAGAACGCGCCACAGACAGGACATACTTCCATCTGCTTCTCCTGTGCAGCCGCAAGCTCAGCCGTCATGGACCAGTGGCTAGAAACAGCAGCAATATTGTAGCGCTAAGCCCGTTTCCACCATCAATCAATAATTACATTTTGTAGTACACATGTTTAAAACACCATAAATACTGGCTCTGTCATCTTCAAACAATAGACAGAAACTGAACAATGTTTTAAATTTATTTGGTGCTGAACTTATTAGTGATATACAAAAAAGATTGTGGTGCAAGCACGCCTAAGTTCTACAACTAAAATATTTATTTGATTGACCAGGTGTTTATTTTTCATAGCAAGAGATCGAAAGGAAAATCCTTGAAAAGATGGGAGGATGATTTGGTGGGAAAGGCTAGACAGGCATGGACGAGACAGGCAAGGAAGAATAATTGGGAAGGGTTCGAGGTGACTTTTGCCAAAGGGAACACAAAGACTAAAAATTGATATTTATCATGTTTTGAACTTTCAACTAGATATAAAAACATAAAATATTTTTCATGTCAAAGTTTTTGTTAATAATTTATCCAGTGAAGTTTGGTACCTGTTCTCCTGTTGCTTTAATAATTGTTCCTTCTCTTCCTTCAGTCTATCACAGAGCTTCATAAGACCTTGTGCTTGCTCCACATCTCCACGAGTCCCAGCTTCCTCTGCCTCTTGGACTAAAGCCGTTATCTTTTCTGATAGCAATTGTACCTGTAAAACAAACAAGTTTTTGTTATGTAAGGAATACTTTATAAAACCTCTGAAAAAATATTTTCAGTACAGCCAATGCCCAGTTAACCTGACCCCCTCTTTCTTTGTAAGGAGGGTCAACTGGCCAATTAATGTAGTGTACTGACTGTACATTTGAAGAAAGAACAATTTACCTGCTCCTGGTTCTTCTCAGTCTGAGCTTGTGTCATAGGAGGTCCATCAGGCTTGGAGTTCATCAATTCCAATCTTTGTTTACCTTTTTGGATTTTGCCTGAAAAAAGTAAAATGCCATTGTAGGAAACAGTCAAATAAGATTAGCTCCTATCACACTGAATATGGAAGATACCATAACTCTGTTCGTACTCACGTTCAACATCATTGATCATGTGACGACAGAATCGTAAGAATTCTTCCACATATTGTGCCTTCTTGTATGAAGACTCTGCTTTCTCAAAGAGCTCTTTAACTTCATCATCGTGCACCTTTGGGCAGGCACCCAGGTCAGCTCTAGTGTTTACAAACAAATCGTGCGGACAGAACTTCACCATGTAATATTTACAGTACTGCAACAACAAAAAAACACATACAGTGGACCACTTTAGGGACTAAGTGCGGAAACCAAACCCTTATAATTGAATGAATGATGTACTGCAACAAAATAGAATGCACATCATTATTCCATTTACTATTGCATATCATAGAATGTTTGCTTGGTGTCCCGGGATTTTTATTTTAGGTACTTCGTAACATAATATCACACCTGTAATCTCTGAAGGTTTAGGCAGACAAGAGGTGTATCTATAGTAGACAAACTTATTAAGTATATATATATATATAATTGTTTTTTTTTTGTATTCAGTACCACATTTAAGGGATTAGAGATGGGAGCCCCAATGTTCAAAGACTCAGCATTATTAGGGGGCAACCATCAGCGAACTTGACAAGCAAATGGTCTCTGGTTCTTAGTGTCTATCACAAATGCATATTCAGTGAACTAATACTCTCACAAAAATGCTCATATTGATTGTCATTTTTCATGATTGCAAGTTTAACATTTTTAATACTAGCTTCATAGTACTAATGTGCCATGCCCCGAAGTGGGCCACTAATCTGACTAGATGGAGTGTAATCGGTAAATCAGCCCATCCCGAACAAGCAATTACGGAGGCCTGACACAGGACATGCCACACCTTCTCTCGTACACATCATGCACAACTTACTGCATGCACCAGGGATGAAATGAGGCAAAGAACAGAGCTGTCCAGGTTACTTTGCTCTGTTTGGACAAAATCTTAGTCATCGATTCGAGAAGAAGCACTAATTATTTGCAATAAAGTGGGTTATGTTTTTGACATTGCCATCGTCACTACCAAGCATGAGTATCTGGGTATGATTTCTAAGTTATTGGGTTTCCATTAGTAACAACAAATGCCATTAGTCGCAACCGATTGCCTGGCGAAATTAGGGTATATTCTGCCTAACCCTCCCGAAAATACAAGCATGATGTTCTTAACGAAAACATTCCATATAAATTGAACAATATGTAGCATGGGCTGAAATATTGTTGGAACTGTTATAATCATAGTAACCTAAAACTACCATAGAATACGAAATTGATTAAATCTGCCGTATCGTGTGTACTATCGTAATGTTTTTATCGTCAGTTTTAATGCTATTGGGTCATGTACAACATCACTTGCAAAGTAAATAATGAAATAATATCGACAATGTTACTAAAAATGAATTACCTCAGGATCCTCCCAGTTCGGCTTCTTGATTTTTTCATTCGGATTTGTATTGCGATGTCTGCCCATCAACTCATCGAGCAGCTGAGCCGCCGCTAGCACCGCCATTGTGGCAACTTAATTAACTAATAGATTTAATTGAAAACTAACAACGTGTCGTAATGAATAAACATTACACATAAATTGTAGTAGTATTTTAATTAAAAACTCAATAAAATCGCATAGAGACAAAACAATTTTACCCTTCAACCTAAGCCGTATTGTCTATGACTGACCTGCAATGACCTACGCCATAGAGAATTAATATTTTTTTATTGGATTTCTGAGGTGGAGTCTCTGCTATTTGGGATTTCTGTTGGTTTCTGTTTGTGTTTGGGTCCCAATATACCTTAATATGTACTTAATTCTAAGGTCTGTATAGCATGGACTTAGTAGGGCTTTACATTAAGGTGGATGTGCAAGGGTAGCCCGCGAAATTTAAAATTTCTCATGTTTTTGCAATTTGCAGGTCAGCTTCAGGTTTTATGTTGATTAAAATATGAATCGCGCCATTATCACGTATGAAATTATAGAATTATAATCATTTAAATCATTAATACTGTCCTTCAAGTTCATTTAACCCTATCGAGTGACTTTTTCATGAAATAGCTATGGAATGGGGTTATATGAACATGGAGGGCTGTATTAATGATTTAAATGATTATAATTCTGTAACTCCATACGTGTTATTAGCGCAATTTATATTTTCATCAACATACAATCTGACACTGACCTGCAAATTGCGATAAACGCAAGAAAATTTAATTTTCGCGGGCTACCCTTGCGCTTCCACCTTAACCTTACAAACACAAAAATTAGTTTTCAATCTAGTTTAAAAATTGAACTGACGCATGTCATTATTACTAGCTATTATTTAGGTTATTATTACTAGCTATTATTTAGGTTAACAAACTTTACGATTGGTTTGGTGCTATTTATTTTAACGATGTAAATTACGATTGACCACCTTAGATTGACATAGAGATTATTGGAATACAAAATGGACCACACGAGAGCTGGCAATGGGGAAGGCAACCGTAAATCTAATGGCACTAGCAAAGCTTGTACCAAGCAATGTCATTGGTTGAAGATCTGTCAATGTCATTTTTAACCGACTTTCTTCAAAAAGGAGGAGGTTCTCAATTTGGATATATTTTTTTATTTTTGTTACCTCATAACTCCGTCATGTGTAAACCGATCTGAAAAATTCTCTTTTCATCTGAAAGGATATGCTTCCCGATTGGTCAAAATTTCATCAAAATCAGTTTAGGAATTTGGTTATTTTCCTCACGTTAATTGTCACATCACGCGACGTCGCAGTTGCAGGCGCTTTGATTTACATCACGCGACGTCGCGTGATACTTGCTAGTTAAATTTGACACACTTCCCGATTTCTGATTGAGCTGAAATTTTGCACGCATGTGTATATCGCGAGACAATGCAATATTATGATGACATGGAGCTGATCTGATGATGGAGCTGGAAGGTGGCCATACGAACTCTGTAATAAAACGACGCAACGCCGTCGAATTTGGACTCGTTTGATTCGTCTTGACAAGTACTTTAGTCCTAAATGGTAACCAGGGTCTGATGATGGAGCTGGAAGGTGGCCATAGGAACTCCGTTATAAAACGACATAACTTCATCGAGTTTGGGTTCGTATAATTCATCTTGTCGAGTACTTTGTCTCTAGATGGTACCCAGGGTCTGGTGATGGAGCTGGAAGATGGTCACAGGTAGTCCATAATAAAATGACACAATCCCATCGAGTTTGGGCTCGTATGATTCGTCTTGACGAGTACTTTGGTCCTAAATGGTATCCAGTGTCTGATGATGGAGCTGGGCGTTGGCCATAGGAACTCCGTTATAAAACGACAAAACCTCATCGAGTTTGGGCTCGTATGATTCGTCTTGACGAGTACTTTGGTCCTAAATGGTATCCAGTGTCTGATGATGGAGCTGAGCGTTGGCCATAGGAACTCCGTTATAAAACGACAAAACCTCATCGAGTTTGGGCTCGTATGATTCGTCTTGACGAGTACTTTAGCTAACTTCAAGTTACAATGTAAAAATTAATTCATGACAACAATTTGTGTGGTATACTACAACTAAAAAGGGTAAAATAAAAAAACTTTCTCGAAAACAAAACCGACTTCCAATAAAAACACTAAAAAAAGTCTAAAATAATTTGACTTTCGGAAGTCGGTGGCAAAAAAGATACAAACAAAGACACCGACTTCCGAAAGTCAAGTTATTTTAGACTTTTTTAGTGTTTTTTTTGGAAGTCGGTTTTGTTTTCGCAGAAAGTTGTATAGTTCAAAATAGCTTGAGCTCATTGGTCGGATTGGGACCAAGCTATGGACACGTCATCTACAATCAGCTTTGACTTGCCTTCTCTATTAGTAATTTTTAGTTCCATGGTCAAGTTGTCAGATCAGATGTCAGTCACTGCATTGTTGTCAGTGTCAGTTAAATATTATCATTGTCTTGTCAGGCATAATTCGTTTGAGATTTTTATTTAGGGTGTGTAAAATCAACAAAGGAATAGTGTTCATGTAAGTTATCTTTACGTAGATAGTTAGGACTACACAATTAATTGTACACATGCCTAATAAAGCACCTTAAAAATGGGTTCCTTATTCGGTAAACATAAAAAACCTGTAAGCAGAGTGACTGAACAAGATAAGGCTGTTCTTCAGTTAAAACAACAGAGAGATAAGTTAAAGCAATACCAAAAACGAATAGAACTTAATCTCGAGAGAGATAGACAATTAGCTAAGAAACTTTTAAATGAAGGGAAACGTGATAGAGCGAAACTGCTTTTGAAAAAGAAGAAATATCAAGAAAAACTTCTACAAAATACTGATAACCAATTGGAAAAATTAGAGCAGCTTACTCATGATCTGGAGTTTGCGCAAGTCGAAGTCCAGGTACGTATTTTACGATTAAATGTAGCAGTAATGATTATGCAGTAAAGTGTGCCAGTGTATGATTTTGTTTATTACAAAACTTCTGCCTGGCTACCTCTATGCTTAACACCAAACATGCAATAACAAACTGTCATACTAATTTTTACCCAACTACGGCCAAGCCAAAAGGAAGGGTTATGATTTTAGCAGTCTTTGTATGTATGCATGTTCCTCCATAGTGTCTATTATTTATTTATTTAAACTTCATGTACAAGAGTGGTAACTATTCAACCAATTTTGTTGAAGGTGTCAATTGATTCGTTATTATGTACTGGCTAACATAGGCTACATTTTATTCATTTTGTGGTGTTAAACCAGACTTATCTAAGGTTCATCAACATTATGATTTGCTTCAAATAATTATTCTATTTTGTTTCAGGTGCTTGATGGTTTGAGAACTGGAAATGAAGCTCTTAAGAAGGTGAATGAAATCCTAAATATTGATGAAATAGAAAAGATTTTGGATGAAACTAGAGAAGGTATAGAAAAACAGAGAGAAATAGATGACTTGATATCTGGACAACTTACTCAAGAGGATGAGGATGATGTTGAAGCTGAACTAGAGGCCATCCTAGACGTGGAAGACCAGTTGCCAGACGTGCCAGCAGACAAGTTGCCTGAGGTCCAAGAAGAAAGAGAACAAGAAAAGCCCCAAAGAGCCAAAAAAGCTCAGACGAAAATTGCTGCTATGGCTTAATTTAACTTGTGCAGAATGTATATAAGCTTTAAAGTATAATATATTTTTGAATCAGTCGTTTTATTAGATCTTTCATTTACTTTGATAATGTAAATACCAATATAAACTTAGTAAAAAGGATATGGTTAAAAAAAATACTTTTACATTATCCTTACTACTTACCTTTCCTGGTCAAAATTTCAAAACTGGCAAAGGCGTGAAACAGGGTGATCTGCTCTCTCCCACATTATCTACTAGCGCCCTTGAAGAGGTATTCAAGAACCTAGCAGACCTATGGTCCAGTAAAGGTATAACAGTCGGTTTCAAAAACTTGCTAACCTATGTTTCGCTGATGACATCATCTTATTTCCACCGACTGCTGCCGAGTTACAACAGATGCTCCAAGATCCGAGCACAGCAAGCCTTGAGGTTGGACTAATGATGAATTGGTCAGACTAATGTCATGACTAATAGCACAAAAAGTAGGGTTAAGGCAGATGGGCAAGAAATCCACTACGTCGACGAGTACATTACAGTACAGCTAGTCTCCTTCGAAAACAGGCAAGACAGAGAAATCGACCGTCGTGTCGAGAAAGCCTGGAAGAGCTACTGGTCCATGAAATCGCTGATGAAGGGTGACCTACCTTTATCCCTGAAGCGCGAACTCATCGACACATGTGCATCTTGCCCATCCTGACCGAATCGAAAAAGTCCAAATTCAAGGTTTGCCAAAGGGCGATGGAGCGTAATGTATTGGGTATTAAGTTCAGCGACAGAATTCGCAATAACACACATGTGGGTAATTAAGACTGTTATGTAGGTTGAAGTCAGGCCCGAACTGGGACCCGAAACGGTCGGACGGTCGCCCTAAACTCTCAAGAGAATGTAAAACTACCTACTAATGTAAATTGTAATTTTGAATCAAGCGAAGAAAACATTTAAAATAGAATGTTAGGCTGAAATGCTGCGACTTCGATAGAGAAGAGACTGGAAACTAAAAGAATAGCGACGCTGTCGAACAAGGGCATCACCAGCTTTTGAGCCAGGGGGGGGAGACGCAGAAAGGTGCGAGTAAGAACGGATTTGATTTGTAAGGGTTAAGTGTACTAGTTGCAGATGCAGCTGAAGTTCTTCTAAGAATCTAAAATACTTTATTAAATAGAGGTAGAAGTTACTAATTTTGCAGTTATTTGAAAAGCTGGACTTTTCGACGAATTTAAAAAAATGTAGCTCTTCTCTCCAGAGATGTTAGCTTTTCTTTAGTCCTTTTATTCAGAAATAGATGATTATAGATGTTAATCGACTTAGAGAGACAATATTAAAAACAAAAAGAAGTAAGGCTCCAAGAGCCAGCTCCGAAAATTCATCACCCTACCATGGACAGGTCAGAATTGTTTCGACCTTATGTACAAGAGTTACTTAGTCGACCTCAGATTCACGAGGAAGTAGCACGCAAGAGCGGGCGAAGTGAGCTCGAAATATTTTTTGATTTGGACAGTTTAGAATATTTTCGAGATATTGGAGTTACTTGGTCGATAGACAATTTAAATATCCAAAGAAAGTAGGTTGCTTGCAAGAGCGAGCGAAGCGAGCTCGATTTATACATCTTGCTTCGAATAAATTCAGATTTTAATAATAGAGATCAAAAATTTATCAAAATGTCCACAAGCTCCATTTTTTGCATGCCAAAATTGTCTATTAAAGGTCTATCCACACATAGCAGGGCCGTGCCCAGGACGTGAACGGACCGTGCCCTCAAAAAAATATCGGTGTGTACATTTTATATGAACTCGTTCACACACGTCCGTGTCCGGGCCGGCGACGAAGCTTCAGTGCCTACATACATTCGGCCACGGCTTTGTCACGTCCCGGGCACGGCCCTGATATGTGTGGATATACCTTAAGGCCTTGGAGCAAGGGCTCCTAATTTATTTCAGCCTCCGCTATACCGGTTGATCATGAAAAATTAAAAATCTTGAGCCTCTTGGTGGCACCATTGCTACAAATATAGTCCAAGAGTAAATCGAATTAGGTCCTAGACTTGACGTTATTTTAATCGATGTATCGCGATGTTTTTTTTTAAATAGCAAAATAATGTCGAACCCAATCGGCCACACCGGCCCTTCGGGCATCCGGCCCATCGGGCATTTGCCAGATTTGCCCGTATGGCCAGTCTGGGCCTGGTTGGTGGTAGTGGGCGGGCCATGTCTGTAGAATGCATCAGAACCGATAGACCGCTAATGATTAGGACATTGTGAAAGCGGCCTTAGAGTAAATTATTTTGTATGATAATTATTTCTGGTAATAATATATAATAATTTTCTATCAGAAAATTTGTAAAAGAACAAGTTTTGTGTGAAATAGAAAATTTAGCATTGGAAAGCACCCCAAGAAAAGAGAAGAAAAGAAAATTTTAGTTTCATTTTTTAATCTCATTCATATCAAATTACTGAACATAATTTAGATTTTAGTACATACTATTGTGTCTAAGGAATTAGATTTCCTATAAAATATAAATTAGCGTGGCACCATTGAAGATAAGTTACCCTTTGGCTGTGATATACATTATCTCAATGAGTCATCGCACCTTATAAAGAAAATCTTTCTACAACACGATTCTGAATCGTATATTCCCAGCTTTCCATAAGATAACAGTTATCAATCCAGCCAAATATTAACATAAATGATATTTTTAGTAGTCTTAACTTTGCTACAGAATACATCTATGTAATTAAAACTATCTATGTACACGTAAATACAGGCTATATTATAATATTTAATTACAAGCGGCGTGTTTACAATAACCACGGAAGTGATTATAACACCACTTCGCGTGCTCGTAGTTTCACTAAGCTAAGCGATACAATCACCGTATATTACCTCTATACAAGTTCTTATAAAAAAAAAAGTTATAACAGATATCACACTTGTACTGTACATACATGGCAAAGAATATTATTTATCTAAGCTGGACACAAGGTAATATCTTAAGGCATACCCTATTGGAAATGATTGCCTGAAAAATATTTTTATTGGTTTTAAATAACCAAAAGGAAGTGTAAATAAATTCTTGGGATACTGCAAGAGGGTTAGCATTTACTTTAATTTATACTCTCGCCTTGATCTCTGGTCCCTGTTTCGTAATTCGAGTAACTCATTTTATTATGGTTTATAAATTAATTGATTCATGAAAGATTTAATCCTGGAAGAATCCTGCTGAATTTGGTTTTTAAAGTATTTTCATAACTGCACATATTTTATAATCATTCTGGTATATTCAATCAAAAAGGAATGTAAATCTATTCTTTTTTAACATGTACGTTTATAGTAAGTTTTAAAACCCTTGACGAGAAAGATATTATAATAATGCATATTTTTACACAAAGCAAGAATTGGTTATGTGCACTACATATTGAAAAAAAAAACATGTATCTGGTAACCACTAAAACCTAACTGACTAAAATTAATAAAAATGTGACAGTTGTGATATAAAAGTACTGACTGAAAAATAAAATTGCCTATGAATAATCATGGTAATTTAATGAAAAACAAAATAAGTTTATGCTACATTGAACTATGTTGATTGAAATAAAAATTGATATTCAAAAATACTTCAAACTCTATCTATACATAGCTGTATACATTATTTAATTAGTAACTGTGAAGTATGAATAAACATAACATTATTTTTACATGGCTCTAGTTTTATATACAAAAATATATAAATAATATCTATATTGATATTTCCAATGGACATTAATATAAATATATTGAAGGCTAAACTCTTTCATCTGTAAAACTTCGATCACTATGAATTGTTAAATGGATGATGATCATGCACCAGAATACCTAAAAGTTTCACGTAACGGTTGATAGTCATCAACAACTTTCTGTCCAGTAATCACTGTTAGTTTATTTATTTTAGTCTTTGTGCTCTCACTGTCCTTTATATCTCTGGCTAACGAGGGCTGTTTGGGGTTAGCTCTGTCAGAGACATGTGTGCGCGGCTTCCTCGAGAGTGGGCAGGGAGAGGGCCGTATGCTAGTAGTTGACGGTGACGGGGTGGTGCGCGATGGTGCCGCCGGCGTGGTGCGTCACGAACGTGGGCGCCACGCCCGCGCCCGCCGGGTTCACTGCGCCCACTGTGCCCACTGTACCTACTGAACCCACTGTGGGCACGGTCGCAGCGCGCACTTGCTGCAAATAATACATGCCATCATTTAGTGTCAGCTCTCTATAATTTACTACTTATCAAGCATTTAGTTACACAAAAGATGTTAACTATGTTAAATTCTGCAGGCTAGAGAAATGAAACCTTACTTGATTATTCGTTATCATCACAGTTGGTGTGTTCGGTTGACTTTGTGCGACATTGTTCTGCTCTGCTGGTCTCGTTTCGACTGACGTCCTGTTACACAATAAATTAAATAACAATTATGGTTACTGTATTTAACTAAAAAACAGATTATGTTCCAGTGAAACACGGAAACACGAAACAAGTTAGTACAAACAATGATACAAACCTGACTTCATGTTTCCTTTCAGTTCGTTCTGGCTCGACTTTGATACACTTATTAGTATCAGTACAGTCTTCTGTTTCAGCGGGTGTTTCGCCGGTCGCGGCGCCTTCCGCCCATTCGGCGTGTGTGCGCCGATGAGACACCAAATGGCCTAAACAAAATAGTAGATTGTTTATCAACTTCATAAAACGTACCATTTTATGCGAGACGTTTATCCATCCGAGCGAGCTTACGAGCGAGGATGGATATAAAGTAGAGTGTAAAAAGGGGTTTTATGGACTTAGACCGGTTAAGCAGTAGCCAGCCTCATAGGCTCAACAGCGAGATGCCACAAACAAAAAAAAAACGATGATGTACACTCTACTTTTCACTTCGATTGAAAGGAAATGAAACAGCAACGTGTAAATATTGTAAAATAATATGGATGAAATAAAAAAAAAAAAAATATTTCATGAAGTTTTATTGTGTACTTTGGCTGTTGGTATCCTTGCCTTGTTCTTAGAATATTAACGAAACGAATTAAAATAAAGAGGATATTCTATCAAATTGAAGTTGTTCATGTGGCTGTTGGACCGATTGCCTTGGTCTTCGACGAAGATTTTACTTTATGCTCTAGAGACTTTATGCCGCCTACGCACGACATACAGATGAACTAACTAACTAAGAAAATTAAAGTTAATTTTAGCCCAACATCATCAGGAAACTAATGGATACATACCTTTACAGAGGAATTCCTTAGAGCAGACTTCACATCGATACTGCTTATTGGCATTAGCATTGTTTTTGTTGTGCGATCGTTCATGGAACAGTAGGTTGCCTTTCAGCGGGAAAGACTTGCCGCACTCGCCGCAACTGAATGGACGCTCGCCACAACTGTGCGACCTGACAATGTTCAATTTCGGTAAGTTTCAAAATCTATCATATTCTTGATATTATTTTTATTGAAAGTTTGAGGTTAGGGATTAAAAGAATTAGAGCATAAACAAAATTTCCCAATTGTTATTTTTCTACACTTTCTTTTATAAACTGCTAAATAAATGTATTACCTGGAAAAATAACGTCATACCTATAATCCCCGAAGGGTAAGACAGAGGAGTACCAGCCCGCGTAGCATGATCATCGTAGAAAGATTTCTATCGTCGCAAGCATGGCAATGTTAGAAATGAATGACAAGACATGTCTAGTTGTATAGAAAGAGCTTTGTCGATTCTTGGTAGAATAGAGATAGTATTGCCATGCTACGCGGGCTGATAGTACATCCCCATTTCGCCATTAGGTATTTTCGAGTTTTAAGGGGCGAGCTTATTGTAATAAACAATATGAAGCAATACTGAAAACTACTGAAGATTGTTAACTTACCTCATGTGCGTGATAAGGTGTTCCTTCCTGGTAAAGTGCTTGGAGCACACCTTGCAGACATGTGCGGTGTCGCCGGTGTGCTGCTTCAGGTGATTCGTCAAGTGCTCCTTTCGTGTGAACGTCTTCTGGCAGTAGTCGCAGCGGTGCGGAGACTCGCCCGTGTGAATCCTGAACAGCAAAAATAAAATAAATCTATGTAAAAATGTTCATACATGTAACACTAATTCTAAGTTTTCTACATTCACAACACTCATTAACTAACACATTACCATTCAATGCTGTGCATGATGGACAAAGCTGCTAAGGGATTCTACATGAAGTGGTGCTCTCTTGATGACTCGGCAGTTTAATGACTGCAGTAATATTATACTGGATTGATGTTTAATCTGCTATGATACCGAATCCTTATACGACAAACATCTCGAAGAATAAGTCAAAATTTAATAACATACCTGACGTGGTTGGTCAAGTGTTCCTTCCTGGAAAATGTTTTTGTGCAGAAGGGACATTTGTGGGGCGTTTCTCCTGTGTGAAGGTTCACGTGGTTCGTAAGGTGCTCCTTACGAGAGAACGACTTTGAACAAAACGTACACTTGAACGGAGTCTCGCCCGTGTGTTGCCTGCAAACAACGTGTGTATTAAATCCCCGGTTGCTGTTTTAATGCTCATTGTAAAAATTGCAATATTTGAATATTAGTTAAACGTTTGCTGTTAGGTTATACTATTATCTCTTCTTGCGGGAATCAGTTCGGCGCGGCATCAATTGCCACCCGTGAATGAAAGGTTTAAACGCAATCCAGAAGGGTTAACGCAGACAGACTTCGTTCAAGCGTTCCGAGGTCTAAAGCCGCACTGTGATACACGCAATATGTTGTATTAAATGATGGAACTGTTCATACATTTTCTAAACAATGTTATGGGTGAAAACGGGGCTCACTCACGATGCTGGCACGCTAGCTTTACGATAAAAACGTAGGGTGTACACATACCGAATATGGTTAACGAGATGTTCTTTCCTGGTGAAGCTCTTGCTGCAGTAGGAGCAGGCGTGTGGCGTGACGCCGGTGTGCTGGCGGATGTGGTTGTTGAGGTGCTCCTTGCGCGCGAAGGCCCGCGGGCAGTACGTACACTTGTGTGGCGTTTCTCCCGTGTGCTGTCTGCGCAACAGAGTACATTCCGATTCCTTATTATTAACAACATGCCAATTATTACTACCGCCGTCGCTACCGCAAGAGGAAGGGAACGGATAAAACAATATACTCCTGTACAACCCAAATCGGAATGCACAATGCTGTGCTACATAATGTAAGGGAAACTCACACAAATGCCGTCTGAGATTACTCTAGTCTCGAGATACTGAATTGTAAGGCTCATTGGTAGTAGACCTTACCTTTTTTATATTACTATTAGAAAGAAGATTCTTACTAGTTTCATGCGACTATGTTATAGATACATGCTTCTAAGGCTGGTGGGGGGTAATCAATCTACGACAGACGGTCTATAGTACTGCTTACTGTGGCAACATTGGCAGTAGATTGTAGCACAGCATTGTATGTTAATTAACTACGATTATACTATTTAGTTAAAAGGCGATACTGAAATTGGCATATTATTAAAACACCAAGTAGGTTCTTTGCCGCGAGAGTATACTTAGAAACACACTTTACCATAAAAGCTAGAAACTTCATTACAAAAATACTACTACTACTATTATTTAACCATTATAAATAACGAGAGCTCGCGCTTTTTACCTGTCTTCTGTACTCACGAAATTTATTTGACTATGTCATGGAACACTGATCAAATGAATCACGTTAATATTTGATCAAGTCAGTCCGAATAAATTACGGAAGCAGCTCCGGACACTGGACTCAGACATATTATACTCAAATATCTGTCAGAGAACTCAGCCACTTGCCTGTACCAGTTTAGTGTCAAACCTTTACTCCAGTCACAAAGTACAATCAGCATTATTTTTCATATCATACCTGACGTGGTTGGTGAGGTGTTCCTTCCTCGTGAAGGACTTGGCGCAGTAAGTACATCGGTGCGGCGACTCGCCCGTGTGCTGGCGCACGTGGTTCGTGAGGTGCTCCTTGCGAGTGAAGGACTTTGTGCAGTACGAGCACTTGTGCGGGGATTCGCCTGTGTGCTGGCGGACGTGGTTCACTGGAACATTGTTCGAGATACTTTAGCATTGCAGTGAAGTAGCTAATAAGACAGGGAAAAATTGGAGTATCTATACATTCATATTAATGCTAAACTTGTCTCTTCAAAATATTTAAAGCTGGCCGGGTGATTCGAAAGTGTTCCTATTCGAAATATATCGAAGATTAAGGTCTAAAAAAACTCTTACAAGAAGCATTTAAAAATCCTGCTACAAAATAATGAAACGTAACTGGCCAAATGTGGAGGTCTCCCATAGGCACAGCGCTGCTTAACCCTTTGGTGATTATAGGTGTTATATTATGTAATGTGGAGCAACTGAAAAACCCTATTTACCGAGGTGATCCTTCCTTGTGAACGCTTTAGGGCAGTATCCGCACTGGAAGGGCGTCTCCCCAGTATGCTGTCGTACGTGGTTGACGAGATGCTCTCGCCGGGTGAATGACTTGCTGCAGAAGTTGCAGCGGTGAGGCGACTCGCCCGTGTGCTGGCGGACGTGGTTCAGGAGATGCTCCTTACGAGTGAACGTCTTGGAGCAGAAGTCGCAGCGGTGCGGAGTCTCTCCTGCAATGGTGAATGAATATATAGTTGGATATCATATGGGCTTGATGTTTGTTCAGATAAACCTGAACATTATGAGAGATCTAAAATCAGTAACTCCATGGCACGTGATAAAGTTTTTTTTTGTGCTCGTATTGTATTTAAAACACGCTAGAATTTTTTTAAACCGTACTGTTCCTAATTTTATTTTACTACGTCACAAAAAAATACCACGTGAAAAATCACGTGTTAAGAGTTTTTGATTTTTTCAGTCACACATTGCAAGAAAATATGACCACAACCTAGACCAGCTGATGGAAACTGGCAAGGTCTATGGCAAGCGTCTGAGGGGTCCGTAGTCCATTTAGACGGCTGGGCCAAATTCGCTCATCGCTAGATTCAAAACTCCACGACGTGCTACACAATACCAAGGATAGGCACAGATGGCGAAACATCGTCAAATAAAAGATTGCTTCACATCGGAGGAACACTACACGAGGAGAGAGTTATTTGATGGTAAGTTACACACACACACACAAAAAGCTAAGTTACACAAAATACACAAGCTCAGAGTTTTGTGTATTTTGTTAAGCACAAACAAAGATGGATTAGAAAATTAGGGTAAAAAATATGAAAATTCCAAGCCTGACACCAGGAGCAGTCCACAGGGTCGTACAGTCATCAACACAGGAAACTAATTAGTTTGGAACAGTACCTGTTTCACTGGCTGCGTAATCAAAGCTATACTAACCCGTATGCCACAGTATGTGATTGGTGAAGTGTTCCTTTCTCGTGAACGACTTGCCGCACAGTTCACATCGGAACGGAGTATCGTTCGTGTGAGATCGCATATGGTTCACTAAATGCTCCTTCCTAGTATACTTCTTGCCGCATATTGTACAATGGTGCGGCGTCTCACCTATTTGGGTGGAGCAGAAAATAAAATGTTAACATTCAATGATGCAACTATATTGCTCGAAACATTTAGTTTGTCTCTTTAGTTTGAAAATGAACATAAATCTCCCGATTTAGTGTTAGTAACAAGCTTAGTTTGGTGGAATTGAAGGGAGATAGTATTAGTCAAAATTTAATTAGTTACACAGTTAAACATCAAATGTGTTGTGAAGATAGTTGAATCATTCAATCATTATTTTACTTTCTGCACCTTTGGATCAGCCCATGGTTCTGGTGCAGGCTTGGGTATTCCGTACAAGAAAATAAATAATTTTACAAACTAAAAATTCCGAAATTACAAACATCATGAAAACATTTTGTTTTAACGTCTCCACCCACTATCTCGGTCCGTGGCCCGACCGTAATGGAGCCGTCACAGTCACAGAAGTTTCCGTCTATACATGTATACATATGTCTGGCCAAAACGCGGTGATCACCGCACTTTACCTGTTCTGACGTTCGCGGCTAGCGGAAAACGTGCGCAGGCAGCCGACTGAGAACGCGGCGGCATTAGCATGATTGTGCTGATTCAGACGGACCAGGATAGTGAGTGGAGCCATAAGAGCGTGCATTCTAAAAGTTGGCGACGTCACAAACAGCCGTCAAATATTGTCTATATGAAACATCGCTCACTAAACTACTGATTGTGTAATGCAATAATAAAGTTGATTTATGAATATCGATAAATTAATCAAAAGAGCTAAACATATAACTGCCATTTGCCACATTGGCAAATATCAGAATGAATCCTCATAAATAACATTGTGTTAGTACTGTTTTCACATTATTAAAATAAAGGTTTTTCTTTGTTCTAACAAATCATTGTTTTTTTTGCTATACATTATTATTAATTTTATGTGTTTTTTTTTTCAGTTTGATGATAAATAGGAAAGAAAGGCTTTAACAATAGCTTCCAATCGTATGTTATTCGCCTGATCAATATAAATGCGTTAAATAGCAGGTGGTTTACGCCCATTGAACGCAACACCCAACCTGTCGAGTAATCGCTTAAGGACGTAGAAAAAAAAACACGTGCAAACTATTATCAGCATTTAAAATGTCAATAGAAACTACGGAATTCCATATCAGTTTGCAAATCAATTTATCCGTTTATCGAGGAGTTAAACGTACCTGTGTGCCACATAACATGGTTCATGAAGTGCTCTTTTCTTGTGAAGCTCTTCTTGCAAATGTCACATCGGTGAGGAGTTTCGCCCGTATGTTTTCGTACGTGGTTGACCATGTGCTCTTTGCGCGTGAAAGTCTTCGCGCAGAATTCGCATCTGTGTACGATAGATTAGGTTAAACAGAATATCGTATTAAGTTTAAAAGGATAACCGTTTTGTTTTCGTGTATCAAAATGATGGATTCTTATTTTTTTTAGAATATAGAGCATATTATTACGAATTGAGAATAAACAGAATTATCTACAAGTGGGCTAATTAATACGTAAAACACTAGTGTCAATTATCATAACAAAGACGACTATCATTAGCGTGTTTATCACCTGAGTATTGAGACGAACTGATTTGAACAGATTGCAGAGCCGCGAATTTTACAAAGGAGGGTTTTTGTCTTTTTAGGTGGTAGCTGCGTAGTGCTTACCTGTATGGAGTTTCTCCAGTATGACTTCGGACGTGGTTGTCCAAATGTTCTTTACGGGAGAAAGTTTTGTGGCAAGTGGTGCATGCGTATGGCTTGTCCTGGGCCATCCGCTTGGCGTGTCGCTCGTTCGGGTCTCCGGCTACGTAAAACAAATGCAAGTTAGTTTACAATAAAACTACTGAATCAAAAGTATTGAGTAAGGTAAAGGAAACTTTATCTTACCAAGATGGCATTTCCCATGTCTCGACAATTCGACTGGATTAGCGAATGCGGAACCGCAAACTTGACACGTGAATGGTTTACTTTCGCCGTGATAACGCCTGTACACAAAATATTTTCATTCTTTAACAATACTGAAATAGGCTAGTTAAATTGATTTAGTATGTTTGTTTCAATACCTATGAACAATAAGTTGGTATCTGAACTGGAATATTTTCCCGCAGATATCACATGAATGGTGGCCAGGTGAAGATTCCGCTTCTGACATGGTTGCGCTGGTGCCGGCTTCCACTTCTACTTCTACTTCGCTTATTACCTAAAAGAAACATAATCGGTGTTAAGCCAGGTGTGAGTGTGACGATGGATTTCGATGCCGAGAACTCGACAAAATGTGTACGTTATTATGTTATAACGGAGAAAGATGTTCAAAGGGAACGAATATCGTATTGGTGTCGAAGTAGATCATATTCGTTAGATCCATTTCAACGTAATCTATCATCTTAGAATTATTACTAAAGCCTAAAGGACGAAGTACATACTTATTTAGAAAATCCAGGTATAAATGGTTTTATATGGCAATCCATGACATTACCGTGCCTTATAGGACTTATATGAATATAGCAGAAGGTTTATATTCGAATGGCGGACGCCTTGTGAAATTCGCAGTTAACTAAATAAATATAATTGTTAGTCTGTTATGTTACACATTAAGCCTTATTAGCCTTACCTTTGCTTGTTGCGGTTGGCCTTCCGAATTAAGTTTCCCAAACACTTCATGGTAAGCAAGCAGTTGTGACAGATCTTCCACATTGACTTTATACATCGCGTGAAGGTCGTGCTCCGACGCGCCGGCTGAGATCTTCACTACAGCACCTTCCATGCCCATGGCTCCTACACTCTGTGTTGACAGAAATAAGACATGAAATCACGGCAACTTTATATAATTTGGTAATAAGATTTCAGAGTAAAATGGCGTGCGATTGGGGAGAACTAGGTCCAGTAGCGGATTGCCGAAAGTTTTGAGAGAAAACTGCCCATAAAAACATTTATGCGTTTCATGCATTATGGCTGTTTCCACTTAGTTAAGAACGAGAGAAACTTGCAGGATTAGGCCAAGATTACACGGAGAAAACGTGAGGATTTTAAACGGTTTGATAGATCCAATCCTGCAGGCAGGTCTCGCCTCTTCTCAGTGGAAATCCAGCCTCAACACTTGATCCACAAGTAAGCTACCAACCTTCAAGTCAATCCCCTTTATATCCTTTATCTCAGCAGGTATAGCAAACTGTGCAGTCTCTATTTTGTTAGCACTCTTCTCATCCTTGACAATCAGAGGGTCGGCAGCACTGGCTTCAATAGAGGTAGTACCGTCAGGGTTGTGGGTCACTAGAATGTTAGCCGGCTCACCGGTTGCTTGTTCTATGCGTACTACGCTGTCTATCACCTAATAGGACAAGGAGGTATGTTTAGGGTCGGGCTATAACTATTTCAACAGTCGTCAAGATAGGCTGTGAAGTTAAGACTTGTTGATGGATGGGGTATGTGTATGCAGCACTTGGCAGGTTCAGGTGGTTCTCACAGCTTGTCGACTTACTGTGTCTATGGTCAAGTTCCACACGCCAGTGGTCACAAAAACAGTATAAGCTTGCCTCATATTCTATTGGAATTCCGTACTACGCTAGATCAGTTCAAGGTCAAGTCTTACCACTTACATGCGGCTGACTGTGCAAGCCTGTTTGAAGATGATAAACGCAATAAAAGTTGGCATAGAGCAATTCAGATAACCCTACCAATACCCCAAGGATGAAACCAGGCACACTATGTGGTTTCGTAACCCCTTTGTCTACCCAGGTCATCACAGAGTTCACATTAAAAAGGTTGGATATCTTAGAATTATTTACAACATGAAGGTTCTATGAGAACAAACAACATTACAGCAGGTATACCTGTTGTCCCACTATCTGTTGCAACTGGTGCACAGTCAGGGTGTGATCGTTGGGCATCTTGATGGCCTCATGGAGTTCTTCTTTGTCGACCATCTTCGTGCCGGCGGGCTCCACCACAGTCACTATGCCGTCTTCACTAACCGTCAGTTGAATCTGTTTGTGATATATCATGTTTAGGAATTATGTTTAAAATAAGAAAAAAAAAATGCTCCAACCACGCGTGTAAACCCACTAGAAAATACATGTTTGTATGGTTGAATTTATCAAGTAAAACTAAATGGGGAGCCATATTAAAGCCCCAACAATAACTTTATTGAGGACATGTCTGGAAAACGTCACGAAAACATTGAAATTTGCAGTTTTAATGACATGTCATATGAGTTTAATTTGGGATGTTGCTTTCATGCCTTCAGTATTGCAAAACTAAAATAAATAAAACAAGTAAGCGAAATTCTTAGCTGATAAATAAATAGGTGGTTATTATGATAGATAACTGATGAACTTTCTAATGTGATGTTTTGTGTAACTAAAACAAAACCGGCGAGCTAAATTAAATCGAATGTCAAGTTTCAGTTAAATGGACTTTGATGAAGCATTAGCAGATAGTTATGTACAGTGCTTAATGCCAATATTACACCAAGACTGTATTAATTTTGTTGGTCGAGCAACCCTGGTTGTGACGCGGTGGTGTTTTGGCTTAAATGTGTGTAGTGTGTATGAGAAAGAAATTTTGTTTGATCTTACCTCACTGACTTGCTGCATGATGATAAATAAAGCAGCGTAAAGTACACGAATATTTAGTTTACAAGTGCATTATAATACAAGGAAGCTGATTGGAGGAGAATAGCCAAAGTTCTTAGAAGTAACTTGAACAAACCTGTTGGTTGTTGTGGTCTGGTCGCGTCTGCGCCATCAATTGTTGCTGCAATAAGTGTTGTTGAGAATGGTGTCCCTACAGAGAACAAACATAATGTTAGATTTCAGTTGAATATTCTTGACACATGCACCTACTAATACTTAGGTATAAAGACTTGCAGAACATCAAAAGGAAGTTTTTTTTTTTTTTTCTCTCTCTGATCTTTATTACTGTTTCATGTGTTATTTGTTTATCATGCACATCACAATGAACTCTACTGGGAAATTGACATACATGCATTTTACATCAACTGAATAGATTATCTTTACAATACACTGAATTTGAGCTACACTAACTAACAAGGACTAAAAAGATAAAAATGATGAAATTAAGACTTGTAGATTATTAATGTTTAACTCGAAGCATCATAAATACTTCTTTGTTTACTAATCAAGTAATGTTAACATGTTGACCTTTTTACTAAATCTTGCATTAATAAGGCAGAAAATTAATTGTATATTTTTTTTGTGATTGGTTTTACTTTTAAGATCTGCATCATGGCAACCTTATATTAACCAACATCTTAATTTAAATCTACAAATATATTTAAAAATCTATGTACTACACAACAGCAAGGTACGGTTAGCATTCCCGCTAGTAAAGGGCTTGTGTTACCACATGATTTACCATATCAATGTTATGGTGTTGTACAAACTCGACCCGATTATTGGGTACCTGCTGGTGAGTGGCCTGGCCTGCATTAACTGACACCTGGGCATTGTTGCCGGAGTTCTGGGCCGCCACCAGCTCAGCTTGCTGCTGACTATGGGCCACAAGAGCTTCTGGAACAAATGTTACTCTATTAGTTTTCACAGTTTCATGAACATGTTTGTAAGCTATTCAGACAGGTTTTAAAGTCATTCGTAAGCTGACACAAAAAGGAGAAAAGATAATGAGTGAGGAATGATAAGAAAGAGAAAGGAGTAAATGATACCGCGTGACGTCTGGCAGTGGAGAAGACTTCGGCGCCCAGCCGAAAGTGACGACATTTTTGTACATGTTGCATACAGCTTTGATTTTTTTTCGAGGTTGTAACAAGACCCTTCACGAAGCCGAAAGGCACTTGTTCTCCCTGTCATTGCGATATTTTTTTTTGTTCCAGACCATACATACAAAGGGTCAAAGTTCCAACTTTTCCACAAGTTTTTTTTTTATTAATTTTTTTTTAATGAAAGATTTTTACTTTAAACACCTCCACGCCCCCATTCTACTCAATTCATCAATCAGTACAATATTTTGAGTGCATTCAATTGAGTCCCACATTCCCACCATAAAATGTGATTTTTCACCCCAAAAAAAAAGTCGATTCCCAGCAATAATTTTTGTGTAATTTAATTTGATGTCCATAATGCTTGGTTTACTGCTTCGTGAAGGGTTCTGTTACACCCTGTATACATCTCATTTGTTCTGCGAACAATGTGGCAATTCTTCGGGCCACATTGGTAACCTTAGTTCTCTTGCATGTTGGATGTCTTCATTTCTGATTCGATCACGCAAGGAAACTTCGAGCTTAGCCCTCTCCATTGCCCTTTGGGTGACTTTAAGATTTCTGATGAGGCCCATTGTGAGCGACTACCCTTCGGTCCCGTATGAAATTACTGTCAACACACACTGGTCATAGACCTTTGTCTTGAGACACTGAGGTAAGTTGGAGAGAAATACTGAGCAATTTGACAATTCTTCTTCTTCTCTCGTGTCAATGGTACGATTTGATTATATTTCTTGGGCCCACTGTGTGGCCAGGTCAATAGGGAATATGCATGTAATTTTTTTTCACTTAAATCATTAATATGCAGTACTATCAACCCGGTGCAAAAAGAGAGGACTGGAAGAGGATGGAGGAGGCTTTTACCCAAAAGGGATCCATTACAAGTGCAATAGAAACATAACTATGTATTATTCTTGTTACTTAGAAATGGATTAAAGAAGCTTATTATATTATTATTATTACTATCAACCCAAGAAAATAATTAAAAGTTAATTTCAACTACTGCTTGCCGCACAAAAAAAATATTAAACTCCTGCAATTTTCTTAGACAGTTCAAACGTCCATGACTATCGCGGCCATTCATGTCAGGACTTTGATGTCACTTACCTCTATCTGCCTTGTTTAAATCTAATTTTTTGCCCTTAGTAGATTAGTTTTACTAAAATGTAAGTGTTTTATTTAAGCAAAAATTGCAATAACAATATTATAGTAAAATCTTAGTGAGACTTTAAGTACTTTTCAATTAAAAGTGTTTCTTTGACACATGAATTTTGACGTCACTACCGGAATCGATGCTTACGTTCCGTTTCACCAAAAACACGCTACTTAAAATATTAAATTGTAAAATAAGTGTTGTATTAGAGAATGAAACAAGTGTACCACTATGTTTTTATGGACCAATATAAGACATTTTTAAGAAATAAAAAAAGTTTTGTATTTCTTGCATATACCCTATTGCTGTTGGTTCTTTTAAAGTACAGGTGTTGGGACACTCCAGACATTCCAGAAAGTGGGACATAGTCTGGTCAGGAGCACTGCAATCACACTGTGTGTCGGAAGGAATTTGAATTCCCCATTTTGCCAAATTATGTTTACTTGACAATTACTTATCCTTACCTCACAATTAGGAGTTGTTCATTTATGAAGAGGAGTCATAGTCATATTTCTTAATTATTACATATCTAAAAAAAGTTAGTCAGCACTAGTGAAAACAGGAGTTTTTATGCTCATATTAATAAATTGTACCTACAGAAATTCAGAATTCAATTCCACAATTCTATGCAATTTAAAACATAAAATACTAGTGTCAAGCAGGTCAAATCAGCAGTAAATTCAAAGATATTGATCAAATGGCATTTAGCTGTAAATTATAAATAGCTTTTTTAATTGGAGACCCACTCATGACAATCCGTAATTTGTTATGACAATATTATCTGTTTAGATAATAATGAAAGAGTTATCAAATATTGACACACATTGGATTGATTGAAGGTCATTTATACAGACATGACTCTTTATTATACTTCCTAGTTATGTTGAATTATTTAAAAAAAATCTGTATGTAATTGATGATCTACCATTCCTATATTAGTAGATTATGGCCCAATACTTCTCAGAGAGAAGACCTGTGTCCCTGTAGAATGAACATTTTAGCTGCTTTTTATCAGTCTATGCTTAAAGAAGACTTACCATGAGTTTGTCCAGATTGTGTGGCAATGATCTGTGAGACTGGTATCTGCTGACCACCAGCAGCAGACACCGTGACTTGGGACTGGCCTGCATGATGCCCAAGTATAATATTTGGATCACCATTCAGTATACTTGCATGAGCTTGACCAAGATCCTGAAAACTCTTAAGATTTAGTATGTGCTGGTTAAGGGGCTGTTCAAATTGTTGAATTTAGTTGTCTGAATCTGAATTCTTTTAAGAGAAACAGACATGTTAAAAGCTTCATACATAAATTACTAAACCAGTCATTGAATCAATCAGGTTCCTTACTAGGAGGCTTACTTGCTGAATTTAATAATGCTGGTCCAGATTCAGTATCCTATTAATTTAGATGACTAAATATTCAAAGTGGAATGAGCCTTGTTAGCTCCCTATTTCTTGAAATTTCCACAATGTTTTTATTATACTCTTAGCTTCTTTTAATTATGGCATTTTGTTGTGTGCAGGGAAATACCTTTTGTATTATGCAAACTGCATGGTTATTTAATAGCAATCATTTTATAACTTATACATTTTTATTACATATTCACATGTCAAAGTAGATCTATAATTATCTAATAATAAAAATATTTTAGTTTGAAATTGCACTTTTTTCATACCAATATCAGCAACATTATTACAATTTACATAGGACTTTTAGAGGCCAAAATAAATAGTGATTCAACTAAGTCAACAAGACCATTTACATAAATTAGGTTTGGCATGTTCAGTTTAACAATGAGACGATTACAATTATTTTTGTAGTCTGTTTTTATGCACTGATCCCATGATGACATTCTGACCTTTAGCAAATGATTAACTATTTGCATGACTTTTTGTAAGATACAGTCATACGATATTTTTTGTCAATATCACTGAACTCACCTGAACAGGTTTCCCATTTTCTATCCTGGCACCGGCAGGCAATCCGTACACAGACACTTGCGGAATCGGTCCAGGGAATAAATTTGTAAACACCCAATATTTTGCGACACTAGACAAAGCAACGTTCACTGCTGCTGAGTTCACTCGTAAATCGGTAGCAGATGTCGTGGCAGGCAAGTTATTCTGCTGCTGCTGCTGGGTGGCCTGAACTCTTTGGCCCTGTGACTGCAAACAAGTAAAATTAGTATCCCAACAAGAATAAATAAAACCGCAAAAAACTAACAAACCAATAGCACCTCAGAACTTCCCGGGGGCTGGCCACCACCCGTATTCATATTGTGGTGATCCTGATTCATATTTAGTCCCTTTGTAACTGTCTATCATAAACTTTCACTAAATTATTTACAAATATACAACATTTTCTAAACTTTAAGTATCGGCATTGTCATAATTTGACTGTCAACGAAATGGAGGCGCGGGGGACGCGACGGGCCGCCATTATGAAACTTAGCACACAAAAACATTTTCTTCTGAGATCTCCAAAACAAGACTTGTTTATTCAAAACATTTATGCCGTCAAAAGAAAATGAATGTAGTCCAAACACTCATAAATTAGGATAAATATTCTTTGGATCAAATTGAAACAAAAGTTTGCAATAAAACACACATTTCCTATCTTGCACATCAACGAACGAACGAAAGTTTTGTCACGGTCGCAGTGATACCAACATAATCATGTAGTAATTAACGACTACGCGAATTAAACTGATGTTTAAATAAAATGGCTTAGTTTTTTTTCTTGTATCCAGCATTACTACACACATACAATAACAATGCGATAAACAACTAGAAATCGAATTTATCAGCGAATTAGGATAACTTCGGGATTCGTCTTTAAATATTTCACGATAGATGGCGTTATTAAAAAGATACTGCTACAGTCCTGACAACATACCGCTACGAAACAGTATGGAAGCGTTCAAAACTTCAAAAATAAATCTTCATTCACAACTTAATTCTATACTTCAACGCGTTGTAATTTTAAATCATCTTAAATTAATCATTTTGCTATTTGGTCATGTTAGGGGGAGGGTATGAGCCGTGGGAAACGCACCGGGCGTCGGGGGCCACGTGGTGGCCCCTTGCCACCGTAGGCGCGGGCCTGTGGACGGCGAGCTATGGGCTAGTTCGCCGTCCGTCCGTCTTATGATGACAGGCCGTGTCGACGGCGCGTTCGTGTTCCGCGCGCGCCTCAAAGAGATGTCAGCAAACAGGAAGGGGTCCGAAAGGACCGATGCCTGCCAGGGTTGCGAGACTGTTCGAAAGAGATACCGCGGCCCTGGAACACAAAGGGCAAAAGAAGGAACATGGATGGGTTTTAGTCAGTAAAAGTCTGACACTCCCTCCTGCTCAGCCCAGAGCGGGAGGAGTTATTTGATGATTACCCATCCGAAAAAAAAAGGGGGGAGGGTATGACAAGGGCCGTGTAGAAAGAATACATAAAAGTACGTTTCATCAGCATGCCTACATTTCACCATCACTATTTTCAACATTAGAAATCGATCGCGGAATATTCTCCCATTCATTTTACCATCAACTGAACAAACTGACCTTTCAACTGTCTACCTATTAACGATCATGAGATACAGCATACAGCCCGCTTACAGACGGACGGATGGACGGACAGCGGAGGCTTAGTTATAGGATCCCGTTGGTTACCCGTAGCGTAAGGAACCCAAAATATATAAAACTGGAGTCAGTGCCGGTTATAACCTCACAGGCCCCAACAGGCCTAGACAGGCCAGAATTATAATTATCTCGGGGAGAGTACTAGCTCCACAAAGAGAGCTCGAAAATTTTTGTGCATTTCACTTCGCATTTTCCAGAGTTTTGTTTGTTCATTCAGACAAGAAGAAAGTCGTCATGCAGAAAAGCATATAAGAAAAAATGCAGGAAGTATGTACTTACCTCATAAATGTTCTTGACACCCATGCCCTGCTCTGGGTCGATCCTTGGATACACCTAGGTACTTTGTCAGTCAAAAAACTTATAAACCTATAAAAAATTATAAAAGTAGTACACCTACTTTCATTTTCTAATCTTTATTACCAAGGTAAGGTGCTTGTATTTCTGGATAGAGAGCCCGGAAACCGCAAACAAGACAATTCGCTGTGTTTGGAAAGTGGGTCGCGTGCGCAGCGATGACGCCTGTTTATATTTTTTACTTCCTTTGTAATTTGTCAGTGGGTAACCATCAAGTTGGTACGTGTGTGAAAGCTTAAGAAACTCAAACATAGGTACCTATAGACGAGACGAGACGGACTTGCGGCTTCTACGCCTTGAAACAATATTTCCTACTTTTGTTTCTCATTTTATATGGGTAATAAATGGCAAAGGAACGATAAAGAGAAGCGAAATGAATCTCTCCTTACCCTCTGTTGCTGTCATAACTAGATTTGTAGGTAAGCAGATCTGAAGAATGACGAATTTGGATTTTTTAGAAAGTTTTTGTAAGTTATAGGAATCCGCGCAAAAAACCTCTATGATATTCCCTTTTCAGGGTTCCGTACCCGAAGGGTAACCAGACCCCTGCTACTAAGGCGGAGGCTTGTTTGTGTTTCTCATTTTCTATGGGTAATAAATGGCAAAGGAACGATAAAGAGAAGCGAAATGAATCTCTCCTTACCCTCTGTTGCTGTCATAACTAGATTTGTAGGTAAGCAGATCTGAAGAATGACGAATTTGGATTTTTTAGAAAGTTTTTGTAAGTTATAGGAATCCGCGCAAAAAACCTCTATGATATTCCCTTTTCAGGGTTCCGTACCCGAAGGGTAACCAGACCCCTGCTACTAAGCCTCCGCTGTCAGTCCATCCGTCCGTCTGTCTGTCAGCGGGTATTCGTCCGTCCGTGGGGTATGTAGTAGCGGTGTACTTAACTCATAATACGTAGTAGACAGTTGCAATTTTCACAGAATGCGTATTTATGTTGCCGCTATAACAACAAATAAATGAGGTAATTGACACTTCACACTTTTATAAAATCATGGGATACTAAAATCATGGGGTCGGCTTCTAATCTTACCGGATGCAACTGAAAATCGCGCCCTATCTGCCCTCCACAACCAGTTTTCTACTGGGTAACACTATACGGGAATTCGACTACCCGTTACATAGTCTAAGATCTACGAGTGACAGCACTATCGACAGACCGACCGCAGCAATTAGCCATGAGCCCTTCGATCAATGAGACCTAACTAGCAAAAATCAAACATCACAGATCAGGTGGCCTACCATGACGTAGGCGTGGCCCCGCGGGGTCGCAGGGGTCACGACCCTTCAAAATCCTACACGCCAATGACAAACCTTCTTAAAATATCTTTTTCGGATATTAGTTATTAACTTCCTGCTTAATTGTTCAACAAGAGAAACTAACCTTTAGAAGCAGAATGCTAAAATTCGAACTCGCTTCGCTCGCCAATGCATCCTGTTCTTTTGAGTTACTTTTATTCTCATCTCTGTATGAAATTAAATAAAAAGAACCTAATAAAAGAACAGGGTGGAGGCGGGCCGCTTCAATTTTGTATTTTGAAGCTCTCATCTCTCGCTCTTGCATTCTATTAGTACTAAGAGTGGCTGGGCGTCATGATCACCCCGCCCTGGGCTAGGTAGACCGTGATCATTTTTCTGAACTCGTTGATTTAACTAAAATTAAATAGAGGCCCGGCTCGCTTCGCACGCTCCTGCGTTCACTTCATCTTAAAACTGTAAAATCTAACTATCCCAGGCGCAGGGCCGTAGGCAGAGGAGGTGAAGGTTAAACCCTCCGAAATCTCCGACAACTAAAAAAAAATCAACCTATCCGATGCGGAATGCAAAAAATTTCTAACTCGCTTCGCTCGCCAATACATCCTATACTTTTCCAATACTGCAAAAGTTGACAGAATCCCTCCGGTCGCTGTTGAATCCTGACTTTTCTTCATTGATAGGCTTTTCTTTACAGGGTGTAACAGGACCCTTCACGAAGCCGTCAACCAAGCAGTCTGTACATCAAACTAAGTAACTTTACGCAAAAATTATTGCTGGGAAACGACTTTTTTTTTGAGGTGAAAAATCACGTTTTACGGTAGAACTCAATGTAACGCACTCAAACATTGTGCTGATGGAAAATCTTACATTAAAAACATGTATTTAAAAAAAAAAAACTGGTGAAAAAGTTGGAACTTTGACCCCCAATATCTCCGTAACTAGATGGTACCCAGGTATGGCTTGTACATAAAAATTATCGTAATGAAGGGGAGAACAAGTGCCTTTCGGCTTCGTTAAGGGTCTTGTCACATCCTTTATAAGTCGGCAAAATTACCTATTTCTTGCATGAATCGACACCGACAAATGAAAACCTAACATAATCCATGGTGGAGTACAAGCTCTTTTCGGGAAGCCCCCCGGAAATAACCCTGTAGGCGAGCATGATCGTTTTGTATAGGTAAATCCAGAGATGGTTGATAAAATTTAGTTTTTCAAAGTTTAGTTGTTCATAATAGTTTAACACACCCCCCTCCCGAATCTCCTTTTTTTTATTCGGGTAGCCCGTCCCAACCAAATTCTTGGCTACGGCCCTGTATGTGACAATTCCAGTGTGGGAAAGAGACAGAGCTATACAGGTCGTCTAGTGCCATCTTTAGGTACTTGTTAGGTACTTGCTCATGCCTGCGAGTTTGTGGCCTACCTGTACTTGTCAACTAAAAGAAAGACTGCTGTTTATTTGCAGGTGCTAATTGGCGGCTCTGAACTCTTATCAGGTGGATGGTTACTGGTTAATGGTACTGGTTACTATGGTACTGGTTAATGGTACTTATCTGTTTGTTTACATAAATATAAATATGTTGGAATGAAGTTCAGTTATATAGAGTTTGTAAAAATACTTTTAACAAAGCCCAGAGATACTTTTACTAACCGCCATTGCGATTTTTTTTTGTTCTAGAGCATTCCTGGGAAATTAAAGGCTTCAACTTGTTGTAACGTTTTTTTTCTAACTACAAGATTTTAATGTTACATCTTTAAATTATTTTATTCCATGACCGCTGTACTATTCAATGCATCCATCAGCACAATGTTTTCAGTGCGTTATAGAATAGAACATATGAACATATGAAACCCGGTTCCGCATGCCCTAGTGCGTTACATCGAGCGCTATCGAAAACCGAGAAATTTGCATACCAAAATAGTTCGATGTAGATACAGAATGCTTGGTTGGTGGCTTCGTGGAGAGTCCGTTTACACCCTGTATGATGTTGACCTATGAAATGACGTGTCATGTATTTCTAGTGTGAGTAATGTAGGTAGGTAAGTTTCCACCTCCACTTAAGATTATATCGACCCGTAATCATCAACTGATGGCCATGGGTTTCTTAAAAACTGTTGTATTATCTTTGCCATCCTTCTATATTGTCGATAGGTAGAGAGTCTATGGTTTTTCTTCGGCACTAAATTGCACAATTATATCCTCGGCCTTTTCTCCCATGCAGTATATGAGGCAGTTTATTTTATCCTGGTCTGCCTTTTTATCATAGCCCGCTAGGCTCATGAAGCGTTCAAATCGAGTTTTGTATTTCGGCCATTCATTTGGAACGAAATTGAAGGGGCCCGGAGTAGATACCTTTACACCACCCAGTCTGTCTGATGTCTTTGTATCTTCCTTTTCCATTTTTTATTTAGTTTTTTACCGCTGCCACCATGTGTTGTTATCAATAAAACTCTTGCTTTAATCAGCACTTGTTTAATTTATATTATAAACCAACATACATCATGTACCGGGAGCCCCGAATTTCAAGATGGCCTACCGGAGAGAAAAACCATAGACTCTCTACCTATCGACAATATAGAAGGATGGCAAAGATAATACAACAAAAACAATACCGTACACTGCCGTACAGTAAACGTTCTATGGTTTAGGAGGATGGCTAATTTTATAATCATCACGCTTGACGAACGGAAGCGGCATGTGGCAAGGTTTTGTAGTTCATAACCGGTTTTTTTTTTTTTTAATTTCTGTCCCTAACTAAGATTTTGAATCTGAAAATGTAACCAGCCTAGCAACTCCTCTAGATCATTAATAATTGCATTTGTAATCATCATTCTCCTGCCCTTACTGCTGGGCAAGGCCTCTCCCAATGACTTTCAGTTTTCTCAATCCACGGCTAAAGTAGACCACTGGTCGTTGGTTTGCTCCAGCTCATCCCGCCATCTTCTACGAGTTCTGCCGCGACGTCTTCTCGCTGTATCAGGGCTCTACAATGTGGCTATTTTGGCCCACAGCTCAGCCAGCCCAGACCCACTTCAGCTTAGCGGCTTTTTTGTCGAACGTCAGTAATTTGTGTTTTGGTGTTGCTTATATGGTCGGTCCTGCCCTTATTCTAATTTATTTGGGGTAGGCGCAGCATATCTTCTTCTTCTTCCATAATTCTTTGTTACTTGTCATCTCAGCTGTCACCTCTCAATGACACGCCATATTGTAGGTACTGAAAGCCTGAAAGCTAATATTGAAACCACATAGGCTAGGTCTCCTCTAGTAAAATATAACCTCATTGGGCTAGGTACTAATATACCTTGTGAACTGATCGAGTGTAGTCTAATTTGCATGTACCAAACGATAATCATGCTGATGAAATTAAATTCCAGTTAGGTAACCTAAGGCGTTTTATGTGACCAATCCTAAATGTCACGAGCAAAGTCACTAAGCTAGATCGATTTTCTTTTGGAATAACGATTGCAACTTTGATGCTTTCATCGAAGTTGTAGTTTTTGAAATAGATCTTTATCAATTTCAAAATAGTTTCGAAATAGTATGTTGATCGTAACTTGCATGAAATTACAATCAATACATTAGGAGAAAACCACTTTTAAAACTTGCTACGTGTTAGTGCTCATGATTGTACCACATCCCCATGACGGAAATCCTTTTTTGCATCACCTGCCGAAAGTGGGGGTGGTTTGAGATATGTACCTAGGATGGAATCCACGCGGTATTAAACACATCCTGTAGGTGTAGGTAACCAGACATGTGGTGGGCGGGGAAGTGATCAGGCATTCAGGATTCAGGTGGTAACATTTTTTTTTTATACGGAAGTACTTTTAATTACACATACACATTAGATTATTATAGTACTGACTAGCTGTTGCCCGCGACCTTCGTTCGCGTGAAATTATTATTTATCTATAATTATGTATCTATATTAATATTAAAAAGAGGTAAAATTTGTTTGTAAGTTAGTAAGTTTGTATGTAGAGGGTAATCTCTGGATCTAATAAACCAGTTTTGAAAATTCTTTCACTAAAAGGAAGCTACATTATCCCCGAGTGCCATTTACAACGTGCTCATGAGATAATTTCCGACCAAAACGCGTGCGAAGCCGCGGGCAACAGCTAGTTATCTATAAATTAAAAAATATATCTTTCCTTTTTGAATCCAATTTTGTTACCAATTTCAAGAGTTTTAATTTTTTCCACGAAACAATATTATTTTTTCTAAAATAAAAGTAGCCTATATTAGACCTTATAACATCAGCTTTCTGCCGTCAAAATCGGTCCAGCCGTTTGAAAGATTAGCCGGAACAAACAGACAGACAAAAATTGGAAAAAATGTGTTTTTGTTAAAAGTACCGTATAAATTTTCATATGCATTCAGCAAAAAGCTATTATTGAATTTTATTTATTTGAGTGTGTGTGCGTATAGAGTAATGTATAGATAAACAGAACAAGGAGTTATTCGCAGATACAGTTAATGGCAAGTTTCAAAGACTTATTCATAAGTACTTAGGTTGGTACATTTACAGGTTTTTTTATACAAACATTCCTATATCCCACGATATCATAATATTTATTATATCTATTACGTATGCAGGTAGGTATGACGGCATTGTACATAGACTTCTTTTTTTTACAATATCTCTTGTATTGTATAGCGGGCTGGTGTCAGCAATTGCACATCCAAGCGCGTATTTTGGTACAATATCTCGTTTAACATATTCTGTGATTTTGTAAAAAAAATAACTACTAGGTGCTTATAACTTGATCTAACCATTAACTCGTTCATGATCATCAAATCATTACATTTGTGGGCCCGGAGGGTTAGGCAGGCGCACGCGCACCTGCTTGTATCTATAGTGCACCCACATTTCGGTAATAATTAGGTTCCTCTACAGGGTGTAACAGGACCCTGCACGAAGCCGTCAGCAAAAATTATTGCTGGGACACGACTTTTTTTTTTGGGGTGAAACATCACGTTTTACGGTAGCACTCAATATAACACACTCAAAACATTGTGCTGATGGATGGATTGAAGAGTACGGGGGTCGTGGAGGTGTTTAAAGTAAAAATATTTCATTAAAACACGTATTTAAAAAAAAAAACTTGTGAAAAAGTTGGAACTTTGATCCCCAATATCCCCGTAACTAGAAGGTTCCCAGGTATGGTCTAGGACAAAAAAATGATCGCAATGACGGGGAGAACAAGTGCCTTCGTGAAGGGTCTTGTTACACCCTTTATTTTTAATTCAGTCCCACGTAAAAGTAGCGGCCCTATTGCCGTCTGCCGGGAACAAATCTAGACTTTGGTCTTCTACTGAGCAATTCCCTAAAGAACCCCAAGAACATTTTTCTCCATCTGGAAGTCGAACCCGCAACGTCATGCTTATTAGTAGCGCTCACCATCACTAGATCTAGGAGGCAGTCAAATTCTTTTGATATAAATGTTTTCTTATATTTTTCTATTAATATACAATTAATTAATATATACGGAGAAAAAATTGCCAAGCTAAAGTGGTAGTGGGCTGGCCACGTAGCGCGATTGCACCCGGAGATGTGGGAAAAGATCGTCACTCACTGGACGCCTGACGGAGGAAATCGCCGTCGAGGTAAACCGCGGCGAAGGTGGTGTGAAGATCTGATCTTTTTGCGGGCGAACATGGTCAGATTATAGCACAAGATAGGGAGGTTTGGATGGAGTAAGGGGAGCTAGCCTAGCAGCGGGCAGTGGGGCACTTGACAGGCTAAAGAAAAAGACCTTATCAATAAATCAATTGGACCTATATCGTCATCCTTTGCTGGTCATAGGGTTCTTCACACTTGCATCACAACACATGTGACTTCCGCATCCGATCTTCAGGTCGGCCTAGTTAGTTCATCTTGATTTCATCGGGTGAGGTAGAGCCCACGCGAACCTAGCTTCAAAGTTTAATTTTCAAATGTTCGTTTGGAGACAAACTGTTTACATTATTAACACGAATACAAATAAAGGTGAATAAAAAATGCTAAATACTTGAATAAGTATAATTAAATACACCGGTTGGTCTAGTATTATTTAAGTACTAACTATAATCTAATATTATTCAAGCTTTAATAACTAGGTACTAAAACTAATTAGTTACCACTGATTACTTATGTAGGTAATCTGAATTCTGTAGCTTACCTAATTTAAGTAAAATAAAAGAGTCCTGTATGTCCTTCAGATGTCTAGTTTAAGCCGTAAGATAGTAAGCAACTTAAGTCAAGCAACTTAATTCACTAGCCTCGAGATAAAAGCAAATAAAAAACAATGCCAAGATTATAAGGGTCATATCTCTATCAAGCTCACTGAATCACTTATGTACCTTTTATTTACTATTTTGTCACCAATAGGAACGGATTTAGAACTTCCGTGGGCGCTTATGTTACATTCCTAATTATAGACCTTGTACACCAGGACATTACGTAGGAAATCCTGGAGCAAGGACATCGTGATAGCCCCTCGATCTGTGTGAATACGTCTATGTTCAACGTGGTGGTATACGTCGGAACGAAGCAAAATACGTTTTTAGTCAGTAATAACAGCGAAGCTACACGGACCGCGCGCCTTTCCTCTCGCGTGCCGCGTAAACGTTTACGTTAAGTTAGAAAAAACTTTTAAAAAATCGTTTCGGGTTTATTATTCTAGACTATATCGTGGAAGTGTTGTATTCAACTGTTTATAGGAACTTTACGTTTGTTTAGCTGTTATCTCTCAGCTTAATCCGATTATTCACTCAGCTGTCATTTGTTTTGATTAGGGAAACGTCAGTGTGCGTTGCCGGCCGGTCATCCATTGCAGGTATGTACACTTAAAAATATGTATTGTTCAGAAAAAAGTAGCCACAATGATACACACTAACACGCGTATCACGGAAAGTGTTGATAATTCTAATCGGTCAGTTGAATTTCTTTGAAATTAGGTACGTAATCAAGTCAGGTGTTAAATCTAGGAAGCTGTTGTGGCTTTAAACCACAAAATAAAATTGTACAAGAAATATACTCAGTTTGCTTATTTATTTACTTTCATATTATCTCGGTCTGAACTCTAAAACTTATGTGTTTAAATCTTTTTGTATTATTTTGTTATCGTATAATTCAACAAAAAATATTTGCATTTGACACGCAAAAGAACAACATTTATTTTTTGTCTACAAAATAAATAGTAACATAAATAATCATACACGCGCAACATAACAATGGTTTGTTTATCTACTGTATCGATTGTGGGAATAGAAATAATTATAGAGCTGTACTTTGCAATTATGTCCTTATTTGAATTGAAAAAAACATGCTGCAGATATGATTGATATGATTTATCAGAACATTCTTCATACTTCTAAACACTTTTTATTAGCTCTAAGTATAAAATTTAATAATAATAAGTGGCTTCACTGAAAATTACTTTGTTCATGTATTTAAGCTTTGGCCTAGGTCAATGGCCGCTGCTTACATTCACACAAATTATAGTAAATAATTAACTAAAGAATCGTTCAGGTCGGGCATATTATCTTCCTATCGATGGAACACTATTTAAAACCAGGCTTTTATATGTATATTTAACTTAACTTTATACCCCCATCATTTAAATTAAATTACAGAAACTTGTTTAAATAAGACCTTACTCAATAACTAAGTAACAAATGAAATTTATCGGTAACAAGTATAATTTGATAAAACCTTATCAAATAATACACAATTAAAATGTATTGGTATTATTTTATTTAAACAGATTTTCCTGTAGTCAAATGATTCCCGCGCAAATGACCATAGTGTTTCAAGTTTTATGAACAACTAAACTAAAAAAAGAAATACATCAAAAAAAGTAAAACATGTTTTGTGGTATGGAAAAACCGGCAAAACTGGCCTACCAGGAATTAATTACTTGGAGGTAAATAAAACAATTTGTGTATTCTTGACACTATCAACTGATCAGACTTGTTTTATAAGCTGTTCTTAAAAACAACAACAAATGTATGTAAAAGAAACTCCTTTCGGTTTATATGTCATGTGAACAGACCTTAATGTGGTTTTATTTACAACTTTTCTATCGTTTTCAGAATGGGCTTTTTGTAGAGGGAAAGTTGAACGGTACTGGACATGTACGGGTACATGATATAGGTACCTAGCTAATGCAGTATTTTTGTTATCAGAAAATAACAAACAAGTGTTGAGGGTTATATCACTTACTGTGTTACCCGTTAACAGTCTGATTGTGCAGTTTAGATACAATACAATCTTATTAATGAGCAAAGGAAACTAATGAAAATGATTTAAATTGTTCACTTTTAGTAACAAGTGGTTGGTCGTCTTACTTTACAATGTAACCTTTTATAAGTTCCAAGAAGCTCAAAATAAACATGTAAACTGATTACTTATCTCACACAAAACGTTTAATCAATTTAATAAAAAAAATGCACTAATGTTCTTTCATCTTCATCATCATCATCCCCAGCCCGACTTCACCCACTCCTGGGTATGGCCTCCCTTTGCTTGTGGCAAGCTCCACGCTCTTGTGCCAGTCTCATCCAGGATATTCTCACGATGGCAACAATGTCGTCTGCCCATCTTCGCCGCCGGACGACCAACACTTCTCTTTCCAGTCCTTGGACGCTATTCGCGGCTTTACTCCACCCGCCATCACCGCGCCTTGCTAGGCATCCTACCCAACTGCATTAGGAAGTCCAAAGTCACCAAAAAAGTGTTTCTGAAAAATAAAAAATATCCCATTTTTTTTTTCGGTTGGGAAATTATCAAATGATTCCTCCCGCTCTGGGCGGAGCAGGAGGTAGTGTCAGACTTTTACTGACTAAAACCCATCCAAGTTCCTTCATCGCCCTTTGTGTTCCGTGGCCACGGTATCTCTTTCGAACAGTCCCGCAGCCCCGGAAAAATATACCATAGTGTTTAAATTAGGGTGCATGTGTGTGCGCGATGGGGTTTCCCGTCGGAAAAAATATAACGAATTTTCATACAGAGTTTCAACCCTCACTGTCGAACAAATTTAAAAGATAAAAAATAAAAGCCAGGACTTCTATTGAATCGAAGATCACGAAAACCTGGGTTACACTAAATTGTCGCAGTCGGTTAGTTTTAGTGGTCTACATTCTATACTCGCATCTTTAAACTTAGATGGTATGTTACACCGTTAAGATCTAAGTAGGACCTACTAAAATGCTAAACCGTCGATTGCGCAATCGTCTGCGGTGATATTTTAAACCGAGGTTTAGATGCTCATTAAATTTAACGTGAACTGTAACAAATTAAGGTGATTTAAAAATACTTTATAATTTTTCGATTATTATATATTATATTATTATTTCCTTTATTTAACTTTTGTACAAATTATTTACATTTTTAAATATTTCTTATAAAAAAAACAATATAAAAACATTTAAAAATATAAAAAATTGTTGCCCGCCGGTATCGGGAACAGAGTCCAAGCTACCGGTGGTCAGGGCTCCAGAGAGAGAAACCTCCTAACAATACGAGCCGTGTCCAGGAGTACTGCTTTCTGTATCAAGCCCTTGATCCAGCTGCCTAACGAGAGCCTCCTCAGGTATTCATCGAGGCTCTTAGCAATTAAGCCATGGGCTGATACGACTATCGGCACAATGATCGCTGAGTCCACATCCCACATGTCGACAACCTCGCGAGCCAAGTCAAGATATTTTATTTGCTTATCTTTCTCGGCTTTCACGAGGTTCTCATCATGCGGGACCGTTATGTCAACAATCATTGCGCGCCGCTCTGATCGATCCACCACCACTATATCAGGCTTATTGGCTAAAATAGTCCTGTCAGTGATGATGGATTGATCCCAGTACAATGTGATATTGCCATTTTCGAGAACTGGGTCGGGCACATACCTATAGTACGGCACTTCCGATTCCACAAGTCTGTATTTTAGAGCAAGTTGCTGATGGATAATCCTGGCTACAAGGTTGTGTCTATGCAAGTACTCTCCGTTAGCCAAACGAGAACACCCAGAGATAATGTGACGGATTGATTCACCTGGACGGTGGCATGCCCGACATATGTCAACCGTGCCGTCCTTCACAATAAATCTCCGGTAGTTATTCGTCATCATAACTTCATCCATAATTGCACAGACAAAACCTTCGGTTTCTCCGAAGAGGTCCCCGGAACGTAGCCAGGCTACGGACGCTGACAGGTCTACATCGGGCCCGTGCAGGGCCCGGAAAAAGCGTCCGTGAAGCTCCTTACTCTGCCATACCTCCCTGCGGTCGTTAGTGTCAAGCACTACAGGTTTGCGCCAGTTCTCTTTAGCCAAGGAGAGCGGGGTGAGGCCCTTGTCCACCGCGACCACATCTCGATGCATCCCCACGTCGGCTTCTAGGAAATATTCCCTGAGACTGCATATCTCGCGGTTGTGGAGAGTCTTAGCGTTTAAAAAGCCTCGACCCCCACACTTCCGCGGGATATACAGTCTCATAACCGAAGAACGCGGGTGATGCATTCGATATGCCGTCAACAATGTACGGACCTTCCTATCCAGGGCGTCTAGTTCTGTTTGAGTCCATTTCAGTATGCCGAAAGAGTACATCAAAACCGGCATGACCCAACCGTTGAAGGCACGCACCTTATTTCCGCCTGCTAAAAGACTATTAAATACTTTTTTCAGGCGGCCAAAGAAGCGTTCCTTCAACGATTGCTTCATGTCAGCAACATTGATGCCCAGCGCTTCCGACATACCCAAATACTTATAGGTTTCGGTTGCTGAGAGGGATCTAAGATTTATGGAATCCGAGAGCTGGGTTCCCACAGATTCCACAATCTCCCCTCTTTTAACATGCATGACCGCACATTTGTCCACACCAAATTCCATCCTGATGGCGCTACTGAAAGTTTCAGTTACCTTCAGTAGCTCCATCAGTTGCAAATCGTTGGGGGCAAAGAGTTTCAGGTCATCCATGTAAAGGAGGTGAGATACAACTTGACCACCTCTCCTCAACCGATAGCCTAGACCTGAATCCTCCAGCAGCGTGCTAAGAGGATTCAAGGCTAAGCAGAACCAAAGTGGACTCAAACTGTCGCCCTGAAATATACCTCGCTCTATCCTTATCGGCTCGCTATTCCTCTGGATTTGCCGACATCCTGGATAGCGAAGGACTGTCCTCCATTGTCCCATACACGACATCAGGAAGGTGCGCAGAGTTGCATCTACTTTATACAACTCTAGCACCCTCATGAGCCATGTATGTGGCACGGAGTCATAGGCCTTCTTATAATCTATCCAACATGTCGACAGATCCCTTCGGGAACGGCGAACCTGTTGGCTAATGGCCATATCAATGAGGAGTAGCTCCTTAGTACCGCGGGACCCGTTCCTACATCCATTTTGAGAAGCGGACATGATAGAATTATCATCAATGTGTTTGTTAATTTTAGCTCTCAAAATGGATGTAAGAACTTTATAGACTGTCGGAAGACAGGTAATCGGTCTATAATTTTTAGGCTCCGCAGTACTACCCGATTTATGGAGCAGGTGGGTTATACCTGTTGTCAGGAACTCGGGCAGCGACCCTGACTCTAAGGCTGACTGGAACAGGGTTGCCAGGCGAGCGTGCGACCTTGTGAACCATTTGATCCAAAAGTTGTGCAGCCCATCCGGCCCTGGAGATTTCCAGTTAGGCAACGGACGGACTGCACGAACTACGTCTTGGGGGCAGATGGTGATTGCCCCCATTTCTTGTACTGGATCGCACGCCCGCTCGACCTCCCGGATCCATTCATCCTCGGTATGGCTAACAGGCACCGACCAGATGCTGCGCCAGAATGAACACATGGCATCATCATCCGGCAGGGGCGTGTCAGCCACACCTTGGTCCGGTCGCTCCCAAGCCCTATAAACCCACCTTTCATCTCTTTGGAATGTGCGATTCTGAGTGTATCGGTCCACCCGCCGTTTATACCTACGAATACGGTTTGCCCATGCATACACTTTCTGCTTCAGGAAGTCGATGCGCTCTGTGACACGGGACATGTAGTCTCGAGGACTGATATCAGTCCCCGAGAACGCCCGCCTCACAAAACGCATCACTCTAGGGCGTGTATTGCCCTCCCTGAAGCAGATCAGTTTGCCGATGAGTGCTCTGGCCCCACCAATACGTCGTTCAATCCTGTACTGCCATGCTGGTACGGCTGGCTTAAGTCGTGTAGCTCTGTCATCAGAAAATTTGACGTGAGCTACACGACATGCCGCTACAGCCGCACAATACAGGATTGAATGAGCATCGATGAGGTCTTCGCAGTTATCAAAATAGTTTGACAACTGCGAATCCAGAACAGCCACCAGCGCCCTATTTTTGTTATGCATGGGCAAACGAGGTATGCGTGGCCTAAGGTCGGCTGGCATGTATCGATATTCCCGAATCGCACCTTCCAAGGCACTCCTCATTTCCTCATTGCACTGGGTACTTACATTAGTAACCATGTCATCACTTACGTCGTTATTGCGATTTGGTAATATGGTAGACTGTGGTGGAACCACAGCCTGCGACGGCGTGGCAATGACATGGCTACTCTGCATTTCAGTCCGCAAGCGATCAAGTACGGTGTCATCCAACATACGATTACGCTGGATGACTCGCACCTGATCCGACAGTCGTTGCGCCGACACGTTGACAGCTGGCTCAAGCACCTGAAACAGAGAGAGCATCCGAACACGGTACGCGGTCAGGTTGTTTCCTCCATCTGTAGCCCCATAATATGCGCGCATGACATTCTCGTTTATGGAATGAGTCCATCGCATGCGCGACACATTTCCACCGGCAGCGGGGACCCTGTTCGGGGCCGGTTGGCCTCGAGGTCCCAAGCTCGCTGGTGGCCGTCCTCTTCCTCGTCGTCGAGGCGATGGTGGTGGTGGTGTCGACGGCGGGGAGAAAAACTCGTCGCTCGAGCTCGACGCAACTGCAGCGACCGGCGACACGATGCTCACGGATGTGGCGCGTCCCGGCGGCTGCGAGGCGGAGCTGAGCGACGAGCCCGGAGATGGTGGGTGTGCCTGTTGTTTGGCTCGGCTTCTGGTCAGCATTTTATGACGTTTTAGTTTTATGGCATTGATTTTCTTATATTTTCGTTATTCGTACATTCCTGTCGTGTTTCGTTTGATTTGGATAATGCTTTTTTTTTTTCATTATTTCGTTATTTATATTATTATTATTATTACGCCATACTTTTCTATCACAAATTAGTAACTATCACTGCAAAGCATTGACAGCCCAGTGGTTAGCAGAACAAATATTTTTTATACCAAAACAAAAACAGCTCTCGATGTAAGGCAATTTGTTTATAAATTCAAAGAAACCTTGCGTGTGGACAAACTAATAGCAGCTAGCGATTCAAATTGCAAAATAATGTAACACAAATAACCGGTTCACAACTTGATACCCATGTAGACACTGGTTTTATTATATCTAAATGCAATGTCCAGTCAACAGGACTGGTACTAATAATATTATATACAGATTTGCATACAAACAAGTTCGTCTAGAACATTCTCAGGTATTTTATGAAGGGACGCCAACCACCGATTACGGAAAGCGTAAAGTGAATTGACTTCAACGGTTCTGCTAGAAGTTTGCCGTCGGCATTAAACCAGTTTCGTTAATCTTTTCATGGCCATATTTATTTCTCATTTTGTTAAGGGGTGTAAAAGTATTCTTAACGAAGCCGAAAGGCACTTGTTGTCTCCGTCATTGCGATAATTTTTTATACTAGACCATACCTGGGAACTTTCCAATTACGGAGATATTGGGGGTTAAAGTGCCAACTTTTTCATAAGTTTAAAAAAAAATACAACTTCACTTTAAATACCTCCACGGCCCCTGCAGTATTCAATGCACCCACCAGCACAATGTTTTGAGTGCGTAACATTGAGTCGTACCGTAAAAAAGATTTTTCACCCCAGAAAAAGTCGTTTTCCAACAATATTACTTAGTTGTTACTTAGTTTGATGTACAGAATGCTTGGTTAACGGCTTATTCGTAAAGAGCTCGTTTACACCCTTACTTATACTAAACACAGTACCTATCCATCATGTCCATCATGCAGTTTTCTAGCTGATGTAATTAGTAAACATGATAAAAAGCTTACGTAAAGAGTGCATTTCGAATTCAATCCTTTTGAACCTGCAAAAATGGAGCCATTTTTGCAGGTTTAACTCTTTTACTATCGCAAGTTCTCAGACTTTAACGTGAGTAATAATTGGTTTCGTCCAGAAACCTATTTCTCTTCCAATATCCTGGTATTTCAACGTCATATATTTTGTACTGAACTCCGCGGGAGAACTAAAATGACCGCAATAAATAATGTAGAGTCAGCAGTATCGATGGACAAAAAGTAAAATGTGTCGTGTTAGATTGTTCGCAGGAATTAGCTCATGTTCAGAAGTTATCGGTAGACTATGATGATTCGATGATTTATTTGACTGAAATGCATAGACTCCTATCTACGGGGCTAAATTTAGAGGTGTAGGAATCTCACTTTCGGAGTAAATCGATTTGCTTTTCATCTTTTCTGTATTGAAACCGTATATCCGAACGGGCACAGGTTTTACGAAACAAACTTGGTTTATACAAATATCTTTGACCTTCTAGTGTTCGCATGCGAGACTTCTGAGCATAAGGGCATGGGTTTGATTCCCAGGTTGGGTTATACGATTGTTCGATCACGAATTTGTCGGTAGTAGCCAGAGTCCAGATTTGAGCCCAGTTGACGGCAATAGGGTCACCTCCGATTCAACGGGACTTAAACTTAACCGGTGAAATGTGGATGTACTGTGAGGTATACCAGTGCCTAACCCTTCGATGCCTTTTTATATTTTGACCTTCGTTAAAATACTAGCCAGATAGCAAATTGCCAACAGAGTTCCTTTACTGTATATGGAAGGTGTGTAGTACTCACATACTAGCATTACCATTCACTTGAGGGAGCCATGAAAAAACAACAATATGTTTTTCTGTCAGTTCTCCATTTACGCATGCAATATTGCATTATACATATAGTTTATAGAATTAAACATATTATGTATAATTGTGTTCGTAGAAGGTCGGTCACCGTGCACCGGTTGGAACAGCTGAACTACAGTAACACATAAATAATACTTCTGCATTGTGTATTTAATAGTGACTGGGTGTCGAGGTTCACAGAGCCTACGATAATAATAATAAGTATTAGTATTATTATGATTTTTATATTTTTAAATGTTTTTTTTTTTAAATATAATTTAGCATGAAATATTTAAAAATGTAATTTATGTGTATAGAAATAAATAAAGGACATAATAAGTATTACATGTATGATAAACTGGTGTCAACTATTTGCAAGATAATATATTTTCTTACGACGCACGATGGGTAAAAACTTAAGCTATTAGTACTGCCCCCGGAATTTTAGTCCAGAGTTTCAAAAGTAAAATAATATATAATAATATACCTACAGTTTAGTCACACACAATAACATTATGTTATATTTAATGGAGTGCGATATTAGAAATGGAACTAAACAAATTCAATTCTATAATAATAAGTTCAGGATTCAAGAAAATAAAACAATAGAATTGCGATCACTTCATGCTTAAAACCGTGCACTTGGTGGTTTAAAAAAAAAACACCGAAATCAACACATTTCAGTGTAATAAAAGGGGTCCCCCCTTTATTATAATATGTTGTGATAGCGGCCATAGTCGACAATCACACTCTGTGGAAATGAGGGCTATCGTTTTTGAGCTCACCACATGGCAACACTGTCGATTAAGGTCCTGTCAAAAATTCTATTTTATACTTTATAGTACCAATAACTTCATGAAAAGTTTATTTTATTACGTATAAAAACATAGTGTAAACTTCAGGTTCATATATTTACAATATTCTCCATAAAATTAGCAAGCATGAAACATTTATAAATCATTTTATCTCCAAGTACTGAAAATTAAGATTCTAAGTTGCTACTTAAAATCTACAAGTCTTAATTAATCAGGAATGACCCAATCTAGACCACAATCGTAAATATTTGTAAAAATACGTGTTAAAAAAGCACGCAAAGCGTGAACTTTCTATGACATCTGACATTTCGGTGCCCCCGCGCTACACTAGCGCCTCTAGCGGCGAATTCATACGCGATAGCTCTCATTTCAAGAGTCTTACGGTTCAAATGATTACTACTCTGTGACAGACGGACGAGTAGACAGCGCAGCATTAGTGATGGGGGATGGTCCCGTTTTCAGGGTTCTACACACATTCATACAAGTAAAAATGAACAAATAAGTCTCGATGTGTGATTATCACGTCATGTACAAGCAAAAATTATATAAAACGTAAGTAATAAATGAAAAATTCATTAGTGCGTTGCAATTTCATCGGCCGACTATTCCGACGTATTTTACCGTAAGAATAATTGATTTTAGTTTATAAGCTAGCTCGGTTTGTTTCAGTAATACCATTGCGTAACCAAAAGCATATAGCTGGTTACAATGGCACCCTGGTGGACTTATAAACATGGCCGCTTATTGTTTACAAATTTTTGCATTTCTAGCAATTTTACGATCGTTCGATGCATGATTGTTCTAATTATTGAGAATTTCTTCTCGCTCTTAAATTCATACTATCATGGCGGTCTGTTATTTTTTTAAATGGTTTCACTTGTAATTTCATCAACGGTTTTAACTGTAAATAATTCTACACAGAAATGGACCATAATAAGTATGAAACCGTTCTCTTATGATTGATCGCATTTGTAAGCATGAAACAAACTTGTAAGTAATTTCAAATGACATCAGCGAGCGATAACTGAAAATCCAGTGTGAAAATGTTTACTTTTTGCTTTTGATATTTGAATAGCAGTTATATCAACGAAACTGTAGCAAGATCAATGACGGCAGTTCTAAGAAACACCAGAACAAAAAGAGTTGCTATTGACACTACGCATTCCCAGATTTGTCAACTTGGCTTTCATACGCTTGTTACCCTTCTACTTGGGGTCGACGCAGCATGTTTTCTTCTTCCATTGCAGTTATTTTTTCCTAATTACACACACAAACGCAGCCAACGCAACGTGAAAAAACAAATGAATCCCTCATCACTCTGTATGTATCATTAAGTTTGTTTCTGCATAATGACAAAGCTGTAATAATGGGGTTGCATATCAAACTGACTATTTTTTTCATGTTCCATTTCCGACGAGAAAATTGTGGTGTCTATGGTGCAATTAGACCTCCTTGGTAGTTGCCCACTTAGTATCGGATGACATGCTACATCGAGAAGGAGAAATGAGCTCTATTATTCAGTTCACTCGAACATTACGACAATTTCATACTTACGTCGAAATTGGTACATTTGCTACACTTGTTTTAACAAGCCAATAAGGTTTTATTTTGTTTGCCTGGAATGATTGTTATACCAACGAGATAAGCTTGACACTATTCTACGCTTGTGGCCATGTTAGGGCTTAATTGCACTTGATCGTTTGCGCTCGATTGCCGGATGTGGGCGTATTTGACGTAACCTTTCATTTCGTTCAAGGCTTGGAACAGATTTTTCCAGTGGTTGATTATATTTTCTGCGGTTCCGCCAATCAGTGGAGTCTCACAATTTGTAACACCTTCAAAGAATAATCTCATCTAAAGAATATTTCTATTCTAAAGGACATCAATGTTTGCATTAACCTGTTGGCAATGAAATGTTGATCGTAGATCATATTCGAGATTCGAGTCAACAGTTCATATGTATTACTCATTGATTGCAAACGACATTACCGTCATCAGTTTAATATCATCTCGTCTCAAATTACTTGCGTATTGTAACTGTGTAAACGATGAATATCAATTTATTTTCTAAGAATATCAATGTATTATTAGCCGTAGTTCATTGAGGTCTTGTGAATTATCACCATCAGTCTCCTGCCCTTATCCCAATTCATTTAGGGTCATGAGTATGTCATCTTCTTCCTCATTCTATTACTCGTCTTATCAACATTCATATCTTTCTAGCCAATATCATCCTTTACACAGTCCATCCAGTATCTTTGGACTACCCTTACTCTTATAAACAACCATAATATTTAATCAATAATTAGCGGCCCGTCCCGGCCTAGCACGGGTGGATGTAAGATTTTTTTGATATTTGATATTTTATAGCCTATCTTACTTAGGGTGAATATAGCTTTCTAATGGTGAAAGAATTTTTGAAATCGGTGCAGTAGTTTTTGAGTTTATTAATTACAAACATACACACAAAAATACAAATCTTTCCTATTTATAATATTAGTGTAGATCTATTCGGTTTTTAGTAGGTACTTACTCAGCTCTTGCCATATTTATTGTTCCAAATACCTGCTGCACTGGTAGACAAAACGATTACCTACCTAGTTATCAGTTTTCATAAGTGCTAACTGGCAATTATGCAGGCACCCAGTGTGTCTGGCAAGATGACTCTTATGTGATTTCATAACTGCCACTCGCTGTTGCTAAGTCAATAAAATTATTATTAAAATTACTCGTATAAACAGGTACCGTTAAATAACAATAATAATTTTTGTTCTTGTTGATGCATGACTGATTTTAATTAACGCTCCAACTGGCTGATTTTGCAGTTATTAGAATATGGATTTGTATGTAGGTTGGTTACATATAGGTGTGCAGGTTATGTAACTATTTTTCTTATGGTTGATTGATTTTCAGGCGTTTTTTAGCTTTTGGACAGGTCTTACTGCGTCTAGCGAATTTTCCGAAGTTCATACCAAGTGGATCTCCTATCTCATTGAAGCGATGCTGCGAGATCTTTGAGAAAATTCTCTGGGCTTCTTACTATTACTAGTTATCCATACTAATATTTAAAAATAGGTAAAGTTTGTGATTTTGTGAGGTTGTAGAGAGTAATCTCTGGATCTACTGAACCGATTTTGAAAATTCTTTCAATAATAGGAAGCTACATTATCCCCGAGTGCCGTAGGCTATATTTACAACGTGGCCATGGGATAATTTCCGACCAAAACGCGAGCGAAGCCGCTGACAACAGCTAGTAAGTCAATAATAATTTGCCGGCTCTACCTACTCAATGGTACCTAATCCTGACTCTATGGAGTGACTCAGCAATGTTTACAGTCAACACGCTTATGCAACAAGTTGTCAAATCCAAACACGTGTGATAAATTATTGCCTTTATTAAGCTGGACGTGATTGATGTCTATAAATTCAAAAAATTCTAGCAAAATAGTGTCACTCTTGCGTCGACAACTCGACACCAAAACTTGTGTTTATAGTCAAAGTTGTCGAACACTTGAAAAGTCTTTAACCGATTACGATGGTATTTACACAATTAGCCCCCAGGCCGCTCGTATTTGTTCTAACAATGAACGTAAATGTGCGAAATACAAGGGTTTTGTCACACCCGTTCGTTACGCGTTTTCTTTAGGTGCGTGCGGTGAGTGCATGTTTACCTAAAAACCCAGTATAACCGGAAATTGCAAAGTTATGACCTAGAATGTTTACAGTACGAGATTGTATTTGTTTTATAGGCAGGTTTTCTTCTTTTGTTTTATGATTTGTTGGTGTTCAAAGCCATTTTGTTGCTTTTTAACCGACTTCAAAAAGGAGAAGGTTCTCAATTCGTCAGAACCTTTTTTTTATTTTTCATGTATGTTCCCAGACTATGTACTCGAAGATGGCTGAACCGATTTGGATTATTTTTTGTTTGTTTGAAAGGGATACTTCCCAGGTGGTCCCATGATCATTAAGTCAAGATCTGATGGTGGGATTCTGGAGAAATAGAGATAACTCTTCTAATTTTATATGCACACTTGAAGCGATTTGGGTAGTTTTTGGAGTGGTCTCATTCTAATTTGGTGAAGATCTGATGAAGAACTTCGGAGATAGGCAACGGAACTCCTCAATATATGATAGCAAATGGACTGGGATTTCTGAAATCTCATGTCTGTCTATTGTTTACACCAGTTCATTACATAACATTACGCCGGTGCGCGTGAAGGGGTAAGCACATGTGAACAACTAAAAAGAGAAAAATAAAAAATCTTTTTTGAAAAAAATTAAACCGACTCAAAAACAAAAAAATGAAAAAAAATACTTTAGCTTCAGATGTCAGTGACTTTTGTTAGTTTGATTTTGTTTTTTTTTGTCACCGACTTCTGAAACTAGAGTTATTTTTTACTTTTTTGTGTTTTTGAAGTCGGTTTAATTTTCTGCAAAAAAGTTGTTTTTCATCTTCAATTCCACTTATGTTGATGTACGCAGTTCCCTTTGTTTTATCCACAAAATAGTTACCATCGATGTAATATATTGAAACGTTTTCTGCAATATAAACTTCAATACATTACACAGTCGAGTAGCATTGGTAATCAATTGTAGCAATTTTTAAACCAAATAATGCTTCACTGATTCGTCTTCTTCCTTCATTTCTTGTAGGGAAAGCTCGGTTCAGCTGTCACTTCAAACTATCATTCACAGTGTAAGAAGACTCGTATAATATCAACAACTACAAAATTACAATGATTGTGTAAGCCTAAGTAGTAAATAGCGAAAAGTAGTCAGCAACCGGCTGTCAAGAAAACGTAGGTTGCCGCAAATTGCACAGAGATTGCCAAACCATTATAAGATTACAAATGAACAGGTTAAGGGCTATTTCCTTATCTAAAAGTGTTTGTGTAAAATATAGAGATTTCACATAAGCGCTTACTTATGAAATCTTTAGGTAGGTGAATTTAGAAAATAATAATTGGTAGGTGAAGATCGCGGGAATGCTGTTAAGCGTACTAGCACAGGATTGGTCGCAAAATCAGGATTGATTTTGCGACACATCCTGTGTGCTGTGCTAGCGAAAATGATGAGGACGAATATAATGTGATAGACACTCATGTTACACTCACACATAAGATAAAATTACGCCTGTAATCCCTGAAGGGCAAGGCAGAGGTGTACCTAATAGTACACCACCCTCACGTTCTTGCTTACTATTTGATATCTGTTATAAATCTGCATAATGACATAGTCCCCACTTCGCCAACCTTAAAATTGAGCCTAGCTGAAATTACGATAAAGCACCAATTATTTAACAAAAAAATATCGGCAATAACTTAGCTATTTCACTATTATACAATAGTAGCGTAAATTGACAAAAAGAAAGTTACATTGGGTCAGATTCGGCACGAATTTTGTGGTCACGGTCAACTGGCTGGTTGTAGACAATCTTTTGCTCGCGGCTTTGCCTAGTAATGAACCTAATTATAAGTTACATTATGACTTAATTAACCAAATGTTTTGAAAAAAAGTACGTTATGATAACGTTATAAGTCTGTCTTGTCTTGAATGGACAATTGAAATAGTTTGCCTTTATTGTTTTGCAGTTTTTGTTTGATTTATTATTTCGTGGGCATTCTAATTCTAAATCGTTTTTAAGCCCTTACAATGGTCGTTACGCATGATTGCTTGGACAATCTGGCTTGGTACTGCAAAGGATTGAATGGTTGTGAAATAAAATGCTAAATTATATTTGATTACAGTATGATGAATTGATGATAGTTCGATTCACAACAAATAATCTTTGGGATTTGACCAATGCCATTTTCGCCGTTGACCAATGTTTGTGTATACACTACACTAATATTATAAAAGAGGAAAGATTTGTATTTTGATATGTTTGTAACGAATAAACTCAAAACCGACTGAACCGATTTCAAAAATTCTTTCACCATTAGAATGCTTTTTTTTTCTTTTTTTTTTTACCGATGGGAAATCATCAAATAACCCCTCCCGCTCTGGGCTGAGCAGGAGGGAGTGTCAGACTTCTACTGACTAAAACCCATCCATGTTCCTTCCTTTGCCCTTTGTGTTCCAGGGCCGCGGTATCTCTTTCGAACAGTCCCGCAACCCTGGCAGGCGTCGGCCCTTACGGACCCCTTCCTGTTTGCTGACTCTCTTTGAGGCGCGCGTGGAACACGAACGCGCCGTCGACACGGCCTGTCGTCATAAGACGGACGGACGGCGAGCTAGCCCATAGCTCACCGTCCACAGGCCCGCGTCTACGGTGGCCGGGGGCCACCACGTGGCCCCCGACGCCCGGTGCGTCTCCCGCGGCGGACCATTAGAATGCTACATCATCCCTGAGTAACATAGGCTTTTTTTATTATTAGAAAAAATAAATGTCCACCCGAGCGAAGCCGGGACGGGGCGCTGGTTTATCTATGTACCAGTAGGTAGTCTTTCAATGAATGTAATTGAGAAGTTATTTCTACATTCAATTTACGATCTGAAAGTAATTTACGAATTAATAGGTCACTACGCAAGTATAGGTACGCAGATATTTTTTGATCCAAAGCGACTTTAAAAACGGTACCTATATCGTTACATTTTCTCCAAATACATTTTTTTAGCTATGTAGGTATTTCTTTGTTCCATTATGTCAGTTCGTAGCATAGCCCAATGTTCAAATAACAAGTTATCGACAGTATTTGCAGTAGATACTGATAGTTACGATAATGTTTAGATACATGCTCGTCTTTATGTCAATTCATTGAACCGAAGTTTTTACACCGACAAGTAGCATCGCGTGCGCCGATTACGTTAACGCCTCGAGTATAACGGCCTCTTCCGCGATATAACACGATACTTTGATTTTAGGACTAAGTGGATCTTATATCAGATGTAATGATTATTAGATACGTGGTTTATGAAGGGATTTCAGCCGTTTTACTGTTAAGATCTTCCTATCAGTCAATCATTTATTTATGGTCGTTGGTTCAAATCCGGCTCGAAGGACCAACCTTTAGATAATCCTTTTTATGCTGATAAATCAAAAAAAAATACTTGCGGAGACAAGCATTTTATTTAATTTTTGTCCGAGTATAATAACGAAAGAAAAATAAAGTAATAATAAAAATATGTTCATGTAGGCTGTCAAAAATTTCTTTCGCATCGCTGTCAACAGGAAAAGTGATCAGAAGGCTGGCAGCGTTAATATCTAACATAGGAAACATGGAATCAAAATCTAGTCCTAATTTCGAGGCAGATCATCTCAGTTCGGAATAGTTACCAACTGGATTTTTTTTGGATAACAACTTATAGAAGCTTTAGAAATTAGGACTGAGTGACGTTAGTAGGTAATGAATATAGTCGAAAGTGGGTATCTTCTGTCTACTTCTCATCAGATTTTCTTGAATTTCTCAATTCCTGGTAATGATATATTGCCAAATCTATCCTCCTTCATTGTTGCATTTATATGACAGTCATAAATCCTCATAATAAGTAAACTATCAATGTACTTACGTAAAATGCGCAGAATTTGTCTATGAACATGACGAATCTCAATGATGTCAGCTATGATGTTATGGACTTCAAAACGCATGACCTCCATTTACTTAATCTCTAAATATTACGTGTGTAGGCAGTTTAGAACAAGTTTATGTACGTGACATTGTGAATATAATTCGAATGCGTCCATAGCGTCTATCTAGTTAGAAAAATATAATTTCATAGCATTTTCTGCAAAAGGAGAATAGGTAATTGTAAGTGTAGAAAAAGCGAAATTTTAAAATAACGATATGCTTTAACTGACATAATAGTCGAGTGCAATTAGACAATAAGGTAGACCGAAGTTAATATACCTGTAGTGGTCGGATTGTCATGGGACTTTTTTATTGAGTTCCTAGAAGAGTAGAGAAGAAATTTAAAAAAATAAAATTCGCCGTGACTTTTTTATTTTTATTTCCTTTTGTTTTTCTTTTCCTTTTGTGAATAACTTCAAATTCGAAGAATTTATATTGTGGCGTAATAGTGTGACCTGCGTGGATCCATTAAACGCCAATTTGGTCTGTTTCTTTGTTAATTATTGTCGATGTATGTGTGTATGTGTATGTCATTGTGTCTTTTTAACTTTCTTCTCCACTCCTCTAAAAACTCAATAAAAAAAGTCCCATGAAAATGCGACCACTGTAAACTTCGTTCCACCTTATGAGTATTTTTTGACTAATTGTGCTCGGCTATAAGTAATCATTATTGGAACTGGGCCACTAGAACTACTATGTCAGTATCTAAGACAACGAAACATTTCGAGAAATAGGGTGGAAAGTTCTTACATTCAAAAGGAGGATCCTCCGACCAGACGGGTGGTGTTTGGTGGGCCACTATGTCACAGACATAAACATGATATATCCCCCATAAATAGGGTTTAAAAATACAACAAATTCTTCTTACTGGGAAGACAATACAGACGTTGGCAAGCTTTTAGAAAATCACACTTCAACGAAGCAACTTCAAGGTAAAAAATACTGATCACGTGTTCTGCAAAATTTACCGTAACCAGTTTCGTATGTTAGCAAATTCTTCTCACTCATACTTTTTTATGTCATCCAATCAAGTCCAGTTACACGGTCGTTTCTTTTCCTCAATAAACTATTTCTATAAACAAAAACTCCATTACGATGTCCGTTACAAATCACTTAATAAGCAAAGAGTTAGTTAATGAATCAGCTGCAGTTCTAAAAGGCTTAAAGTTTTTTCAAGACTGTACGGGCGTTTCAAATGGATTGTCTGCCGTCCGCAATGCTTACGAGTAACGTGTGGGAACAGAGTAAATTAGAAGTCAGATAAAAACTGGATTAAGCAATTTATGTAGACACGAGCGAATGCAAAATTTGCTAGCGTTTGCCTTCCCAGTAATCTGTAATTTTAAACTCAGTGGCGCCAGTTCTACGAAATAGAAAAAGTAAATAAAGACCCTGTCCATAATGGAATTAAGATCTTGAAAGTATCACCATCATCTGCCTAGCCCTTTTCCAACAATATTGGGGTCGACTTCCAATCTAGCCGGAAGATTTTGAAGGTATAATGAGTGTAAAAAGACCTTTAGCGAAGTCGAAAGGCACTGGTTCTTACTACAATTTTTTTTGTGGGACCATACCTAGCAACTTTCTAGTTACGGAAATATTGGAGGTCAAAGTTCGAACTTTTTCACAAGTTTAAAAAAAAGTTATTAATGTTTTAACTTGAAATACCTCGATGACTCCTTTTTTTTTTTTTACCGATGGAAAATCATCAAATAACCCCCCCGCTCTGGGCTGAGCAGGAGGGAGTGTCAGACTTTTACTGACTAAAACCAATCCATGTTCCTTCCTTTGCCCTTTGTGTTCCAGGGCCATGGTATCTCTTTCGAACAGTCCCGCAACCCTGGCAGGCGTCGGTCCTTACGGACCCCTCCCTGTTTGCTGACTCTCCTTGAGGCGCGCGTGGAACACGAATGACATGACATGACGACACATGACCTCTGTACATTGCATCCATCAGCACAATGTATTGAGTTATTGAGTCCTACTGTAAACAGTGACTATTCATCCCAGAAAAAAAAATGTCGTTTTCCAGCAATAACATTTGCGTGGAGTTAGTTTGATGTACTTACATGCTTGCATGTTTGACGGCTTCGTGAACTCAGTTTACACCTTGAAGATACGAGTAGGTAATGTTAAAGGAAAATATATAAATGCAGTCTATATGTATACAACACCATTATGTACAGTTTATGAGAAACCATAGAAATATTAGATCATTAAAAGTTTTCGTCAGCGCGTAACATTTTAATGATGTAATATTATTGCACCTAATCGATAACAGAGGCGAATAGTATCAATGAATTTGAGGTACACAACAGCACAGTTGACATTCAAATATAACTAAAAATACATACAATACCAGAGCATACGGTTCAAAAGCATTAAAAAGCCAAAAATATCCGTCCTTCACACTAGCCAGATGTATGTACAGTCAACAAAAGATACAGGCAACTACTTTACCAATTTCAAAACTATGTTGAACGAGTGTTGAGATAGTCTGTTTCATGTATTTTTTATTTCAGTAGTTAAATACCTACATTATTTATTACAAGCCAAATTTTAAAACTACGGCAGAGCAAAGGGCTTCCCCTTAATTCTTATCTTCTTTAGAAATGCTAGTCTTGTCTTTATCAGTTCAGCTGATTCTGCAATCTCCGTCTATTCGTGGACGCCTTGATTGATAACACTGCTTGCCCAGCTGCTTGCATTGCTGTATCGCAACAATGTTAATCTTGCCTGTTTAGGAGTTTCCCTTGCTGTGTGTACCTACAATGTATATAAAACCATCACTCCGTATCTCGTTACAATGGTTCCAATTCAATGGCAATGACATTGTAGGCTGGGATCCATTCGTCAGAATCGTTGGTGCTAGCATTATTTGTCCACTTGTCTAAGGTTTTCACACGACGATATTCTAAATATTTGTATCTGTCCATTACGAATCTTATTGAATCATCTTGTAGGCTATTTATGGAAGTCTATTGAACTATAGCTGGAGGTTATACCTCTCTCTCTCTTTAAGTCACCGTCGATAGAAAATGAAGGAAAATAATAGCAAAGAAATGTATTGGGAAATGCATTCTGTGTTATAGCCATTGTGTGGTAGTATTATGTGAGTCGTACATACTTAGTTATACATAGAACACCATAACATTCCTGGTTGTTTTGAAAATAGTGCTACTAAAATAAGAAATACACTCTGTATACACAACTCAAGGCTTCAAAATGATAAGGTTAGATATTATTAGAAACGGATAATTTAATGTAAACACATAGTTTTCTTCAGGACTATACAAGATTCTCAGGAACTGGATAATAATGCTGTTGTAACATGAAACAATAACAAACAGAGAATCGTCAAAGTATAAATAAAGACAGATTCCACACAGTTAAGGGTAAAGAAATATATGTACGAGCTAAAAAAGAATCGTTGTCGTCATAACAAATATCTAAATTTGTTTGATTTACATAAAAAAGATAAGAAATAAATATAAGCGTTTCAATAATAGGTTTAGTCGCCTACGCCACTGTAGCAATTATTTACAATTTGAGACACAATCTTTCAAAACATCATATGAAAGTCAACATTTAACTCTTACAAAATCTAATAACCATCACTCACTTCCCCAACTCCGTCAATATAAGATTTATTTCTATTAGAATAGTGCGTGTAAATTGTCTATTTTCACACAACGTTAATCATATTAATGTTGGCAATGTTGGTAGACTCCAAGACTATGTCAGATTGTTGAGTGATTTAGAGTTAATTTCATTTTTACTACCGTAATTAAAATACATTAAAATAATAATGAATAATATTTCCCAATATTAATAACCTAACCACCGCACCGGTAGCATTGGATCCTGCTCCCGAAACAGGCGCACCACTATTTTTTATGTATTTTTTTTATTTTATAATATATGATGATCTGCCTAGCCTTTTCCCAAACTATGTTGCGGTCGGCTTCCAGTCTAACCGGATGCAGATGAATACCAATATTTTACATGGAGCGACTGCCTATCTAACCTCCACAACCCAGTAAGTACTGGGTAATAAATACCCCTTGGTAAGACTGGTTGTCAGACTTTTTGGGCCACTGACTACCTGTAACGACTGTCAAAGATCTACAGATGACAGCCGGGACCAACGGCTTAACGTGCTTTCCGAGGCACGGAGGAACCTCGGTATGTAATGGGCGGTCACCCATCTACAGACCAACGATCGAGTGGAGATTGCGAGAAGCATGGCTTAGAATACAATTAGACAACACAACACAACTACATGAATACAACTAGATGTTTTTATGGTAACTGTTAAAAAATATTTCGCGAGACAACGTCAAAAGTCATCATCAAGTCAAACATCATATTATCTATACATCTATCAGTGGCGAAGGCTCGATTCCTACCGGCTTCCCTTTGAAAAATGGCACAGTCAGTATTTTATAGACAAATAATAAAATCACATAATAAGATATGTATTCCGGCTTACCTCTTACAAAAATTGACCCTTCGCTACTGACATCTGTACAAATAAATAAAATTTAAGTATCTGTTTGTGATGTCAAAATAACAGCTTTTTACTGAATGCATATGAAAATTTATACGGTACTAACACAATTTTATAATTTGTTTCTCTGTCTGTCGGTTTGTCTGTCTGTTTGTTCCGGAAAATCTCCAAAACGGCTGAACTGATTTTAACGGTAGTTTTACTGGCAGATAGCTGATGTTATAAGGTCTAACTTAGGCTAGTTTTATTTTTTTAAATAATTAGGGTTCCGTGCAAAACCCTTGAAATTGTTAACAAAATCAGATTCTAGAAGGGAAGTAATATTTTTGTATATAATAATTTCACGTGAACGAAGATCGCGAGCAACAGCTAGTAGTTGATACAATTATGGAGCTTTCCCGGGATAAAGAGCAATTTGTCTGGACAACTCACGTCCCTGTTTACATCGTCCACGAGCGCGTTTGCAACTCAAACAATAAAATAGCTGCATAAGTGCGTAGGTAAACCAAGATTAATTTCTCACGACCATGTCGAAACACGATAGTGATCGCGAAATAAGATGCGAAACTTTTTATTGGCCACGTTTTTGTCTTCGTCTTGGCCCGAGAACAATGTAAAAAGATTTAGTCGTGGGTGTTGCATAACGATAGTAACAGAAAAATCTACGATACTTGTCGTTTTATACTATGTAGTAATTTTTGTACTTGTATGCCATACATTTTTATTGTTGTTAAATAAATCTTTCTGACGTTTAGTTGTTGCGTTGAGATTGAGACACGCAGAGTTGGTTATTTTATGCTTTTTACTTCCATAGTTTGTTCACGAAAAAAGTCCTTACCAAGTATTCCTTCCAAAGAGACCTTGACTGTAGCTAACCCTGTCAATGAACATGACAATGTTAACATTCTATCACTGTATCCGTGACTAAAGAATAATCCCCAGCATACGTAGGTAAATTAAAATTCTAAATAGACCTCAGACAACACTGCTACTTTATATGCACATACTTGACGTGGTTCAGAGTAATCAAAGTAATCGTTTATTGGATAGTAGCTGAATTCTCACTGCTAAATCACAGCGGAAAGCATTTGTAAGTAGTACTGGGAAACTACAAATTACTGATGCCAGTATTCAGGGAGAAGATAGCATAATTATCTAGTCTTGCGAGTGAAGATGTAAGATTTTTGCAAGTTTTCCGCAATAAACAAGCTTTGCAGGTGACTTGGGAGCCTAAATAATGTAGATAGAGTCAACGGCATCCACATGTAAGGTCCTTCAATTAACCACTGTTTACCCGCAATCGTGAAAAAAGATAACCACCATTGTTTTTTTGCTAAATAGGCTTGCGTTTGATTGCAACTCGCTTGATGTGAAGCGATGATGCGGCCGAACACGTTTGCCTAGAAGAAACCGATTCACTCGAAGTTTGAATAGATGCAGGTTATAATGATTACCATAGTTTCCCTTTGGTTAAAAAAGAAGCTCCTAGTTCTTCACTTCACTTCACTGCAAACTGCATCCTAGTAATTATCTTCTTTAGTCTGAAGATAAAAACTAAGCAACAAAGGCCGCAGTTGCTCTATGGCTTCGAATTCCACAGCTGAACTTGTTGTTGAAACAAAACTCTCTGCAGCAACATTTAAATACAGTCAATCATTGGTGTTAGCTCCCCAATCATCGTCAGTTCTAATTCTAAGTGCGCAATAGTAGTTAACACTGACGCAATAAGCGTATTGCTCTTTCCAAACTTACTGTCCATTTCTGTTGCGTCTCCCTTCAATGACTATTATTTGTGAGTCCAGACACGGGGTCATTTCGATACAATTGATTCATCGAGACACCTTTAATGTTCTCTCGATAGTTCAGCTATCATTTTCGCTGAATACTAACTACTTTTAAAGATTTGTGTGTGGTGTGTTGTATTTTTATTAATGTGCTTCCGGCGTTTTTTCATTTAATTTGTGCTTTGTATGTGATTGATAAAGTGAATTGTGTTTAGTGTCGAGGTGATTAACTGCTGTAAGCAATTTGGTCTATATTTTCAAAAGCGAATTTGGAAGAAGATTTCTTATTTTCTTTGGTGCTCCGTCTGTATGGACTTCTTGCATTCTATTGGGTACGTAGCTATCTACATATTTGGCCTATAATAACGATGAAAGAGTGTACTAGAGGTTTGAAAGATGCCCTAGGTCTGGTTCTGCAACCGGAAATCCTAAAAAAATGACTTTAATTTAGGTCAATTTAGTGGCCATGTTTATAGAAATGTTGATGGGGAAAAATGGGATTAAAGAATGAATGAAGACTAATCTTTCTGAGAAACTTTCTTTATCAGACAGGTACTAGATGCCAAGATCCTATCCGCTATCATAATAAAAATAAGAGGAAAATTAATCTTTTCTATATTTTCACGGACTTTTAAAAGCTTAAAAACATTTCTCGGAATCGCTTTGCAAAATGATACTCGTAAAATATCAGAAATAATATTTCATTCTTGAGTTTACATAGGCAGATGCACGATAACGTAAGAATGTAAAACAAATAACAAAAAAAGGTACTTATGTTGTTAATGCATGGAATACTTTTCTTTGCAAATTCAAAATTCCAGAAACACATAAAGAATTTTTAAAAATAGGTTGGTGGTACTTAAGTATTTTTTTCTACATCCAGTCAGCGCCTGTAGATATTCTTTTTAAGTGCACCTAAAGGAAATTGAATGCTTATGAATTGAGTAATTTGCAAATGAATAGATGGGCTGCGTAACATATTCGTTTTATTTGCATATTGTAAAGTTGCGCACGCGCCGGTCGGCATAATGAGGCGATGTTCAGTAACAGTGTAGTTTTTAATGATAAAAGCCGGTCAAGAACATGTCTGCAGTAAAAATATATAGGTTACGAGTGTGACTTATGATATGAGCAAAGTTATGGTAATGGGTAATGAGATAGGTATTTCATCTAGTAGCCATGAAGTTGTTAATTTGTTAGAACACAAGCAAGACAAAACAAAACATGGTTTCTATTGTGCGAATATGCCACCTGCGGTGACCCTCTATTGTCATCAAACATCATTATTGTGAAAGTATTATCTTACTAGCAAACTCTCAACTAACCGTCACTGAAAAGCAATGGTTTTTCCCAGATTATTAGATAGTTAAGCAGTGTTACGAACCGTAAGTCATGGGTTCGAACTCAGGCATACGCATTACTTTGTGTAATTTATTTCATCACCATTTCTCTCAAAATGGCGAAGGAAAACATCGTGAGGAAACCGGCATGTCCTAGAACCAAATATTCGAAGACAATGTGACATCTACCAACCCGCACTGGGCCCGCGTGGTGGATTATAGCCCATTTCCTCTCATAGAGAGGAGGTCGAGTGTCTCAGCAGTGGTATAATTATAGGCTCATTATGCTTATCCTAGCAGTGAGCAGCAGTGTTTTGGGTCAGAACTCTTCCCAGTTACATAGGTAAGAAATACGATAACATTTTCCTTGTGGTATTTGTACAAATAGCACAAAACTAAATATCACAAGGAAAATCCACCTAAAAATTATTTTTAGACATTAATTCCCCATGTGTTTTTCAACACACAGTCCATTCAGTGATTACGTTTACATTGACTTATTAACTTCTCCTTACGAATGGCGTCACCCATGTCGACTTTACCTCAATTATCAATATAACAAACGGCGAAAATAGCAACAAGGATTCCGATTCAGCTAAGCCAAGTATAAAAACAAAGATGCCAAAAATTCCTTGACCTGTGACGAAATTTGGATCTAGCCATGAAAATGTACTGCATTTGACGTATTCGACAGTTCCCGTTGCTGGCACCGCCACTATGATCCCTCAAGATATGCTGGATCCTATAATTTCTAACATTCTATATGTAAAACGTAAACTAAAGTTGTCAGTAAAAAACATGTTTAATTAACACGAGAAAATCGCGTAGGTAGATACTTAATTTATTTGATTATGAGCAAAGATTATGTACATACTTATTATCTTTACAGCTCTGCTTTGTAACACTTAAATATCTACATACTTACCTAAGTATACATAATATAAACCGTCGATCTTTGAACGTTGTGGTTACAGACAGTTTCAAGTTCACAATTAAAAGTCAAGGCTTTTTATTGAAGTAGGTAAGTTTTCTTGAAGTAATTATTATAGAATGTGTAAACTAGGTCGAATCAGGGGTTTTGAAATAACCTACCGACGTACCATGTGTAAGTGCATGTAATGTATCAATGGGGGTTGCTCGCAAAATAAATTTTTAGTTTAAAACGAAATGCATGGTGCTATCAGTGAACCTGTCCATCTGAGGATGTTTGATATAATTCTTACCAAGTCTGGAAAATGTGGCCGGAAATATGCACGTTATAATCTATCTAAGATTATATCAGAAAAAAAAATACCAACCGTTTCATTTGCTTATCATACAGTGCAAGGAAGCGAACAATATACACATAAAATTAATTGAAAAATGTTTGTTTTACATTCCTTGTAGCGTAAGATTCTGTGTATTTATTTGAACAAAAAAAAAATACTCTACTAATCGATTCGTATTATATAAAATCTCAACCATTTATGCAAAGGTGGATCAGCTAATTGCTATCACTCCCTGTACTAGGGAAGTATGTAGGTGGGTTTAGAGATCATGGACGACTTACTGACATCTATTTACAGCAGGTCAGTGGATCATTACATAAACGTGATAGTTCATATTGTTTGTAGCATGATTGCTGTACTTATATACTACTTAAGTCTTGTTTTCTTGCAACACTGAGACATAATCAAATTATTATATAGAGATCTGGCGAGATCGCATTCCTTTATGACGTGTGTAACAACGTATGACAAATTAATTTCGTTTTATATAGAGGTCAACGAATCATAGATATTAAACATTCATTAACAGACAGTCAAGCAGATTGAACTCGAAATAAGTGGTCGACTTATTTAAGAGTTACATTATTCATATAAAAATACTGGGCTGCTGGCAGAATTCTACAACAATAGCTTAAGGAGGGCTTACATAGTGTAAATAATTGATTTACCAGACACTAAGTTAAATCTACCAATCTGTAATGAAAAGAGTAAAATATACTGTCAGATGTCTTTGATATTTCAGCCTATTATTTATTTACAGCTTGAAAATAACATTTATACTTTTTATTCGGTAGCTGCACGAATAGAACGGTTTTTATATTATTTATTTTCCTAATTTTTAACATCGCGCTACTGTCATTTTTCTATATGAATCTATGTTGGTCTTTCGCTGTGGAAGCGTCAAGGTAGCCCGCGAAATTCAAATTTTCTTATGTTTTTTGCAATCTGCAGGTCAGTGTCAGGTTGTATGTTGATAAAAAATGAGTCGCACCAGTAACGCGTACGTAGTTACAGATTATAATCATTAAAATCATCAATACAACCCTCTAAGTTCATTTAACCCCATTGAACGACTTTTTCATGAAATAGTTACAGAATAGGGTTAAATGAACTCAGAGGGTTTAACTAAGTACCTTGGATTTGACACAAATGGACATGACAAACTTTTAATAGACCGACGAAAGACAGTATAACAAAACTTATAAAAATATGATAAAGACATTAATGTATACAACCTATCACGAAAGACAATATTTATGGACATAAGACTAGGCAATATGGCCGCAAGGCCTTGCCTTCTGGGTAAAAAAAGTAATGCAAATACACCACAGTCAGTCGCAGTTCGGTCTAAATTGTTCAATAGCTAATAGAGTAGAACCCGTCATTTATATCAGTAGATATTGGAACACAAATCACTTGTAATATGAATAAAAAATATGACTTCGCAGTCCGTGACTGCGGTAAGTGAAGGGAGAGGTGTGTTCGACAGAGCTTAGTCATAGTAGTATATCTAGTATTGGTATCATGTTGTTATATACCTAGGTATCTATACATTCTTAAAGTAAAAAAGAACTGATTTTTGGATCTTTTCTTTATCGTGTGGTTATACAGAGTGTAACAGAAAGGGTATAATCATATGGAATACTGTGGTACGGACCATCGAACTGAACCACTTTCTCTATGGGACCACCATCGAAATCGTAAAAAAATTATCAGCTGTCCTCTACAAAATTTCAATACCTACTCGACCCAAATGTATGGGACAGCTGATTATTTTTTTACGAATTCGATGGTGTTCCCTATAGAAAGTTGTTCAGTCCGACGATATCACACCACTAGTCTATCACTGCTATTTGCACTGATTTTTTGATGATAATGTTGTATGATTCTAGTAGATCAAGAGAAAAACCTCTTTAAAGTGACCAAACCTCAGTGATTATTGAATCTGGACTGATGGAATTAACCTGTGTATATTTGATCCCGAGTTTATTTTGATCCTCCAGAAATTGCCCCAGTAGAAGTTCACACTTATCCGTGCACCAATTAAATTACTTTAATTGACATCAGCATCCAGTCTCCAATTTGATTATTAGAGTAGAAAAAAATATAGGTATCTATACAAATAAATAAAATTGAAAAGTCTGTTTGTAATTTCATAATACGAGTAACAGCTTTTTACTGGATGCTTAAGAAAGTATATACTATACTTGTTTTTAAACATGTTTTTGTGTATCGAAACAGCCAAACTGATTTTGAAAAACATGTTTTTAAACATGTTTTTGTCTAGCGAAACAGTCAAACTGATTTTGAAAAACATGTTTTTAAACATGTTTTTGTCTATCGAAACAGTCAAACTGATTTTGAAAAACATGTTTTTAAACATGTTTTTGTCTAGCGAAACAGCCAAACTGATTTTGACGGGATTTTTACTGGCAGATAACTGATGTTATAAGGACTTATGCTACTTCTATTTTAGAAAAAAAAACCGATTCATATAGGGAAGTAATATTTGTATCATAATTTCACTAGGACGAAGGTCGCGGCCAACAGCTAACTATGTAGTATATCCTTTTTTTCACTGACTTTCATCAGGGCAAAGGCCTCTTCTCATACAAATAAGGAACGAGCATTAATCACCACGATCGCTCGTAGCGCATTTACGGTTTCAGACTGAGAAATCCAGTTACATCAAGATATTTGTCTTCGTCAGTCAGTGATGTTTTAAAACTATTAAAAAAAACTTCCGTATCATCGCGCTGTTCCTACTCCATTTGACATTGTTTAAATTCCAATAATGATGCTCTTCAGAAAAAGTAAACAATAAAAAAAACAACCAGCACAATTCCTCAGTCAGGGTCAAGCGATATTGACCTTAAATGAAACCGTATACGTTACCTTATTGCGATAATGAGATTTTAACTGGAGTGCAAGTTAGCAGTGTTTATTGAGGCGCTCTCGATTGCCATGATTGATGCCAGCCTTAATGACGGGATGGGCAATGAATGTGGAAGCTTGTTTGAGTGACCATTGAGGGGGTAATGTGTTTATATTGAAAAATAATATTCAGTTGGTAATTAAGGGAGTGGATGGCTGACTGAATAAGCGAGAAGAAGTACACCATAGAGAGAAGCGGAAGGAGGGGGGCGGTCTTTCCTCAAGAGTGGGGCAATTAAAAATGGACTCTATACTTCTATACGAATATTATGAAGAGGTAAAATTTGTTCATAAATTTGTATGTAGGGGTAATCTCTGGATTTAATGAACCGATATTGATAAATTCTTTCACTAATAGGAAGCTACATTATCCCCGAGTGTCATAGGCTATATTTACAACGTGCCCGAGGGATAATTTCCGACCAAAACGCTTGCGAAGCCGCAGGCAACAGCCAGTTAGTAACATAGCTAATTAAAAAATATTAAGGGACTTGATTGTTAGCGCGCTTACGCTTGGTGAATGGGGTCTCCTTTTTTTAATCCATGCTATGTGATATCATCATTCGCCTGCCCTTATCCCAATTTACATATAGGAGCCGTGGAGCAGTTTGTAGTCTTCTTCTTCCATACTTTTGCCTTTCTAGCCATATCATCCTGCACGTGCGTACGGTGATGGAGGCTCCGACTTTCGAACAGTAAGTTGTGAGTTCGAACCCAGGCAGGCGCATTACTTTATGTAATTTATTTCATCACCGCTGCTCTCTAAACGGTTAAGGAAAACATCGTGAAGAAACCGGCATGTCCTAGAACCAAAAAAATCGAAGACATGTGACATCTACCAACCGGCATCTAGGCCCGCGTGGTGGATTTTCATTCCCTCTCATAGAGTGGAGGCCTGTGTCTCAGTGGGAACATTATAGGCTGATTATGCTATTATGCATCCTGCACACGTATCAATGTCGAGTAACTACTAAATAAGTTGAAGAATTGCAGTGACAATATTATATGTCAATACGTAATGTTACATAGTTATTCATAACATGTTACACAAACTAAATTCTATCTGTAAAGCCCGAACAAATAAAGTTCCTCTTATTATACAGGTTATAAACTCATTTAGCAGAACCACCTCAACAAACCAAATATTGATGTTTACTTGAACAAGCCTACAATGGTCGGCTCTTACATTTCACAAGGCATAAGTATATTAGCTGTTACATAAGTGATCTTTCTTCATAGCGTCTACGACCTCTCGAACTTTATTTAGCCATTGAACAATTTAAAATCTTACTGCCAACAGAATTAGATACATTTTCAATTGAATGTGTAGTACTTTAAAATGTCACTGAGTTCTCTGGGCTGTTTAAAAGTTTGTAAGGTAAACTTCGTGCATTGCTGATACATGCTAAAAATATACGCTTTCGACTAAGCAATTAGTATCAGTTGTTGTACTGTTTTTCACATGTGATTGTTACTCTGTGTCATGTCATGATTTTCGGTCAAATATTTGTGTGGTTGTCTTTTGTTTTATTCGTGTGAGAAAGTGTTACGTCAGTAGGAAGTTAGTTTGTCTGAAGGTCACCTGTCTGGTTAATTTTCTGCTGATTTTGTTTTTCTTTTAATTACTGACGCTCTGAAAAGCGATTAATTATTTTAACATGCATCACGCTCTTGATTCTTTGTGAGTTTATTTATTTTATTGTTTCCATCTTACGACTAACATTACAGGGTTACCTAATGTGACAGTGTACACAATAACTATATTAAATGTAACTAACCGGAGAACAATGGAATAAACCAACGACGACAACGCAGTTATTTTCAGCTATAGTAAAATTAGTGTTTTAGAAAAAAATGTGATTTGCATTATAGATCACGGGTATTTCCACTAGATAGCTGACAGGAATAAATGGTTAACAAAGTACAGACAACCACAATGTAAAAGGTCAAGAACACGATTATCTTGAGCCAACAAAATAAAAAAAGAACATCGCTTTCAGTGTCATGTCATTATAAACTCTACGGCATGACATTAACTTATGTATTCTCGTAAGTATCTAGGTATATCTCTTATTTAAGTCCCAGAAGTTCATGTTTTAACCTCACGACTTTCTGAAAGGTGCAACGAGCATAAGCAGAGTCAGTAAAAGGTTAATGGTGTAATATTATAAATTGTTACTAACTGCATTGATTAGTTAAGCTGTGTTATAACCGGCTGGTCAGGCTGGCCGGTGATTGGCGAAGAATATCGTGAACTTTATAATTGTTGGAGTTCATTGACTTTTTGCTAGTGTGCCAAAATTTCTGGGAATTCGTTACAATATCACTATCTATCTATCTTTATCTTAGGATACTTGCCTAACTGATTCCCCTGCGTAGTATTAATGCTGTGTCAAAGTACCCATATATGCTGTACTAAGATGCTAACGTGGTGTAAGGGAAAACGTAATCAAGAGATTTTGGTAATCTTGTAGTCATATTTACACCAAACACCATTGATAGGCCCAAGCTTGAAAAATATGTTGTAACGAATGAAACTACCAAAGAACAAAAATTGATTTCATGAAAGTTTGTTTACAATATAGAAACACGAAATATAAACGATTAAGAAAGTATTCAGTTTGTGAACGGCAGCCGCAATGGTGATGATTGCGATTGGGCTAATTGTGTAACACCATCAATGACCAGAAATAAATAATCGTTTCCTAACTTCTTGATCTTAACAGCTAATACTTTACGAGCACAATTTTATTATTTGTGATTATTATTGTAATATTAGGTATTCCTCATCTAGTCTAGTAAAATAATCACAGTAAATCTACAGTCGTGATACATTAAATACAATCAATTTTAATCCAAATAAGAGCACATTTTTAAAAGCACGAAAAGCAATCCACAAAGTCCACACTTCGAGAGGGACATTGACTTTGATTAAAAATATCGATAATTTTGTAGCGGCACTACAAAGTACTACAGCGCCAACTATAGCACAAATGAAGAACTAACATCTAATTCTAAATCGCGCAGCTATAGAGTTAACAGCGACTTATAACTATGATCTATATAGAAAAAGCCGACCACAACTGTCGGGCAGTAGCCCACCAGATACAGCACCCGACTTGTCGGAGGATCCTCACAAAAGAGTTTGAGGTGGAGTACCTGGAAGGATATGAGAGGAGGGTTTTGCCCAGCAGTTCACATCAATAATGATTGATATCCGCCTTCTTCTGCTCAGACCCAGTAAATTTTTCGGCCAGGGCCTACGATGTGGAAATGCATTTGGTTAGAAGTCTAAAGAAAAGTCAAAGACAGACAGACAATTATGATGATAAGCTAAGACTATCATCATAATTTTTAATTTTGAGTTTTAGTTTGACTCATGTAACGATCAAAACGGCTATGTCTGAGCGTCACGATCTTGATAATTATTCTAAGGTCATGAATTCAAGTATCTGGCCCATGCTCTTATCTCTCTAATCCCTCCGACACACTGGTCTCTTACGTAGTTTCGTGGGTTTATAAAATGTATAATATATGTCGGGGTGTCAGGATTTACTCCGCTAGGTTTCTACATCATGTGGGCAGACGATGGGTTTCGTACTAAGAAAAGACACTGAGCGATACACTGTTTCTTTCTAGCAAAACTAACGAATTACTTGAAATTACAACTTAGCACAATAACACGGGGCATAATGAATCGGGTACAGTTCCAAGAGATCTTAACTCGGCCGCGATCAGATACTGACTGCTGTCGTCCTGGCTCAGAGTTTACCATCTGGGCTCTGTGACAAACACGCTGTGGTGTGGTGGGTAGACTTGTAAGTAGGTCGCTTGATGGGTTTAGTCCCATCTCGGCACCTTCCCATCTCGGCATCCATGAATTTCGGCCCCATGTCAAAAATCATTGCCAAAAATGGAAACACAGTAAGTAAATCATCTTTTCACCACCGCGTACTTGTGATTCATTTTAAGCCCGTACCAATGACCGTGTCCGACATATATATTATATTTTTGGTCCAGTATAATATAATCCTCGAGAAATGGAAGCGGCTCAATATGTTAAGAATGGTCTTTCACACATGAACTACCAATCACTGCAACTATCAATCTACGAACCCGTATAATTACCGAGCGGTTCCCAGATACTTACCTATTTAGTAAGTTCTCCGGATGCTTTTAAAAACAACAAAAGAAATGACGTCAAGTCACGTGGATGAGCAGTAGTATCCTGTCAGCTAATAACAAGACACTGTGGCGGCCAATCTGTCGTCAAGTGTGCTGATTATGGCAATTACCTCTTGACCGCTCATTGTTAGTAGCGGTCATTGTTCTAGAGAATGCACGCAGGTTAGTCCCCTCTATAGAGATTTTTCATTCCGAACATTCTTATCATATCGATGGTCACTCTATATGAAAAAGATTATTGTTATAGAAAACTAGCGACCCATCCCTGCTTTGTTTTTCGACTAGATAAAACTATAACCGTAATGTAATACGGTATGTATACACACATAATTGTATATTTGTTTAAGTGTTTATTATATTTCTTATAGGTAGTTGCTATAAATTATAACTAGTATTTGCGTGTTGCGCGAGGTGCAAGCACCTAGCGTGGTTGTGGTGGTAGAAATTTCATTTTAAAAATAGGGGGGGAGAGAGGGGAGTTTTGAAAAATGATTTTGGCCAACTCTGGGCCCTTTTTTATGAATCTGAAAAAAAAATGTTCAAAGACTCTTAACTTCCGATATCCGCCTAAAGGGGGGGAGAAGGATGTCAAGGGGGGCAATTTTGAAAAATGGATTTTACGTTTCCGAGCCTCCTCTATACGAATCCGTAAAAAAACAGAACACGGGTCTCTTAGTTTCCGAGATACTGTAGGGAGGGGGGAAGAAGGGGGCAAAAAGGGGGGGTTTGGCACTTTTCCCCTATTCGTAAGAGTTACTTGATGATAATAATAATTTATAACCCTGTTATAGCACTGTTTATTTTATTTTCTTATTCATGTAAAAATATTTATGCTGGCTTCCGTACGTTTTTCACGGGTGACCACTGAAAACTTAGATTTATAAAAAACACTTTGTATCTCATTGTAAGTGAACCTATGTATTGTTCTTATGAGAATAAATTCTTTAAACCGAAACCAGCGCTGTGCTGTACACCCCACATAGCACAGCATCATGCTGAACGCTAACCTGCTTGTCGCAGTCACGACGTGCCATCTGTTATCTTTTTTCTTTTTTGTTTCGTTCCGTCCTGTTGAATCTATAAATTTTTGTTATGCGTTGTATGTTTATTGTTATTTTTTTTGTCATTTTTTATGATGCACGTCTTGTCCCTGCGACACATACATATTTTTCTTTCTTTCTTACTGTACTATGTACAGACCTTTCGGAATATATTATCTAAATTACAGTGAAAATTGCATCAATATACGTTTTGTAGTTTAGAATAACAGTACGATCACACCACAGTAGAGCTCTTAAAAAGCAAACTAAAGCGTATACAAGGCGGAAGGGACATCAACACACGAAAGGTTACCACATAATTATTGAGAACATTATTCCGAAGCCCCGAAATGTTCCACCAGTTAAAAAAAAAACTACTCTTCCATATATTTCACCGTGTAGGTATTGCCACCCTGTATATGTATAAGTGCAAGTAGGAAAAGGAAAGTTTGCAGCACACGGCACGTGCAGTGTATACGGATATCAGTGAAATAGGTACTACACGTATTATTTAATTAAAACCTTGCGCTGAAATAAAAAGTTAAAGTACCAACAATGTTTGCGGTTCCAAGTTACTTTACATTTTTGCCCTCAATCGCTTTTTGAGAGCGATGAGAGACAATGACAGTAGGTACGTAGTGAGTAAAATCTGATTCTTCATTTCACATCAGATGTGGAGTTCCGAAGACGATGTCAAAACATTCAAGAAGATCATCAGCATCATTCTTCTGCTCTTATTCCAATTCATTTGGGGTCGGCGCAGCATGCCTTCTTCTACCATACTACTTATTTAGTCGTCATCTCACTAGCCCCCCCGCCTAGCCATATCATCTTTCACACAGTTCACCCATCATTTAGTTGACTCTTACAGCCATATTATGCGCATCCCTACTAAAACCTTCCACACATTTCCCTCAATCCTCCGCACCACACGCCGTACCGCATACTATATTGATCTTTACTAATCGAATCTTACGGTTTATGAAGTGAAACCAAACATTCAATGACTCTGTCAAATGTGAATTTGCAAGTTTTGCAAGTGTGACTCAATACTCATAATAAATGCATGCTATATTGACGTTGCATGAGACGCTTCTCTAGTAATTCTACCGGGTCCATATTTGATTGTTTTTAGTGCATAAATTACTCTAACTAGGCCGCATCGTTTGTCCACTTTGGGAGAGTCGTCAGCTTGGTCAAATACTTGTAGGTATGGACATCAACATTTAAATCTATTACGGTCGATGACATCTGCCAATCGATATTTCGTTCGATAAATTGATCTGTAAATACAAATTTATCAGGAGATTGTTTTCTATTATTGATTGCATCACCCTTTATTTTAAATGCAACCTCTTTTATATTATTGTTGTCGTCGACCAAGTTACTGCAAAACTTGTTCATTTAAGGAAAGGTGAAAACTGTCAAACTGCTAGTCACAAAGGTACATTCATAAAAGTTCCAAGGAAAAGTGTACATGAGAATAACCAGATACGAAAGTTAAAACAAATGAGTACCTACTACTGTAATAAAATTTACAACATTTGATATCAATTTTATGACCGCACATTGAATATAAATAACTATGTACATTGCTGTCTACGCAGACATACCGACATATTTACTATTATCAAGGGCGGGCAACATCAAGAATATTTATATTAAAATCTGATTTTTTTACATAGCGTGAAGGGTCTGTTATTTATTTATTTTTATTTGTTTATATACCACTAATTATAACATGTTATGTTGACTTATGTTAGCTATTATTATCATAGTTTCAAAGACACGAGGTCTTTATTCTTTGTAAACCTCTCCATTCCAAGTTTGCTTTTGCCTTTCTAACAGCGAACCTCGTCAATGAAACTGAACGCGATTACCACATCCACGACCGCGTTCAAGAGCGTCAATATTCCATAGCAATAATGATACTCGCGACTCTTAACGTGGTTGGGAAAAAAAGCCGCCCTAAGAGGAACTTGCAGATAACCCAATAGTTTCTTTACTGATGATGATGACTTGACTATGAAAACTGGATTTGCTCGTTAACGTAATAGTAAGTTCAATAAGTGATTTTGCGCGGTCGGCTCGCCTTGGTCCGATGACATAGTGGCCAGTCAACGCTATCGTCTCAGGTGCGTCATGCAGTAGGGATGACAAATTTTGGGTTTCGAAATAAACTTTCCTGACAAAACTTCATCAGTGCTAGTTAATAGCAGTAGGTTTGATACTGACATCGCCTTTATGATGTAGCATTAGGGGATATTTTTGAAGTACTAAATAAAGGGTGTAACAAGACCCTTAAAGAAGCCGAAAAGCACTTGTTCTCCCCGTCATTGCGATATTTTTTTTGTTCTAGACCATACCTGGGAACCTTCTAGTTACGGAGATATTGGGAGTCAAAGTTCCAACTTTTTCAGAAGTTTTTTTTTAAATACATGTTCTTAACAAAATATTTTTACTGTAAACACCTCCACGACCCCGTACTATTCAATCCATCCATCAGCACAATGTTTTGTGTGCGTTACATTGAGTTCTACCATAAAAAGTGATTTTTCATCCCAAACAAAAAAGTAATTTCCCAGCAATATTTTTTGCGTAAGGTTACTTAATTTGATGTACATATTGTTTGGTTGACGGCTTCGGTAAGGGTCATGTTACACCCTGTATGTTCCCACCTATGTGCGCTCTAGGTATCCCTTATAACGGATGTGATCTGAAGCCCAAGTACGAACAATTTCAAAGCTGCATTATGATGATAGATGGATTAACGAAGCACTTTTCTGAAAAATCAGTCCAACTGGTACGGACAACCGGTTGCACTTCAACCAACTTATCTGTACAGGCGGGAAAATACAGTACTAAAATAAATGTACCAAGTTTGACATATCGATGTATGTCTTCTTGACAAGCTGCGCCAACTGGAACTGCATACTTAAAGTGGTCATACTATACTGGACACTGACAGATATTTCAGAACAGAGTCTGTCAGAATTTGTTGCCGTGTCCACAATTGTCCGTAGCGGTCTGTAGTTGTTCGATACTTCAACGTAAATAGAATTATGATCGATGAGCGATCGATGATTTTTCATTGTCCAAGTCAAAATGATGCTGTAATCGCTTCTAAAATCTCTGAGACGCGCAAAACGGCTCCGTGATAACGAGTTAAAAGAAAAATCCGTGAAATGGATTTTAATTGATTAGGCATGGGTTTATTATTTCATCAACGGAAACAACTGTTGTAAGCAGAAGATGAATTACATATAACAGTTAATTGGTTGAGAGTTAATTATGAAAAAAAAAATAACCTACAATAAAAATATCCTATTATTTTGACGAAGCCAATGTTAAGATGGCAGATAGTAGAAACGTTGGTGAAGATAAAGATGTTAAGTGATGTTAAATAAACGGGATTGGGAAATAAGCAGGACAGCTTACAGACAGCTTACTCAATGATGAATCAAACTTGTAATTAACGATCATAATTGGTTTATCACATCATTGGTTTTAACAGCATTCAGAGACAGCAATGATTAAATATTAGGTTCTGCCCGTGGCTTCGTATGCGTAGTGGTCGAAAATTATCCACAGGACCCAGGACGCCCTACTGGGATAGAACATATCCCACGTCCTACCTTATTTTATGACAATTCATAATTATGACTTTTATGTACCCAAACCCGAGAACGAAAGACAGACAGGCCGACAGACAGAGTTACTTTTGCATTTAAATATTCTACAATCTACCTACATATAAAAGTTCAAAGAGTGACATCCTTAACCAGTGGTATTCACCGGCGCAAACCGGGCGAACAACTTTCGCGACTCGTCCCAATACTGTTGTGGATTCGTAAACTGTTACATCACAGACATCTGCCTGTGTTACTGTGCAATATTAGTTCAAACTCAAAGACATTACAATATTATGAAGCTATAGCAGTTACCTGAAAAAATTTAAAATGAAAAAAAAAACTTTGTAAATGTCACTTTTTGGTTGCACTCCACTTGTTGAATCTAGCAAGCAATCGGCTTTGGAGTATATTAGTGATTGTGCAGAAATATAGCAGTTCCTCGTGGACTCATCTGTCATCACAACAAAAGCCATATTATATGGGGGTTCATGGCCTTCTTAGACATCAAATGCGTAATACGGCGTACTGACAATGACCCCCCCACCTTTCATTTTGCACCGCATCACCTGTCACCTGCGGACTTCTTCAACTTTTGACCACATTCGTGAGGCGAGTTAAGTACTTAGCTGAATTTGGACCAAATGTATTTGAACCTTTTTTTTTCGATGCGCTAAATAGAAGAAGAAAACCGCCAATCGATGTGACGCTCCGCCAGAGTAATAGTCATCAGCCAGTGTCAGCCTATCCGACCTCTTCGGTGGGCCCTAGTAACGTGTTTACAAAACTAGAGGGCGCCACTCAAATCCTACTCCTTTTCGATTCTGTTCTATGAATGATGTTGAAATTCTAATGTGTTTATGCTTGGCGTATGCAGTTGAGAAATATCAATGTGATACATGCCTTTGGAATTTATAGAACACGAAACGAACCTACACACTTCACATTTTTTTATTTTTAGTAGCTATTAGTCACTTCAATCATCCCCAAATTCAAATACAGAAATCGCCTTTTGTGTGACAGGCTGACTTTTAAAGAACTGCTAATCTTCATAAATTACTGATTTTCAACCTCTTGGAAATAAATTAATTCTTTGCTTATACAACGTGTAACAGAAAGGGTATAATCATATGGAATACTGTGGTACGGACCATCAAACTGAACAACTTTCTCTATGGGACCACCATCGAAATCGTAAAAAAATAATCAGCTGTCCCATAGAAAATTTCAATACCTACTCGACCCAAATGTATGGGACAGCTGATTATTTTTTTACGATTTCGATGGTGGTCCCATAGATTTGAGTGGACTTGTCCAGTCAGTGCAAGCATTTGTCAGTTATCGTGTAGCTCGACTTATAACTCAAGGAGCTCAAGCTCAGTTGGTAAACATTTGTGAAATAGTCAGTGGAAATTGTAGGTATAGAAAAAACCGTCCAAGTACGAGTCGGACTTGCGCTTGAAGGGTTTCGTACTATCGTAGTAGAGGAATCCCCTTAAATTTTTTATTTTAGCGGCAACAGAAATTCACATTCTATGAATATTTCAACTGTCTGCCTATTACGGATCATGAGATACAGCTCGCTGATAGACAGACAGACAGACGGACAGTCAGACGGACAACGGAGGCTTTGTAATAGGGTCCCGTTGGTTACCTTTCGGGTACGGATCTCTAAAAACAAGATGGCGGGGTCGTCTGGGTAGGTATGGGCACACGCCAAAATAACCATGTAGCACTCTATCGACTTTCAGGCAGGCTGAGTTATATCACAGAATACATAATATGTAGTACAAGTAGTAATGTGTTGTTATTAAGTAGATAGGTTATATATTATTTTCAAACAACATGTTATTACTTGTGTGAAATTGTTGGCACAGCTTTTTTTAGCACAAGTGTGGAAAAAGGCGTGATTTTACCATGTTTGTTTGTATCTTATTGTAATTATATAATAACTAAGTGATTAGGTTTTACAAATTATTGTTTTACACGTGTTTTTGCATCTATAAAATACGTAAGTTATTGCATTATATATGTATAACTAACTTTTGACCGCGGCTTCGGTCACGTTCATTTAGAATTTGATAATTTAACTATTAACACACTACTAAAGTTTCTATAATAATATAATTCAATCATGATTCGAAAGACACGAGGCGCCATCTACACACATCAAAAGTGTCTAGGGATCAACATATATTTTTGCAATAACTTTTCTCCTGATTGATATTAATTAAAATTTTCTTTAAGGATTCATCAAATAAAGTGTTTTCGTTTGTCACAGTAACGATAAACCAAGTCACCTTTGCATTAATAAAGAAATTTGCCATTTTCCTAATAAAGGGATTTTTGACATTTGAAGCACTAACACAAAAGTTCGAAAAAAAGACTGAAATAACAGTTTTCTTTAAAATTTTATTGGGTAACTTAAACAATTAATAATCCGTGTTTCTACCGCGAACACTAACAACACAAGAACATCGGTTTGGCATACTCAAAATGAGTTCATCCAAATCACGCTGTGGAATGGCCGCCCATGTTCGTTGCAACAACAAAAAAAGGTCTTCTTGCGACTGGATACCCTCCATATTCGGCAGAGCTCTTCTCTGTAGCATATCCCATGCATGCTCAATCGGATTCAAGTCTGGCGACTGAGCAGGCCAGGGCAGGACATTGATGTTAGCTGCGGCGAGAGTCTGTCTTACAACTCTTGCGGTGTGCGGTCGTGCATTATCATGCATTAACTGAAATAAGGGACCGATTTGCACTTGTAGAGGAACGATGACGTCTGATACAATCGTCTCAGCATAAATTTGAGCGTTGAGGTTGCCTCTGATCCAAATCAACTCAGTTCTTCCGCCGATCCAAATACCCGCCCATACCATGATGGTTCCACCACTATAAGGATGGACTTCCTGGCAGGATTTTAATCGCTGTTGGCGTCCAGGGGTTCTCCAGTGTCGTATACGTCTTGTATCCGGTCTCATACCAAAACGAGACTCATCAGAAAAGCACACGAAACGCCATTGTTCTTCTGCCCAATTTCTGTGTTCAAGAGCCCATTGATATCGTATCCTACGATTGTGCATTGCTATAGGTGGTACCCGTAGCGGTCTTCGGGAATGAAGGTTCACTTCATGCAAGCGGTTTCTGACTGTTTGGTCGCTAATTAAGTTACCTGAAGAGTGATGAAGCCTCACGGCTAACATCATGGCGGTTATTGTTGGAGCTCTTCGAGTTAAGATTTGAATGTGTCGGTCTTGTCTCCGTGTGGTGCAGCGATACCGTCCTCCATGGCGCTCAGCCACGGTACCAGTGCTTCGGTAACGTGTCCAAAGTCGACTGATAACACTCTGACTTGTATTCAGAGCTAAAGCCACAGTACGTTGCCGGGAACCAGCTTCTATCATTCCCACGGCTCTGAGCATTTCTTCCCTGCTTAAATGACGTCGCCGCTCCATAATAACGTTGGTTTTAATCAGTAGTAGGGAAACAGTAGCACTAATAATGTCTTCAATGCGTTGTATGTTTTTATAGGGAAAATATTGACAGCTGATTTTCATCTTTTACTCGAATTTGATTCACAGTTCCTGATTCAAATTATGAAATGCACCAAAAAGGATCCATATAAATTTATAAAATCATAAATTTATTACAAAGCCACATCTCAATCTCAAGAAATCCACATAAAAATGCTTGATCCCTAGACACTTTTGATGTGTGTATTATCATAAGGACGTTATTGTTGTTTTCCTCGGGAACAGTACCTTTTTTAGGGATGAAAGGTACCCTATGTCCCTATGCCCGTCCGAAAGTAGGCATATATGCAAAATGTCTGGTTATCGGTTCAGTTCAGTGGTTTAGGCGTGAATAGGTGACAAACAAACTTACTTGCGCATTTATAATATTAGTTAGGATCTGTATTCATTGAATTAATTAATTTTAATGAACTTATATTAATTTTTTATCACTGTGGCCAATCAAAATTCAAAAAATAACTTAACGAATTAGGTGTATGTTTTCTAAGTATGGTTTTTGGATTCTCGCTTGTCTAATGTAATGAGCGAGTTACAATTGTTTTTGCAGTGCCTAGTCACCGAATAATACTTTATATATTAAGTTTGCACCGTAAAACGAACATAGGTACATACTCCATAATACATTGAATAACACACATATAGGTACCCGATTCCTACAAACTCGTATTACTCGTATATGACGACATCTAATACACGATTAAATAATAAACTTATCACATCTTTTCTCCGCAAATCAATTTTTTTTTTCTGTATACAAGACTATTGTAATTTTTAAGTGATAATGCAACAATAGCTTTCAGTAATATGACTGCACAATACATTGCGTCACGAGGAGATCATAGGTAATAATTAGCGATTCATTCTGTGAATCGCTAATCCTCTACACTTTGCTATTATTACTGAATGTATCAGTTTTATATGTACAGACGCCAGCATATCAAGCTACATCAAATCAAATGCGTCTGTCAAATTTATTTCATAGATTTTCAACATTAGCATAATAATCAGCCTATAATGTTCCCACTGCTGGGACACACGGCCTCGTCTCTATGAGAGGGAATGGGCTATAATCCACCACGCGGGTCCAGTGCGGGTTGGTAGATGTCACATGTCTTCGAATTTTTGGTTATAGGACATGCCAGTTTCCTCACGATGTTTTCCTTCACCGTTTTTGAGAGCAGTGGTGATGAAATAAATTACACAAAGTAATGCGCCTGCCTGGGTTCGAACCCACGACTTACTGTTCGTAAGTCGGGGCTGCCACCAGTTTGCTGATTTTCAACTTTATCGCTAAAATATTAGGTTCAACGTTGATAGTTACAATTTGACAGTTTCGGGTAGCATAATGTTCTGGCGGAAAGCAATTAGAGCGATCACCAATCGGAAGTAAGACACGGATCCAAAAGGTGACGCCAATCGAGTGTCAACGGTATTACCTACTTCTGTTTCATTTTGCTTTCAGAAATGTTTGGAAACTGAAAATTTGGTAGTTTTATATCTGTTTTTTATTATGTTTTATTTTTTCTTAAAAACATCTAGCAGATACATCGAATAGACAGCTGTAGAAGTTTAAATTGAAGTCCACTGCAGTCCAGCTACATTTTTCAGGTCATATTTAATTTTATAGTTAATTCCGATATAGTCTTATATGGTTGAGTGATTTTCTTCTTTAGCATTAAAGGTAACTAACTACTAATGCAATAAAACGTTCCCTTCATGTTTTTCATCCACGACTTTCGAAGCTTTTCCATCAATTATAATTCATCTCTATCTCTATCAAGAAAGAAAGAAAGGAGGTGTCTGATGAGATGACGAGTAATAGAGAAGTATGGAAGAAGAGCATGTTACGTCGACCACAAATAAGTTGTGATAAGGGCAGGAGAATGATTAAGTCTATCTCTATTACATATCCCAGCAGATAGATTTGTCACTTCTTTGACGTGAAGTAACGTAAATTCATAAACAGATGAAATGTAAACTTAATTATAAATCCTTAGATATCAATAAACTGTTGGAGTTAAGATCGAGCTAAAAAACCCAATCACGTTATGAATCACGGAACTATGTGGGTCAGATCGAAAGTCGACAGATTGTGATTTATTAGAAACGTTAGATTTGACAGCCGGTGTTCCAGGCAACCTTGCCTCAGGGCCGGCGACAATCGGCATCTCGTAATAGCCGCGCGCCATGCGTGGGCGCACGATCTTTCTCTGCTCACGGATTCGCTCAAAACACTCCACTCTCGCGCACACGCGGATCGGTTTTCACCGCCCTTTTTTGATTTTTCGTTTAACCTCTAACTTCCTATCAGCAACGTGATTATGAAAATTTTGGCGATTTTCCTCGCCGTAAAGTACTATAGTTGCGAACCGGCACCGGGTCATTCATACGATTATAGTCTCTATTTACAACAGTACATGTGCTAATGTGATTGTGTTAGTGAAGTTGTGCAGTGATGAAGTTCTTCCAGTTTTGTTTAGTATTATTATTTAGGTTAGTATTTCGGGTTCAAATATTCGTGAAACTCGTTAACGTAGATGTTGTATAGGGATTTCGTTACGGTGTAAAAATTACTGTATGTTGCATAGATAAAATATTGCATTAGAAAGTGTTTATGAGCTGCATATTTATAATAGCAACATTGTTTGTTAACTGACAGATTATTATGTCAAAATGTCGCGCTACTTTGTCATGTGCTCAAATAAATATTAATCATAACATGACAACCTTATGAAGTCAGTCAGAAATATCAATGTTTCTAAGAATCAACTTATCAGTAACTTCAATATTTACACGTTTTTATCATATTACACTAGTTTTGAAAGAAGTTGACTGAAGATAGTTACAAATATTTTGTTAGAATACTTCTGAATCAGTATAAAGAGCCCCTTTTCTAGGAATAAACATAGTTGTAAAATCAATATTAGTTTAAGTTCAATACCAATATAGGCTGTCATATATTTTTTTCACATGCTCCTGCCCTTATACCAACGTATGTATTTGGGGTCGGCGCAGCATGTCTTCTTCTTCCATACTTCTCTATTACTCGTCATCTCACCAGTCACCTCCTTTCTTAGCCATATCATCCTTCACACTTTTTTTCAATAAACTAGTCCACTTTAATTCTAACTATTAGACACAGTTATTCCAAGAACAGATAATGAGATGTTAATTTATGCATAATTTCTACAATATTACGAAGTTGTTGTGACGTGTGGAGTCAAACCCGTCTCCGACCTTGCGAGCGCTGTCAGTCCGGCACAAAACCGGTCAAATTACATCACTTGACACTAGGGCCACACGGCGACACAACAAGCTATACTCATCCAGTATCACCTGACCTAGCTTTGTATGAGTTTCCCGTACGATGAGAGATCAGCTTAATTCGAATTTGTTTAGCTTGATTGGTCGTCGAGCGTACTAGTTTGCAATCTTAGCTCCTGTTTAGATAGTAAATAGGTATTACTTACTTATTATTGCTGCAACTTATTTGCTTTTGGACCTTACGGCCTTATGGATGCAACGTGTGTAACAAATATGGCCATTTATTGCTAGTTTTTAACCGTCTTATTAAAAATAGAGATTAAAGGTTATGTATTCCACAAGCAAGTTTTGTATGTGTGTTCACCGATTTCTCCGTGATTGCTTGTCCGATTAAGGTGATTCTTTTTTCATTTGGTAGAGAAAGCACGCGCGGTTGTCCCATATAAATTTTAATGCCTTTGCTCAGGTACTTTATGAGTTATGCTCTATAATTCTGTAATATGCTTTTTTCTACTTCGTCTATTCGATGTGAATGATGTGTGAGATCCTATAACACAAAAGGGTAAAATAAAAAAATACAGATAAAATAACCGACTGATTTTGGAAGTCGGTTTTTTTTTTGTTGCAAAAAGTTTTTAATGTCAGTAATATATGAGTAGGTACTGGTTAGTGTTAAATGTATGAGGCGTTTTGTAGTTTCCACTTACTCTCATGGGTAAAAAGTGTTAATTTATGAATCTATGTAAAAATAGAATTGATGACTGGAATTCAGCATTGTTCTCGTCTGAATGCGTTGTAGGTATCTAAATATTACTCTACGAGATTGTAGTTTTGGCTTTGTCTAGATAGTGAGAAGGTAGTTACTTAACACTGCAGTTACTTATGTCTTTGGAAGGTAAAGTATTACCAAATTTGTCAAGTGATATGTACGAGTTAGGCTAGAATTGATCACTGGAATACAACATTGTTCTTGAATAAATACGTTATAGGCATCTAGGCATTATTATCCTGAAATTGATTGGCGAACGCAATCTGTAAGACTATAGTCTTACAGACTATACAGACTACAGTCTTACACACAATTTAAATATCTCATTCATGGATTGGCCTCATCGTTACTAGATGTGATATTTCAACTTTATCCTCAAATCCAAACATGGGTTTATTTGCTGATCTGGTTTCCTTTTTTAAAAACGTAACGAGTAATTTGGTGTATTATAAACAACAATTTGTTGGTGTAATTTCTGTTATTTCATTACCTTGACATTACAATCAAGGGAATAATGCATTATTGGCCTTATGTTTACAAAGGTTAGTATGCGTTGGAATTCGATCTAAATTGTTTGGGTTTCCTTAAATTCAATGGTATTGCGGACAAGGTCTGTTAAAAAATGTGAAATACTTTTAAAAGGAATGAAATACCTTGTCATTAAAAATACACTTTGTTATTAATTATGGATAAATAACTGCTAATTACTGCAGTGTAACTAATCATAATATTTGAATAAAATTTTAATATAAAAACGTTTTCCGCAATAAAGAGATCATGTTAATGGGTAGCAAAAACAAAACACTGCACTTACTGCTTTTGTTTTTTCAATATCCGACTAACTAGCAGTCCATTTAGATCAAAATGTTCTGTATATTTGTTAGTGTTTACATTTCCTAGCATATTTTATTTCTCGAAGCACTTAAGTATCTCAAAGGAAGGAGTGTAGCAATTAGGAGGAAGTTTCCAACACTGTCAGTGGTACAAGTTGGTGTTTGATTTTGAAACGTTTTTCCCTCTAATGACCGATTCAGTTCCCGAGCCTCTCCTTAATGGCGGTTGATGGCCCGACTTATTGACATTTCACTAAAATGTATAGATTCTATAGTCAGTTTTAGTGCTGGCCCTCAATATTTGCTAAAGCTATTAGACGTTTCGTTTTAAATGTGTTCTGATGTCATCGTACATTTGCACAATCGTTGTGTCTTTTCGAATAGAGAATGTGAGTCAATATTTGACATTATACTAAAAGAAGACTAAGACAGTTCGATGTGTAATGCTGTGTGTACTGATAGTTTTAGTATAGGCATTATGTTTGTATGCCTTATGGTTCAAGATTCTTTATTTGCCTGAAATTACATTAATTATGATTGTATAGTAAAGGGTAAGCCTTTCATCCTACTTCAAATTAGTGTGCTATTTTTAGAATATTTCACACATTTATAAGTAGAAAGTATACAAGACTTTGTCTCCCTCTCATTCAGCGTAAATTAAATTCGATCAAGACTTAAAACAAAGGGAGTCGTGTCATTATTACAACATTTATTCTGAATCAGCTAGAGCTCGCTTATTTAAATAGGCCTCACCTGTTGCTACTAAAGCAAATAAAATGGGAAATAATGGATGTCAAATGCGTTGTTTTCGTTAAATTTATGGAACATTTGTCGCGTTAAATGCCAACAGGTGTGTATTCGATAGGAAAATAGAGTTCTTGTAATTTATGTGTTTAGTTAATAGATTACAATTACAAAACATATCACTCAACAAATACCTATATTACATGCCCAAACCAGTGGTCTTTCAAGGTCTTGTAAAGCATTTTGTGACGTCGTCTGCAGCGAGCTAACTTGCGACATGTGATGATGTCAGGTTAAGGTTCAATTTTCTGCACGCGTAGCATGACCACCGTAGAAACGGGTTTTGTCGGCGGAAGAATCGATAAAATGACAGATCAAGAAAAGAAATCGGTCATTTTGTCGATTCTTCCGTCGACAAAACCTTGAAAATGGTGAGATAAGATTTTCCTGTTGGAAATTTTTTAGTCCTAATTTCAGGGTTGAGATTGTTGCCGGGAAATGGTGATATGCTCGCTCTTACGTAGAGGAAGAAACTTTTGTGAAAATACAAGTATGTTTTATTAATGTGATGTTTCTTTCTTTCCAGGAATTTGAGCTCAGCTTTACATTTTTGCTGTAGGTGAGTAAGATGAGTGAAGCAATATTTCTGAGTAATATTTTTTTTTAGCCATATCCACAACTTTCACCTTTTATACAACCAAGGACTGTTTAAATTAGGTATCATGCGTATACGCTGAAATTTTTTTCCGCTTATCCTTTCCGTGATATTTATATTCTAAAACGGAATTGAGACAAATGTGCATTTCAAATGTTCCAGTGATTATCATAAAATGGTAAGGCACAGAAAAATCCCAAATGGTGAAGTTCCCCACAATTCCATTAGTTCTATACAGTACACTACCATGCTAAAGATCATCTCCGTCTCACTAAGTTAGTTCGATACCAATAAATTGATCGTAAGTGATACAGTTAGGGTCATGCCGTGAGAGACCGCGGTGATTGTTCCACAAGGGAGGAGTATCGGCCTCCTTGTGAACTGTCACAGTCGCTCATTTGATCTTTAGTTTTAGAGGTCATGTTTGAGAAAATTGTAGCTTGATTCGATGCTGGTTATTTTTTATGTTTTCTCAAAACAAATGTAGTGGTTACAGTCTTCGAGATTAAAAAACACTGATTTTGGTACTCGTTCATGAAAAGTCAGAATTAAAATAACTGTGTAAGGACTGTGGAATGCTAATTATTGAGTTTGTTTTGAATAGTATCTTCCGTGAGCCATGCATATTACAAAAATGTATTCCATTATTTTCGACGGCTACAATAAGATCGCGTCCCATCGATTCCGGGCACATAAAGTTTTATTCTCATGAAGGACAGCTAAATGCTAATCTAATCGGACATCCCTAAAAATATTAAACAATTTAAATCCACATGTGGCCGAAAAACCAAACATAAATAAAATACACGAATGTAAAAATCGTGTATCGTGTACAAGTTTCTGCAATAAACCTTTTTATTATTATTTATTTTTTATTTAGCCGTTAAACAGCTTACGTCTTTCCGAAACTGAAGCCACGTAATGGCACTAAATTATGCTAAAATAGTTTTAGTAGCAAAAACACATAATGTATCTGTTTATTTTGACGCGGAATCTATTCTAGATGTATGTTTATTAGTTTGATAACTATTTATGAAAAATCAACAAACAATTAATTTGTATAAACGAATTGGTGCTTTTGTTCTGAATTTGGTCTTTTGAGACGCATTGTTAATTTGAATCATAATTATGTCTTTGTTTATAATAGGCTTGATATTAGGTACTACGTGTGGCTTGAATCCTGGCGAAATGGGGTTTGTCTATATTATACTTCAGTATGATCCTTTGGGGAAAACAGGTGTTATGTTAATGATATTATGTCATGTGTAATTTGGCTCTTGGAAGTAATAAAATGACGGTTAGAAATGTCAAAGAGAACTACGGGAACAGCATAATGATCTTCAGTCTGCGTCAGGAACGAACGTGGGAGCTCCGCCCACAGACCACGTATATGTTCGCCTACGACAAGAGTATCAATATTGGCCACAAGAAATTATTAAATAGAAATACCGAGAAAGACATGTACGTATTATATTTATAGAAATTCAGAAATAGCATACAAAATGCCTGTTAAATCGGACCAAAGATCTATGAGAGCCAATTAGTGTCAGTAACGGCGAAGGAGTATTTCAATTTTGATATTTGTAGAACATGGCATTAAATGTTCACTGCATTTATAATATTGTTCGATGTTCATAATTGATTGATGAATAATAAAGCAAGAACAAATGACAATAAAGCAGAATAAATGCCAACAGAATCATTCAAATGTAGCGATTTAATAACAGCAGATAGGACGTAATTGTGAAATAACCGGTACCTAATACATCTGTGGACATCGACATAAAATCGGTGGCCACAAATTGCCCGCGTATTATGGAAAGTCAACAATTATACGTATGAGTGCGCTATGAAACTACCAACGACTTTCCATGGCTGTATTCAAATGAACGGGTTACAGAACTGTCACAATGTGCAGCGGCCATCTTTGATGCTTTCAAAGCAAATAACGGATTCGACGCTAAATGCTGTGGAAACAATGTTTTTTTATGGAAGGCTTGACGGCATAACGTTGTTGTGATTTTAGTTGTTGCTTTGTATTATGTAAAGTTGTCATTGAATTTTGTGAGCATGCAACTAAGCATGTGTAATTTATTTGGGGTATAGTCCTTGTTAAATATAAACTGAATAATGGCAAATCTGGATCGATCTTCAAGGATAACATTTGAAAAACTTTTCATACGGCAAAAAACTTACTTGCCAGAGTCCTGCTGCTGCACTGTTACAATATTTTTACTTGCGATCCGCTCCTGCTTCGCAAGGCACCACCTATCGGGTCCAAACCTAAAGACAAAACACAAACAATATTTACAAAACTACACAAAAACACAACAACGAAACACAACACACAAAACATACACAACACAACATTTACAAAATTTCATTCAAATCGGCTGAGTGGTTTCGAATTTAGGTGTGTAGATAGTAGATACAAAAACGTGATTATTATATATTATTAAACGGGTTCATAATATTGGTTGTTCTCTCCGGTCGTGTCGGATTGCCGTCCCATCGGACTACGAGAGTAAAAGAACGGAGTGCGCCTGTGCTTGCGCACACACTAATTGTGTAATGTTCACTATAATATCTCCCGCGCAGATGGCTAATCTTCGATAAGATTGGCCGCCGCCGTGACCAAAAACGGTCAGGAGCACTATTTAATTAAATATTAGTTGTTTAGTTTCTTCGTCGTACTTTCCTGCAAAATCATATAATGGCAATGACAACTGCTTATCACAACTTTAAATATGCAAAAAATAGATATACCTACCTAGATAACGCAAGAGCACCTACTTCGCGTGCCCGGCTTAAGTATTTTATACTTAACGTGGCTACTGTCACAGCAAGCTAATTTGTTTAAAACAACAACGATACAGCTTAAGACCTTAATTGTAGACTTATAAAGAACCAAAACGTAGTTGATTTTGTGTAACTCTTTTGTATAGTACTTAACTAACAAAGGATCTCTTAATTCACACAATGCGTAGGTATGGTACATAACTCCTCCATGGGTTATTTTACATTCGCCACTAAGTAAATTCGCCACGAAAAAAAGTATGTGTAAACTCGCCACAGCTCTATTTTCATGAAGAAAAATCCGCCATATTGTTTATCTCCGTAAAGACAGCAGAAAAATCAAACAATAAAACGTTATTTATTTATTTTTTACTAGCACTTCGCCCGCGACTTCATTCGCGAAAATTATGATAGCTCGTCTAATTTGCATGATAAATTATATCATGCAAATTAGCCAAGCTATCACAATTTTCGTAACAATTATTTACTTGACCCGCGTAGAATAATATTTTTTGTAAGTTGTATTTTTTCGACTTAAATATGTCGAAAAATACTTTTTTAATACATAAAAGTTACTATATCTAATAAAATATAAAAGATAGAATATGGTGTCGCTGACTTTAATTTAAATTTTAGCTCACAAAAGCTGCTCTGTCTTGCATAGGGCATTATCATAAAAGTGACAAAAGGAATACTGTAGTTCCTATTGTTTTTGTCACTTACACAAAGATCAGTAATTTTTTTTTTTAGTTTGTGTTTGTCCTTTTTGTTTTTTTTTATTGGTTGGCACAACGTCAAACAAAATTTATTGAATTAATCGGATTAGGTCGAGTGAGTCACTGGATGACTGGACTAATGAGTATCGATGCATTGACCGGTACGGCTAGAAAGAGATAGATACAGCGAGCGAGCGAGCGCGTGATTGCATGTGCAGGAGCGCAGAAGAAAAGGAAGATTTTAGAAATCATTTTAATTTCGCTCGTTAAAACCATTAACTTTGTTTGCTACCAGTACTTAATGCAAAAATACCCATACCTATGAAGATTTGTGCCGAATTTACCCATATTTTTTATGCATGTGGCGAATACACTTTCAATGTATGGAGTTTACAAAATGTGACGAATTTACTTTGTGGCGAATATATAATAACCCTCCTTGATACCGTCGTTTATGGAAATAGAGGATTCATACCTGTGTGTTTTGTGCTTATGACGTCATAGTGGGTAGTCAAAAAATGGCATGCTGGGTTTTCATACGGTTCCTGATACTTGCGTTATCGAGGTATATCTATATCTGTGGCAAAAGCTCATTCAAATAAGGTTCAAGGCATATAAAGTCACAGTTGCTCAATAAAATGTCTATTAAAAGAAGTATTTATAGGCGCTATAACTCCAGCTGATTGCTGAATATTTATGCTATTGCAATGTAAACAAGATGCATTCTGTCATTATAATAAACTGATAGCCGTTAATATTCGCAGATATTGAATCTGCATGATGTCATGATTTCACATTGCCCTCATGCTAATTTTATTGTTTTCTAAACATCTTTCCACATTGACTTGTATCTAAGTGCTGTATTTGGTCTTTTGAAATAAATATTTAGTAATGCAATATTTGCGTAAGTTTAGGTAAACTTATCGCATGTTTCACAACTACGTAAAACAATATATTTCGTTTATTTGTAATAAGAATATTTTTTATTCGCTTACATAGTATTATTATCGAGTACCTATATTTTCTAAACATACGAGTACAATATCATTCCTTTTTTTTTCGTATGTGGAATCATCAAATCAAAAAATCAAAATATTTTTATTTCACATAGGCCTAGATGGGCACTTATAAAACGTCGACAAAAAGGTGCACGGTTCGGGTTGGTACCGGCAAGAAACTCCATGGTTCACTCTGCTACTCTTTTCAAATCATTTGGTGTTACAATATTATCATGTTACAGCATTAGTACTTATGTATGGTAAGTACTTACTACACAAAAACTGTAAAACAAAATAAAAAGTTAACAAGCATCTGGGAATCTACAAAGCCTACCAACCTATGTTCACACATTCACAAACAATCGATAAAAAAGAATGTATCCAAAGGTAAGAAAATATTGTAAAATAGTAAATTAAACAAGTGACACAAATATTGTCATCAGTGCTGTAACTATTCTGAGCAAAAGATGTATAAATTATTCGAAAACTATCGTAAAAAATCTGGTTAGAAAGATGAGAAAAAATGAGATGGTTAGAGACATCCACATATTTGTGCCGTTTATGAGCTACCAGGGAAGCCGCATGCGCAGAAGGAATTAAAGCCAAACTTCTTTGTCTTCGACGTAGTCCTTGATTTTGTAATATGCTTTTTTAATAAGGACACGTTTGATGTAATTTTTGAACTTTCCATCGGTCAGTTCTATAACTGACTTTGGCAACTTGTTATAAAAGCGTATACTGTTTATAAGAAAAGACTTGCTAGTTTTAGTTAATCTGAATTTAGGTATTACAATTTCGTGTTTACTGCGTGTATTTATACTATGGAAGTCGCTTCTAATTTTGAAAAGCCCTCGATTTTTGCGGACATATAAAATACATTCAAAGATATAGAGCGAAGGCAGAGTCAGTATATCGATCTCTTTAAATTTTTCTCTTAGGGACTCACGAGGACCCATTTTATAGATTGCGCGGACTGCCCTCTTTTGTAGAATAAAAATTGAGTCAACGTCTGCTGCTGATCCCCACAGCAGAATGCCATAAGACGTAATACTGTGGAAATAAGCATAGTATACTAACCTAGCTGTGGCTACATCAGTTAACTGTCTTATTTTCCTTACTGCATATGCAGCTGAGCTTAACCTACCCGAAAGAGTTCTAATGTGCGCGCCCCACTGCAATTTTGAGTCGATAGTAATCCCTAAGAATACAGTTTCCGCTATGACATCAAGTTTTTTGCCGTCAAGATTTAAATTTAGATCCCGTTGTGGTACATTCGGTAAAGATAACTTTAGACATTTCGTTTTGTTCACATTCAGTAAAAGATTGTTAGCTGCGAACCATTTTGAGAGAACAGTTAGACTTTCGTTGACATGTAAGACATCCGTATCTTTTCTATTTATTTAAAAAATTAGCGAAGTGTCATCAGCAAATATAATTATATCCGATAATTTGGCCATCAAATAAGGGAGATCATTAATGTAAACAAGAAATAGGAAAGGACCGAGAATCGAACCTTGGGGCACGCCCATCTTGACTAGAGACCCGGAGGACGTCACCCCATTTACATTTACTTTTTGCTGCCTGTTTGATAGATAGGAAAGAACAAGATCAGCAGCTTGTCCACGAATTCCGTAGTGGTGTAATTTACAGATCAGTGTGTTGTGGTCGACGCAGTCGAATGCTTTTGAGAGATCACAGAAGATGCCAATGGCATCCTGGGACTTCTCCCAAGATTCCAAAATGTGACTGATGAGTTTTACTCCCGCGTCCGTTGTCGACCTACCCTTCCTACAGACAGACCTACCCTTAGGACAGGAGCGATTGAGTCAATAATATCTCCACGAACCTTGACGGATATCCCCCATAAGTCTTCGGTATTTTTTATTTTGAGACTTTTGAATGCGTTTATAATTATTGTAACAATACATATTGGTTTAAATTTAAAGTTTGGTATGTCCCGAGTAAAGTTCTCTTTAAGAAGAGGTTCAGCTAGTTTAGATGAAGAGGGGAGAGATTTCGTAACCTCTAACGGAATGTTGGTAAAGAAATTTTCTAGTGTCTCGGCGACTTCTAGCTTATCAGAAATGGTCTGATTATCTATTTTCAAAGACAGTTCATTCTGATCTCGTTGTTGTGCCTTTCCAGTTTCTCTGTTAATTACCTGCCACACAGTTTTTATTTTATTATTAGAAATACCAATTTTGTTAATTACTATTTGTGATTTTGCTTGAGCACAGATACTTTTGAATATTTTTGAATAGTTTCTAACATAAGTATGAAAAACTTGATCAAACAACTCCTCCCACTCTGGGCTGAGCAAGAGGGAGTGTCAGACTTGTACTGACTAAAAAATAAAACCGACTACAAAAAACAAAAAGAAAAAAAAAATAACAAACCAAAACACAAAAATAGTGAAAAATAACTTAAGCTTCAGAAGCCGGCGACAAAAACACCAAATCAATCAAACAAAGGTCAAGCTTCGAAGTCGGTGACCTTTGTTTGATTGATTTCGTGTTTTTGTCACCGACTTCTGAAGCTTGACTTTTGTTTGGGGGTCGCGGTATCTCTTTGTTTTCATTTTCTGTCTCGTCAGCCGAGTAACATACAGGGTATCCACCCTGTATGTTACTCGGCTGACGAGACACCCAGGTACACCGACGCGGAAACAGTTACCACGTATTCAGTATAACATTTTGAGCCCCCACATAGAAATGAATCATACGTTATTAAAAAAAAACAGCTGTTTCCTACAAAAGTGCGAAACCTACTCAAAATCAAAATATTTTAATTTCACATAGGCCTAGATGGGCACTTATAAATCGTTGACAAAAAGGAGCCCGGTTAAAAAAAAAACAAAAAAAAAATGTTTATTCGACGTCAGTACATTAGGCACACACACAATAATATTAAAAAAAGTTACAAAAAAGAGAAAATACATAGTATGACTGTACTGTGTGCCTCACGGCTGCGCCAAAAAGGTCCATTTCAGCATTTATGCCAGACAGGTGAGGCTGTCTGACGCTGGTCGGTTCAGGTTGGTCGTTTCCTATGGAGAAGAACCGGCAAGAAACTCCATGGTTACCCTTTTCAAATCATTTGGTGTTACAATATTATCATGTTACAGCATTAGTACTTAAGTATGGGGGGACAGCATAGGCCCGACAATAAATCGTTGCTTACTACACAAAAAATGTAAAACAAGATAAAAAGTTAACAGGCATCTGGGAATCTACAAAGCCTACAATGTTCACACATACACAAACAGTCGGTAAAAAAAGAATCTATACAAAGGTAATAAGAGATATACTGCTATACCCAACGGTTCAAATGTATGGAAGAGCTGATTAAAAAAAAAATCGATGAAGAATTTCGTTGGTGTAATGTCCCCAACATTACACCTCTCAATGATGTACTGAACACGTGGTAATGTTTTCGCGTCGGTCTTTCCACCCTGTATAACACGACGAAATTGTAGTTTTGTTTAATTTTAATTTTAATTTATTAAAAATTGCATCAATATTTCATAAATTATTTTGAATTGGATAATTTTATTTAGGCGCGTATCCTTATTGAAACATTACTTGCAGCATTTTTAAACTTGAACTTGTGTTACCTATTTAATTTCAAGTTCAAGGGAAAAACTAATTAGATATAAATTAAATAGAAATCGACCTTTAAATTCAAATGTAAATTGTTCACAGGTTATCGTTTTATAATATTTATTGTATTTATAATTAAATATATGTCCTAAATTATTGTTAGTAGATCTAATTTACGGCCAGTCATAAATTGTATGCACGCTTAGTGTTTTAAATTCCTGAAAACAATCAGTTTTCGATGTTTTTATAAGATGTTGCAGAGATTTTTATTACATATAACCACGCCTGTAATCCCCAAGGGTTTGGCAGAGGTGTACCTAATAGCACACCCACATTTCGCCAGTTTAGTTTTAAGTACCTTATAATTGGGTGCGACCCTATTGTCATCAACTGTTCACAAATTAAAAATACGTAGCTGCTACCAAGCAATTCCTGATGAAAAAATTCAATAACACATTGCATGACCCGGGAATCGAACACTACTTCGTTCACTCTCAACATGAATGATGTAACCAAGGTTTTGTGACAATATTCTGATTTATAGGAGTATCCATGCATGGAGTTTCTTGCCCATTCTTCTCCATAGACATCTACACTTTGGAATGGCAACTATAGTACTTTCACAAGTTATTATGCCTTGTGACTGAGACTGTAGCTTAATTTTATTGTTGTCTTTGTTTCGACGATTCAAAAGTGCCTGTAACTGGCCTACTTGAAATAAATGCTTTGATTTTGAACCAAGGACCTCATGCTTAGCAGTCGTGCTTGTGACCACTAGACCAACGAGGCAGTGTAGCATATATATGTAAGCTACACATTTTCAGAATACAGGGTGTAATCAGACACTTCACGAAGCCGTCAATCAAGCATTCTGTACATCAAACTGTAACTACGCAAAAATTATTGCTGGGATACAACATTTTTTTTTTGGGTGAAAAATCACGTTTTACGGTAGGACTCCATGTAACGCACTCGAATCATTGTGCTGAAGGATGGATTGAAAAGTACCCCGTGGAGGTGTGTAAAGAAAAAATGTACACCAAAAACATGTATTTAAAAAAAACTTGTGAAAATGTTGGAACTTTGACCCCCCATAATCTCCGTAACTAGAAAGTTCCCAGGTATGGTCTAGAACAAAAAAAATATCGCAATGACGGGGAGAACAAGTGCCATTCGGCTTCGTTATGGGAATTTTCTTTATACACCTTACGGTGTATAAAGAAAATTCATATGAATTACAGACATAAATCGGCACTTAGCTAACGATACCGCGCAATTTAAATATTACAAGTTTTCAGGAGAGACAATAAACTGATACTTCAGAGATTTGTAGTGAATCCATAGAATCTTTACAATACTTTAATACTCTCCTTTTTTGAAGTATTTCATAATATTTAATTAATTCCTGGTCTCTCCTGAAAACCAGTAATATTTAGCTTGCTCGGTGTCGTAATCAAAGCGACGAAATGTATATTCATAGATGTCACTCACTAAGCGGTTTCATCGCTGTGAAGTTGGCTTGAAAGTGAAGACGAAATCGATTGACTATTAGTTAGTCAGTCATCAGTCAGTTAGTATTCTCCCGCTCACCGAGCCTATATACTTAGAAAACCATCCCAAAAAACCCCCTAAGTCACTAAAAGTACGACGGAAATCTACGATCATAGAACATACTTCTATTTTGAAATCCATTACTTCAAAGGTTTGAAATAATAGCAATGTATTGTTGAATTATCAAATGTATTGGCATTGTGCGTGTATTATGCAATTACTCCACTAATCGAGGTGCTGAATTGTGTTAGAAACTTTAACGACGATTTAATTTGCGATTTTAAGTCGCACCATTTAAACCTGTAGTCGCAGGTAGGTACGACATTCCATTACAGTATTCACTTACAATATAATGAGTATTTTTACAAACTGGTACGATATTACTTAAGTTAATTCAATGAGGCGCATACTGACGTAACAATGAACGTACAAAACGAGGATGTAAAGCGCCCGTGTTACGCTTCCTTAGATGCGCAAGAGCAGCGCACGTGTGTATGTTATTAAAACGGCTTTAATAAATAAATCAAATTGATATTATTTATCATATTGCTTTTCATCAGATTTTATTTTGTTTAATTTGACACGGTTATAGGCGTGAATTATTATTAGGCCGCGTTTATTTGATACGAGTTTCGCGTTTACGCGTTTTTTTTTTCTGCGGACCGCACTGTTGTAGGAAAATGGGTTTTGTTTAATTGGTGACAACATTCCTATTCCTTTAATCCATTAAACCGCGTGGCGTCTGCGTAAATAATGTTATGTTGTCGCCAAGTAAATGAAGTTTACCACATGACATTCATTTATGAATTTATTAGAGGGTGATGGTTTGTGCTTCGTTTGACTGCACCTTTACTTATTCTTGTGGCGAAACTAATTATATTATGTACGTGTGTGCAACATACTTGATAAGTGTTGATCAATATGCAACAGTTAAATACAATGTTTGTACAACGGAATGCTTCATAAACTGGTTGTTTGGTTTGGCTAGGAATAGATCAATAGGCAGACTACCGTATCAAAACCTCTGGGTGTCGTAGAAATCTGGATTAGGGACTTACTTTAGGAGAATTCTGTAATTACTTGAGCTTGATACTAATTTGAAAACAATCATTAATTTTGCTACCTGCATTGCGTCACGAATTCGTTCACCAATCCATTTGTTATAAGCTTGGTGAATATAATAGCCTACGTTTACCTTACATTCTTTCAATGCATAGATCTTTTTCATTTTCCTGAGAGATCTCAATGACAAGTGCGAATACGATGTAAAATCCCCTTACGGTTACTGACTGTCTCGTAAACCTGTAGTCTAGTATTTTATCGGAACTAATCAAAATTATATTACCGTATTATTTCTTTTCCGTGGACCGTACGAACTGATATCAGGGCGCGGGCGGCTCGTAAAATATTGTGTTATTACTTACTGCCCGACTTCATTTTCATTTTATTCTAGTTTTTTTTTGTGATATCTTCCTCCTCGTCATGCCACTGCTGCGTATAGGCCTTTCTTTTCTTGTGCCACTTTCCACTTTCCTATGCCAGTCTCATCCAGGCTTTTCCCCCGATGGCAACTATCTCTTCTGCCCATCTCGCCACCGGACCACCCACATTTCTTTTTCCCGTTTCTAAACGCCACGTTTCGGTGACTGCCTTAGACGACCTGTCATCACTGCGCCTTGCTAGGTGCCCTGCCCAACTCCATTTGAGTTCCGTAACGCGATTTCCAATATCGGAAATCTTTGTACTTACGTCTTTGGATTTCGACGTAAGGAACTCGATCTACCAGCTTTATACTGAGCATAGGACGCACCATGGCTCTTTTTGTGATGAGCTTGTTAGAAATTCATATCTTAGGTAAAGCACGGTTATTAGATAAGTTTCAAATAGTTTTACAGACTATTTACCTACCTCCCTGCAATCTGCAAACTACATTAGAAATCATATCATCTTTGTTTTTTTCTATTAGCTAAATTTAGATAATTACCTAATATTTATTCAATACCGAAACCATAATGCTTCAAGACACGAACATACAATTATTACTCGAGTTATAATTCGCACGTAATTGATCGACATCTTGATCTGACGTCAGAACAGTGGGTCACGGAGTATTCTGCCAAATCGTACACGCACAAAATATGCGGTGGCATTCAGAGGGACAATCATATGTATATGAAAGATTAAGCTCGGTTACACCGTAGATTAGCAGCGTTACAAAGGCAGCGATGCGTATCGTGAGTAGTCTTTTCAGTTAATGAGGGCCTGTAATTAAAGATTTGCTAGAGTCTGATAGAATCCTAGACACATTGTCCGTGTGAACAATAATGACGTACACGATGGAAGAGACACCGGCGCGAAAACGGATAACACGTATTCAGTATAATATATCATTTTCAACCTCCCCTTAAAAAAAAATCTGTTTCCTACTCGGTCAAAAAGTATGCAACAGCAGTTTTTTTTTTTGAATTACCGATGAAACATTTCTATGTGTCCACATATAAACGTTTCATCGGTAATTAAAAAAAAAACTTTCTTCAGAATTTCAAGTTTAAGTTCAGAATGATGTATTGAGCACGTGGTAACTACTGAGCAAAAGGCCACTATAGCTTGTTTTAAAGATATTTATATTCAGTTGCATTGGATTTGAAGCTCCAAGCAGTGTGCTTTGTTTTTTTATCGCATAATCGAAGTTGTCGCATTCATTTGTTTATCTAATTTATTTATTTAATAATGTTAATAAAATAATGCTTTGCGTATTTGTACAGGCGTCTACACATAACCTTAGTTTATAGAGATTTGCTGCGCCACCAAGCAACGTTCCGCTTGCAGTGTAGCTCAGTCTTTTTATGCGGCATAATCACTAACAGGATGATAAATAAGTGCGATTTCGTGTTTATATTTAGTTGCGTTTATCCACACCACAACGCGTTACTCGTATCTAAACAATATACCCATATCATATTATTCTTGGCTCTAGCATGAATGCGCAGGTTATAATGAAAATTCTTTGCAGTTCTGGGTCACGGTCAACGGTCATGTTTCGCGTTCCCTACTAATAGTAGGTACCTGTACCTACAGTAAGTTTTGAATAGGGATCATTATGGCTATACCTACCAACAGTTAAAGATAGGAAACTCACCCGTCTTAATAGGCCTTCATATTAATAAATCTCGCGCATTTTGAATGTTATCAAGATATTGTTCAAATGGAAAAGCCATAATATTTGCAATAATAATTCGTCATATTTTTTTTTATAGTATTTGTTATTCGTTGTATGATTATTGTTAATTTATTCCTCGTATGCACATCATGTCCCTGCGACAAATAAACATTTTTCTTTCTTTCTATGTGACTTTCAAGTTTCACGTAAAGATTATTCATTTATTTATTTTTAACAACTTAAACTATCATTACAGGGTTTACCCTAATGCGACAGTTAAGAACTTAAACTAATAACCTAAACTAAGACTAAGATGTAGGTATTAACAACATTGGTTACCAATAATCACGAAATTCTAACTAAGTGCTAGCCCTCACTCACAGCCCACTTGATATTCATATAATGTAACAATTCTGATCACCTTTGACTGCATCTTAAAATAACTGCTTTAGAAGACATTGAATGAATTATTTTCTACATTACCTAAATCTAAGGAATACTAATTAACATTAATAGTAATTTTGATTAATGTAAGTGTAAGTTTGAACAAGCGGACTACCATTATGGCAAAGTTTTGGCATTGAATAAGAATGAAAGTCCTTCATTGGTTATTGCACCAATGGTGCTGAGATAAAGCTGAAATGTTTCAGAAACATTCAATTTTACAGATATCCAGGTTGTCTAGAGCTGGTCACATCCCGTTAGTGCTCTTATGGTTTACAGGAGTAGAGGTGTCCTTTCTCGTAAAAACCATGTCGATATGGACGCAGAAATACTCTATGAATATACTATACTGTTTGGCCTTCTAATCAAGAATAGAAGGGCAACTCGTGAATGAAAACTATAACGCACGAGCAGCCACAGGCTCAGAACTATAATTGATATATTTTTGTGGACTTAAAAACCGATGTTTTTTCGCTGTTTAACAAAAGATTTATTTAATGCTTAGAATGTCTTTTGGTAGTATACAAATAAATAAAATTGAAGTGTCTGTATGTAATATCAAAATAACAGCTTTTTACTGAATGCATATATGAAAATATATACAGCACATGTAACAAAAACACTTTTTTTTTACTTTTGGCTGTCTCTTTGTTCTGGCTAATCTCCGAAACGGCTGGACCGATTTTGACGGGACTTTCACTGGCAGATAGCTGATGTTATAAGGTCTAACTTATTTTAGATAAATATTTAGGACTCCATGCAAAAAAAATAAAACCGAAAAAGGGGAGTAATATTTTTTATAATAATTTCACGCGAATGAAGGTCCGGCTACATGTCAAATATAAATGTAACTGTGACAAAGTTGAATAGTTTGGACTTTATCGATTTTTCAATTAAACGTCAATACTCAGTCTACTAAAAATAAGTTGATTAAGCTGTTACAAAAGTACACTCATAGAAAATACCTACACTCTATTACTTCTGACCCATCTATTTTCTTTCTCAATCTTAGCCTAATATGATTATATTTAGGTTCTAAAATAACATCACTAATTCATCTCGACAATACAGATAATGCTGTCCAATAGCAAATAATATCGCACATACGGCACATATCTAAACGTCTTCGGGAATTACCAGGTAGTCTGTTGACACCTGTAGCGTTGCGCGCCAATATCAGGTCACCGTCACGCGTTTACAACGTTCACATTGTCAATTACGTTACGATCACGGTGTGTACCGAGGCAGTTATTTGTTGAGACAGTTGTATTGTCTCTGTTCTCCTGTTTTGATAGGCGTACGTAATAATTTGTGAGGTTATAGGGACGTATGATGTCGTTTGTGATTCAGTTACGGGTGCTGCTTGTTCGTCGTAGGGCAAGAAATGACATTCAAAGAAACACTCGACTTTAGTATGTCGAGTGTTTCTTTGATTGGAATGAAAATGTTATGTTACTGTTCTATTATTTTGAATACAGGGTCGAAATCAATCCTATTTTGTGCCACTGAAACAAAAACTTAAAATAAAAGTTTGATTCAATAAATTAATGTAGCAAAAAAATTGAAGTTTAATTCTAAATACCCTGTTGGCAACTCGCACTTTACTTAATTTGTTTAATCCACTTTTACTACGCACAGTTGACACAATATTCCAATACTGTATTATAAACAGATAAGCGTGGAATAAGCACACAGCTCACAGCAACAAAAATAAATAAAAAAAAAAACAAAGGAACACTTATTCTGAACGGATTCGACGAAATCATTACTGTTAATTCTATTCTAGACATTCAAACGATTTGCAACGGTTATGCAAGGCACTGGTGACCGTGAAGCGTAAATAAAACAATTATTAAACAAATTACTATTATAATAATGCGTAAATACAAGGTGACTCACATTTTGAAAATAGCGTCTCTCAATTTGGTTACAGAATTGAGATCATTGTCTTGATTTGCGAAGTAAAAGACTTTTTGGGACGTTCTTTGCATATTTCTAAACCAAAAACATACTTTGATAATATTGCACGCTTTGAATGGGAATTACTAGATATGAGTTTAATATTTCATAATTTGTTCGCAGTTTTTATGCCAAGTCGTAAATTTAGCAATCTAGTGTCTCTATGAATTGTGTAGGTATTGCTTGATGAGCGTCATGCAAAAAGTGCAAGCTTTGTAATATTTCTGATTTAATCTATGGCATAATTATTTATAAGAAACTAACTAAACACGGCTGATGAAGAAAATTACAACTACTCTTCAGCTCAGGTAGGCGTACCGACTGATTCAGTGGGTGAACACTGACTCAAATCCTGAAATTTTTAGTTTTAAAGGGTAATGAACTGTTGACGGTAGGTCATAATGAAAACACAATAATTTGTGTAATCTGAATCTTTATCTTTTAATAATATTTTGCATGTCTTTGAATTTTTATAACAACATATAGACTAGCTTCATCTATTAAAAATAAACACCAGAAATAATCACAATAAACACTTCTAACTAGCCTAGAGATTAACCTCATAGAAGAGCTAGCTCGTAATAGAAACACCTACTTCCCGCCTCCTCATTCATTCTATTTTCGCGTCAAAAAACATCTGTTTTGTCAATTCCCAGCGCTTGTTATTGAAGTTCAACTATTCCGCCAACACGTGAATTTTTTAACTGTTTATAAATGTAACTCTAGGTCAAGAGCTCTACGATAAAACGTTTTGGCTTCACGCCATGCCGCGTCCCATCGTTTGTTCTACTATCTCTTTCTTTAATACGTGTTTGGAGTGTGAGTGAAAGGGAGAGAGTTATGTCTTGTTGTCTTGTAGCTCATTAACAGGCGTCATTCAAAGTTATTTTGTAATACAACAGATTTGAATGTGTTGAGTAGCTGCCTGAGATGTTACTACGGAGCGAGTACGTCTTATGCATAACATTACTGCAGTTCAGCTCGCAAACTACAGCCGCGCCTGACATGGCTCCCTGTGGGCCGCACAAAGGAATTGGATTACATCTGACTTTAATAATGTATTTGAAATTTTCAGGATTCAGTGATGATTTAGAGAATCGTGTGACTGTCTTGATTTCACTGTGTTTTATGCATATCTATTTCACTTGGTTTTAGTGTGCTGTAATCTTGACAAACTGTTGGTGATCCATAATTAAATAGGTGTGGTTTTTAAATGACTACGGCGAAGCTAAAAGGAGGGTTATGCCTTATGCCATATGTATTTGCTTCCTGAGTTAGGTTTTTACTGCAAACTAGTGTCTGCTGGCAAGTATGAAATCATGAAGCAATTATCCAATGTTTACCAATCTCTATCTAATCTTGGGGATTTATAATAACTTATTACTGCCTCCAAGTAACACATGGTGACAAGTTTATGAAACATCATGTGAGGAAGAGGTGAAATGTCTTGTGCCTCCCAGGAGTGGTCGCGGTTAGGATTGCAACACCTAACCACAGATTAACTAATAGTTCCTTACGGACCTAACCCTGCATTTATGAGGCGCTAGTTGGTTGGCCTAAGCCAACGTATGCGTAGAATGCCGATGTCCTAGATGTCATAAATAAAACAAAAATACCACAACTGGACGCCTCATAGCAATTATACCAAAGTAGCAAAACAATAAGTCTGTTATTCTGCTGTTTTCCTACCGTCCTGTGCGCAGTGCACCGTGGACAACGAACGGGAGAAGAGACCCTTGCCCTTGGTTGCTGTGGGACGGCTCCCAGTGTTCCCACTGCAGTTGATGCTTCTCATACAGAGGAGATACGAGCATTGATCGTCACGTTTACTCCACGAGGATTTAAATAAGAATGTGTAACGGCACTACGGCAACAAAGTACAAAAAGTACTACAGCGCCATCTATGACATAAATCGAGAACTAACATCATATAGAAAAACCTGTAAACAACTGTAACACCCGTCTGGTTGTAGATTCCTCCATTTCTTCTATGGGGGATGAAAAACTTTACACCCTGTTCTCCATATTCCCAAAAATGTAAGGATGAAACAGAAAGAGAAAGTGCTAAACAGAGAAGAGCACATTTCTTCAAATAAACGAGATGAAAAGACCAATTCCAGTTGTCCCTGCAAAGTGTATTTAAACATAGAAGTATTAAGTTACTCGTAGGCAAAGTGACGTCAGTAACAGCAGACTATTGCAGTAGATATCAGATCAATAACGAATTCCCAGTATTTATAAAAACAGGGAAGTCCCTTTTGCTGTGTGGGTGTCATATATTATTTACTCTGGAACATATTGAAAAAAATAGAAAGATGAATTTTATAAAACACAAGTTGTTGCCCGCGGCTCCGCTCGCGTTTTGTCGAAAATTATACCACGGGCACGTTGCAAATATAGCCTATACTTATAGCACTTGGGGATAATGTAGCTTCCTATTAGTGAAAGAATTTCAAAATCGGTTCAGTAGATCCAGAGATTACCCCCGACATACAAACTTACAAATAAATTTTACCACTTTATAATATTAGTAAAGTATAGAGTATAGGTGTACCTATTTTACATTAAACACGTGTTCTGTCATTCATTTTTTCTGAAGGTATTTACAACAACCGGTTACACAGTGTAATTTTGCGTGACTATAGAAAAATATAATATTAATGATACATGAAATAGAAGGGAGGTAGGTACTTCGCTTGTTGATTCGACTTACGATACGATGCGTAGTGTCATCATCATTACTTCGACATCTGTATAATGAATGCATAAGCACGTCCACTTCTGTCGCTTCGCTATGTTTTGATCAAAGCCATCCCGCTCACTTATAAACTTTAAGGGAACTACTGGGAGATAGATAAATGGATGGAATATACTTTATTGTACACCATGACAAATCTATGAGAGAAAACGTACTTATATCGATGTGGGTGTTTCTCCTGTGGAAGGATTTCATCATAATCACCCATCCTGAGAGCAGCGGTGGTCCAGTGGTGGCGGCCCCGAGTTACGATCAGTAACTTGTGGGTTCGAATCGAACCCAGGCAGGCGCATTACTTTATGTAATTTATTTCATCACCACTGCTCTCAAAACGGTGAAGGAAAACATCGTGAGGAAACCGGCATGTCCTAAAACCAAAATATTTGAAGAAATGTGACATCTATCAACCCTCACTGGGCCCGCGTGGTGTATTATAGCCCATTCCCTTTCATGGAGAGGAGGCCGTGTGTCCCAGCACTGGGAACATTATAGGCTGATTATGCATACCATAACTCACTGAAGCCCGACGGTGTTTTTCCAAGTACATGGACACTTTTAACGTGCACATCCTGCTACCATCTCTACAGGAAGGATGTATCCAAGGTTTTGTAACAATATTCTGATTTAAAAGAGCGTCCATGGAGTTTCTTGCCCCTTCTTCTCCATAGAAATCTACGCTTTGGAAAGGGCAACTGCAGTACTTTCACAGTTATTATGCCTTGTGACTGAGACTGTAGCTTCTTTTATTGTTGTCTTTGTTTCGACAATTCAAAAGTGCCTGTAACTGGCCTACTTGAAATAAATGCTTTGATTTTGATTGACTTACCCTGGATGGAGGGCTAAGGGTAGAAAATTTTTGGATTCTGAGTGAAGGAAATTGCAGAAGTACCTAATGGCGATAAAAACACCGTTTCTTATATTTAGGTGTGTCTTTTAGGTATTGTATTGACCTGATTCAAAGTCAATGCAACCTAACTTCATAAAATTTTATGATACGTATAAACGAATGGAGCCATTGGTTTATGCTCAGTTAATAGTGAGGACTCTTACGAGCATTACTATATCACTGTTTTATGAGGAGCTCATATTTTGCAAACAGTAATTAATGTTCAAATATTATGAATATTGAAATGTTGTGGACAAAGAAGTATTTTCATTATTATATAATTATGTAACAGACTGTAGTTTGCCTCATTGGTCGTAACCGCGACTACTGAACATGACATGGGCATGGTCCTGGGTTCGATTCCCAGGTCGTGCAAAGTGTTATTGGGGTTTTCCATCAGGAATTTCTCAGTAGCAGCCACGAAGTCTGGATCTGCGGCCGGTGCCGGTTGATGGCAATAGGCTCGGCCCCTTTTACATAGAATTTAAACATAACTGGCAAAATGTGGGTGTACTATAAGGTACACCTCTGTCGAACCTATCGGGAATTACAGGCGTGATGTTTTATTATATACGTACCATATTTTACCAACATAATATTTGGCTACAATCAAGCGTGATGGATGAAAAATTGGCATATCTAAAGTTACTTAATAGCTCACCAGATGGCGCGACTGTCGATTAAGGTCCTGTCAATGATTCTATTTTTACTTTAAAGTACCAATAACTTCATAAAAAGGTTATTTTATTACGTATAACAACATAGTGTTAGCTTCAGATATATATTTAGAATAATCTCCCTAAAATGAGCAAGCATGAAACATTTAAAAATCATTTTACCTCCAAGTACTAACAAACAAGTTCCTAAGTTGCTACTTAAAATCTTCACGTCATAATTAATCAGGAATGGCTCAATCTAGACCACAATCGTGAATATTATTAAAAATAGATGAAAAAGCACGCAACGCGCGAACATTCTATGACATCTGACATTTCGGTGCCCTTGCTCTACACTAGCGCCTCTAGCGGCGAATTCATACGCGATAGCCCCCATTGGCAAGGAACATATGTAAGCAGCACCTTGTCTTTTGTTCTGTCTCTAATCCGTTCAAATTATGCGTATGCACGCATATTAATTTCTTATTCGTGAGAAAAAAAAACTGAAATTTGCAAGAAAAAACAAAACTTGGAACGTTAAATAGTTACAATTTCTAAGAATTAGTTCCGGACATGTTTCTCAATAAAACGAATGAATGGGAAAAGAAAATGGCCGTTCTGTCGAGTCTCAATGTTGTTATACGCACAAGAGTACACCGTAATGAATGCATTGCTTTATAAAACCGTGGCTAATGCTCCTATAGACTGTCCGGACACGATTCTGTTGGTAATGTTGAGTATAGACTCATTTTTAGAGTTTCGTACCCAAGGGTTAAAAAAGACCCTATTACCAAGACTCCAGTGTCCGCCTGTCTGTCTGTCTGTCTCATGAACCGTGATAGCTATAGACAGTTGAAATTTTCAAAGATGATGTATTTCTGTTGCCGCTATAGCAACAAAGTCAAATACTCTTAAATAAAATAAATATTTAAGAGGGGCTCCCATACAACAAACGAGTTTTTTTTTAGGTTATTGTACGGAACCCTTCGTGCGCGAGTTTTATTCGCACTTGGTATTTCCAATGTCTCGTCCACGATGACACAACTTCTTGATTTTTACCACAAAAAAATTGTAGTTAATTGGAAAAATTATCTGTATAAAAGTTTCCATACCGCATGTAAACCACAATCGTTAAAATATCATTAGTTACATATTATTCTAATTATTTTACAATTACATTGACGGAAACAGTACCGTTACTTTAATTGGAATAAGATTATATTTATCAGCGTTAAAGCGTATTCGGAGTTGATGACCTTCAATAATTGGAGAGGTACCAGAAGAAGAATTAAAACTTACATTACGGTACTTATTTGCATTAAACGCTAAAACTTACTGGGGTATTGTGAGATGAGTTTACTAATGTGCCGGTAAAAGCCGGCTTCAGTTAACATACATAAAACTGAAGTAGGTATCTGCTGTAATATTAAAATAACCGATTTTTACTAAATGGCAATGCATATGATACGGCATTTATAACAAAAACACATTTTTATTAATTTTGTTGACTGTCGGTCTGTCTGTGTTTGTTTCGGCTAATTTCCGAAACGGCTGGACCGATTATGATGGGACTATTACTGGCAGATAGCTAGATCATATGTTATAAGGTCTAACTTAGGCTACTTTTATTTTACATAAATAATTAGAGTTCCGTGCAAAATATTAAAACCCTTGAAATTGTTAACAAAATCCAATTCATAAAGGGAAGTGATGTTTTTTTATAATAACTTCTCGCGAACGAAGGTCGCGGGCAACAGCTAGTACAACATAAGATTACGCCTGTATTCCCCGAAGGGCTAGGCAGAGGTGTAGCTACCTAAAAACAATTTAACCCGGATTGGTAATTTACTATAGAGAAATAAAAAATAGAGAGGTAAAATAAGCCCTTACCCTAGAACTTCTGTAGCTACAACTAATTAACCCGATTCTGCTAATGGCGATTCTTAGTTCAGAATGTCCTAACTTTTGCACCGAGAATGGTAAACATCGGACGAGCGCCAGAACACGTATGACCTAATAGCTTATACTTTCGTTATGTTCGTGAAAGTGACCGTTAGTAAGTCGCGTACGTACCTGAAAATACATCGATTTCTTATAGATGTAACTTATATGGACAGGGACACCGATGCACAAACGCTTATCACGTATTTAGTACTTACATCATTTTGAACCCCTCTTTTTTCGGATGGGAAATCATGAAATAACTCCTCTCGCTCTGGGCGGAGCAGGAGTGAGTGTCAGACTTTTACTGACTAAAACCAATCCATGTTCCTTAATCGCCCTTTGTGTTCCGGGGTCACGGTATCTCTTTCGAACAGTCCCGCAGCCCCGGCAGGCATCGGCCCTCGCGGACCTCTTCCTTTTGCTGACATCTCTTTGAGGCGCGCGTGGAACACGAACGCGCCGTCGACACGGCCTGTCGTCAGAAGGCACGGACAAGCAAGCGCGGCAAGGACGGACGGCGAGGTAGGCCATACCTTACCGTCCACGGGCCCGATTCTGAACACCCCACATAGAAATGTTTCATTTTGCTTCTATCTAGTCTATGTCATTCTCATAGGCATAAGATTAAGTTAAAAAACTATAACCTGACTACGTAAACAAGAATTTGTGTGGTATAAGTACTACCACTAAAAAAACGAGTGCTGAAAAATCACGCTTTAAGGAAAATCGGGGGTTTTTTTTCGTTTTGTAGCCTGTGTTACCCGGGCCATAATAACGAATCGATTGACACCTTATTCATCAAAATTGGATGATTAGTTTAGGCGATACGGAGGAATATTCGTAAATACAAACATACACACATACATAGACTGCTAAAATCATAACCCTTCCTTTTGGCTTCGCCATAGTCGGGTAAAAACGCACTCTGACAGGGAGGGACTGTTGGGGAAGCATAAACCTTAATAATTTTAGACACAAAATCTGATCACCAATCAGTTGTTGATGGAGAAAACTGCAGTCCCTTAGGACCGTTCGTTGTATCGGTCTAGCCTAGTGGGAAGGCCAATGTTCTCGAATGGTCCATATGAACAGAGCAAGACAGTAAAGCTTGGTTTTCACTGTGTTTTTGTGAGACAATACGTCCACCCTATTTATGTCTACTGGGTGTAACAGGACCCTTCACGAAGCCGTCAACCAAGCATTATGTACATCAAATTAAGTAACTTTACGCAAAAATTATTTCTGGGAAATGAACTTTTTTTTGGGGTGAAAATTCACGTATTACGGTAGGACTCAATTTAACACACTCAAAACATTGTGCTGATGGATGGATTGAATAGTACGGGGGTCGTGGAGGAGTTAATAGGAAAAATCTAACATTAAAAACACGTTTTTACAAAAAAATCTTGTGAAAACGTTGGAACTTTGACCCCCAATATCTCCGTAACTAGAAGGTTCCCAGGTATGGTCTAGAACAAAAAAATGATCGCAATGACGGGTCGAACAAGTGCCTTTCGGCTTCGTGAAGGGTCTTATTGCCCTTTATACATGATGAAATATCGTCCAAAATTTTAAAAAAGTCGTACATGAATGGACTGTGTGAAGAATGATATGGCACGAAAGAAGGTGTCTGATGAGATGACAATTAATAGAGAGGTATGGAAGAAGAAGACATGCTGCGCCGACCTCAAATAAATTGGGTCTAGGGCAAGGGAATGATGATGATGACAATGCCATTAAAATATTAGGGGAAATAAATGAACGTTATCATGTCATCCGCTGGATGCGAGACGCACGGGACGCCGGTCAATGTGGCGACATTGGGGGAAGGCCTATGTCAAGCAGTGGACGTCTTTCGGCTGGAATGATGATGATGTCATGTCAATCGTAATACTATACAGCTCGGAATTTTTTGTTTCTACAAAACTCCAATATAAGTACACCTGAATCAATATAAAAGATATGACCGTGATGTACACATCTTTGGACAGTTGGTGTTAGTCGGTCATCAACTCAACATCCCGGTTGTTACGTAAAGCCCTGATCATGTGGCATTAGAAGTAGATATTAAATAAAAGGTACGCACGCAAAATACGCGCTTAGACGTGGAGTTGCGGACACCAGCCCTCTATACAATACAATAAATAAAAGGTAGGTTACGTGTGAGCTGTGTGCTTTAATAATTACGATGTGGAGCTCTGACACACTTAGAATGCGTCGCAGCAGACGTAGCAGGAAATGGTGGGACGAGCTGAAAAAAAGAACATTCGACAATAGCCCTAGATCGAAAGAATTGGAAGTCATGGCAAGAAACCTTTGCCAGCAGTGGGATGACGCAAGCCAACAGTAACAGGTGTAGAACACGCAAGTTTGCATAACATTGAACTTCATTTTTTTCAAGCCAGTCTGGTTCTGGCTTGAAACCGACCTTTTAAAGGGCAAAGTGTCGCTTCTTGTCTATCTAAGATATCTGCTTCCTCAGATCTTTGTCCGTAAATTGATTTGCTGAGTTCCAAGTAACGTAGGCGAGTCAACGTATCTCTATTAGTGATTACATGCTATGCTCCTTCCTTTTTAATTCTTTCTTTTTTTTTTGGATAGGAAATCATCAAATGACGGGCCCACTCTGGGCGGAGCAAAAGGGAGTGTCAGACTTACTGACTAAAACCCATCCATGTTCCTTCTTTTGCCCTTTGTGTTCCAGGGCCGCGGTATTTCTATCGAACTCCTTTTTTAATTCCTGGAGTTGCGGCCAAACCGCTAATAGGGACTTTAAATTAAATATTTATTAGTCTTGTTATAACGTAACCAACGTTTGTAGCATCTACTTGATCCTATTAAAAATTAAAGGATAAAAGTAGACTTGTACATTTAAAATTTTAATAGAGGTAAATGGATGGTTTTACAAGTGAAATAAAAAATACAAGTGATTATAAAAAAGATCAAACCCGCACTCTGGAAGTAGTTTTTGAGTATATACACACGATTAGTAGTACTGTTAATGAAGCACGATCAAACGTCGAGGTGGAGATGTAGGACGATGCACGCAGTTCTATCAGGTCTGCTCCACAGGAAGGCGGCGTTTCGAAGAACAGTAGTTGAGGTCCTGGTAGATCTTTGAGTTGGATCACCAGCTTTTAGACCCAGGGCAGCTCCGCAAGATTAACAGCAGGGATGGCACAAAGACAGTTTTTAATAATAAGATTGGGAGTAGTAGTCCCAGGTGTATCTTTAGATGGATCACCTTTAAGAATTGGTCTTGTCTCCAATTTGAAGAATTCCTTCAGTATCACATTCAAGAAACGTTCTCTCCTCTGGTCTAGTCTAGTCTCGGACTGGTCGGCTGGCATTATTGTCGCTAGCGCTGCTGAGAATGTTCCTGGGTACGATTCCCGGGTCAGGCAAAGTGTTATTGGGTTTTTCGATATTAATTTCGTCTAGTCTCTCTCCATTTTTCAATCTCAGTTTTTCTTCTTGCGGCCATATAATCATCTCATCTGACAAGTGTAGTCGGCCACGAGCCCAGGACATAACAGACTTACTTCATAAAACCATGAGTGCGTAAAGAATTTATAAATATAATTTAAAATTAAGTTATTGGTAAAGAATCATTAATATCTATAAAACACAATATTTCACCTAAACATTGAAAAATATAATTTAGATTAGATAAACCAAAACGTATTCATCATAGACTAAGCTAGTAAGAAACTCTATCACAGAAAGAAAAAGTAACTGACAGTTAGACAAATCTGACGTACATGTCACAACATTGAAAATTATGAAAATTAATATTTTATTTCAGCAAATACAATGAAAGCGAATCGTATTTAGATCGATTCGCTGAGTATAAACAAACAAATCAATAAAAAAGGATGATAAATGGTATATGGTATGACAAGTGTAAGTATAGCATATACTATACGTTATCGGCTGACAACCAGTCTTACCGGTCTTACCAAGGGGTATCGTATTATACAGTTCTGGGTTGTGAAGGTCAGATAGGCAGTCGCTCCATGTGAAATACTGGTATTCAGTTGCATCCGGTTAAACTGGAAGCCGACCTGGCTGGAAATGTTAAGCAGATGATGTTTGAGTAGGTACTATAGTTATAGGTATGTCGGATCGAATTTTACTACCCACAACAATTCGTAAGGCATGATTGCCAACTGATAAGTAGGTATATGTTTTTCTTTGCTTCTGTGTCCGGTATAGAAACTATAGTCATGCAAAAAAATCATGATAATACCACCATCAGTATTCTCAAGTTCAGATTACATTTTAGGCCATTCAACCAAAATGTTTCGCCGTGACATTGATAAAGATCGTTTCACATGTGCGCATCCGTGAAACTAGTGTACATTTGGATGCGTCGCACACTGCCGGTGACTACTCGGCTTATTAACCGTCTGACATACTTGTGGTCTGCAAACATCTGAATGTAATTGCGATGCAACGCACGGACTGATGCTAGTCCATCTTTGTTTTAGATCAAGGACAAGAGGCGAAGGAATAAAGATTAGAATCCTAGATAAAAACTATTTTGGACTCTATTTTGTAAAGAACAAATTGAAACATGACCTTAACATGTTGGTTTGTTTTTTATTTAGTTTAGGTCTTTAAATGCTGTTAGTCTAGCTTCAAACTCTGCTTCTGATGTATAATGAATATGGCCGTATTTATGGGTTAATACAAATTCTAAGTAACAGAATCATGTAGATCACTTTTTTTTTGATTAATTGCCATTCTTTCTGCAAACACGAACTGATACAGTTTTTGTATTTGTAATGTTGGTTAGTTGAATGAAAGATACCGTTAGGTATAATTGATTTATTTAATAGTAGACACAGTATTATAGACGCACATCAGCAGACATGGTAGTGACAGACTGAGCTGCCGGAAATATCTACCATCATTGACAATCACTAGTGGTGTACACACAATTATTTACTAAATAGTGATGTCACAACAGTATTTAAAACGAAATAATGCAAAATGCGGTGGAATGTACACATCACATAAGTACGTCTCTGCCTATCCTTCGGCGATTACCGGCGTGTTGTTATGTGTTATGCAATGTTAAACTAAATTACTTCCGATCTTTCAGTATAACATAACATGAATTTGTTTACTTTGTAAAGAACTAAGACACAACATTACTTATTAATAGGTATTTTAGATATAAGTATAACATAATATTTTGAAGCAAACCTTACTACGAGTATAATTATGTACTGTCTGGCTAATTTTAGATAGAATTCTACACACAATACGATTAACTTTAAGGTTAATAATTAAAATCATCAATACAACCCTCTAAGTTTATTTAACCGCATTGAAGGAATTTTTCATAAAATTGTTACAAAATAGGGTTAAATGAATTTAGAGAGTTTTATTAATTATTTTAATTCTGTAACTACATCCGTGTTACTGGCGCGATACAACCTGAAATAGACCTGCAAATTGCAAAAAACGTAAGTAAATTTGAATGTCGCGGGCAACCCTGGCGCTTCCGTCCTAATATGACATCACGTCTGTAATCTACGAACGGTTAGGCAAAGGTGTACACCTGGGCCATTTTTCGCCAGTTATGTCTAAGTCCCATGTAATAGGGGACGAGCCTATTGCCATCATCCGGCCACAAATTCGGACTCCGTGGCTGCTACTGAGAAATTCCTGATGGAAAAAATCAATAACACTTTGCCATACCCGGGAATTGAACTTGCGACCATTCCAGGCAGCTACGTCCTAATTGTGACCTATTTAGTTGAAATTACTGTAATGTTACACAAATGCCGATAATCTAAATCATCTACGTGCTCACCATTTGATTCTTTCAAATTGTGATCTAAAAAGGACTGTCCTGGTCAAACTGCTGTTTCATTTATTGGTACGTAAACATGTTTAAGTGCCACTATTTTGATGGAGGACCAAATATACCCACTTCAAGAGCAAGTCAAGTAATCATAAACATAAGAATCAAAACTCGTAATTCATTGGATTCTTCTCTTCGATAAACTCTACGTTAATTCATTAACACACACAACAACTTTAATTAATACCTTCTCAGTCCATTTCTCATAAAGCTCGACATTAAAACTCATTTTACCAATCGGAAAAAACGTAATTAAATTACCTCTGGTCGTGTTAAAAATTAACACGGCTCGGTACGAAACTACTACGAGTAGTTGTTGGCAGTCACGACTTCACTCATTAGAAGCTAATCAGCGCAAAGAGGTTTGATTAACTCTCTGAACTACCTTTAGATACGGTTAGTTAGACAAATTATAATCTACCTACACGTGGGATTGTCATTAATCACCCATGTGTTCAGAGATTAAAATTTGGAACTCAAAATATGACGCATCTGAAGATCCAGCAAACAGAAATATTTTCGGAAGAATTCTGCTATAAAACGTACCTCCGTTTTATAACAGAATTCTTCCGAAAATATTTCTGTTTGTTGGATCTGCAGGTATAAAAAATTAAAAAGTAGCAAATTATGGGTGTAAAAGTATTTAACGAAGCCGAAAAGCACCTGTTCTCCCGTCATGCGTCACTGCGATCATTTCTTTGTTCCAGTTTGCAGTATCTCCGTAACTAGAAGGTTCCCAGGTATGGCCCTGGGAACCTTCTAGTTACGGAGATATTGGGGGTTAAAGTTCCAACTTTTTCACAAGTTTTTTTGTTAAATACAAGTTTTTAATGTAATGTAGGTAACTTTTGTTTAATTACGTCCACGACGCGCGTATACAACGCGATGCATCCATCAGTACAATGTTTTGAGTACGTTACATTGGGTCCTATGGTAACACGTGATAATACATCCCAAAAAAAAAACTCGTTTCCCAGCAATAATTTTGCGTAGTTACTTAATTTGATGAATGGAATGCTTGATTGACTTCGTGAAGGGTCCTTATACACCTTGTATTTTAGCTACTTTTAGATTGTTATACCTCAGAATCTATTTTATACCAGAGATTCTTTTCGCGGAATCACTATCAGATCTATCAAATGCATTAGGATCAATAGTTTGGCTTAGTATCACCAAAAAGCTAGGCATGTTGGAAATATTTCCTACCTGATTCTGGAAGGAACTAGTCAGTATAAGACGTTAACAATGTGTGCTATGTTTTGATACTACTGATTGCTAACAACGAGGTAGGGCCCCATGTGGTAAGGACGGTCATTGCGCAAGTGGGCGCTATTCCAATCCTGAACTACTTAGAATGCAAAGCGAATTGTCTTATTCTATAATTATTAACGTATCCATACATATATATACAAATAAATAAAATTAAAGTGTAAATAACAGCTTTCTACTAAATGTCTGTCGGTCTGTCTTTCTGTTTGTTCCGGCTAATCTCCGCAACGGCTGGACCGATTTTGACGGGAATGCTATTGGCAGATAGCTGATGTTATTACTTATAACAAAAGTAGCCTAAGATAGACCTTATAACTTATAAGGTCTAACTTAGGCTATTTTTATTTTAGAAAAATAATTAGGGTTCCGTGCAAAAAAATAAAGCCCTTGAAGTTGATAACAAAAAAAAAAAAAAAAACAAAATCCGATTAAAAAAAAGGGAAGTATAATTTCACGCGAACGAAGGTCGCGGGCAACAGCTAGTATACACAGTAAACAGAAGCGATTCAGCGATGATATATCATCATCGTCATCTGCCACAGTTAGTCAAAACGATTTTTTTTTTGTTTGGGCCGCTCTTATAGAAGCATGTTTATGTGTAGGACGAAAGTACAACATAGAATTCTAAGAAACAGTAAAGCTTCCTAAGGTCTGCGAGTCAAACCCATCTTCGTAAAACCGTGAATAGAATTAGCATAAACATTGTTTTGTATTATGAAATTCGACGTTGTCAATATGAGAGACGACAAAGTAACACGAAGGTTTGTGTCCCGCTAACAAATTCGGCTTTGATTTAACAATTACTTTTGTCACAGCACTCGGGTTCGGTGTACCACAGTACACCATTGTGTAATCGTCCAGCCAATGTCATCCATTCATATTGCCCCTTTGATCTTGTTCTAGTTTAGTTACGCACAAATCGACACAAATAGGTACGCGTCAGGATGTACCCATTATGAATTGATTACGATAGTTATGTTTTTGTTATGAGATAATGGGGTGGAACAAGTTTAGGAATCTATACATATAATAAATCTGTAGAAAAGTCATTTTTGTACATTGAAGAAATTGAAACAAAAAATAGCCAGCGTGTGAAAAGATAAGTAAACAGAACCCATTTCCATCATTTTTTAAATTTTTGTCTGTTTGTCTGTTTGTTTGTGCGCACATCACGTAAAATCTACGAATTCAATGCTGACAATGTTTATATACAAAATTATACGCAACTTGAGGTTTAACTTAGTTTTTGTTTCATCGAAATCGGTTCACTCTATCAAAAGATATGATTAATTTAGTGAGTTCAAGAAGTAAAATATTACGTTACGCAATTCAGTATAGTACTTGCAACGACATCTTAAGACTAAAAATAGAACTAATGTTGATAGTTGAAATCCAAATCCGATAGGTGGCGTTGTGCAAATGACGTCATTTTCTGAATCGCGGTGTTAAGATTTTCCGCGCGAGAATGACCTCCACCGTGTTTACTAGGCAACCACGCGAACGAAGTCGCGGGCACAGCTAGTATTTCATAAGTATCATACGAGTACGTGGAGATTGTAATGATTGCAAACATTAGATTACTTTAAAGGGTTTTTCTTCATAAAAAGGCCGAACACTTAGATTAGAGTTTTGAGTCAATCTACAACCGCCATTTGTTAATAATTATCCAATATTTTGTGTAACTTTTTCTTTTTAGTAATCGAATTCACAGAATTATAAAACACAATTTCCAAGATTATCGATAAGAAGCACAAATTGCATCGGTGGTCTACGACAAATAAATAGCATTTGCAATTACCTATTTGAAGTCAAATTAAAAGTAAAGCGCGAACCCTGTATAAAAGAAAAACACGTAAAGAAAATCTTTAAAAAAAGTGTGCTTGGACTTTTAAAACAGTCACTCAAAAAGTGGGAATGAGGTGGCTCTGAAAGAACCTCATTTCCGCCCGCGAGTTTCTCAATACATTTCATTTAAATACTTTTTTCTTAGACTAAACGGTGAGAGGTTTTAATTTCGCACGTCGCTATCTCATGCGAGGAGGGACAAGGAAACGCTCTCTGCAAGCTATTCAGATGCCTGCAACCTGCTTCGGGTTTCATTGCGAAGCACTCAAGTGCGAGTGTTTTTTAAAGCTAAGGCAACTTTATTAATACTAAATAATTTCATTTTCTTGGAGACATTATCCAGTGTCAGCTTCGGTCTCATATTATCATAGTTTTGGTTTTAGTTCGAAGTCTTTCATTTTCTAGTCCAGTTCAATCTATTTTGATTCAGTATTTCTGATTAATTTTACCTAAGTCTGGTATAAGTAAAGGAGACCTATTATTATGTACTTCGACTTTGTATAGCTTCCATTACGAATTGAAAACCTTTTGTATATTTAATAATAAGTAGTAGATATTCACATCCAATTATTATTTGATACTTAACATCTGTAGCACCTGTGGAACAACCGGTCTCTATTACACAAAGTTATGTTGATGGCCAAACGTTGTTACTCCCATTCGTTTAGTTGACTTATCGAACGATCAAACTTGTGCAAAGTCTATTGACATTTAGAGCTAGATAAAAATTTGGTGTAGATTGGTGGTAGTGATTAATAAAATTTTAGTTCATTACGTATTAGGAATGAAGCAAGTGCATTTTGTAAACAGTTTTGCCGATTATTGCACGTAAAATCGTGATTAATTGTTGTAACTCACTATAGATAATGTGGTATGCGCCTTCTTGTTTGATTTCGTTTTGATATTTTACGCTTAATGTAATTACAGTCAATAAAAGTATTGATTGGAAAAGCTGTTATTATTAGCACCAATACGCATTATTGATGATTAATTCTCATTCTGAGAAAGAATAAAAATGAGGAAGAATCTGGAGGTTTCTAAATTTCAAGAGAAAATCAATTTAAAAAAAGAAGTGATCTATTCTTTTTTAAATTGATTTTCCCTTGACTTTTAGAGACCTCCAGATTCTAGTATAAGCATTGCTGATACCCTGATGTATATCTGATGATATGTATGGAACCATTTGCCAGATCATTTTACACACACGTCATGATGATCAAAGTGCATATCTATAAATAACGTTTGCTGCATATAAATTGTGTGCATGAAAATGTCAGTTATTAACATAATCTTAAAATCCATCGAATAAATATTTGTTTTTACAAAATCAATGTTTCTTTATGAAATCAACTATGTGCTAATAACAATTCGATGTGTGGAAAAGAATTAATAATTGAAATAGGTGGTTGTCTTCAATGATATTTCTCTTGGTAATTTATTCGGAACTATAATTGACTGGTTTTAATGCATCCGGCTGGCCTTGATGCACAAATATACGGTAATATCTAATATCAAGGCTGGTGATAAAGTCACATTCACCACAAATTGTACCGGCTAATTACCAAACCAGTAGTGGTTACAAAAACTTGTTGATATTGATAATTAATTGTTAGTAAGAATGTCGGGCTGCAGTATTTATTAGTAGTTTTTAGTTATTTGGTGTTGCTGTTATTTCATGAAATAGTCATCCAATAGGATTAAATGAATTTAGAGGGTTGTTCATGATTTTACTATACTACTTATATTTTAAAGAGGTAAAATTTTTTTGCAAGTTTTATGTAGGGGGTAATCTCTGGATCTACTGAACCGATTTTGAAGCTACATTATCCCCGAGTGCCATAGGCTATATTTACAACTAGTTTGTTATATTTTAATCAGCAAACAACCCAACGCAGACGTAAAACGTATGAAAATTTGAATTTCGAGCGCTACCCTGGCGCTTTTACCATAAATCTACTGACGGATGGAGACCACGCAACGTTTAGTGACAGATGTACAGACATATAAAAAGACAATAAGGTCAGTAGAAGGATTCATCTTATTCTGATGTGTTCGAAGAATTAACAGAAGCACAACCCAAAGAAATTGCTAATTGCTGGCTCTTGTGATTTAAGAACTCCTACACTGTTTTAAGCTTTCACGGTTTAACACCACGGCATCGGCATGGCGCTTGCAACAGCGTCGAAATATCGGGAGCTCAAATAATTAACAATCACGGAAGAAATCCCGTAAGTGACACTATAAGTTCTAGAACTCCTAGTACAAGAGCCAGGGCTACACTGATGTTTGTGAGTAATAACTTTTATGAAGAATATATGCCATTATAATATTATCTACTATCATACCTTTTAAATGATCAAAAACTATATTTATAATTAGACCAGAAACAGTTAAGTAACTATAACTATTTTAAAACAACCAAAAATCCTAACTTACTGAACTGGTTAAAGAACATCAATTTAGTCATTATCACAGTATTTTGTAGAATAGGGTTAATTTGTCTAATTTGACGAACAACGAACAATTAAGTCGTCAAAAGATTAGTTATACTTTGTTTTTAATTACTCCTGATGACATAGAGGTTAACAAGCGATGTGATATGATAAAAAGCGACTGACGCATTTTTAATTATGTTCTCATTGTTAGAATTACGGAAATATATTATATATATATATTTTTTTTTTTTTTCTTATATTCTTTCTACAAGCAGATTGATCGTATTGAACAATTATATAATTACTATTATAAAGTATTACGTTCTTATATTACGGAGATTCTATTAGCATTATAATGGTTAAGCATCGGAAATACCCAGCATTGTTGAATGGAATCGCTTTATAATCATTTGCAGATGAAAGATACATAAAACAATAGTAAATAAGTACTTATTCTAACATAGCTGACTCAGGGTGTCATCGAACCATGGTTTCAGGAACTTTTATTGATTGATCAGCAAATGAGCAGTCAATGAAAAGATAACGACTTTCTTATGCCTTGAAAAACTGCAATTAAAGCGATAATCATATAATTTTCGGCTGCAAAAATCGTCACGTTCTCGACGATTATATCGACCGCTCCAAAATCACAACGTGATGTACGCTATCATTTATCGAAACAAAACCATTGGAATCCACGAAAAAGATAAGAAGGCGGTAATATGCTACTGGTTAATTTTAATCGATAAAAACTTTAAGTACCAAATTATCGCTTTGATTATTTTGAAGATATTTTCGGAAATCGTTGTGCACTGATAAACTTTTCCTTTAAAATATCAATAGTACTTACTCAGAAATAAATAATATCCCTAGGTTTATATTTATATAATGCCATCTTCCATGCGCGTAGGCAGCTGCTACGAGCTACGTGCTACGAGCTCCCATGTTTATGCATCGCTACATTTTATTTAGGGAATTCGCGTAGAAGTGCTACGAGATTTTTGAGCAAACTATAAAATTATACTGTACCTATAAGTGTTCGATCTTCTTTAGAGCGTCGATGGTAATTTAAATTGTGTCGGCCCAGAACTGAGTCACTAGTTTGGCGCCTTCAGTAGTGTCCATCAATTCCTGTAATGGACAAACAAGCGGACACCCAGCATTAGGACCAATAATAAGTGGCCCATCGTTTGTGGAACAGCCCCACATTTGCACTCCAGGGTCATCAATGAATCCTTGCTGCAGCCAACCTAGGTCCGGAGTCTATTTAAAAAGTTTCCAGGTCAGCCATGGCTATGTCCAGGTGGAAGATGGAACCTACTATGCAATGAAGTAGTTTTAAATTGTCGCAAGCTGAATTCATTTCATAACCAGGGAGCGGTTTAGAATATATTGCAATGTCTGCATTTATTTACAAATCAAGTAAAACGACCTCAACCCACCTTTTACTGTTGATCAATTAATTTGACTTATCTAGCAGTATACCTACCGGTATACACACGCACGATGATACTTTTTTTTTTACCGATTCTTTATCTTGTGGTTAGTGCCTAACCTGGTGTCAGAGTTTTTAGGCCCCCCATGGGCCTCTAGTTGGCTTTACATGCCGTCAAGAAATATCTCTCAGGCATACTGGTTTCCTCACGATGTTTCCCTTCACCGGAGCAAGTGATAATTATACAATACGCACATGAATCCGAAAAATTAGAGGTGCGTGCCTTGGATTTGAACTCGAGACCTATGACTTGCCAGTCCGACGGTCACACCACTAGGCTATCACTGCTATGCCGACCGATTTTTACCGATGGGAAATCTTCAAATGACGGGGGTCATCCCACTCTGGGCGGAGCGGTAGGGAGTGTCAGACTTGTACTGACTAACTGACTTGTGTTCCAGGGTCACGGTATCTCTTTCGAACAGTCCCGCAACCCTGGCAGGCATCGGTCCTTTCGGACCTCTTTGAGGCGCGCGTGGAACACGAACGAGCTGTCGACACGGCCTGTCGTCATAAGACGGACGAACGGCGAGCTAGCCCATAGCTCACCGTCCACAAGCCCGCAACCCACGATGATACTTAATTACAGAATTTTTGTTTAAAATGTTCTTGCATGTTCCAATTTGTGGTTTTTGCAAACAAACTTAGATCACATGTATCAAGTTTTAATTCCAAGGTTCAACATTTTAGAGATTATTGTTAACTAGGATTTGATTTTAACTCTACCTTATAAGCTAATATAAGGATATTAATATGAAGGGAATATATTCCTTCATAAACTTTCTCGGTTTTATCTACAAAACTAGCAAGTACCTAGTAGTTGAAGATAAATTGTTCAGGTAGGCGTAGCTTTAACATTCTTGGAATTATTATGATTAATTACTCCAACTCTCATAAATTGGGTCTTGTTAACTGCATAAATTAAATTAAATACAGTGCAGTGACCTATTGGACAGACGACCTCGAGAAACGTGATCGCGGACAAAAACTATATAACATTACTTTCGACGACGTTTACGACTAGAAACAAAATAGCAACAAGCTTTTTAGCATATCGATTGCACAAATACTTCATTAAGAGGGATCGTCAAGGTAACACATAAAATTCAACTTAGGTATTCTCTTTTAAGGCTATTTTTTTATTTATTTATGGCGTCTCGCAGTTCAGCCTCTTTTAGGGATACATTGAAGGTGTCAATTTAAATACTATCTTTGTTGCGCAGTTTCACCAATACCGTTGTATACTGATGAAGTTATTGGGTCTTCACATGTACAGATGACAACGTAGCAGCAATAAACGATACAAATGCACAAGTTAATCGTATCAAACTCCATGTTTTCATCAAATAATCATTAACTCGACTTATTACCTCGTCCAACTGTACATCAACAATCATGTTCGACCAATCACAATCAAGTACGGGGGGCTAAAAACCGCGGACCGTTGTTCTCTCGCAGGAAACAATTTGTCATTTAGTTAGCGGTAGTAACTACATGGGCTGATGCAGAAGATCTATTCTTGGAATAGACTGTTAATGAACCGGGTATGTAACTGCAACAGTTTCATAGGGAGCGGGTTTCATATTATGGACATTTTATCGCTTGGCGCTCTTTCATGTCCTGGAGCTGCTTCGTGACCCATCATCATCTGCCAAGCCTTGTCCCAACTATGTTGGGGTCGGCTTCCAGTCTTACCGGATGCAGCTGAATACCAGTAATACGATACCCCTTGGTAAGACTCATATAATTTTACAAATTTGATTTAAAATTAAATAAATCATCAATCATCGCACTGTGGGCTGTGGAAGTGGTGAATTGAAGTTTCCACCCGTCTGCTATCTGCCGTAGAATTACAAATCTGTTTGAAATGTCACGATTGAGAAAACATCTAAACACATAATCATCTTTCAAGCTGTAACAAGAAACGTATTAAACAAACTCTCCATAATGCCAACATGCCTTGGAAAGGAGTATGGTAGGGATCAAAAGACTGGACAAAGTAAGAAATAGCAGCACCAGAAACAAGTCTAAGGTCCAAGATATAACTCTGAAAATAAGAAGACAATAGCAGACAAATGGACAGGCCACATGATCAGAGGAAAAGACAAGTGGTGTAAAATAATCAAGCAATGGTACACAAGGAATAGAAAAAGAAAGAGGTAGACAACAGAGAAGGTGGCATGATGACATAAGACAAGTCACGCGCATTACGTGGAGTAGAGTGGCCATAGAAAGACCAGAATGGAGAAGATTGGAGGAGTACTTTGCCCACTGGCAAACGGACTTACAAAAATGGAACAAAAGGAAAATATATGAATATGAATAACAAAGAAATACTGTCTTGTCCGATTAAAGGCTTATATTATTAATCATCTTTCATCTTCAGTTTTCAAGTTCATCTAAACGTCCAGGTTTACTCGTAATTGCCCTTCTTTTATTTCATATACAGTGTCATTGTAGCGTAAGCGCAGGAATGCTAACTGCCGACAGTTGATGCCCGTAATACAGGTTCGCGGCAAATTGCTTTATTTGCTGCATATTGTTAATCAATTTACCTAGATGACGCTGTCAGAAATGTGGCTGTAATTGGATTATTATGAACCTTTTTATATCTTAATTGAGGAATGAGGGAAACTTATTGTCTGTTGACAGCGAGTTGCCCTCAATGAATGAGATTCATTCATTGGTGCAATGGCTTTATGTGCATTCCGACATATACACATTCATTTCAAATCCCGTAATTATCTTTGTCCCAACTGTCCAGGTATCAAACGCATTTACAGCAGATTCCTATTCTCTTCAGTCGTGGTCTACATTTATAGGTTTTAGATATGGTTGTTTTTTTTAATTCTTGCTACTCCAGAGAGTGATGCAGATAGATTATTAATGATACGGTAATGTGTCAGTAGCTCCACATTTTGTTAAAAAATAATTACATTTAATTTTCATGCATGTAATTTTTTATTTATACGAGTACATAGGTTGTGTTACGATGGAGCAGTCAAGATAAAAGTCCCTTAAAAATAAAGACAGAAAAGTAAAAGCTACAGGTTCTAAATATGTGAATCACGTTAAAAATCTTTCAAACATGCACCTCAAGCTGAAATATAATAAAAACAGGACCAGATCCTGCTCTTATTCCATTTCAGCTTCGATAATGGTAACACAGACAGGTGACAATGATCAATTAACACATCGACAAAATTAGGCTTTCTATGTCCTGTCTAGGTGTGTCATTATGTCCGTAAAACCACTCAATGTATTGGGAAACCTAGAGAGAGCCTTTAGTTATTCATATGCAGGGTAATTATAGGCGATCGGGAAACTGGGTTACTTTATTCAGTAGCCGAAGTAGTACTCGTAATGCTGTTTTACCTATATGAGATTATTTTTAAACTAAAGACCGTCTAGTCTATTAGTATCTTAATTTTTCAGACTCTTGTAAAGTTACGAAAGTCAATATAAAATTGTTATGCCAAAACATGTACATTGTACAAATTCGCTTGGCATATATTGATTTTATTTTTAGGTTAAAAATAAAAAATACCTTTGATAAATGTGATAACGGCACTTACGTACGTAGGTACTGGTTTAGTGGCTTATGCCTCTTATCTAGCTATTTATAAACTCTACCGGGTTTTTGAAACACACGTAGAAATAGTTTTGTGAACAACACTCTTTTTTAGGGTATGTCGTGTAAAAGACTAGATGATGAGAATAGTGTAGTTACCTCCTATCACTGCTTCTCAACATCACCGATTTTGGCTACTGGTCTAGGTAGCCAAGATCGGTGACTACCTATGACTACCCGTACCTTGATCTACGGATAACCACTGAATTATCCTAGGATCTGACAGTCTACAAATTGTTACCCCTTATGGTAAACTAAGGTATCATATTACCCAGTAACTCAGTTGTGAAGGTCTGATAGGTCTTCGAACCCAGGTCGACCGGAGCAAGGTCAATCTCTGCAGATAGGGGTTCTTGGACGGCTCAGACCTCAAGTGTTTATGCGGCGTCTCCCGCAGACAATGAAAGAAAGAAAACATATTTATTTGGCACAAACCAAAAATTAAATGAAAAAGAGCTTAAATCTAAACAAGAAAAAACAAGAGGTAATTGTGTCTCACGGCTGCACCAAATAGGCCCAGTTCTTTCCAAATCTCCACCCATCTTAAAAAGTGCTCCTTTTGCGAAGTGCACCAGTTGCGAAGTGTACCATATGAGAAGTGCACTAGTTGCTAAGTTCACCATTTGAGCATGGTGTACAAGTTGAGATGTGCACCAAATGCGTCAAACCCCTGCCGAGCAGCTAGTGCCCGACGCTGGTTTTCAACTGGACCTGAGATGGTGATGTGACGGATATAAATCAGTTTTGGCCCACCTTCCATCTTGCACAGCATGCCCTATCACCTGCGCTCTTGATGATGTCTGTGAGCAGGGTTCGCGTGCTGAGTTCTGGGCTAAACACATTTATACTTTTTGCCATCGATACGCTAAGAAGGTCAGATTGGCAGTTGCTCCGTGTACAATACTGGTATTCAGCGGCACCCAAGCAGAATGTAAGCCACCCCCGATATCGTTGGGAAAAGCAAACCAGATGCTAATAGTTGGTTGTACAAGTCATCGTAGAATATCCAGTTCACCGCACACCTTGACCACAAGAATCTTCTTCAAAATTACATCCTGATTAATTAGAACTCGGGTTAGTATATTGTATGCCCTAGTTGCATAATCTCTTTCAATAAATATTATTAGTGTTGGTAGTATCACAAAAAAAAAACTTTTATAGATGCATGCTTACCACGCGAAGTTTTTTCATTGTTTTGAACTGATGTGGGAAATTAAAGTAGAATGTGAATGTCCTAACAGCTGTTTCAGTGAGCTAAATAAAGATATAGGTTTTTGCGTGCATAGACAATGTAAACTGACTGTCTGTCTGGTTGCTTTTCACGCCAGATTTGGCAGATTGATAGATCAAGGCCAGAGTTAGGACATACAATCGGCAGTTAGGTCCTTTTTCGTACATTCTTGCGAGTGTGTATAAAAGCTACTATATTATAAAGAGGTTGTAAAAAGAAATGTCTGGAGACACTGATCCTATGACCTACCTAAATTCTTTCACTGATAGAAACCACACTGTTGCCAAAGAATATGTTTTAATGTATAGAAAAAAACGGTAATTTAAAAAATTAAAAAACCCGAATACGTAAAAAAAAAGGCATAGAACATAGCGACTTTAACAGTCGGGACCCATTAACATTATATAGACCGGCTTAAATCGTCCCAATAATGGGTCCCGACTGTTTAAGTCGCTATGTTCTATGCTTTTTTTTTTTAACACTGTCGGGTTTTTTAATTCCCGTTTTTTATTTTATTTAATTTTGATATAACAGTGTCACTCTCACAGTAAATACGAATTTAACGACACCTCTCAAGCTAAAATCCATCGAGCCGTTCAGGCCACAGAGCGTGCCAAACAATTATACATACACACATACTCTCGAAAAACATAACCCTCCTTCTGGCGCAGTCGGGTAAAATACTTCATTTGCAAAAAATTTAACCGACTTCAAAAACACAAAAAAGTAAAAAATTACTTTTGCTTCAGAAGTCGGTAACTTTCCTAGTTTGATTTTGTTTTTTTGTCAACGACTTCTGAAGCTAAAGTTATTTTTTACTTTTTTGTGTTTTTGAAGTCGGTTTAATTTTTTTGCATAAAAGTTTTTTATTTTTCACTTTTATGTGCTTCACATGTGCTTACCCCTTCACAGCGTACCGGTGTGATGTTATGTTATGAACTGGTGTAAACAATAGACAAACATGAGATTTCAGCAATCCCAGTCCATTTGCTATCAATTATTGAGGAGTTCCGTTGCCTATCTCCGAAATTTTTCATCAGATCACCAAAATGAAATGGGACCACTCCGAGAAAGTACTCTTCCATAAACTACCCAAATCGCTTCAAATGTGCCTATAAAATTTGGAGAGTCCTCTCTATTTCTGCAAGATCCCATCATCCGATCCTGAATTGATGATCATGGGACCACCTGGGAAGTATACCCTTTCAAACTAAAAAAAATAATCCAAATCGGTCCAGCCATCTTCGAGTAATCGGGGAACATAAATAAAAAATAAAAAAGGATCCGACGAATTAAGAACCTCCTCCTTTTTGAAGTCGGTTAAAAAGAAACATCATGCGGTCGAAGTCACGGGCAGAAGCTACTCAATCATTGTTTATTAATTGCTAAATTACTCTCATCGAGCATTCTAATTGTAAGTAATTGAGGACTCCTGGTGGTCTTTTAATTCAAGAGTGCAATCAATCATTGATGGTCTATTCTACCCGGAACTTCTACTTGTATGTAAACAACGTCGCTTCTGAATGACGTATGTCTGCCAAGCCCGTTCCCTATGTAACTGTTCCCACTATACTTACAACTCTGCCTAGTTCTTCTAGGAATACTGTCATGTTCAAATAACAGGGTATGTCCAGAAACGCGGTACATGATAGCACTTGGCACCAAGATACCGGCGCGGCGTGATATCCTGCCGGGTATTGTAAGGGGCATGTTGCTATTAATCTTATCAATATGACGTAAAAGATTGACCACTTTATATAAAACGCTGTTGACGAGGTCCTTATAATATACATAGAAATAACTAAAAAAATCTCCATCCATCTCATCCTTCATACGCCACAGGTTGTCGTTTTGCATCCTGGTCAAATTCAAGGAGGTATCTATAGTAATGATCCTCGACCCGAATCGATGATAAAAAGGGTAGTTTACGGAAATTGGTTAGTGTAATCACGCTTATTAAAACGCAGTCCGTCTGTTCCCAGACCAATAAACGCGCCGTCACACACACAAACGCAAACGTTTATTCCACAGTATAAATTATGGACAGTATGGAATCTGGGAGGTGGTATACGCTTACCGATTTCCGGGTTTTCGGGTCGAGAATCACTAGTATAGATACCTCCTTGAATTTGACCAGGACGCAAAACGAGAGCCTGTATAAGTGTTTGAAAACAATTTTGGGCTCCGTTTAGCAGCAATAAACCAAAAGTTTACTTTAATTTTCACTTTCCTATCTAAGTTTATTAACCTACCACATAATCCACATAGTAGTTTCCACAGACATATCCGTAGCTATAATTGTGACACGCACGCCATGAAAAACTGTCCCATTTCTCACCGGAGATTTTCCTTGTTATTGTTTACCGTTGATAAGTACATACGTGTACATAATACTATGTGATTGTGATAATAGAAATGTATATTGTGCTTGCTCACTTACTTGGAACACTTTTACGTTTGTTTTCATCTATGGAAGATATCTGGGAAGTCAGTTTTAATCTTATCTTCCTGGTATTTTTTTTTGGCTCTCTTACAAAAAACTGGTTTTAGAACTAGGTTCAAAAATAACATCTATACAATAAATACATATCTAATGTAGGTAGGTCGAGACCTCGAAATATTCTAATTTTATTTTAAAATATCTTACTTGCGAGTCCCGATTCACAAAAATAATATTTACTTGAAATTGAAACCTAAAGTTTTAAGTAAACATCAATTAATATACGAAAGCCTTGAAATCATCAAAACAATAAATTATATTATCATGAGCTTCTGATTGTACAAAATTTCATATCAGAAAGTAAAGCAAACTTGCCCTTCAAGATACAATCAATTTCACGATTACAGGAATCCAATCAAAGTGCATATCTGTAAAAAATCGCTTGTGTTCGTACCGATTATTATATCCGTTTGTACACGTACGACAATCAAACCACGATTGAATAATTGTCGAGCGATTAGGAGCATCCATTATATTGAATTACACAGAATATCATTTATTACATTGGCCAATTGTGCTCGTAAATGTCAATTACTTTATGAGTTGTCGTTTTTGTAGTAGGATATAAACTAAAACGTGTAAAGGTTTGTTTATTTGATATTAAGTGCCAGTTTAATAGCTTTGTAATTATGCGTTGCCTAGTGGCAAAGGAATCTTTTATTCGTAAAGCAATTAACTGACTGCTATTTTAGTGTCCATTTATAATTCATGTTCATATTTTTTACACTATGAAAAATCACCTCGATTACGTGTCTCAAAAAACTTATAACAGATTTTCTGAATTCATCAATCTGCTATTATATATTCTAAAACTCGTTTGTTTAATGGAACTCAGTCAAAACCATTTATGTATATCATAATAACCGGAACAAAACAAACATTAAAATGACAGTACCGGTCAGTAATGGAACTAATAGTTTGTCGTGCGGAATCACGGACATTGCACGCCACTTCTTTGGCGGTTAAACGCCATCAGACCACGTAAACATTATGTGGCGGGTAGCAACATTGAAGGAATGAGGGTTCATTTCGAATAAAATATTGTATTATATTGTTACTTTAGAGAGATTTTTTTTTACGATTCAGATCATTATTTAGCAGGTTGAGAGGCGAGAACAACAAAAACTATACATAATTACATAGCATCACTGCTGTATTCTCTGTAGTGTTTGTTAGGTATAGCTTTATCTCATTAAACACTGATTTTGTAGAAATGCCTAAGTACCATGTAATAGGGGCGACCCTATTGCCATCAACCGGGCCCTTTAATGCTAGGATTACATTTCAATATTAGCAAAAGGAAGTAAAAAAGGGGATCTTGTAGGTAACAATAAGATCCCTAATTGGTGTGTTATTGAAAAAAAAAACTATTATTTACACAATTTATTATCGCCATCATCACTATTCGAGCCGAACAATATAGGCACTGCTGGGTATAGGCCTCTTCTAAGTGTTGCCACATCGACATTGAGTTGTTGTGTTTTCTGCGTCTAGCCACAAAACGTCATAATTAATTACTAGAACACCACGTGAAGCGGCTGTAAATAACCCACGGATCTCTAGAACGCAAACGTTGACTAATGGAAACTGCGATCACGACGCCGATGTTATCAGCTGTAGGTAGTTTGCTATTGTTTATCCGGCGAATGCTTAAGGTGATCATTGCGTGTTCCAAATACTTATATTTTATGTTTGTATGCCTGCTTCACATTGTTCGGAATTTCGCAAGAATTTCCGTTTTTCTTTTATTTTGTATTACTCTGCTTATTATCAACATATCCCTGCAAACATTTGTCTTGTCTTTGTTTTAATTATCAGTAGGCGTTGTTGTTGTAATCTTTTAGTTATTTGCTTCTCTTTATTTTGTATGTTGTAATTTAGTCATTTTCTGAGTTAAGTTCTTTATTATTGTGTGGTTCTGAAAGACTTCGTAGGAAGCGATTTTACGCGGTTACTAAAGTTTATGAACACGGATTTCTGTAATAATTGCGAAAGTACGAATTAATTGTAGAGTCCAGTTCTACGACAACTTAAACCTGCCTTCATTACATACCTTTAGAGCAGCTTCACAATGATCTAAGATTATGTTGTTGAGTGTTTTGTCCAAAATACGACAAAGAAAGCCCCTCTAGACGAGTCTTCATAATCCCACACAATCTGCGACTAATTTACCTGTCTGTTGTAACCGAGTTATCGAGGACAATGGTTGCCCATAATGCACGGGTGTATGCCCACCCATCCGCGTAATAGTGATGCGATCTACCACCGTCTCGTAACCGCTCACGTCGCGGTTGTGCAAATCGCTTCCCATAGGCTTTCGCATTAGCTAAGGAGGGTCGCAGACTCCAGATTTTGCGATTGCGACTTTATTATTAGGTGGCGTCATGTCTGTGATCTAGTTTTGAATATTACTATGCTACCTACTATGTATGAGACCTGATAAGATATGAATGTAAGGGACAGCCCTCCACAAACTGACAGGATTCAGCTCCTAGTTTTGAATCATATTCCACCGGATCATTTCATATTCCATCAAATTTATTGGATTACATAACATTCCTGAAATAATTTCATGTACCGGTCATCTTAGTATGATATACTGAATTCACCCCATCAGTCTGTGTAGGGCTGTCCCTTAAACCCAGTATAGCTAAATGCGGTTTGTCTAAAGCATAACATGTACGTACGACAAACAGGACGTTTTCTTTGTTATTAATGTAGCAATTGGGTTCAATATAATATATCTCGCTCGACAAAGTACCAATTAGGTAGGCTTTGTTATCTTACATTTCATGAATGAGGAAAATTTTAATCGATCGTTCATTTCAATGTGTTATCTTTAATGACGGTCAGATAGCCTGGTCGACAAATATCTCGATTTTAATATTTTATGAGGTTTTTAACGTTTGCAACACAAATCATTTCCGAATAATCCAAATCTGACAATGTATGCACTGCTTAATCCTCTCAAGCGTATAGTGACTTGCAAATTAAGTGATTATTTTTATAGGGATCCTGTCAAAGAGGTGCAAGAACATCTTTTGTTTCTATTAAGTTTCATAAATGGCGAGTCATAAGTTTATGGTTTATCAAGAAATTACACAGTTCAGTAATTTTTCACACTACTTTCTTCAAGACTGAGATTGAGTTTGTTTTGGTGTTTCTTGACAGAGTAGCCAGATAGGACACAGTTTGGGTATTTATACAAACCTTAAGTAAATAAATAATAGTTGTCAAATATATTTAATATTTATACATGAAATTAATACAGCATTTACTTCAGAAATCATTGTTTTAATTTAACCAAAACGGCAATTGACCACAAACAACACAATAAAAACCATTTAAAAATCCATTCCACACATAATCAGTTAACCGCGTGTAATATTCACTTTAATGTCAATACGTTAATTAAGTTGAAGTTGTGAACTTATGTAAATGAAGCCAGCGCATGAACGTACACCTCCATACACAACTTGGATAATTGGAGCCTTTTTGTTCGCTGCAAGTCTCGAGTGAGCAGCTCAACCCTTGACGTACAATTCAACTTGTTTTTTAATTAGCTACGCACTAGTATTCAGTTTAGTCACTATTATTAAGGTTTGTGTATGTAAAAGAAAGAAATTCAGGGAATTTATTGTTGCTTGTTCATGAGTTTGGTAATTAGAGATCTGGATATGTGGGCTTAGATTACTGGGTCGTAGGAAATGTAGTGTATCTTTTTAATAGATATGCAAACACTGACACACACACAAGTACACACAGTCACCGCCATTAGCGGGAAGTTGAAGAGTCGCGAGCCTGTGACTGTTATAAAAAAATTGTGCTAGTAGCCCAGGTCCAGATAATAAAAGATGTACTACAAACGCGGAAGGCTACATAGCCTAACTTCTTATTTAGGCAGCACCATAGTCATATTAAGCATTTTCAGACGAAGAAGTGCTTATTAGTCAAAAGGTCAGGTCAATTAACCAAAATTCCCACATAAAGGTTCAGATTTGTAACATGGAGTAAGAATCTAAATATTTCTCACACAAAGAGCCGCCATATTGTAAAAACACTAGGTAGAGAAGAAGCGAAAAAAATATGTTTTCAAGATTTTCACAAAAACACATTTAGGGCCGATAAAGATAAAAACATTTTCAAAGAAACGTGGGGTTCTGATAGGTAGATTACAGCGTGACCTCTTTCGCTTTTAAGAGTAGATCGATCATAACATTATGTGCAGAATCATGATCCGAAATATCTAGGTTTTGTTACAGTGTTCAGCTACGATTGTTATGAAGCGATTTTATTCTATAGTAACACCTATTGATCATGTAGAACTATTTAAGCGTAGTGGATATCATGGAAAAGCCCTGATAAAGTAGAAGCTAAGGCTTTGGAATCAGTCTGGATAGGACTTTCATGGTGTCATGCACATAGCTGCTGGTTTGTTAGCTCACAAACCAACTGCTATGTCTATGCTGGTCGGGACTGTTTGTATTTGTATATGTATATCAAATTATCAATGTAGCTTTCACTGAGATTATTGATAGTTCAGCACTTGTAAAAATGCTAAACTGTCACATCTCGTTGTTAGTATTATGAGTACTTGTCACCAAATTGAAGACCAAATACGAAATTCAGTATTCAGCATAAAAAATATGCGCATTACTAAGTTCTATTGATTTCCTTCTTGTAAAGCGACATTTTCAATTATAAATTAATAATTTCAAATCTAATCGTTTGATGCGATTCGACACACATTATAAATTCTTCTAATCGACGATAAAAATCGCTGCACGAGCAACGAATCATATCGAATGTGTTATATTTCAAGCGAGAATAAATTAGACGTGATTATTTGTTCTGAGCTTAAGGGCCTTGTTCTAACACGGTTTTGGTACAAACCTTGGATATAACGTGAGAATGCTGTGAACATTATGTTGCTATTGTATCTTGTACAAACAAATAGACCACTGATACGAATATAGTTCAATCAATCCGATGGAATTTGTATAGAGTTACGTACCTTGAATTTTAAGTTTTATTTTTGAGTAGGTATGTTTACTTCATATAAATGATTGTATTTACATTATATCAGGCGTATATGAATATATTTTACTCAGTCTCAAAAGGGAACTAGCGAAGGTAAATGCTTTTGTAGCTTTCAGAAATAATTATTCATGTTTTCTCGTGGAAAAGTGCAGGGAAATTCTGAAAAAGTCATTATACATCTCACTACTGTATGCGAAGTAAAAATAAGTATTTAACTTTGACCGTGCAATTACGGAAGTGAGTTCGATAGGGTTTTTTATGCAGAATACCCCGACCAGGTGCGTTCCGGACTTCCGGTACATCCATCCGGTTTTTCCAACCAGTACGGCTGAATTTCTAGATTTTGCAAAGAGCCACTATCATCTGTTGACAGCTGGAGAGCTAGAAGGCCAATGAGAATAGAAAATATTGTGTGATGATTCTGCATTTGAAAGAAAACTGTGTATGATGGAATGACGGTTGACACGGGAGAATTGAAGAAGACTGGTTTTGCCGACACCAAGTAAAAAGGAACAGGGCTGGCACATGAAATTGATGAGGCTCTATTATCTGGCTTTCACAAAACAAAGTCAAATTGGAGTAGATTTTCTTTTTTCTGGAGAATTTTCTTTAATAGTCATAGATGTTCCTGTGCACAATATAACAAAACATCATCGTATTCCTTGAAAAGAGTAAGGCAGAGGTATATGTACATACAACCACACTTTAGTTATGACTGCACAGTATTTTCAAAAAGAATTTGTCAGGGGACTGCACAAAATCTCAGTGTTTCCCCGCGTACCTTCACACTCGTAACTCCAATACGTACTCGAAGAACTATATCGAGTTTTGTTAAAAATACACACTATACAGTATTACCTAAATATCTCAGCATCTGTTGCCGATGCGAGAGCACGAAGTTTTCAAATTGTGCTGAAACACTTATTTTATTTTTACATTTTAGAAATGGTATAAAAAGAACATTCATTCAACTTGAAATTGATGCTATAAAATAGAAGACTCCTCTAAGCATAATATCAAATTAGTAGTGTAGATGAGTTTGTAGTTTTATAGGGATTATAATATTAAATAGATATTTATTTATTATTCACATACTTTTACTTTTTCTTTTTACTTTTTCATTTGTAGATCTTTGACAGTCGCCCGAAAGTCTGACAACCAGTCTTACCAAGGGTATCGTAGTACCCAGTACTAACTGGGCTGTGGAGGTCATTCCATGTAAAATACTGGTATTCAGCTGCATCCGGTTAGACTGGAAGCCGACCTCAACATAGTTGGGAAAAGGCTAGGCTGGAAATGGAAAAAGCGGAACCCTTATAGGATCACTTGTGCGTCTGTCTGTCTGTCCGTCCGGTTGTCAAAGCCAACTTGCTCCGAATCCCCTGGACCAAATCAGGTGAAATTAAGTAGGATGGTGTAATCCTATGACCCAAACACAGATGTGCAAAGTAATTTTTTTTTTTTTTTTAATAAGTGTCATTTTCGGGGGACAAATTAAGTAATTTAAAAAAAAGTTTAGCAATCCTTACTGTGTCATATATTAAATGAAAGGGCTCGTTATGAGGATCTCAAATATATGTTTGTTATTATTGTAAAATAAATAGTTTTGATTTAATTCATGAAAGAAGACGAAAATTGACCATTCCCCCCTGATCTCCGAAACTACTAAGCCTAAAATTAAAAAAAAAAACACAATATATTTCATTGCTTGTAGATTACATGAAAACCTATAAGAATTCTATTAATTGAAAATAAAGGGGACAAATTATGAAATTTAAAAAAACAAAAACACAATTCACATTCAGTAAGATTACCTATTGTAAAACATACCACAATTGAATAAAAACATTTGACTTTGGCATTGTACGGAACCCTCTCCACGCGAGTTCAACTCACACTTGGCCGGTTTTTATTATCCTATTAATTTAAAAGGGGCGTGGCCAATTTCTTATTTACTTTTTAGATGCTTCCTTCCTTACTTTTTAGATGATTCTTTGGATGGCTATTTTAAAGTGACATACAATTAACCTTGTTTTTTCGGCGACCGTTTAAAAAAAGATAATCATCCATTTAAAGTTATAGTTATAATTAATCAACTACTGGCTTTTGAAAACAAAATATCTGATAATACATTACCAGGTGAAGTTCGGTATTCCTTAATGAACAATCGGCAATGATACAATGATGATAAGGTGATTATCACCTTTATAATCTAATCGAGTCTGATTTAATCAGATATCAAATGTCAGTGATTTTTCAAGTTCTTCAAAAGGAGATACGGTAAATAATCTTGAGTTATTTCCGCCAAATACCATTAACTGTATAGGTACGTACGCAGATTGGAGTTAACAGTCGGATTTTATCATTTATCAACAAAGGATGTTGAATATCTACTGAAAGCGTGTACAAATCAATTCAGCCATCTGTGATCAAGCTGATGTGATTGTTTAACTAAAATAACGACAAGTCAACGACCTCTAGGCAAATATGTATTTTGATAGTTAATGGACACATACGTTATTTCTAAAAGGCAAGGGCCTTTTACGGCAGATAGAAAACAAAAATATACCAAAAAAAAAAAAAAAAAAAGTTTGCTCAGAGTCTTCAGCAATTAAGATTGATACTGAGCAAAGAACAAATAAGCGTTTTATAAAAGTTGCGAAATATTAGTTAATTACTTAAAAACATCCATTCTATACATCACAAACCAGTGTAAGCAAATAATAAATAATTATAAATGCACACAAATACATATACTTGTTTTCAAAAATGTTCTAATTAAACAAGCATAGCTAATGACTGTCATCAGCGCGACTCGTGTAACAAGGTCATTACAGGTCATCAGTTAACGCATTACTGGGACTAACTATTATATACAATGTTGTAAAATGTAAACACCGAGTAATTGTGTAAACATACGTCTAATATTGCTGCTTGTCTTTGAGTGTTAATCTAAGAAGCTGTATGTGTCACGGCGAGAGCGTATATGAATTGGTTCTATGATATAGTAGATATAGTAGACTACACATAGTCTACGCGGCGCTACGATGTATCTACCAGGTATTTGCGGCTCTGGGAGACATCTGAACGACACTACGAAGCGTCTACGCGGAGCTGCGGTCTATGTAGCGGCTATGGAGTGACGTATAAGCGGCGCCTATCCCCTTTTTAACATCCAGTGCAAATATACTCTGAGATGACAAATATTTCTGAGATTTTACTTAAATACAATACTTTGTCACTCGATCGCTTCTCTTTATAAGCCTAAAAACGAGTGTAATGTTATCATAATAATCGCACATAGTCGTATGTCGTAGTCGCGTGTCTCTGTCCAAAAATATTATAACTTAAACGTTACTTTGTCGCTATTCTTAAGGATAAGTGATTGAATACTTGCTGCACTGCCCTGGTATTTCCAAGAAAATTAATAAAAAAGAACTGCGGAGGAGTATGATGAGTATGAAACATCTATACTTTATATTATAACAAATGTTGTATAAAGGGTGTAACAAGACCCTTAACGAAGACGAAAGGCACTAGTTACATGTTTTTACTGTATTTTTTTACTTTGTCCACCTCTACGACCCCCGTACTATTCAATTCATCCATCAGCACAATGTTTTTAGTGCGTAACATTTAGTGCTACCGTAAAACGCGATTTTTCACCCAAAAAAAAAATTCGTTTCCCAGCATAAATTTTTGCTTAAAGTTACTTAGTTTGATGTAGATAATGCTTGGTTGACGGCTTCGTGAAGGGTCCTGATACACCCTGTATTATTATATTATCTATACTAATACTATAAGGAGGTAAAATTTGTTTGTAAGTTTGTATGTAGGGGGTAATCTCTGGATCTACTGAACCGATTTTTAAAATTCTTTCACTAATAGGAAGCTACATTATCCCCGAGTGCCATAGGCTATTTTACAGCGTGTCCGTGGGATAATTTCCAACCAAAATGCGAATGAAGCCGCGAGCAACTGCTAGTATTATAATAAAGAGGTAAATTTGTTTGTAAGTTTGTATGTAAGGGGTAATCTCCGGAACGAATGATCCAATTCAAAAAAATCTTTCACTGGCAGAAAGCTACATTATTCGTGGGTGCTGTAAATTAATTTTTATATTATGCATATTAACTGAGCTATCACAATTATTGCGGACTAAGTCGCGGGCAAAGAGCTAGTTGTACATACAGGGAATCGAGTCAGAAAACGAAACTGAAAAAAAAAGTTGCCTGCAACTGACATCCGAGCGTAGAAGTCTAGAAGAATAAGTTTATAACGTTCCCACAGCTGGGACACAGTTCGGCTCCCTGTGAGAGGGACCAAACTGGAACGTTATTCACTATTCGCACTTTTTATTAGTTCACTTAAAATCTCCAAAATAGAAGATAACCTTTTCAAAATGGTCATCACCGAATTGACAACGGACTGCTGTATTTTAAAACATATTCTCAGGAGGAAATATAATAAATATTATTATTTAAGCTGTTACAACGTCGGTCCTTCCTTATCACGGGATATTAAGGTGTTACGAAACTTGATTTAAGCTGATAAAATATTATACTTCTACTTGTTATCAAATTGGGCTACCTGACAAGAATACAAATTAAAAAATAATACTATGATAATTTTTATTTTATCAGTGCAGCTATATTATTTTAACTAGATATGAACGAAACTACCGGCTACTTTTTAGCCGACTTCAAAAATTGGAGGTGGTTATGTATTCCACCAGCATATTTTTTTTTCATGCACGAGTATGTGTACCGATTTCTCTGTGATTACTAGTCCGATTTAAGTGATTATTTTTTAATTTGGTTGAAGAAACTCGCGCGGTGGTCCCATCATCATCATTATTCGTCATCATCATCATTTCAGCCGAAAGACCACAGGGGAGGCCTATGTCCACTGCTGGACAAAGGCCTCCCCCAAGTATCGCCACATTGACCAGTCCCGTGCGTCTCGCATCATCCAGCAGATCCCCGCAACCTTCACCAGGTCATCGGTCCACCTAGTGGGAGGCCTTCCAACGCAGCGTCTTCCTGTTCGCGGTCGCCACTCCAGAACTTTTCGGCCTCATCGGCTATCGATTCTTCGAGCAATGTGCCCTGCCCACTGCTACTTAAGTTTGGCAATTCTTCGGGCTACGTCGGTAACCTTGGTTCTCTTGCGGATGTCTTCGTTTCTGATTCGATCACGCAGGGAAACTCCGAGCATAGCCCCATATAAAATAATAAATATTGCTTAGGAGCTGCATATGAGCTATCTTCTTTAATATGCATTTTTTCTTTTTCGTCTATGTGGATGATGTGCTAATAACTTCTAGTTACAATGTAAAATTGCTACCTGACAAGAATTTGTGTGAGATACCACAACTAAAAAGCGTAAAATAAAAAGTTTTTGTAAAAAAAAAAAAACAACTTCCGACTTTTTGCAGTACACGAACGAGCATTAAAAATAGAGTAGGTAATTTCTATTATACTTCTTATGTCGATCTACTTTAGAAAACCCTCTTTCTCTCTCTGACTCTCTACGATGAGAAAAAAGTAAATAAATGTAAGATGAAATGAGATTTAAGGAAGAAGAGATATGAGTTAAAATATAGCAAAGGTACACAAACAAACATTGGAAACTGTGACACATACGCCCGCTAATCACAATAAACGCTCATTAGTCACCTCATAACGGGAACAATATTAGTAATTGACGAATAATTAAGAACTATTAAACAAACTAGGTATAAACCGTCTGAAGACTCGTGATCCGTGGAGTGTTGGGAGACTCCCGAGTCATCATAGTTCAGTATTCATTTCCCTATAGGTATACATATTAATGAGGAGCTTGAGGCTAAATAATATCAGCCGCACAGGTAGATCTTCAAGGATAAGCGGCGCTTGCCAAGGTCGGTCTGTGGATGGGCGACCATCATTAACCGAGTTTCCTCCGTGCTTCGGAAAGCACGTTAATCCTTTTGACCCGGCTTTCATTTGTAGATCTTTGGGAGTTATTACAGGAGTCAGTGGCCTGAAAGTCTGACAACCAATCTTACCAAGCTGTATCGTACTACCCAGTACTAACTGGGTTGTGGAGGTCAGATAGGTAGTCGCTCCATGTAAAATACTGGTATTCAGCTCGTCTGGTAAGAATGGAAGCCGATCCCAATACATTTGGGACCGACTAGACACACGATGAGGTATAAATTTTAATATTATCTCTTCTTGTCTATCCCTACCAGGTGCTTTAGCAGGCTCTCTTTAAATTATTTGGATCCTAGTTCTGTATCCATACTAAAACTTAAAAGTAACTCTGTCTATCTATGTATTTATTTCATTTTCACACTTGACGGCGGAACAGATTTCGACAATATGTGGCACGGGTGACGTTCTTAATTCCGTTTATTCAAATAGTTCGTTTCCATGGAATAATTTCCAACATCCACGCGAGCGAAGCCAAAGAAAAAACCTAGTAAAGCATAATTGTATCATAATAATTTCTGTGATATCATTTAGGGTCACCCGTACAACTGTCCATATCGAAAATCGGGGTATTTTTTCTACCAGTATAGAAGGATCCACTGTCCAGCTGTCCTATATGCTCAAGTATTCAACACAGGCACACGATAGATAACCTACTCGTGATCTTAAACTCTCACAGATTCAATATGTTAGTCAGACGTGAGCTGGACTTTCTTGGAATACCGACCAACTTTCACGGATTGTTTAGTACATACATACATAATATGTACATACGTACAACTTATGTTAAAACGTTTAAATTTGTTGGCATGACCGTTTGATTTACGTAGGCGATACTCTCACTTCTTTTGTTGAGGATAGTGAATTCATTTAAACGGATTCGACTATAAATCTCTGATTCTACAAATGTCAGATTCTAATAATGCCAGTTTTTTTTTTTTATATAATCGCAATATAATTATTTCCCACGGTGCGTGTATAAAAATTTCGCTAATTTCAAAAGTTGTCGTTGTTGCTAGTTGTTGTTTTTTTGCATTAAAAAATGGTACGCGCACAATTTTTTAATGCAAAACGTTTTTGCTTTGTTTTCGAAGCAGTATTTGAAATGCAAATCTAATAACGTGAATGAAGTTATTAGATTATTTAGATAAATATTTTTATGCAATCCTAGTTTATTTTTTACCCTAAAGGAAAAGGTCATTGTACTCATCTGCAACTCAATACATCTGTGTTCGCTTAGATTTTTTACTTTCTAATTCTAGTTTCCTGCTGTAGAGGCATCGATGCCTTCTCCTGGAGATCCCAGGTTTTAGTCGTTAATAGCCCGACAATCGCCTTGCAACAAATATAGAGGCTTGCTTATCCACATGGATTCTTGTCAGTAATTCATAGCTTTAATGTACGCTAATCATATGTTACCTGCCTTTCGGTCACTCCTCGACTAGAGTAGCGCTTTCCCGCAGTTCAACGCCTTATGCGTATAGAAACGCATTATTTTATAATGATTTTCCTTTCATCTATGATCAGTTTAGAAATTGTATTATAGATTATTAGTCCAGGCCAACACTTTCATTATTCACACAATTTATTAGTTAGAGCTTACATGGGTAATTCTTATAGTTGCCATCATCATCTGCCTAGCCTTTTTCCAATTATGTGGTCGGCTTCCAGTCTAACCGGATGCTGCTGAATACCAGTAGTTTACATGGAGCGACTATTGATCTGAAAGTCATCTTTGTGTAACTATGTAGCACTGGGTGACACATTCCATTTTGAATGGTATATGTCGATGGTCTAGACAAACATGCTAATTTCAGAACTACCAATTTTTCTGGAGGACTGTTTTATTGATTCAAATTTTTCAAAACTTCCAGATACCAACTTAAAACTGTACATAGAAATATAGTTAAGACAGAAAGAGACGGAATTATGTAATTTGGAATTTTTGATAAGTGCGATCGGTAGAGCATGCGGCTCAGCTCAATTATACATTTGGCATTAAAATATTACATTATAATTTTTATTAATCAGCACATTTGTCTTCTAGGCCATCGATGTATTGCTGATGAGCTAGATCTGGTAAAGGAGCAAACTAAACTGTGCTAAAAAAATTATGGTATTTTTTTATATCTCTGAAGACTGGATTGATAATGTATGATATAAACTAAAGTCTCTTTGGCAATTATGCACTTTTTACGGACTTCTATTACTGTAACTATGTGTATAGTAGACGTGTCCTAGCTGGGTAGCAAACATTGCTTGTATTGTCTCAAGCTTATTGGAACACATTCAAAAGGTAATAATTGTCCTCAAAGAAGCAGCTTTATCTTTTAAGCTACATAGGTACATAGTTAGAAGGCCCCTAAATAAATATTTATCTTCAGTCAAATTATGTACAAAGCATACTAGTTATTAGATCACCTTACCTTTGCGAAGGTGCACTAAATTCAAATAAAATGACATCACCTAATCGTTGTATAAAGTGATTGTTACTAAATCAACAGCGATTCACAATTGTGATTTTTGCTTGCTATGTAATATCGTATTTGTATACTCGTACCTACGTAAACTATGTACTGTGAATAAAAAAGATAAAGAAGAATTATGTTTATTACTCATAACATAACGTCTGTAATCCCTGAAGGGTACTTAGTAGTACTACAACATTTCACTAGTTATGTAAACGTAACTAGTGAAATGTTTTATGTAATAGGGGGGGGGCGAGGTTTATGCTATCAACCAGGCACAAATTCAGACTCTATGGCGGCTACTTCCTGATGGATAAACCCAATAACACCATGCCCGACCTGGAAATCGAACCTCAAGACCGCTTGTTCAGCAGTAGCACTTTTGACCACTGTACCAACGAACTTCGATGGTATTAATTTTATTATAATCATCTCTCTCTCTGTCAGGCGTAATCAATGAGGTTATAACACCATTGGTCGTAATTAAGTAATAGGTATAGTATAGTATAATATGTAATAACCTCAAACATTACTTGACTAAAGTACAAACACGCAGGCATTGAACTTTGTTCCGAGCGGAGAGGCGTCATGTTTCTAAAACGTTCTATTTTGCATGCGTTACACATGACACAGCATACTCGCAAGTTTTGCAATCAAAGCCTATCTGCCATGTATTAGACTTGTATTACTAAGAGGCTTTTCTTCTATACGCAATGTAACTATTGATTTAACAAATTACCTAGATATCGATAACGTACCAGTCTGGTAAAAGTCAAAGAGATAACTTGAAAAAGGCATGTTTTAACAAAATGTAGTTACTATTCTTGTATGCTAGAATTTTCTCGAACGAATGTACAGTTATTTTTTGGAATACGTTCGACCATCCATGGCTTGAAGGGAAAAGCATGAAGTCAAAAGGTAGTCGGTAAGGTGCGTGAAAAACTGATTAGAATACATTCATTTAGTGCAAGTGTTCTGTTTGTACTATCGTCACATCTTCATATGGAATAATGGAGACAACGTTGAAATGCATTAGAAAAAAAAATAGAATGAAAATGGTCACGACATTCAACTTTACTGCCTATCTCGTTACAAGAAGGTTTTCGATGTAGTTCATGTCGTTGGCTTACTTACATAGGTCTCGTATAATTAGGTTACCTCGCCGTTATTGTAAAGATTCATATTTTGAACCCCCTTTTATCGTGGAAACTTTAATGCACAAACAACCTTGTCCAAGAACTGCAAACTGTTATTTTATTTCTACGAAAATATTAATTTTCCTACCAGGATGGTTGTTATCTGAGAACGAAGGTGTTCGACCTCGCATTACAGAAGATTAAAATTAGAATCACAGATAAAAAAACGTTGCATTTCTTTTATATGTGTTTCTCCACATTTTCTTGGTCCACGTGCTTGCCCCTAACGTGTTGTTATTGTTTGCAGCGTAAGCGGGTGGGCGCGCGCGCGGTGGCGGCGCAGGCGGCGCGGCGCGCGCGACTGTAAGCGCTCGCCGACGCCCGAGGATCATGCGCGCAGTCCACACGCGCCGCGCAACACGACCGCGCGCACCATGCTCAACATGAAGCTCAAGGAGCGGCTGGCGCTCGCCGTCAGCGCCTTCCTCGTACTCTTCACCCTCATGCTCGTCGTAGACCTACAAATGGACTATGGCATCTCCGGACACAGAGTGCCCCTACACGGACGCGTCAACATAGCGGACACAGAAGATAAAGGCCGGTCAGCCTACATAGAGTTTCGGAAGCGGTTCCTACAGAAAAGGTTGGTGTTGTGGTTTAGTGGCATTTCAGAGAATTGTTTTGCTTTTTGTGTGTTATGTGACAACATCTGAATGGAGGAATTTTTTGCAATGCGAAATCTACTAACCGGTACGTATAGTGTTCACTTTGAAACTTCACGTTTACTTTATTTTATGAATGAAAACATCGTTTAATATTATTTAGTTTTAGCGCAAAGTACTATACGTTCATATCTTATTCTTCAGATATAAATTGTGACGGCTAGGTAATTTCCACACAGACTTCTCAATCAAAATTTATCTTATCAAATACAACAATGACCCTTTGATTGCGTTGGGAGATGAGTTGAGCGCGGTACATATTAAAATAATTTCTTTATAAACGAGCTTTTAATGACTCCGGAATAGTTTCTCGATCGTTAGGCACACCAAAAATTTCAACCATGTACAGTGAGGAAGAATTGATTTAATTTTATTGTGGCTAGCCTTCACCATGTGATTCATATCAAGTTAACTTTGACTTCTGAATTTAACAGTTATTTATGCTTTGTGGTTAATTTAAGAGGATTCTGTTTGTAATTTATTCGTATTGTTATCTTATGTTATCGTCGTGTTTACTGGTTTGACAGCGTCTTTATAGATAAGACTGTCTGTCTTGGACAGTACCTATCGTATACTAGTTATTTTAAAATTAAGCCATGAATCTAGATCAATATTATGTGCGTAATATAATACGTCGATACATGGTATTAAAAAGATTTATAATCATAGATTAATAATAGTGCGAGTCAGCGTTACGATGCAAAACGGTGTGTTATGTCTACGAATGCAGAATTTTGTCATTCACGGTGCAATAAAAATAAAAGTTACGTAAACAACTTGTAGTTAGGTACTGAAAATACATAAGAAGTATACAAAGTGTAAACGGATCCTACACGAAGTCATCAACCAAGCATTACGTATATCAAACTAAGTACTTATTAACTCTACGCAAAAAAAAAAAACTGGTGTGAAATATTTACAGTAACATTTTACGGTAGGACTCAATGTAACGCACTCAAAACGTTGTGCTGATGCATTAATTAAATAGTACGGGGGTCGTGGAGGTGTTTAAAGTAAAGTTCTTACATTAAAAACATGTATTTTAAAAAAACATATCTCCGTAACTAGAAGGTTCCCAGGTATGGTCTAGAATCGCGGGCCTGTGGACGGTGAGCTATGGGCTAGCTCGCCGTCCGTCCGTCTTATGACGACAGGCCGTGTCGACGGCGCGTTCGTGTTCCACGCGCGCCTCAAAGAGAGTCAGCCAACAGGAAGGGGTCCGTAAGGACCAATGCCTGCCAGGGTTGCGGGACTGTTCGAAAGAGATACCGCGGCCCTGGAACACAAAAGGCAAAGGAAGGAACATGGATGGGTTTTAGTCAGTAAAAGTCTGACACTCCCTCCTGCTCAGCCCAGAGCGGGAGGGGTTATTTGATGATTTCCCACCGGTAAAAAAAAAAGGTATGGTCTAGAACAAAAAAAAATATCGCAATGACGGGGAGAACAAGTGCCTTTCGGCTTCTTTAAGGGTCTTGTTATACCCCTTATAGTCCACTTAGTAAGACTACAACAGGTCAAGGAAATGTACGACACATTTCCTTGACCTGTTGTAGTCTGCATAAAACCTAGTCCCCTGCTAGATCGAGGGCTACCGTCAACATTACTACGGCTACGGGCAAGTTTTACCAATAAAACTACCCATACAAACTACATAATACAGTATCTCATTTACATATAAATTAATAAATCTTTTTTTTGTAACTATACAACAGTCCATAGTATTCAGAACACTGGCAGTTTAAATGTACTACCGCTTTTCAACCTTAATACTTACAGCATAATGGTGAAAAGTGGCAGGCCGTTAGTGAACTCGGTAGTAGGTACCTACCTACTGATTGCATACAGTCTCTTTGGCGAAATACGCGCCCTTAGAAGAATACACGAGATCCTCTATCAGTAGATCGCAAACGGGATCTCAAAAGTGATGGGTAAAAAATGAGTGAGTCTCAGGAAAAAAGATAGAATCAAGAAAATCAACTTTTACTATAGGAATGGGACTAACTATAAAACCACAATATCAGCTGTTTCCTACACTTTGTAGAGATATGCGAACAATATGTACCTATGGAGATCCAGATTTTGTTTAATTGTTCACATTTTATGAATACTACGCTCCCTTAAGTATGCCCCTCGTATGAATTAAGATGCAAGCGCCCCAGCCCGCGTTGTAAGGTTGTATGTTGATTATAATATGATTCGTAACCGTAGCAAATATTGATTTACATAGATATTAGCATTAAAATCATCAATACAACCCTTTTGGATGACTTTTTCATAAATTACTCACATTCTGAATAAATATAAAATTAAGTGACCTGTATGTATAATAAAATACCGTTGAAGTCTTTAAAAGATAATTAAAAGTACGATACGATACGGAGAGACTGATAAATAAGTCGTTTTTTTTGTAATGTTTTCTCAAAAGTAGGTTTTGTTTCTAGAAAAATATAAGTAAGTAATAGAACCTGGTTACGTAGGGCGTAAGCAGGTTTAGTTCTATTGATTGCAACAATTGAAGAGTTTATGTTATCTTGTACAGTAATAAGTTACTAGGTATCTTTAACATCAAAATAGCTACACATTTGTCACAAAAAATGGAAAGTGATTTGTTTTCTTTGGGTTAATAATTCCTATGAAAATTGTACCAACTGTACACTACAACAATACAAACAACAACTACAACTACAATAATTAATTATTTTACACATATTCACTATTAGTGACTATCCGCCGTTAATAATAATAAATTTTAATCAATCAAAAAAATCAATCAAATCATTTATTAACAGATCACAACATCCAATTTGTTAGTAATACATACACATCTTAAACACTAGTGTTAGATTAAAAAATTAATTAGTTAGTGTGTGTAATAAAATATCAGTTATCTTAATTTAAAAAATTGTTGATTAAAATTTATTATTATAACTATTAATATATTTTTCATATTTAATTCTCTATTTTACATTTATAAAAATAATTAAAATTATGTAATCTACCTTTTAGCTGTAAGTATTAATCTTTTCTTTCTTTCTTAATTATTATTTATTGCGAACTACTTCTTCCCACTTTCACGAAACAGCCAATCTGTCTCAATCTCAATATGTTGAACTCAAATGAGGTGAAAATGATTTAAAAACAATTGAACTCTATTAGATATTCGAACTGTTCTGTATAAGCAGATCACAATATTATTTAGAGCATAGGCATTTTATGGTCATCACTGGCTCGTGGTGTGCACACAATGACACAAGCTGGCTAGAGTTTAAGAAAAAAAAAAAAAAGGTAAAGGTGTAGATAATCACTACATAGTATAAAATAAAGTCGCTTCCCGCTGCCTGTCCCTATGTATGCTTAGATCTTTAAAACTACGCAACGGATTTTGATGCGTTTTTTTTTTATAGATAGAGTGATTCAAGAGGAAGGTTTATATGTACAACATTGCACCCATGCGAAGCCGGGGCGGGTCGCTCATAGGTTACTAAATACTTTAACTGCTCTTAATTGTGTCGCATTTTATTTAAAAAAAAAAACTTGATCATTTTATACTCGACCTGAGCTGTGTGTTCATACTGTACTTGCTTAATAATTTATTAAACATCCTGTACATAAAAATAATAAATGGATAGGTAAACACGACTTGGTTTTTACGCAATTAACGATGGACCGCAACTAAAGCGAGAATAATGATGACCTTTGAGTTAATTTAGTTTGCAAAGTTTTATTTAACAAACGCGAATTAGTGAGTATATTCCTATTCCCTACAAATATGCCTATGTATAAAGACTGATAATGGCGAACTTGACTGACCTTTACAGTTATTTGTAAATACCTATATCTGCTTCATTTGATATTGAGAAATTACATTCTAATACACCACCAGATAAATTAGGTTAAAATCGCAACTCAAATGATTGATTTCTTAATTCTCTATCATTCTACTAGGTATCTATACTACTTTACTATGTTTTTTTTTACTTAGCTTCTAATGTCCCACAGCTGGGCAAAGGCATCCCCATTATGTCATTAAAATCACATAAAAAAATTGTGACATTATCTAAGTACATCGACTTCAATAACATAATTTTTCGTAAATTTATCTTAAAACAAACAACACTAGAACTTGTGTACATAATATAAACGTTATCAGCACATTCTAGATGCAAAGATAACAATAGTAATTTGGGCAGTATCATTATCATACCTACCTCTTATCTATAATCGATATGGTTATCAAAAAATTCTTACTTAACACGATGTACCTACTTACTGGGTAGTGCCCCCCCTCATAAATGGGAATAAAACATATCTGGTGGAGTGCGAGTGTATTTTATCTAAGTAAACTAGCTACCCGCCCGGCTTCGCGCGGGTGCTATGGTATACATTTATAACTTCCTCTTGAATCATTCTATCTTTTTTAAAAAACCGTATCAAAATCCGTTGCGTAGTTTTAAAGATCTAAGCATACATATGGACAGACAGCGGGAACTGACTTTTATACTTTGTAGTGATTATCTACACCTTTACCTTTTTTTTTATCGGATGGGAAATCATCAAATAACTCCTCCCGCTCTGAGCTGAGCAGGAGGGAGTGTCAGACATTTACTGACTAAAACCCATCCATGTTCCTTCATCGCCCTTTATGTTCTGGGGCCACGGTATCTCTTTCGAACAGTCCCACAACCCCGGCAAGGATCTGCCCTTGCGGACCCCTTCCCATTGCTGACATCTCTTTGAGGCGCGCGTGGAACACGAACGCGCCGTCGATACGGCCTGTCGTCATAAGACGGACGGACGGCGAGCTAGCCCATAGCTCAAGATGCTCTGTGCTCACCGTCCACAGGCCCGCGATCTACTCCTTTACCTTATGATACGGACGTGTTGTATTTATTTTTTACACATAAAGTTGTTTAACGAGCGCACATCGGGGACGGCAGGGTAGAGCATTTTATCTTTTTTTTTGTCCTTGTTTCCCACAGCTGGGCAAAGGCCTCATAGCCTTCCACTCATCTCTTTGTGGGGTTTTCTCCGGCCAATCTCGTACAAACGCCTCTTATTTTATCTTTCCCCAATGTAAAGTCATATGTAACTACTGGTAACAAGATACAGATTACAATGATTAGAGATCTACCCCAAGGCATCAAAGGAGATTTCCCTTCGCAGCATTGAACGTCCAAATCTGACGGCTATAACGTTTTATTGCTGATGCAGGCAAAACTAAAAAAAAACTCCTCGTGTTTTTGTATCACAAAAAGTGTCCATTAGTATGCCCATCCAATGGCTGCCCATGACCTTTTCTAGGGCGTATGGCTGCCTAATGGGCACCCATGATAGTGAACTACTTTTTTATAGTCCGTAGGCCCCACACGCACTATGAGTACCTCGATTTAGTGGGGCAACGACACTGCTAAACTAAGACAATATCTTTGACTATCTGGCAAACAAACATAGACACTGAATAAATCTTGATAGCACGGTAGGCACAGGACCTGAGCCGTAGACTACTGGATTTTTATGTCCGGTTTGATTCCTGGATTAGTAAAAAAGTGATGTTAGTATAGCCTTCAGATCTAAATAGATTATTGATTGAGTAGATTGTGATAGATACTTAGTTGTTCCGGATTTGGGTATTTTACATGGTGATATTAAAATGAGGTGAAACAGGAAAAAAAACCTAGAGCTAAATCATACAATGTGGAACCCTTCACGAAGCCGTCAACCAAACATTCTGTACACCAAATTAAGTAACTCTACGCCTAAATTATTGCTGGGAAAATATATTTTTTGAGTTGAAAAATCACGTTTTACGGTAAGACTCAATGTAACGCACTCAAAACACTGTGCTGATGGATGCATTGAATAGTTCGGGGGACAAGGAGGTATTAAAATAAAAATGTTAACATTAAAAACATGTATTAAAAAAAAAACTTGTGATGCAGCTGGAACCCCAATATCCCCAATATCTTAGAAGATTCCCAGGGACCTGCAGTCCTGCAGTTGTTTTGCGATCGCAGTTTATGTCGAGAGTGCAGGGCGTATGCTGCAGAACAAAAAAATATCGCAATGGCGGGGAGAGCAAGCGTCTTTCGGCTACACTCATTATATTATATATGTTTAGTGATCATCTTTATTTTTGGCTTGAAATAGTCTGGGATGTCGTCTAACCTGTTTCTTAGTTCAATCAACCTCAATATGGACTCTTGTTTACAGTTTCTTGTTCATCCTGTCCCAGGACATAAAGGATTATTGTGATTAAATTTTTGTTCATCAAAATGAAATACCTATAGCCTTTTGTATGGGGAATCGAATTATTTGTGACATTATTCTGGTCATCGTTTGAGTGTTCGCGTTGAAAATAATAATTGATTCCATACAAGCCTTAAGAGTGTGTTGAAGGACACGCCACAGTAATGGTGTAGCTTACTAAATAGTCATTAGGCGTCATTAATGGCGATGAGCTGACAAGTTGCAACATATCTACTAATCTAAACCGACTTGTTAATTCTTATAAAGTCCAGGTTTCCTACACGATGATCACCATTTTCTAGATTCCCTTCACCGCCTTCTCCCCAAGAAGTCCTATTAGAAGTTCCTAGAGTCAAATTCACAGTCTCGTCATCGTGATCCCTGACTTCCCAGCCATCACGACCTTTTTATTGATGCATATTATTTAATTGCTAAACATCGATCGATAAAATGAACTGTATTATTATATTATAGAGAATTTTATTTGCAACAACTGTCGGGCAGTAGCCCACCAGACATGATCCTCTCTTTTCTATGGGGGATGAAGAACTTTACACCCTGTTCTATAAACCCCTATCATACTATCGTATGTGTAGAATGAAGTCATACATTCAACATTACTTTAAATAAACCATAAATAACATCACACCTCTTATTCTCGAAGGTTTAAGCAGAGGTGTACCCAAAGTACACCCACATACCGCCACTTGTGTGTTGCTTATAACGGTATTAAAAGTAGCATTTAAATGCACCTAGGGTCAACAAACTACCATTGTGAGGATCGACCGGAGGACACGGTGGAGCACACGGTGGAGATCTGCCCCGCGTGGGCGGAGCACCGCCGTGTCCTCGTAGCGGCGATCGGCGGCGGCGACCTCTCGCGTCCGGCCTTGGTTCAATCCATGGTCCGGAGCGAGATGGAATGGGACGCCGTTACCACCTTCTGCGAAGCAGTCATGCTAGCGAAGGAGGTGGCGGAACGTGAGAGGAAGATAACCTCACGTCCCAGCCGCCGCGGGAGACGCACCGGGCGTCGGGGCCGTCGACAGGCCGTGTCGACGGCGCGTTCGTGTTCCACCCGCACCTCAAAGATAGTCAGCAAACAGGAAGGGGTCTGATAGGACCGATGCCTGCCAGGGCTGCGGGACTGTTCGAAAGAGATACCGCGGTCCTGGAACACAAAGGGCAAAGGAAAGAACATGGTTTTAGTCAATAAAAGTCTGACACTCCCTCCTGCTCAGCCCAGAGCGGGAGGGGTTATTCGATTATTCCACATCGGAAGAAAAAAAAGAGTGTCAACAAACTAAGATGTCCATCCAAAAAATATATTATTTTAAGTTTAAATAAAAAAAAAACAAAAACATGGTTTAAAACCAAGAACTAGTTTTGATAATTAGGTACTGTAATAGAACATAGAGTAGCAACTTCTACTTCAGACCTTATCATGTCAAGTGGATCTAGATAAGTATATCGGTCACATCTAAGAGGCTTGGCCAATAAACCAGTTGTATTATAAGTACTTTCGGTTTTGTGTGCGGTTTAAATGGTATAAATAAAAAGTAAACAGTGTAAATCATTTAGACCAGCAAATCTAACTAAATTAAGACAAAGCTTGCTAAAATTGAAACCAATAGGAACTTGCACAATGTTAACACGAATTTCAGGTTGTTTTTCTACGTCGGTCAGTCTATAGAAATCATATTAATATTAAATGAATTCATTTGTAAATAAAAACGTTTCACTTTTTGTTTTAAGTGTACTTTTCCAACCTTGAGGTCAAACGTTAACTTTTTAAAACGGATATCATTAATTGTTTTACGAGTCGACATAGCGGGAATCGACATAGCGGGAATCGACAAAGCGGGAATCGACATAGAGGGTAATTCCCTCTTCAAATAATTTACCTACCTGTCAATGCATTTCTTTTGTTCTACTGAACAACGAAGGAGTTTCTAATATACCTACAGATGATATAGTGCTGCATGGTGGTCATAATGGGAACTAACGCCGCCAATCGCCATCTTGTTTGATCTTGGGGCGCGCCCTTCTCGCAATGTCATCCAAGCGCTATACGATGCTGCACTAATGAGGAGTTGGTAGCTTTTGTTATAAAAACAACTATGTACTAATTTTACAGCTGCGCAAATAGGTTGAACAAATGAAATATGATGCGGGTACTCATAGCTTTTCATTTAAACAATGGCAGTTGTGTATTCAGTAATAAAATACCACAAATGGTTTAAGACACGTCAAAAGATGCTTATTGTTATTATTATTGCACCTTACACATGCTTTACATAATTACACGGATTAAAATGTCATTTTGACTTCGGATAACGGAAATACCTATGTAGATTTAGAAAAAAGCTAGTTCTAGTTCGTTACTCACGATTCACGTTTTGTAAAAACTAATCAGACGTCCAATTGATAGCAATTATGTTTACAGCTCAGTCTCCATCCATTTTTTTTAAATTTCTATCAATGAATTCCACCAAAGTTTATGGACGCGGATATTTACTTACTATCTAAGTAGAAGATCCTATTATCTTGTTTTTTTTTTAATATTTTTAAACCTACCTAATTAAATATGTCCGCCACTGCAATAAATCCACTTTAAGCCTTATTTAGATATCAATTACAAATTATCTACAACGATTAACATAAAGTAATCCGGATATGAACGAATTAATTTATAAGAACTTGGTCACACTTAATAAATAAAAATCGACCAAGTGCGACTTGGGCTCGCGCACCGAGGGTTCCATATATACTTGTGGGTATTTAAACTACATACCTATTTATTGTTTTCAGTTTAAGTACCCTAAAGGTTTTGATTTATTTGTGACTTAAACGGTCATATCTTTTGATCGCGTTGACTTAGAAGTTTGATTTTTTCACTGCTCCAAGAAATAGCAGACCTGAGTGTTTGATATTAATTTCCCCCACACGTTCCGTTCGAGAAAAAGAAGGGGTCTTGATAGACAGACAACAAAAGATCCTTTTTTCTTTTTTTTTTCAGCATCGAATTACCCCTCCCGCTCTGGGCTGAGCAGGAGGGACTGTCAGACTTTTACTGACTAAAACCCATCCATGTTCCTTCCTTTGCCCTTTGTGTTCCAGGGCCGCGGTATCTCTTTCGAACAGTCCCGCAACCCTGACAGGCATCGGTCCTATCGGACCCCTTCCTGTTTGCTGACTCTCTTTGAGGCGCGCGTGGAACACGAACGCGCCCTCGACACGGCCTGTCGTCATAAGACGGACGGACGGCAAGCTAGGCCATAGCTCACCGTCCACAGGCCCGCGCCTACTTCCTTGCGAAATAATTACCCTTTACTGACTAAGTATTATAATCCCATGAAACTTATACAGTTAGCTTATGTAAAACTAGCTTATGTATCAGTTCCTCGGTAATCTTTCATCAAGATATTACTTTTTTCGTTATACCTATCTAAATCCTATAAGATTAATAGGACTATAATGTCGTATGGCATTTGTATTAGCCAAAAACAGGTAGCTTCCCACTGCGTAGACAGTAGGCCGAGCCAACCGTGTCTGTGCGTTTATGTCTTCTCTTGACAAAAAGAGATGAGCACATAATTTATTTATTTAAACTTTATGCAAAGGCGGACTTAATGCCTTGGGAATACTGAGGCATAGTCACAAAAAAAGATAAAATAAAAAATACACTAAAAAAAAATGCACTCTAATCAAGTGACTTTTTATATCTTGTTTAGATTAATCAAAATCTTAGTTAAGTTGATCATCACGACATGATTGCAGCAATACTAGTTCAAATGATTGAACGCTCAAACAAGTTTCTCGATTACCCTTAACATGACATCATTGTAGAAGAGTTAAAAATGAGGCAAGTTAAAAAAATGTTGACTGTAAGTAAATAAGTTAGTTGTGTCAATCAAGCATTTTGATATTTGACTTGATAGCATCCATCATTGCAATTTATTGTATTAATCATACAACTTGATCAAATCTTGCGCTAAATGTTTGCGCTAAATAAGTTCCTTGGTTGTGTTTATTAATAGTTGACTTGATTGCTGCAAATAGGTTTTGTGATTACTCCAATCAAGATCCCGTTTCAAATCTCAATCAAATAAAAGTAGTAGCTGTGATCATTGTGCTTGATAGGCTCAGATGCAAACAAGTTACTAAGTCAATCTAAATAAAATCTTGATCGTGGCAACTACTTTTTTTTCAGTGAAATATCACTCCCGTAATCCCTGAAGTCCTAGGCAGAAGTGTGCCTCATAGTACGACCACATGTTGAAGTCCCATGTAATAAGTTGCGAGCTATCAACAGGGTCAAATCTAGACTCAGTTGCCGCTACTGAATAATTCCTGATGGAAAACACAATAGGTAACATTTATCGCGACGTGGGAATCGCACCCAGGTCCTCATGCTCAGCAGTAGCGCTTGCGACCACTGGACCAACGATGCTATAACAATTACAATTTAAACAAATACGAGAAGACACCCAAATAATAAACCTTTTGGATAGATTATTGTAGGATTTATCTTATTTTCGTAGTAGATACTTACTTAGACCTGGAGTAACCAGTAGTCACAAAACTTTTGTGATTTCTGAAATAATGCGAGCGGTCCACTTCGTCGGTTTTGCCTTGTTTTAACGGCACGGCTTTCGTAACCAGCGATTAACACCAGCTTTTTATATCTAGTACGCAAAATTTATTTTTAATACTAAGCATTTTTTTTTTTTGAACTCTGAAAAGTGTTTTTGTATGAGCTCTTTTGATCAAGCATGTTAATTGGAGCAACTATTTCCCCTTTGACACGACAAAGCAACCTATGCTTTTTGGATTCAATTCAACATTTATTCCATTGTGAACTAATTTGCAGTAATATTCAAATTATCGAAACCAGTGATACAAACAATATATATCAAACCTTCACAGCAAGTTCATTCAATATGTCACAATCTAGAGAAGTGTGAAAAAATAAATAAAACATGTGCAGCTTCTTTATTTCATTAGTACTTTTAGCAGCTGAGATGTGTAAGAAAAATATAAGTACACGAATACATACAAGACTACACAATCTGGAACAAATAAGGTGTTTTATATTTATTTATTTAAACTTCATGTACAATAGGTACATAGGCGGACTTAATTCCATAAGGCATTCTCTACCAGTCAACCTTTGGGTTAAATAAGAAAACGCTGTGGTAGGGTACGAAATAAATATCTAAAAAATAATTTATATAACTACTTATAGTACTTATAATACACATAATACATACAAAATAAACTAATAAATATTTTAACAAATACCAGAATAGAAGGCGAAAATCCTAATAATAATTACCGTGACTCGACTTCAAATTGAGAGTATTTTTTTTTTTTTTTTGAATCCTTTACTTTATAAAAATCTGGAGTCTGGAAGTGTCGCCAGTGACTGGAAAGTTGTGAGGTAATCGGTTGTCGTGGTATGGGCATGTGATACGGAGGAATGAGGATAATGTAGTGAGGGAAATGTTGAGTATGAATGTAGATGGCTTTAAAAGTAGAGGAAGACCAAAGACACGATGGATGGACTGTGTGAAGGATGATATGGCTAGACTGGAGGTGACTGCTGAGATGACGAGCAATAGAGAAGTATGGAAGAAGAAGACATGCTGCGCCGACCACAAATAAATTGGGATAAGGGCAGGAGCAACTTTATAAAAATCATTAAGTCACTGATTTTCAACTCTCACTAGTGGTTCTAGAAGCATTTTGCACAAGAAATACCGGTTGGGAGCACTAATGAAGTATTTTTAAGGGAGTTAAGACGGTAAATAGGGCAATTAAGAAAAAAAAAATTAAATTCTCTCTTTCTTTAAATTCTCCTTTCGCAGGTATGCTGGAAGAGATTTCTTTAGAAATAAGCATCACCTTTGTACTATTTTCTGTTCCTTTTTTCTTTTCTGTATTTAGTGTGTACATAAATTGTTAAATAAATAAATAAGAAAGTTTTTATAGAAATGTTTTGCTGATGAGAAATCTCATCGGGCAAATCATCATCTGCCTAGCCTCTCCCAACTATGTTAGGGTCGGCTTCCAGTCTAACCAGATGCAGCTGAATACCAGTATTTTACATGGAGCGACTGCCTATCTGACCTCCACAACCCAATTAGTACTGGGTGATATTGTGATAAGAAGACTGGTTGTCAGACTTTTGGGCTACTGACTACCTGTAACGACTGTCAAAGATCTACAGTTGACAGCCGGAACCAACGGCTTAACGTGCTTTCCGAGGCACGGAGGAAACTCTGTATGTAATGGGCGGTCACCCACCCACAGAGCAACCTAGACCCGAGCGCCTGTTATTATTCTGACACGAGCTCCTCCTCAATGGTTTATATAAAACCATCTCAGTCACTCTGAATGAATAAAATCGACCTTTTCCTTTAATCAGTAAAAATATTGGCATGTAAAGCCAAGTCAGAGGCCCATGAATAACTCCGACACTAGGTTAGGCGGTACACGTTATAGAAGTAAAATTATAATAAAGTAAAAATAGGTGCTTAGGTATATGCTAGGTATTTTTAACTTATTGTGTTAAATACCGTCTGACACATAACGTTGGTTGGTTATTTCGCACACATGTAGTTGACAATGCGTTCGTAAAAACATACAATAGGAAATATCGCGATTATATTGTCTTATTAAGGCAGAAACAAAAACTGTTGTGTTATTCGTATTCATAGTTGCGCATGCGCAAGTAACTTATGTTGCTATTTTTAGTACAAGAAATTAGATATTCTTATGTACTTAACTTGTGCTATTTATAACGTTGCAAAGGTTTTATTATGCAGTGAAGACACCGTAAAATTAACCCATTTTTTTTTCGTATCGGCACTGTTATCTTTTAATGCAAGTAAAATGCAATTCGATGTTCTTCCTGTAAATGTGATTCTATCTTTTTATACTGTACCATACCTTGGTATTTTCTTGGCATTGAAGGTTCCAACTTTTTACGCGTTTATTTTTATGAAAATAAGTTTTAAATGTTACAAAAATAGTTTAATATATCTATGGTTACAAACATACCTTTAAATACACACACGACTCCAACAGTACAGATACAAGCATAATTTGAGTGCGTTACATGCGCATTAAAATAAAATTGCTAATTCAAAAGATTAAAGCAGCATACATATTAATTACGAGCTTCGATTACGAGACAAACGAAACTATCCGTAAGAACATTTGCTGGCGACGAGCCAAAACAAATCATCGATCTCATTATCATCACATAACACTAATAAACAGATATGTAGTTATGATACTATCTCTTAATGTTTTCGTGGAAATATCTTAGTACCCAAAAATAAACAATTATAAAATAACATTATTTTGCCTAACAATGTGTTTAGTTTTTTGTTTGGTTATAATAAATATGCGTATTATTCTTAAAGAGGGAGGGGATTACAAAAACGTAAAATTCCACAATAGTACCTAAATGAAAGTTATTTTTTTAGTAACCGCTACAGTAACGTCACAGGGGAAAAAATACTCCCTGCTATCTGTTTGCGATCACCAATCAGTCTAATAACCATAACGATTACCTATAGGAAAGTTCCATGACCATTCATTAATGAACTTACGTACGGCTATTCTCATATACAATAGCAAAATAAAAAAAAGGTTCAGTTCGCATAAAATAATAAATAATATAAAAAAAAAAAACAATATAATAATAATAATAAAAAGCTAGTAACAAAAAAAAAAAACACAATGAGTCTTATACGCTAGATTTTTACATACGGGATGGAACGGACACCGACGCGAATACGGTTACCATGTATTCAGTAGGTAGGTACTTAATTCTGAGCCGGGCCGCATAGAAATTTTTCATAAGTTATTAAAAAAAAATGCTGTTTCCTACAAAAGTGCAATACTTACAGTCCTACACGGTGAAAATGTACGGAACAGCTGTTTTTTTAACCGACTTCAAAAAGGAGGAGGTTCTCAATTCATCGGAATCTGTTTTTTTTTTTTTTTATGTATGTTATAATTTTTTTATGTATTTTTTTTATGATTTGTTTTATTTTTTTTAGTTTGAAAGGGTATACTTTCCAGGTGGTCCCATGATCATCAATTCAGGGTCTGATGATGAGATCTTGGAGAAATAGAGAGGACTCTTCAAATTTTATATAGGCACACTTGAAGCGATTTGGGTAGTTTATGGAAGAGTACTTTCTCGGAGTGGTCCCATTTCAATTTGGTGAAGATCTGATGAAGAACTTCGGAGATAGGCAACGGAACTCCTCAATAAATGATAGCAAATGGACTGGGATTGCTGGAATCTCATGTTTGCCTATTGTTAGTGAAAAATAAAAAACTTTTTTGCAAAAAATTAAACCGACTTCAAAAACACAAAAAAAGTAAAAAATAACTTTAGCTTCAGAAGTCGGTGAGTTTTGCTAGTTTGATTTTGTTTTTTTGTCACCGACTTCTGAAGCTAAAGTTATTATTTACATTTTTTGTGTTTTTGAAGTCGGTTTAATTTTTTGCAAAAAAGTTTTTTATTTTTCACTTTTTAGTGGTTTACATGTGCTTACCCCTTCACAGCGTACCGGTGTGATGTTATGTTATGAACTGGTGTAAACAATAGACAAACATGAGATTCCAATAATTTTGTGTTTTTGAAGTCGGTTTAATTTTTTGCAAAAAATTTCTATGCGGCCCGGCTCAAAATGAAGTACTGAATACGTGATAACCGTTTTCGCAAATAATTAAGTTAACAAACTAAAGACTATTATGCGTAACAATCCTACTGACGTTTGGGGGAATTTTCCTATAAGGAAATAAACAGCTGTAACTAGATATTGTTATAATTATGTAGTACCTAAATAGTATTATTATGACTACTCATACATATACCTACGTATAATATTGACCTCATGACCCCAGTAATATGAGTTTTGTTAACGGCGATGAGGTACATTTCCATGTATCTCTATCTCTCTCTTTTGGGGATGCGAGTCCGCGCTCGCATCAATTAAAATTATCGTGACGTATGAGTTTACAATCACTAACAAATCTTTCTGAACCAATTACTTTTTAGTTGGCGTAAAAAGACTTTTGATTGTTGGACATCGTAGCACATAACAATAATAAGTAACCAAAGTGTTTCTTACATCCTATAAATATTATTATATAAATTCAGTTTAAAAAAATAATATACTTTATATCTTGTACAGATAGTAAAAATTGGTCAGTGGGTAAAAACATTAATTAATTTTTTGAGGGAAACGGATCACGGTATCAGTAGATACAACACGCCGTGATCCGTGGCTTATTCAATCTGATGCCGAGATCGGTTCAGACAAACATTTTAACCTAAATAATGCTCTTGATATTGTCCCGTTATTGTCCAATGTCCATTTGGTTTAAACCCACGGTTAAACCAATCCAATCAAAATCCACACTCAAATAGAGTTGAAATTGAAATCGGAAAAATCGCAACTTAAGTACACACTAGGCACTCGTTTGTTGATTACAGTTTGAGCTCAGCTGTCGAACACCGAGTTCATAATGATTACATCTGTAAACAATAGCCCACGCAATCGCAAACACTTGAAGTTAACGTTATTGAGTGATTTGGACCGGACTCGAACCTCAATACTTTCAATAGAACGAAACAATACACCCTGCTTTAACCTAAATATTGAAGTGTGTGATTATTTTCAACAAGTTTCGGTATTTGCTTTGTTTAGAAGGCAATTTGTAATAGTACGTGACACTCTTGACAGTCACTTAGTAGAATTGGGTTAAGTATAATACATTAATAATAATAATACATTAATTCATAAATATGCATCGAAAGTGTGTTATTTAGTAGCGTAAAAGCTGCTTTCTTACAAAGTTGTTAGTCCTACTTTATTATTTTTATAATATCTAGCCAGTGTAGCACCGTTGAACCTCCAATTACCACTATGAAATGAACGGATATGCATTGTTTGTTCTAGATTTTTGGGTAAATGATGAAACTAAGTGCTCAGAATCTTTTATGTATTAGAAAATCAACTACAATAGAAATTAAATACGTCGTAGACGTTGGCTTGTAAAAATCGTAGCGGTCTACGGGGGAGGCCCGATCTCGTAGCGCTACGCGGAAGTGCTACGTCTAGTTAATGTCTAAATTGACGATCAATGCCTAATGTAAATTAATTAGGTAGATAGTCCTGTCAATGAGGGGCATCGTTTTTGAGCTCACCAGATGGCGCCACTGTCGAGTAAGATCATGTCAATCATTCAATTTTATACTTTAGCGTACCAATAACTCTATAAAAAGTTTATTTTATTACGTATAACAACATAGTGTAAACTTCAGATACATTTTTACAATATTCTTCTAACAATTATGAAGCATGAAACATTTAAAAATCGTTGCACCTCCAAGTACTAACAAATAAGATCCTAAGTTGCTACTTAAAATCTTCAAGTCATAATTAATCAGGAATGGCTCAATCCACACCACAATCGTGAATATTAATAAAAATACGTGATAAAAAAGCACGCAACGCGCGAACACTGTTACATCTGACATTTCGGTGACCTCGCGCTACACTAGCGCCTCTAGCGGCGAATTCATACGCGGCCATTGAGCGACTATTAAAGTTGACAGATCTATAAAGGAATCCAGGACGGCCGAAAATAAAACTGATCAACTTTTTTTTTCTTTTTGATTAAAATTAACATTATACCAGTTATTAATGGCCAGAGTTGACTAACATAAAAAAAAAAACACACACATCAGCTGCTGTCAGCCCGTCAACGCCCGCTGGGTACGCCAACCGGTGAGGAATATATGGCGTCCGATGTGCCTGCGACGCTAGTAGGTCAGTCAAAACGTGACGGATTGCCCACTGTCGCCGGTCAAAATAGTGTGATCGGGTGCTCACTATGTTTTGACTGAAAGTGGGGGGGGACAATGGAAAAGTATGAGCAGTAATACAGGGTGTAAGGGACATGGACGCGCTAACTACTACGTTCGTGATAGGGGTCTATGAGGGGGAATCATGTGCTGAATCCATGGTTACGTGTTGCGCTTTAGTTTGGCTGTATTGGGCTACGAAAGTAGAATAATCTCTTTCACTAAAATTAAATTTTAAATTAAAAAAGACCACCAACGCACGTACCGCAAAATAACTATATATTTTACCTTTCCCCTATAACTTAGCCGTTTAACAATTTGACCGATTTATTGAAACGTGGCATTTTTTTCATAAACACATGGTGGGTAGGTATATTAGAAAATATTCGATTATTCACTTTCACCACCATATCTAAAATGGCTGCACCGATTTTGATAAAACATGTCTAATTGTAATATACACATCATGCGCTTTCATTTGATACCCCACTTGGGTATCTTTTTCATACCCAGTTTCATCCCCCATATCTAGTAAATGGCAGGACCGATTTTGATAAAACATATACATAAGAACCATCGTCAAGAAACTAGCTTTCAAATAAAAGAAACTGCATCCAAATCGGTTCACTCGTTTAAGAGCTACGGTGCCAGAGACAGACACACACACATGTCGGTGGTACTAGTGGGAACAAAAGAAACTTATTACACCCCTCTTTTTGCGTCGGGGGCTAAAAAAAGAAACTCTTGAAGTTACCCTTATTAGGTAAACTTACTCGTTACGCATTACGGCTTTATTTATATTAAACCACGCATGAGCTCAGTTCCTAATTAGTAGATAGATGTACCTATCACTATAGCTCATATCTTACTTCATAACCCCTACACTTCTGAAAACTCAACCATCCATGAAACACAAAGTATTCGCAAATATTTCCAAACAATAAGACATCATGAGACGAACCACCCCAGAAATGATTCGCAGAATTTGTTCAATAAACAAACCGTAACAATATCAGCCATTATATTGTTAAATAGGCAAGCTTAACTTATTAATGATACCTTTCAATTATTTACCTACAAATATAATTGATAATTCTAACAATAAGCCGATACGAGAGAACGAATCGTTATTTCAAAGAGCACTCGTTTTTGTGTAAGTTTCAATTTAATTGTATTTCGTTAAAAGCCTTTATTAAGTCCAAATAATAACTCGGTACTTATTAATAAAGCTGGAATCACTTGAAAATGTTTTTAATATTTCAGCTGGTCTTAACAGAAGTAGTGATATTTTTGGTGCTTTTGATTGTAAAGACTTTAAATAAGCTTCTGAGTAATTAAGTATGGCGGTACTGTAGAGTTCTTATTAATGTTAATTTCCTTATTTCATCCAAAGGATTGTCATTACTGGGATCTTCTTTTACCCACTCCACCAAAAAGGACGATCGATCGTCCTCAAAATTAAAACTCAGACAAAAGCTCTGATCTCTCAAAAATATTTAAAAATCAGTTGCGGACTAAAGAAATCCTCCTTTTTCTGTCACGCTTCTCTGTCAACATTTTGTTTTAAATTTGGAATCCCACATGATTTCAGTCACGGTTGAAATAAATAAGAAATAATAAGCTTTTGCACGCAACATAAATGAAGCTGTGACCAACAAACAGCACTTACCACTACGCGGTACATATTATGCCTCTTCCAGTAAATTGTTCGCCTGTGACCTCGCATTTGGGTAACAGGAGTTGCAGAATCACTTTTTCCAGCAAATAAGCTGATTTTCTGCAAACAAGCACGCTGATGTAAAACTTAAAGTTAGCAACTAGAAGAGAAGAGCATGGAGCCATTTACGAGTTCATGTGAAAGGAATGGCCGACATGTTCCGCGAAATATCTTAATAATTCAACCGGCGAATGGTAAATTCGCGCGGACGCACTCGACATTCTCACATTCGGGAATTGTGAGAACGTGGCGTTAAGATTTTTTACAAATAATTTTAATTGGGGAGATATCATCCACACACAATTAAATATTTAGTATTTCTAAAATCTACACACACAGGCTCACCTGTTTGTTACCGTACCGAACTTGACACACTTATTTTCTTATTCTTTTTTGAGGTGCTAAATTAGAGGCTCGATGCGACTTTTAATTGAAAATAGCCGTGTTACTCAATAACCTTTTCTTCTACCAGCAATGGCAGCAACGGGTCTCGAGAATACGAGCAGTCAGCTCCAAGCGAGACGAGCGGAGGGGGCGTGGAAGCCGAACCCCGTACCCCCGCCCCTCCCACGGACCGCTACGAAGACCTGCAGAGGATTCTCTTCGCTCAGCTGCAGGGCAAGGCTGAGGAACACACGGTAGTCATCCCTCCACATCGGGATCTTAACGTCCTGAGGCCAGATAACCCCACTATTGGAGAAATGGAGGACTTAGAACCTAGGTAAGGGTTTGGTGGATTTTAGTTTGATGTTCGAAGTGAAAATATGTATTCATGATGCGGCCGGCTGGCTTGGACTCATTGTAAAAATAAAGAGGTTGTGACATTCTTTCAACAACTAATATGGGCTGCTTGGTCCATAAAACCAACATGTAAAGACTTAAGTAGACTGACATGCACAGAGCATATCACTCTGTGATCACATACATATACTGGTAAAGTTACATGTCAGTTATATATTGTGTCAAAGTAATTCTCAGAAAAAAGCAATCAACATAATATTTCGCTCGTTTAGAAAATTGCGCAGAACGTAAATACCAAAATAAAAGGAATATTCAGTCGGTTAAGAAATATTAATTAAAACGTTCTGCGAAAAACGACGCGAAAAGGACATTACAAGGAAAATTCTCTAAAGTTGCCGACAGCTGACATCCACAAGTACGATTTATGTAGCACGCCGCGAGTCGCCAAATTAAATTGTTAGTTACTTCGTTATTACCGCAATTAAACTTTGATAACTCGAACATTGCTGGAACAACTGTTTACATATTTCCTCGCGGCTCCGGTTCCGAATGGCCCCTGCGCCACATTGTAATGTTATATGTAACACGTCACTGCACATTCTAAAGGCGATAGCTTTTCATCCACCACGAATGCCCGCAGAGCACTGAAGTATGCATCAAAATCAAACAGGTAGGTCGCGGCCGGCGCCGGCCTCCACTGCTTCAGGTAATTTCACGAAAGCAAATATTAGGCCAAATCTCATAGGGCACCGTGAAAGCAATGAAAAGAATATCACATTCCATTCGCGTTTAGGTACACTATCAACAGGATTTCGTTTGATACAAGACTATAAAAAAGGATCATATCATACTTCGAGCGCAGAATGATTCTATAATACGAAACAGACAAGCGACCTTTCTTTATCTTGCCAGGCAAATTTCACAAGACCTACAAGGAATCTTATTTAAAATCCAGTTACGGGGTCCCGCCGAGATAGGCGCGGGTCTTTGACAATAAAACTAAATGGAATGAATGCATGATGGCTTCCTTAAAATGCCGCTCGTGATATGATGGGACCTGTTATGACCGAATTCATGTATCACGTAGAAAGGGTTGCGCTGATACATGGAAGATTTGGCATAATTTTTTCAAAATTGAGATCATCTACGTAAATATGAGAGGAGATGAGCATTCATTGTTTAACACGAGAACGTTTTCTTTTGTTATGAATTCTTCATATTTTCGGTCGCCGTGCACATAACAAGCTCAGATAAAATTTGGAAGTAAGTAGGTCTTCGTGTTCGTTTAGAACGTCCACTTGTCGCGAGCCGGAACAATCGAGTTTTTTGAATTCCCTATCGACGCCGGCACAATTCTCACCGAAAGAGAGTCAATAAATTTTAGAATAGCTGCCGGCTTGATTTCTAAATGCAGGTTATCGGAGCATGCCACAAATCGAAAACGTTACACGTACGCTCCTTAGTATTCAGTTCCGTGCTGCGTGGTGTCGCCCGGAGTCTCACACCTCCCGCTAGTAGGCAAATCACGTCCACTTATGTGTTCCACGCAGCCAAAACCAACACGCCGCCGCCGCGCCGCCCGAGGAAAATCTTCCATGTAAATCTTGACGTTAACGACCAGGTTTACGGGCGTGTGCGAAAAATTTCAAGTAACTTCATCGATGACATACCACGCATCGCTTTTGTCTATCATGTTTATGTTCAATTTAACAATATTTATGTATAAAATTGGGTCAGTGTCTAGATCCAATCGATAATGCTAGTAGCTCCAATTATTGGCTTGTTGTTCATATGAGACTACTATTATTATTGCATCTGGATCAGTGGTTTGTTCTCCAATTTAAATTCACACAAAAGCCCGAATGCCGCATAATAGATAATTAATGGAAATTAATTTCGTATAATAATACCAATCAATTTCTATTGCAGCATAAACGCTTCTAATTTGGAAAGGTTCCAACTGAAGATAGCTCAACACGAATTGTATGAGGATGCCGAACCGCTAGTAGAAGACCTGCTCAAAGATATGGCCACTAACCCCATCCTACATGTAGGTAAGTTTACCTTTCAAATAAATTCTATTAACCTCTTCGATTAAAATAATCAAAACAAAATAGAGATAAGCAAATAGTTTGTTCTAGATTTCAAGCTTACTAATTTTGAGGGCACTCAATTTCGTATTTGAAATTAAGTTTGTAATTATTCGTGTTATTTACATTATTCAACATTCGGCATAACTGAAATTGATTCAACTATCGAGTAAGCCCTGATCTCAATTTAAGTATGTATCGCCATAAAATATTCAGTGCACCGTTGATCGGACTTAGAAAATCAATTACGTTTAGACAGACAACCTTTACGCCACCCTCACTCCGACTGGACATTCGATGCCTACAGTTTTAATTTATACATGCGGTTGTTTACGGCTATTTTCAGATATAAGTCAAACTTTATCGATCATGAAATGTATTTTTTTATGATTTTCAGAAAAGCTTACAATAGTTTACATTATTTTTACTTACGTATTTTTGTCCCATTACTCTGTAAAAAAATGTTTTTAGACAATACAGATACAAATGTATATCTTACAATGTTATGAAAAATAACTAAGATTATATTAGCATATGTATAAAAGCTGAAGCAGGTAGGCATGTATATTAAATGAGGGTGGGTCTGCAATCAGTTGCGGGGTTAGCGGTCCGTCGGACAATAGTGCCACAACAATCTCGCCCTTTACTTCCAATTGGACTTAAATATTTAAACCACTTAAATGGATTTCATTGTTGATCCGACTTTATCGTATCTACACATTTATTTTTAGTGACACCAGTACTCGATAACTGCGATAGGCAACGTTCTAATATCATCTAAAATACTAGTTTGAAGGCTGAATTTAAGTGTCGAAAGGTACTGGGTAGGTACTTCTACGTACTTCGAAGCTAACAATAAATTATTTTTTTGACAGAGCAAAAAGAGGGAGGCACGCAGTTGAAACTTATTATTGACTACCCTAATGGCGTCCAATCTCTCTTCAAGCCGATGAGGTAAGTCCGACATGGACCGTCCATAATTTATAGTTTTGCCTTGAGTGTCCGTCCATCATCTGTCATGTCTTTCACAGATACGAAAGTTTTATTTTGTTTGGTAAACAAGTTGGGTTGAGAGTAGTTTGAAGTGTCCGTGTTCGCTCCTGAAGGAGTTGCCACAACTTTCCTGTCACCTTCTTGGGTGTGCTCGTTCTATTCACAAAACTCCGAGAATGTTCTTTCGTGCGATCGGCTTAGCGGCTTGCCCACACTGTTCTCAACTACAAGTGCTATTGAAGCAGTGAGTTCGACAAGTTCTGTTACTTGCGTACCATTGTTAAAGTTGATTGTGTTTTCTATTCAGTACTTCGCACTTGCTTATGTGTTTACGAAAGCTTTTGGACCTAACTGTTGCAGTGAACTTATGGAAAGATAACTTTGCAACATTTATGATGATATTTCAAAGAGTTTATGTATAAAACCCGACTATACGCACAACATTGCATATTCAATATTCTGTAATGCTATCTGATACAATTTTTGACGTGACAAAGAATACAAAGAGCATTCCCAAAAATGTACTCGCGGGAATTTCACGAAACTCCCGACAGGCCTGTATATCGAGTATCAGACGTCTTAGCACTTCGCTTTTATTTTTAAAATATGGATTCCATATAAAATAAAGATAATAATACTGAAGATGTCAAAAGTAAAGCGTATCTTCGTAAACAAGTTATGTATGCACATAGTTTTACATCTGTTACAACATCGGCATCGTTCTCTAAACCAACATTAGATTTCAGAGGCGCTAAAAAAACAAAACAATATAAATTATTCTCGCCTTGTAATACTTGAACATAGGCAGACAGTTAACTTTTCTAGCGGACTGGGTAACTTTCCTAAGAAAATTATAGACTCGGGGGGTTACCCCGGCGACATTTCAAGAGACCCTCGTGGATCTTTCACGATTCACAAGGGCGCGATAAATTACGCGACAGTCGGTGGTAACCCTTCCCTATACGAGTATCTATTAGTTTTATCACCTTGACTGCCACTTCTGTACAAGTGATATATTGTACCGGGATCCTAGATCAACTAGCTGGAGTAAAAAGTATTCAAAATTAGTAGAAGCTATTTTATGTCGAAAAGGTAAAGAGGACACGGGATCTGAACCATTTGTTAGTAGCCTTTTTAAATTGTACTATCTCACTTACGAGTCGCACTGAGGACAATAAATCGGAAGACACTCGGTGCAGTATATTCCCGGGATTGCTCCTATCTAACCAGATTCACGATTTAAGAGCCACTTTAATCGTTTTGTTTCCGAGAAATTGATTAAGCACCCACATTCGACTCATTAGACACTAAAAGAAATTATACCTCCATTTGTTACTGCGAATGAGTAATTTTTCCATTTTAAGTACGTAATTTAACATTTTTCGACGTTATAAATTTAATTTTAAAGGACAGGGGTCCCTTATCTCCGGGAGTCGATATTTGATATTTCTCTTTAATGGATTTATATTACTCGGTTTCAATTTACGTCATGAATAAGTACCTGCCAAGAATTTTTGGTGGTATTATGTTAAAATTTCACTTTCGGTGTTTTATGCTTTTTAAAATTAAGATCGATTTCAATTTTACTTTTCGGTTCTTGAAATTAATTAAAAATTAAATATTACATTACCTTGTCCTCATTTTTTATCCATTGTTTTATCTTTTGAAGATCGTGCCTTCTTTATCGTGTTAGGAAGATAAAGAACTCTTCTACGTCGTTGGTCTGGATATTGGTACAGCTTATGCTGCAAATTGATTAATGCAGATAGTCATCAATGGCCGTTAAAGTAGGGAGCCGGGCCAGCTCCGTGCTTTATCTATTTAAATCTTCTTAAACCCTGTTCTATAATATCTCGACACGAGCATAACATTAAAGATAAATCGGCTGTTTTGTAATACAAATAACATCTCCTTCCTTTGATATTTTTACGACTGAATTTGAATTTACCGTTGGCTTTTGTTCACAGATTTGCCAGAGATGTGCAGACGCTACCGAATCATTTCTATTTTTCTGATTACGAGCGGCACTATGCTGAGATAGCCGCGTTTCACCTGGACAGGTGGGTCGTGTCATACATTATTGATATAGGAACAACATACAGCGCTTTGATTGACTCATCCGGTATAGTCATTCTTGTGGAATGCAAAATTATTAAGCGTGGAGTTTCTATGTTTACGCAATCCTTTGTCTTAAATGTATGTGTAAGTTTCCTGCCTATTGATGTCGCTTGACAAAAAAACTTGCACTTAGTACATACGGCTATACATTTCCAGTTTGTGCTGATCTCGCATTGTATAGGATTTCCGTACAATGCGAGTTCAGCTTATACTGGAAATGTATAGCTTGATGTGTACTTAGAAATCGAAAGAGATCTCAATAGCAGCCTTTTATTGTTTTACCTGCTGACCCAATCTTGTATCGGAAACTAACATACCTATTTGGTCGCCACAATGTCCACGAATAGCGGTGACGCTAATCTAAATCATGTGTTATCCAGGATACTCGGTTTCCGTCGCGCGATGCCGGTCGTGGGCCGAGTCCTCAACATGACGACAGAGATCTACGATGTGACTGAAGGTGACATCCTCAAGACGTTCTTCGTTTCTCCGGCGAATAACTTCTGTTTCCACGGAAAGTGTTCGTACTACTGCGACACTGGTCACGCGATTTGTGGCAACCCTGACATGCTTGAAGGAAGCTTCGCTGCGTTCTTGCCTTCCTCCGATATCGCTGAACGAAAGGTTGGTTAACTGGATATTTTAGTTTGAAAATTACATTTTGTAGTTACAAGAAACTAATTAGAAGGTTCTATTTGCATCGTAATGTTATTTGGAAATATCGTATCTACCGTTTTTATGGTTTTCAATTAATTTCTTGCGACACGTATTATCCAGGTAGGTACGTGTTATGCAGAGATTATCAAATTGAGCGTGGTTGTTGGTAACAATTGATAAAATAGGTACATTGTTGCGTCGGCGTCAGCGACGTAATGCTTCACTCATAATGCACTGCTACTTGCTATTACGGCATGCACTTTATACGGCCGATCAAATTTGCGTTTACAATACGAACTGTGTACATAATTCTACGTAAATGATTGATGTGTGCGGTTTCAAATTAACAAGCTTTTCACTAAAAATTGATAGGTTCCCGAAGTTCCATGAAATTCTACATGAATAACATTTAAAAATCTACGATTAATTACTTATATTTCAACGAGAATTTTCATAAAAATCTCAGTATTTATTCATTAGCAACTTGGTATGTAATATCAGTAAATTCACAAACATCCTGTAATATATAAAAGGAAAAGTATTTTTGTATTCTTTTTTTCTATTTTGGACACAACGTAATCTGGTGTAAACTCCACGCTTTAGTACGATGATACGCTCAGAGGTTCGCTCATCGCACATAAAGGAAGGGTTTATGACCAAAAAATTATAATTTAAAATGATAGTTCCGTGGCATTTTGGTCTAATCTCTGCTTAGCCATTTAAAGCTGTAGGCAGTAGGTCTATAGATTTTAATGGCCTCGAGAATGATCACATGTAATAAGCGGACATACTATAACGAGTAACCTTGATAAGCATAGGTATACTTCATTAGCTTTAAGGTATGACAACTTGTGAGGTCTTGCGGTCTTGACTATGACTGACATTGCTGTTTTCTGCAATTTATTATTTTACCAACGGCTCGAGCACATACTAACCTACCTATGTACCTTTAAAATGTGATTGCCTTCTTATCTTCTGTCAAATCGGCATTAATTTGTAGAAGAATATTACATAGCCGTGGTAAAAAGGCACAGATCGACTACCCAATGTGCGTCAGACGATAGTATGACGATAGTAGCTCTAAAACAAATGGACAAAGGGGTTTGAATTAAATGGCCTGTCATAATTCTGCTATTTTAATTTTTGTTTAAAGTCACGGCCACGCATAAGAACTCTAAATATTAATCGATAGCTGGTATCAATACAAACAACTTTTTTAAGAGACAACATGTTTTAAAGCGTCAAATTTCCGAGATATAAGTTATCAAAGTTAACGCCTGAATAGGTGAATCAAATAAAATAAAATATCAAATCAATTAGCCACGCATAAAACCTGTATCAATCAAAATAATGCTGATATCAATACAAACAATTATTTTATGAGACAAAATCTTTTAGAGCGTCCGGTTCAGCAGACGCTTCATACAAACATTTTCCAACCCCTTTTGTATTTAATTGTGTGTCGTCTTCAGGTCTGGCGGCATCCATGGAGAAGGTCTTACCATAAGCGAAGAAAAGCTCAATGGGAACTCCAATCAGATTATTGCGATACTGTAAGTTTTGTTTGCTTAGTTTTTTTTTTTGCCCCACACTAGTAATTTATCCTGTATCGTGGGTGCGTTTACAAACATTTAAACTCACATACACCAACATCCAGACCCGGAACAACTACCTGGTGGCCTACGAAAGGTCCATTGTGGGAAAGAGTTGGCGCTAGACGACCTGTATAGCTCTGTCTCTATCCCACACTGGAATTACTCCTGCTTTAAGACGTCATAGTAACCTCCCTGTAGGCCATACAAATATTTGTTCCGAGCGGGATTCCGCGACGTGCAGCGCAGCAACTCGCTAGCGCAATCGCTCAGCCACTGCGCCAACTGTGTCGTCAAACGTTCCTTGATACTTAAAAATTTCCAAATGTTGTTATTGACTGGGAAATTATAGTCGATATTACTTTGCAGATTAATACTACAACGTGCTTTTATCTTATTCATAGATATAAGAACTTTTAGATAGATTAATGATAAAGTATTAAATGGAAGATATCAATTTCCCCCAATACCATAATCGGAACACTCCCTGATACATTCAATTTGCTAAGTAGAAAAATATTTGAGGGGTTGTGGCTTTTGTTCCGGGCGCCATGTTTGTTCATAATTATTATTAGAAATAATATTTTTACCTAATTTCACTATTTGGTTGACCTGAATCAAAACAGGGCTTATCCAAATTAACTTTAACTTGATAATGTATTTTTAGGGCTACCCTGCCCCTATGCTTAAATATCCATATTCTTGTTTAATTGCATTGCTGACAAAACGATGAGAAACAGGAACCGACCTACGGATATGCGACATCCGCCATCCCGCACTGGGGCCGCTTGGCGAATTACGGTCTACATCATAGAGTCGAGGCCTGTCTCCTAGCGTTTAGAACATTATTGGCTGATTATGCTTTTTTCTTTTAGATTCGCACAACACCTCCATATGACTCCGGTCGGCGACTGCTAGACCTTATGGACATGTCCATCTTCGACTTCCTCTCCGGAAATATGGACAGGCATCATTATGAAACCTTCAAGTTCGTATAACTCATAATATATAATTATTTGTATGCACAATACCCCAAGTCACTGCATCCATAAAGCAGAAGCGGTGATTCTCTTGTCAATTGTCATTGTTAATATAAATCTAGTTCTAAAATTAAATCTCGGTTAATCATCGTGAGGAAATCAATCTTCCGAACGACTGTCATGGTTACTCAGTTTTGAAAGAAACGTGGAATGTATTGGCAATACTCAAGGTTCAACTTGGCCATGGTATTGGTAACTGAAAGGCAGACACTTAGTATTTCAGTCATCTCTCAATCTTATTGCTTACGCGACATTTTACATTGCACATAAATCTACATTATTACGGGCCCAACCGGAAAATCGAACGAGAAGGTCGTTTCCTTAAATCATTGGAGACCAATTCCGTTCATACTGGAAGTAAAACAACTATTTACAGTTAAGATATGCGTGGTCTTTGTAATGCAGAATTTCAAGTTTTGTAAGGCCATAGCCAAATTAAGATTGTGGTAACGAGTGTTGTTATTGCAGAATGTTCGGGAACGAGACGTTCACGCTGCATCTGGATCAAGGACGAGCGTTCGGCAAGGCGTTCCACGATGAGCTGAGCATCTTGGCACCACTTCTGCAGTGCTGTCTCGTGAGGCACACTACTCTCGCTTCGCTACTGAAGTAAGTTACAGTGAACATGTGCCAAAAATTTCGATTACACCCATGTCAGTTGTTTAATATCCTTAAATCGTTCATTTATTTATTTCATCTTTTATATAACGGGTAAGTACACTTAAAACTAAATAACATTATTACCCTATCCTTTAAAGAATATTTTTATTTGCGCAGATACCACAATGGTGTGGCGCTATCAAAAGTCCTCCGTGAATCATTGAAAAAAGACCCGGTGGACCCGATACTGTGGGAGCCGCACCTCGCCGCCCTCGACCGGCGCATCGTCATCATCCTTGACGCCATTAGGAAGTGCATCGACAAGATCGACGCTCCCCTACAGAATGAGGTGAACGATTTCGTATGACCGCTCACACTATCTATTAAATGCTACTGGACTCATAGAAACGGTCTCTTGAGTTGAAGTGTCTATGTGATATATGATTGTACGGACTACAAAAGGGATGGTGCAATCAGTGAAAATGACTTGCTAGTCGAACTCTCTCATAATCCGTGACTTAAGACAAACTTAGATGTAAGAAAAGTTGTAATCAATGCAAAAACGTATCGTTATCATCCTTGTCTTTGGTTCTGTCTACAAGACTTGTATTAGACGTAAGATTTTAGTGCCAAAGATTGTCCAAATGAACTTTTGAGATATACAGAATATATTTTAGAACCATTCCACTGGATTTTGATAAGCCATTGTATGCCAAATATATAGAGGAATTGTAAATTCATTTTACTTACCACATCGGCGGTGAACGGTTTCGTTGTTTAAAAATTAACAGTATTGAAGAATTAGTGTACGTAGATATTATATTTTATTTGTTCTTTCTGTATATTTTGGATAATATAATAACTATTATGAGTATTTCTGAGCTCATACGAGACTTATGTAGAAGAGTGTGCAATGTTACTACTGTACATACTATTAGTAAAATGCAGTTTATTTGTAAGTTTAGTTGTATTCATCTGCTACACTATTACTTGTTGTGAATTCTGTTACCATAGCTGAAAGCTCAAGAAGAGACATATCATAAATAAGCTCCGTGTGATAAACACAGACGTCGTCTGATTCTATTTTGTTAAGTTTTTATTTGAGGCTATAAATCAATGCAATCGTACATGCTTTTCTATTTTGTACTGCTTGTGTACTATTAAGATTCTTACTAACGTATTTCTTGTAGCTGATCTCATGTTTCATAACACTGAATGGTTATCATTTCACTTAGCTATAAAACATAACTACGGACTAACTATTTTCAGTGGCGAAAATATGAAATCCTACGTAGCTTTTACTTTCTGTGTTGCTTTTACTTTGATTAAGTAGTCTATTAGTTAATTTGAATCCGATATAAGTAGTTACGATAATCCTGGCAGTTAAGATGAGACCTATATTTATTTAAATCGTGGTTTTAGTGTAAATTAGTGTTTAATATGGGGTGTGACTGTTACATATACCGGGGGCTTAAGGAGTCGACTTGCCAAAGACGTACCTAAAAAATTATGTAAAAATGTGTTGTATAGCAAAATGTGATGCTTGAATGTATGTTTCTGTTGATTGTTTATAAATTAAAAGGTTACATGATTCAAATGGCTGTGTTTAATTTAAAAAGTTCCTACTATAGATGATATAATTCAAGGGTAATACTCAAATAGTAGAAGAATCCAAAGAAAAGGAATGACCAAAACTATTATCCTATATTGTCACAAAAGAAACGTAGCTTCGTAACCTCGGACCGACAAAACAAAACCAAATTATAAACATGTAAAATATAAAAGAAAATGTCGGGTCAGCGTGCCGTCGACGTCTCATAAAGATCACATAAAACTGGAAACACAGATACGTCCGTCCCCCATAAAAACTGGAATATGAATAGTACGGATATTTGATACAACGTTTTACGACTTTATGGCAGTTTGTTGTTTATTAAATATCTGCGTCGAGTATCTTTAAATGCGGATCTCTTCATCATTGTATCGTAATGCGAGATGAGGTTCGTGTGTCTTTTTAACTAAAAAGGAGGTTCACAATTCGACGCCAATTTTTTAAATTTAAGATGTATTTGAACGTTTAAGTGTTAATCCGCTTACTAAAAATCCTTTGCATAGGAGCTTTGATATTCTCATGTATACCAGAAGAAACAGATACGTTACTATTATTTAGATTAGATGAAATTAAACTGAAGGTTGGGCTGAAGTACATGCAAATGGTTCGAGCAATCTGAAGAGTCGCAACCGGTAGTGGTTAGCAGTACCGACGGGTCAATTTTTGTAAGAGGTAAGCCGGAGTACATATATTTTATTATTTGCCTAAAACATACTGACTGTGCCATTTTCAAAGGGAAGCCGGTAGGAATCGAGTTGTATGGCACCTTCGCCACTGGTGGTTAGTAAGATTCGCAATTAGTTAGTATTATATCAGTTAGTATTATTTTTTAAATGAAAATATTGGGACGGAAATATCGTCGAATTCTGACTGAAAATATAAACATTGTAGCCAGTAGTTGCAACTGAAATCGGTCCAAATTCGTAACAATCTAAAAATCTGTACATTATAGCGGATTTGAAATGTTGCCACAAAAAAGTATCGACATAACGAATATGTTACTAACTAAAATCGCATTTTAAAATTGTCTATTGCATGTTTGAGGTTTAAATTGGTTAAAATGATATCTGTAGTGTAAGCACTACCATCGAAGTGTACAGCATCGGAAAGCACATTATTAATTGATAATGTTCAACCCGTTTCAGAACGTTTTTGAGTCATATTAGTATGATGCGCTTACGACACATCCATAGGATACTCCAATAAAATAAAATCAAATGAAAATTTCAAAGATAGACACCATAGTTTTTATGAACCTTGTCTGCGCATTGATAGCTTCCATAATTCGATAGAGGTATTCCGACTTGTAATTTTTGATAATATATACAACGTGTAACAGAAAGGGTATAATCATATGGAATACTGTGGTACGGACCATCAAACTGAACAACTTTCTCTATGGGACCACCATCGAAATCGTAAAAAAATAATCAGCTGTCCCATACATTTGGGTCGAGTAGGTATTGAAATTTTGTATAGGACAGCTGATTATTTTTTTACGATTTCCATGGTGGTCCCATAGAGAAAGTTGTTCAGTTTGATGGTCCGTACCACAGTATTCCATATGATTATACCCTTTCTGTTACACGCTGTATAGATATAGTGTTTACTGGAAAATGCATAATTGTATTACCGACCCGGACACTCAATAGAAATCTATCAGTACCAAGAAATTTTAATTACGGCTTTTCTTTGTCGGCTTGTTGTAATAAACCCTTTCTTTGAGAAATAAATCTGATTTTCTAATTAAGAACAAACATTATCGTCTCGAGAAATTTCTTCTAAGCGAAACAGCTATATTAAAGGAATATTTTCATAATTGAAAGGCGCCGTCAACTGGGGTATGGAATTATCGTGAAATTCGACGACAGTTGTCGACACTTTGCCTACAATTTCCCTTGACTCTTAATAGTAAAGACCTCGACCGCTCTACAACGAACCACGATATTTTTAATAATTAATATTCATCTACATAATGAGCTTTCAAATTACTCGAGAACATTGAATTAAAATTGTGTTGAAAGCATTGTTGAACATTTCATATAATTAATTTTGAATTGTTCCGTGGCTCTCAATCCCAACATCACTGTTAAGAAGTTAATGGCTAGAACTCGGGACGTTTGTTTTTTCTTCTTAATTAAAATAAGCGTAGACGCAGCTGCAAATAATTGAATCGCATTTTGTGACATGATTTGAAGAAAAGCGAGGTCTGAATGCTGTTTTCATTTGACAACATAACCTTGGAGTTTTCATTCATAATTGAATTTGCACAAAATGGTTAAAGTGGCTGATCATCCATTCACGTAATTTTGATAACATCCATATCCAAACTCAGTTCTTTAGTGCAAAGTAACTCTGTTTGTTTGTTTGTTACGTTTTCACGAGTAAACGGCTGATCGGATTCTAACGAAATATGGCATGGAGATAGATTATATCCTGGGAAAGGATATAGACTATCTTTTTTGGGGTTACTAGAACAGGAAAAAACGGAACCCCTTATAGGATCACTCGCGTGTCTGTCTCTCTGTCTGTCCGTCTGTCACAGCCAATTTAATCTGAAATTACTGTTCCGATTCAGTTGAAATTTGGTACACACATGTAAATCGGTGACCCAAAAAACGCACGTGTAACGTAAATGAATGAATTTAAAACACGAGGGCCACTTTTGGGGGGTAAATTAGAAAATGAAAAACAAAGTTTTGCAAACTATATCGTGTTGCATATCAAATGAAAGAGCTCATTGTGAGCATCTCCAATATTTTTATACTTTTAAGATAAATCGTTTTGAAGTTATTTCAGAAAATAACCGAATATTTACCATTCCCCCCTTAACTCCGAAACTACATGGCCGAGAATTTTGAAAAAATACAAAACATAGTTCTTTGCCTATAGATTACAGGAGAACCCATAAGAAATCTATAAACGTACGGAACCCTCTCCACGCAAGTCGAACTAGCACTTGTCCGTTTTTCTTTGCAAAGCAGCGCCACTGTGTGTACTTGAACTTTGTGGTAATAAATAAATTATTATTATTAACTGTGAACTGTAACCCTGTACTATGGGTAAAATCAATGGTTTTTTTTTCTCACACATCACCATCTGAGGCCGGCCCAGAAAGAGGTGGCGAGACGATCTGGATGCTACCGCGAGGGCTGGTGAAAAAAAGAGCATATGGAAGGAATTGGGGGAGGCCTTTGCTCAGCAGAGAGACAGAACAGGCTATTACAAAAAAAACATCATACTTTCCACGCGAACGAAGTCGCGGGCAACAGCTAGTGTCTAATAATAACGTAATTCAAATCAATGAGTCAACCTTAGACTCAACATTAAAAGTAATCCGTTGAAGTATTGACATAAGGAAACACAATATTCTTACAACAACTACCTGTGCACTAGTTTGAACATTGAACATTTAATTTACAATAACATTGAACTCCCCACACAAAGTTCAGTTGTTTGCAGGATGTTCGGGCTATCTGTAACATGCACTACTGCGCTACGGGCGCTACCGGGCAGTTACTCTGTGTTACTGGTCGGTAACCTGTCGAACTGTTTATCTGAGATAGCTTGCATCTGATGCTGTTAGTTCATATCACATTTACCTATTAGTAGTTAGTAAGTGTTAGTGTAGCATCTGCTTAATTATACATTATCTTAATGTACTGGACCTGATTATTATGAGGAAAGCTTTCTATGGGATCTAGGAAAATCTTTATTACATTAAATTTAAATTTAAAGTTAATTATTCGTTTTGGGCATTTGTATTTGTAGATGGTTTTAAGAGTAGAGGAAGGTCAACATTGACATGCTACTGAGCAGTAAGGTCGAAGATGAAATGCTATGTCGACCCCAAATATTGCGATAAAAGCATGAAGCATTATTCGGTTTTAAATTTTTACCTGATATCACGACTATAATCCCTGAAGGCTTAGGCTGAAGTGTACTTAATAGTCCACCCACATTTCGCCAGTTCCATGTAATAGGGGGCGAGCCTGTTGCCATCAACCGGGCACAAATCCAGACTCCGTGGCTGCTACTGACAAATTCGTGATGGAAAAACCCAATAACAATTTACTCGACCTGGGAATCGAACCATGCTCAACCTCATGCTCAACCTCATGCTCAACCTCATGCTCAACCTCATGCTCAACCTCATGCTCAACCTCATGCTCAACCTCATGCTCAACCTCATGCTCAGCAATCGCGATTGCGACCACTAGACCAGCGAAGCAGGTTTAATTTTTTACTGACTCAAAATAGTAGATGATTCGTCTTGAAGGTATTTTTTTTTGCGTTTGTACTAAAACAATTAAGTTCTATAAATATCATGATCATGACTTCACAAATTCAAAAAGGTCAGAAATGCCATATATTTCAAAATCGACCATTGAATCAAAATTGAAATATTTTCACCAAACCAACGACAGATTTACACAACAACAGATACGTATTATCACACGCAGCAACGCTCGCTCTTATAACAGCTGTGAGGCTTGTCCATACAACAAGGTCCACGTTACTAAATCGAGTGATTTATGCGTGTCCGACGCTTCGACGTTAGGCACCTAGTGCGCTATTGTTTCTCCACGATTTATCGCGAATGCCCGCACAGGAGTCGCCGGCACAACAATTCACTTGGACAACAACAACATCGTATGCATTGACGTCACTGAGCACTACGAGGACCTATTGTTGGCGCTGTGTTCCTAGCTATTACAAATGAGCCATGAGCTGGCAATGACATGTACGGCAATTTGTCATCGGTTCGGGTTAAAGAGGATTTTGTTATTTTTTAATGAAGGCTGTCTCTGTTGGAACAGTATTGTCGAGGACAAAGCTTAAGGGTGCTTTCCACCAGAGATGTGCTACGCAGCTATGCTGCGAGAACGTAAAAGCTAAGTTATGAAACTATATGACCGTTCCCACTAATGCTAAGCTATGTAGCGGAGCGAGCAAGGTGTTGTTTGAAAATTCGCCACCGCAAGATAACTCTGCCCGGAAGATGCGCAGCTCAAGTTATGCGACGTATCGATAATAGGAAAGGCAAGGGGAGCCGTATCCATAGCTCGCATCTACAGCACGCACACTTACATATAAAAAACGGCTCGGCTAGTTGAATCACGTTTCCACCAATGCTATGCTATATGGATCAATGAATTTGATTGGTGGATATCAAACACATCCATAGTAACGTTGCATAGCATATCTCTGATGGAAAAGCAGCCTTAGGGTTGTGCTTGATCAAAGTTGTGAAACGTCTATCAGGATTATTAAAGTCAGCAAGAATCAGTGACAGCAGTCCGATAGCGCTTTAAAAATAAATAGAGTGCAGTGATGTAGTATGCACCTTTAAGCATCTGGATGTTATCCATATATTCACACGCACCACATATGTATAGTGTAGGGAAATATTAACTTACAAAAAAATGAATTTGTTATTGAGTTACAAATCTGTTTCAACTAACCAAAAGTGGTCCCTGTGAACTGAAATCTCCTTTTTAGGGTTCCGTATCCGAAGGGTAACCAACGGGACCCTATAAGTAAGCCTCCGCTGTCCGTCCGTCCGTCCGTTCCGTCGGTCTGTCAGCGGGCTGTATCTCATGATCTGTAATAGGTAGATAGTTATAATTTTCACCGTAAGTGTAGGTATTTCTTAAAAATTAAAGGGGGCTGCCCCTACCACGATGGTACGGAACGCTTCATGCGCAAATCTGAATCGCACTTGGCCCGTTTTTTCCTAAGTTTTAGCGTCGCTCGATCATACACTTTCTATATCATTATTTCGTGCACTAGATTTAGAACTAACCTTTAAACTGCGCACGATAATGTCATGCGGGCCCTCAGGCTATACCCACGCCGTGTTACTACTTGATTTAGTTACACTTATCAAATAGAGGAGAATGGCATCAACAGTAAATTGCAGTAAACATTCAGGCATTCCAAACGACTTTTGGGTGAAATTATGTCTACTTAAGTGTCGTTGTTGGATGTTGGTTGGTCGATCTTTAGGTGAAGCCGCGCTTGCCTAGACTGGTCCATGAATGGGTGACCACCTATTACATTATGTAATTTACATACCAAGCTTCCTCCGTGCCTCGGAAAGCACGTTAAGCCGTTGGTGTCGGCTGTCGTTTGTAGATCTTTGGCAGTCGGTGCAGGTAGTCAGTGGCCCGAATGTCTGAAAACCAGTCTTACCAAGGGGTATTGTATTACCCATTGGGTTGTGGAGGTCAGATAGGCCGTCGGTCCATGTAAAATACTGGTTCAGCTGCATCTGGTTAGACTGGAAATCGACCCCTACATAGTTGGGAGAGGCTAGGCAGATGATGCTCTAATTGTCGTCATCAATTGCTTCAAAATAGTGCTACTTACAAGCCGGGCCCGACCTTATTGTCCATCGGCAAAAGTGGCGAACTTTAAGGTGGATGCGCAAGGTGAGCCCGCGAAATTTAAATTTTCTTACGTTTATTGCAATTTGCAGGTCAGTGTCAGGTTGTATGTTGATAAAAATATAAATCGCGCCAGTAACACGTATGGAATTAAAGAATTATAATCATTCAAATCATCAATACAACCCTCCAAGTTCATATAATCCCACTAAGTGACTTTGTCATGAATAGCTATTGAATGGGGTTATATGTACTTGGAGATCTGTATTGATGATTTCAATGATTATAATTCTGTAACTTCATATGTGTTACTGGCGCGATTCACATTTTCATCAACATACAACCTGACACTGACCTGCAAACTGCAATAAACTTAAGAAAATTTAAATTTCGCGGGCTACCCTTGCGCATCCACCTTAAGAAAGAAGAAGATTTTTTAACATCCTTCCTTAGTGCTATTATTCGACAGTTGAGGAACTATCGTACTAAAATTCATGCATCTGGGCCTAGTGATTTAGACTACGCGTTATGTAACAATGAATAAATTTGTTTCAGATTTTTATTAAGTAGAAGATAGGAGATTCACCTAGTTGTAATGGAAAATGTAGAATTCTTTAGAATCGATGTCAGCATATTGTGCTTGAAGCAATTACTAACAGTTCCTTTTCCATACTAGCAAATAGAAACAAAAGGATTCATTGACTGACTTCCTTATTTATTAAATGATTTATGATTTTACAACAAAACCTAATATTGCATTCTCGTTTTATTGAATAGAAAATGGTGGTAAAACTCGCCTGTTTCTGCTTTTATACTACACACATCAAAAGTGTCTAGGGATCAACATATATTTTTGCAATAACTTTTCTCCTGATTGATATTAATTAAAATTTTCTTTAAGGATTCATCAAATAAAGTGTTTTCGTTTGTCACAGTAACGATAAACCAAGTCACCTTTGCATTAATAAAGAAATTTGCCATTTTCCTAATAAAGGGATTTTTGACATTTGAACCACTAACACAAAAGTTCGAAAAAAAGACTGAAATAACAGTTTTCTTTAAAATTTTATTGGGTAACTTAAACAATTAATAATCCGTGTTTCTACCGCGAACACTAACAACACAAGAACATCGGTTTGGCATACTCAAAATGAGTTCACCCAAATCACGCTGTGGAATGGCCGCCCATGTTCGTTGCAACAACAAAAAAAGGTCTTCTTGCGACTGGATACCCTCCATATTCGGCAGAGCTCTTCTCTGTAGCATATCCCATGCATGCTCAATCGGATTCAAGTCTGGCGACTGAGCAGGCCAGGGCAGGACATTGATGTTAGCTGCGGCGAGAGTCTGTCTTACAACTCTTGCGGTGTGCGGTCGTGCATTATCATGCATTAACTGAAATAAGGGACCGATTTGCACTTGTAGAGGAACGATGACGTCTGATACAATCGTCTCAGCATAAATTTGAGCGTTGAGGTTGCCTCTGATCCAAATCAACTCAGTTCTTCCGCCGATCCAAATACCCGCCCATACCATGATGGTTCCACCACTATAAGGATGGACTTCCTGGCAGGATTTTAATCGCTGTTGGCGTCCAGGGGTTCTCCAGTGTCGTATACGTCTTGTATCCGGTCTCATACCAAAACGAGACTCATCAGAAAAGCACACGAAACGCCATTGTTCTTCTGCCCAATTTCTGTGTTCAAGAGCCCATTGATATCGTATCCTACGATTGTGCATTGCTATAGGTGGTACCCGTAGCGGTCTTCGGGAATGAAGGTTCACTTCATGCAAGCGGTTTCTGACTGTTTGGTCGCTAATTAAGTTCCCTGAAGAGTGATGAAGCCTCACGGCTAACATCATGGCGGTTATTGTTGGAGCTCTTCGAGTTAAGATTTGAATGTATCGGTCTTGTCTCCGTGTGGTGCAGCGATACCGTCCTCCATGGCGCTCAGCCACGGTACCAGTGCTTCGGTAACGTGTCCAAAGTCGACTGATAACACTCTGACTTGTATTCAGAGCTAAAGCCACAGTACGTTGCCGGGAACCAGCTTCTATCATTCCCACGGCTCTGAGCATTTCTTCCCTGCTTAAATGACGTCGCCGCTCCATAATAACGTTGGTTTTAATCAGTAGTAGGGAAACAGTAGCACTAATAATGTCTTCAATGCGTTGTATGTTTTTATAGGGAAAATATTGACAGCTGATTTTCATCTTTTACTCGAATTTGATTCACAGTTCCTGATTCAAATTATGAAATGCACCAAAAAGGATCCATATAAATTTATAAAATCATAAATTTATTACAAAGCCACATCTCAATCTCAAGAAATCCACATAAAAATGCTTGATCCCTAGACACTTTTGATGTGTGTATTTGTATTATGATTGAAAGCTTTTACAGAGTAGTGACTAAAGCGCGGTAAAGTGACCAATGACAGGCGGTGTGATACAAGATGGCCGGACCATGATTTATAAAGAGCATTAGGTACCAGTACCTACTGAAAACTATGCAACGGAAATTCGGAGAGAAAGAACTACCAGAGGGAAAATAAAACGAGATAGTCATTGTAAAAATTGGAAAATCGATTTCCTGAAAACATGCGGTGGTATAGTTTTAGCTGCGGCTGGTTGATGGACCACCATACCTTCTCAGCCTCCTGTAGCCTCCTGTCCTGCTTTGTGTGTGACTCCAGCTGCACTTTCAAAGCCACTGTTGACGCTGTCCATTTTCAGTCGGAATTTTCTTCGAAGTTCATTTAACTTAAATCTGTTGAAAAGACAAGAAGAGGCCAACTCGACTTGCAACCTTTTCAAAACGAAATATCTGTAATGGTGCGACGACGAACTCATACTCCTGTAAGATATCTGTCAGTTGCGTTTAGGTATGCCTAGATCGGTCCACAATCAGAACCGAAATGCCATTTGCTTTTTTCTATCCCATAAATAATAATTGGCCGCTTCGATTTGTTGATTTATGGTTATTAAAGATATGTAGCAGTGATAACACGCACGGTTTCAAAATTCATTTACATGGAAATGTGGACCCCTGATCGATATTATGGCAATTGTTATTGCGAACCTCAAATTGTCTGTTTTGTTAATATTATGTGCTTTTGTATTTGGAATTCTGAATTCATCTAAATGCCACAAGTCAATAATTTATTTTGATATTTCAAACATTGAGTAGGTACCTACTCATTAGTTGTCATAAGTTGTGTTAGTCTAAGTAACAAAATCATAAAAGCATAAATACGGTTTCATTAACACCACCCTACATACTTGCACCCACCCTAAAAGTTTAAGTAAAAACTATTCCAGGTTTAAAATACCGATATCTCTGATGCCATTATTCATAAAAATTATGAGCTATAAAGATAATGATGTATCATTGGGAACAAAAATCGGTGGAGACAAAAGTTTCCCGGTCCGGTAGCGCCGGCCGGCAATTTATGGTTATCGGACCCGTTGCAGATAGCCGGGCAAAACGGATGAGTGTCGGACCAAACGGGCGCATGCATTATTCTTTGAACATATTCCAAATTAGAGCACGTATTTGTCAAACTAGCATTTTATGATTAAAATATTTATGACAAATGAGCTCGGATTAAGGTACCGCTCTAGGATTGTCGTTGTAAATGTCCATTTTAATTAGTGGGTCTGCAAGAGTAAAAGCTTTTTAGTAAGCTTTGTAGGTTTTGTAAGCGTCTGCCTTTTTGCACATGCTAACATGACCTAGGTAAGAAAGAAATTTGATTATGTGGACCTTTTTAGGTTTATATTTCGTTTCTAACCAAAACAATTATTTACTGTTCATACGTAGCATGGATATCATATCATGCCCATGAGATTTCGCAAGGAATCTTTAAAAGTAGGTACGCACAAACACATCTTCTGTTCATGACAGTTTTCAAAAAATATTCCACTCTTCAAAGTTGACGCGTTTGAAGAAAAATATCAAATTTATGGACAAATTATGTATATCCAGAGCATCGTATCTATAACCAAATAAATACATAGATACAGAATTCTCGAGATGGAGATAATATATGCCGTCGCATATAAATCGGTAACAATATGGATATACATTTACATAGATTTTCTTGGTCAAAATGTAAACTTGATATTTTCTGCTTTGCAGTCACACTAAAATAAGAATGGTGATATGAATGAAAACAACTAAGAAATTGTGCTACATCATCGAGTGAATCTCAAAATATAAATGTATGGAGATTGTTACAGTCAAAGTTGATATCATCGATGTTGTTTTAATTTAAATTGGAATTCAGATGGATATTAAGTTATTCTGAGATACGGCTAGAGCCTGAATGTATATAGAAATGCTAAAGACAAATGGAGAAAAATGCACAACAACCCCAAACATCATAAGAATGAGAAACATATCATTATAGACGTAGACAGTCAAATTGGTGATGCAATTGTATTGTGTGCAGCTTGAAAATAACATGATATTTCGTCTTCCTAGGACTTGAAGCTAAGAGGTTGCGGAAGCGTTTAATATATATTTCAGTCCAATTAGTTCTGCAGACAGTGGCTCTAATCTACAGGTTGATACCAAAACCATTAGAACTTCTGGTAAGCTTACAAAATGAAACACGTAACTAATTCATTTTTGTGAAACAAGTATTTTTGGTCGTATAGCTTTCCCACGAGGGTACTCTTTTTAGTAAAAAAATTGATCTTGCAAAACCTTACTGTAGTGCAGAGTTCAATCCAAGATTCAACAAAATCTTGTCAGCGATGCCTAAGTCTTACTTCTCTTTCCTCATAGACTTGCTACTGAAATAAAAATATATGTGCGTTGAAAGATGGATGTCCAATAATATAATTTTCGCCCCCACCCCGTACTCCGAAATATGTGTTTTCAATCCAAATTCACAAGTACTTGCAGAAGGCAGTAGTTCTCAGCCGAAGATATTCATGATGCAATTAAATTATGCACGGTACTGAGGGCAAGTTCGGATTGGTTTGATCAAATGTGGGCTACCTATGTTTGCATTTCATTGGCAAATGGATTCAGTACTTGCCCGCACTGTTTGCCAATTTCCACCTCGGTTTCTGATATAATTTCGATAATTATTTTAGGGTATCCGGCTGGCTTCCTTATGCTAAAGTACTAATACTCCGAGTAACTGGTACCTAAATGCAGTAAAATTTATTTGGAATGGCTGAGCCTATTTTGGTTGTAGAGCTTTTAGCTTGGAATTTGGAATATTGAGTGTCTTTTATGTTTTTTCTTTTATCTTCGAATCCAAATTAATCTTTATTTAAAAAGATAAATATTAAGTAAGTTTTTGAACTGTGCTTGGAACTTAGTAATTAGGTTACTTAAAATATACTGCTTTTGCGGACAAAGCAAGTACAGATTCATTTTGCATGATTTCTTAGATTTGCTGTAACATAAGAACATGTGACAAGAACAAAGTAATCATAATTTCGTATTGTCACCGACCAACGATTTAGCAATGAGTGATCCGATATGAAAAACTTCATAATTTTAGAAAGAACTTCTTGATAAGTGTTTTAGTTGTCAGTCCACAATTACGTTGCTACAACAATGGATTCCCATAATTATTGCTTAAATTAATCATCCATGAAACGTTTGCATACTTCATTACTTACCCAAAATACAACAAAGGACTCCAATAAAATACTTATTATGAATTAATAATATAGTTGTCAGAATATAGCCGAAATAGAATCAGGCTCATTTGCTGGAGGCCCGCTCGCCGGCTGTGGCGCATTCTGAATATTTGAGGATGCCCGAAAACAGTGCCATACAAACACAATACGTAGGTACCTATGTGATGCGTTGCTAATAAAACGAGTTGTTTTTTGTAGAGACAAAATAGTAACGTTAATGACGCATGCATTTGCTAAATGTAAAGGAAAAGTATGGATTACGAAAAATACAGAAGGTACCCACTTTAGTGAAGCACTCAACTGAAGTAGTCATTATTTCTTAGATACAATTACAGATGTCTTCTACGAATAGTGTAATATCTAGTATGTCTTTGCATAAAAGTCAATATATTTGCTATTTTCAGGAACTATCTCGGCTGATAAACTGATCCACAGTCCTTAAAAAGCATTTTTAGTACTAACAATGTTTATGATAATTCGATCCCTCTATTTCCTGTAACGTGGAATAATTAACCAGGTGCAATCAGATCACCGCGCTCGCCAACATATCACACTAATTGTTCGTGTCCCTCAACCGGGAACACTATCTAGTATGAAGTTATTTTGATTATCATTAACTTAAAATTAAGTAATAACACCACTTAAATACTCAACGATAGTTTATTTGTTCAAAATTGCAAAAATTCTAAAGACAGTGTACCTCACACTACAACCGTGCTTTGCCAATATCACATACTTGCTATAATACTTCTTTTTTTAATTACCAGCCCCGTTTCTTCATCTTATTTTTGTGATATTTAATTTCAGTAAGCAACACAATGGAACAAATCCCCCACATAAGGATCAATGCGTAAAATAAAGTGCTTATTTTCGACAAACTTACTCCCGTTGGATTTAATGCATCATTAGCACCTTTTCTGTTTAAAATCCATCTTTGGTTATTGTCATCGCGTAATAGATTTTCAATAAATCCTGCTTCAACTAGGCTGAAAATAACATCGTCGACATCTTTAGCTGCTGGCCATCCAGGACGCATGTAGAAACTGGCACCAGTTGCACTTATACGCTTCTCTAAAATTTGAATATACGATTCTAGATTCCGAACCAAAGCGACATCTGTAGCTAGAAGAAAGTTTTCCCCTTCAAAGATACGTCTAATATATTTTCTCAGTTCGTTCATTGGTATTACTTTGTAATTGTGTTCCAAAGGAGTGTCTTTATAATATTCAACAACCACTTCAACTCCGCCGTAACCATCCACTTTAGTTACTGCGTCTTCAATAGACTCAAAAGGTGGTTCTAAGTCTAATGTCTGCAAGTCATCGACCAGGTCTGCTTGATAATCGATCCGGAAAAAGAAACAAAACCAAATCCAAAGAACGAAAAGATAATTGAGCAGCCATGACTTCGTTACGAACTTCGCTGACTGACCCAACAATATGATGAAGGATTGATAGAATATGCGGTTGGTTGCATTCGTCATATGAGGCTTACATTTTCTTACTAACATAGCTGTAATGAGAAATGAAATATATACTAGTCCGTGTAAGTAAGTAAAATTTGTTGTATCTGGAATAATGAATTTGAGCCAGTCAGAGACTTCTCGTTGCCTTCGTCCAACCCAACGGATATCTACGGTGTGGTAAGTATGAGATGGCAAAGTGACGGTATATCTTTTCTCTGTAAGAATGTCAGCCGGAATGAGTATATCAGCTTTTTCAGTAGCCAAATCACCGATGGAGCCTGTTGCTGTCCCATTAACATATGATCCAAATACACTGTTATTGTAAGCAGAGGTAACTTCTAATGAGGCGTTTAATTTCGCCAGTATGATCATAAGTACTTTCCCATCGTAACCACCAACAGATGTAATTGTACCGTTTTCCACTTCGACCGTAACGTAAGGGAAGTATTCCAACAAAGCAGTTCTGATGGGACATTGGTAGAAGTTGCTAAACTTTTTAGGAAACATATTTTCGCCATACTTTAGGAAGATGGGTGAATAGTTCCCACAACACCCATCACTGTATGGAAAGAACGTCGACAGTGTTACCTCACCGGTCTCATAAGCACTTATCATGATTAAGTCGGCCTGATCATTCTTCGAAGTCACTTCAATGTACTCCGATAACTCATCATTCGTCTTAACAGTGTTTTCCAACACTAGTATAAAACGAATAGGGAACCTTATCACTTCATTTATAAGCTGCATGATGATCTCATAATCATGTATGCTATTTGCAAAGTAGATAGTTTGTTTGAATCCAACAGTTTCGTTGATATCACGAATTTTTGTATCGTTATAAGTTGACCAGGGGCTGAGGACGACGGAACCGGGGTAGGTCTTTAAATATTCATCCACATATTTGGAGTCATCCAGTTTCCAAATAACAGTGGTTGTAAAGTGATGAATGTAGTAGGAGCTTGAGATATTCACTGCTGTCTTTATGAGCTTTGATGTTGCACAACAAGAAGAGGACATTAACTGTAGAAGAGTTAAAATTGTTAAAACGCGGATCATTATTCACTGTTGAAGTTTTACATGAACTAAACACTGCTATAACGCTTGACTACGAAAAGTCAACTACCAAGCTTTTCCCCGGAATGTTATACACTACATTTATAGCATGACACTTAACATGGTAGAAAAGGGTATAATTTATATTGTGCCCATCATATTTACTACATTAAAAAATATTTATTGTTACTCTAGTCTTATTTACTCTTATATTAGTATTATTGGTATGTACAGAATCCAAACATTGAATGTAAACCTAAAAGCTTGCTTGAAAGATACACTTTATTTGTTAGCAAACAGACTAATACTTACTTGATGACGAGATGGTAAATATTGGTTATTAGTATAATTCAATCGGACATACTCTATGATGAAGTAGGCACCTACTTTAGCTATATATGTTTTACCGATAAAACCTCTAACTCTAGAAAGACGACGCAATAACCTCTGAAGTCAAAGTCCAATGTTGTTTTATAGTGATTTATTGTAGAAAGAAAATCTTCACAATGTGTATATAATATCATATAAAAATGCAAATGTACGTGTTATATTCAAAATGTATTAGACAGTTCAAAAAATATTATTAGTCATGTTTGTTTCGTTCAATATGTGTTTGTCTACATGAAATGTTTTGTATGTTCAGTTTTCATGATTTTAAATTATGTGATACATGATTTAACTTAGGCAGCATATCAGCTTCACGTAAATACTTAAATATAAGGTAAATAACAAGTTTTATCAGCTAAACTATATCAGAGTTACAAACAACAGCGACGGATAAATAAGTTTAAATAAACATCAGATTGCAAGCAGACTAGTTTCTCCACCCATAACGGTTTTTCGAAACAATACTCAAGATCTTGATTTTTAAGTTGTATCAAAATGTGCTGAAAATATTAATGTTTTATTGCATCAAGCTTTAAATCCACTAAGATACTTTTTCTTTGCATCATTATCAAATAGGCCAGATCAAGTCAAAGGCTTTTTCGAATTTTCGATGCGAATCACAATACTGTAACACACAATACGTTAGATTTCGAAAAGTTAGGATTTTGTAACAGTTTACATGTATATGTACTTAAATTATTAAAATTCTATCTTGGTACAAATAATGTAAGAATAAGTCCTAAAAATAATTTACTTAATTAATCAGTTATGGTCCAATATTGATCTATGATGCAAGTTTGACAGTACATTTTTCGAGATTATTAAATAGAAACTGATTCAATATTTTTACATTGCTTAGTATCACTAAAAATTTAAATGGCATGACCACAGAAAAGCGAATTGAGCAGCCAAAGACTTTGGTTGAATGATGTTACCTATACTAATCTTAGTTTTTTGGTTATGGTCCTTTATAATCAGAGAGACAAAAAGTCCCTTCGGAAGGGCTACATGTTTTCATTTTGATTTGTGCGCAATGAAAAATATCTTGTCATAATATCGAAATCAATATCTCATCATATTTAATATGACCCAAAAGTATTACAAAAAGTTGAGATTTCAGGCTTGTTGTGGCCACACCCAATATTAAGAAGTAAGTGTTTTAGCCTCCGCGCTGCGTCAGGACGGCGTCTACGAGAAGGACGGCTCCGTTGATGATAGCCAGGGAAGCCTTCGCCAAGTTTTTGTCCTTGGCGTCGCTCTTACCAGCGTGTTGCCATCTGGAAGATAGATAGGTACAGATAAGTAAACGAAAACAACTAAATAGTTTTATGAGCTCATGAATTTTAAAACAGAACAAATTATCGTTTTTTTGTTTGACACTGTTTCAGGTGTCAAGTTTAAAAGAGACTCAACAACAAATCGAAAACACTTTATGACCGAATATCGTTTGGTATAATTAAAGGCTTTTCTGGAAATCACAACGGATTTAGAGACTATTAGGAAAATATTTCTAATGAATAAAGTACGCTTACTTGTCAATAATCAAAGCACCGCTGGCGACGAACAAGGCCACACCGACCAGCGAGTAGAAAATGTCAATCCTTTTGTGCGAAGGAGTCTGCATGATGTAACCTGGAACATGACGTCATTATTGATTAGACCATGGTATTTTGCATTATTAAGTAGTTTATAAAACCACGTAGGATGTAGTGCACGAATAAGTGGCAACAGGTTCTAATCGAGCCTATGTTGACCAGTTCTTCTATGTTTTTTTAATAAATGCTAACGATTCGGTTTTATACTCAGTATTCAATATCAGTCATGCGTAAATATAAAAATGACTAATGAAATGATACATATAATAGTGGTACCAGTTTCTAACACGAGTCAGTTATTAGTCTCTTATCAATAACCAATGACCTTGACCTATCATAGTTCACCAGATATAACTTTAACAAGAGGCAGATGCTTTTGGGAATAAAATTGGCTAACTACTGTTATTTTTCTGTCAGTGTATTAATGCTAGTTTATCATTTTTTTTATAGACTCAATTCGTTTAGAGTTCAGTAACACATCAACGGAAAGATACAAGCGGGGATTTGATCAAATTAAGGTTCTTACCGGCAGCGGCTCCAGCGAAGATGATGAGGTAACCGACGAAGGTGCCCGTCACCAGCATGCCTGTTTCGGCATCAGCATTGTAGCTGTGGTAGTGTAGGGCCACGCACGAGCATGTCAGCGCCTGAAATGGAGGAAAAACTCGATGTAATATAGATGATATGGTTGTAAATTCTAGTGCAGTAAAATTAAATGATTTTTCGTTACACACGAAAAGAAGTTATAGGAACGAGTCAACCATCTAAGTTTTATAAAAATTAAGCATCGGTGGTCATTCAATAGAAGCTGAAGAAGCTAACGAAGCCGAAAGGCACTTGTTCTCCTCGTCGTTGCGATCATTCATTTGTTCTAGACCATACCTGGGAACCTTCTAGTTACGGAGATATCGGGGTTCAAAGTTCCAACTTTTTCACAAGTATTTTTTTAAATACATGTCTTTAATGTTAGATTTTAAGATTTTAACTTTAAACACCTCCACGACCATTGTGCTAATGGATGCATTTCATAGTGCAGGACTATGAAATGCATCCATTAGCACAATGTTTTGAGTGTGTTACATTGAATCCTACCTTAAAACGTGATTTTTCCCCCAAAAAAAAAAGTCGTTTCCCAACAATAATTTTTGCGTAAAGTTACTTAGTTTGATATACAGAATGCTTGGTTGACAGCTTCGTTAAGGGTCTTGTTACACTCTGTATAGCATCTTCGTTCATTAATAGTAGTGCCACCGCACGATTCCATAATGGCGCGGTAGTACATCCTTCTGACGTCATATTACGCGATTCCTCTAGCGTGTGGTGACGAACCACAGATAATATCGCAACCAGTTCTGGACCGGTGCGGTGATGTCATACTGAACACGCAATATAAAGCCGAGGCCAACCGCTCGACACCTTGAGGCCTCGTCTTTGAGGATGAACTTAAAATAAGGTCGACTGCAATTTCAATGAAATGCATGTGTTTTGCGTATTGATATACTTACTTAATTGCTTAATTATATTTATGAATTGCTGAATTATAATATTATGATCAAAAATGTTTCTTTATTTTTATTGCGATTAACGTGTTCTAATTTCCTATTCATCGATATTTGAATTATTTTAATTCAAATTTTTATTACGGTTTATTCCACTTGACAATAAAATTATGAATGATGCGCAAAATGTTATAAAAAATTCAACTCACGATAAAAGAACGTATTCGCACGTGTCATAAATTTGTATAGCACTCATTAATATTATTATGACTATCTATTTCCGCACAATAGGAAGTACATTCGATATTGTAAATATTGTAATCCTCAATGGATTTTATTGTTCACAACAAGAATCAATACATAAAGTTAGTACTTAAAGTCATTAGAGATTTAATGTAATTAATTAAAATTTTAAACATATTAGTTGTTTGATATTTCTTTAGCTCATTTCATTATGAAGCTACAAAGTTATAAATAGTTGCCGAAGAGGTTTCTATGACCACATATTATCATAACTTGGGCATGTTTCACGTTCTTGTTTACCTACCTACAAACTTAAACCCATCATAATATTATTTCATGATATGACTGCCACGTTCGTCTAGTGGTGGTGACTGCTGAGCAGGAGGTCCTGGGTTCGATTTCCGTGTCGGGCAAAGTGTTATTGGGTTTTTCATCAGGAATTTCTCAGTAGCAGCGACGGGGTCTGGATTTGTGCCCGGTTGATGGCAATAGGCTCGCCCCCTATTACATGGGACTTAAACATAAATGGCGAAAAGTGGGTGTACTATGAGGTACACCTCTGCCTATTTTTTCGAAGATTACAGGCGTCATATTATGATATTGTTGAACTAAAAATAAGATTTAATTTACAAAAGCTAAAAGAAGAAAACTATAACTATATTTTGTAATTATACACAATTGGAACATAGGTAGGTATATCAACATTGGCCGCTCCCAGAGGAGTTATTTGCCTTTTATCTTAAAGGAACCTTATCAATATTATGAAAAAAAACTAAAATGCTTCATTCAGTTCACCTTCAACATTCCGTATTTTCAATAATATCTTTGATTGACGGAATTGCTTTCTTGCAATCAGTGACTTATTAATATTATCTAGGTATAAATCCATACTAACATTGATAACTGTTTACGTGATATCACCATAACAGCTTGATGAGAATAAAAATAGACGTAAAACTAGGTCATTTCAACCATTTTTGTCCTACCGTTCTAATGTCAGATCAGCCTAAACAATGGACACGGATATTTGAGGCCCTTTAGGCCATGTTTACCCGGCGACACATCAAGCTATACAGTTCCAGTATGACATGGCCTCCCTTTGTATAAATTTCCCGATAAACTGGTGTTGTATAGATTGTTTGGCCGTCGTGCGTCGGCGAGGAAAGCCGTGCAACGAATTTAGAATGATAGAGAAGCTGTATTCTATTCTAAAACTTATTGATGACACATTGCTGAGTGAGAATTGAAAAGCTTGCAGACCAACATCTGCCTAGCCTTTTCCCAACTATGTTGTGGTCGGCTTCCAGTCTTACCAGATGCAGCTGAATACCAGTATTTTACATGGAGGGACTGCCTATCTGACCTCCACAACGCCCAGTTAGTACTGGGTAATACGATACCCCTTGGTAAGACTGGTTGTCAGACTTCCACTCACTACCTGTCACGACTGTCAAAGATCTACAAATGACAGCCAGGACCAACGGCTTAAGAAGCTGTCCGAGGCACGGCAAGAAACGCTTGCAGACCGATGAGGTATTAATAGGTACAAGTTCAGATCTAATTCCCAGAAAGAAAATGAAAGGGGTTTATTAAGTTGCTTTATCAGCATTTTATTCTTAAACTAATCCGAGCATCGCATCTATGGCAAAAAACAAACAGAATGATTTAGTAATCATGTGTCACGTGATGGAATATTTTAATGAAATGCCTGCCGAAACGAACAATCTAATTTGTAAACACGATAAACAAAAATAGAAGGTCGAGGTTACAGTGATTACCTTGACTCATTCAGCATATCCGCAGAATTACTCACACTGAATTGAAGCTTTTTGCCAATCTGTGTACTCTCATGTCACTTTTTGATTATATTAAAACGAATTCGTTTTTTCAATTCCTAAAGAAAAATGCAACAACAAAAATTAAAAAAAAAAATACTCGTGCTATTTGCGACTAATCATCGATGATCGATGATTAGTAATGTTTACATCACTAATGATCGGTGAAACGACTATTCTCTTTGGCTCTCAATACATTTTACCTCCGAATGTCCTCCTAGAGTCTCACTATTCCGCCTCTATTACAAACTACGGTGCCGGTTTATGTTCGTATTACTGAATTGTATAGAAAAAAACATGTTAAATTAAATACTTAAAGCATTTCATAAAGAGAATACATATAGGCAGTTGTATTCATGTAGGTACTACACGTTTTTTATAACAGTGACATACACAGTTAACTAATTAGTTTTCAAATAATCTTTAATTGACGTCTGTTTTTTTGCAACTTGTTGTCCTTGAAGCCCTTGCGGAGGGTGCCGCCGGATTAGGCTTAGTCGAATAATGCCCAGTCGATCCGGACTATTACTATATTATTTCTATTTATTAGTATAAAGTATTAATTAAAAACTACTTAACATAAATTACAGCTATGTCGCGATCAGTTTTAAGTCCAGCAGGGCTATTGCGTATCTCCGTTGATAGTTCACAGTGATGATCACTATGAACTGTGAACAGATATACGCAATAGCCCTGCTGATTGAAAGATCGTTAACACTTACTGAAATGAGGTTAATGGCAACAACTATAAGCGTTAAAGGTAGGCGACCTTATTGAACTACATTAAGGACCTACCGAGCGACGTGCCTTCGGATAAAGATTGCCAGTTAAGTACTACATTACACACTACATAGTTTATTCAGACGTAGAGCGTTGCCCTTTAATAAATTAATTACAAGTGTAAGGAATATAAAAGTTCAGGTGCGTAGTACTCGCAACCGTGTTTGACCAGATGTATGAACGTGGACGTGGCGAAATGAGTATGTAAGGAAAGTAGCAGGAGGTGTTCTGTGGTTTCTGCCTCCCCGTGAGAAAAGGGCGTGAATGTAGAAATCAAAAAGAGTTTGTAAATTGGTCACCAACGAAATCACGAAATCAAGCCGTAGCGTACTGGGTTTGGGTGTCGCATTGTTTCAAATTAAGAATGGTCTATAGATAATTAGAGGCCCAGCAGGGAAAGCGTCATACTTCGACCAAGTCACTTTTTCTTATTATTCTTCTTAGCATGTCGATGACTTTTATTAAATGAATTATATATATTTTTTATTTTTTTTTTATTGTTTTTTTTTATTACTATCTAATCCTAATCTTATCAAATCCTAATCTAATTTTAAGTTATTTTCTACAAAATATATTTTGTTAAGAAATAAATGAATTATGGATATGAGTTTATGACTTAATTAAGACAATTTAAATTGTGTTATTCCAAAAATTGACGACGAGCTTGGCACTTTAGTAGCGTCCATCAGCTGCTGTGATGTGCAAACAACAGGACATCCAGTACACGATATCAAGTGTCCCATCGTTTGTGGGGCAACACCACATTTATACTCCAGGGCAGAACTGAACAGGTTGTCCTTACTTCGGCCAACTTGTGTCCGATCCGGAACCAAGTCACTTAAGTATTTATTATGGTTCTGTTCTATTCAGTTTATCAAAAACATATGCAAAACAAAACATATAAGGTTTCATTTGGACCATCATCGCCAAGACCTAGCAACGTAATTGTCTATACTAATATTAAAAAGAGGTAAAATTGACGGCACGGTTGGCTGCTACGCTGCGTGTCGCGGGTTCGGTCCCCGCACTGAACAATAGATTGTATGATCTACAGGTAGTTGTTCCGGGTCTGGCTGTTTGTGTATGTGAGTTTAAATGTTTGTAAACGCATCAAGATACAGGATAAATTCCTAGTGTGGGGAAATGTATAAAAAAAGACTATGTTTGTACGAAGGGGGTAATCTCCGGAACTAGGTAATGATCGAATTCTAGAAATTCTTTCAGTGGCAGAAAGCTACATTCAAGCTCGTGGGTCATATTAGCCGATCTATCACAATTTTTGCGGACAATGTCACAGGCGAAATGCTAGTAAGGAATAAATTTGCAATTTCTACTAAGGATTGACAAATAGGTACATACCCATTGAAGCGTTAAATATTACGGTGTCGAAAGTGAAAGCAAATGTTTTCATTCATTCCAGTATCTACATACATATTATTCATGCAGCGTATAAATTGCATTGCCTAAGGCAGGAGTGAAACTGCTTATATACATGTGTAGGGTAGCTAAACACATAAACAAAGACAAAGAAATAATAATAGTCCTATTGTGTCTTTATTGGAACTAGAATAGTTTTACGTTAGTATCTTCAGTGACAGTATTAGACTTGTTTGTGCACATCAGTATTGGTCTAACTTTTTATTTTGTCAAACAAATATCACTTTACAAGAGACAATTAATGATAATTCATTGATTTTGCTACGAAAAACCACACTACATAATTAAAAACTCTTTTGAAATGATTGGTATGATCAACCACAATCAGTACTCATTTCTCTAAACAGGCTTGGCTTGTTTTTATTAGTAACTAACTTTTACGAAAATTCAATCATGATTCGAAAGACATGTGGTGCCATCAATAATCATAAGAACGTTATTGTTGTTTTCCTCGGAAACAGTACTTATTTTTGGGATGAAAGGTACCCTTATGTCCGTTTCTGTACACCTGACAATGTATATCCAAAATTTCAGGATGATCGGTTCAGTGGTTTAGTCGTGAAAGGGTAACAAACAGACATAGTTACTTTCACATGTATATTATTAATATTGGTTAGGAAGTTATGATTCTAGTTTTATCGCCCGTTCATTAAATGCAATCTTTATCAAACCTTTATGTGCAACTTCTTTCAACTTACTAAAGCCAAAGGTGTTAAAGGTACTAATTGTTTAAATACATCGTATACATGAATCTTTATATCGACCACATTGCTACGTTCACAGTCATCGTTCATTGATTCCTAGCATAGTCTACTCGCCAATAGGTTCAATTTGCATCAATTAGCGGAAGCAAAGTTACTTACACTTCAGTTATGATGAAGTACTACACGATTTACATTTATGAAGTCATAACTTGAGGAAGCGAATTGATGACTTCCAAATGGCGAAAGTTTTTTGAAATAGGTAAACAGAAAAGTAAATGTACAATAATTTACTTGAGACATTGGCAGAATAGTCGAGATTAGCTTTGCTTGCCATATATTATGATATTATATTGTCATTGATAAATAAGAAAAGCGCTTGTTGACATTCCGAGCCTATAGCGAAGCTTTCAGGAAATGAAGAGTATCAGCAAAGTAAGTCCGCGTTCAACAACTGGATTCTCTGTAGACACTGAAACTGCCCGGCAATTTGAGTATCCTACTTTATCATTTAATCCAGTTTATCTCCCAGTCATAATTCTAGTGCATCATGTGATGTTACGTCAGCAACAAACATGTGACCCCTTGGATTAACTGAGATAGTGACAATTGCTCCAATTCTTTGAAAAACGAATACAGTCATAATTCCGGTAACAACAAAAGTTATGCGTGGCCATACATAAAAAAAAAAAATATACGCGTCGAATTGAGAACCTTTTTTTTCGTCGGTTAAAAAAGATATCTACCGGAAATGTGATGTAGATAATATAAAATTTCCGTTTCACCCATTAAACCAACCAAAACTCAGGTATTTCGGAAATTTGTTATATCCGGGTTTAAAATAAACTCAGTTGTTAATACAGTCAAACTGAATGCAAACAAATTAACTGGCAAGCCACATATGGTGGAAGCAAAATATTTTTCGTACATTTTATGAGATATTGGTATAAACAGAGCAAGTTCTCCATTTGTTGCTAGAGCTGTATGAAGTCAGTCATCACTTTTGGAAGCGATTTCACTTCTAAAGCGACCAAGCCGACCATGGTTGTTGTATGAGTATGTTGTACAAGGTGTGGCCAGGCCATTTATAGACGAGGACTGGTCGTACTTTCGTCTTTGACCGTGCCGGTTAGAAAACGAGTACTTTTACTTTTGTAGGTAATTATTTCATACGAAGCAAGTTTGAATAAGAATGTAATCATACTTCCTACTAATAATAAAAATGCGAAAGTTTGTGAGGATGAATGGATATTTGTTACTCGTTCACCCAAAAACTACTGAAGGGATTTGAATGAAATTTGGCACACAGAGTGTTTAAAACCTGGATTATTACATAGGATACTCTATGCACACTTTTATCCCGGTAGTAGGCAATCCCGTGGGACAGTTACCGAACTTCACACGGGCGAAGCCGCGGGCATAAGCTAGTAAATAATATATATTACTAAATACGTCTAGCTGTAGTAATAGGTGAAATTGCATTTTCTATAATTTATGCAACAGCATTACTGTTCAGATAAAATATGATGTGTTCTTCGTGACATTTTTTTTAATTTATTTAATGAATATTATTATCAGTTATCACCTAGTCGTTAAGTTAACAATATTCAAATAAAATAAACGTTAAGTTTAAAAATATGCGATTAAAATAAACACGTAGGTATTCGTTTTATTTAATGAGGCCATTTGTGCATTATAGTTCATAATAATCATAACGACGCCACTAATATTATACAAAAGTACCGAAAATGAAACGAACGTTGTAGCTAAACATATTTATGTTCCCCTTGCCTTTATTTTGACAATCAATAAAAAAGGGTGAATACATGACGTCATTCACTTCGGTGCTTTTCAATCCCATAGCTGTTTATGAAGCATCTGTATCAAATACCAAATGTTTTCTTTTCACACCCACAACCCTCCAATCAGTAGTAGTATATCTGAATCACGTTCATAATGACTTTAAACAATGAGAGGCTCGGTCGTTTTAGCAGCAATGTAATGCTAGTGTACTACCGGCAAATAAAAACAATTGCTTCCTGTATTCGTGTGAAGGTTATCGTATTTCTGAGATCATGAGAATCTAAGTAGGTATCCGTATCCAAATGTTCAATATTGACATAAACATTCAGTCTATTTTTGGTATCTTTGAGCATTGTTTTGTTTCGATTACAAACGATATGAAAGATGTTGAAGAAGATTTGGATCCAGATATACCTACATACGATCGAGCTAACTGGACTCAGGCATGGACCGATGACCTTAAAAAGGTAGCTGGGATAAATCGGATTCAGAAGGTGGAGCAAGTGATTGACTGAGTCGGTTGATAACATCTGGCTTCCGACTAAACCTCTTACGCTAAAGTAAGTAATCAATCAAAAACAAACACAATACGGCGATAAAATAACAATTCATTAGGGTCGATAGCAGAAAGCATTAAGGTATCGATAAGGCGAACGTTAGATCCAGGTGGGTTGGACCGTGTCGTTTAATCAACTTCTATTAGACCATGACCCGTTTGCGAGGAACCGTGGGCGTTCAGTTGCTTGAGAACTTACGATATTTTGAATACAATGGATAATAGACAAAAATTTTCATAGAAAATCTTGAGATTGTTTACAAATGCACTATGAGTAGGAAGCATTTTCACGCTAATTCCTCGTACCATTACGATAAATGTTCTAAGTCAATAGTTTCTTTCAAATTAACGTGTTGATGTTCCATTAGGCAATCGTTAAACAAGTTACAAGTTACATTACTCATGTCGGATGATATTTTAATGATTTCACATTTATTTTTAGTTTGAGTTTTATAGTTTGTTTATACTCGGTACTGACCGCCACGGTCGTCGTGGTTACGATATCCGGAGCTACGTTTCCAAAAACAGAAATATCTGGCTAACATTAAACAACTTTCAACGAGTCTAATCAAGAAAAGATCAATCTAAGAGGACCATGAAGTCTTCAAAGTATCAGAAGGAGAACTGACTTTAAAAGACGGCAAAGCCACGCCCCACGTAGAAGCGTACTTGTGAGTAAGTGTGAATCAATTGACTGACGCTTTGTGAAAGAGCGGTCGGCAAGTGTTGATACACCAACACACGCTTATGTCAGGCCGCTAAGAATAGCCGATGGACACTGATGTAATCCTGTGATAAGTAATTCGGATATTGTTGACTCAAATTAGTCGTGTCATGAATTGAAGTATGAGGAAAAAAGTCTGATGATATACCTACTTTAATTTAAGGCAATTGGGGCTAGCGTTAAAAATGCGTCTTCAGTTGCTAAACCTATTATATCTATAAAAAATAATTGTATTTATGGAATTGGCATAATGGCTTGTAAAATTACAGGTCGCGTCTATGCTGATCGTTACAAAAACTTGTTTAGAAATTAACATCGTTATCTATATTGATTGCCCCATTAACCATTACAATGTTATATTATAAATTACAAGCACTTTGCCCGCGACTTTTATCAGTGATCAGCTAATATGCATGATTTATATATAATTTATAGCATAATAGCACTCATAAATAATGTAGCTTTCTGCCAGTGAAAGAATTTTTAGAATTCGATCATTAGTTTCGGAGATTACCCCATATATACAAACTTACAAACAAATATCTCTATAAAAATTACTATAGATTGATATTGCTTGTAGTTGCTTCCTTTTGAACAATCCCTTCTCAACAAGTCAGTCACTAAACCAGTCTCAATTGAATGCACGTCGTTCCATTTCAACATTTCCCATAGCCCCTTCTCCATCCCTTTCATATGTATGGTCGATGAAAGTAAAAGAAGTCAACGCCCTTTGTATCTTGATAGCGTGGTGCTACTGTTTTTGTTAGCGTTCGTTTACAACATAAAATATTTTATTTATTTTTAGATCTTTTCTCGGAGTTTTGTTAGTCTTTTGATGAGGCTTAGTTTGTAGGACGGTAGGATGTTGGTACCTATCTATGGATATTGTAAATTTGTCCTCAATTCAGTATTATGTTCATTGTCTGTCTAAAAGGTTGCTATATTATACATTTATGGTAGCTTACAACATTGGAAACTGTTTAAGATACATACTTCATACATAGGTACGTCCTTACATACGCAAATACATTATAATTTCAAGATCTAGGTAGGTACCTCTATCTTGGCTAATTATTTACTTCATGCTTGTTTAACATAAAAAGTATAAAAACGTAATTATTGCCCACTAAGTATTTCACAAAATTCGTTAAGGTTGAAGGAAATTCTGCATAAATATACACTTTAGTAACATAAAACAAGATCATTTTAAATTCGCCAACTTCCATTTACTTACGACATAATAGATAAAATTACCATTAGGTATAGGTACTCGATCTCCTGCCATATCCTTCGGGGATTATAGGCCTGGTCATGGTAAATAAAATAAATATAATTACCAGCTCCAAAAACTTGATAATAGACAATCTGCTGATCGACATCGTGATTCACTTCAAAATTCAAAATAACACGATGTTTATATGCTATGTTTACACTGAAACACGGGCGTGCGATGTGATGTCGCCACTGAGACTGCGCCGTGAGCCGCGAAAGGGGATTGAAGCGATGAGCTCATGCTGCTGTGGCCATCGAGTATAACAACGTAGGACATTAGTTAAAAAAAAAAAACAATGACCACAAGGCCAAATCGCGTACGTGAGCATTGCACCTTGAGGTACTACTATATTTTGTGAAGGATATTTTTTACAAATAAAAGATGTTGTATTACATCTAGCAATGTTACAATAAATTGCTTAGACTTGAAACCTAACACTGACCCGACCTTGACTTTTTTTATCTGAGGAAAATTGTAAATGGCCTTTAAATTCGTATTGTTTAAGAACATTGTTTATATTAGCTGTAAGTTTCCCGAATAGTATAAAATAAAATAAACCTATCGAAGGAGCAGTATGAGACATGGCTTATTTAAGAATGTTTGAAAATATAGAGTTTCCTTTGATCATTCACTTCTTCACTATTATTTTGATAATCAGCACCCTAAGTTATAGGGACTATCAGTTTTGGAAATTAAGAACATACATAGACAATCTACGTATTTTTTCGTACTCATCTTAACTTTTTTGCTTCATCTTATATCTTCTTCTTTTTTCTTCTTCGTGGTATGGACATGTGATGCGGAGGAATGAGGAGAATGTATTGAGGAAAATGTTGAGTATGAATGTAGATGGCTATAAGAGTAGAGGAAGACCAAAGAAACGATGGATGGACTGTGTGAAGGATGATATGGCTAGAAAGGAAGTGACTGCTGAGATAACGAGTAATAGAGAAGTATGGAAGAAGAAGACATGCTGCGCCGACCCCATAAGTATAGATAGACCCCATAAGTTGGGATAAGGGCAGGAGTATGATTATCTTATTATATCTTCTTCACTCACTGTAAGACCAGGATCGTATAAATTAATTTCATGGCCATATTGCAAACGTAGTTTTACTTCTTATTTCCCTTAAGATGATATCATTTAGGTACTCGTGAATCGATATCGCGTGCCATTCTATGTCAACAAAGTTGTGGACGTGTTTCTTTAAATTATATATGTCTGAAGAGTTGCCTTGACTCGCAAAAGTTATCATCGGAAATGGTTTGATGATTGCAGTGTTATCAATTCACTTAGATAAGCGTCAACGGTATTTCGATCACTTTGAGATTATTAAAAAAGAAGACATGCTGCACCGACCCCAAATAAATTAAGAACCATGAATGATGGGATGTGAAATGATGAGGATGATGCCGGTGCTGTTTTCAGTATGTAAAGGTTTTACATTTTGGATGTCTTTGCTACGATAAATGAAAGAAAGAGATGGAGAATGAGCCGGAAAGAAACTTAAAAAGAAGAAACAAAAAATTTACTACATAACATAATTTGACAATGATTGGTTTAACTCCTATATGTAAATAAACAATCCCACTAGCTTGCGTTAAAATGAGCAGTACTAATGCAAACATTTGTTTTGATGACTAACAAAACAAGTCATTCGCATTGTTGAAACGCTTCAACTACTCATAGCTATGTAATACTTATAAATAGTAAATAACTACGTTCAAACTTAGTGTTTTATACGTTTTTTGTATTGCATGGTCATAGAATCCAAAATATTCGCCTACGACATTCATGACATCATACAGCTAGGTAACTTAAATTCTACGAAATCGTTATTATACATAAATACAGTTTTAATCGTATTACGTGATGGCACTGTATTATTTTTGATAATATTATGAGGTAAACACGTAAATTCTAAAAATAATAATGTTCTGTACTACGATCGTTAAATATTATGATTTCCTGAATGAACACGTGTGTGTAAATCTCGTTTCGTGTTTGTTTGATCTCGATTATTTCCAAATTTGCTGAAATATTGTCATTTATTACCATGATTTCAGGTATTCAACTTGTGACTATCAGAAAATAACACAAGTTATTGTGTTAAATCAGACTATTTTTACAAAAACTGGGAGCTGTTGTGCTAGAAGATACACTTGATGACAAATATGAAGATACTAACTGGGTTCCAGGCAATATATAATATCATTGGTTCAAGGTTTGTATGTAGGTAATCTAAGATCAATAAGCATGCAAAGAACTTAACTTAGCAAGCTTATGTCCTGTAGTTTCTGTGTAGGTACCTCGAAAAAATGGACAATTGATGGTAGTGCATTTGATGAGGTCTAATATGTGTATTTTTTTAAAGAACTTTTTGTTGTGCCCCAAATCCTTCCAACGTAAAGAATACCATTCTTATTCAACCAGGGGCCTTACTCTGCTATTGCAATAGTGTCAGAATGGTCTATCATTGATTTCATACCGCACGGCGTATTGAAGCTCGTCTGCGCGGGGCCTTATTAAATCAATGATAGACCATTCTGACACTATTGCACTATTGTATTGTACTCCTACATACTATGCAACTTCTTGATGACAATCGATCCCACAATGTATTAAATGTATTTGCTGAGCCTCCAATGTCATAGTAAATTGACACCTTCCTACCACTTTTGCTAATAACAGTCCACCGCACAAACTTTGTCCTTCGATATCTCTGGGAACTCTGTCAGCTTGCGTTTTGCGTTCCATTCACAATCGATATTAAAGCATACATAGGTAATAATTGAGTTGATGATGGGTAGGTACTTATCTTACTGAGTAGGTACCAATAGTTAAGTTTTTGAATTTAATTAGGACACTAACATAAGATATTGCTCCTATCTTAATATTTTCCTCACTTTGTTGGACTCTGAGTTTAATTAGTTGTACTAATGACTAATTTTATGTTATACATTTCCTGTAGGCGTAAACCGAGTTGAAAAATAACCGTCGTCGCCATCGTATCATAATTTCGTCTGTTAAAATACATTGTCATTCGATGACTAATAAAAAGAGTGAATCAAAATGTATCTCGTGTACGTGTCAGAGCATCTGTATATAGAGTATTTGCGGTTCGATAACAGTATCCATATTCCATAACCTCCTCCTTAGTAGAAGTCAGTTAAAATGAAACAAATAGTTCTTGAAGTTTGACATTCTTATTTCTACCTGCGAGCAACGGCAGGTGTTTAGGAACATCTGTCGTTACGATTTTGGGTCATTAAAAAAAAGCATTGGATATTTTATTCGGACTGTTTTTCATACGAAATCTTTTTCTTCTTTCCCCTTTAGTAGTTAGGTACTCTTTATGAATGACTGGATATAGTATCCCTAAACCTGTGTAATATATCTTCTTAACATACAGCGTGACGATTTAGTCACCAGCATCCGTCAATGATGGGATTCTACCCGTCTACTAAGCAAGTTTTGCTATGCAACTATAATATCCAATTCATTTAAAAAATCTTATTTATTCATTTATGTACACACAACACACATACAGGGTGTAACAGGACCCTTCACGAAGCCGTCAACTAAGCATTATGTACATCAAATTAAGTACCTACCTAGCTTTACGCAAAAATTATTGCTGGGAAACTTTTTAGATTTAGAATTTTGTTTTGGGTAAAAAGTTAAAAACATGTTTTACGGTAGGACTCAATGTAACGCACCCAAAACATTGAATGTTAGGGGTCGTGGAGTTGTTAAAAGTAAAAATCTAACGTTAAAAACATGTAGTTATTTTAACTTGTGAAAAAGGTTGGAACTTTGACCCTCAATACCTCCGTAACTAGGTTTCCAGGTATGGTCTAGAACAAATAAATGTTCGCATGACAAGGAGAACAAGAGCTCTTCGGCTTCGTTAAGGGTCTTGTTACACCCTTATACAGGAAATAAACAAAAGAACACAAAGGTTATTAAATTAAGATATCTCTTCCAGCAGACCAGCAGATCTTTTTATACATGCATCTAAATGGTCTGTCTACTGTTGTATAGGAATTTTCAAATTTGTTACAAATCGGATATGACCTTCATAGTTAAAGTAGTTTAGTATACACAGACAGGTCGAATCACCTCCGTCAGCATGCAGGCCACTAAATCACCAGCCTGTATATCATTCAGGCACGATAGATCGATCTACAGGACTATTAATGCATCCGAAATACACACATCAAAAGTGTCTAGGGATCAAGCATTTTTATGTGGATTTCTTGAGATTGAGATGTGGCTTTGTAATAAATTTATGATTTTATAAATTTATATGGATTCTTTTTGGTGCATTTCATAATTTGAATCAGGAACTGTGAATCAAATTCGAGTAAAAGATGAAAATCAGCTGTCAATATTTTCCCTATAAAAACATACAACGCATTGAAGACATTATTAGTGCTACTGTTTCCCTACTACTGATTAAAACCAACGTTATTATGGAGCGGCGACGTCATTTAAGCAGGGAAGAAATGCTCAGAGCCGTGGGAATGATAGAAGCTGGTTCCCGGCAACGTACTGTGGCTTTAGCTCTGAATACAAGTCAGAGTGTTATCAGTCGACTTTAGACACGTTACCGAAGCACTGGTACCGTGGCTGAGCGCCATGGAGGACGGTATCGCTGCACCACACGGAGACAAGACCGATACATTCAAATCTTAACTCGAAGAGCTCCAACAATAACCGCCATGATGTTAGCCGTGAGGCTTCATCACTCTTCAGGGAGCTTAATTAGTGACCAAACAGTCAGAAACCGCTTGCATGAAGTGAACCTTCATTCCCGAAGACCGCTACGGGTACCACCTATAGCAATGCACAATCGTAGGATACGATATCAATGGGCTCTTGAACACAGAAATTGGGCAGAAGAACAATGGCGTTTCGTGTGCTTTTCTGATGAGTCTCGTTTTGGTATGAGACCGGATACAAGACGTATACGACACTGGAGAACCCCTGGACGCCAACAGCGATTAAAATCCTGCCAGGAAGTCCATCCTTATAGTGGTGGAACCATCATGGTATGGGCGGGTATTTGGATCGGCGGAAGAACTGAGTTGATTTGGATCAGAGGCAACCTCAACGCTCAAATTTATGCTGAGACGATTGTATCAGACGTCATCGTTCCTCTACAAGTGCAAATCGGTCCCTTATTTCAGTTAATGCATGATAATGCACGACCGCACACCGCAAGAGTTGTAAGACAGACTCTCGCCGCAGCTAACATCAATGTCCTGCCCTGGCCTGCTCAGTCGCCAGACTTGAATCCGATTGAGCATGCATGGGATATGCTACAGAGAAGAGCTCTGCCGAATATGGAGGGTATCCAGTCGCAAGAAGACCTTTTTTTGTTGTTGCAACGAACATGGGCGGCCATTCCACAGCGTGATTTGGATGAACTCATTTTGAGTATGCCAAACCGATGTTCTTGTGTTGTTAGTGTTCGCGGTAGAAACACGGATTATTAATTGTTTAAGTTACCCAATAAAATTTTAAAGAAAACTGTTATTTCAGTCTTTTTTTCGAACTTTTGTGTTAGTGGTTCAAATGTCAAAAATCCCTTTATTAGGAAAATGGCAAATTTCTTTATTAATGCAAAGGTGACTTGGTTTATCGTTACTGTGACAAACGAAAACACTTTATTTGATGAATCCTTAAAGAACATTTTAATTAATATCAATCAGGAGAAAAGTTATTGCAAAAATATATGTTGATCCCTAGACACTTTTGATGTGTGTAGTTCTAACTCTGCTAATTAAGAGCAAAAGTTACTTCATTAGACGCAAGTGCTCAAGATTCTAAACATTCCGCCCTTGTGTACCTTTGTCTGTATGAACACAAGTGAATGAGTTATTTGTTCTAAAATTATCATCAGTTCGACTTGTCTTATCATCTCTATTTTCGTTCCTACGTTTCACAGTACTCTTTTAATTAAGTCTATCTTGCTAAGGACTTCAATGACGGAACTATCGGAATGTGTTGTTTGAGTAATTAGTTATAGAGCTGTGTAGGAGGTAGTCGGATTCGGATTGAAGGAATTATAACATTTTAATTATTATTGTCACCTCACCATTGAGATTTGTGTAATTGCTTGCATGCTGAAACATAAAAGTTTGAAATGTTTGAATAGGCGCTTTTTTTTTAAGTTCGTATAACATCAACACTTCCGGTGTAATCATGTTATGGCACGTAAGAAATTCAAAAGGTGTCTTTTAAGATTTTAGGCAAAAACTTCGCAACTTCATGTTTGCCGATTGTTCTTCATGATCCAGTAACTATTTTTAGGGGTACCATAAAAGGAAAATCGGAACCCTTACGTCTGTCAGATACGTTTTTCTCAAGAACGCGTTGGGTGTAAAAAATCAAGCTTCTTATTCAACCTAATGAAAAAATATGGCGTTTAGGTCGCAAATACTCATTCGTAAGTCGGTAAATCAAAATCTACGGGGTACTTCCCTATGACCTAGAATCATGAAACTCGGTAAGAAGCAAGGTCTCGTATCAGAAGTACCTAAACGAAAAAATCCGAAAATCGTAAATTTTTTGTTCCACATTAAACATTTACAGTTGGAGGATTAAACGTGACGTTTATCGATGTATGGAAATGTTAAAAAATCCATCCTAAGTAACAACTTGCTTACCACTCTATCTCTTGATAAACAAACGAACTACACCGAGCCATGGGCGCTGCACGACTCTCAAGCTGGCGTCCGTATTAGTTCAACGTATATCCGTTAGAGGTCTCTTTACCAAAGCAGCGAAGTAAACCTGGCATCTAAATAGAAAATACACAATAGCATGGTCATCAATACTATTCATACGTTTAGTCTAGGTACAAGTTTTAAAATTTAAACAATACAAAACAGACTGTACAGAGGTGGTCCAGAGCTCCAGACCCAATAGAAGCTACCATTGAATACGTCAAAATCAAAATGAAATATATTTTTATTTCACATAGACCTAGATGGGCACCTATAAAACGTCGACAAAAAGGTGCACGGTTCGGGTTGGTCGTTTCCTAAGGAGAAGAACCGGCAAGAAACTCCATGGTTACTCTTTTCAAATCATTTGGTGTTACAATATTAGCATGTTATAGCATTAGTTACTACTTAAGTATGGGGAGACAGCATAGGCCCGACAATAGGTCGTTGCTTACTACACAAAAAATGTAAAACAAGATAAAAAGTTAACAAAAGTTAACGAGCATCTGGGAATCTACAAAGTCTATAATGTTCACATCACATTCACAAACAATCGGTAATTAGACTCTGTCTAACTTTTTAAAATCAAGTACTAACCCAACAAAGATTTTGCCCGTTCCATTAGGTAGATACCTCATACGGACGTGACATGACGGAAATATCCCATAAATATAACCCTGTTACGATTATGTCAATCAATGGCGTTGCCCACAAAATGTCCATTAATATATTAATATATGATAGTGGCAGGAGGTGGGGAGGCTACCCCCCCCCCCCCACCACCCGAATAGTCCTTGTCTATGAATAAGTTTGTGATGTTTTAAAACAAGAAGTTCTACACAATAAAACACACCACCATTCCAGCACCCTTAAACATAACTTTATTAACAATTTATAAGCATATCTTTACTAACATGGAGCATTCTTGGGGCACTTGCCAATGCTGCCTTCCTCTTTGTGCGCTGAGCATATAGCGATGATCGCATCGATGAGGAGCAGCGAGGAGTTCGCGAGGGCGCAGATCGCGGCAGCTTGCGCGATACTCTTGCGATCGTGCGGGGGAAAGGGGCGCCAGGAGTGCAGCGTTAGACCGCCGCACATTGCGAACAGGACGCTACCGCTAGATGACCACCACGCGTCCACGTAGGCGTCTGCCGCCGCTGATACTGCTTCGCCTGGTAACAGTCCACTACATGTATTATGATCTCTGACGTAGTTGTTAGCAAGCTAAACTGACAATAGGGCCACGTCTGTAGTAGGTCCAAAAGCCGTTGGAGCTGACGAGAGCCGAGTTGGAGAAAGCGTAACGGCAAGCGTAGCGTAGAACGCCCCCCAGTTAGAGGGACTGATAATCATAATGAAAATGCAGCTGGGACAGACTTAACTTGCAAGGTGGGAAACCAAATGTCGTAACGTTACTTGAGAGAGGCCTATATTCAGCAGAAGCTGCGCACCGGGCGGACTAAATCTGAGTAATTGATTCGAGAAGAAGAAAAAGCAGTACACTGCGAAAAACTCCCATGAGTTGAGTTGTCGAGTTGTCTAACGGATTAAGAAATTAAGGGTTGGTGACTTACAAGGTGTATGATTATAATAAGTTTCCATGAACCAATATACTGATGACTCCAATCTAGAATACTTATATGTTTATCTATTCTTTTAAAATTAATAAAGCATGAGAGAAGCATTTGATCTTAGAAGGAGAATACTTATTCATCTACATGATTTAATGTTTGAAATTAATTCACCATGATGAAATAAGCGTACAAAATAAATAAATAATCTCGTTAAAAGCTAGTGGGCAAAATGACTGAAACACACTCCACAAATATAGATAGCGTTTAGCTAATTCGCTAATGTGCCGCCTACGTATAAACATGATTACCTACGTGATAAGCCGCATTTATACTGAACATAGTCTACAAACAACCATCGAGATATTCACCTCGTTACACGCTGGCCTCTTCATCGTACTCCTCTGAGTCCAAGTATGCCAGGCTTAGGTCAAAAAGCATGAAAATTGCGTTCAAGATAGATATGGCAGCTCCCAGGAACGCTGCGTTGCCGTCACCAGTTCTCGGGTAAGGGGCGGTTTTGATCCTGGCTGAGATTACAAGGCCCCCAGTCACGGAGAACAAGGCGACCCCGAGCATACCAAAGTACATGTCTTGGACAAGATCCAGCGGCGCGAATAACATCTCTCCTAGAATGTTCAAGTTGCTAAGACTGAGATACATTAACTGCGGAAGTGCGGAGCAATGAGCGGAGCGACACATGAGTAAACAAACTAAACTTTTCTCCGTCGCTCTAGCAAACTGTTTGTGAATTTAATTAATGCAACGTAGAACTCAAAGCTTTTGATGTGACTGACGGAACTGCATTCAAGTTTTTTTTGGCCAACATTTTATAAACATTGTTAATGCAAGATACATACAGAAATATCTTCGCGTCTTCCTTTTAAAGAAAGTTGCAGTGCAATGTTTTAACTCTATTTATTTATTAACTAACTGTTGCCCGCGACCTCCACCCGCGTGAAATTATTTTTAAAATATTACTTCGCTATTTGAACTGGATTTTGTCAACAATTTCCAGTGTAGGTATTAATTTTTTTTCACGGAACCCTACTTTAATACTTTTCCTGTTACGTTAAGTTACTCCTTATAACATCAGCTATCTGCCAGTAAAATCGGTCCACCCGATCGATCCACCGGCAGACAGAACAACAAACATTTAAAAAAAGCTTTTTTTTGTTATTGACGTACCGTATATAGCGTGACTGGTAATTAGTGACCGATACTTATACACATGATTGTACTCATGATAACAAACAACTTTCCCAAAAAAACCTTTTTTTTATACCTACTCGTTCACTTTTATCCCAAATAACACACAACCATATAAAATTCGCGCGCGCGCGCCTGTGACCTAGGTATCAGCTGTGAGCCGCGTGACGCCTACTATGATACTGCGCAACAGTGGGTAGGCAGAGTACAGTGGGAGACAGAACAGCGTCACACGGCTAACTGCGAATTACATACGGCTGTTGTGTTATTGTGATAAAAGTGAACGAGTAGTTCTAAAAAAAATGTTTCTTTGGGAAAGTTGTTTGCTATCATGGGTACAATCACGTGTTTATGTATCGGTCACTAATTACCAGTCACCCTATATACAACGTGTAACAGAAAGGGTATAATCATATGGAATACTGTGGTACGGACCATCAAACCGAACAACTTTCTCTATGGGACCACCATAGAAATCGTAAAAAAATAATCAGCTGTCCCATAGAAAATTTCAATACCTACTCGACCCAAATGTATGGGACAGCTGATTATTTTTTTGTGTGACGCGTGATTTCGATGGTGGTCCCATAGAGAAAGTTGTTCAGTTTGATGGTCCGTACCACAGTATTCCATATGATTATACCCTTTCTGTTACACATTGTATATACTTTCATTTATACATTCAGTTGAAAGCTGTAGTTTTAAAATTACAAACAGCCACTTCAATTTTATTAATTTGTAGTATCGTAGTATTATGCAGTGTTTGTAGTATGTAGTATATATTCGCTCCGCGAAGCACAAATTATTAGAAATATAACAATTTAATCCAATATAAATGCGGCATTTGTGCATTGAATACTTTATGCATTTACACTACAGTAAAAACCTAACCAATCTATGAAATAGATGAAAATATCTAATTCACCATGGAATGAAATAAGCTAAGGCACTTATGACAATTATTTGCTTTAGGATAATCAACACAGATGTTCGAATTACCCCAAAATGAATCGCTTTCAGTAATTGAAACATGCTGCAAGCTCAATACCTATGTGAAAGTTACATACAAACGGAATATCCAAGATATGCAAGTATGTCCAGTCTACGATCAGTCTATGTCTACATGTACTGAACGACTGTAACTAGGACTATAAGACGGTAACTAGGTACATTTCTTACCTACGATCTCGCCTGAGAGGACCACCACATAGCCGACGTATGTGCCCGAACATAGCATGAGTGTGGGCACGTCTGTTAGGTCGTAACTGTAGTGGTGTAGTGTTAGACATGCCACTGTTAACATCTGGAAAGAAGGGGTATTTTAAGCAGTATTTTTTTATTTGCGGTGTAGTTCACAATAATTTCAAATTATTCGAAAGAGGCGTAAATTCGTGGATTTTATTTAAGAAAGCTTGCTGTACTAACACTTATCTACTAGTATTCTTAGTAATAGCCCTGAATCAAAAGTGAGTAAAGGCCAGTCGGCTCGTAACTGACGAAATGTGAACGTGTTAAACACCTCTGCCTACCCTGTTAGCGAGTACCAACAGGCGTGAAATGAAACACGTTACTCTTATCTAACCTAAGAGCAAAATGAAATTGCAATCTCCAGAATGTGTGCCCCAGAGAATGCATTTATAAACTCCACGAAGCTTCTGTTCAAAGCTTTCCTTTGATGACACCATGAATATGTTATCTCTGTTTCTAATTATATTGTAAATTGCAACCCCTGTATTCGGCACACATGTAGTCCGAAACCTTTCTGTACAAGAATGAACTGAAGTTTTGATGCAAGCTTGCATTAAATCACTACTTATAGTATAAAACAAAGTCGCTTCCCGCTGTCTGTCCCTATGTATGCTTAGATCTTTAAAACTACGCAACGGATTTTGATGCGGTTTTTTATAATAGATAGAGTGATTCAAGAAGAAGGTTTATATGTATAACATTGCACCCGTGCGAAACCGGGCGGGTCGCTAGTAAATAATATTTTACAGTCAAAGGCTTGTTGTCCCACCGCAAGCGTTTAGCGATAAGAACTAACGATTAAAACAAGTTGTTTGTTTATTCAGTCCAGAACAGAACAGTCAGCGATTACTGACCCGAAACCTAGAATCTTTTGTACATTTCCTACTACAGAAAATAGACACAGCACCTAAGGATGAAAGTATAATTATATTAATGTTTACTTCTGGTTTAGGTTTAGGTATTCTTTGTGCAGCAATGACAGATTACATTTTAGGTTTAATACAATTTCTTGAGAAGTAACTTACCAATTCACTGAGTTTTATCAAACACGTCGGTATTAACATTGTGATATATTTTGTATGAAATTGTAAACTACAAGATAAAAATTTCTATAATACCAGTAACACGATTATTTAAATTACATTACACCCAAACTTGACAGTTCAGCAACTGTGACATCTGTGTGTGACATTTTAACAAATAATAAACAAATCTCAAGTAAAATTCAAAAGAGTTTCAATATCATAAGGATCTATTATAAAAGTTTGGTTGCCGGTATAGAATAAAAAACAAAAGCCTATAAAAAGAGAACTGATAAAATCAAAATCAAAGCATTTTTATTTCAAGTAGGCCGCTTGATTTCTTCGGAAGCCCCGACTTGGGTTGGCATGATGGAACTCCTTAAAAAACAGTTTTAGTGAATGTTCATAACATGAGGTGGTTGACGATTTTACTCTTCGCCATCTCGGTAAAGAAAGAAAAAAAAAAAAACAGCTTCATTTTGGCTCTAATCCACTTCTTAAAAGCGCTGCTGAACTGGCGGAAAAACAAACTAATTGACCTCTCATAATCTCATGACTGTTTTCAATTACACTAAACGAAATTTTATGCAATGTACAAATGTGCACTGTTGGGTTTTCTACATAGGGCGCAACTGAACCGAGGTTTTAAAAAATAACACTGTGCTTTTATTTAAGCATTTATTTGGTCCAGTAAGGAAGAACTACGTCATCGATGCGAGAAATTTCGCCCACGATGGCAACCCGCAACAGTAACTCAACTCACAGTAGCATGCTGCGTAGATACGCTTAACAATTCTGCATGCTATTAAAACTTGGCACCAAGCCAACATAAAAAGATGCTTCAACGTCGTCATCCATAGCACAAAATATCGCAGTATTGTAACGCATTTCATTGGTATTAAATACTAATTTTAACAGATACATCCCATTTCGTGACTGTCGAAAGTTCAAGGAGTCTTTGTGGTAAGAATTGCTTTTATTCCGTTTTCATTACCGTAATAACGATGCAAACAAAGAACCAATCGTCTCTTGGTATTTGTAAAACAATAAAAGCTTGAAACGAAAAATAAAAGCAGTACACAAATGTTTATGAAATTGATTGTTATTTTGTTGTGAAATTGCGTTTAGATTTTGTGATTATGTTTTACTAGTATAATTCATTAAAAAATACACACAAAATGTGTAAAAAGCATGAAGTCCTGTCCTGAGTTCGGAAGTCGGAACAATTGTTCTAGTTTTTCCAACGGGATTTTTCTTAGCATCTGGATATAAGTGGTTGATGGCAATAGACTCGCCCGCTATTATATTTAGGACTAAAACATAACTGGCGAAGTGTGGGTGTCCCTAAAACCCTTCAAGTATTGCAGGCGTGATGTTTTCTATACTAATATTCTAATAAAGAGATAAAATTTGTTTGTAGTTTCGTATGTAGGGGGTAATCTTCGAAACTACTAATCCATCATCTGCCTAGCTTTTTCCCAACTATGTTGTGGTCGGCTTCCAGTCTCACTGGATGCAGTTGAATACCAGTATTTTACATAGAGCGACTTGCTATCTGACCTCCACAACCCAGTTAGTACTGGGTAACAGTTTGTCAGACTTTTTGGGCCACTGACTGCCTGTTACGACTGTCAAAGATCTACAGATTACACCCGGGACCACCGGCTTAACGTGCCTTCTGAGGCACACAGGAAACTCGGTATATAGCGGGCGGTCACCCATCCACAGACCAACCTAGGCGAGCACGGCTTAACCTAAACATCGACCCGAGAGGCTGTTATCCCACTGGCGAGTATCATAGGCTAGATTTAAAACCTTCCCGTCGGTCGGTTAATTTCCGTACATAACGGAAGCATACCCGAGCAAAAGCTGCAGTACCCAAAACAAATGACCTTTTATGAACTGAATGATTCACCTTTACTTGCCTTTAAGCTGCCTTGTTTCCAAATAACTAAAACATACTAAACTGGGTCTTACACTTCAATATTTAAAACTGTTTATGTAAAAAGTGCCGTCACTGCATAAACAAGGCCTTGTTTTTCTGTAAGCGTCTTAACTTGCCTGTTTACTCGCCCACGCTTTTGAGCACCTACTCACACCTCTGAAGGGTGACCTGTCTACAATTTCCAGCTGAAACGTGAATTTTTACGGTCCCGTGTTTCGGTGCGTGGGCCTACACGTAATGAGTGTGCCTAAGGCCTAAGCCTTCTGTCCACGGATTAGCATTATAAATATGAAAGTATTGCGACTTATAAAAGGTGCTTATATAAATGTTTCGCAAATAAAAGCCTAAAACCATTTATTGTCTGTAGACCAATCACGTGTTCACCACTGTACTACAGTGATACTGCAGTGCTTCATGGCTTTTTGTCGCCTGAATGGCGTTGTCAACAGGGCACTGTAACTGATGGAAACCATTTGTGAAATTTTATTGAAAAACAAGATGGTGTTAGTTCCGAATTTGACCACGGCCCAAAATACCCTTGTACAATTTGTGCTAGATACGCCAAGTGAACACATCGCATCGCAACGTTAAAACATTAACGTACTGTAAAGATGCAACTTCATGAGTGCGGTATCCATCATTTAATTTATATACAACTTGAGCAGAATAGTAAACAACTTAACCAATTATGTGCAGAATTTTACATAAATAAACATAGGTTAGCATGTATAATTAAGCTTAATATGCATACTAATTATTAATTGGTTGTAGTAGTAAACTTGCAGTGTACATCGTAAACTAATATTGTCGTATAATAAAAAAGGTCTTCTCATACGCTGATGATACCGCGATAGTTTTCTCAGGGATTTCCTGGCACGATGTGAAACAAAAAGCAGAGCTAGGCATGGCCCAAGTAGCTAACTGGCTAAACATCAATCTACTCACACTTAATACGACTAAAACGAACTATATATGTTTCAGTATTAGCAAAAGGACACAACCTAGTGAAGACTTTAACATAACAGTTCATGTATGCGGTGACATTAATGATAGACATTGCAACTGCTCGCTCATTAAACAAGTTGCACAGACAAAGTACCTAGGAGTGATACTCGATCAACGTTTATCCTGGTATCCCCACCTTGATCAAGTCACGAATAGACTCAGAAGATTAAGCTGGATATTCAAGACTCTCAGACATATCGCACCAAAGAGAATAAATACGAACAGTGCCCGTAACCCGTCTAGAAATATTTTGAATGAGATCTACATAGCTCTGGTCCAGTCGGTCCTAATATACTGCATCCCCATTTGGGGTGGGGCTGCAAAAACTACTTTTATCAACGTCGAACGCGCCCAACGGGCCCTAATTAAGATCATGTATTTTAAAAAACTAAGACACCCTACTGAAAACCTGTATCAGATTAGTGATTTACTCTCAGTTCGCAAATTATACGTAATCCAAACTATTACAAAAATACATAAATCCCTAAAATATGACTCAAGCATAACAGCTCAAAGAAGAAAAGACCTAATTGTACAAATCCCTCATACTAAAACTTTATTCGCCGCGAGACAATACAATAAGCGATCGGCTTTACTTTACAACAAAATCAACAGGAAAATATACGTATACCCAAAAAAATACTACGATTGTAAAAAAACTTTAGTAGACTGGATAAAATCACTAACCTATGACGACACGGAGGCACTCTTGGATTACATTAAGTAAATAATAAAAAAGGACCTAGTAATAATCACACACCCATAAGTCATAACTATATCTCTAAACACCAAATGCACAACACGCACACATATCACACACATATTATTATAAGTAAGCAAAATAATAAACCAAAAATACTAATTACACACAGAACACACGCCCTTACGACATCCAAAACTAACACAATATCATCACACTCGCACACACACAACATAACACCTATCCTTCATACACAACACACTAACAACCTTACATAACACTGAACACACACCTGCAAGCAAGACTTCCTTAAGTTTAAGTTTAAAATTGCATCTTAACTTCTGTAATGTATAACATCATATCTCTGTACCTATTGTTTTTCTTTTTCTTTTTTGTAAATACCCAGTTTTTTAAATTTGTATTGCTTTGCTATGAAAGAGCGGGGCTTTCCAACACAGGCATTACTTGCTTAAAGGGAAGCTCCAAACACTAAACCTTTATGTAGACTTATGAAGCAATAAATTATTTTGTATTGTATTTTTTTTTTTTTTTTTGTAATACGAATGTCTTGCACATCTACAAAATAATTAAGTTATTGAAGAATTTGGGAATGACCTTTGCCTAACTTTGGAGCAATGAAAAGGTTAAAAGTGCAGTGGGCGTAGCTTGTGAGTGTAAAAATACCCTTAAGAGGGCCCTTCCCGGCGCGTCAACGCGAGCATGGTCGAAAAACTTGTAGTTTCATCCAGATCTACAGGGGCGATTTTCTTTCAACTCCCCCGTCTTACCCCGCCCCGACCCTGCACAACTCGTGTCCCGCGCACCTCATACCGCCTAACGCGATGACATTGAACGAAAAATACTGTTCAAAAATTTCTTAAACTTGTTCCAGGAAATACGTGTTTTTGAATAAGTCTTACAAGTGTGTGAAATAAATATTTGTCATTTAGAATCTCCATTACATGTGCAAGGTTTCTATCGTGATGTTTTCTTTACTTTTAGAGTTTATGAGTACATTAGGAACGGCTAAAGTTCAGGTACAATTTGTGAAAAACAGCCCTTTTTGGAGGCTTATACTGAATTTGTTTCTACAATTTTTTATTTTTTGCTCCCATAGAAATCTAGATATAGTGCACAAAATACCTATTTGTTCAAAAAATTCAAAGATAGATGTGTAACAACTGCATAATCACGTACGAGCGTTTGTATGAAAAGTATGACGGGTTGGCCGCTCTTAACTAAGCCGAAAGGCACTTGTTCTCCCCATCAGTGCTATTTTTTTTATACTGAGCCATACCTGGGAACTTTCTAGATAAGAAGATGTTGGAGGCCACATTTTCCACAAGTTTATTTTTAAACACTATTGTTTAAGGCAATAACTTTGCTTACCTCCATGACCCGTTTACTATTCAAAGCATCCATTAGCACAATGTGTCGAGTGTGCTACATTGAGTTTTACCGTAAAACGTAGTTTTTCACCGCAAAGAAAATGTCGTTTCCCAGCAATAATTTTTGCGTAGGGTTACTTAGTTTGATGTACATAATGCATAGTTGCTGACTTCTTGAAGGGTACGTTTACACCCTGTATAATAATATCTGTTGCAGCTCTCCAGATTAATTGTAGCAGCCCCGGATACCCCACACCTCACCTTCCTACAGTCGGTAGTGTGGCGGGCTTGTCGGTAGGCATAATCAGCTTTAAATGTTCCCACTGCTGGGACATACGCCTTCTCTCTACGAGGGGGAATGGTTATTCGCGTGTAGGGTCGGTTGATCTTCAAGGTTAGGCAGCGCTTGCCAAAGTCGATCCGTGGATGGGTGGCCATCCAATACATACCTAATTTCCTCACTGGCTTCGGAAAGAACGTTAAGTCGTTTGTGTGTATTGTAGTTTAAAAATCTTTGACAATCGTTACAGCTAATCAGTAGCCCGAAAGTCCAACCAAGTTCGCAGTCTTACCAAGGAGTCTCGTATTACCTAGTACTAACTGGGTTGTGGAGGTCAGAGCAGCTGTCATATGTAAAATATTAGTATTTAGCTGCATCCAGTTAGACTGGAAGCCGACCCCAACATATAGTTGGGAAGAGGCTAGGCAGAGGATGAGGTGATGCAGAACTCGAAACACGACGATGACTTTTATTGACCATCCACCAAGTCTAGACAGATGTTGACCAGGGAAAGGAAAACAATAAACAATTTTTCGTTTCAGCTTCTGTAATGCTCATTTACGACTTTTGGCACGCATTTGAACTCTTGGTAATAGATACATTTAATAGCGTAGCATTACAAAGATTAGGTCTGGTCACTTTCAGTTTACTCAATTACCGTGTGGCCATTTAACTTGCCATTTTGTAAGACCTTTTTTCCACCAATTTTTGCAACATATCCAAGTTTTAACGTAGTCTAAACTATAGTATGAAAAATTGTTAATACGTTTTGTGAGATTTAAGATGAAAATTAACTTTAATATAGGGTGTAACAAGACCCTTAACGAAGCTGAAAGGCACTTGTTCTCCCCGTCATTGCTATATATTTTTTGTTCTAGACCATACCTGGGAACCTTCCAGTTACGGGGATATTGGGGGTCAAATAAAATAAAAATAAATAAATAAATAGTGTTTTATTTCAGGCAAAATACCCATACACAACAAAAATAAAATGGAGACCAATAAAATAGTAAAAAAAAAAAACAGAAATCATTAGAAAATCATAAAGTTTTTCATATAGTAGTTTTTCATATCATTAGATTCATTAAAAATCATTAAATAATCATTCAAAATAAATAAACATCACAATAAAATACATTCAAAAATTTTAAACATAGAGGTATGTTATGTACCCATAGTCTTAAAAAATCACATTAATTTTTCGTCAGTTTTTGTTCTCGCTTAGATGAACAGAAATCCACTGCACAAATATAGGGCTTGCAAGGTTGCACGAGACAGCACTTAAAATGCTATTACTGGAGCGTCTCAAACTTTGCCAAAAGGAGGCGACCCGTGACTTCATAATGGCGTAAAAATCAGGAACCCTTGCCTCTGCAAACATGCTCGAAGCACTACAGTAGCCAAAATTCCAACTTTCTTACAAGTTTTTTTTTTTTTTAATTTATTTTTTGCTTAAACACCTCCACGACCCTCGTACTATGCAACCCATCCATCACTACAATGTTTTGAGTCCGTAACACTGACCTACCGTAAAACGTGATTTTTCAACCCAAAAAAAAAGGTCGTTTCCCAGCAATATTTTTTTGTGGAAAGTTACTTAGTTTGGTATGCATAATGCTTGCATGACGGCTTCGTTAAGGGTCTTGTTACACCCTGTGTGTTCTATTTATTTATGGCAGAATTTAAAGGGTTTTTAATTATTTAAACTATAGTAAGTATTTCTAAAATAGTTTATTTAAGGTCTAGGTGACTTCATTTCGTAGGTCACGTAGACGCGCAAAGTTAAATTACCTTTAGGGACAAGTGAGCAAGTTAACAGCCATTTGATACTTTCGCAGTTTATTATTTTTATTTTTGTGATGAGGTCCTCCATGAAATGAGGTATTACATTTTTAATTTCCCATTTGGCCGGCAGATTAGGCTGGACTCCAAAAAGCCCACCAGAGACCGGAAAGTTAATACGGTTTGCATAGAAAAGATATTGAAATATCACACTTCACTCTGCGAGAAAGGAAATTATTCTCTTTTTTGTAGCGTTCCCAAATAAAAATCTTTTGTTTTATTTTCGTTCTAAGTTTGAAATACCTTTGAGGTTACATCTCTGAATGAAATAGGCTGACCAAATTGGCTCGAACTATTCTGGGACAAGAAGAGGTCACAAACATAAAAGCACTTCTGTAAAGAAAACTGCGTGTTTCCGAACCTTTTCGACCTACCCTGTTGTGGAAACTTCTCGAAACAATCAAATTGAATGCTTTTATGGGCACCACCTATTGATGAATAAAATCAATTTCCTCCGAACAGATTAGTTTTCTTTTGTTTCCCATTCATAAAACTTTTAGGTCGAATGTAAAAGCTACAATATTGTAATTTCCAAATGGGTAGAAAGTTGGATTCTTAAAACATCATAAAGTCGGGACAGTTACCTGCGGCGAAGTTAGTTACATTATTGGAAAGTGGTCTATAAATATACTAGCCAAACTCATATAGGTACTTGATCTTAAAGCATGATAACTTTTTTAAACTTTTACTCCTGACCCCATTTTGCTGACAATGACAGCGGACATACATTGATGCGTGATAAGTTATCGGGATCCATTTGTGCCTCGGGATCATACTACAAAAAAATATTCTAAATCGGATAAAAAGTATCCTATATATCCAGGTTATAAACTATATGTCGTCGTTCGCATGACTAAAATCATCAAATAACCCCTCCCGCTCTGGGCTGAGCAGGAGGGAGTGTCAGACTTTTACTGACTAAAACCCATCCATGTTCCTTCCTTTGCCCTTTGTGTTCCAGGGCCGCGGTATCTCTTATCGAACCGTCCCGCAACCCTGGCAGGCATCGGTCCTTACGGACCCCTTCCTGTTTGCTCTCTTTGAGGCGCGCGTGGAACACGAACGCGCCGTCGACACGGCCTGTCGTCATAAGACGGACGGACAGCGAGCTAGCCCACAGCTCACCGTCCACAGGCCGGCACACACACACACTAAATGCACATTTGATGCGACTCTAAAATTGCGCTTTATGCTACCATTCTCCAAAGTAATTAAAAATCATTTGATAGCTGTTAATATATACGACGCTGAGTATAAATATATGTCATTGATTTAATTACATGTCACTGGGGTGAATTCGCAAAAGTACTATTATTTACACTGTGTTACAAACAATCTTGAGATGTATTTGGTGCTTTAATTTTAATTTTGCGTGTGTGACTTGGCTATTGCATTAGGTTATAGACTGTAATGAGAGTTTAAGGCATTTAAATGAATAATTAAATAAATTAGAAGCGACCGATTATGTGGCAATGGTAAGTCAAAACCCCCATTGTCTGGTAGCGGCTGTGTTTTTGCAATCAAAGCTTCATTGTGACTTCACCCCTAAGGAAGCTACAGAGATACAATGTAACGAAATTACAATAACGTTCCCAGCCGCAGACGGCGAATCATAATCACAAGGTTTAACGTCCTAAGATGTCTTTACATCGTCGGCAACCACTATGTTTCTAACAAAATTGCAGTTTTTACTGACCACTTCGGTTAAATCTAGATTTTACTAGTTCATATCTAGTAGAAATTATTATTTGAAATCCAATTGGAGTGTCTGCAGCGTTGATTGCATTCTCGGAGCGCCTCTGATCGTGAGCGGCGCGAGTCTCTGGTTACCAGATTGTCTTGTCTCTTTATTTTTATTATGATCTGCGTTTATTGAATCTTCGTTATCGTTTATGGTTGCACTGATTTATTTATTTCCAGTATTAATAATTAATAATGCTGCAATGCTGGTATGCAGCTACATCCGGTTAGTATGGAAGCCAACCCTAACGAATTGGTAAAAGGCGGGTGATGATGGCCATTAATAATTCATCACCTGCGTGAACTTCGTTAGAACTGAAAGGTTTCAGTTACATAATGTCCTCATCTCATCATATACCATGACTTTTCCCATTTGTGTTTTGGGTTGCGTTATACTAACATGGATACTACCAAAATCACGTGACCATCACATTGAAGGGACCAAGTTTCCAATGTTTTTCATACATATACATATAAAAAAATAATACCATTAATCTACTATTTCCTACCTTTGCTATAATTTTAGCTACCTCATCGTTTATCATGATATCATGATGGAGGGACCAAGCATTTTGTTAAAATATTATGTAAATGATGAGGTAGCTAAACTTATAGCAAAGGTAGGAAATAGTAGATAAATGGTATTTTTTTTAATTTCATATGTATGAAAGAGACCTAAGTCCCTTCAATTTGACGGTCACAAAATCACCATGCTTGATTGAAAAAACAGTAGCTGGTCCCAGTATGTACATACGCTCTTATTTGTATTTGTGATTTGTCTTGCTGTTTACAAAATAAGTAAACTTATTGATTATTATTTAGACATTTAGCACTCATATACTTAGATTTATCGATTGATATTTCTCATCAGGCATTACATTTAAAGTGCACAAATACTCAGCTGCCGCGGGCGATGCCTCAACCCGCTCACCTCAGATATTTCAGACTCCCTGCCATGATATATTGAAGTGCGCTATGATGTAATGATGATCTTAATGTTTTATGTTCTATCGGTTCCAATGAAGATTTTATCTATAAGAATTATTTAGGACCTTTAATCGGATGATAATTTTAATTTGTGTCGTTGCAGTTCAGGCTCTTCTGGGAATATAAAAATGAAATCATTTACTGGTGTAGGTTTTTGGTTAGTCTTATAAAATGTCGACATACGTGCGCGGTGTTTTATTAGGTTAAATGTCTTTGGTTGTATGTTATTTATGTACGAGTAGGGAATGCAATCTCGTACGAAATTTCCACCTAGCGAGATCAGTCTCGCGAGATCTAGCAAATTACGGGATCTCGCGAGATAGAAAGAATCGCAATTAAAACATATGCAAATGCTTGTTTTAAGAACTAGTAATTGACATGATATGTAATTAAATAGAAACTGCGTTGCTTAGTTATAAAAATAATGTAAGTTTTATTTTAAAAATCAACAGAGTACTCATTATTTTGTCTCTAACTCTAATAACATTTGTTAATGTCTATAATTATTATACCTACTGTAGCTAATCAGTTCAAATTCTTACAATGTTGGTAACAAAACAATAATTATCTATATTTAGTCCTTTGTAAATTATTATTTTAGTTTCAATAATTAAGAGTAATAGGAACATTACTTATGGTAAATAAATACAACAAAACAAAAACTTGTGAAGTTATTCACAAGTTGTTAAATAAATGTTGTGAGATCGTTTAATCAAATAAAAAAAGTTTAAAGTAGAAGTCAGATAAAGTTATCAAGGTACGGAAAGGCAAGTTAGTTTGTCTGAAAATGGCTTCTCAAAAAACACATCATGTCGAGAGTATCATCTGACAGACGACTTCTGATTTTGCATGCCAAATACCCTGCTGCTGAAAAAGCTCGTTCTGCCTCAACACTTGTGGGAACCACAGTTGAGAGGCAGTTATGTACGAAGTTTAAAAGAAGTTTTTTTCAGTTCGCGCGCAGTCGCGCTATGAAATACACGTCGTCACGCTGCATTTGTCGATCTCGTTATCTCGCGAGATCTCGTACGAAATTTGACGAGATACAATCTCGTAAAATATGGCCGGGATCTCGCGAGATCGGGATCTCGGCGAGACGAGATTGCATTCCCTATGTACGAGTGTCTTTGGCATTATATCATTTTTTTTTCAGGACCATGAAAATATCATCTGATTATGAAATTGCATGTCATCGTAACAGTCTTTACCTCGTTTTTAGTTTTTAGGGTTCTTTTCCCAAGGGATAAAAACGGAACCCTATTCAAGACTCACTGTCCGTCTGTCTGTCACCAGGCTGTATCTCATGAACCGTGATAGCTAGACAGTTAAAATTTTCACAGATGATGTACTACTGTTGCCACTATAACAAAAACTACTAAAAACATATATATATTTTATACAACAAACGTGTTTTTTTAGATAATGGTACGGTACGAAACCCTTCGTGCGCGAGTTCAGCTAAAGCGTGCGACGTGTGTAGAAATACATTTTGATGCTAAAATTAATAGTTTCCATGTTTGTTAGGTTTCGTCTCTGCTATAAGTTCAGTAGGGATCTAGGTGTTTCCACTTAGTGATAATGACAGCGATCATAAGGTAATATGCTTGTAATACAGATCATGTCAAATGCTAGCTGTGATCGAGGCCGATCTTATTATCTCGCCGATATTAGAGGCGGCCATTTTCAGGTAGCTATAGGTGATGCAATAGGTGAATCACTTCCTTGGGGGTTTAGGACAAATATTTATGTTGTTTATATAAGATCTTTAGAGAAATTGTTCAGTTAAATATTGACGTGCATTTCTTAACATTTCTTGGCTTCAAGTTACAGACAGCTAGGTACTAGGTAGTACACACAACATGCCATCACGGCTCTAATCCCCGAAGGGTAAGGCAAAGAGCCAACTATACTATGCTACCACACGACCATATGATATAAACAAACACTTCACCACTGTTAACGAGTAGGTCTTCGGTTTGAACGGAGGCACGCTTGGATTTTACTCTGTGCAATTTAAATACGGAGGTACTAAGAGAAAACGTTTTGAGAAAACGTCATTACCTCCCGGAACTGAAAAGATCGAAGGGAAAATAAATTGAGCTTCTACCAGCCCGCACTTGGCTCACGTAGCTAAAGGTACAGAAGCCTACTATTTGTGGGCCATACCCACAAATAGTAGGATGCAGTAGGAGTACTTGAGACATAGGCTGATCCTGATTTCAAACCTCTTAAGTCCAGGGCTGCGGGATTGTTCGAAAGAGATACTGCGATATCCGCCCAGAGTGGGAAGGGTCATTTGATGACATCCCATCCGAAAAAAAAAAACTTTCTATGTACTTAAATGATTTTAAATTTCGTTTACATTAAAGTGTGGTACATAGATCGTGGTCAGTTAATTTAGCCACGTAATTGTCAACATCCATACCATGTTGAAAACACTGGTTCCCTTCCGATCACCGAGGTTTAAGCAACATCGGGTGCGGTCAGATCTTAGATGGGTGACCGCCTGGGAACACCGCGTGACGTTTGAATTTTTTGCAAGCGTTTGTGTATCTTGGTTACTTTTGTATTTACGGTGTGGTTGTTTCGGTTCCCTTAATATAAATTACATAAATAAATGCGCCTTACATCGTAGGCGTGCTACAGAAAACGCATGAACTTTAAGAATGTTCTGTTTACCTCATGCAAGTGGAGTCTTTTATAGGTCGCCTGTATATGTCACGTTAATTAATATAAGCTAACACTCTCATCGTCATCCATCATGTTTAGTTTCGTTTACACCTACCGTCGAGTTGCAAGCTTGTAACCAATTACCAATTAAAATCTGGGCAAAACGCTGCCCGCATTTAATATCTTTAATATTGTACTACTACTTGAGTATTACTGGATTTTATAGGTACAGGCGCCACATCAAGCTACCCAAACTATTAAATTTTCCCATTCAATCTTGTACTTAATGCTTTAGCTATAAAGTTAAAAATCTATTAAAGAAATTTGACAGATCGTAGTAGCTTGATGTGCTGGCGTCTGTACATCTCTATTGTTCTGTTTATTTCTGTGACAATGACAGCGAAACAAAACGTAAGTGATTTTTAAATACCAAAAAAATATTCCAGATTTCCAAAATTAATTTTGAAAATTAATTAGGTTACTCTTTGTGCGGAAAGAAATACCAATTTTAACAAACCATTTTTAATTTTAAAAACCTGATATTAATTATCTATACTATTATTATTACATAATAAAAATCACCTAACCAAAACACAAAAGTTCAAATAAAAACAATTCTTGTCCATTATCTTCCGTTCTACACTAAAAAGGCAATTATTTCGCAAGAAGCTACCGACTCGGGCGCAGGATCGGAACAAGATCATTTTCAAGTAATAGTCGTTGACGCGAGAGGAGCGCAGGCGCACTACGGTCACGGACTCGAACTTCAATGCTATGTGACATTTACACAAAACCAACGTTTTACCACCCACTAGATTGAAATTGAAAGTTCCCATCGGCAAAACCAACAATGAATGGGTACACCTACTTTCATTTATTGGGAAATGGGAAGCAAGGTATGGTTTTAAAGTTCGATAGACTTTAGCGGGGTGACGCGGATGGTTTAGATTATTTAGATTAGAAGCTATTAGAGATTTTAGAGGCTTTGGTACTCTGGCCACTTTGATCCACGAAACATATTATTGAACCTGCCTGAGTCTGTGCCTCTTGTCCCTGATGTGCTGTGCCCTCCTAAAAATTTGGGGTACTGCCCATTCTTAGGTAGGTAGACCTTGAAGCGCAATCAAGCGGCTCAATTTAACTATTCATTCTAGAAGACAACGAGACCAAATTTTAAAATGTAGGTACGTATGTTCAATTCAAATATGCCAGGAACAAGTTAATAGTAGTTCCTACTGAAGAAAAGCTTTCTAAGAAAGGAAGTGAGTTATCATGATGAAGTTGAAAGTAAAAAGGTACTAGATTCATTATCCAACTTTTAGAGAGTTCAGATAAGGCGTTAACTTCGCCGTTTGCATTCCATCTTATTGCAAAAGTTAAGTTCATCCAAAGGAACGTGTAACAAATGTTTGTTTGCATAGCAGTCAAGTTTAACTAGAATCTAGATCTAAGCATACCGGCACCGGGTACACACCTAAAAACAAAGATATGTTTTACTATTGTTATAGTATAGTTTGACTATTGTAGATATCAAGCACCTAATTTAAATATTTTACAAGCGTCTCACGCCATGATGTATGTCATAAATCGTGGCAATGTACATGCATGATTTTCCCATGCAAACATCCAGTCGATCAAACTCCAACATATTAGAACACTCACACATCATATTCGTATTAGTCCAATATGCGCCATTAAGAAAATCTTAATGGAAATATCTAACGCAACTTAATAATGAAGTTGTAAGCTTTCGCAAGTGGGAAGTATGTGCAGCAACGAGTTAGCACATTATAATGACCCATATATACACGTGTAGGAACGCTTTGATTTCTGCGAAACTCCCAGGGGGGAATTGAAAGGCTTTGGCTTTTGTAAAGGAATACATCCGTAAAGGGAATTCCAGGTTAGCTAAATGTTTGTGAGCTCTAGGCGTGGGGCAACGAGGCGCGGATGCACTCGCGATACCGCCGGAGCACGCACAAGGTGAAGCAACCGAGAAAGGGCAAATCGGAGCAATATAAAACGAGGCACATCCTCGCAAACAGTATTCAGCAAACAGCTGAACAGCAAAGAGCGCCTGTTCACTTGTACAATAATAATTCAATACACCAGACATGACTACTTCATTGGTAAGTTCATGAAGATACGGTGCTCCTCCTTGTAGCCTTTCTTGTTAAGCAATTTTTTAAATCCCGGTTAAATTCAACTTACCCTGGGTTTAATGCTGAAAAAATGCTATTTGCCTGAAGCCCATCATTAAGTTTGTTGTGGATCATCTAAAACGGTCCTGAAAATATCCTTATGTTTAATTTTTGTACAAGAGTTTCTCCATCATTTTTTAACTAAAAATATCATGATACTCATCCCTGAACTCTTTCGAAAAAGCTTCCCAACTTTTCTAATCTTACTTTTATAAGTTCTGCACACCTATAAGCACTAAGTTATACTTCAATTTCTAACACATCTTTCTTTTTCATTCAGTTGATCTTCTCCATGGCGCTGGTAGCGATCGGATCATGTGGTCGTCTAGAACCTCAGTACCTTCCCCCGCGGCCTGGTGGTGGGTTTGGCGGAGGCGCGGGTAGCGGTGCCGGTGGCGGCGCTGGCGGGGGTGCAGGGGGCGGGTTTGGCGCCGGCGGGGGCTCGGGCGGCGGTGCTGGAGGCGGATTCGGAGGATCTGGCGGATCCGGCGGATCTTTTGGCGGCGGAAGCGGCGGCGGCAATCAAATACCCATCACGAAGTTTGAGAATGTCAACAACGGCGATGGAACATACCATTTCGAGTAAGATATTTTCAATTTGCTTTATTATTGATTAATATAAGCGATTCAACTTCGCATTAATCTTTAGTTTGTGAAGAAAGTTAAACCATCTAGTTAGGCCGATAACACAAAGACTCGTAAATTATCAAACCGCCGCAAGGCTCTACTCTTAGCACCCACTAAAGCCAAATGTGAATTTAATCGATGCAATAAAACGTGTCTTCACCCCCCTTTACCCCATATATCTGTACTCTTTCCAGTTACGAAACCGGTAACGGCATATCAGCGCACGAGAGCGGATCCCCTAGTGCCCAGGGTCCCGAAGGCCCCGCGGTGACTGCCGAAGGAGGCTTCTCGTTCAAGACCCCTGACGGCCAGCAAATCTCGCTCACCTACACCGCCGACGAGAACGGCTTCCACCCCGTCGGCCCGCACCTCCCCACCCCTCCTCCCATCCCCGAAGAAATCCTCCGTTCCATTGAGTTCAACAAGCGTAACCCCGGATCGTAAGTAGCAAGTTAATCTAGTTCTGTTAGTCTAATGGTTTGTGTAGTGCATTATAAAGGCGTCTGCCCACTACACCGTACCATACCATAACCGTGCTATGAACGTAATAGACAGGAAAGAATCATGACACGGGATACTATGCCCACTAGAACGTATCGAAAGCGTATCATACCCGTTTAAAGCGGGTTTAGAACTGTCTATTATTTGTATTGAAAAATATGAGACAATGCCCACTGAACCGTTCCGCCACCGTCGCGTCGGGTGCCATGCACGGAGCGTCAACAATTGTCGACGAGAATATTTTGCCGGTGCCGATACGCTACGGTACGGTCTAGCGGGCATAGTCTCATTATAATAATAGGTAAATATCTTTAAATCCCAAAATTTTCGAAAAAAAAATTTATGCATGATACGTTCATAGTAAGGTCATGGTATAGTACGGTGTGCGTGTCATATCATGCGTTCCACGTGTAAGCTTTATGCGGAAGTGATAACAGATAAAACTGTTCCCTATACTATTTCGTAACTGCTCACGTTTTTTTAGCAAAATCATGAATAAGCGTTTTTGCTTTTAATAATACTCGTATTAAAGGACCAACAATAAAATATGAACCGTAAAAAGTCTCCATTTCTAAATCATGAATGAAGACGTCTTATAAAAGAAGAGGCTGCTTAAAAAGAGCAGTCTTTTATTCTTAAAGACTAACTTATCTAATAAGAGCTAAGGCTGAATCCGTTGCAAAGAGATGAGCCTCGGACTTCGTAAACTTCGTGAAGAGATATAAAACTTCACTGGACTCGAAAGTTGCGTCTCAAAAGTGAAATAAAATGGTACAAGTACTGAGTGTACTGGCATTGAAAAAATACAATTGCCTACCTTACTACACCAACGCACCGTCGCTTACAAACAGGTGTTTACCTAAAAGTAGAAAGTTATTTTTATTTAAATTTAAATCTGTATGTTGTTAAGTTAAATGAGAAGAGTCAAAAGACCAGCGAGGAAAATTTAAGTTCATAGTACCTACTTATCGGCATTTTACATCATTAGTGCTTCACAAAGTTTATGATGTTATTTTAGAATAAAATCGAATAAACGTTAATTGCCTCCAATATGCAGGTAATAATAGTTAGTATTTTTTCGTTTCATTCGATAATTCAAAGGAAAAATATCTCGATACCGCTACTTCAGTGCGGTACAAAAAAGAGAAGAATAATGCACATGAACAACACAACACGGACTAATTGTATTTTTCTTCTATTTTCAGCGAGGGTTCCTACAATGGTGGCGGCGGCGGTTCCGGTTCAGGTGGATCCGGTTCGGGCAACGGGGGCAATGGAAACGGCTACCACTACTGATCTCACTCTGTACTCACCTAGTTAGTCGCTTAGAACTCGCAAGCAAACACGCAGGGACTTACCGTAAACAGTAGTTAAGGGATACAGTGCTGTGGAATCGTAGAAAGAGAATAGCACCAACCTGGAATGGATAGATTTTAATGGGTTTTGTACGGTATCGTCTGCTTTGGGAATAGGGTTGAGAATCGAAACAGATTTTGGTCCCGAAAGTGATGAAAAATAGCTGGATAAAGAAAAGTTTAAAGATGATTATGAAGGACTGCATGAAGAGAATATAATCGTTGCTGAAGACTTATAAAGCTGAGCTACAAACGATAGCAAACAAATGAAGGTTTATCAAAACAAGTATTGGAAATAGGTACTTAATGGAAGATGTGAAAACACGCACAAGGAATGTTAAAGGTCGCCTTTAGAAGGGTAGTCCAACTGACCGCAATCATGTAGTACGTTCGCTTGCGATTTCAAAGCAATTTTAGCTAATGAGGCATCGATCCGACGACGACCGCTTGAACTGGGGAGGACTGTGATACCACGACGAAACTCGCACTGTTTATTTATTTAGTAAATAATTGTAGTCTTTCAATGTAAATAGGCATGGTGTATGAATAAACGTATGTTTATGTGAATACTTGTGTTTTAGTATTTTCTTCTTTTATTTCTATTTCCACCTAAGTTTTGGTCTTCATAGCTATTTACGTATCTTTTTCCGAAAGTGTGAAAGTTTTCTAGCAGCCATCCCAATACTACTAAGACTGAAGAATAAGCAATACTACCATAACAGGTGGGGGGTATAAGTTGTTAAAGATCAAAGGTTCAGATCCTACCCCCATAGAGTATTTTAGACATATTGAGTATACTCTCTGTATTGTGACGAACTTACCCTTAATCAACAAGTATTTTGAAGTCTGTATGGTGCTCATTATTGTGTAATATTTAGCATAATCAGTTTGGGTGTTAGCAGGATAAGATTGTATAATCTAATGGTAAGATAGTAATCCAAACACCCAAATAGTTACTCACTCGTGCAACTTCGTCTGAATGGGTGTAAGTACCTATAGGTACTACAAAAATATATATATTTTAACACAGCAGTATCTCCTACGATATTCATTGAATGATGTAAGGGCAATTTATTTATATCCAGCGTGGGTCGTTCCACTGCAGGGCGAAGGCCTATCTTTCTCCTTTTCAAATCTTCACTGCTTTGAGCCATTAAGGACTTAAACTGTCCATTTAGTTGAGTTACACAAAATGTGCCATATTATTAAGTTATTAGAACGTAATACGTAATTAGATTAAAAGTTCGTTAGTAATAAGCAAATAGGTTAAACATGATTCCACTCACTGCAGTGCTATAAATGTCTTCAACCGAATGTACAAGTTTAGTGCAGTTATATTTCACCTCAATTATATCATACATGCCACACTTAATGGTGGAAGGTTGGGAGCTAAACATAATCAATATAATTATTACTCCTAAACTGGCCACACTGGTCCCGCAAGTCGAAAAGCGGTAACTCAACCAATGTATGTTTCGAGAAAACAAGAAAATTGTGAAATGATAAACATATTTCTCTTATTCATAATCATAACATAAGATTTACTCATTTTTTGTACTTCTTTTTGATGTTGCTATAAAATTCAAGTTACTTTGATTAGTACATGTGAAACAAAACAGGATTGTCAGTTTTTTGAGATACTGCATTTTGGCTTACGAGGCATATTACACTCGTAGCTTTCAAACTATTACGAATTGTCAGATAAATACTGGTTTACTACCTATTACGGCTAATGATATTTCGGGATGAGCATGCAATTTGGCAAACGCAGTGCGATGTAATTAGAATTACAAGTAGGTACTTATGTATGAATTTCATTGGTGTAATTCAGCAAGCAATCATTAGATATTGAAACCCAAACCCGTCCTCCTAATTTAGATAATTATCACGGGAAAAGATAGTAAAGATAAATTATAATTAATTCGCATTTTGTAATAATTGATTAAATATACATACAGGATGGAATGGGACATCGAAGCACAAACCACCACGTTATCACGTATTTGACATTAAAAAGAATGCTTTTTCCTACAAAATGCAATACCTACAGAGCCAAAATGTATGGAACTGCTGATTTAAAAAAATACCAAAGAAGAATTTCATTGTGGGAATTAGTTTGACCGTTTTCGTTTCGTTTCGTGTGTCGATGTGGCGACACTTAAGCATAATCAGCCTTTAATGTTCCCACTGCTGGGACACTCGGCCTCCTCTCTATGAGAGGGAATGGGCTATAATCCACCACGCGGGCCCAATGCGTGTTGGTAGAGGTCACATGTCTTCAAATTTTTGGTTCTAAGACATGCCGGTTTCCTCACGATGTTTTCCTTCACCGTTTTGAGAGCAGTGGTGATGAAATAAATTACATAAAGTAATGCGCCTGACTAGGTTCGAACCCACGACTTATTGTTCGTAAGTCGGGGCCGCCACCACTGGGCCACCACTGGTCTCGACGCGACGCGACGCTTGGGGGAGGCCTATGTCCAGCAGTGGACGTCTTTCGGCTGAAATGATGATGATGAACCGTTTGTGCGTCGATGTCCGTCTCACCCTGTATGTATAGCCATGGAAATTGTTGAAGAGAGAAGTGGACAGCAATACCTGATTCGATCCATTTAGTAGCAACAAATTCGAGATTCCCATCACTGAACTTATAGCTCCAAAGTCAAGTTCAAGTGTCCAAATGAAATTTTCATAGAAATAACGACATCTATGTATGAACACACGTACCCACTACACATCGTACTCATTGTTCAGAACAATCGATAATCGAACTGTATTTTAGTTTAGTTAAACTGTCAAAAGTGTATTGGCAATTTACGAATTGTTGAGTTCGAGCGCCTACACAATGACATTTGAAACAGAGTTTAGTTTTATTTCAGGGGTCTATTTTCAAATCGTTACTTTTACATACAATTCTATATGCGTATAGGTAATTAACAAGTGCAACACCCGTATCTATAAACAAGTTAAAGTGATTACTTGAGTAAAAGTAATAACTAGTGCTACGATTTTTATTCTGTGGTTTATTCATTGCTTGTAGTTAGAACTGTCATAAGTTATAATTCTTAGCTTTGCTTTCTTTGACGGTTCTTACTTCGTTCTAATTCTTGTCCATTTTATAAAAAATGTTGCATAAGTAGTATCTTAAACTCAAGTCATTACTTTAACTTGACTATAGATACCAGTAAAATAATATAACATCACGAATCACGGCTCTCGCCACTAACTGGGCACAAATCCAGACTCCAGCGCAGGCTGTTTCTGAAAAAGAACTTAGAAAGAAAGAGAAAACTCAAATATATCCGTTGGCACGACCTAGAGAACGAACTCAGGACCTCATGCTCAGGTGTAAATGACACTTAGGTAGTGGTTTAGTAGGGATAGCAAAATCGTTTCAAGAAAACCATTGTCAATGTAATGAACTCATCATCATCGGCCTAGCCTTTTCTCAACTATGTTAAGGTCAGCTTCCAGTCTAGCGGATGCAGCTGAATACACTGTATGCCTATCTGACCTCCACAAACCAGTTAGTACTGGGTTGGGTAATACGATACCCCTTGGTAAGACTGGTTGTCAAACTTTCGGTTAACTGACTACCTGTAACGACTGTCAAAGATCTACAAATGACAGCCGGGACCAAAGGCTTAACGTGCTTTCCGAGGCACGGAGGAAACTTAGTATGTAATGGGTGGTCATGGTCACCCTTCCACGGATCAACCGTTTAGATATAAGTTTTGGCTATAATTATAAAGCTTCCCCTCTCCTACTATATTTGTTTTTAGCTGTGGGTCCATAGTGATCACAATTTTTAACCTACCACCTAGGTACACATTGTGGAATGCAAATAAAGTTTGAGTATTGAGTATTGACCAACCCGCACTGGGCCCGCGTGGTGGATTAGGTATAGCCCATTCCCTCTCATCCGAGGAGGCCGAGAGTCCCAGCAGTGGGAACATTAAAGGCTGATTATGCTTAATATGCTATTGAGAATTGAACCTAGGCAAGCGCGGCTTTACCTGAAGACTGACCCGAGCGCCTGTTGTTATTGAGCTACGAGTTCCTCAATGTAATAAACTCAACCTCCTAAATAAAGTTCCTTTAAACTTAACTAAACCTTAGAGAAGTTTGTTAATTTAATTTTATCCAAAAGGATTCAATGAAAACCGTAAAATAGGACAAAACAGACAAAAGTTTCTACAAAACTTTTGGGCTTCTGAAGCATTATTGTATTACAATAGTATCAGGTTCTAAGGAGATGACGTAGATGTAAGTTTCGTCGACCCGCTCTTCGTCGTCTTAAAAAGCTTCTAGAAACCAATGACGTCACGAGGAAGGGACAAGCGTCCTCTTGTATGATCACAACAACAGCGGTCACCTTGCAAAAAGGAGAGTCGATTCAAGATCATTCAAATTCAAATATTCGTGACACATAGGTAAAAATAACCCTTCGTGCGCGAGGCCGACTCGAACTTGGCCGATATTTTTTTATAAAACCAAAAGGGATTATAAAAGTTCATGGAAATTACGGTCATAGTAAATTCAGAGGTATTTAATAGCATGTCTTGCAGTCAAAATGTACGAGTATACCGTGATTCCATCAATGTACAAAATCATAATATTTACACCACACTCGTTTTAATAACTCATTCAACATTTTACTCAGAAATTACTACTTCACGGTGATGCGTTCACATACGAGTAAATTAAGTAATTGAATAGTTCTCCGAACACATGAATATTTTGCGAAACCCTCGCTGCTAGTAGAAACATATCCTAAATGGTCCAGAACGTTCATGCCCGTAAACTACACATTAAAATGTTTTTATCTTGTGAAATGCGCGATCCAGCGGAGTATGGCGCCCGCGAGAACATCAGGTATTGTTGATTGCAGCTCATTATGTAACCTGATTATACATTATCTGTGGGCTAATCTTCAGTAGTCTGTTATTTTGTAAGATACACTTTAGACGTACGTTTAGTTGCAATTTAGACGAGGGATCTTAGATTAGTTTTCTGCATGATCGTTCGATGTTTGTGATTAAGCAAAGCCTAATGCAACTGCAAGCTGCGGCTTGTTAGATCTTCGCTGACGTGAGAGGCTCGCTTTTTTATGCCTTAGGGAGAGTAAAACCGGCTGAAGCTAATGCCAGGTGTTGATCCTTAGCACTAAGTAGCAGATATCGTCTACAGCATCTAGTTAAGAGCGGCAACCCGTCATACTTTTCATACAAACGCTCGTACGTGATTATGCCGTTGTTACACATCTATCTTTGATTTTTTTTAACTAATAGGTATTTTGTGTATATCTAGGTTTCTATGGTTGCCAAAAATTTAAAAAAAAGTAGAAACAAATTCAGTACCTATATAAGCGTCCAAAAGTTGCTGTTTTGCACAAATTTTACCTGAAATTTGGCCGTTCATAATGTACTCATAAACTGTAAAAATAAAGAAAACATCATGATAGAAACCTTGCACATGTAATGGAGATTAATGACAACTATTTATTTCACACACTTGTAAGACTTATTCAAAAACACGTATTTCCCAGAACAAGTTTAAGAAATTTTCGAACACTATTTTTCGTTCAATGTCATCGCGTTAGGCGGTATGAGGTGCGTAGGCGACGAGTTGTGCGGGGTCGGGGCGGGGTAAGTTGAAAGAAAATCGCCGCTGTGGCTCTGGATGAAACAACAAGCTTTTTAACCATGCTCGCGATGACGATAGACGCGCCGGGAAGGGCCCTATATAGTATAAAACAAAGTCCCATCCCCCTGTCTGTCCCTATGTAAGCTTAGATCTTTAAAACTAGGCAACAGATTTTGATGCGGTTTTTTTATTAGATAGGATAGAGTGATTCAAGAGGAAGGTTTGTATGTATAACATTGCACCCGTGCGAAGCCGGGGCGGGTAGCTAGTGAGTTATAAACTGAGCTCTCAGATTGTCTAGGTAGCTTGGTACCCTTACATTTTTCCAATTTCATTTATGTTTGCTGCCACAGCTCCGTTTCATGCCCAAACACGGTGAACAACGCAGGCAATAGAAACATTTGTTTACTGCCTGGGTCAAACCTGCGCTCTGCACGTAAAAAAACATCACTTGATTACTGTGTTTATTGGATTCGCAAATTACATGTATTGAGTTTTAACATAATACCTTGACTTTACTTATTGTTATTGCATTGAACTAAGCCCCCGATATTTAATATCTGACACTACTATCACCGGCTGAAAACAGACTCCAATGTTCTAATCACGATGTCTCTATTTATACTCAAAAAATAGTCTAGCAGCATCCCTCCTAACATTTATTGCAGGTCAAATAGCGTAGCGTCCAATTGTCTAGCCAACCGAACTCTGACCTTGTGCTCTCTCCACAGAGTTCTAAATTACATGTGTAACCAATCCATCCTTGAGACAGACATAAACGTCAAATAAAATCATTGTCTGAATTTGGTGTTGGTACAATCATCGCAACGGCGGGGGGTGGCCTCAATGGAATGCCGAACGTATCAAACTCTTCACAAAACTGAATACGCCCTGACTGATATCGAGCAAGGTTCTTGGAAGGGTAACAGTAATATAAAAACACTGTTAGTCTATGCAGATATCATTCAAACAATAGCATCCTACGGAATAGCATCTCAACTCTAAATAGGTGAATCAAAGAAATGGCTGGATTAAAGGTAAGTAGTTCAATACCAGGGCGATGTAGATTAATAAAGCTACACTATTTCATTCCGAATTTAAAAACCAGCCAATTGTTTGGAACGTGAAGTATTAGATAAATTATGTAATTACCAACGTTCATTTTGTACCCAACCCAACAATTCTGGATAAAGTAATATACCCAATACAGTGATTTAATTTGATAAATCCAACACCCTTTTAACAACTGATTTTCCATTCTCAGATCGTTTCAACCCTTGCCCTGCTGTCCGCGGTGTCAGCGGGTCACCTGGGGCACCTCCAACCCTCTACGGGATACAACGCCTTCGGCGCAAACGCATACAGTGGTGGTGCCGCATTCGGTTCGGCATCTGGCTACACCGGTGCTTACGGAGGAGCACAAATCCCTATCCTGAGATACGAGAATGTGAACAACGGTGATGGCACCTACAGATACAAGTAAGGAAATGGAAGGCGTCCGTGAAAGTCTGTCTAAGCGTGTTTAGTTTTTATAATATGAATGTCATCCAACCGCTGGGAAAAGGTTTCTCTTTGCCTTGGCGTTTAATTAGTACGTAATCATATATCGTAATCGTTTCTTAGGCCAACCATAGCAACGACACTCGTCTTTTGACACCACCGACTCTGGCCAGGCTTTTCCGATAATTTTTTCATTGTAACTTAAAAATATTATGTTAATTTATTGTTATTACAGCTATGAAACTGGCAACGGCATATCAGCACACGAGAGCGGTGCCCCGCGCGCCCCCGGCCCCGAAGGTCTCGCAGTGACTGCTGAGGGAGGATTCTCTTACCGCGCCCCCGACGGCCAGCAGGTCTCGCTCACCTACACCGCCGACGAGAACGGCTTCCACCCCGTCGGCTCGCACATCCCCACGCCGCCACCCATCCCAGAGGCCATCCTTCGGTCCATTGAGTTCAACAGGCAACATCCTTCAACGTAAGTTTTTTCCTGAAATGTAACCACTTGTAGATCTTACGGTAATTTTAAAAGAGATTCCAGTTTTCTCATTGAGTTTTTTTCTGATGCAACATAGAGCAAATGAAACTTAATACCTGCTGTAACCCAAAGATACCTTTATTTGGGTTACTTTAATATAACTAGCGAAATGTAGCTAGGTCTGTCTTCGACTGTCTACCCCACTAAAGTACTCCTCATTCAGGCTGTTTCATCATAAACAGATTCTATGAAAACTAGTGTCCGACCGAAGGTGCAATTCTGGCCGAAGCCGAAGCCGAAGCCGATTAATCGGTATTCACCAAAACCTTCGGCCGAAGCCGAAGCCGAAGCCGAAGGTGTCATTGACCTTGAGAAATACGATAGTTACTATGATCTCAGAATATACTAGATACATATTGTCACAATATGTATACATATTGTCACAATATGTATCTAGTATATTAAAAATATATCTAAAAATTGCATAAAAAAACATACCAACATTGTTTCCATTTAGTTTCCTACCTAACGTTAGATAACATAAAATATTTTAAACCAGACAATACTTACGGTTTTTTGGTTCTTAGAGTGCCTCACAATAATGAACGTATCACCACAGGTACTACTCACAGTAATAAATAAAATAATTTGTAATAACAAATATGAAATATTTAAAAACAAAACACTTATTAGAATTTTAAGACGCGCTCTCAAACTTGTTTTGACTCGTTTAGTTTACTAACTGCGATTCGTTTGGTCCGGTGCGGCGGCGCGGCGAAACTCTGCTGCTCTGCACACTCTCCGTCTCGCTCTAGCATCGTTCAGTAAATTTCAAATTTTGACAACTAGCAAACCTTCGGCTTCGGCCAACAATAGGCCGAAGCTTCGGTCGGACACTAATGAAAACTAATCTAAACTTCTTGCACATTTGTTGGTATAGATTTCTAATATTTTGTAAATATTTTCAGCGGCGAGGGTTCCTACAACCACGGTCGCTACAACCAAGGATACAACTACTAATTGACATCAACGACTGACCGCGGCTGACTACGGAACGATCTAGCACTTACAGAAACTTATTGTTTTATATGCATCTCTATTTATTCAGTATTAACTGTTACTTGTTTTTATGGGCTTTAAATTAAAGTTTTAAGAAAGATCAAACGATATTTTTACTTTCCACCAACTTCGTAGTATTTTTAACCGGCTTTCTTCAAATAGCATGAGGTTCAAATTCGGCTGTATTTTTTTAATGTTTGTTACCTCATAACTCCGTCATTTATGAACCGATTTAAGAAATTCTTTTTTCATGTGAAAGGATATACTTCCCGATTGGCCCCATAGAAAATTCATCTAAATCGGTTCAGTAATTGGTTCAGTATTTTCTTCTTTTAGGCTATCTAAATGACATGATGGTTCCAAAACAGCTAGTTACAATGTACAAAATTGTTTCGTGACAAGAATTTGCGTGGTATATATACTACACTAAAATGGGTAAAAAAAAACTTTCTGCGAAAAAAAAAACCGACTTCCAAAAATACACTACAAAAATTATAAATAACTTTACTTTCGGAAGTCGGAGGCTAAAAGTCAATAAACAAACAAAGTCGCCGACTTCCGAGAGTACAGTTATTTTATACTTTTTTGTGTTTTTGGAAGTCGGTTCTTTTAATCGACTTCTACCATTTTTCGCAAAACATAAGCTTCAAGTGAATCGTGAGAAAATATTTTCACTATCACTGTTAGTAACAGTCGGTTTGATGTTTGATAAGAACTTCAGTACCTTAACGTTTTTATGAATCACTAGCGATCTGCCCGGGCTTCGCACGAGTGCAAATTACTAATGACGAAAATCAGAAATCTTTCACACAAACTCTGTCATATCAATTACGAACACAAAAAACAGCCATAGTGGTCAGTTTCATAGTTATCATTAACACTAGATACGTGATATTTACCATGTTTTAAATATTGTAGGTTTTGAGATCCCGATATTTCGGCACTGTTGCAAGCACCATGATCATAAAAAAAAAAACCTAAACATGGTAAATATCCCGTATCTAGTGTTAGTATTTAAAACGCTGGAACCAATTGTGGAGAATAGAGACCACTCATTCACAGATTTTGGCACGTTCTAATTTTGCTAGAAAAGAAAATATTTTCATAATGTTATTTTAAAACATCACTTCAAATCTGTCGGTAACTTTCAACGGCATGCCATGCCAAAGTGTTTGTTAGGTACCCTTAATTCGCGGGCCGCGGGTCCGTCCGTCTTATGACGACAGGCCGTGTCGACGGCGCGTTCGTGTTCCACGCGCGCCTCAAGGAGAGTCAGCAAACAGGGAGGGGTCCGTAAGGACCGACGCCTGCCAGGGTTGCGGGACTGTTCGAAAGAGATACCGCGGCCCTGGAACACAAAGGGCAAAGGAAGGAACATGGATGGGTTTTAGTCAGTAAAAGTCTGACACTCCCTCCTGCTCAGCCCAGAGCGGGAGGGGTTATTTGATGATTTCCCATCGGTAAAAAAAAAAAAAGGTACCCTAGGTATTTTATTACATGATTTGCCACGCACAATTTAGTTACTGACTAACTCAGTCCCCTTGATACCTAATTAAGGGTTGTCAGCCTTTAGGGCTTCTGAACACTCCTAACCAACAACTTTTTTAGATCTAGGAATATCGGGACCTTTTGTTTCTCGAAATCCCCAATGGATGTCCTCCGCCCTGGGGAGAGCTTCCGCACTCCCACTCATAACATATGGAAACAAAAAAGTAAAAAAAAAACATTTATTTGAAAATTGTAAAAAAAAATAAGTATGTTATTTATTATTCACAGAATCCACAGCTCTTTAAAATATTTGTGTTTAAATTATTTTTGTTTCCATGCAGGACTAGATGATGAGACAAATTGATATCATTTTTTATTTTGAACGTACACCATCTAACAGTGGAGTAACCGCCATACTACGTTTGTATGGAAGTATGGCCGACTAGTGTACCCTTAAGGACACAGCACACATATCAAATCGGAAAGGGATCGGCACCGTATCAACTCGAGCTGTTCAGTAGGTATTCTTTGTATGAAACTCCCTACTGCAACTAAACAAATTTTTTGTAAACATTGTCCATCGTCACTGAAACTGCGTGTACAGCATAGTTGCTGAGATAAAAACTAAGATAAGAGTAACATGTTAGTGAGATTGTGACTATTAACGGACAACTACCTACTATTTGCAAAAAATCTTATAAATGAAGTAAGAAGACATGGTAAAAAATTTATAACAATAGTCCCAAAATAAAAAATAAAACTTTTGCTTACACATCGTCTTTATTTACAAGATACAAGAACAATAAAAACATTTAACAAAAAGTGATGCACATGAAAATAATAATACAAAAGAAAGCAGAGTAATAGTTCACAGGTCCGTCGTAGACAAGCCGCGGTCAGTCTTCAATGAATCAGTCGATATCAGTTAGTAGTTGTATCCGTTGTTGAAATGGCCATTGTAATAACCATCGCCCCTGGAGACAGAACAAAATAAATGAAGAATATAGAACAAGCTTGGAAATAGTAAAGATGACATTCAGACAACCACAGAGATAGTCACACAAGGTTTTTAAGCTCCAAGAATAAAATGACATAATGGTGGAGCCCCCACACAATTTGCAATTTAGGTAGATGGTAGGTTAAAAGCTTATCCCTACAATTTAAGAGAGTGAAAGGCTTAAAATACACGTTAAACGATTTTGTAGCACGCCTGATATGGTGCGCTATGAGCCCATAGTTGTAATTGGACTGTTCAACGCGCCCATCATACATGCCTTATGCAGTTACAAAAGCCTCTGGCGGTAACGACACCACTACACCAACAGCATTGCAACAGATGTGTAAGAATGCAAGGTTGAAAGGTCATTTGACAAAGGAACTAGCTGACGCAGTGGGCGGAAAAGAAAATGGTAATTGAAGTCAGCAAGTTTGGCCTCAGAACTTTTCAATATAGTTCTTCATAATTTCGGAAACTTACAGATGTAATCAGACAAAATCTTATTTATCGATTAATCGGCGATTTAATGAAAAAAATGTGATCATCATGATCCAGTGACTAGTCAAAGTCTACCTAAGGAAGTAAGGATGCCTGTTACACACGTCATGATGTTGGATTTTTCAGTAAAAACTTACGATGAAGATTGTTGTCTGTTCTGCTGGAGGGAGCGGAGGATGGCTTCTGGGATTGGTGGCGGCGTGGGGATGTGCGAGCCGACGGGGTGGAAGCCGTTCTCGTCGGCGGTGTAGGTGAGCGAGATCTGCTGGCCGTCGGGGGCGCGGTACGAGAACCCTCCGTCGGCAGTGACTGCGTGGCCTTCAGGACCGGGGGCACGTGGGGACCCGTTCTCGTGCGCTGTTATGCCGTTGCCAGTCTCGTAACTGTAAACAAATTTTAAAAAATATTTTTGGCTGTATAATTTGTCAATTCCTTTGGAGTTGAGAATCTAACGCATGACGTCTAATAAATAACCAACTCGGCCCATTGCAGTCCAATGCTGGACATAAAACCTCTCGCAAACTGCGTAAACAGCCTGTCCTTTTCCTTCTTTCTTAACATTGTTGTAGCCAAACTGCTGCGTGCCACCAACTGTTCCCATTTCCCTCACCTGTATCTATAATTTCCGTCACCATTGTTCACGTTTTCGTAACTCAATATTGGTATATGTGCGCCGTAGCTGCTAGTGTAGGCTGATGCTGATGCCGCAGCCCTCGCTGAGCTGTATGCGTTGGTACCGAACGCACTGTACCCGGCGGAGGGTTGGAAGTGGCCCAGATGTCCTGCTGATACTGCAGATAGCAGGGCGAGAGTTGAAACGATCTGAGAACGAAAAGAAGTTTAGGAGTTTAGACCCCTTTTTGGACTCCCCTTTTCGCCAAATAAGTTCAGAAACAAAAACTTTTCTTTAAGGTCAGAAAAGATTGACGAAGCTGAGATTATTATTTGATATGCCTGTGACTATTAAAGTACCTATGAACCGCCCTTTCTCATGAGAACTTCTATTTCAGAGAAGGTATAAATAAGTACCCAAAACATTGTCAGAATAAAAACTGTTGCAAGAGCACGGACTTATTGGGAATAAAACACACACATAAAAACTTTGATCTTGCAATTCGGATTGCAAAACATACGAATTGATCTACGTGAGGTATCTTACCTTTAGGCCAGCCATTTCGATTGACCAATTTTGATTTATTTTTTAGAGATGTTGTTCAGTAGAATATTATTGACTGAATGATATCTGCATAAACTTACAGTGTTTTTATATTGATGTTACCCTCAAAAAACCTTGCACATCAGCCGGGGCGTATTTAGTATTGAAGAATATTTGGCACTGGTATTTGGCATTTGAATGAAGCTACCTCCTGCTGTGCCGACGCGATCATTGTTACAAATACGTGCAAGCAGGTTGATGATAGCTGTGATGTCTTTGACGAACAGCCTAAGAGGCACACCCATTTTGTTACCTTCTTCTCAGTAACCCAAAATCTTTATGCCTTGTCCTTCGATGCCAGCGATAACAACTCACTTACGGAGTTTTTCCACCTTCTGGACTATTAAACAAGGTGTTTTATTTACAAAATGCATTTTTTTGTCGTTTTCGTAGCAACCAACCAAACAAACTGGCAGAAATCCAAGAACGAAATTTTCACGATTATCGGAAAAGATGTTTGTTTACATGTTTCATTAGCCAGTAGCCCAATTACATTATACAGGGTGATTTTCCAAGTGGGCATGGATGGCCAAATCCGAAACTATAAGGAATATCGAAAAATGCTCAAAAGAGTTCCGAACTCGATTTTGATGAAACTAAAACTGCATCATTGGATTTTTTTTAAATTAATATTCCTGGCCAGGAATCGAATCTGTTGGTTTTGAAAAAACAAAAACACATACTGTGACAGGGGGCCACGCGACGTTTATCGTGCGATCAACACTTAAGAGGAAATGTGGTAGGTATTTGAAAGACTATCGCTGTCGATCCGACAAGTAAAAAGTCTTAATTCGAGGTTTGGCTCTCGACTATTTCCTCCTCCAATTTATAACCAATTTAAAAGATATTTCATAAACTAAATAAGAAGGATATATACTGTGTCTCTATGTTTATCTTTTTTCATTAATATTTGTCTAATTTGTACAATAGGCCTCTGTTGGCAACGGTCCAAATTGGCCTTTTTTGCATTTTGTAAAGGTTCTAGTGCTGGTACAGATTAAGTATCATCAAAAAAGAAAACATAGGGACATAGAAAAGGTTGATATTTATTTAAATGTATAAAATCATAGTTCTAAAGTCTTAAACCAGAAAGAAACAAGGCGAGAGCGTTTGTATGGAGAAAAGACCACCCGCATTTCCTCATAAAAGACACCGTAGCCCTCACAACAAAAATGTCTACTTTCACCATCCGTCCAAGTAAGGCAAGTTGAGCCTCTATCTCTAACATAAAACAATTAAGCTCGTTCACCCTGCTGAAAACCTTCCATATGGACATGAGTTGCAATGGCTATCCTGGAGGTCATTAAACAGACTCACCCAGGGAATGTTCATAGATGACTCCACCCTGGAATGTGAATATTGTGCTGTTCCACAAACGATGACGACAATTTATGATTATCCTGTTGTCTTGTTGCCTGTATGTTACATAATCGGAAGGCCAAACACCTTGCCAAATTCTGGGTCGAACATTTAAATTACCATAGATTCGCTAGGAAGAAGAACAATAAAGTGCTGTTATTTCGTTACAACGACATTAATTCTACCTTAATATTTATCGACTAAACAATCCAGACTTTCTGAAATATTTACAATAAACATTATCTTAGCCATTTAGAAGAATATATCGGGAACATAAATAAATAATTCAAAGAATCTGTTTGTATTTCTATGATATATAAACAGCTACAGCATTCCTTAATTATTCCAAGTAGGTACTCATATATGTTATTGGATATTGTAAAGAAAAAATATAATGACACAGTTTTTTGGGCACATTTGAATAAAGCCGGTCGAAAAATCAAAAATCGTTCATACAAAGGAGATCGGGCGGAACCGTTCCAAGTGGCTTTCGTCGGTGAACGAGGCCTATATTTTCTTGAAACTCAAGGAAAGAGCATCTTTTTTTGTTATACCATCAAAAAGGTACTCGTATCTCTATGGAAAATAAAGTTTTTGATAATTTTAAATGGTCTATGTAAATAACAAATAGCGTCGGTAATTAAGTAACACATCGTTTTAAAGCTTGTTAGAAAAGGATTTTTCTTTGATAAGAACTTAAGCAAATCCACGCCGGAAGAAAAAACTTATACGCCATAATGTACAATTACTAACAACAAAATCTTCTAATTCAAGAGATACAGGAGGCGTCGCGTCGGTGGTGGAATCATACATCGTTTGTTAAGGACATAAGCAAAGCGGCGCGGCATTTGGAGAAAACAGTTAAACGCCATCATGTACAATTTACTAACAACAAAATTTTCTTGCGTCGGTGATTGAGACATACATTTTTTTTTCTATCAGCCTGTTCTGTCCCACTGCTGGGCAAAGGCCTCCCCCAATTCCTTCCATGAGCTCTTTACCCACGCCTCCTCGGACCAGCCCCCACGGTACGCGTCTAAACCGTCTCGCCACCTCTTTCTGGGCCGGCCTCGGCGGCGCCGTCCATCTTCAGGCAACCATCTTGTGGAGTTTTCTGCCCAGTGGTCATCGCGCATACGGCTGACGTGACATAACATTAGAGCTTGTTCAAAGCAGGGTTTTCTTTTTAAAGGACTTAAGCAAAGCCGAGCCGAGAGATTAAAGTTAAACGCCCTAGTGTACAATTTTGTTTATCAGTGCTATGGAAAACAAATTTAGTTCTACTCTTGAGTGTAATAGACCTATAAATAGAGTGTTAATAATATTGTTATTATAGTGTTTGGTGCTACAGAACCCTTTAGTACAGAACCGATTAGCACTTGGTTGGTTTTTATTTTATGTCCCAGTAAATCTTAAACTGACTTACATTGTAAGGAAACGAGAACAAAAAAGAAAGAAAGAAGGAAATGAAAGAAAATGTATTTATTAGCCAGCACAGAACAAAATATTAAACAAAAATGTGGTTACATTTACAGTAGGTACAACAAAATGATAAAAGTATTAATAAAACGATAATTAAAAAAAAAACAACGAGATTAGTCCTGTACGAAGCCAAAAGGCCCCTATCTCAGCATGGTGCTGTAACATTTACAAAACGTCACAGCGCTGGTATTCGCGCGCACGCGCGTATTTTTTGGTGTGCTCGTTTAAAAAGTCGTCAACGTTAACCTGAAGATCACCTCTCTAAGCAAGTGTAGCAATAAGTTACTTTTCTGTATCAGAAATGCCTTTCCAGACAAGCAGTTCATCATCATCTTCCACACCTTCCTGCCCTTGTGCCATGTTACTTGGGGTCGGCGCAACACGTATTATTCTTCCATTCTCCTCTGTCAACCGTCTCGCTATCATTACTCCTTTTTTAGAGTTCCGTACCCAAGGGGTAAAACGGAACTCTATTACTAAGACTCCTTTGTCCGTCTGTTTGTCTGTCTGTCACCAGGCTGTATCTCATGAACCGTGATAGCCGTGATAGCGTGATAGAAAAAAAATACTGTCTAAATAATGTCTATTATTTAGACAGTATTTTTTTTTCATATAAGTATATAAAATTACGGAACCCTTCGTGCACGAATCCGACTCGCACTTGACCCGTTTTTTTTATATCATTTCACACACAATCCATCCATCGTTTCCTTTGTCTTCCTCTCTCTCCATCCATCAACATGAATGAAAGTGAAGCAGACAAGTTGGGTTAATAATGATCATATTACGTTATTACATCAGCTAGGTATCTGCCAGTAAAACTCCCGTCAAAATCGGTTCAGCCGTTTCGGAACAAGCAGACAGACAGAAAAAAAAATGAAATTAATGTGTTTTTGTTATAAGTACCGTATATACTTCCCTATGCATTCAGTTACCAACCCGCACTGGGCCCGCGTGGTGGATTATAGCCTATTCCCTCTCATAGAGAGGAGGCCGTGTATCCCAGCTGTGGGAACATTATAGGCTAATTATGCATTCAGTAAAAATCGGTTATTTTTGTTTTACAAACAAACACTTCAATTTTATTTATTTGTGACAACACAAATAGATGTACTTATGGAAATTCGTCCAATTTCATTGAATTATTCATTCTGTTTACGATGTTATATTTCTTTGGGTGGCTTACAATAAAGGTACTTTTCCCAGGTTTTACTCTCTTAATATCAAGTAACTAAGTATGGCAATGGCGTAGTACCTACGAAGGTACTGCTTAGGTACTGAAGAACTTGTTGTGGTGCTTTGCAGCCTTGCCAAATAAAATACTTATAATTCATTTCAATTTTCGTGAAACTTGCAGTTACCTTACATGTTTAACTGAGGGCCCCAGATCGATGTTGATATCTTAGAATTGTGTAGGTACATTTTAGGAGACGGGATTTGAAAATTAAGACGGTCGTGCCCCATTATTAGAAAACCCATTTTTACGGATTTGAAATAAATAAATAGGTATTTACTAGCGGACAATTGTTACCTATTATTTATCATGATTCGGACTCGGTATTTTCGCATAAAGACAAACTTTCACGTTAGTAAATATTTGTGTACCCTCTGCCGAAAAATCGTGACATCAACGTGAAAGTTAACATATGTTTCACAATATGCAGTATTTTCTACTAGACAAAATAAATACAGAAACCAATCAGAGCATCACTTTGTTTATTAAAAAAATACATCTGGCATATAATATTAACATTACATAAAATATACCATTTAATAAATAGCAACATTGTTATACTCGTAATTGTACGTTATTTCGATATCACAGTCCACGGTTTGAGGTACGGGATAAGAGCAATGATGGGTATAAGTCATGGCTCTTATGGTACGGGTAACAATTTTCACAAAACAGTTTCAGTAGTAGTTACGTCCGCCGCCACCACCGTTGTAGGAGCCAGCGTCACTGAAAAAAAAAAGTTACCTTCAACAGTGCTTGTTTTTGCTTTTTGGAGAAAGGAACCATTGACAAATACAGTTTGATTTTGAATGAAAACCTCTTTTTGTATTCGAAAGAGATCAAACTCAGGAGGGGCTCTTGAAGCATTAGAAATCAAGAATTATGTACAATTTTACATATACTTGTTAGAAAGCTAAGCTGGTACATGATGTCTTTATTGTTTGTGTCTTCTGCGTGTGTTTGATGTGTTATTGAGTGAAGTGTTACTAACATAGTTTTAAGAGTCTATTTACTAACACAAATTGTATTTTATCATATTTATGTTAGTCTGTAAGGATATCTATGGGCCAAAGTTGCCTGACATTAAATGAATGTTGTTGTATTCCTTGAAGTGAAACAACGCAGGGAATGTGGGTGGACTATATTCCGTAGTACACCCTAAGTATAGTTAGGGTTGCCAACCGTAGTTTGTTACTGTTACTGTAGGTGTACGTCACGCCAGGCTCCCGCTGATTTGAAGATACCATACCATACCATACGAAAAAAAAAAAAGGCTCCCGCTGATAAAGTCATACAGGATGAGTGACATTTTGCCTGACCTGGGGGTCGTACCCGGTTCTTAACGTTAAGAATTTCAGTTTACATTATACAATTAGTTATAAAAACTTACGATGAAGGATGTTGCCTGTTGAACTCAATGGATCGGAGGATGGCTTCTGGGATGGGTGGCGGCGTGGGGATGTGCGAGCCGACGGGGTGGAAGCCGTTCTCGTCGGCGGTGTAGGTGAGCGAGACCTGCTGGCCGTCGGGCGTGCGGAATGAGAAGCCTCCTTCAGCTGTCACTGCAGGCCCTTCAGGACCCTGGGCCCGAGGGGAACCACTCTCGTGAGCTGATGTGCCTTCGGGAGTGTCATAGCTGGAATGAGAATGATTGGGAATTGAGAATGGTTGACAGAATCAGTATTATAGCAACATAACATTATCCTGAAAAGGTGTAATAACAGATGCATATATACAGCCGCATTTAAAGGACCGAACACATGGTTAGTCATTCCAAACAGTCTAGTTATCAAGTTAGCATATATATATATTTTTTTTTAATATAACCGACATCAAAAACACAAAAAAGTGAAAAATAAGTTTAGTTCTAGAAGTCGGTGACTTTTGCTTGTTTGATTTAGTTTTTTTTGCAACCGACTTCTGAACACACACATTTCATAGTTAATAGTAGGCTAGTTTCGTAGTAGGCTTATCCCCAACCAAAAATGGAACTTTACATACCAAAATGTCCAAATGTGGGTGTACTGTATGTACAGTTGTACACATCTGCGTACCCCCTCAGAGCATACAGGGTGTTATGTTATAATGTTTTGTAAATAATAAACATCCAAGCGATTGCAGCAATCACGACAGTTTTGCTGTCTGTTATTGAAGAATTCCGTTCCATATCTCCGAAGTCCATGATCGGGACAGACGTGGGAGTATACTCTTTCAAACAAAAAAGGAATTTTCCGGAAGGAAGATCAGGTTTTTCAAATCAGGTCAGGCGTGACCTGATTTGAAAAACCTGATCTTCGAATAATTGGTGAAAATTTTAATACATAAAAAAAAAGATTGTAATGAATTGAGAACCTCTCTTCCTTTTTTGAAGTCGTTTAACAACGTACCTAATACTGGTTTCGATTTATCCATGCTCTACTAATATTAAAAAATGCTAAACAACAATAAACTTTAGTGTATTTCGATAAAATTAGGCACACAAGTAGACCCGCAGGGCATGGTCGGATAAAGGATACGTTTTAACTAGATAGTAAATGTTGCCGTGGGATAACTTCCGACGTCGTGGTGAGCGAAGACAGCAATCGAGTTACTATAATATGTTGTTTCGATGCTATCGATTCTATACGTTGGTATTATACGTACTTCTTGGAAAAACATCAGTCACATGCATTGCACTAGTATTTTAATGAGTACGTACCTATAAGTTAAGAGTTTCCCACGATAGCTAAGAATGCTATCTATATCTGCCATTATCGAGACGCATCGCAGTCAGGCTGTAGCCAGAAACGACACATTGCTAATAACTAGCGCACATAGCTAAGTATACGCTATACAGGGTGAAACAATTACCACGTATTCAGTACACCATTCCTACAAAAGTGCAATACCTACACGGTCGGTCAAAATACAGTTTTTTTTTTTTTAATTGCCGATGAATATAATTTCACATAGAAATATATGTATATAATAAAAAATCCTATGTGTAATGATGTATTTAATACGTGGTAACCGTGGGTGCGTCGATGTCCCGTCTACCCTGTATGTTCATGATACGCAGGATTACTATTTGCTATTTATTTAATTAAATTCTTAAGAATATGTGATTCTAGTTGTGGACCTTTCAATGTCAGCAACGTCAGCAATCAATTATTATTTTAGACTGCACTTGGGTTTAACATAATACTACCAATTGTCATACATCGTAGTTAAAATAAAAGTAACAAAGAAACTTTTTTCGAACACAAATATATACTTAAACGTAAATTTCCTGCCGTTAGGTTTCCCAGTTTATTTAGGAGCAGCGCCTGTATGCTCTGATGGACTAGGCAGAGGTGTACCTAATTAGTACACCCAGCATAAAAAGTACCTTCCATGAATAAACATCAAACATTTAATTTAAGCAATAAATTCCAATTTGACATTACCTGAACCGATAGTTTCCATCGCCGTTGTTAACATTCTCGTAATGGTAGGGCGTGGCATCGAACCCGGCGCGCCCGCCGGCGTACCCTGAAGGCACTAGGTGATCTAGACGCGCTGCGCTTACGCATGCCACGGCTGCTACGCACACGAACAACTGAAACATTAAGCATATTATTAGTATCAACACTAACGTAACTATTAACAATTATTTATTTATTTATTCAACTTGACCAGAGGGCTGACTCTTTCTTTGGTCAAAGAATTAGCATTGCCATTCAACGTGGCAATGCTGCCAGTCTTCTGGGCACGTTTCCGGATGACATCGATGGGGAGGAATACTTTGACGCCTAAGTGTCCTATTGCCGTCGTTGTATATATGTAGGAACTTACTTTTAGTCTTCTTTTTAGCATTATTTTATTTCTTTCGCATTCATATTAATTGTAGTAAAATTGTTTACTCTACAATTTTTAATTTTAAGTTTAACGATAAAAGTAGTTAGTTGTGTTCAGAATTGGAAAAATCTCAGACATGTAGTTTGGTTAGAACCAAGGAAGCAATTATTAAATTAGGGCTAAATAGAGCAATAAATTAATGTCTTAGTCCCAAGTGGCCCCAATTCGAGGCGACACTAGGAAACATAGATATTAATAACTGGTGTGAAGTTTGCTAAAGGTATAAGTAATTGCAATTTGATTAATCACCCCAACTCGTCAGAGCTAAAATTGGAATATCATGCCTTTGGCAACATCAATATTAGGTACTAGATAATTTACATGATGGGACTTTTTACCACATGCTATGAAAACATGCTCCTTTTCGCAGGTACAAAATAGGCGCATCTTCAAAGCATTACTTTCTTCAATAGCACCGGTCTAGACATGTTTTGTTATCAGAACTCAAAATCCAAAAAACAAAAAACTATATAGCCACTAAGTATATTGTTAGCAGTAAACTCAAGTTTAGGTCAAATTTTAGCATGCCAGTCATCTGATAAACTCAAAAAGGATTCCTCTTATCATTACTCCTTAAAGGTGAAGCCGCAAATACCATTTAAGGTCAAAAAGCTCGAAACAAAAGCCAATTCCTTACCAGTTTCGTCATAGTGAGTGAGATGGTTCGTGTCGATATTGTCTAAGCCGGCGCCGGAGTCGGAATACGGATCTCAGGGATGTTCACGTTTTATATCTCCGTAGTTTGCCCTTTCCGCAGGTTGCTTCACCTTGCTCGTATTGTTGTTTAGGCGGGTCGGGCGCAAATTACGAGAGGTCAGCTATGCTATGTATGATCTATGGAACTTGTCATGTTTATTGGTGGTGTATGGCATGGCAAATTCGAACAATGAGAACTTTTCTAATATTTGAAAAATAAAAATATAAACCAGTCCTCGTTAGTTGCTGGGTTTGGTTCTCCCCTGGTTTCCTGAGTCCGACAACACAAAAAAGAAAAAAAATCCCTTCGGCAAGCCGCAGGAGGAAGTAGATTTCGAAGAAGGTTCTACCCTTATTTTTTTCAACCCAAATTTTCCGTGTTAATATTTTATTTCGAAAACTATAAGTTTTATCGCTAAACTATTAAGGTAAAAATTGTAGAGTTTTTTTTTCGAAAAAAAATATTTGCGTAAAAATGTTTACCGTTTCGGAGATATATTTTTTTTCCAAAAGTTTTGGAAATATCAACCCCAAGTTAGGGGTTGCATCAAAAAGTTAAATTTAAAAGTTATCCGTATTTTTACTCGGAATGATAAAATTGCCCCCCCGCCGCCCCGATGGAATTCCGCCCATTCACGAACTTAACCTAAGTTTGGCACCCTTTCGATTTTTTGGCCAAATTTATAAGCAATCGGTGCATAATTGCGACCTGTAGAGTGTGGCTAAATTTTGCTTGCCGCTCCATATACATATCAACATACATACGTACCTATACATATGTATATATATATAAACTTTTTAACCGGCGGTTGATTTGGGCTCTAGGGGTCATAACTAGACCCCTTGTGAAATTTTCTGAAAACTCGACCTTAGGTGTCCACCAATAGGTAGATTTTTTCTGACGAAATCTACCTAAAAGTCTTGAAAATAACACCGTAAAACTCCTTTCATTCAGTATCTAAGTCGGAGTTGATTTCCATTTTAACCGGCTGCAGCAATTTAACATGAGAGCGACTGCCTGTCTGTATCTGACTACCATAATACAGTTCAAATTCTAACTATGGAACTTCGATCCGAACCAAGAGTTTAAACCTGGCATAGCATCGAAGGATAAATATATCAAGCACCAACCTCCAAATTCACAACCGCTTCGATTCGATAAGTCGTTTGTCTAACTTTTATTGGCATAAAGAAAGCTAGCGAGATAGACATACGACATTCCGAATCGAAATCGAATTGAAAAAAGACAGTTCACTGAAATTCAATTATTCGATCACTGGGAGAACAGCTGTGGCCCAGTGCTGGTGGCCCCGACTTACGAACAGTAAGTCGTGGGTTCAAACACATAGGCAGGCGCATTACTTTGTGTAATTTATTCCTGATGGAATAAACCCGTTCCGTTTTGAGAGCAGTGGTGATCCACTGCTCTCAAAACGGTGAAGGAAAACATCGTGAGGAAACAGGCATATCCTAGAACCAAAAATTCGAGGACATGTGACATCTACCAACCCGCACTGGTACCAACCAACCTGCCCGCATGGTGGATTATAGCCACGGAACTGAAAAAAACAGATTAAAGCCATATTCCCTCTCATAGAGTAGGGCCTGTGCCAGCAGTGGGAACATACAGGCTGATAATGCAACTATTCGCTCTACAGAAGGCCACAGGTCAATGAACCACTAACCCAATTGCTATCGATTCTACCAACGTCACCTGATCCTTATTTCGAGACGACACATATTATGTCATGTACCTAGATTCGAGAATATAACAGTAACAATACGTCTAGGTTACACACCCCTATGTAACTTCCGACACTGTCATTCAGCTAAGTCGGCCTAGTAACAACCGCACCTACCTTGGATACAGAAATTTGTCAAAGAAAGTACCCAATTTTTTTTATCCTTATTATTATTATTATTACACCTTCTTTATGGAGGGATATTTCTGCTACGATGATAATAAAATATGTAGGTTGATACGAAATCATGAGATTTACCCGAAATATTTATATTTTCCTTATTATTGAATACATCAAATTAATGTGTTTACAATAAATTTATTTTATGGGAACTTATTAAAAGATAATTGGTTACTACCGGCCAAATATTTTCTAAACCAATAATAAACCACATATTGAGTAAATGCCAGGAAATCTATGGAATATTGGGTTCACTGACATTTCTATCGATACTCATTACATTCGCCCTAGATGGGGTTTTCCTGTAATAGTTAACGTAAGAATCTATACACGAGTTTATTAGGAAAGTGCCCTTTTGTGAGTTATTAAGGAAGTTATGAATAGAATTCTCACGTTCCTAAGTTTTTTCAATGTTAAATAACTAGCTTCTGCCCGCGACTTCGTACGCGGATCCTGTTGCTTATGCCAGCGACAACGGGGTCACCAACAAAATCGAAGATCTGAAATGTCTGATGTAGAATTCTAAGGCCCCGGGCCTTAGAATTCTACATCACACGGGAAAACAACGGGATGAGCGAGACGATTGGAGACGTTCCAGATCTTTCATTTTTGTAAGTCCACAGGAAATTCCCATCAGACTAAACAACTTTTGCTAAGACGTCATTCCTTAATATGTTATAGTGTCGCTGGGCTTTGGAGTTCCACAACAGGGTTCCAGATCTCCAAATTTATTCTCACAGCAGAAAATGCTCTTCACGTGGAATAATTTTTGCTATGGCACCATTTTTATATCTCTTATACTTTAGCTGGTCTCTTGCGTTTCTGCATCAGGTGTTACAATTCGCGCATCACGTTCCGCACTTGTCTCTAGAGACCTAGAAGCAGATGCGTAGATACGCTGAGAAATAAAGCGCAATTCTCTATCCGTGAACGTCTCCGACTCGCGAGACAATGCGTGACATTCGCGATCAGCGGACAGTCGCGCATCACGTTCCGCACTTGTCTCTAGAGACCTAGAAGCAGATGCGTAGATACGCCGAGAACTCAAGCGCAATTCTCTATCCGTGAACGTCTCCGACTCGCGAGACAACGCGTGACGTTCACGATCAGCGGACAGTCGCGCATCACGTTCTGCACTTGTCTCTAGAGACCTAGAAGCAGATGCGTAGATACGCTGAGAACTCAAGCGTAATTCTCTATCCGTGAAAGTCTGCGACTCGCGAGACAATGCATGATGTTCACGATTAGCTATCAGTCGCGCATCATTTTCTTCACTGGTCTCTAGAGACCTGGAGTCGATGCGTAAATACGCTGAGAACGCAGGCGTGCTTCGCGATCCGAAGAGGTTTCTACGGAGCGAGTTGCAGCCTGATGTTCTTGAACAGCATCAAGTCTCTCCTGACGCTCTTCGGTAGATTCTTGGGATCTTATGATCCTCAATCTTTTAGTTAATATCAATAATCTTCTCCTTTGGAACGTTGGGAAAGATTTGACCTCTTTCTAGGCATGGTTATAGTTTTATTCTGAAGATACCTGATCAATTAAAATCTAAGTGACTGCTACCCTGCGTTACCGGGTGGGCTACCGTGTCACGAAGAAAATTGGAAAAGGAAATTAAACACTCAAATAACATAAGCCCGAAGGCATATTTATTCGATAAAATAAAATAATAAATGGGAGTTTTGGCCAGTAGAGTCAAATTTTCAATGATTCATCGAAAATCAGTGCTAAACTGTTGCCGCCTTTACCGCGTGGAGGTACACCCAGCTTATGTTATTTTATAATTATACAGTGAAATTAGTGATAGCTTTGATTTCCATATCAGGTGTTCCAGATCTTCTATTTTTATACGTCAACAGAGAGTGCTCATCAGGCTGAACAACTCTTGCTAAGACGTCATTCCTATATATGTTATAGTGTAGCTGGGCGCTTGGAATTCCACAACGCGTGTGCCAGGTCTTCAATTTTATACGTCAACAGAGAGTGCTCATCAGGCTGAACAACTCTTGCTAAGACGTCATTCCTATATATGTAGGATTAAATTAAGACAAGTATTCGTAATAGGCTGTATAGCTGAACATTTCTAAACGTAAAGAAAGCATGTTTGTAAACGATTGATCGGATGAGTGGTTGAACGAGTGAAAGGTGAAGGAAAAAAGCAAGATGGCGAGAAATAAGAAATGAGAAAGACGTGTATTGTAAGGTGTTCATTATTATATCTAAAATAAACCATTGAAAAGTAGTTTGAAGTTTTCCTGGAGAACCCCACACACTACAAATTTGGGGGCTCGTCCGGGATTCCCAGGAAAAACCTAAGAAGATTGGTGCGTTTCGCGGTAAGGTGAACCGCGACGCGACCCACGCGGCCATTACCGGCACAACGAAGAAAGAAGTTGGGTAATTAAGATGAGTGACGATAAGAATCCGTCATCGTCATTTAATTTTGCTGAAGAAAGACGACAGAAGGCAAAGGAGCATATTTTAAAAATACAAAAGGAGAATTTACAAACATTTAACAAGAAGCGCAAGCAAAGTTCAAAGTACCAGGAAGGGGACCTAGTTGCCATTAAGCGTACCCAGTTTGGTTCAGGCATGAAGCTTAAACCTAAATATCTTGGGCCATACACCATTACAAAGGTCAAAGGAAATGACCGGTATGATGTTCAGAAGGTGGACCTCACTGCGGAAGGACCAGGTAAGACATCCACTGTAGCAGATTTTATGAAGAGGTGGCCCAATGATGACTGAACCTTTATTGTTTTTTTTTGTTCAATTATTGTTTACTTGTATGATTATTGTTTACTTGTATGATTATTGTTTATTGTCTAAGTTTTTGTAAGTTTATCTAAAAGTTAACTTTATTTCTGAGGCCAGAAATGTGTAGAATGGCCGAGCATGTAGGATTAAATTAAGACAAGTATTCGTAATAGGCTGTATAGCTGAACATTTCTAAACGTAAAGAAAGCATGTTTGTAAACGATTGATCGGATGAGTGGTTGAACGAGTGAAAGGTGAAGGAAAAAAGCAAGATGGCGAGAAATAAGAAATGAGAAAGACGTGTATTGTAAGGTGTTCATTATTATATCTAAAATAAACCATTGAAAAGTAGTTTGAAGTTTTCCTGGAGAACCCCACACACTACATATATATATGTTATAGTGTAGCTGGGCTCTTGGAGATCCACATCGGGTGTTCCAGATCTTCAAATTTATTCTCTTAGCAGTAAATGTACATAAATAATCACGTGGAACAATTTTTGCTATGATACCATTTTTATATCTCTTATAGTTTAGCTGGTCTGTTGCAGTGCTGCATCAGATGTTCAAGTTTCCAAGATAAATTATAGCCTATATGTTGCCCAGATTTAATACCTATACAACAACAAAAAAACATTTAAATCCATCGAGTAGTTCCGAAGATTAGCGTGTACAAACAAACAGACACACAGACAGTTATTTTTTTTGGTTTCGTGCTCTCGTGCTCTATTACTGTTTTCAAACCCCCCCCGAAATTATATTTTTTTTTAATATATTCATATTCAATGTACAGACACAGTTTTTTTACTGTTTTATTATATGTATATATATATATATATAAATACCTATGATAACTATTATATCATCTGATTTCGATATATTTTCATCAGCTTCACTTAGGAGATGTTTATGTTCGGGAAGACAAAGCATAGCATATAATTATATTAGGGCATGCGAAACCCGATTTCGGTCCCATAGTAAAACCCGGGAAAAACCGGTTTACTATGGGACCGAACCAGGTTTTGCATGCCCTAATATATGTATATAGTTATAACTGAATGAAAGCTACGACACCTACATATGATGTTTTGGATATATTCTGTAACACAAGGATCCTTGAGGTGGAAAAGTTTGCACCACTCCTACATACGAACGAACATTATCGGTTCCGCAGAACCGATAATGTTCACAGGATTAAGATAAACAGGAGTACCTACCTAATTAGATTAAACCAACGTTGTATCTAAATCCTAGATAAGGTGTAAATCTGGAATAATGAAAATACGTTACGATATTTGGATAACGTTAACACCAACTACTATGAACAAAAACTTAATATTTTACTGATTGTTTTCCTTATTTATCCATACTTAAGTGAAACTAGTGACATTCTCATTTGGTGAACATTTTTAATACTGAAAAAGGAATTCTTAATATATCCACTAAATATGTTCACCATAAGTCGATTGCACAAATTCTTTCGATAATAAAATTAAACTCGCTATCTCTTATGGATTGTGCGCTGTGCAAAACATTTTGCACACAAATTGCTGAGATGGTCCACCACGCCCCTAACTTTACAAGGTGACGATGTAAACTAAATCAGATATGTATAACAACCGTTATAATATCTACTAAAACAGGACAGGTGAGAAAATTGTCTATCCTTGTCCACACTATAACCTCATTATTAAACACTGTCTTCATAAAAAGAAAAAAACAACTCAATTTAAGAAAAGCTTTTTAACTGTTTTCTCAATTTCTATAGATAATATGGAGCCCGGGATAATAAACATTATATTACCTACTCTTATTTCTGTTTACGTTTATTTAATTTAAATAAACCCATCTTTATTTTCGAATGGGTTAAATTGAAATTTGCCCTAAAAAGACTAAAATAACATGTTAGTTTAAACAAAACATAGTATCTCAATATATCGGACAAAGGCAGTTCGCTCATCCAAATTTAAATACATCAGTAATCTATACATTTATACGATTGACGTAACAATACAAGTAGTCGAGGTAACACAGAGAACTAAGCGAAGCGGGCTGACGAAACGAAATGAGAAAATTAATTGTCTTGCTTCTATTTGACAGATGTAAAACCACCACGTCAGGTGCACACAGTCCAACTAGACTTTACGAGATTAACCCGAGCTGTGGTTAAATACATATTCTTTTTTGCTATTTTTGTTGGTTTTAAATGACAAAGTAATTAAAGCAAAAAGTGCAACTGCGTTGGGATGGAACGCTGCGAGACGTTGCTACTATCGTTTTCTTAATTACATTGTGGAAAACATACATATATGTTCAATACTGTTTATGTTAGCCTGTGTCATCCCACTGCTGGGCAAAGGGTTCTCCCCGTGACTTCCAAATCCTTCGATCCAGGGCCAATGTGAACCACTAGTCGTTAGTTTTGTCCAGCTCGTCCCGCCATCTCCTGCGAGGTCTACCGCGTCGTCTTCTGGCTGTGTCGATTATATGTATACTAATGATTTTTTTTTTGATAACATATTGGATTAACGCAGTATAGCAATATAAAGTAACCTATTAATTAATGTTTAATATTTTACGGTGTAAGCTAAAATAGAGCTAAATAAGTGTGCAGTATGTTTTTGTTTTCAGTTTTCGCCTATACAAAGAGCTGAGAGAAGGACAACAAATGAATAAAACTAACCTAGGTATCTTTGAAGTTTGCGGTCCAAGCACACCACTGAACTTGCGCTGTGGCTTAAGAAATGAGTGTTTTTTTTCCCTGTTCATCTACTGAGCAGAGCGAAGCCTAACATCTCAATACTAAAGTTGTGCACAAAGGATAGGATCGTTTACCTTTACGAAACGTATTTGTCTAACTCACATATCGAGAGTTGAATTCAAAACGCAATATTAATGCGCCGCTCATGCCAACGATTTGGATCTCGTATAATTTAACATTCGCTGAATATTTGTATATGTTTGTTTATAGGCGTTTATCCTTATCGTGTAATGGAATGTGAGTCTGTACCGATGTGTTTTGCCGTGATATTTTGTGTTCTGAGGAAGTTTAACAATATTTTGTACACGTAACAGATTAGCGTGACGGGTTGGGGTGGTTCGTTGATGACCAGTGAAGGGTTAAGTACAGGTGTCATATCGAACGCAGGTCGTCGGTGCTCAGGATACGACCCCTGTTTTTATACAGCATCTATTTTTATCTTCTGTTGATAAAAATATTGACTGATTTTTCACGTCCCTTGTGAGACGCCCCACACACATTCATTTTAGTTTTCAAGACAGGCACGGAAATAATAGAGAATTCTTCAGACTTGTCTTAAATTGCCCTTAGAACTGGGGTCATAAAAAATCAGGACTAGTCCAAAAATCGTTCACATCGTGGAACAAATGGAGAAAATCTTTTGATTAATTTTCTGGATGGTATCAATCTCCAAATCTTGGAAAAAGCCATGCTATGGTAGAACGATATGATGAACTAAGTCCCAAAAACAAAGGTAAGTCTAAGGTAGGTACTAAAATTAAGAGAGCCATGCAAATGACAATCATTACATCTTCGTCGTTATTAATAGAAACTTGATATCTCCATCAAAACTGTTAACAGTGGCTGTCACAGGAATGTTGATATCGACGTGTTCTTCGACAATACACGACTATCTCTCGTCACATCATATTATTTACACGCGATGTCCATAGAACGTGTCGTATGTAAAGTATTATAGATACCTCAGGAAAGTATTGTTAGTTCTGTTCGTATTCTTTGAGTAGAAATACCTGCACTGCAAGTGCATCCCTCTTTTAAACTATTCCCCGCATTTAATTTTTTTACTGTACTTTTTAAGTTAAACATGTATGTTTTATACTCATAGACCTTCCCGAATAAATGCACTAAATAAGTGAAAGTGGACATTGCATCATAAACCATTGCACAGTTTACAAAAAAACAACGCGATCATAAGGACGGATACGAAAACGAAAAGTGAGTTGTTAACATCTTTATTATACTCTATCCTCCACAGACTGTGTTCATTCAGTATATCATACTAAGATGACCGGTACAAGAAATTATTTCAGGAATATTAAGGGGATCCGCGATTTGTTTTATTTATTTATGGTGGCAAAACGCACGTAGCGAACGGCAAGCGCGACGACGAGTTCGATGAACTCTGTAGCTATGAAGTGAACCACACATCACGATGTGATCTGATTTCACACGTCGTTCGTTAGAGTATTTCAATATGCATTGTAGTTTTATTTTATCGTATTATTTACATTAAAAGGAGTGCTGCGTACAGAGAATTTAATTTTAAGTAAAGGAATAGTAATTGAAAAAAACCGGCAAAGTGCGAGTCAGACTCGCGCACCGAGGGTTCCGTACAAACCATACGTATTTAAGTAAAAGTTATAGTATATGCTATACTTACACTTTATGCCATACTTACACTTGTCATACCATATACCATTTATCATCCTTTTTTATTGATTTGTTTATTTATACTTAGCGATTCGATCTAAATACTATTCGTTTTCATTGTATTTGCTGAAATAAAATATAAATTTTCATAATTTTCAATGTTGTGACGTGTATGTCAGATTAGCCAAACCGTCAGTTACTTTTTCTTTCTGTCATAGAGTTTCTTACTAGCTTATAAGTCTATGATGAATACTTTTTGGTTTATCTAATTCAAATTATATTTTTCAATGTTTAGCTGAAATATTGTATTTTATAGATAATAATGATTGTTTACTAATAACTTAATTTTAAATTATATTTATAAATTCTTTACGCACTCATGGTTTTATGAAGTAAGTCTGTTATGTCCTGGCCGACTACACTTGTCAGATGAGATGATTATATGGCTGCAAGAAGAAAAACTGAGATTCGAAATTGGAAAGAGACTACTGTGGAAACGAGCTGACGAACCGGTCAGACTAGACGAGAGAGCGTATCTTGAATGTGATACTGAAGGAATTCATCAAATTGGAGACAAGACAGGTTCTTCAAGGTGATCCATCTAAAGATACACCTGGGACTACTACTCCCAATCTGACTATTAAAAACTGTCTTTGTGCCTTCCCTGGTGTTAGTCTCGCGGAGCTGCCCTGGGTCTAAAGGCTGGTGATCCAACTAAAAGATCTACCGGGGCCTCTACTCCCGTTCTTCGAAACGCCGCCTTCCTGTGAAGCAGTACTGAAAGAACTGCATGCATCGTCCTACATCACCACCTCAACGTTTGATCGTGCTTCATTAACAGTGCTACTAATCGTGTGTACTCTAAAACTACTTCCAGAGTGCGGGTTTGATAGGTCTTTTTTATAATCACTTGTATTTTTTATTTCATTTGTAAAACCATCCATTTACCTCTATTAAATTTTTAAATGTACAAGTCTACTTTTTAACCGACTTCAAAAAAGGAGGAGGTTATATGTTCGTGTGTATGTATGTTTTTGTTTTTATGTATGTTATCTGATTTCTCCCCCATTTGTGGACCGATTCTCAAAATTCTTTTTTAATTTGAAAGATTATACTTCTGAAGTGGTCCCATTTAAATATGGTGAAGATCTCATGCTGATCTTCGGAGATATACTATGGAACTCTTCAAAAATAGATGGCAAATCTGTCGTGATTGCTGCAATCACTTGGATGTTTATTGTTTATACAACATCATGACGTAACATCACGCCTGTTTGCTCTGAGGGGGTACGCAGATGTGTACAATACACCCAGATTTCCATTTATTGGGGATAAGCCCATTACCATGACATGTATTGTTCATCATCTGCATCATTTTCCCAACTATTTTGTGGTCGGCTTCCAGTCTTACCAGATGCAGCTGAATACCAGTATTTTATACACAACACAATAGCCACTACAAAAATGTTGGTAAAAAATATTTTCTAAAGCTATTGAGACATTTGCGTATGGTCATCATCATCTCATGACGCTGAGCTGATGAAAGAAGGTAGAACTCTTTAACGGTTAGGAGTTAGGTGATTTCTTGTTCTAGAATAATGTATACATAATGCGATTTGTTAATATCTATAGTTGATTTCTCTAGAGACAACAGAGTGAGTGCTAGAAACTAGAAGTATTAATAATTTAGCCGACTTTAAGAAAAGAACTGTTGTCATTTTTTATAAAAGTTATTTAGTTACTATTTAGAAATCTGTTTCAAAAATACTAATTCTTAAATCGATATTGAAGTCTCCCACATGCGGCTTAAATTGCTGTTTCTTTTGATTGCGTTGACATAGAAGTTTGATTTTATTACAGCTTAAAGGTATGTTAATAAACTTGAGTATTTGATATGAATTTCAATATAATACCACTACGCGTTCATGAGGAAAGGGGTAGTAAGTTTAAAATTATTAAAAATATCTTTATTATATGATGTAACTAAAAATGTATGCTTTTCGCAATTTTTCCTTTATCTGTACTATTAGACGTTGCTTCGTACCAAATTTCAAGATTCTGAGTTCACGGGAAGTAGGTACCTACCCTGTAGGTTTTGATTCCCTTGCGAATGTCGAAAATTTGCGGCATAAACGGCTGTTTCTTTTGATTGCGTTGCCTTAGAAGTTTGATTTTTTCACAACTCCAAGGGACAGTAGTCTTGAGTATTTGATATGAATTTCAGCTTGATACCTCCACGTGTTCCTGAGAAAAAGGGTCTTGACAGACAGACAGACGGACAACAAAGTGATCCTATAAGGGTTCCGTTTTTTCCTTTTGAGGTACGGCACCCTAAAAACGATAAATAAAATGAAAATTTTCCTGAGAAAAATGCTGGTGGAATATTATTCAAATTATGGAGCCGAATGCATCCTGTTAATAGTCAAAGTCAAATCTATGATTCGTCTCTTACTAGCCAGCAGTCTGGTTCTTCTGGTTTGCAAACGAATCTAATCGGGAATTCTCATAAATCAGACTCTTATAAAAAACAATAAATAGGTCAACTTTCTCCTAGTTGTATCCTACGACGACGCTGCATGCGACTTCATATCTCAACAATATCTAAAATTCAATACATTTCACATGTGTGTTTTGCACATGTGTGAGTACTATGTACTGTAAAGCTACCATTTACATTTAGTTATCCTTCATTGACTCGAATGTGCCCTGGTGGCTGAGAGAATGTCAGGCTCACTCAAATGTCTCGCTGATAGTGGCGGGTGTGTTGGGTCGTTTAGTTCCCTTCAATATGGTCGAGCTGAATGGAGCTGATGCATGCGTCATGTTCGTGAACGGGCGCTGTCAGTTGGGACTGGTCATCTCTTAGCTGCCACGGTTTATTTTAATTACTTTGTTTTTAAATTGTGATAGTTATAATCTTTTACTCTGGACGCTCTTAATGTGCACGTCTTTCTACATCGTTCTCACATATATGTATAATCTCAACATTAATGATGTAACCAAGATCTTGTAACAATATTTTGATTGAAAAGAGTGTCCATGGAGTTTCTTGCCCATTCTTCTCCATAGAGATCTACGCTTTGGAATGGGCAACTACAGTACTTTCACAAGTTATTATGCCTTGTGTCTGCGACTGTAGCTTCGCCTTTGTTTTTCTGACTTTAAAAAGTGCCTGCGAAGGTCTAATTGAAATAAACGCTTTGAGTTTGAGTTTGAGTTCAATTCAATTTCCTATTTCCGCCAGTAGGATCATACCTGTTCTTGTATGCACACAAAATGCTTCAGAATCTAGACTAATATTATTGTCTTTGAATGGAAGAGAATTTAAAATGGCCGATGTAATAAAATTATATTAGGAGTGTTCCGTATTTTCGTAGTCATCCCATCTTCATGATTCACTTGCGCGTACAAACCTATACGCCAAAGGTTAACTGTCTGTGGCTTACATCTTTGTTGATGCGCATTTATTCACCAGGCACTTTGCCAAAGCTAAACAACTAGGTAATAAAATAAAATTCCTAATCGAACATCGTATGTGAAGTTTAGCGGCAGGCGGTGGGCAAGCGCTGTTGTCTGACGCACATGATGGTCATTGTAGGTACTAATACCTATCTTGTGTGGGAGAATCATCAATCATCATCAACACCTTGTTTATAAGGCTGATTTTTCCATCGTCAGATTTTTAATCTGTAAAAAAAAAATCGGCGGTTTGCAGTTTTGACACAGAAAATAATTATGTCCAAATTAAGGTGCTGTCATCGCGAACCGGACTTTAGATGTTAATAGAGATATTTCAGTACATTATCTGTCAAAGTCTGTTGACACCGTACGGTCCGCTCTACAGTCAGCTCACTTTACCTGAAATATTTATTCTTCATACAAAAGTTACCTGAATAATATTAGCCCATGGTATTATAGACATGTCGTAGAGTTATGTTCGGTTTCTACAAATAGCTAACCATTGAAGAAATTAATGACGCGTTATAACAAGTACGGGTTAACATTATCACTGCTAGTATACGGGATGGAAGGGAAACTGACGTATTCAGTACAACCATCCTGAGCCCCACAAAAAAAAAAAACTGTTATTCCATACATTTTGACCATGTAGGTATTGTACTTTTGTAGGAAACAGCTATTTTTTTTTAATAACCCAGGATAATGTACTTACTGAGTACGTTGTAACCGTTTTTGCGTCGGTGCCCATTCCACCCTGTATACTAGAGTATTCGTCATAAATATAGGCCTTCACTTAGTCACAAATTCGAGACGTAGTCGACATGACAGACCTTCAGATTTGTCATGACCACATCCGACTGTACCTGGTCGGATACCGGATGCGGTGTCGCCACAATGAAACCTCAGCGTTAAGAAAACAGAACTAGATTAGGTAGTTTGTGCAGACACAAATTAAGTAAGGGAAAGGGTTCCTACCAATTACAGAAAAAAAAAAAAATTTTTTTTTATTCCATTATATGTATACATAGTTTTACTTAAATACAACATCTGCCCAACTGCAAAGCAATTTTTCGGCAAGTGATGAGGGGCCTGCTTTAAATTCAGACTGAAGATCATTAGAAACAATTTTACGAAGAGGCAACAAATAATATTGAAAGTCGCTAAAGACAGCAACAAGCAGACAGAAAAGTAAGCTTGAATTTTTTCCGCCTGAAAATAAACATTGATTTATTAGAATATTTGTAGCGATTTGTTGCAAAAGAGTTTTATGTAGTAGTTATCCATGCTTTAATATTAAAAATTCGAAAGTAACTCTGTTTTTTTGTTTGTTACCTTTTCACGGCTAAACGGGTGATCGGATCGTAATGAAATTTGGCAAAGAGAAAGATTATATCCACACATACACGTCATTTCCACGCGAAAGAAGTCGTCAAGTCGCGGGCAACAGCTACTTGTGCGATATTGTTGAGCCAGGATTATTAAATTTTTAAACAGCTGAACATTGACCCGTATTTTTGCCATTGGCGTGCGGTTGACTGTACAGGAAGCGCCAGGATAGCCGGCGTAATTAAAATTTTCTTACGTTTTTTGCAATTTGCTGGTCAATGGCAGGCTATAGGTATGACGAACGAAATATGATTCGTGACCGTAACAAGTATGGCTTAACTGAGTTTTAATCATTAAAATCATCAATACAACCCTTTAAATTCATATGAATACCATTTCATAGAATGACCATTTCATGAAAAAGTCAATCAATACATTTCATTGAATTTCGCGGGCTGCACTGGCGCTTCATCCTTAAATGTTATAACGTTAACAGCTCTTTAATCAATGCAGCTTAGAGCACAGTTTAGAATGACAAAATAACTTTTTTATTCAATTCAATTATGGCGTCTGCAGCTATCAACTTACCCTTTTGACCACCAGAGCATAAACGCACGCGCGTGCCCTCCACACCAAGCTACAATTTCACCAACAATTTTTGTCACAAAATGTCGTTTGGCGTACTCGTACAGGGCACGCGCTTGCTTGTCACGTATATGTGACAATGGCTGTGAAAAGGTTAAGGAAGGTCGTTAACAGAGGCGATAAGTAGATTGATACCTATGTACCGCAAACCGACCAACGCTCTATTACTAGGTACTTAGGTAATTGGAATCGGTTCCATTTGACGTTTTCTCAACGTAAAAGGTCGACTATCGGCCGAGCCTATAAAACTTTAGCGGCGATCGGCGGCGGCGACCTCTCGCGTCCGGCCCTGGTTCAATCCATGGTCCGGAGCGAGACGGAATGGGACGCCGTCACCTCCTTCTGCGAAGCAGTCATGCTAGCGAAGGAGGTGGCGGGACGTGAGAGGGAGAGAACCTCACGTCCCAGCCGCCGCGGGAGACGCACCGGTCGTCGGGGGCCACGTGGTGGCTCCCGGCCACCGTAGACGCGGGCCTGTGGACGGTGAGCTATGGGCTAGCTCGCCGTCCGTCCGTCTTATGACGACAGGCCGTGTCGACGGCGCGTTCGTGTTCCACGCGCGCCTCAAAGAGAGTCAGCAAACAGGAAGGGGTCCGTAAGGGCCGACGCCTGCCAGGGTTGCGGGACTGTTCGAAAGAGATACCGCGGCCCTGGAACACAAAGGGCAAAGGAAGGAACATGGATGGGTTTTAGTCAGTACAAGTCTGACACTCCCTCCTGCTCAGCCCAGAGCGGGAGGGGTCATTTGATGATTTCCCATCGATAAAAAAAAAAAAAAAAAAAAAAAAGCCTATAAAACTTTATGCTTTGGGTAGGTATGTGTGTACCAGGAATTGTGTTAGGGCCTGTTTCAAACGTTAACTTAATTGGCAGATAATTTCATACAAATTCTGTTACATTTTTGAATTCATTCGGTAAGTAGTGGCTATTCGGACATCGTTAAAAACAGGTTAATCGTCAGGAAAATTAAATGTTTACCTACCGGCAAAAGAAAGATTAAAAAGTAAAATGTCCGGACCGTTTAGCAAATGTCTTGCTTTTTGTCAGGACTTTTCATCGTTAGGCCCTTAGACAATTTTCTTGTATACAAGGATACAAGAAAAATGGCAGGCTAAAGAGTTTTAGTGATATTACAGTGATTACTGATGAACGACATTTCATTTTCATTATTTTTTTCTTCTTTTTTCATTTCATTTTGTCGACCATAGAGCAGACTGAAGCTGTAGTCACTTGTTGGTGGTTGGTTGTTGCCGTCGACGCGTCATCAGTTATTTTTCATAACGCAAATTTTTGAATTGTCAATTTTCTTTGATATGTTATTTATCGTCTAAATTGTTTTTCCAACCCAGATAACTAGCGCAAGATGTTTCCGCATGGGGTTGTTCTTGTTACGAATATACTACAGCCCATATACATCTAATCCTATACCTATACAAATGTGTACTTACTAGACTGAAAAAAACCACTACAGTCTTGATGGCTGGCAAACATCTCGCGTAGTAGACACGCTGTCCAGCGGGAGCGAGCGACGACCTTCGGCCGAGTGCGCCAGCGCACAGCGCACATCCACACTACCGCCGACCCAAATTGACGGCTCCAAACCATAAGTCAAGTGATTATGTGCGCCCGACTGAAATATTGCGATGACACATTTAATGCCACGAAGTTTGCCATGTTTCAGTCTGAGTAGGTTACCATCCGTTCGGATTTGTCCGGACAAGTCCGGCTATTGGCCCTGCGTCCGTACTTTGCCTGACCTCGTAATTTGCCCGGACCCGGGATTTTCTTAGGGCAGGAAAATTAAATGTTTACCTACCGGCAAAAGAAAGATTAAAAAGTAAAATGTCCGGACCGTTTAGCAAATGTCTTGCTTTTTGTCAGGACTTTTCAAATTTCGAAATGGTAACCCTAAATCACTTTGCCTCTTCGCCCATCCATCGATGCTCACTCCTACTTGAGGGAAATTTCTATGCGAAAAATGTATTCACACTGTACGCACAGCGACCAATCAAGCTATCAAAACCAGTTTATGCGAATCTCTCATTGTATGTGAAATCTATGCAAAGATAGGCCGTGTTATACGCAATGTATAGTTTGCTGTGTCACCGTGTGTACTATGTTGATTGCGGATTTTGTTTCTAATTGAAATCTATCATTTATGAACCGCAACTGTGTGATGTTTTCTCATCGCGTCAAGTCGTCTTTTCTCATTCGGACACTAAGGACAAGGATTCAATAAGGACATTTTATTTTAACAAATTAAAATGCCAAACAGACGATGAGCTATTTGTCCGCCGGATATAAATGACCGCTCCTGTTCATTAGCTGTTGCGAATCGTCCTTGGATGAATTTTCCACCGTCTGCGCAGCGCTTAAAAATGGATATTGATATATCCAAATCCAATGCCTTACCTTACCCCGGAAACTAATCAATATTTGGATAAACTTGTAGATGTTGTTCTTCTCGCGGCTGCCTGTCTGTCGGCGCGCCGTGGGAACTGTTCAGTATCTCCGCAACACTTGTGTCTCTAAACAAGACGCTATCTTCAAAACGTTACGTTTAACGTGATTATACCGCATTACAATCATACAATCAGTCTACTTTTTTGTATCAATCACTATGACTACTTTTTTGTACTTTCAAGTAATCGGTAGCACGATGCCAACATTTTGAAACCATCATACATTAGATCGCACGATGCCTACTTTTTAATTTTTGTCCCAGTTACATCGCAGATTGGCAACTTTATTGTCAACTTTTTTCGGTAGCCGAACTACAATTTCTGAGCTGAAAAGCCGGCTATTTAAAGAGCACGTATTCCTGAAAAAAAGAATAACTAACACTAAGGACAGACAAAAGTCGGTTATTTTGCCTGGCTGGCATTTTGACGGGCTTTGGGCTTTGATTAAGCGCAGGCAACAATTTTTCCGTTTCAGTTTCAAGAAAAAACTATTCTGATTAAATCAAGAGAACCGTTCTAGAAAAGATTTTTCCTAACGACGAGAGTGTTTACGTAAACGAAACTATAACATTTATTCTAAGTACTCTATAACCAGTTTAATTTCCTGAAACAGAAAATAAATTGAATTTTCACACTATAATTGTTAATTGACGACGTAGAAGATGGGTTTCCATGTGCGAGAATAACATTTACGTATCGGATTTCAAGATCATAATATTCCAGAACTAATGAGTTAAACGAATGGCGCGGTAAAACCAACTGATACAGTTGGTTTTTCTTTATATCTGCTCCGAGTGGTATACAGTCGAACGAAACCATTGGTGCTCAACCTACATGGTCACAACCAATATAACTTACATTTCGGCTCGAGTTGAAATGAACACAGATATAGGTTGTCAAAAACAACGACTGGATAAAGTGATATAATGGAGCGATAGCACTCACTGAAAACAACAAAAATGAGTTCAAGTTAAAAGCTCGTGCTTTCAAGGGTATCTTATTTTTGCGGCAAGGACGATTCACAAAAAGAAATCAATGTTGCAACGAACTGCATTCCATTTTATGTACTCGACCCGCTAAAACAAAGGTTGTGAATCCCTGAAGTTTGAACTCACCAATGTTCGAATACTACAAACTTTCCATACGTAACCTTACGTGCACATGTACTGAAGAGTACCAACAAATTGATATTATTGTGGAGTAGTATAGTACCGGGCTTTTTGGCGCTCTTCCAATAAAACAATCAGGCGTTACGAATTAAAGTATATAAACACATGTAAAATTTATTGAAACACATCCAGACACGCTTTTTATGTACAGTTCTTATTTCATTTTAATGTATATAAACTGTTTCTTTGGTTTTGTTTGTTTGAACTCAGTTTGTACTCATATAGATACATTATGTGCAGCTGTTAACAATACAATATTTACCTTTCTATATTGACAGAGAAGGACGATGGATTTTAATCTCGGTGCATATTTTAAACATATTGACATATAAGTTATTGGATTTAAACATGGTTTGGACGTTAATTAAGCTTTTTAATAAGTTTTGGACGTTGATGGAGTGGTGTGAGTCAACTGCCGAGACTTGGGGAATTGAATCTAGCACCATTAACCATCCGTTAACATTAGCGATGTTAGTTTGATTAGACAAATGATTAAGTCTAAAGATTCGCATAAGATATAGTTTTTTGTATGTTTTACGATTTAATGCTCTGTAGTGAATTTGGTATAAAAATCCGTATGAGATCGAATCGCCGTCGATTTTCTATTCTTTGTACGACTTCCTTTATCTCGAAAGTATAGTATTCAAAATTAATGTGTTTACCTTTATTTTTGACATATTCTACTACGTACTAATACGTACTAATATTTTATAGTACTCCTACAAAAATACAACGATGGAACGAGAACTAACATAAACTTGCCACAAATAAAGTTATGAAAATAAAAATGTTTTAAATTATCCACAAAAAATTATGTGTCTTACTCACTGGGAAATGCCTCCATTACAGCAGGATTTAGACATGTTGTTGTATGTACGTTACAGTTCCGATTATTTACAAGTCACAAATTATACAAAGCATAAACGAAATCAATATAAATCAATCAGTCTGCGAAAACAAATCGGGAACGTAAAAATATAAAGAACCGACATTTTCAAAACTTCAAGACATACTCTCTTTTAAATTCAGTATTATCATAAAATTATAATCATGACAAGTGGTGTGGAAGCCCATCGACGCAGAAGCGTTTACCACTTACCACGTATTCAGTAGGTACAGTCGCCCGCACATTAAGTTACCACAAAATATCAAAGGAGATGTTTCATTTTCGGCCACAAGATGTACATTTATCGAATAAGAGGAAAAAATACCACGAACTTAGGAAAAATACTTTTTCGAGAATTTAAGCCTGATTTGTTGTGCATAAAAAGTAATAGTTTTTCAATTATTACCATATTCTATTCAACGTGGCGTCTGTCTTACTGTTTGCATATTCTGCTTTCGTTCTGAAATAATGTCACATAAAAACATACTATCACGTCAATGTTAAATATGAAAAGTATGTGTTCTAGTCTAAAATTCAAAATGACATTTGTTTTGACAAAACCCATCAGTGTCTGTCAGTCGAGTCTCGTTCGTCACGACTTGGTTTCGACTTTCGTGGCTTTCGGTGTTATTTTACGTTCTCTCATTTATGATTTGTTCCTACGACTTTTGCTTTGTACAATTATTATCAAATAACAATTTTTAGGTTATGCAAACGTCATCTCTACAACCTGTCGTAGCTCTCATAACACTCACGACAAACGTCAAACATTTTTAATTTTTATTGTGTGCATAGAAACCATATATTATTATGTAAAAAATGTTACTTTATTCTATTCAGGGGCTTATTTCCCAGCTTTTCTAAAACGTACATGTTATTGCCGGAGTCCCATACAAAAATGAAATATCTCCTTCCTCCAAATGATTTTAAACCATAAAATGTTGACAGTCAATTTGAAAATCGAATGAGTTAATTTGACAGTTTGTAGTAACTTGATGCGCTGGCGACTGTACAATCTGTACATCATACCGAAACTCCGAACTTAGAAATATATTATCGGTAATAAAAAACAGCTGTTCCACACATTTTGACCACAGGAAACAGCAGATTATTTTTTTTAATTCGTCGCGTCGATGTCCCCTTCCAAACGGTATAAAAACATACTATTAAAACAGGAAAAATAACTTATGACGGAAGGGACATCGTTATGAAAAGTTTTGCTATGGATTTATAGTAAACTAGCTGTTGCCCGCGGCTTCGCTCGCGTTTTGGTCGGAAATTATCCCACGGACACGTTGTAAATATAGCCTATGGCACTCGGGGATAATGTAGCTTCCTATTTGTGAAAGAATTTTCAAAATCGGTTCAGTAGATCCATGCCACTCGGGGTAATGTAGCTTCCTCTTGCTTATATTCAAAATCGGTTCAGTAGATCCAGAGATTACCTCCTACAACCTCACAAACTCACGAACTTTACCTCTGTATAATATTAGTATAGGATGATTCTTTAGACCCCAAGCGTTGATTTCCCGGTATTTTTTCTTTTTTTTCGTTAAAAGGAATTGCTAACACAATCTTCTAAGGAAGGTAAGGAAGAAACTACACAGCTTAAGTTCGAGCACTTACGTTTTCATAACAATTGACAATCGACATTTTATAACAAGAGAACAATGAATGATGACAACTATTTGATCGTGAGCGGGATCGCCTTGACACCACAAACTGTTCGCCGAGTTAACTCGAAATTCATATTGGTAACAAGATAGGAAAACTTCGAAGCATATATCATCGCTACATCTTTGCACGGAGTAATTTTCCAGCGTAAGCGTAATTCGACAACACAGCGTCGAAGCTGCTTAATTGTCCTTTAGACGTTACTGAACTGAACGCTGAACGCTAGGCTTTGTGTAGACGTCACGGAGACCTCAGTGACCATAAACTAAGCTTGTCAAGCTTTTCTTAGGGAGTAATGCCGGTCCTTAGCCCAGCTTTATCGTAAATTCGTATCTGTGTGGATATACTGTTTTTAGAGTTGGTGAAATTTGGAGAGCAGGGGGTCTAAAATGGCTGCTTTATCAGAATCTTAGGCCGCATTCCGAATTACGCTGTAATCGCTTTGAGCGTCCATAAACCCGTTCCAAATTACCGTGAGCGCGATATTGATGTCCCTTGAATCGTCATAGATGACGTCATGACATGCGCCATCTTGCGATTACACCGACCATGCCCCAAATAAATATCACCGTGAGCGCTGTCAAAAATGACAGTTCTGTTCACAGGTTGTGTTGTTTTGCTAAGGTGGAAGCGCAAGAGTTGCCCGTGAAATTTAAATTTTCTTACGATTTGCAGATCAGTGTAAAGTTGTATGTTGATGAAAATAACAATCGCGCCAGTAACACGTATGAAGTTACAGAATTATAATAATTCAAATCATCAATACAACCCTCCAAGTTCATTTAACCCCATTGAGTGACTTTATCATGAAATAGTTATTGAATGGGGTTAATTGAACTTGGAGGGTTGTATGTGTAGCAGAGTCAACCAACATATCGTCCATTTTCAAAAATAGGTCCTGTCAAAGGTTTCGGTTTGGGGTTATGTTCACTGTGAACGCGTTCACGAGCGTTCCAAATTGATGACAGCTCTCAGCTGTCATAATCGTGATATCTAAAACGGAACGCAAAATATAGTTGCGAGCGCTGTGAGTGATTATTTTGTAATTCGGAATGCGGCCTTAGAATCACGTTCAAAATTTAAAACTCTTAAAATGGACTTTGTGTTCATAACTTTCTTATCACAGTCATAAACCTCGTAATATATTTTTATTAAGGGAAAGTAGTTTTTATTGCTTATATTACGACATGTTAATCGGAAATCCAAATGAAAAATAATTCGGAAACTAGATTCTATGATGTAAACCTATCTAATGCAATTTCATGGTCGGTAGTTCAACGCATATAAATCACATTAGAACCACTTTGAATACCGTTAACAGTGAGCACCATACATAAAATTGACATATCAGAATTGGGTAGTAAATTAATTATCACAGTAGCAAATTTCATTTGCAACAGCCAATCAAGTAACCTAACAAAACTATTGAAAGGTTAACCACGCCCCAAAAAACGTCCACCAATTAGAAAAAGCTCGAGGTTTTTTTGAAAGCACATAACATTGTATCTAAGTACATACGTGTTTACGGTTTCGCTAATCTGTATTAGTTTTGGGATTCCCCGTCTAGTTAATCGGACACAAACAGAGCAAAGCCAGAACTATTCGTTAATCTAGTATGAATTACGTAAACAAAACATAACAGCACGCCTCCAATCCCCGAGAAGTTAGACAGAGGTCAATTGTTTTACGAGTTGACATAAAGGGAATAATCCTCACACACCCACACCAATGTACTGTAACGTAAAAGTGAATTACAAAAAAAACTGTAGCGGCTTTAGCTTGTTTATTTGTAACAAAATGAAAGGTGCGCACTCCACAGTTGTGCTGCGGCGGCAGCGCCGGCGACGACATTGTCAAGGCCGCGCGGCGCGTGCGCGTGTGCTGCTCTTCTGCACGCACACGCTCGATACACACACCGCTATTTTTTTACCAGCTTTAATTGCGTTTTTTTTTTTTTTTGTTTACTTATGGATGATGGACATAAATGTTTATGGATGGAGGAAGATCAAAGAAGATGGATGAATTGTGCGAGGATATGAAAGGAAAAAGATTAAAGGAGGAAATGAAAGCGTGGCGGTTAACACGGGAGAATGGAAGCCTCGCCTTCGCCGACTCAAACGACCAACGACCGAAACATAGGATAAGGACAATAAGACGATGATTAAAGAGCTTACATTTTTAATTAATAAACGAATATCACGCCTATATTCCCCTAAGGGTTAGGCAGAAGTGTGCTTTAAGTTCACTCACATTTAGCCAGTTATGTTTAAATCCTCAGTGTCATTTAAAAATGAGGTTTTATTTAGCTTTTCAATCCTGTCTTGTGTTGTCTGAAACCGTAAAACGGGGCCAAGATTCAGAACAAGGCAATGTTTTTTTTTTGACGAAGCTGACTATAATTTATAGGAACATTTAAAGATAAACATCTTAATAAAATAAATATTTTTTAAAGTCTGTCATACGATTAACGTACCAAAATCCATTGAGGAAATCCGTAGCAATTTCTAATGAAAGACTTATTTATTTTATGACTCGTCTTTTAAGCACGTAGTTTGCCTAAATGATCAAAAATTATCTTATGGACCCGGATTTCAAGACCATTTCCTCTACGTGACCTTCCAAATTCCCCGTCCCATAGTGTGGACAGACGATGCAACAGGCGTTACATAACCGGCAAGCGAATGCGTTCGGTTGCGCAAGAGCAGTGTCCGGGTACCGTAACGGTGCGCGAACGATCCGGAATGCCGGCGATTTGATGCGCATTGCCTCATCACACGCCACACATTAGTTGCCGTCGAAGGTCGACCGTTGTGCATTTTTGATTAATTTCAATAATAAAGATTGACCGTGATCTCAGAACTGTAAAAGCGTCCTGTGTGAATAGGCTCTAATTGAATCTAAATGTGGCTGTGTGTTTTCTGCAAGGGCGCGTAGGTTTTTTATTAAGATTTAACAATTACAATAAGAACTTTAGTTACTTACCAAAAATTGCATTCATAGGTATAACCAGAGTTCCACCGCAAGGTTAATTAAGCAATAATCACAGGAGTACAATGTCTATAATAGTACAATAAAATATTGGTGCCCTATTGTAACCTTCACTAAAGAAGTTAATATCACTTGACGTCAAATTGATTGGCTGTCGATAATACCTTAGTACCACCTACATGATGAGTAAAGCCACTTGATCAAGCCGTGCCATGTCCATACCTCTCGGACTCTCGCCTACGGACGCGAGGCACTGCACAAGCGCGCGGACTAAACGGACATACGAGGACTTAATTTTAAGAATCTATTCACGTCTATGGGTGTTACGAATTGCAGTTATCGGAAAAAAAAAATAAACAAAATGCCCTGCAGTGGAACAATATAGGGTTATAATAATAATAATGAGACGACCCGAATGACGCAGCGGTAGTGAGGCTGTCTTACGTTCTTAGGGTCCCGGGTTCGAATCCCGGTAGGAGCAAATGTTTGTGTGATGAGCATGGACATTTGTTTCCGAGTCATGGATGTTTATATGTATAATAAGTATGTATTTACAAACAAAAAGTATCTATGTAGTATTATCAACTATCTGGTGTCCACGACACAAGCCTCGTTGCTTAGTGTGGCACCTAGATGGCGCTGTGTGTAATGTCCAGCGATATTTATTTATTATTTATAATAAAATATCACGACTTGACACACGAGGTTGTCGACATGTGGAATGTAAACTCAAATGTCAATACACAAAAACTGTCACTTACAGGATATCTTCCGTGATTGTCTTTATTTTTGAGCTCCCGATATTTCGACGCTGTTGCAAGCGCCATGACCGCGGGTTGACCCGCGATATCCCGTAAATGACAGTTTATGTGTAGTTGTAAACCGTGAAAGTTTAAAACAGTGTTTCAAATGTCATCGCGCTGATTGTCGAGACGGCCAATGGCCTGATGGCCAAGAGTCTCGACATCTGTCGAGGCTCTCCGGCGGTTGGATCAAGGGCCTGATTCAGAAGGCAGTACTCCTCGATACGGCATTGTGAGGAGGTTCCTGTCTCTGGAATCCTAACCACCGATAGCTTAGACCCTGCTCCCGACACCGGCGGAAACCTACTTTTTATATATTTTTTTTCATGTGTAAAAATTTATAAAGAATGTGTATAAAAATGAATAAACGATAAACGAGAATAATAATAGGATGGTTTTAGTATATTCCATTCAAAAATCGATCGCGTAGAACCGCGCGCTCGTATTAGTTCCTCCGATTCGGATGAACGTAGGTACTGACCAATTTCACTAATGAGTACGCAGAAACACTCGGAATAACTTCGAAATATGACCCCGAGGCAATGATTGTAAAACTTTCTACGATATCTCAGCATTTTTTTAGATTGAAATGATTTATCGATTCTTATCTTTATAGCAGTGTAAATGTGTGATAAATGATTCTTATAACGCTTTTATTACTTTCATTGGACACTAATTATGATGAGAATAAACATTTTGATTTAACGTCGTTTGTCCACACTTCGTTTTCTAGACAACATAATAAGCTTTTAATGTTCCCACAGCTGGGACACAAGCCACATCTCTGTGAAAGGGAGAGAAATCCATCTTCGAATGTTTTGTTCCTGGGACATTCACCTTTTTGAATGCATTGGTGATGAAATAATTTACACAAAGTATAGTGCTCGGCTCAGTTCGACACATCGAACTATAACAGGGCCACCACCGCTCCCTGGGTCACCACCGCTCAATAAAATAAATAAACATGATTATTAAAAAAAATACGATTTAATTATATGACAAAATTAACATTGTGTTCTAAATTCAAAAATATTTTAATTTTCTATTTTAATATTAATATGCTATTTAGCGGCTTCATACCTTTGCTTCTTCTTCAACCCTGTGAAAGCACAGCGCGGAAAAAAACGCGAATTAAATTACATTTTCCTAGTAATTCATTCGAAAGTGTGTGAAACGTCGTTTTCAGTCGTTTGATACACGTGGGTATTTGTTACTGCAGTTCTCGGTTCCTTAACAACCTCGCCTCCGGCTCGGGTGTGAATTCCGCCTCGAATGCAATAAAAAAGTTTCCCTAATTATATCACTCAATTGTGAATCTGACTAAAGTGCTATCTAGTTTTATAGTTAGTATCCAATTTTGAAAAGCACTGTGACCCAGACCCAAGTGTGATCTTCACCACAATAGTATTTACGTTATTAACGTTCCGGCTTAAAACTTTCTGGCCCACGGGAAAGTCATTCAGTTTTCACACCCAATTTACGGAAACCGTTCAAACTAACTTTCATGCAGGCGGGGCACGTATGCTATGTGGAGGCCAAATTAAACAATGACTGAACAAAACGAAAAAAGGTCAATTTTCCATTTTTAGAAAGTTGGAGCGCTTAGTTTTTTGATATTTAAATCGTGTGCCTTACATGATATGTGCACGTCCTTTATTATTTGTCGATGTTAGAGCGCCTATTTACTACCTAAGTAATAATTGCCATTAAGCATAATTTGCCTATTGATTGTTCCCACTTGCCACTGCTGGAACAGAGGCTTCTTCACTTTGAAAGGGAAATATTATGGCCATTCATAGGGCCAATTTGGAAGGGAATTATTAGAGCCATAATCTTCCACGCGTCCCCAGTACGGTTGGAATAAAAGACAATAGCTACTACTATCCAAAAAATTTCCATTCACCCATACATTTCCCTGATCAAGGTTCATTGGAAGATCAGCGTCAGACAGCTTCACCTGTCTGGCATTAATGCTGAAATGGACCTTTTTGGCGCAGCCGTGAGGCACACAGTACAGCCATACTATGTATTTTCTCTTTTTTGTAACTTTTTTAAATATTATTGTGTGTGTGCCTGATGTACTGACGTCGAATAAACATTTTTCTTTCTTTCTTTCTTTCAATAAAACGTATTCAGATATCATCAAGCGATACGGGTTCAATTCCTGCACCGTAATTATCCTCGGCAACAATTCGCCCTATCTGGTCAATAGGATCTCTGCACACCGAATTACAAACGAACCATCTATGCAAATAGACACCAGTCCCATAAATTGGGATAAGTTATTATATCTAAACGCCGGAGTACCGTTAATAGAATATTACACAGACATAATGTTCGAATAAGTCATCGTTCGTCATGGTGAGCAGCAACCATTATTTATAAATTATAGAAGATAAATTATACATATATCCAGATGTAAATAATAACTTTATGGCGGTTTTCTGTAAATCAATCTTCTACTGTTTTCGAAGATGGAATAACGTTTTAGTTTGTATTCCTTGTGAATTTGAGATCATTTTATAATAACACAATTCGCTAATTTCATAATTGAAGAAACTTTACAGAGGGATGTGCGTTTATTTTTCGTAAAATAATTTATTTATGTAAACAGCTGATCAAGCCGATGAGGGTTCGGTAAACATCCTCATATTGTGCCTTGTTTCTTGAACTTATGATTTTAACTAAATCAAAATTGCTTTAACATGATTTCAGGCATTTTCGGCGAGGTTACGTCAATGAATTCAAATAGACTTTAAAAGTAGTACTTATCTAACTATTTTTGAAAATAACTATTTAACAATGGGTAGTAATAATACTACCCACAAACGCATTTTTTTTTTATAAGCTCCGTAAAAAAATATATGAGCCTACCCAAAATATTAAATTTACTGCTTTAAATACTAATTTTGCGACAGCTAAAAGGACGAAGGAACGACCGAATAAAATACTGTAAATTCCGAAAATCAATACAGCATTTGCTGACGTAATATTTTTCCACCAGACCGAAAACCACAGCTAGTCATTTTCAGTCATTTATAAATAAATAAAACAGGAATAAAATCAACGTCAAGATAAATATCAAAATGTTGTAATAAGGTGTAGTCGACGTAGCCTCGCTACGCGGAGCTCCTATTTCTGTCTGCAGGGTTTAAAGTAACCTAACACGAAGAGGATGGCGGGGTCTTAGTTCGCTCGCTTCGCTCGCTCTTGCATCCTAAGTTGTACAGCTTAAGAAAACGATTATTTTAGCAGAACATGTTTTCGGAAAATTAGTATTTTCTTCGCAAAGTTAGTATTTTTTTCGCAAACTTAGTACTTTTTTCGGAAATTTTGTTTATTATTTTTCGTAGAATTGTAATTTGAATAAACTCCTGTTTGTTTGTTAAATACAACATTTTTTGTCGGTTAATTTTGTATTAATTAATTAATACAATCAATTCAATCAATTAATTTATCGGTATTTCATTTCAACCAAGCTTAGTTTACAGACAACCACAGTAGTTAATTTGTTTTTCGGAAGCTTTATTATTTCCCTATAACAATTCTAAAACAAACCTCAGAATAAAATTATAACCTCCAAACATAATAAACATTGGTTTAGCACTCCGTATGGGTCGGTATCAAAGTATCAATACTACGTTGTAGCATGCGCGGGCGCCGGGCGCCAGGAAGGCGTCGCCACTCCCGCGCTCACACGCGCCATCTCGCACGACCCAGATCCTGACGATTACTTAGGTACATCTAACACTGCTTCAACTGCTTCCTACTCCCTAATGCACAAGCCCGTTTAATCAAGCCTAATGCCAAACAAATCTACCATTCAAGGAGATGTTGTTTTCGTTACCTGTCTGTACCCCATAATGTTTACAATTTAAAAAGGGCAATTTTTATAATAGTAAGGTAACATGTAACATCCGGCCGTTCCGTGCCAACAATATCTGCATTACCATACAAGCCTTTAATAAACTTAATAAAGATAATCCGCCCAATTTAAGCTACCAAATAACAATCGACTTGATAACCACGCCGATCAAAATATAAACAAAAACATAAACAGCCCGAATTTGTTACGTGGATGATATAATTTAAACGTTAAATCGGTGTATAATTAGATAAATCCATCAAATTAACAACTGCTAATCGGCGGAAGTTCGATCACAGCTCCCGTCAATTCCTCCGCTTGATTTGCATAATGCAGAATCCATTGATCACATGAACCACCTCGTTTCCTGTATAAATCAACACCGGAATATGGCTATTTCATGTTCGAAATGGTTCGGAGCAGCCGCACGCTAACGTCGGAAACAGCAAATTATGCTACTATCGTAAATACCATATTATACTGGCGAGATTTAAATTTTGACAAATGAGGAATATTTGTGGCATACATTAACAAATACTTAACCGTAGGAGAGTTAAAGTGTTTGCGTGTGTCGATAAAATAATTCAAGGGCACTTTCTACTCTCTATTATCTTGGCATGTGATGTGCATAATCTCCACGATTTAAGTTTCACCAATAAACACGATAATCCCTTTGACACGTTTGCCAAATACCATAATGGTATTTGGCAAACGTGTCAAAAGGATAACATCATAAAACCTTTTAAAGACAGATTGTATAAACAAAATAAAACTAAATAAACCTTCACCAAAGTAAAACATAAAACTGACTTCGAAATAAGTATATAAATACAGGTGTACATTAGATAGTAAAAAGTTCAATTTTAATAGATTTATACAAGATTCGATTTTATAGAAAACGGTTCCGACTTAAATTAAAGTATCTATGATAAAACGCATAAAGTTAATCAGTCAATAAAAAGTAAATCTAAAGTTAATTATTTATGGTAAATAGCTCTATCCCACAAAGTTTCTTTTGTTATGTCTAAAATCGGAAAACAAAACTCATACATACACACCATCATTCCATAAAAGGAAAACCATTATTCTAGGTCAAGGAGCCAACGATTATGTAATCTCGCGCATATTATACGTGCCTTCAGTCAAGTTCACTCTCCTAGCAATGTAGTACCGACCACTGGTGTCGTAACAATTGTTTACCTACCTGATGGCCAACAATTTGTAACATTGGCCCTGAATCTCTGATGTCCACGACCACAAGAACTGATATAACCGCCAGATCATCAGCCAATTTATTGGAATGTCGGTCCAAATATTTGAGGTCGTGGCGCCAGATGCACGTAGATCCATTCTATACCTGTATGAACGGAAGTGATGGATCCGAACACTTCCACTGCTCTGGAATGCGGCGAAGAGTTTCTTGTTGGTCAACATTATACAAGAACGGACTAACATTTGGAATTGGTTGGCCCAATTCGGTTGAAAACGAATTGTTTTTCTTATGCTACTAATCCATTGATATATTTACAGAAGAAATGATTTTTTTGAAGTTTCGTTAGCATTCCAAATCCCAAAGGGAGCACAAAAACATTTAGAAAAAAAACCATACATCTATACATACCTACTACATACATATGTATATAAATAAAATTGAAGAGTCTGTTTGTTATACCAAAATAACAGCTTTTTACTGAATGCATGTGAAAGTATATACGGTACTTATAACAAAAGACATTTTTAAATTTTTTGTCTGTCTGTCTGTCTGCCTGTACATGTCCGTTTGTTCCGGCTAATCTCCGAAACGGCTGGACCGATTTTGACGGGACTTTTACTGACAGATAGCTGATGATATAAGGTCTAACTTAGGCTACTTTTATATTAGAAAAAATATTAAGGTACTGCGCAAAAAAATTAAAACGCTTGAAATTTCAACAAAATCTGTTTCACATGGCTAATCTCCGAAACTGCTGGACCGATTTTGACGGGACTTTTATTGGCAGATAGCTAATGTCGGAAGAAGTAACTAAAGCTACTTTTATTTAAGTATAAGAATTAGGGTTCCGTGCAAAAAAAATAAAACCCTTGAAATTGGCAACAAAAGATTCAAAAAAGAAAGTAATCTTTTTTATAATAAATTTACACGAATGAAGGTCGCGGGCAACAGTTAGTATCAAATAAAAATCCACCATCTACGGAAAAAGTTATTGAGCATAAACCTAATAATGATAAACCTTTTATCGCGACCTATAATTTATGGATGAAGTTCACTTTACGGAATGTAAGCATATTATCATAGTAGCTTCATAAGATAATTCTGTGATACAGAGCTGCTAGTGTAATTGTGTATGCTAGGTTGCTAACGCATATAGGCAATAATGCATTTCCCAGATTTGATTATTCATAGAAAGCCACTGAACAGGCCTTGTTACATTAGATCGCTTGACTACCCCTCAAATGGCCAATGAGTAGCTAAGCGGACAGTTCCGCACAATCGTACTATTAAGATGTGAACGAAAGCAATTATAATTAATTGAAAAGTTATTATTATAACATCTAATTTTGAAGGCCCATCTTCAGAGCCCCAGCTCAGAGTAGAAATGCCTTTGCCGGAAGTAGCGAACATACAACCAATAAGCTGTTTGGATCGCAGATTCTTTGACATGAGTCAACATGGCTGACGCATGTCTTTCAGACCCACATTAATCATCTATTGGCGATCGAAATATGTATCACCTTGACCATGAGGTACTAGAGTCACTTGTTTGGGAGGTTGACCTTAAATAACCAAATTAGTTTGAGCCCAGATTTTTGCTCTGCCCGATGAATTATGATCGAAAAGGTTACAATGGGTGTAAAAATACCCTTAACGAAGCCGAAAGGCACTTGTTTTCCCTGTTATATAGGGGTTTAAAGTTCCAACTGTTTTTTTTTTTAAATAATACAAGGTTTCATGTTATAACTTTACTTTAAATACCTCCATGACCCCTTACTATTCAATGCATCCATCATGTCAATGTACGATGCTTTGAATGCGTTACTTTAAGTCCTACCGTAAAACGCGATTTTTGTCCCCAACAAAAAAAAACGTTTCCCAGAAATAATTTTTAATTATATTTCGTTTATTCATTTACGTAAACATTATTTACATTTTTGCATATTTTTTTTAAAAACATTGAAAAAGACATTTAAAAATATAAAAAATAGTAGCCCACCTGTATCGGGAACAGGGTCCAAGCTACCGGCAGTCAGGGCTCCAGAGAGAGGAACCTCCTAACAATGTGAGCCGTGTCCAGGAGTACCGCTTTCTCAATCAAGCCCTTGATCCAGCTGCCTAACGAGAGCCTCCTCAGGTATTCATCGAGGCTCTTGGCAACTGATACAATTATCGGCACAATGATATTAATTATTAATATTTTTATTTAGAGTTACTTAAATAAATGTACAAAATGCTGTCAAAATGGTTGACGGCTTCGTCAAGGATCCGTTTACATCTTGTATTATTGAACCTCTTCGACCAAGTGCTCTGGTATTAATTAGCATTTTAGCCCAAACTACTGCTGCGACGCTATTAATGTATGAACCGTAATAATGTTACAATATTCCATTAATTGCAGCATATTACCGACGCTCTGCTGACCTCAATAACACATTTAGGTCACTAGAGCATTCCTGTTACATAAATCTCGATTATTTTACCATATAAATCATGTTTTTAATAAAAATTACAAGAGATGGATGTACCTACACGTACAGCTTTCCACTGAGGGGATTTTATGACCGTTCGAACGAAAAAAAAAAAACGTTTAAAAGCGAACTCCCATTGTTTTATGCGAAGTTATCGCTTTCTATCAAGGATTTACTGATGATTAGGCTTTCTATTAAACAAACCTCACGGGGCCCGCGTGGTGAATTACGGCGCACTGCGTGTGGCCCAGCAGTGGGAACATCATAGGCTGATTATGTAGGCTTTCTGAGTCAAAGAAAAAGCTTAAGTTGAACAAAGCTTTTATAGGCTATTGGGATATATAAGTATAGTAATCATTTTTAAATTATGTTTGTGGCAAACAGCCCCGGCTACTGACAAAGTCAATGCTTATGCATGGTCATAGCAGGTGTCTCAGTTTAGTTTAGTAGACAAAGCTGAAATGACTCACGTGCCTGTATAATTAGGTACACCGGCACTTATACCCTTCGAACCGGAACGGAACACAGCAACGCAGCTACGGGTATGGTTGTAGGAAGTACTTACTTCCCCAGACAAGCTCCTTGACAAAGGGATTCAGTACGTCTTATTGTCGTACGTAACAGCGACAGTATCGTCTGTATTACGTAGGGCCTACGTCAAGACAGTCAAGAAACAGTCGTAATAAAAATATAACTATTAAAGAATCATGGAATTGTTACATAACGTTCATAATTCGCTCTCATTTTCTAATTATTTTCGTAAACTTTCTAAAAAATGCCTACAGAACAGAACAATGAACATTTCACGCGTATTGAAGACGATTCACAATGATCACGCTCCCAGATCATGAGTCAGGACTCGCACTTTGAATAAATAGCTATCTGTTTTGGATGAAACGAGTTTTATGCGCCGATTTGCGGTTACTACGGTCGTGAGTCAGAGAAGAGTCTTTTTTGTTCAGCTTGATATCATTAGTAGCAAAATGCCAGGTATGATTAGGCCTGAAGAACTGCGGGGACTTGTATTGGTTAACAAGTACCTATTCCAAAGTTGCAGGATACACTAGTCACATGAGAGTACATAATGATACAGTCACTGTGGCCGAAACCTGCTAGATGGCATCATCCTTAACACACGAGCCGACTACGTCCAGTTTCCATAATAGTTGCAGTAGGACACAGCTTTCAAACTGTAATGTTTAGGGCACCACAATATTGGGATCACTATGATGCCTGCAAAATTCCTTTGAATGTAGTGCTACCGTATTTTGTCACCTTAGTATGGTCAAACATGCCTGCGGGCCTGTGGACGGTGAGCTATGGGCTAGCTCGCCGTCCGTCCGTCTTATGACGACAGGCCGTGTCGACGGCGCGTTCGTGTTCCACGCGCGCCTCAAAGAGAGTCAGCAAACAGGAAGGGGTCCGAAAGGACCGATGCCTGCCAGGGTTGCGGGACTGTTCGAAAGAGATACCGCGGCCCTGGAACATAAAGGGCAAAGGAAGGAACATGGATGGGTTTTAGTCAGTACAAGTCTGACACTCCCTCCTGCTCAGCCCAGAGCGGGAGGGGTCATTTGATGATTTCCCATCGATAAAAAAAAAAAAAAAAAAAAAAAAAAAAAAAAAAAAAGTATGGTCAAACATGCATGTGGTGAAAAACCACACAATTCATAATTACTAAATCCTACCCAACGCTTCAACAGGGGCTCCAACACAATATTATGGGTAAGAAATATCTGCAACACACCACAGGTGAGTCAGCTTCGGAGAATTTATTGATGGAGAAAATAAACATTGCAATAAAAAACTGGCCACTGTCTGACATTAAAATAATGTTTCGCCAATCCGTTATAGTGCGCTCAGGTGAGAACCGAGAAGTACCATCAAACATCATGTTTATATTTTTTCTGGATGCTAACGGGTTACGTAAATAGTTGATAGCAGTGATATTGAAATTGTGCAGTTTAATATATATTTTTCAGGTTCTTGTAAGTTTATATTGGACTTAAAACTGGCTTTTCCCCACAGCTTCGTCTGCGGAGAGGTCTATTAGAAGTCGTTTGTTTTGGTCTACCTTTTCGCCACAATTTTATCGAAATTTTTAAAAAAAACTAGCGCTTCCTTCGCATTTATAACATTGGCATAAATAAAAACGTTTAATTAGGACTTGATTTGCCAGAAAAGATAATTTAATCTGAAAACTGGCAACATATTCCATTATCCAACTCTTTAAAATTATGGTGTGGTTACGTTGAATGATGTGTCTAATAGGAGGTTAACATCAAGTCTAGTTCCAGTTAGGGTTTTACTTAATTGACTTTACTCACACAAGTATCGACTGTCATGGTTTCTTAGAATATTCTCGTCTTGGCCTCCCACTTAGTAAGGCGCTCGTGACATTTACAAGCTTCTCCCGGTAAAACTAATTTATAATAGGCTATTAATATGTGTATCGTTGAAATTGTGACTCACCGGGCTTACAGGAAACGCTTTCACAATAGAAAGTTGATAGTTATAAAGTTTATTATACGACTTAACCCTAGAATCATAAACACATCTAATAATAACTCTATTAATAATCATTTACAGACGAAATATTTTGCGAGTGTATAGTAAGACAAACAAATAGAAACATGGTAAATATTCCGTTTTCAACGTTAACGATAGTGTTATATTACAATGATATCTTAGGTAAAGAGTGTACTAAAAATCTCTCATAGAATTTCGTTCAAATGTATTCGTTTTCAAAACTAACATTATATGATAAGGCGTTGCGGTTAATCATTATTACTCAATCAATACCATGAAATGAGGAGGTGACTTACAAATAAATAAAATATGTTTTTTTTCCAATACTTTGTCGCGTCACGTTCACTTTCTTCTTGACCTTAATTTTCAGGTTTTACCAAACACACGTTATTAAGTGACACATGCATTTTAAAACGTTATGAAAACATTTAACAATATTCTGACAAAATAAAGGTAGCTTTTATTAGTAATTATATCGTTACAAAACATGATATTTCGATAGCTTTAAAATCAAAATAACACATGGCACATCACGGCACATGCATACCGGCTACGAAGCTTCAACGCAACTCCATAATAGCCGCGCTTCTACGAGCCTTCTACGCAAGTGTAACGCAACGACTAAGAGGCTTGTAAGTGATTTCTACGTAGCGACTAGTGAATGAGCCGCATCGCAGTGATGTTACGCAGTAGCTACGCAGTATCTACGAATCTCCAACGCGAATTCTATGTAGCGGCGACGCGTTTCAAAATGGGTTCTACGTCGCAACGCGTCCACGAGGTTTGAGTGCATAGGGCCAACTATGATTGCAAACTATAAACGTATTACCGTACTACATCTTAGATGTCGTGAATGAAGCACTCATTCAAAGCAAGTACCGTTTTACACATCTCTATGCACAAAAAAAAACAACGGAAATAAGAAATAGTTTGTAAAAAACATCACTTGTAAATATTTATATAGACCTAACGGGTCACTCATTCCTATTGCTCCACATATGCATTCCTTATCAATCCGAGTGTAGTGAGTTGATGACGCTGCAGTCCTAAGGACCTCGTGGAAGATGCGTCATCAGCGTCACCACGGAATGGGTGCGAACACGTCATCCTATCGTAATGTGGTTACAGGCCTCATCATGCCATCGTTTAACACGTAATACCAAACCTGGTAGGAAAGACACAGTTTTCAGTTGTGTTTTTTAGAATTCAAAACTTCATGCATGCATAAATAAATTCCTGCCTGTTTTGCATGGAGGCAGGCAGAAATTATAGAACTACAATCCTTACATACTCCATACATCTCATCCACGTTCATACATCTATGCTCCTCAACATTCTGAAGACCATCATCAATAAGGTCAGTATATGTCATCCTAGGGCGTCCCTCCCAGCGTTGCGCCTCACATCTGTTTCTACATTAACAGTTCAACTCATTGGTCTAGTGATCGCAAGCGCGACTGCTGAACATGAGGTCTTGGGTTCGATTCCCGGGTCGGGCAAAATATTATTGAGTGTTTCCATCAGGAATTTCTCAGTAGCAGCCACGGAGTCTGGAATTGTGCCCGGTTGATGGCAATAGGCTCGCCCCCTCCTAGTACATGGGACTTAAAAGTAACTGGCGAAATGTGGGTGTTAACATTTCATTTTCATTTTACACCAGTCAAGCTGACAGCATTGTAATTAAAGTATTACTCATGAGACATTGAGATATAATCTGTGTGACCAAACTTTTGTCCGGTGTCCGCTGAGCGTCCTATTACGTATACAGTATGTGGCCAAATTGTAGCAACAGGTGAACTTAGGTTCTCAAGGGCCGTGACCTAGTTCGTGTGTTGTTGATTTATTGCCCTCTCATATTAAGCAAGTGTAACACGATTATCGCAGGGGCCCTAATCTTTTAATAAACAAATTTATCTTAGCGGTACTTGGTCATTATTAATTACATGTTAGGTTTTGTAATCAAATTAAAGGTGGATACGTGATATTTTATGTCAAGTTTTTAGATTTATAGTCTGCACTAGGCTTTATTCGAGGATTCGCCAACGCAAATTATCCCACAGGAAAATAGTACCGGGACAAAAACTGTTATCTTATGTCCTAACCGAGTCGAAGGTATGGTCTACCTATGTGTCATATTTCATAACAACCCTCAATCGCTAAGGCCTGAAAAGAGAACAGACGCATGGATGTACCTACAGAGTTACCTATTTTTTAACCGACTTTCTTCAAAAAGGAGGAGGTTCTCAATTCGGTTGTTTTTTTTTAATGTTTGTTACCTCATAACTACTCCGTCATTTGTAAACTGGTTTGCAAAAGTATTTTTTCCATATTCCTTTATTGGTCCCATTGAAATTTCATCAAAATCGGTTTAGGAATGTTGTTTTCCTCACGTTAATTGTCACATCACGCGACGTCGCGTGAAGGTGCTGTGATGTTCACGCGACGTCGCGTGATGTACGAACAATTATGTACGAGCCATAAAATAGCGGCCGCAGCATATTGGGTTCTGGTATTTGGTTTATTCATATTCATATTTTTATTTGCATTCCATAATGTGTGAAGATCGTACAATGGGCTTAAAGCTAAGGTACATTTACGGACCCTGTAGGGCACAGCAAAAAGTATAAAATTTATGTGTGAAATAAAATGAATACTAAATCAATACAATTTTAAAACAATAAATTAATTAACTTAATAATAACTAATACTTAATTAATAAAACTTAATTAATTAACTTAATAAAACTAATACTAATAATATTAATTAACTTAATAATAACATTTTATTTAGTTTATGCCACTAGGGAAGACATTCAGCGAATTTTTATTTTGGCCATCTAGGTAAGTTACTTATTTTGAGTTTATTGCAGTATCTGAACGGTTGAACTAGACCATAGAAACCATTTAGTTTCTCAGACGCATGATCCTCCGATGCACCGTTTCAGAATTATGATGGGCCTTGGTTTTTAAAAAAAATGGTTTAGTTTCCACTAATTTATGTCGGGATGCTGCTTGGTGGGGGGTGTCACGGGGGGAGAATTTGGTTATTTTTTTTCCTGAGACGCACCGTTTTCGAAATAATCGCGAAAATGTCAAAAAAACAAGTCCGATTTTTTTTTTCTAGGTCCTCGCTCCATAGCTCCCGTTTTTTTTTTTTTTAGCTATCAAATAACCCCTCCCGCTCTGGGCTGAGTGAGTGGCAGGAGGGAGTGTCAGACTTTTACTGACTAAAACCCATCCATGTTCCTTCCTTTGCCCTTTGTATTCCAGGGCCGCGGTATCTCTTTCGAACAGTCCCGCAACCCTGGCAGGCGTCGGTTACGGACCCCTTCCTGTTTGCTGACTCTCTTTGAGGCGCGCGTGGAACACGAACGCGCCGTCGACACGGCCTGTCGTCATAAGACGGACGGACGGCGAGCTAGCCCATAGCTCACCGTCCACAGGCCCGCACCCATAGCTCCCCTAAGGCTACACTCCAACCTTAATAACTTCCAGATAAAATGTAAAAATTAATTCATGACAAGAATTTGTGTGGTTTACATCTAAAAAAAGTAAAATAAAAAACTTTGAAAGTTTTGTGCTTATAATATTACTATGGATCTAATATACTCGACATATTTGTTACCTAAACTAAGTCAGTGTAGACTAAACTTTCATTTATAAAAGTTTAAGCTAGTAATCCTGATGTGAGCTTATGCCTGCAGCTTCGCCCGCGTGGTGTTCGGGAATTGCCCACGGGATCGCACTTCCGGGATAAAAAGTGCCTATGTGCTATTTCAGACTATAATCTATCTCTGTGCCAAATTTCATCCAGATCCGTTCAGCCGTTCTGACGTGATTAAAGACAAACATCCATCAGTCTAAACTTTCGCATTTATAATCTACTAGCGACGCCCCCCCGGCTTCGCACGGGTGCAATGTTATACATACAAACCTACCTCTTGAATCACTCTATCTATTAAGAAAAACACATTAAAATCCGTTGCGTAGTTTTAAAGATCTAAGCATACATAGGGACAGAGAAACAGTGAGAAGCAACTTTGTTTTAAACTATGTAGTGATAAAAATAAATAATATTCAAGTGTCTTTTTGTAATTTCAAATGCCAGTTTTTTACTGAATGCATATGAAAGTATACAGAGTGAATTTTTCAAGTGGGCGTGGATAGCCAAATCTGAAACTATGAGGAATATCGAAAAATGCTCAAAGGAGTCTCGAGCTCGATTTTGATGAAAACTATAACTGCATAATTAATTGGATTTTTGAAAAATCAATATTCCTAGCCAGGAATCGAAACTGTTGGTTTTGAAAAAAAAACACTGTATTATTGCAACATTCGATAGTGTCGCTAATAAGGATCGTAGAAGACGAAGACGAGTTTATGGCACTTAAAATAAAACATATTTTTTTAATTTTTGTCTCTCTGTCTGTCGGTCTGTCTGTTTGTTGACAGGACTTTTACTGGCAGATAGCTGATGTGATACAGAGTTACTTAGACTACTTATATTTTAGAAAAAAAAAAACACGTGGACAAAGATCGCGGGTCGTATTAAAATATAAGTAGGATTTAAATGACCCGAAAAGGAGCATCGGTTTTTCCATTCCACCGGAATCAACAAATGTAAATAAAGAAAATTACCTAACCACAAAGTTCTTACATATCTAGCCCTCAGGCCACTCGATGATATTGGAACAGAACTTTCCCGGACTTAAAGAGGTCAGTTTCGTGCCTTGGAGCCCATCTTGAAGTGCATCTGAAGTGGTCACGCGGCCTGGTGGTCACGTGGCCAGTCCACCTGTCCAGTACCTACTTACGTACAACCGTACAAGCCGTGTGGCTGTGCCGTGCCTGCTCAAGACATTTACTTCGACATTTCAATAGAAAGTTTATTCTTATTGGATTTTATGCATATAATACGGAGAACTTTGTTTGTTTTTGTTTATAATCAGTTTTCAGGAAACCCTTTACTTAATATTTTGAATGAAGCCATTCATAATGTAGTTTTTAATTTTGCTAATGGAAATCGGAAGCTCTCGTCTACTTTATTATTATTTTTCTATACTAGCACCTTTGATTATATAATGTCTAGATAGAGCGTCGCCCTACAATCAAAACTTTCAAACATGTGTGCGTGCGGCACCGTGCTCGCGGGGCACAGAGACCATAAGACGCAGTGTTTACACTGTGCGTCTATATCTCTGTGTGCGAACATAGGGGCCAACAGTTGGCCAACATTTTTTGACACATTTTCGCACATTTGAAGCTCTATCTAGACATTATATAATCAAAGACTAGCACTAGTACCTAGTTTGGTATGTAATTATAATCAATTACACATATTCTACTGCATCAGCGCCATAATCAGAACTAACCACGCCATTTTGTTTTTTCAATACAATTTCCACAGACAATTTCACGAACAGCGGCAACAATGTCATTCGTCATCTGTCTGGCCTTTTCCCAACTTTATTGTGGTCGGCTTCCAATCTTAACGGATGCAGCTAAATGCCAGTATTTTACATGGAGCGGCTGCCTATCTGACCTCCACAACCCAGATAGTTCTGGGTAATACGGCACCCCTTGCTAAAACTGGTTGGCAGACTTTTGGACCACTGACATCTACTAAAACTGCAAAAATGACATAAAAGCGCCCAAAGAAATAAGCTACACTGATCCTGTAAGTTCTAAACATACTATTTTAGCAGAATAATACAAAAATAATCATATTTTTTAAAAACCCATCACAGAATTAACTCAGAAGGTCGTATGATGCGACACTCATAATAGATGCACTTGGGTACAGTTATTATCTCAATTTAAATTCTTGAAACTACAAAGATACATCACATGTTTTACTACTCGCCGGCCATTACAGATTCGTCACAACAACCCTTTATTATGACGTATCGCTAATGACTTTGAGTGTGTTTACGTTTTAAGATCAAACATTTTGCCTGAACCGAAATAGGGGGATTTGAAATCATAAACAGTTTATAGCATTTAGAAAGAAAACCTCGTCGTAAAGAATAAGATGCTAGCACGCGGTTTAGTCACGCCCGCATCACGTTGATTAACCCTTCGAAAGCCAATGATGAATAAATGCAAAAGGTAAAAGCCCATGCGTATCCATGCTTCATTTCTACACCGTCATATTAACCTTAGCTGGTAGGCTAGATAAACCTTCTCTTCTGCTGCTTGTTGCCAATTTCTCTGAAAGTCAACAACAGTGGGATAATTGGGCATTTCATGTACATCTCCAGCTAGGTATTTAACGCGATCGGGCCACTTCAATATAATTTCAATTAATTATGACTTATCTTGGAGTTTCTTAGTTAAATCAAAGAGTGTAACTAAGTGTGCCCGAGCAGGCCTCCGTGACAAAAATCTGACAAAAACACAATACTATTTTTCTAAATACATGAAAACGGCGTATTTGGAAACTAAGTTCGTAGCAGCGTAGGTACTAAGGAAATGTATAGTCCCCCGTCATTTCCGGCTAGCCAGTAGTCAAAGGGTTAAAACTTCAGTGTTTAACAAACATTGGTCACGCGACAACTGGGTGGTTTAGCTCGTGTACTTGACGTGTTAATAATTTATTAGCTTCGAGAATTCCGGTGTTATTGCAGTTGCAGCAAACACTCGTAAAGAAATGTGAAAATGATTTGTTAATGAACCTGTAAGCCTTCGCGATAACACCGCTCATTCATTGCAGAAATAACGTTTACGTTTGTAACTAGTTGAGTAAGTGGTTACTTAAATTTAACCGTTTGAATGTTATCAGTTCAGCACAGAACCACGAGGATTAAGTACGAGTAAGTGCGTGTTTTTTTGGTAAACAAGAGATAAATTTTGTTGTTTTTTTTTTAATTTTACTACACATTTTCGAAAGCAAGAAGTTATTTTTTTTATATATTTATTTTGTACCCTACCATAATGTTTTCTTATTTAACCCAAAGGTTGACTGGTAGAGAATGCCTTGTGGCATTAAGTCCGCCTATGTAGCACTAGTTAGTAATAGTATAGATAATATACCTGTTCGGGGGAGGATTCAAGAAACATTTTTCATTTCTGAACCTCAAAGTCTGTAAGCTTCCAAATGTCATATATTTAGTCAAACTGTACATGCGTTCTCCGTCAGTTGACCAATTCCCTAAGGGAAAATAAATGCCCTTTAACATAATTGTATAATTAATAAAAATAAACAAGTCAATAGTAACTTTATTGAGATTGGTATAACTAATTAGTATTTCATCTCCACTTAAATAAACGGAATGATTATTTATAGTTTTCAATTAACATTTGAAATCAAGCTGTCATTTATTTAAACAAATACAAAATACAAACAACCATAATTCCATTGCGACAAAATTGTTAACTGAACTAAAAAAAAAACTACGGTTCATTAAACCAGTTAATTATCCATTATTTACTGTGAACTTAACGAAAACAAATAATAATTATATTATGTATATCGTTCCAATTAAAAAGGTTTAAAATTCTCATGTAACAAATCCAGTCAAATTTAAAATATTAGCTATAGTTGGTAGCAACCAACGGTGGTGGCGGTGGTGGTTGGTTGGTTGGTTGGTTGGTGGTTGGTGGTTGGTTGGTTGGTGTGGTTGGTGGTTGGTTGGTGGTTGGTTGGTTGGTTGGTTGGTTGGTTGGTTGGTTGGTTGGTTGGTTGGTGGTTGGTGGTTGGTTGGTGGTTGGTTGGTTGGTTGGTTGGTAGTTGGTTATATCAATCCCAAATGCCTCTTTTGCCCAATTCAGTAACATTAGCATAATCAGCCTTTAATGTTCCCACTGCTGGGACACTCGGCCTCCTCTCTATGAGAGGGAATGGGCTATAATCTAACACGCGGGACCAGTGCGGGTTGGTAGATGTCACATGTCTTTGAATTTTTGGTTCTAGGACATGCCGGTTTCCTCACGATGTTTACCTTCACCGTTTTTGAGAGCAGTGGTGATGAAATAAATTACACAAAGTAATGCGCCTGCCTGGGTTCGAACCCACGACTTACTGTTCGTAAGTCAGGGTCACCACCACTGGGCCACCGCTGCTCTCGCAGTAACATTAGGCGATACCTGAATTAATGCCTAAATAATATAAAGCATTTTGTTGGATTTTCAATGCTGCACTCAGCACCGAGAGCTAAAATTCTAAAGTTGGTGTTAATTTTCAGTTACAGTTGACATACCTCAGCAATGGAAACCATTTCATAGTAGGTATTGCGAAAGGTTTCGATTCAAGATGGTCCGTTTCAGACGGCACCTATGGGAGCATGCCAAGCGTACTACGTTCTCTCCGGGAGATACTTCAATTCCCAATCATACGGTTCTCAATACACAATCCTTGGATTTGAATCGGAGTATTCGGACTACCCAGTAACCGCCACGTTCCAGCCGCCACAGTGCCAGTTCTACTTCAGGAGATACAAATTCTTTAATCTGTTTTCAATTCAGTCTCATACAGAAACATGAATTTCTCGAATCAATCTCGTTGATTAAGTATATCAATTGATCATGTTCTGAGGCAAAGTTTACAAATACAGAAAGAAACACATGATATTTATTTGTACTGAAAATGCTAAAGTATTTCATGTTAAAATATACAACCATTGTATTAAAGTGACTGACGGGTCGAGTATTCACAGTACTGTTTACATGTCTCTTCCCGGTCTACCATTCTATGAACATTTCATCTCTTACTCATCAAGTCATCAATCGACAACGATTTCTGTTGATTCTATAACTGAAGTTGAATAAATGATATTCATTAATTGTGTGTAATGAACTAATGACTCAGTAGCTCTTAGCAGACGCGAGTTAAGCTGCAATCGATATATTACAGCCTAAAAATTTTAGTAAGAGAATTTATTTAAACTATTTTAATATTGTTGAAGAAATATATAAAAAAACGTACCTTCTTTCAGCATTACTACACAACGATCCATCACATTTCCCATCTTCTTTCATCTTAGTTCCATATAAGTATTAAAGGATTCTTAGAAGCCTTGTCTTATGGCAAGGAAAACCTGTCATTTAGTACAATCCAGAATGAACCCGTAAGGACATATGTACTCGTACGTACGCGCACAACACCATGTACAATGCACTTCATGCGTGCGCATGCGACGCGTGGCGCCACGTGCCAAACTACTAGACGATTAGCAAACATGATTACAGAGGTGACGTCTTATGACGAATATAACGGTAAAGATGATGAAAGTGAAACCGTGAAAGCCCTTGAACGTAAAAGAAAAGGCGAATGAAAATTTCTTGAATACAAATGCTTGAACATACAAGGAAAACCAGAGAAGTTTGAGCCGGACGCTCGAAGCTGTTAACTTGAACTGGTCTAGCGAGGAAGGAGTTTCAACACAATAAGCGGCAAGCTTATACTGTTTTTTTTAACAACCACAGGCGGCGGCATACCATGGGAGATAAAATGTTAAAAACAGCCCTTTTCTAACCGAACGAGGGAAAGAACCTCACGTCCCAGCCGCCGCGGGAGACGCACCGGGTGTCGCGGGCCACGTGGTGGCCCCCGACACCCACCGGCCACAGTAGGCGCGGGCCTGTGACCGGTGAGCTATGGGCTAGCTCGCCGTCCGTTCGTCTTATGACGACAGGCCGTGTCGACGGTGCATTCATGTTCCACGCGCGCCTCAAAGATATGTCAGCAAAAGGAAGGGGTCCGCGAGGGCCAATGCCTGCCGGGGCTGCGGGCCTGTTCGAAAGAAATATCGTGGCCCCGGAACACAAAGGGCAATGAAGGAACATGGATGGGTTTTAGTCAGCAAAAGTCTGACACTCCTCCTGCTCCGCCCAGAGCGGGAGGAGTCATTTGATGATATCCCATGCGAAAAAATAAATAAAAAGGTCATCGTGAAGGCCAAGATAAACTCACAGTTCTACAATTAATTGGTACACCCGCTCTGTAACCACATACATCAAAGTTTTAAGCATCCCTAAGTGCATATGCATCTACAAACTGCATACGTAGGAGTGGCGTCCGGTGCGAAACAGACCATTAAAAGTTTCAATACGAATCGATTGTAATGTGTAGAACTTGTGAAAACTGGAAATTGTGTATTTACATATTAAAACATAACGCGTTATTTCACAAGGGAGAAAACAGATGTGTAAATTCTAAGCATAACTGTGTATGTGGCGAAGCTGTCGACTGCGTTAGATGTGATAACCTAATTGTTGGTTCTGGGAACATGAATATGGATGGATGGCTTAAGATAGATATATTTAATTTTGTATTCCAGTAAGCTTTCGTACGCACTTTTTAACGCTACGATTTTTTATGACGCTCTGAATATTCACTCCACTCCTAAGTGTCGAGAATTGAAAATCAAATTATGTGATTTTTAGCTGGGATGTGCTCGGTTGGTTTCACAACACTTGGCTCTAAGACCCAGAGTAAATAAGAGAGAATAATATCCAGAGTTGAAAACCAAGTGCGCGATTAAATTATTAAAGTTTGCCATCGTATCAGTAATATTTCTGATTAATATACATTTTACAATTCGCAATGTTTTCGATTCTACATTGAATGAAGCGACAGCAAGTGTGAATCACCAATTCACCAGCTAAGATCATATTTATACGGGCGACAGGCCAATTTAGCAATTGAGGAAGTCCCAACTACCAATAAACAATTTAGGATAGTTCGGTGCATAACCTACATACGAATAAACATTTTTAACACGACACAAAACATGGGTATTTAGGTGCATTAACGTCTAACAAAAAGAGTGTAATAATAGATTACACAACAAGTGAATACAAAGGGAATTTAATTCGAGGGTCTAAGTTGGATCCCGAGAGCAGCGAAGGATTCTAAAGTAGAATCCCAAGCGTAGCAAGAGATTCTAGAGTAGAATCCTGAGCGTAGCGAGGGATACAAGAACCGAGATATTTTTTTTTTCACGAGTTGTGTTCTCTACTTTTTACCATTCGTTGCGAGAAAATAAATAGAAGTATAGTATTTATATTTCTCGTGGGTAATAAAAGCTACTCGGGTCGATCTTCAAGGTTAAGCCGAGCTTACCAAAGTCGGTCTGTGGATATGATCACTAATTCATTACATACCGAGTTTCCTCCGTGCCTTAGAAAAAACGTAAAGCCATTGGGCCGGCTGTCAATTGTAGTTCTTTGACAGTCGTTACAGGAAGTCAGTGGCTCGAAAGTCTGACAACCAGTCTTACCAAAGGGTACCGTATTACACGCCCAGTACTAACTGGGTTGTGTTCTAGGTCAGATAGGCAATAGCTCCAAGTGAAATACTGATATTCAGCTGCATACGATTAAACTGAGAGCCGACCCCAATAAAGTTGGGATAAGTTTAAGCAGATGAGTATTTCACACATTTTATTATACATATCGGTAATATAATAAGAGAACAAAAGATTATAAAAATTAGATCAGTTTTCGAAATTCAGTCTTGTCCGGCACGTTTTATTTTATTTTTTGTTCATAATTCGTGCTTGTTCCAAATTCAAAATGTTTTTATTCACTCAGGGAGTAAAATAGCGTTTTATTCAATGTTATCAATGTATAAAATGCCCTTTTTCGACACTTCGAGTGGCAATGGTAAAAATGATGACCGGTCAAAATAATATTTCTGTATTTTCGGCGTCTAGCAAGTATATGGTATGGTACCTCAATATGTAACTTAGCTTACTTCAACTATGCAACTGTGTTGTTATAGGGAGGTACGTACTTTTCTTTTTTCAGTTTCCGCCTTCCGGCGATTTACCTAGCTTATCTGATGTTTAAGTCTAGTTTCCGCTGGAGGTACCGTAATGTTTGCTAGGGTAATAATCCCGAAAATGTATCTGTACTTTATCATTTATTTGCGATTTTGCTGTACGTTAATTTTAATCGACTGGTTCAATACAAAATATGTTGATAAAAACATGTTTGAAATCTCGTAAAACAAATCCTGCAAAAAAAATCTGAAATTCAATTCGATTAAGTACTAATTTAAATAGATGTTGATGACATAAATGTATATATTTTTTGTAATTAAAAAAAACTCATACGGTACCGAACAACATCACAATCTATAATTCGACATACTAAAACCGAATTTCAGCTATACCCACACAAAAGCTTTCCACTTAGCTACCGCAGATTTATATTCTGGGTCTAAAATACCCTCAAGCCGAATTAAATAAAAGTGACAGTATCGTCCTCGGGCTTTATTGTTGAGCGCAGGATCCGCAGGATGTGGACAGATCACCGATTATAATGCATATTGGCACGGACGCATACTGAGTGACTGTGGTGCACGGAAGCGCACGGCGCGCACGAGAAGCACGAGGCGGCGCGGCGACGGCGGCAGCGAGCGGGTTCGCGCGCCAGCACCATTCGACTCGCGCCCTCCGAGCACGTCGCACGCACCGCGCGCGCTCTTACACACAAACTTTACTCGTTCGACGCAAAGTGAATCAAGTGCTGTTCGCCTGTTCGGCCTGTTCCCCAAGTTCTACCCCACGATACTTTGAAAACTGACAGTTTTGGTTTTGTGTTGTTTATGTTTGTTTTTGTGACCACATTGGAGGTGATCGGTTTATTTTCAATACGGCCGTCTGTTTACGGTGAGTACGTGTTTGTGTTTTAATTTATTTACGTAGGAGCCTCGCACAGCTGATTTATGCAGCAAGAGATCGCGCCATGAACGCAGATTACTGTACTAAGTTCGCTGGGCCGGTGTTCGATCACATTCTATTTCATTGTTTTACCAATGGGCTATAAAAGCTTTTCCTAATTGACAAGAAAAGCTTTGAACATCCTTGTGTATCGCCATTCAAAAGTAGTTGCAATTCATTGATTCATCACTTGCCTAATTACTTAATTTATTACGCACGAATACTGTGATACAAAGACGAAGAAGGTTGAAAGCGATTAGCCGATTAGGTCAATATCCGCATGCAAAGCTAATGGCATTATATTATGGTGGTTAACTAAGAAACAGGTACATTTGAGTTTATGATTTAACTGTTTATGTAGGTATGGCAATCACCTGACTGTACCTAATGAATATGACTTGTAATTAATTATTGCATTATATTGTTTAATGACCTTTAACAAATTGTGTCATATCAATAACCATACACTGAAATTAGTCTTTACTTCATACCAAATCTACAATATTTAAAACTATTCTTGAAGCGTAGAATGTTAGTACTATAAAACCGTGCGTTGAAGTCTTTTACAAGCAAACGCTATAAAACAAAAAATCTGACGAAATCTAAATACCTAAATTCGCAATTTACCGCTTCCAATATTTGGAGAATACATCGAACTTTGAAAATATAAGTGTTAATTTGTTATACCTGGAAATGTCACATGCCTTGGATATGACAAGTTAGTAAAGATGTCGTTACGGCAGTGCCTTTAGCAAGCCCTTATTACCACTAACAACTGCGACTGTGAACTCAAACTATTCATTGACTTGAACAGTAGGGAAAACATCAAATGCAAAGAACTCCATGAGACCACAAAAAGGAAAGTAAATCTAAATATGACTGGCCTTCCTTAAACCGATAGCAATCTGGGGATCATGGAAACATCAGTGATAAGATTACAAAACAGATACCAAAACTCCCCTTGGTCAAGAGAAGAGAGTCAACTTCGGAAGCTTTCTTGAACGGCTGGCTCATGAACAGGTTCAACTCATATATATCGGATTTAAGGTTCTCCAGTTTTAAACACACTAACTGAACAAATAAACTAACTACTAAGAATAAAAAAATAGGCAGAAAGCCCTAGCCTTTTTTTTCTTTGCAATAAAAAAAAGATATAAGACAAAAAAAAAAAGACTTACATACATATACGTCAGTATGTATACAAGTCGTTCCCAAATATTACTGTCCGCAATGGATCAAAGCTAATGTAAATATTATGATACGCCCTATCTTGTGTTGTTTAGTAGTTTACAAACTTTGGCCCTCATAATATGTGATTGTGTAATTACATATGAGTATTATCGGTTATTATGACAAATATGGCGGAAATTATGCCAAAATATTTAAGGCAAGACTTCAACCTATGCATTTCTCGATAGCCATCCTGAGCCCTGATCTCCTGAGATCCTGAGTCTGGATGTGTGCTCGGTTGAACTCATTACTCAATAGGTTCGCCCTCAATTATAATTATGACACTTAAACATTATTGATAAAATGTGGGTGTAAGTAGGTGGTGAACCCAGCGAAACGGTCTGCCTAACCCTTCGGGGATTTCAGACGTGGTGTTATGTTTATTTCAAGCTGTACATGTCCTGGGCATGGTGTAACATTGCCGTCCACAGTTCCAAACCGATTCGCTACGTGCAAGCTTCGTCATTCATTCCTTTTGATCGTATTAAGTAAAACAACTATAAACCACGTTTTCACGTTATTTCTAATGCCGCTTTTGAAGATTATTTATGGATATGTAACTGTTTTTAAGGTGTAACAGCTTCTTACCTATTTCGATTATCTTAAAACTTAATTTCAACTATACCTTGCATATTATGTCAATATCAAAGTTTCATACTGTATTCTACTGTGGAAATATCCTTTCCATAAGGGGCTTTCTTGCACTGCGATTGCACACCACATAAATTGAACTGCTTATCCTTAACCAATTAAAGCTAGTTTACACCACAACTACTTTTAAAGTAACGTGTGCTATCTTCATTTTGGCTATAAATCCTAATTAACGCGTCGCTTAAATTCCGTCGGAATACCAAGTTCCTGCAGTCATGTTGACCTGTTTTTGCCGTATCGCGTAAACAACGCCTAATCATGTGGCTCTGGCATGCACTGCACAGTTTGTCACAGCTTAGCACAACAACCGGACAGCTTGACAGCCTAAATTGTGTAACATCGCTATGCTGGTGCACAACACTATTTAAGATAAGATGAACTGAACTGTCATGCTGCATGAAAATAAAAAAATAAACAACAAAACACCGAATAATGATAATGTTGCTGACCCTGCTCCCGACACCGGCGGAAATATTTATCTATTTTTTAATGTTTTTTTTTAATCTAAAATTTTATAGAATGTGTTTACAAATGAATAAACAAGAATAATAAAAAGTTACTGAGAAAGAACAGCGTTGTTTATGAAAATAATCCAGATATCTAAACAAGAACAGCCCAACTATCAACGCAATTATTTTGATCGATCATTGGTCACCAGAATAATAAAATGGCGGCTAACAAAGATGTACGGAAAAAAACCTTCTCTACTGCTCTGACTCCAAATACAATAAGATTAGAACAAGAGGATGATGCTGATATTAGTCATCATCACCAAACTGATCTGGTTCTGGACCAGACCTTAAAGATGATAAAAGGTTGTCGTGGTTACGATTCAGGTGTCAGATTTCGGCTCGGTCAGGAGTTCCAGACCTTAGAGAAAAGAAACTGCTCTTTAACGTTCCAAGAGTCAATTAATTTAAGAAACAGTAGGCCAATACTCTGGCTGTTCGCTCGTGTTTATGTGCATGTCTGAGAGTTTAGTACGATTCTCAGCGGACACAATAGCGTCGACAGTGACCCGTAATGTAAACTAACGTGCGTGCCGCCGGCGCATAATCGCAGATTAGGTTACAGAAACTTACCAGATAAATGAGAATACGAACATTGTTCGCTGGCTCCTTCCAGTTAGCGTTTGCACTTTGAAAATAATGAGAAATGAACAGAAATATGTACGTGTGGTAAATAGGAGCAGTAACTTGGAAATTACTTATAGAAATCGGTAGAAGAAACCCGCTCAAATAGACGAAGCTATGAGTATGACCTATTAGATCAAGGCAAACTTGGTAATTAATATTTATAATTATGAAAGAAAATTGAATTTCTCGAAAACTGGTTCTTATCGCACTACGATTAGGTTCGGGATTTTTAATATTTTTCCGCACACGTGCGGAAATAAAAAATTCCACAGATAAGTTCAACGACTATAGCTATAATCGGCGGTAATGGTTTTTTTTTAATCTCGCCAAGGAGATATGCTTCTTTACGGCGTAAATATTTTTTGAGTATTTATATTGTTTATAAATAGAATATCATAGATAAACATGATTATTTATAACAAATATTTACTTTTATGAACAAATTCATATTTACTTGTGTTCTAAATTAAAAAATATTTGAATTATTTCTTTCATAATCACTGTTTTTTTTTTCATATCAGGCTGTATAGCGGCATCAGACCTTTGCTTCTTCTTCAACCTGGCGAAAGCAAAGCGCGGAAAAAAGCAAATTAAATCTAATTATTAGTTACCTAATTATTCCTGACAAAAATACTTTCCGTTCTACTATCTTATTTCTTCGAAAGTGTATTGAAAAACGTCGTTTGATACGCGTGGGGATTTGTTACTGCAGTTCTCGGCTTCATAACACCCTCGCCTGCAGCTCGGGATTCCGCGCTCGAATGCAATAACAAAGTTTCCCCACTTATATCAAAATGTACTATTTCGCACCAACTCGTACAACAGACTTTAAATAGATAATTAAATATACAGGCTTCATACAAATGTTGTAATTACTCGCGAAAGACAGAGTAAGAGGAAGAAGGATATCCATCGTCTCACTATCATCAATACATGTAGCGTTGCCAGGCGTCCGGATAAAGCCGGACATAGGTAGGCTTTTTGATTGTGTGTCCGGCCAAAATAAACGGCGTTCGGCTTGTCCGGCTTTTTAAATTTCGCAAACGAGCGAGCGCCGAGTGTGACCGAGCGCAGGCGACGAGAGTCGACTTCGGTCGCTCACGCAGACCGAAGTACCGCCCGTCGCCCGCCCCCCTGCGCTCAGTGCGCTCTGTCGGTAAACCAAAAATATGAATAATTAATTTAATTGTGTAACTCAAAGAGAAGAAGTTTCGTTTTATTGTTTAATTTTAATAGAAGAATTTTTGTTTTGTTTCATTGTTTAACTTAAAGAGAAGAAGTTCTGTTTTATTGTTTAATTTTAATAGAAGAATTTTTGTTTCGTTTCATTGTTTAACTTAAAGAGAAGAAGCTTATGTTTTTTTTAGTTATAATAGTCTTATTTGTGCCTTTCATTAGTATTTATGAAGAATTTAAATATGTTGATACATTTTTAAGTATCTAGAATTTAATTTTGACTGATTAATATTAAAGTACCTACCTAAGACTGATTTGGCATTCGATTTTATTTATTATTTCACCACAATTTAACAAGATTTTTGTAATAATCACAAAAGCTTGATTTTACATCCAATTTTTTGTCGTACCTATTAATACTGAGTCAAAATCCTCAATAATGTAGGGTGTCCGGCCTTTCTACCCAAATGTCCGGCCAAACTGGCTGGTCTGTCCGGGTATTAGGTTTGGCGACCTGGCAACCCTAAATACATGTTTTGCCGTCGGTTTTGTCCACATGTCTTGTTGCTTTGAACTGCAATCCAACCAGTATTTTGAAGAACAGCAAAATGCTACGAAAGAATCTCTGTTCTAGTCGACACATCATCATCATCAGTTCCGCCGAAAGACGTCCAATATTGGACATAGGCCTCCCCCAACTGTCGCCACATTGACCGGTCCCGTGCGTCTCGCATCCTGCGGATCCCCGCAGACTTCACCATGTCATCGGTCCACCTAGTGGAAGGCCTTTCATCGCAAGGTCTTCCGGTTCGCGGTCCCCACTCCAGGACTTTTCGGCCCCATCGGCCATCCGTTCTGCGAACAATGTGCCCTGCCCACTGCCACTTAAGTTCAATTCTTCGGGCTACGTCGGTAACCTATGTCGTCGGCACCGCCAACAAAAAACTCAAGCTTGCAACAGGAAGGATTCCTTGTAACAGTAGAATTTACTCGGAATATAAGGAATGTCCTAAACCTTCTAGTCTGCTAGACGTGCCTTTGCATTTGAAGTGATTTTATCAATGACAATATTAGAAGTTTAGGAAGAAACAAATCCTAAAACATTCGATGAAGCCTATGGCAAAATCACATCCACACATGCGCAGTGCGCACCTGGTCGTGCCACAAACCGAATGCTCTTCGGCTTTTACTGCAATTAACTTGGGTGAAGTGGAATGGAATTTCTACATGACTAAAAGCAATTATTGGAGATGTTTTTGACATCAATTATAGATTTCATTAATGGTAATTCGCTTTATCTTGTTCGGGAAACCTATTTTAACTTCCCTGTGTCTGGTTTGCCAGCAGAGCTATTCACAAATGCTTCGATTCGATTCGGAAAGTCGATGTCTATCTCGCTCGCTTTCGTATAGATAGACATACGACTTGTCAAATCGAAATCGAATCGAAGCGTTTGTGAATAGCTATGCTGGTCTGTCCCTTTGAAACCTTTCGTTTTGCCTCGGAATAAGCATGCATGTGCACCAACTCGAGACTTAATTATCCTCCCACCTCCCAATAACGTTTGAAAACGCGTCGTAAACTGAGACAGCATCAAAGCTGCGTAAAAGCCGTCGCTCGCTGCGATTGCTCCGATTCACATGAAAACACACTTCCTTTAATTAATTCACTGGCTAATAGTATCGAATGGCGATAAACAGCGCCTGTATCAAAGCTTTTAACAACATAGTTATTAAATAGATTGTCATACTTAACAGGCAGCTGGGATCATGTGAGCCTTACCTACGTGTATGTGCTGTATGTTTAATTATGTTCATCGCTGAGTACAACTTGATTGTTTTTGTGCATAGTGTGGTGGGTGTGAACGCGCACTAGGGCGACATTTTCCCGCGCCGCAGGTCGGCTCCCGCGCTCACTCCCACGCCACCAGTCTTCCGTCTTCACCTCACGGACACACAATAGCTACATTACTGATTATTTTTTCTCCAGCTTTGTTGTTTACATTAATCACTAACGTGCACCAAGCGTTCCTGGAAGTGAAACTTGTATTTTTCTGATGTTTTGTAGAAGCGAGATGGCTTCCGCGTATCAATTTTTTGCCGTCAGCGTCTATACGATACCGATACCAGTCCTTTGGGACCGGCTTCGGCTTGTTCCATTTGAAATGTGGAACACCACTATAGTATTACGACAACTTACAATATTCACTTTGGAAACAATATGTCCACCCACCACTTTCTTCACAAAAAAGTTTATAAGAACCTTTCCTAATGCAAACGGCGTTTGTCTCATATTGAGTTTTTAAATTCGGTTAGAGATTCCAAACTGTTTTCACTGGGAATTGTGCCATCTGGGTGCACTAAAGGTGACAACCGGCCGACTTGGCATTATTTATTGCCCTTTTAAAACATGCGGTACTACTCGGCGGGTTTTGCGCACATATGTTCGCTCAGTTTACTTGGCAGATAGTTGCGGATGCTGCGGAGCGTGTTTATCATCGGACAACGACATCAGTTCTCCTCAGTTTGATTTTAATTGCCGACAAATTATCGCTGCGCTCTTAGATTGCGAGTCGGCGGTGCTTTACCGTGAAGACGGGGTTTCGACCTTACACGAACAAAGATTACCGTTGGTTGCTGTCATTTTTTACTTTATTTAATTCCGCGAAGTGGTGTAACGGTGTCGCCTCCATTTGTTTTGGTTCGACGCAGCGCGACGTGCGCCTGAGTCCCGGCGGTCGACGCGCCGTGGGCGCGCCGCCATTACCTTGCATAAACCATGTCTTATATCATCGGTCTTCACTTTGTCTTTCTGTTGCAAGCATGTAGTCACTGTACCTATTCATTTTAATTGTGAAATCATATGGATGCAGTTTAAAATATAATAGACAAAGCAACGTGAAAACCAGATAGTTGGGTATTCTTATGTTATAGTAACTAGTAACGCAATTTACTCTAGATAGTATTCTCCGTCCGAATTTAATTTTCTCGTGCCTTTGAATTCAGAGCATAATGGTCGCTTAGTAACATTATGGTCGAAGTGGAGCAGTTTATTTGTTAATTGTTGTGCAAAGAATGCACCACCGTGGGAACAGATTAGGCTGACGCGCGAGGAATGGACCAACGCAAGTGAAATTTGACCTGTCCGCAACACGTGCTTGCCTAGTAATAATACAACTACTTACGCAGGTACAACTTCGTAGACAAATAGGCGCAAATATGTACTTTTATTTCAAATAGATTTTTAATTAAAAACATAAATACGAGAGCATAACATCACACCTCTTTCCCATGTTTTTTGTATTATAAAAATATCCACCCATTGTGTTGTGATGGCGGGTGTTCCACTTATTTAGAAACACAAAACTTGTATACATAGCAAGTTCAAAGTTTTACTTCGGTTTTTAGTTAGTTTTAATGTTAGTTAGCTTCTTCTTCTCTGTAAATAAGTACTTACACTTTGTTTTTTTTTTTTATCTTAATGTGGATGCGCAAGGGTAGCCCGCGAAATTTAATTTTTCTCAAGTTTATTGCAATTTGCAGGTCAGTGTCAAGTTGTATGTTGATGAAAATATGAATCGCGCCAGTAACACGTATGGCGTTACAGAATTATAATCACTCAAATCATCAATACAGCTCTCCAAGTTCATATAATCAAATTCAATAGCTACTTCATGAAAAAGTCACTTTTTGAGATTATATGAACTTGGAGGGTTGTATTGATGATTGGAATGATTATAATTCTATAACTCCATACGCGTTACCGGCGCGATTCATATTTTTATCAACATACAACCTGACACTGACCTGCAAATTGCAATAAACGTAAGAAAATTTAAATTTCGCGGGCTACCCTTGCGCATCCACCTTAATTGTCTACCAGGCAATGGCAACCTCTATTCATCTTGAACTAATAATACTGACTGACACAAACTGTTCAGACAGTTTGAAATTAGAATTTCTAGTAACATCTGTAGTCAAACGAAACAACGTAATTTCATCAATGATACCGTGATACAATCATGATTAATTTCCAGTTACGCATAAATTGAATACTACATGGAAAGTTTGACATTCAATTAACATTAGCCGAGGTTATCAGTAACATTAGATAGATTGATGTCCTACATAATAACGTACCCTCTGAAAGAACTACTGTTTTCAATCGTTACATAAGAAGGCTTTTTCCCGTATAAATCAAAACTGTTTCTATCGTGTTTTGCTAATGGAATGAATTATAACGTCGTGATCAAGAATTTACCACCCACCAATAGAGCTTATTGGTAATTTTAATTTAATCTTAACATAGTAACTAACATTATCTTCATGTTTACTACTGCTTTTGTACATCACGAGTGGTCTATGCGAATTGTGAAGCAAACGTTTAGTCATTTCATAGTGGCAGAGGAGGAGTGTCGGTGTGCAATACATTACATATTTAACACGTTCTACGCTAGGTATAATTTGGCTGAATATTCATAGAGGAGGCGACCACGCGGCCACTGGCGGTCGGAGTGGCGGCACAGCATGGCGTGGCGGCAGGACGAGGAGAGGCGGGCGCGGGCAATGAAAGTGACAACTGTGCACGAAAGTGACTCGCTAGATTTATTTACACTTGTTCGAAATAGACGCGATCACTTCTAAAACTGGTGTCCACTTTACGTCTGTAGCCCCATCCGCTTCGCTATTTATATCGCTCCAGGCGGAGATCTGCCTCCTTCTATGGCAAACTAGAATGTGCTCAGCGCAGCACGCCAATTAACCGCGTGTTTTGTCCATTGAGACATTTTTATTCCATTTCTTTGCGTCGATTTAATTGCTGGTCACCGTTTCTTACTTTTTTCTCAAGTGCTAACACGACGACGTACAATTCATTTTACATGAGGTCGTCGAACCTTTTAGTGTTCCGGTGGTTCGTAAACAATGTCGTGGGATTTAAGGGTTTGGGTGTGTTTGCGGTGAAAGTTTACACATTTACAATAACAATCCGGGTCCAGTTCCTTTCTGTTTACGTTTAGGGTTACTATAAAAGTGCCGGTTCCGAGATGTAGCCCATGCGCCACTAATAGAAACAGGAAATCGAATTTCGCGTGTGTGACCCGCTCGCTATTATAGCCAACCCGATGAATGGGATGCTCGAGCACTTACATCAGGTCAGACTCGAAACAATAACCCTGTAAATGGAGCAGTTGGTAATGATCAGTGATTGAGTCGCGCCAGTGAGTGAGAGCGCCAATTGAGTGTGTTCCTAATACAATCGGATATGGCACTCAATATGATGGAAGGGGAGAACCGACGAAAAAATATTCTCGATATCGAAATGCAACACAAATGTGATTGACGGTTCAGTTCTATTACGTGTACCATTTGAAAAAGGAACTAGTTAACGTAACTTTTCTATGTAAGAATGTTGATGATAGTATTTTTAACTGGTGCTCGATAAAAGTAAAAACGAATGAGTGAGGTTCAATTATCAAAACTACCGAGAGAGAAATGGAATGTCCCAAGTAGTGAGATAATTTCGATTTCCTTTTATAGAAAGTAAGAATGTTTCGATAGATGTATGTATAGCGGTGATGTTAACAAGTCGCTGATGCTGCTTCAGCTGGGAACCTGTTCCCGACAACGCCGAGACTGTGGCTAGTGCCACTGACTTATTGCAGGTCTACATACAGAACATTGATTGCTATTACTTATTTGATACGAGACTTTTTGAATCATCCTTCTTTCCTCAACCAATAGGTGAGCTAACATAAACTAAAATATTGCTAATTTATGAAACCTCCAACTACATAATATATTTATCATGCATCTCACAATTTAAAAAAACAAATCCTCAAACATCTTGAACAAAGCTCCTGGTTGGTTATGGTAAAACGAAGCATATCGGAAACGTTTCACTTGCTTGCTTTTAAATGCTTTTGTTTGAAGTGGCAACCCAGTTAATCGATTTAGCTGCACGTGGCTTCAAGAGTTTGTTGGTTTCCGATAAGGATGAACGATACGTGCCAGCACATGTTGTAGGACAGCTAAACACGAATGAGATGGATGTCTTATAAACAGAGACGCTTGGCACCTTGACAATGGTGTAACCTACCCTTTTAATTGTCTAGAGCAAATGATAGCAACACCAACAGACGCGGAAGTTGACATTCCTGGAGCAATTACATCGTTCCAGAGATAAATCTAATGAAATATATAATCTATACTAATATTCTAAAGGGGTATTTGAAAGTTTGTATGTAGAGGGAGGGAGGAATTTCAGTAGATCTCTAGATCTACTGAACCGATTTTGAAAATTCTTTCACTAATTGGAAGCTACATTATCCCTGGAACCATAGGCTATATTTACAACGTGCCCGTGGGATAATTTCCGACCAAAACGCGAGCGAAGTAGTGAAATATATTTATAGTAGGGCCGTCAGTTCACTACAAAGAGGTACATCATGGCGGCAAGTGCTGCAACTTCTGATCTCAGAATAAAGGAGAAACACAAAGCTGTACGGCGAAACTTATGACAAGCAATTGAAGTTATTAATATACGAGTATGTGTGCTCAATGAACTCGTTGGCAGCCATTGGATGTTACAACACTTACAACGGACTTTAGATGATTTACAGATTAAAATCAAACTGATTTCCTGCTTATACGGACTATATTTTCAAATAACTTCATGATTGTTTAATCTATTATAGCGTTTAAATTAACACATTCAATATTTAATAAAGTCAGCTCTCCGATAATGAAAATTCTTTTGTCTAGCAATCTACTCTGTGGTTGGTCACCTCTGTAAGTAGGTCTTATGTAAATAGTACAGCAATAAAGGCAATTTTAAACGTAGCCAATTCAATTTAACACACACGGAACCGATTCATTTCTAATTTCGTCCTTAGTTTAAATGTATACCTATTCTATAAATGTTTTCCATAAAAAAAAAAAAATTGGGTTCTGCAAGGATTAAGAGCGTGAAATTGTGTGAATTTTCCGAGTGTACGTACAATTTTGATGACATAATTTAACATGTACTTTTCAAATTTGCCTAAAATTGCAGTTATTTGGTACCTTCTGTGTACCTTTACGTACCACTCCTGAAAATCTGTGTACCTACACGCGTACAATGATAATTATGTAACGGCACTTATAGCAAGATTTTTAAAAGAGTGGATAAAAAATATTCTGGAGCTAATCCAGCCTGCGATTGGATGCATAGACACTATCTTACGACAACTTAGATTTTAATTTATTCCGTAAAGTTTTCTTGGCAACCAAACTACTTATTTGCTGAATTGACCAAGGATATTGATAAATACTCGGTAATAGCAGATCAACAGCAGCATTAAAATTCAAATTAACAATGTAACCACAACCAAACCTTCACTGGTCCAGCAATAATTTTAAACAAAAAAAAAAACGATTCAAACCGATATATTTCTTCGCTACTATTTATTGCTAATTAAATCGAGACCTTTTTTTCAACACCTTAATTAAAATATGGGTAGATTTATACTAAAAAAAATAATCTTATTTGTACTAAAATCGAAAACACCCTGACACCAAATATATGCTGACGCGTTTATGAACAAGCTATATTAATGGAGCATTGGTGGACCAAGCGTATATACAGGGTGTGAAAACGGACACTTCTGGAAGCCGCGTTAGTCAAGCATTCTTTACATCAAACTAAGTAACTACGCAAAAGTGATTGCCGAGAAACCACTTTTTTTTTTGGAAGTGAAAAATCACGATTTATGTTGTATTGCGCTGATGGATGCATGGAATAGTACGGGGGCTGTGAAGGTATTTAAAGTGAAGTTATAAACATAACACAAAAACTTGTGACGGGGACCAGTGCGGGGTACTTTGACACCCCTTATAGCTTCACATGCCAAGGTTTGCTTCAATTATTTCGAGTCCGTGGCTGCAGTTTCACCCTCCTAGACATAAACATACATACACACCCATGTACTCGTACGTTTCTACCTGTTTGAAGAAGGGTCGGGCCGCAGGTGCTCATCCCACTGATCCCACATACAAATAAAATCGTCAACGTAAACCTCTTTAGAGAAGACGTTAATGACAAGTTATTGCAGAAAATGAAGATTTTACACCTTGGTTTAGTTAACAATGCAATATTTAAGTCAATAGGTATTCATAACAGTCAGGAACGTTTAAATTTTTTGAAAGGAGTCTTCCCGATTGTCCTAGATCTGCTACCAAATGGTGTGTCAATGCTCTTTTCTTTTTTTGAACTACAATCAATTTCAAGAAGATAAGATAAAAACTTTTTGAATGTTGTATAAAACCAGATATACAACAGATAACCTGTGGGTATACGGATGTTTCCTCCCTAAGGGAACATTTCTCAGTTCCCCCTCAACCTCCGAGATCCTTCCCTTCAGTTAATGGGCGACGGGGCAACCAACGAGACGGGAAAGCATCTAGGTGAGGTGAATATACTGTAATTGCTCCGCCAAACGCAAAAACAGATGCTGATGAAAATATTAAATACAAACGTAGATAGTATATATTGTCACTATCGGCAAAGCCAGATATTTACAAACCTTTGTTGCACCGCTACCATTGGCTCTAAATCGAATATTTCAAATTCCCTTTCATGCGACAAAATTGATTTGTTGTTCTACAAACATTCCAAATTCAATCAAGTATCGGCGGGTACCGGGTAAATACGAACGTGAAAAGTTCATCATAAATTTTGAAATGGACCATTGAATACGTCGGAACTTTCGTATTGAAATTACACGATAGTTCAATTTGCAATTGAATTGCAAATATCCGGTCGCCGTTATATCGGCTGTGCCAACAATGGCATCACATTTCATTCTCGTTTACATACTTACGTACATTGCTGCTCCATTAGTTGACTGAAATTCATACATTCATGGAAATCCCAGACCGATTGCTGGCCCAATTATTTAAACTGACCTATTAACATCGTCTTAAAATCACGAAACAGCATTTATTAATAATGATTTATCATATTGTAGACCTCAACTCCATGAATTCATCAAGTTGCATAATTTAACTTGTTCAACCATTGCATCCTAACATTCCTAACCTCATACCATTAACACACAAGGAGATCAATTTTCAATTCTAGAAATCGTTTGAATTTGTTTGTATTGGACATTCTTAATGTAATTCTAAAACCGTACCTTTTACAGAAAGTTAAACGAAAATCTTCTTAAATCCTGTAATGCCATGTGATGGTATAGCAATCCTCTTCTCTGTCACATCAAATGTATGTTCTGTAGCCCTACCACACACTCAGATTTCTGCATTCCGATTTGACCATTATGAATATACTAGCGAGACATTTACCTTGAAAGTCCTTTGTACTTTGTAGTAGCACACAGTAAACTGACTTACACGGATATAGTGCACGCAGTACGCACTAAGATCGAAGTCCGGTATTCTTTGTAACCTTTTAATAAACGCGAAGTTAACCGTACAAGGAAACCTGGACCGAATGATATCGCAACTGCTCATTAGTCTTCCAATCATGGCTGTAACTAGCATAGAAAATCAGGCAAAATGTACATCAGGATTACAAGGCACCTAATTAAATTGTATCATCATATCTGTATTAATTGCAATTATTTTCGAACAAAACAATCCTTTCAGGTTCTCTAACCAAAATCAGAAAGCATCCAAAACAAAAGTTAAGAAGCTAGACATTTAGCAATCGAACAATAACAAACAGATATAATATACAGCAGCCGTGACACATATTCTGAAGTGGTGGTTGAGACCATTCCAAAAGTACAATTCAAAGAACACTCTTGCAATTAACCATAAAAAAGTGAAACGAAACATTTTCAATCTATTTGTTTCTTCAAGCAAGGCTAATTTTGTCTTGATGCTCAACCAAAGTAAGACTATTTCAATCACTAAGTAAATTGACCAGTTGACAAGAGAAAGTTATTTGAAGGACAACAGCTTGTTTGAATTGAAACTGTAGCAAGAACAGAAATATTGGTTTAGTGTCTAAGCCCACATCGGACCTTCGTCAATTTAAAGACATGTCTGTTGTCATCTTACGATCATGCAGGTACACCCACTTTGCACGTCGCGCGTCGTAAGCTGTGGGCCTGTGGCCATGAAACAAACGACACGGACCTTAAAAATGCGTTTGAGATAATCATTTTTAGCAGGATTTTAACTGAACATACATTCCTACTGGTAAAAATTGATTGAAAATCTTCATAGAGGTTTTAGAAAAATAACGCAAAGTCGGCAGACGGCTGGAAAATCGATCTTCCTCTACACCCAACTTGTTATTGCTTTGTGGCCACACAATTACATACCCGCGAATCGATCATCAGTAAGGAGGCAAACGTGGGCAGTTTACATTGTTAATTGATTACCGTTAACCTATTTACATTAAGCATCATTTTTTGCATCAAGCTGGGACCCAAATTGAATATATGTAGGTAGCGCGATTTAAAGCTATTCAGAACCTAAACCCCTATTTAATCTCATGTCGAATCCCACGTCTAGTTATTTGATTTACTGTTGTCCTATCGGTCAACCGACCCTATCATGAACAGATTTTACTCATCACAGAGTTCATCAGGCTTTCAGAGAATGCTGAAAAGTAATGTATTGCAAAGAGCGATAGTTGTTAATTGATGTTGTACTGAGAAACACGATATCAAAGATGTCTGTTTCGCACAGATCGGACAAAAACAAAAGGCTTAGGTAAGTCAAACTTAATCAATAGTTAGTGCAGCTGTATAATTCGTTTTCTGACTAACATTTTAGCAGCGAATAGGTATTATAAGTTATCGAGATTGGCTAGTCTGTATAGGTCAAGGCGAAAAACAGTGTGCAGATTATAGAAATTATACGTTTATAATTTCAGGCACAATATCTCTTAGAAACGGCAAGTGGAATAGGCGTTATGGATACGAGGAATTCCTCTGAGCCCGTGGTATTGACGAGCTATTGAAGTGGACATCGCTGTGTGTGACATTATCTCGTGATCGGCTTCTTACTAATTGTCCAGAGGCGAGTTCAAACAATCGCCACCATTGTTCCGAATGCCAAGGAGCGACCCGACAATAGTGCAAACGTGTTTCGCGAGGTAAAAGTGCCAGCAAACAATGGAATCGATGCCTATTTGATTCCGTGCTTTCCCTTTTGTCGAATGGTGTGCTTGAGCGAATTTTCATAATAACGCTGTTCCGGTAAAGTACCCAACTGGGCAGACCAGGTACTACAATAATATTAATGTAGATTGTATACAGATACAGAGGGACAGTTTCTACTGCAAGTGTCTTTACAGTGGATTCTCTTTGTATCTCGTTGAATAGACAATGACATAGGAAACCGGTAAATTACATATCCTTTACGCCCTCAACTGTGCCTCAACTATGAACAACATGAAATGTTTTCTAACTAAAGACAAGAACAAGCGTTAGACATTTTTCACCGCTTCGGATCATTTTGCCCCGCTAGGACGGTCCCGTGGAATAACTTTCGTAACATGTAAGTATTTCACTACACCAGATTATATTAAGAATTCAAATCTCCATAATTAATAAATACTTGAAGTTAAACCAGAGGGTGCATGGCATCAACAATTCAACTAATTAAGATTATAATTAAGAACTTCTAACATTCCATTTTGGTTAAATGCCCGACAACCCGACAAGTTAGTGGGAGTAACTTAATATAACCTATTTTAGACCGCAATAACATAGAAGTAATAAGATATCATTGCTAACCCTGGGCTGTTCAATGTACCTATAATAAAATACTTAGATGTACCCGGTTTAACGTACAGTCACATAGTCGTGTTTGCACTGGCTGGCAGACTGAAATGAACCGGTGCCTGCAGATACAGAGTTAACTTACAAAATGCATGTTTTACCGTAAACTAGCCGCCTAGCCGGGAGCTTGTGTTGATAAATAACTAACTGTAGGTTTCCTTAACTCTTCTCCTGATAGAATCTTGACCTATCCAAAATAAGGGACGTTGGTCTCAGAAAAAAATTCAGGATATTAGAATAAAATAGCAAAAAAAGCAAGTAAAACTGACTAAGTGCGAATCTCACCATGAATGGTTTTAAAGTTTCAATGATGTTCGGTCCTTGAAGAGCATTGCATCGCATCTTATACTCACACTCATACCTAAATCAAGACGCGTAGTAAGTGCTCTGATGATCGCAGTATGATGTCATCAGTGCTGTGTGTCCGTGCTGGTACTGGTAAGCACCAGCGATAATCACACAAATGGCATATGGCATAACATATAAAAAGAAGTAAATAACATAATCACAATCATGTTTTTACCTTGTTACCTAAACGATTGAGCTTAAAGTTCAACAGGTTTTGCTAACTTAGTAGTAAAAATCAAGACTTCAGACCTACTCCGCAAGTCCAGTAAGAAAAACCGGCAAGTGCAAGTCGTACTCACACGCACACAGGGTTCCGTAACACCAAACAAATACCAAATATGAATGAGTTTTACATTCAACAGCAAAACTAAATTTGTTTTTCATAGCATGTTAATGAAAAACAAAGTTACTGCTGCAGTTTAATGAAAAAGTCCCATATCTCAAAAACTAAACATCAAATCTTATTCAAACTAATTTTAGTTTAAAGTTTTATTTACGCTCTACAACCCTAATTTTTTTTCTGAATTTTCCTCCTCTTTCTTTAGAAATTAGAGGGTGGGGGGAGGCTAAACACAACCACTTTGTATGTGTATTTTTTTTTTCTACGGATGGGAAATCATCAAATGACCAGGGTCCCACTCAGGACCGGCAGGGAGTGTCACACTTGTACTGACGAAAACCATCCATGTTCCTTCTTTTGCCCTCTGTGTTCCAGGGCCGCGGTATCTCTTTCGAACAGTACCGCAGCCCCGGGAGGCATCGGTCCTTTCGAACCCCTTCCCGTTTGCTGACATCTCTTTGAGGCGCGCGTGACACGGCCTGTCGTCATAAGACGGACGGACGGCAAGCTAGCCCATAGCTCACAACGCCCACAGGCGCCTGCGGTGGCTGGGGGCCACCACGTGGCCCCCGACGCCCGGTGCGTCTCGTTCTCTCCCTTTCACGTTCCGCCACCTCCTTCGCTAGCATGACTGCTTCGCAGAAGGAGGTGACGGCGTCCCATTCTGTCTTGCTCCGGACCATGGATTGAACCAAGGCCCGACGCGAGTGGTCGCCGCCGCCGATCGCCGCTACGAGGACACGGCAGTGCTCCGCCCACGCGGGGCAGACCTCCACTGTGTGCTCCACCGTGTCCTCCGGTTGATCCTCGCAATGGTAGTACCCGGGCGTTTCCTCCCGCCAGATTCGGTGCAGGAACCTCCCGAAACAACTGTGTCCGGTGAGGACCTACGTCAGGCGGAAGGTGAGGGTGCCGTGGCGCCTCTCTAGCCACTCCCCAAAGAGGAGACTTATCGCCACTATTGTGGCGTGCCCTGCTTTGGAAGTGTCTATCTTTCAAACGATTGACTTTGAGAAAAATTGGTTTTGGGAACCTCAATGTCATTTTTAAAGACCTATCTATAGACATCCCGCACCTAAAGGTTAGATGTAAAAAATAATTAGTTTCAGTTCCATGTATGGGGAGCCCCCCTTAATCTTTATTTTTATTTTTGTATAAAAATCGTGAAGCGGTTCACAGAATACATTACCTACTAAATTTCAACTGTGTAGTCCTAGTAGTTTCGGAATAAAGTGGCTGTGAGTGACATACACGGACAGACATACAGACAGACAGACATGGCGGATCTATAAGGGTTCCGTTTTTTGCCATTCGGCTACGAAACCCTAAAAAGCCATTATTATCGACTCAACAATTAATCCCTATGGCAACAATTAAGCATTCGCGCTTCTGACTACTGAGCAAGTACCCAATGATGATTCTTATTAATTAGTAGATAACATTATCACGATTAAATTGCGAAACAAAACGCTTATTTCGTCTGTTACGGGACGTAGTAACGACGGCGGTCTCATTAACGTGGATTCTTGCCAAAAATAACAACTTTCGCGATTACTGCGTCAAAGTGCTAATAATATAAAAGCAACAGTTTAGTATCGTGACGTCATGAACTCATAATTGTACACGTTCTAAACAGTTTTATTTTGTGGCGGCGCGGCGTCTCTCTGTCTAATAAAGTATTTGGATAAAAGCATCTGGTTTAAATGATATTCAGCCAAATTCTGTGATGTTTGCCTCGATTACTTTTAATCAAGCTTTATGTATTTGTTATGACGACCCGAATGGCGCAGCGGTAGTGAGGCTGCCTTACGTTCTTAGGGTCCCGGGTTCGAATCCCGGTAGGAGCAAGTGTTTGTGTGATGAGCATGGACATTTGTTTCCGAGTCATGGATGTTTATATGTATAATAAGTATGTATTTACAAACAAAAAGTATCTATGTAATAGTATCAACTATCTGGTGTCCACGACACAAGCCTCGTTGCTTAGTGTGGCACCTAGATGGCGCTGTGTGTAATGTCCAGCGATATTTATATTTATTTTTTTTTATCACCACACATTTTATACGGTGAATTAAACTCTGTTAAATTACAAGAGATTATTTATAAAAGCCGCCTGTAGTTAAAGGTAAGACTCATCATCATAAAATTCTTTAATACCTGACGTTCTACGAGCCTTGACATCTTTATTAGGCTCCTATGATTGTACTTACCCACAACTAATTTTAAATTTATCTACAATCATTACCGTATCTTGTTCTGACGCCCGGCGCTATCTGAACTATTCGTCCTACTTCGTTTACTATGTCTATGGTCAGCAAGTACTCATTACTGACCACTTAATCTATGGTCAACTGACAGTTGTAGTTAGATAGTCGTTACCCTACCAGTTCGATAATTACCGACGCCCTAAATGTTTACGTGACTAATTTGTACCGTTTTGTTTTAACACAAACGTTTCGGGGTTTTTTAAGTGACCTATGAAGTGCGTTTTTTCCTTCTTTTTGCGTAAATCAGTAGTTAAAGCGTCCTTGGCATTGATGTTTTTCTTGTAATCTTACTCATCCAGACAGTAAGCCAACACTTAACGTTTAAAAAGTTCTCTGAGTCTTTTATCATCAACAAAGTTCAGTGAGTGATAGAATTTTATAATTCTTTTATTTATTTATTTATTTAAACTTCATGTACAGTAGTGGTACATAGGCGGACTTTTTTATATTTTATTTATTTGAGCAAAGTAAACACAAAAGAATTTTAAAATTCTATCGATTCGTATTATAAAAAATCTCAACCATTGCAAAGGTGGGTCAGATAATTGCTATCACTCACTGTACATAACACCAAAGTAATTTTTTCCATAAACACGACACGACAATTAGAAAACAAACACTATTTAATGTAACAACACCTAACGACGTAAAATTTTGACGTGCTCGGTTCTTGAAACCGGCTGCCTTATCGATCTAATGCAATATTAATGAATGTGGTTCGGCTACTGTGTGACCGCTCCTTAATGTTCGTAACTTTGCTACCAATGGGCCCTTCGCGGTTTTTATACCAACCGAACTTTCCACTTAATATGATGGCCATGCGTCAGGGACGTCTGTCATCCCCTTAGGAATACGCATTGGTAATTTGGTACTGATATTGTGCACTAGAGTAGGTACTATCGCGAACCATCAATCTATCGATCAAGTCACCGTATTGTATCTTGCTACAAGGCATAGGCCTACCCAAGGTTGTAGTACCAAAAAGTTACGTTAAAGTCGGGTTAAAATTAATAAACAGAACATAAATATTAGATATTTTATTGATGTATGACAGACGCTGAAACGCAATAATGAACAGCAATCTAAACAACAAACCCATGCAAGCAACACTCGAGATGTATTTATTTACCGACGGAATACTTATGCTCATCTGCTTATGTAGCTTTCTAAAAGTGTGACAATTATTGCAGTTGATCTTCCAATAGATTTCAGCTTGTCACAATGACACAACCTTTATACTAGCACAGACTTACAGAAAAACGATTAACGTACGGAATATATGCAAATATTTTCTAACTTATAGTCAATCCATGAATTAGTTGGATTATAAGTCAAATAAGCAATCAAGTCATTCTGTCACAAAATGTTTTTACAAATAAAACTAGATGTTGAAAAAATGTCCATACTTCTTGTCTTCGCAATCTTCAAAATACAAATGTTAATACTTTGTCGTCCTAACTGATGTTAACAAACTACGTAGGTAAACATTTAACGAGTTGAAATTAAAATGGAAAAACTGGCTTCAAATCTCTCATTATAATAAGTAAATAGTTATGGAAAGTTGTAAACTAATAATAATAAAAACTGGCCAAGTTCGAGTCGGATTCGCACATGAAGGGTTCCGTAGCATCGTAGTAGGCGTACCGCTTTAATTTTTAATTCCTTTTTTTATTATTTGTTGTTGTAGCTTTCTTTTAGATTTTCCTGTAATCTATAGGCAAAGAACTATTTTTTTCTACCAAAGTGGGGCCCGGTTTCGGAGTTAAGGGAGAGGGAATGGTCAATTTTCGCCTAAACTGTTTATCTTAAAATTATTTAAAAAATATATTTGATTTGTATGTAAATGTAACACGATATAGTTTGCAAAACTTTGTTTTTTGTTCATTTTCTAACGTACCCCCCAAAAGTAGCCCCCATGTTTAAAAGACCCGTCATTGGGCCACCGACTTACATATGTGTACCAAATTTCAACAAAATCGGTCCAGTAGTTTCGGAGTAAATTGGCTGTGACAGACGGACAGACAAACACGCGACTGATCCTATAAGGGGTTCCGTTTTCCTTTTGAGGTACAGAACCGTAACAAAATGGAAAGAGCCTTCGGAATCAACCTATTGACTGACATTATTTTGTTTGATTTTAATTGCGTATGCTAATTAAAACACATGACACAAAACAAAATAAACATGACAGATTTATTGATACATCAAACATGTTCTCTTATCTCCAAACATAATTATAATTAATTCTTGTCATACTCCGACTTATCTGAATGCTATAGAGTACGTATAGTAGGTTATCAATCCGTCATCACCGCTACCTGACGTTCGGAGAAACAATTTCTCCTAATGACACTGCTCTTATGTTTAAACAAACACAGTCACTATTAATGACACACACACCAATAACTAGAAGCCTTTTGAACGCCAGAGCAACGCACGCGCGTGTCCTCCGCCAAGCCACAATTTCGCCTACCATCTTGTCACATATTTGTGTCGTTTGGCGTACATGCCACGCGCTTGCTTGTCCCGTATATGTAACAATGGCGGTCAAAAGGTTTACAGTTTCTCATTGAAATGGGAAGCTGGATTTTCAGGACAAAACATTGTCGTCCCTATCTCACCCAATCAAAACAATATTATGACTATTAGTGTATGCGTAACACTCTTTAATCGATATTGACTGCCCCTTTGGTCTCGTGGACGCATGCGCGACTGCTGAGGTCCTGGATTCGATTCCCGGGTCGGGCAAAAAGTGCTTTTGGATTTTTCCATTAGACATTTCTCAGTAGTAGAACGGAGTTTGGAAGTTGGTACCCCCGTGCTTTGGAAAGCTCGTTAAGCCGTTGGTACTGTAGGTACCTGATCTCTCTCCAGTCGTATAGCATTGCAATCCCATCGGACTTTGAGAGAAAAGGAACAGAGAGTGCACATGTGCCTGCGCACACACTTGTGCACTATAATATCTCCCGCGCCGATGGCTAATCTCCGCTAAGGATTGGCCGCGGTGACCATCAAAACGACAGGACGACTAATAAACATTGACTAAGTATGTATACCTACATCAAGATATTTCGATTCCAAAAACATATCCCGTGCGCAAGATATCCCATTTCCCAGCAAGTTAACTGTAGTAGAGTCATAAATCCAGGGAGTTCATATCCCTGTTATTATGACTCTCGTTACCACCTTTTTGCACCTTTTCGAAGGTGAGTATTTGAGAGGTACCCAATTAATGCGTGTATATATCTGTACGTAGAAGACGGTAGGGTTACCACTTACTATTTTTTACGCAAGAATACGACTTGATCACACGTTTTTCTGAAATGTCTTGTTTTGATAAGATTGTCACCACGTGTGAAGTGAATAAATAAAAACAAATAGGTTCACGTGTACTTATCTTCTCGTAAGATACAGCAGCTGTTTGTTTATTATTTTTTACTAGTACTTCCCAGAGATTACAGCTAACGTAATTTGTCTTATCATGTTACTGTCACAATGATTTACGCATAATTATTTGATTAAAAATTCCATTCTAATTTGATATTAATCATGTTTTTTTTTATTTAGCCATCTCATTTTTGCATTTATGTCGCTAATCTTTTTTAGATTATTAATTATTACATTCGTCAGATTTTTTCTGACGAATGTAATCTATACATATAATAAAACAGTAAAAGAACTGTGTCTGTACATTGAATATATTAAAAAAATAATTATTGAGGGGGGTTTGGAAACAGTAATAGAGCACGAATCCAAAAAAAAAAATCTGTCTGTTTGTCTGTATGTCTGTTTGTTTGTACACGCTAATCTTCGGAACTACTTGACGGATTTAAATGATTTTTTTTTTGTTGTAAAGGTATTAAATCTGGGTAACATATAGGCTATAATTTATCTTGGAAACTTGAACATCTGATGCAGCACTGCAACAGACCAGCTAAACCATAAGAGATACAAAAATGGTACCATAGCAAAAATTGTTCCACGTGATGAGCATTTTCTGCTAAGAGAATAAATTTGAAGATCTGGAACACCTGAAGTGGAACTCCAAGAGCCCAGCTACACTATAACATATATAGGAATGACGCCTTAGCAAGAGTTGTTCAGCCTGATGAGCACTCTCTGTTGTCGTATAAAATTTGAAGACCTGGAACAGCTGATGTGGAACTCCAAGAGCCCAGCTAAACTATAACATATATAGGAATGACGTCTTAGCAAGAGTTGTTCAGCCTGATGAGCACTCTCTGTTGACGTATAAAAATTGAAGATCTGGCACACGCGTTGTGGAATTGAAAATAAAAAAAAAATAAAAAAATGAAGATCTGGAACACCTGATATGGAAATCAAAGCTATCACTAATTTCACTGTATAATTATAAAATAACATAAGCTGGGAGTACCTCCACGCGGTGAAGGCGGTAATAGTTTAGGACTGATTTTCGATGAAAATTCGATGAATCATTGAAAATTTGACGCTACTGACCAAAACTCCCATTTATATTTTATTTTATTAAATAAATAAGCCTTCGGGCTTATGTTATTTGAGTGTTTAATTTCCTTTTTCATTTATTTTCGTGACACGGTAGCCTACCCGGTAACGCAGGGGAGCAGTCACTTAGATTTTAATTGATCAGGTATCTTCAGAATTAAACTATAACTGTTAGAAAGAGGTCAAATCTTTCCCAATGTTCCAAAAGGAGCTAAAAGATTGAGGATCATAAGATCCCAAGAATCTACCGAAGAGCGTCAGGAGAGACTTGATGCTGTTCGAGAACATCAGGCTGCAACTCGCTCCGTAGAAACCTCTTCGGATCGCGAAGAACACTGGAACACCTGATATGGAAATCAAAGCTACCACTGCATCAGATGTTCAAGTTTCCAAGATAAATTATAGCCTATATGTTGCCCAGATTTAATACCTTTACAACAAAAAGACCCTTCACGAAGCGGTCAACCAAGCATTTGTACATCAAACTAAGTCTTTACGCAGAGAGTGCTCATCAGGCTGAACAACTCTTGCTAAGACGTCATTCCTATATACGTTATAGTGTAGCTGGGCTCTTGGAGTTCCACTTCAGGTGTTCCAGATCTTCAAATTTATTCTCTTAGCAGAAAATGCTCATCACGTGGAACAATTTTTGCTATGGTACCATTTTTGTATCTCTTATAGTTTAGCTGGTCTGTTGCGGTGCTGCATCAGATGTTCAGCGAGGAAGTGAGGAAACTCGGTATGTAATGGGAGGTAACCCATCCACGGGCCAACCTAGGCAAAACTTAACATAGCGGACAGTCGCGCATCATGTTCCGCACTTATCTCTAGAGACCTAGAAGCAGATGCGTAGATACGCTGAGAACTAATGCGTAATTATCTATCCGTGAACGTCTGCGACTCACGAGACAATGCATGATTTCTTCACTGGTCTCTTGAGACCTGGATGTAAATGCGTAAATACGCTGAGAACGCAGGTATGCTTCGCGATCCGAAAAGGTTTCTACGGAGCGAGTTGCAGCCTGATGTTCTCGAACAGCATCAAGTCTCTCCTGACGCTCTTCGGTAGATTCTTGGGATCTTATGACCCTCAATCTTTTAGCTCCTTTGGAACGTTGGGAAAGATTTGACCTCTTTCTAGGCATAGTTATAGTTTAAATTTGAAGATACCTGATCAATTAAAATCTAAGTGACTGCTCCCCTGCGTTACCGGGTAGGCTACCGTGTCACGAAGATAAATGGAAAAGGAAATTAAACACTCAAATAACATAAGCCCGAAGGCATATTTATTTGACAGAATAACGGGAAGAAAAGGTATTTGTTGTGTAGGTATTAAGTCTGGGCAACATATAGGCTATAATTTATTTTGGAAATTGGAACACCTGATGCAGAACCGCAACAGAACAGCTAAAGTATAAGAGATATAAAAATGGTGTAATAGCAAAAATTATTCCACGTGAAGAGCATTTTCTGCTGTGAGAATAAATTTGGAGATCTGGAACCCTGTTGTGGATCTCCAAAGCCCAGCGACACTATAACATATTAAGGAATGACGTCTTAGCAAAAGTTGTTTAGTCTGATGGGCATTTTTTTTTTTTTTTTACCGATGGGAACTCATCAAATAACCCCTCCCGCTCTGGGCTGAGCAGGAGGGAGTGTCAGACTTCTACTGACTAAAACCCATCCATGTTCCTTCCTTTGCCCTTTGTGTTCCAGGGCCGCGGTATCTCTTTCGAACAGTCCCGCAACCCTGGCAGGATGGGCATTTACTGTGGACTTACGAAAATGAAAGATCTGGAACGTCTTCAATCGTCTCGCTCATACAGTTGTTTTCCCGTCCCCGGGCCTCAGAATTCTACATCAGACGTTTCAGATCTTCGATTTTCTTGACGACCCCGTTGTCGCTGGCAAAAGCAACAGGATCCGCGTACGAAGTCGCGGGCAGAAGCTAGTAATTAATAAAATTGCAATCAATCAATTCAATTTTGTATGAATAATTTTGCTATTGGAGAAAATTATTTTTAAAGTTTTCCAAGTGTAACCTTAATATGTATGCTCTTGACTACAGTCAAGAGCATACATATTACACGTGACTAGTGCTTTCGAAATATAACAAAAGTTTTATAACTTGAACTTTTGTAAAAAGCTTTTAGTTACAAGTTATGCAAAAGTGCCACGAAACTGCATATTTGCGACAGACTGTTTAGTCTTGAGTTTAGCCTTAAGTACATGTTGCACCATATTTAATGGAAACCTAAGTTTTGCAAGTATATGGTTATATTGGAACAGTTTCGAGTAGATATAACTTAGTTAAAACTACTAAATCGATAGTTCCGTACAAAAGTTCTTTGATACCACTCAAAAGTTACAACGAAGTACCCGGAACAGAGCGAGGAAGGAAGCACTGTTCAACTGCAGAATACTTAATAAGCACAAGCACAGTGATTGAAATAGATACAGTACCTACAACACCAAGCACGTATATCAACGATTATTTTAAAACAGCCATGACACTTCCTTAACTCGCTATTTATTTATCCGCTCCGTACAGATTATAAATAATTTGCATATCATAGGATCATGCGATGACAAAATTAAGTGAAAGTGGTCTCCCACTTGCCGTAATAAAATATTTAAAATCAAAATAAGCACCAAACATTAATTAGTGTCGCAGTGCAGTCATTATGTTTGCAGAAAGAATAGAAAGTAAAGGCCCGTACACACCGCATTGTCCCGCGAGGGACGCTGATGCTAATGCGGAAGCTGCGACCGGCGCAGCGCGGAGGCGGTCCACGGCGACGTGCCGTCCTGCCGCGGGCGGAATTGTTAATCGCCTCATTATCATTGCAAACGAAAGTGAAAACTGCTACTGTGTAAATAATACAATAGGGTATATGCAAGAAATACAAAACTTGTTTTATTTCTTTAAAATGCCTTGTATTGGTTCATAAAAACATTGTGGTACACTTGTTTAATTCTCTAATACAACACTTATTTTACAATTTAATATTTTATTTAGCGTGTTTTTGTTGAAACGGAACGCAAACACAAAACGCATCGATTCCGGTAGTGACGTCTAAATCCATGAGTCAAAGAAACACTTTTAATTGAAAAGTACTTAAAGTTTCAATAAGATTTTACTATAATATTGTTATTGCAATTTTTGCTTAAATTAAGCACTTACATTTTAGTAAAACTAATCTACTAAGGGCAAAAAATTATATTTAAACAAGGCAGATGGAGGTAAGTGACATAAAAGTCCTGACATGAATGGCCGCGATGGTCATGGACGTTTAAACTGTCGTAGAAAATTGCAGGAGTTTAATATTTTTTTTGTGCGACAAGCAGTAGTTGAAATTAACTTTTAATTATTTTCTTGGGTTGATAGTACTGCATATTAATGATTTAAGTGAAAAAAAAATTACATGCATATTCCCTATTGTGAATGCGTCTTTATTTTTTTCTGGTACAATTGTATGTGTCAATATAAGTAGATAGTATTGATTTTTTGCTCACATTTTTTAAATGGCTTGCAATTAATTAATTATCTAATTTGGAGTGTTGCGAAATAGATAAGAATTTCATTACCATTACCTCATACCTTTCATTACCTCATAGAATAGAAACAGATGATTAAGTAGTACACAGTTCGATAACTCGCACAAAGGTACAACATCAGGCTTTTTTCTTGCATCGATTGACAATGTGACGAACGACATCATCATCGATTGTGATATTATATTGTGACATAACATTAGCATTGTGTGGCAACATCGACGAGTAAAAGTGAGCACCATTGTATCGGATGTGCGGTAATAGCTCCGCCCTTTATGGATGCAGCCACGGAGCAGACTATTTGTTGTGACTGAGATTCTAATGAGTTTCTAATTTAATACCATAGGTTACCACAGTGTACAGTTATTATACTAGACTTTATTCTCGATATATTAACATGCAGCTTCCTTTTGTGTAGCTGGCAACCAACGCACTTTAGATTCTCAGCCCTAAAAAAAAACTAAACGCACACATCAATACTCTATGATCTCTATCTGTCAGTGTCATTCTTTTTTATTGCGCGGCAACCTAACGTAGTTTTCTTGTAGGAAAAGTTAAATATTTTTTATTTCAGTAGATATCTTTAAAATTTAACGCTAAAACGATGCCCAAGCGTTCCAGAAGCGATACACCGGATAATTTGGAATATTATATGGAAAAGATTAGGAAAATCGAACGCCGCATGAAAAGACGACACAAGCGTCGACACCGGCATGCTGCGAGTTCTTCTGATGAAAAGGACACTATTGTGTCACATTTTCCAGGTAAATGTTGTACAAAATGTCGATAAAGCACCGATCATTTTGATTGGCAAAGCTGTGTGAGTTTTTTCATAACCTCAATATCGATAGACGCGGGTGGTGTACGAGATACACCGACGTGGTCATTAGACTCGGGTCACACACGTGATGTGTGGACGAGATCTTTACTCATTGGTTTGGTCCGTGAGGCCTTACTATGCAGTTTTATGTACAATATGGATATTATCGTTTTTTCAGACTCTGACAAGTCTGACGACGATGATTGCACCGCAGGTGAATTGGAGACTACACCAAAAAGCCTTTCAACGGTAAATCCGGTGGTAGAGGAACCTGGTGATACAGGGAGCATGTTACCAGTGGATAATCAGGCAATGCCTGCTACTGACCCAGACGTCCTGTTGGCCTTAGGTGACCTCATGCCAGACAAACCAAAATTTGGCCCTGCCATGAACAATGATGTGGCGCGTATATGGACAACAATTCTAAAAGTTGGTCTTCAAAAGGAGAACAAACTAAAGCTAATGGATCAGTTGATACCGGAAAACTGCCCACTTCTCCGGGCACCAAGGCTAAATCAGGAGATAACAAGCTCTGTAACGGACAATATTGTCAATCGGGACAAGAAAATTGAAACTGAACAAAACCAACTTGGAATTGGATTAGTGATGCTGGGTAATGCCATATCCACTTTAATTCAGAACGAGCAAGTCGACAGACTCAAGTTAATTAGCACTTTGAGCGATGCAGGTCGAGTTCTAGCTGATCTGCATCAGGTACAAACCAGGTCTAGAAAAAATCTGGTATTACCGGCATTAGACAAATCTTTTGTGGACACCATCAAAGATGTCGAGAGGGATGACTATCTATATGGTACTAACTTGATTGAGAAGATCAAAGTCTTGAAAACCTGCCAACGAAGTGGACAATCTATTAAGAAGACTGCTACAACTAATAGCTTCAATAATAATAATCGTCAGGGAAACTTGAATGGTCCTCCTCGTTACAACCAGCAGAGGCCAGTACCGAGGTATGGACACAACAAGAAGATGCAGTCCTCAACATATGCTCGCAAGCCTCCACATCAGCAGTACCAATCCTCAATGAGGAAACCGAAATTGCCACCACAAACAAAACCTCCTGCTCGGACATAGAGGTAAGTCATGCAGGAAGATTATCACATTTTTTAAAATGTTGGGAAAAAATTTGTCATGATGATTCTATACTAGAATACATCTGTGGATATTCAATTCCATTTACCACTGAACCATACCAACATTTGGTACCAAAAACTTCTTATGATAATTCTGGTACTGAAGATGCAGAAATGTTCTTAGCCATAGACAATTTATTAACATTGGGAGCAATATCTCCATGTACACCTTGCAAAGGTCAATTTGTGTCAAAAGTCTTTCTAATACCAAAACCCAATGGCAGTAAAAGATTTATTTTAAATTTAAAACCACTAAATAGATTTGTATCTACCTCTCATTTTAAAATGGAAGACCATAGAACCGCTATCTCTTTAATTTCAGTTGGAGATTGGATGGCAAAAATAGACTTAAAGGAGTCATATTTATTAGTAAATGTAAATCCACAATACAGGAAATATTTAAGGTTCCAGTTTGATAAATTGTACGAATTTAATGCACTCTGTTATGGCCTCTGCTCGGCACCAAATGTTTTTACAAAAATAATGAAAGTTGTTGTAAGTCACCTGAGAGAAAAGGGCTACAAATCAGTTCAATACTTGGATGATCTGTTATGCATAGGATCTGACTATAAATCCTGCTTAGAAAATGTTCAAAAAACAATTGCACTATTACAGTGCTTGGGATTTGTAATAAATTTTGAAAAAAGTATAACAAAACCCTCTCAGGTCTGCCAATTTCTGGGGTTTGTATTTGACTCTAGAGACATGACATTACAGTTACCTTCAGATAAAAGGATTTATATTAAGAAGTCTGTTCAGAAATATCTTACACTTGATAGGTGCCATATTCGTGACCTTGCTAAGTTAATAGGGACATTAGTTGCAGCATGTCCTGCCACCACATATGGTTGGCTTTATACTAAACTCTTAGAACACTATAAATACCGTTATTTAGTGGACAGTAATGGGAATTATGATTTAAAAGTAAAATTACATCCAGAAATTAAATTAGATTTAAATTGGTGGGATAATAATATAAATTCCACTCATAGAAGTATAGCCTATCAAAAATATGACTTGGAATTGTTTACAGATGCCTCCAGGACAGGTTGGGGAGCATTTTGCAATAATAATAGAGCTAATGGTATTTGGAAAGAAGAGGAAAAAACATTCCACATTAACTATTTGGAATTACTGGCTATATTTTTAGGTCTTAAATTTTTTGTCAAACATAAACAGAATATTAATATTTTGCTTCGAGTAGACAATAAAACAGCAATAGCATACATAAACCGAATGGGTGGTATTCAATTCCCTCACCTCAACGGCCTAGCTAGAACCATATGGCAATGGTGTGAAATGAGAAGTATCTGGCTCTTTGCCTCTTATATCAAATCATGCGATAATAAAGAGGCCGATGAAGAATCTCGAAGAACCAATCCAGACATTGAGTGGGAATTGAATGCCATCGCTTTTCAGAAAATTGTGTCAACATTAGGTCAACCTGATATTGATTTGTTTGCATCAAGAGTTAATGCTAAATGTCCATTGTACATATCTTGGAAACCAGATCCAGATGCCTGGAATATTGATGCATTTACAGTGGACTGGTCAAACTATTTTTTTTATGCATTCCCTCCATTCAGCTTAATATTAAAATGTTTACAAAAAATTAAGCATGATAAAGCAACAGGCATCATGGTAATGCCATATTGGCCATCACAGCCATGGTACCCAGTCCTTCAGCCAATGTTAGTTTCAAAATTAATTTTTTTCAGACCACAAAAAGACCTTTTACATTCTTGTTTCAGGGACAACCATCCCTTACACCACCAGCTTACACTAATTGCCGGGATTTTATCAGGCAAGCGTGGCTGAAGCGGTCTATTCCTCCCACATCCATGGATATAATGTTTGCCTCTCTTTCTAATAATACATTAAAACAGTATAGTGGCTCATTTAAGATTTGGTGTGGTTTTTGCCAAGAACATAGTATTGATCCATTTGCACCTTCAGTGCCTAAAGTGATATATTTTTTGACGAAATTATTTAATTCAGGTGCCGCTTACGGTTCTTTAAACTCCCATAAAGCAGCACTATCTCTTATTGTTGGCTCTAAAATTGGGGAAGATGATCGTATAAAGAGGCTATTTAAGGGGTTCTATAAGTCACGACCACCACTAGCAAAATACCATGCTACCTGGAACCCTAATAGGGTTCTTAATGTGTTACAAAACTGGTACCCTAATTTGACCCTAAGCTTTGATAAATTAACAAAGAAATTAGTGGTATTACTTGCATTGAGTACAGCACAAAGAGCACAGACTCTATCTCTTATTAAAATATCTGACATCAAATTTCATAATGATGGTGTAAACATTTTAATAAATAGCATTACCAAAACTTCTGCTCCAGGCCGCGGTCAACCTAATTTATACCTACCATATTTTGAAAAATCTGAGATTTGTCCAGCAAGAACATTGTCTGATTACATGTCCTTTACTGCAGAAATTAGAAACCATACGGATCACTTATTATTAACTCTAATAAAACCACATAGACAAGTTTCATCATTAACAATTGGAAGATGGATTAAAGATACCCTTTCGGTGTGTGGTATAGATACAACCATCTTTTCAGGACATAGTACACGTCATGCATCCACATCGACTGCAAAATCAAAGGGGGTATCTTTGGATGTAATTAGGCGGACCGCAGGTTGGACAGAGAACTCATCAACATTTGCTAAATATTACAATAGGCCAATAGTTAGCACTCCGGGGCAATTTGCCCAGGCTGTACTCAATGGAAATTAGTATAATTGTTTTCTAACATTTGTGATTTTAAATATGGATATTTTATATTGATAATAAACATGTACAAAACATAATATTAATTATGTCTAAGTATACCTTAAGTCATAGGTATTACTAATTTAATCTTAAAATTAGAAGATTTGAATTTAAGTTTTAAATAAAAGTTTAATTTGTTTTTTAAACATGTTTGTTTCTCCTCCATCAGTAAAAGTACCTCAACTTTACCAATATTATCTCTGAACATCTGCATGTTAATATATCGAGAATAAAGTCTAGTATAATAAGTGATCAAACAAGCTTACCTTGTGATGTTCGATCATTATTATACGAAGAACTTTATTCGAAGATATATGTACCCTGCCCACCCAACCCATTGGTAAAGTTGAGAAGTAGGTTCTTGAGGCTCTAAAAAGAATGACACTGACAGATAGAGATCGTAGAGTATTGATGTGTGCGTTTAGTTTTTTTTTAGGGCTGAGAATCTAAAGTGCGTTGGTTGCCAGCTACACAAAAGGAAGCTGCATGTTAATATATCTTCGAATAAAGTTCTTCGTATAATAATGATCGAACATCACAAGGTAAGCTTGTTTGATCACTTATTATACGCTCTAAGTTTAAAAAAATATATATTACAAATTTATAGTACGTTATGGCCTTGGTCGTAGGAAAGTGCTACAGACGAATATAAATCACGCAGCAGTCCGCAATTAAGAAATTTTAGGTAAAATATAAACATATTCCCACAAGTAAAATAAATCCGTATGTTGTTGGGGCCACTCTCGGTGAAATTCAGTATTTCAGTAGGTGTACAATTTCTAATTTTATTTGACATAATTAACACATGCCGCAAAGGTGTCAACGAGTATATAATATTATATACTAGGTACTGGACCTACTCTCCGTGGTACTATTTCAGTTTTCACGAGATGATTACCGAAAATAAACTTGTTAATGCGGGTAGACAACGTTGATATTAATTAATGAGAAGTGCAATTAATATAAAAAGTGCAATTTACGAGTAGGTACTATATCTACTCCTAAATTGCACTACACATTGCGTATCATAAAAAATTGAAGTGATAGTTACAACTTTTTAACACTCAAAAAAGTAAACTAAAATTCGAATTGGTTTTGATAACCGACACAGCTCAATTATTTCCTAAAGATAAATAAACCACAACTGCTAAGAAAAATGCAGATAATTACAGTTACTAGAATCGTCAATGAATCACTCTATTCTTCATTTTGATCAATCACCTGTTTTATTTTTAAGGAGCAACCAATTTTGCTCCATTATAAAAAAAAAGTGATGTAAGATGTGTGGCCGATTGGAGCCTTTTTTATATTGTTTATGTTTTATATTTATACTTTTTTACGTTTTGTGTCGAGTTTGTCTATTTTTTTTTTATTTATTTTTTGTTTTTTCTTGTAAATATATTTCTAGACTGAACTTTTTTCTTTGTTAAACTAGAAACATTAGTAATATCCATTAACATTCAGTAAGACGATGAGAGTTTGGAAGATTTTAAAAGATATGCTTACACGAGACAAGAACCCTAATATCTATTACTATGACAAATTACTATCTATAAAAACTGCAAATCCTTATTTCCATAAGTAGGTTTCTCAAACCATTTCTAGCTAAACATGAATCATTAAAGTTGTTTTTTTTTGTGTGTTCAACAGCGCAAATTGTTATCACATCCAATTATTAACACAATATTTATAGACATAGACAACCGTGAAACGAACAGTTATTTTTACAATTCAAAGTTTGTATAACAATGATTGCTATTCACAAGTTCATTATAATCACGCTGACGTTATTCACCGAAGTGAAAACTTACTAATGTGCCTACTTACTCTTCTAAGTTCTACTTTAACTACTTTTTATAATTAACCACATGCGATTATCATAAAATGGCGTTTGAGCGTTTCAGTGAAAAATTTTGCGTTGCGTCGTGTTTAGATTTCGTATTTTCCTTTTTTATTGCAATTTTCCTGTTATTAACAACGTTTCCGTTGTTCGTTATTTTTAATAGCATCATGTTACAAAGTTTCCCTTAGATTAAATACGCTTTATCGGGTTCATGATCGGCAGATATCGTCGTCACCATTATTGTTATTCTGTTATTATCTACGGGAGCATGAGCTACCCCTCAAACATCCTTACCTTGACAGTGGTAGTTTATAGGTCGTTTCTGCAACTATTTTATCATTGTCACGCTATAATCATAAAAAAGCCGTCGAAAAATGCTGGAATCTTTATTGCATCAACGTGATAGGTGACGTGCCAGGGGTTATAAAGTGCGTGATACTTCGCACGTGTCGTGTGTACCATGTACCTATGCAGTCATAACGCCTTTAGGGGGACAATTTTTACTGCTGTAAGTTTGCATTAAACCGTAATTCACGAGCTAGTTTCTTCAAGCCATTTTCAGTACAGCCATCACAAGCAGAAGTCACGCGTAGGTTTTAAACAAAAACAAAGATCGCTTCATTTCTTCGAAAAGTACTGATACGGTGTAAGGCTAGACGAGATTTTATATAGTTAGTATTTGTAGCAAGTCCTTAGCGGAGCGAGGTGGCGCCAGCTGGCATTCTTGTCTCGACCAGGAGCAACTTTCATGAATAGTTAACTGACTAGTTTTAGTTGTAGCCTAGGATCGCGCTTTGCAAAGTAAACACTGTTCGATACAACGTCGCGCTTTAAATAAACATGCAGCACTTTACGTATCTGTTTGGAATGTAGATATACAATGTTTGATTCATACACGATCGTCTTTTCCTAACGTATCAGCACCGAGTGCCGTGAGAAATGGCCTAATTCTGTATTCAGTCGAGCAGTAAAAAGATGCCCCAGAAGTTAATACAAGACCTAAGCTTTTTGTGGATCTATTGAAATCATTGAAGTAACCGGCCTTAAAATAAAACTCAAATGTTATGGCGGGCAGACTATAGTATGAAACGTTCAGAGAAATAACCACAACAGCGACAAGTAACCGAACAGCGAAAATTAACAGTAACCGAAAAAAAAAACGGTAATTTAAAAAATTAAAAAACCCGACTGCTGTTTTTTAATTTTTTAAATAACAGTTGTTTTTTTTTTATATACATATATACCCAGTGTCCCTCCTTCTAGCGCAGTCGGGTAAATAGATTAAGTATCTTAAAATGCAAGATTTTAAATAGAATGCAATTGGTTGCATTCTATCAGCTTAGAAGCTCGTAAATTGAGCTTTTGGAGTTGGCTCCAAAAGCTCAATTTACGAGCTTCTAAGCTAATCGACACAGCTATGAGTTTGTGCTGTACGGTACCTTCTAAGCTAAAACAGACAATTAATTCCACAATCAACTGAACACCGTGTCGTACAAACTAACTGTTGCTCTAAGTCTAAGACGCTTACAGTGTTGCCTATTATATCGTACAATTTCGTTGCCCTGTAAAACACTGAACCCGTAACTTCAAAACATGTTGTCTAGACCAATACTACGAGTATAATAAATACGGGCTAATTTTACCAATGGAACTGAATGAAACGGGCACATTTAAAGTGAAGCCTCGTTCAAGAGCTGACTCTGACAGTTCTTGAACGCGGCTTAGATGTGCTGATCCATTGCTGATCGTATTTATTGGTGGACTAGCTATTGGCCGCGACCTTCGTTCGCGTGAAATTATTATAAAAAAATATTACTTCCCTTTTTAAATCGGATTTTTTATCAATTTCAAGGGTTTTAATTTTTTTGCACGGAACCCTAATTATTTTTCTAAAATAAAAGTTTAAATGTTAGACCATATAATAACAGCTATCTGCCAGTAAAAGTCCCGTCCAAATCGGTCGGGCCGTTTCGGAGATTAGCCTGAACAAACAGACAGACAGACAGACAAAATTGAAAAAAAAATGTGTTTTTGCTAAAAGTGCCGTATATATTTTTATATGCATTCAGTAAAAAGCTGTAATTTGGATATTACAAATAGACACTTCAATTTTATTTATTTGTATGTTTAGATAAGGTTAACTTGGCCATCTAAAGAACATTGTAAAAAATAGTGATACACCGAATTTATATTAAAACGACTAATAAAACGCCACTCTATAAAACGTTTACACCCTCTCAGCGATTCCAAGAGTAGAATAAAATTTTATGATACATTTTTATGTTCCAATGTTTACTTGGACGTAATACTAAGTAAAGTTATGAGAGACCGAGAATTACTTGAAGGTGGACAATATTTTGTAATCAAAAACATTGAGTTCGTAAGGAATCCACGACGATAACAAAACGACAAACACACATCATTCACAATGTTTGGATCAAGTGATAAAAATACGAGTCACAACGTGGGTAAATCTCCATCATGTTGTCATTTATACTCTACTTAATTAAGATTTGTTAAGTTTATTATATTATTTAGTCTATTATTTTGAGGACACTGCTATACAGGTGTAACAAGACCCTTAACGAAGCTGTCAACCAAGCATTCTGTACATCAAACTAAGTAACTTTACGCAATAATTATTGCTGGGAAACGACTTTTTTTTGGGGTGAAAAGTCACGTTTTATGGTAGAACTCAATGTTATGCACTCAAAACATTGTGCTGATGGATGCATTCAATAGTACGGGGTCATGGAGGTAAAAATATTGCATTATAAACATGTATTTTAAAAAAAAGTTGTGAAAATGTTAGAACTTTGACCCTCAATATCTCCGTAACTAGAAGGTTCCCAGGTATGGTCTAGAACAAAAATATGATCACAAGGACGTGGAGAACAAGTGCCTTTCGTCTTCGTGAAGGGTCTTGTTACACCTTTTAGAATGTAGGGGCGATCTTATTGACTGCGATAATTATTCCCCAGTAGACATCATATTTAGCACACATAGCTGCATTCATTTCAATACAATACTCGTTCAGTTTTACTGCTACATATTTTTCTTGATTTATTCAATATACCTCGGCGTTATCTTACAACCTCTTGCTCTCATAAAGTCTTATCATTTAATTAATTATTTTCTGACGAATACAATTTTTGTATCAAACAGCCACCCATACTGCTCCTCTTTGCGTGACGTTAGTAAGTCTGTTACACAGTACAATATCAGAATTAGAAGCGAAAATAAGAACAATATTTATATTCTCAATGATAAACATGGTAAACAGTAGTGTCTACAAGTGTTTGTCTAACGGAAGGAACTGTTTACTCAATGTGGACATAACAAATTGTTATTGCAAATAACCTGTGTTACTGTTCAACATCTAGAAGACATACGCTAGTTTTCTACAATCCCATCTGTTTAGCAAAAATTATCTATTGTAGAGAGAGTAAGTGCGTTCATTAGGTTCACCAAAATATTAACTTGTGGATATTTTCTTCCAATGGTTACTACGTGCTTTGATTACTTCCAACAGAACGTGATACTAAATGTATTCCAGTGTAAACAAACGTGAGTAATTGTGCAGATATTTATTAGCATAATCTTACTTTATATGTAGCTCATTCCCTTCTTGTTCTGTATTTGGAATCGTATCTAAGCAAGTGTAGCTCTGCGTAAGCTTTGTGTTCATAGTAATTAAATTCGACCTATTAGTTATGAATCCAGTCACGAACAGGAGGAATCAAGTGGTAAATTATTGGATTCAATTCTTGAATATTTATAAATGTCGTCACAAAAAGTAAAGAAATGCTCCAGGTGACAGTAACAATGATCCCACAAACCGCACAAACGCCTGGCGCGACCCGAGATCGCGTATTTTCTTTTATCGACAGAAATTTGCACACAATGTTTAGAATGAAACGTCATCGATGTTTTGCTTTCACGACTCATGCCTGAGAATGACTGTAAGTACTGTTATTACTTGAATTATTCACTTATTTTTATTCTTTTGGAATGTTGCGAATCAGTCATGAGATTATCATTTCTTGGTTAACGATTAGCTTTTATGCGACAAAGATTTATTTAGATTTGTTTTTACATGCTCTGGTACTTCTGATTCTATTCCTATCTTATGGAGTTATGGTCTAAGAATATCTCATGGACAGCCATGTGTAACGTAGTAGGTACCTCGTGTACCTAAGTCTGAACTACAAAGGCTTAAAGAAACACCTTCTTGGTTCCTGAAACAATTGAGAGGCCATAATAAATGTGTAAGTACATATAGAACGGAACATGGTCGGATTCTCGGGAGTCGGTCGCCCGAGACCGCCGAGACGTCCAGTGTTTACCGTCCATACAAACCAATATTGACATTCTCTTTGTCTACTAACTGAAGGCTAATCTCTTTGTATGGGATATTCTTTTGTGTAATCCATATCAACGCGTTTCTTTGCTTGCTTGCCCGTACGGCGCATATTCATATTAATATCCTATTTACCACTGGGAAAACATAACAACAGCTAAAACAACTACAATTTCACTGCGGTTTTGTACCTATAGGTCGCTTGTCTCCCGCCATGCTATTACCCCAATAATAGTTAGAAACTTCGATACTTGATACGGCTAAGCCAACGGCTCCGATACATGGCAATGATCACGTCGAATGGAACAATTATTCATAAAAGCTCATAAAGGGACTAGTTTGGGCTATACCTACTTGAGTAGTACTGGACGTGGGCTCGGCCGGTCCACTTTCATGCAGTTTGTGTGCCGGGCGTTGGCGCGGCGGCGGCGCTGGCGCACCGACATTGTTGCGCGGCGACATTCTGCGCGCTGCGTACATCACAGGTATTGCTAGAAAGCGTCCCAGACGATCCATGTCTCTGGGACCAAATAGGAAGTACCATAACCAAACATAACACTAGATAGCTAGAGCTTTACTTCATTCCATCGGTCGGTCCATCGCCCCAATTGAATGCAAGAGGGCCACAAAGTTGTCAGTAATCTATCAATAGTTACCAACCACGTTCCTACCTACACTGAAGCAATAGCAATTAACGCAGTAAGAAATAGAGGTAGCACAACCCGAATTCTAAATGCCAAATTACTGTTACTCACACAATATCTAATAACAAATCCTTTCTTTGATACGGAACATTTTCTGGCCATCAAATAGCTGAGTAATTCCCGCTGGGTCTATGTATCTTTAATTTATTTTCGCACTGTATTTAATGTTACTATGAGAGCTTTCATGTACACACGGCTACACATCAAGCTATACATTTCGAGTTTATGCTGATCTCGCATTGTATAGGATTTCCGTACAATGCGAGGTCAGTTTATACTGGAAATGTATAGCTTGATGTGTAGCCGTGTGTACCATCGAAATAGAGCATGAGTGACTGTGTCATGGCCGCAAACTGACATCGAAGTGTCAACATCGCTGTCATATTTCACTATACTACCATATCCAAACACTTAAATCGTGTTCTTTGATCTCCAACATCTTCATGCCATCGAAAACTTTAACAACATATTAATTAAATTAATATATCAATGTAGGTACCAAACCGTATCATTGAATTTATTATACACTTAGTGTTGAGCTTTTATCGTAACATCGTTGATTTAATTAGACTGTAGGCATCAAGCTATTGCCAATGTAGAGCCAGCAACAAAGTTTATCGGCCAGTTTGGCACCTACTCTAAAATCTTCTCATGTATGAACATTCCAAATAAAGATTTCATCATCTTTATCAAAATGAGAGAATAAACCAACTTTTATCAAAGTACTATTTATCATCACTGTCGTCATAAGCGATCTTGAGCCGCTGCTGCTGATTTTAATTCTAGCCTTCTTTCTCATGTAGGCCTATTAGAAAGGTACTATTCACCAGTTTGGACATGTCAGGAATTGAAAGTACAGATGGTGGATCTGACTGGCAATATGCACGCTTCCTGCCTCTACTGATAATTTCTGCAGCCGTATGTTGCTTTTGCTGGATATCGTTGCGCTTCGCTTTTAGCATCGGTCGGTACCATTGTAGATCATCGAATGTTGTAGTCAGAAGCCAGAAAGTCTAACAACCAGTCTTACCTAGGGGTTAACAGAATCTGCTTCAAGAGATGGAAGCCAACCCCAACAGTTGGTAAAAGGCTAAGCAGATGATGATCATTTATCTATTTGTAACCTCTTATTTTTTCATAAATTTTCCATAGTTAGAACACTGTTGTGAACATCATTTAACCTGTTTCCTCATTACAGGGCTGCAGGTGACGGGTTGGGGCGCCCGTTATAATGTGATCGGCGCACGACGACGCGCGTCTCTCCTCAAGGTAAGCCTCTTCTCTCCCGTGGAGTGAACAGTAGTAAGCTGTCAGCAGGAGGTGGCTCCTGCTGACAGCTTACTACTGTACTACTACTTTACTGGTGCGGTGGCTAAATGTCACGTCGATACAATTACCTTTATCTACCTGAAGACCGGTCGGAAAGTCGAGCTTAAATCGTGGGATGCCCCTATGGCATCCCACGATTTAAGCTCGACTTTTGGTCAGCATTAACCTGGAGGAGCTCGTGGCTACATAATAACAATCGCTCGGGTTGATCTTTAAGGTAAGCCGTGCTGGCCTAGGTTGGTCTGTGGATGGGTGACCAGACCACCCATTACATACCGATTTTCCTCCGTGCCTCGGAAAGCACGTTAAGCCGTTGGTCCCGGCTGTCATTTGTAGATCTTTGACAGTCGTTACAGGTAGTCAGTGACGCGAAAGTCTGACAACCAGTCTTACCAAGGGGTATCATATTGCCCAGTACTAACTGGGTTGTGGAGGTCAGATAGGCAGTCGCTCTATGTGAAACATTGGTATTCAGCTGCATCCGGTTAGACTGGAAGCCGCCCCGAACATAGTTGGGAAAAGGCTAGGCAGATGATGTTTGGTTAGCATTAAGGTACACTGTCTGTCTGGTCTGTCAGTGTACATTTGCTTTGCTGTCTGGAAAGCAAATGTACACTGACAGACAGCACAATGAGAAGTTTCGATTTATCACTTTCAATCGGTTCCTAGATGCAGAGTTGTTTTCTCGATAATTCATTTTAAAAGTCCCCATAAATAATTCATCGGCTGTTGCTGTTGACTGTACCTCATCATATTTTAATAAGTACGATAAAATATTTATGGTTTCACTTTGCTCCCGAGTGATTTATGAATACGATCTTAAATAAAGAACAAAAACACTAAAGGGGCTTTAAATATAGCTAGCCGGACCAAAAATACATATCAAGATGATATTTTATTAAAAACGAGTCTTATGGCAACATTGGCAACGCATTCGGGTAACCTTTCTGGGCCCGACTGTGCCTACTCATTGTGCAGGGCGCGCCATCACCGACGGCCATGAATCCGAGCATGATATATTATTTGAATTTGTTATTCACGGGCGAAATCTGTCGCCGCCCGGCTTCCGTCAAAGCAGACCGTTTCCCTTCCAAAAATACAAAGATTATATTCCGAACGCATCCGTCTCGGTACGCTGGATGCGATTTCGTTTCGTACACGCTCGTTAAGAACGTCCAACCGACCGTTTAAGAAATTCAGTACTTACCACTAATTAGAACGCCATGTCGCTAAAGCTATACTGCCCTACACCGCCGAGAACTAGTGTGAAAAGCTGATCTCAACACTAATACAGCGGATAATGGAAGCGGAAGAAAAATTAGAGCGACAAGTAGAAGCAACTTTATTAATGAAACTTGTTGAACGCCCTTTAAATCCTGGAGTCCGTCAGAGAAAGTTGTAAAAGTTTTAAGTTTATAAGTGCGTCGTTACAAGCTTATTTTTAACTTTACTTATTTTAAGTACTTTCGATTTTCAAAGTATTGATATCAAATCGAATTAAAATTATTGGATGCAACGATTTTGAACAGGTAATATAGTAGGCAAGTAATACTTCTGAAACCAAATTAACAAGCGCTGTTGAAAAAAGACAATGAGCGCAGAATAATTTAGAAATGCAAAACGCGACAAACGTCCAGTCAACTAAAAAAAAAATAAGCTGCCGTTCATAAAGATCCACTCTAAACAGAGTTGAAAATTAAAGGGAGATGAATGGACCGTTTTTAACTTTTTATAAATAAACATCGCCGGCTGCTCGCCTGAGGCCGTCGCGTACTACGCCGCTTGGGTTAGGTGCACTTAATTGTTTTTGGACATTGAGGAGATACATTTGCTACGGAATGAAGGACATAAACAGCGGGCTCTTAATTAATATATAAATGTACATACTTTTCAAGTTCGGGCTTTTTCTGAAATAAGACCTTTCCAAATATTTTCAAAGGAACAATTATGGTAGACAGTTTAATTGCGACCTGTAACTAATAACTTTTGAAAGTATTGTACACACACAGGTACCTACCTATAGGAAATCCTGAGATCTTATAATTAATGAGAATAACACTAGAGGTAATATAACGTTTCAAACAACAGACGTTTCACAATCATCTGCAGTAAAACACATTTACTGTATTTGATGGCTTTGTATCACATGGTGCATTGTTCACGTGACTTGCTAGCAATTAAAATTAAACAGATATATAGGAACGTAGCACCAAAATAAATCTAGGGTTGACCCGGCAATAAGAGGAAAACCTGACAATTATCTTTTATTGCATATCTACAAACACCCCGTTGTAAAAGTCTATTACCAAGGTATCCATGATGCAGCACAACTTGATAAACGTAAACAAATAGACTAGACAGACACACTTTCCTTGATAAAATCATCGATAGAGTAAAATCGTGACAGAACCTGCCTGGCAACAAATACAAATTTAAACAAAAAAAAAACAACAATATACGGTCACGTCTAATAGATAGATACGTTGACCTTGTAGCAGTACCCGAAATGTAGCCAAGATGTAGGAACGATAGTGAAATGTCGCGGCACATGCTAACCACGCAGTGACGCAGTCAGTAGGTCGCTCTCAACCGACACACTTGCCCACGAGAGTGACAAAACTTGCAGCTGCAAAACCGAACCTCAATTTATTATTACAAGCGATTTTATAGGCCAAACGATTGAGCGTGACCGTACACATTTAATTATAAAAAGGATCGAGATGAATGAATACCTATTGTTGGCGGGCTACATTGTTGTGTGCCGAAATGATCAAACAAATCTAATGCGGCTAATAGTCGGCTGTAGTGCATTTAGTGTTGTGCCTAGTCATGGTGTGTTCTTGATACTCAATATTGCTCGAAAATTGAACACGCCATAGCACCAAACAGGACTGAAGTACGCACAAGATTCTGATGCATATACGAGTGTCTAGTGCAAATTTTGTCTCGGCGCTAACTTGTGAGTCCTAGACCCAACATCCAGCATCTGATTTTCAAGCAAGGTTGGTATCTGTATGATGGGTACATATGAGAAAATCTAAGATAAAACGAACTGATAAAACGGCTGTTGGCAACAGAAGACTTAATTAGAGCTTTACAAAAATATAAAACAGGAAAGTTCACTCAAACAATAATTGAAGGAACACGAATCAAGGTAACTTGGCAGTAATTGGCACACTAAACTTAAACTAAGAAAAGTACCAGCAGGTCTCTGTAGGTAAATAAGCTAACGATGTGTTAGGTTGAATCAATTGACTTTTTACTATAATTGTTTAGCATCATCATCATATCAGCCCGGAATCACCCACTGCTGGATATAGCCCTCCCCTTTTTGCTGCCACATTTCCCGGTTCTGTGCGTCCCTTATCCAGGTGGTTCCCTAGTTTTCCTGTGTGTTTAGCATCCATAGATGTCATTACATCTACGTGAACGTGCCTATTGGCACGGAAGCCTCAATATGTATGATGAATCAATTTTATTACATAACTTGGTAAATATAAAATTCGCTTGACCTAGCTTAATGGGCATGGACATGAACAACTTTGCCCAATTAACTTTTCTTGTTTTAACGCTGCGTGGAATTCATTAATTGCTGTTACATTGACATTGAAAGCAATGTTGCTTTTAAAATCAACAAACCCATTTGTGCAAAATTCATTTGTAAAGAAATCTTACATGTAGAATTGTAGATACACTAGCTATGCCCCGCGGTTTACCCGCCCGCCGCGCGTCGCGTCGTTTCCTCTTTTATTTTTACTCGGCTCGTAAGAACCGTAACAAGATGTTACCGGCGTATAGCTGGTAATTTCAAAGATAAGCGTGGTCGAACAAATAAAATCCTCAGCTTTATATATAAGTATGTCTTACTAATATTATAAACGCGAAAGTTTGAGAGGATGGATGGGTGGATGTTTGTTCCTGTTTCACGCAAAAACGACGTAACGGATTTGGATGAAATTTAGCACACAGAAACATAGTTTATAACCTGAATGACATAGGATACTTTTTATTCCGGTATTACGATCCCGTGGGACAATTAACGTATTCCACGCAGGCGAAGCCGCGGGCATAAGCTAGTATTTTATAAATGACAAAAGGTCAATTCCATGTTGAGGGAAACTAGCACGCTCAAGAAGCACAGACGCCAACAGCCGTCATTCCGTCCTCGCCGCGCCGTGGAGGCCAAAATCAGCCCCTAAATAATGACACCATTCAGATCCAGCCTGTCCCTTTGCTATTCTCCCCCAGCGACGCCCTAAGCCGAGACTCGTACCCCACAGACGTTGCCCTTAGCGTGTACTCGCTTAGTTTGTAAGTTTTAACCCTGGCTGGAGGCCTTACACTCAAAGCACCCACAGTTTTACAACCTCCTAGGATGAATTGAGAGATGCAATAAACAAAACAAAAAAAATGTTCCCATGTTCCAACCGATACTCCTGCCGTACAAGCGTCTGTATACCTAACTAGCTGTTGCCCGCGGCTTCGCTCGCGTACTTGTCGGAAATCATCCCACGGGCAAAAAAAAAAAAAAAATGTAAATATCGGGGATAATGGATCTTCCTATTAGTGAAAGAATTTTCAAAATCGGTTCAGTAGATCCAGAGATTACCCCCTACCTAAAAACTTACAAACAAATACCTCTTTATAATATTAGTATAAAATAGATATGTATACATCTAAATAATACTGTCATTGTTGTTCACAGTTGACATGGTCATTAAAGCCGCTGGAAACACAAGCTCATTAGTATTAGTTAGCTACTTTAACTTATTCGTGACTGGTGGGTGGTGACAGTATAACTCGACGATTATAACGGTGAATTAGTGGTGTCAAAAGCTTCCTTGCCCGAACAAAGGAGGCGTTATGAAACAGAATGACGTAATGAAAAACGTAGACCTAGATCGGCCCAAATAACCGTGCAACATTGTACGAGTATCTAAAGGAAAATATTTGCACATAAAGAAGAAAATCTACGAACTGTTTAAGTTGCTTTGAGTCTTTGTTCTAACGCAATGTTACAAGAACCTGACTATTTATTACAGATAATAATGTATGCCTCTATGTCAGTGTTTGTCTAGTACTTGAATAACAGTGGTGTCTAATCATTACACTGACCGATGTTCCGTGAAGGTTTACTTTTCCGCAAACAAAAACCGATTGAACATTTTCAACATCCGGAAGTGATTGAATTTACCTTATACAAACGGTAGGATCGTTGCAACAAAGTTAGTTCACAACGCTGACGATGACTAATAAAGATACGCAAGATGTAACGATTTGGTTAATGACGGTAATTTGAATTTAACAGATAATGCAGAAAGTAATCATTGAGTTTACACTTGAAGTTTAACCTACTGAGTAGCGTGGTGTTTGACTAAAACTATAAACGACTAGCTGTTGCCCGCGGCTTCACTCGCGTTTTGGTCGGAAATTATCCCACGGGGTCGTTGTTAATATATCCTATGGCACTCGGCGATAATGTAGCTTCCTATTAGTAAAAGATTTTTCAAAATCGAATCAGTAGATTACCTCCTACAACCTCACAAACTTTACCACTTTATAATATTAGTATAGATAAATTTAAGTTAAGGCGCTACAGTTAGAAATCTGCTCCCTACGCTTGTATTCAACGTCAAAGCCTGTTTTTAGTTTGACACGATTGTGTGGCATAGGAAAATTTAATAACCAGCTCTTAATTGGTGCCAGTCAACCCAGCCGAACATTAATGAAAAAAATGAAAATAATTATGAATGAATAGGCCCTGTTTCAATAGCTTTATACAAACAGTACCTATCTACATTTTATTTTTTCAATACGAGTTCTTTACACTCTCATGGCCGTTACTTAACTAGATTGTCCTCGGTTTGTACCTGAGAATAAAGTTCGCGATAAATGTCAGAAATCATTATCCCTGTATCCTGTTCACGAGGAATATCAATCAGTTACCTAATATGCAAATTTGGCCGACATCGTGTCTGACCAGTTGGCGAGGACACTTTCTCGCCGACGTATGGCCATTATTAAACAATGCTCGATATGGATAATATCAAGCACACGTGGTCGTCTGTCACGAACAGCATAGTGGGTCTTGTCTAGTCATAATTATGTACTTACGACTGGAATAATCATGGGAAGGCTTCTTACAATTCCATGTGTGTCTGACTTTTCTGGGACCAACAAGGAATTATTTAAAGAACATCGTGCTTTTTTACCATATTTCCGTCATCTACCGATCACACTGACTTATTTATTTTTGTAACTAAAAACCTGTCAAACAGCAGGTGTACATAACACAGCTGTTTCTTTTCAAATCCAAGTCGGGCACAATGTTTTATTATGTAGTAGGTAGTTTATCTCAGTTTGAGATCTTATTTTTTTCGTTACCAACATAATCAGCCTCACAAATTCGTTTGAAGAAACACCTGCCTTTTATTTGGAGGGTGGTGCACCAACCGTGACAGTGAGCCACTTCCCCTTTCAAAGTATCGAAATCTTTGAACCCAAATGCAGTTAAATACGATCCACTGATAACTCAGAACATTATTCACAAATGTATTTTTGAAGTCTTAATAAAAAAAGTAATTCATCCATACCGGCACAAATCTTTGTAAGAAGCACTCGACTCGAGTTCTGACTGGAAAGCTATTTGTGTGCAACCCTGCACCGACGCACCTCTGTTCCGCAACTGCCTTGTCTCGCTCTCGCATACATGTCAAGGTAGGGTTCAACATTCGAGGATTTGGTCCGTGCTGCAGACAATAATACATCCAAACGGAATACCCGACGTGTATCTGTTTTATGTAAACAGAACGTTCTCATTAGGTCAGACGCAGTCGGAGACGCACATAACTTCATAATCCCACCCAGCACACACTGCATTCTTTAGTCGCGCCGAAGATTTGTCGGAAGAAAATCCCGAGTAGCATTCAACGAGTCTAATCCCGCTTTCTAATCCTTTTCACACTAGAGAATGCAGTATAAAGTATGCTTCAATCAAGCACCATTGAAACACGGTCAATTCCCGCGAGAAGCTTCCGCGTGCGCGTGAGGCGCCTGATGCGAGATCATTGCCAGATGCCGCCAATAGATCGCGACGGGGTCAACAGCCATTGCCCTTGTTTTGCGCACTAAATTATTTACTCGAGTGTAGGTACAGCAGATCCACCATAAGCCCGTTTCACTCAGCCGGGGTCAAGGGAACTAATACTGTGCGCAACATTGTCGCTGACAATAAACAAAAAGCGTTATTTACATACAAGTGTTATGTAATGTGTTTTACATTTGAATGAACCATTTGTTGCCAATAGTAAAGTTCAGATTTCAACTGACTAGTAAAAGCAGCGGGCGTTATGTAAATGTCATTAGATGTACGCACAAGTAATTCTAATTACGCGTATATTATTGTATACCTACTGAAAAAAAAAGAAATGAGCTTTGAGGCTATCTTCAAAACAAGACTTCCTTCGCCGCACGTGTTGTTCTTACAAAACGAACGGCAAGTAATTAAACTGCGCATAATAAATTGCAAACACATTATAGTTTCAAAGAGTGCGTCAATTGACTTGGGAACGACATCATGGCTAGCCTAAAACCATCTATGGCTAAACGTAGATCTGCCAGTGCATAGGTAGGTAGACTAGGTAGGTACAAGTATATTTCTTTAACGATCTCATATCAAACATTATTTATATCCAAACTAAGAAGGTGATACTTTTCAAGTTCTCATCCCACAAATACAATGAGACTAATCAAGAGCTTTTTAGTGCACACAATAGTTAATTAACACATCAATTTGTTAGTCTACGTTTCTAGTACCGACAATCTACAAAATTAACCCACGTCCTACAGCCAAGAGAGGTATCCCAAAAAAAATATAAAAAGGGTACTACTTACCTATAAAAAGATGGCATACTTCCAAACTCCATCCTTATAATCTAACCTTTGAAAATAAATAATCTCAGTCTCACGCGCGGCCCCGCCTATGACTTTGGGGGGTCAGACAGGGGAGTGTAAAACTCATGGGTTAAACTATTAGGAACAAATTTTGAAAAACGAAATTATATCAACCATCTCTGGATTTACTTGTACAAAACGATTATGGAAGTCTACAGGTTCATTTCCGGGGAGGTGCATCTTCAACTTCCCGAAAAGAGCTTGTCGTCCACCACGGATGTGTTAGATTTTTGTTTGTCGGTTTCGATTCATGCAAGGAATAATTTCGTCGACTTATATAGAAATGCCCATCCGAATGTGAATTTGATAGGCTTTCATAAATTGTGTCAGTTTAAAAAGAATAACTGCAAAGAACGCAGAATGTCAGAGCGAGCAAAGCGAGCTCGAAAATTTTAGCACTACATCAGGTAGGCTAGATTTTTAATTGACCATTAATACGGGAGTTAAACAGAAGGTACTTAGAGGCAAGAGCGAGCGAAGCGAGCTCGAAAATTTTTGTACCCTTCCTCCGAATTAAGTTCTTTCTTGTACAGTCATACCTACAGGAATGAGAATAGGAGGAACTTTGTCAACTTCTGGAGAATTGAAAAAGTACAGGATGTATTAGCGAGTGAAGCGAGCTGGAAAATTGTAGCACCACTTGTCCTTTTGTTAATTTATGCAGAAATGCCGGCCACGCAGGCCGCTCATCAAAAACAGTGATGAAGACGTTCAAATTCGATAAACCAATATCTAACGGTTGTCATAGAAGGTGAAGGGTCCCCATATAAAGCATCCAACTTCAATTTTATTTCAAAGCATGTTTTATATCCAATAATAAAAAGCGAATTATGGATCGATATTGCTCTTTTTCCATTTTGTCGAAGATCGCGAAACATAAGTGACAAAAATTGGCGCCAAATTAAAACTAAGCCCACAAGTCTCAGGATCGTCACAGCCTTGGTCGGTGCACATTTTGGAATAAAGTGCCATATTATACCAATATGGTACCTACCTGACTGAATTATTATTTTACAAACTTCTGAAACTTCACAGCATACCTCAATATTTGTGTTTTAGTGAAAGGAAATATAAACCTTGGCCATTTAACTCGCTTAACCTTTACGTAAGTTCAAGTTTATAAGTATCTACTTGTTTATTATTGTCATATTTTATCCTAAACATCACCAAAGCCTTTTAACTCGATGTTCTAGACACTTCTGAAGAGGGAGAGGACATTCTACGACGCACATGAAACATCATCAAATCTGTTTGTAAATAAATCAATATGTTTATAAACCGTATCATTCTTATGAACATAGACACTGGATCAATGTTTTTTCATTGCTATTGATCAAGAATTTCTTAATGCCTTAATGATTTCATGTCATCATTACAGTTGATTAACTTAGGTAGGTACCTACCTTTTCGTAAATAATGGTTACTTTTATTTAATTCGCCTCGTTGAAGTAAAGGTGAAAGATGCAAAAAATACACAATAAAATCGGTTATTCATGATAAAAAACACACGTTCTAAGAAATTCGCCGCAGAACATTTGTCGTTGCCACCTCGGAAATGTTTGTTTAGAAATTCTGACTCAATTTGTTCGTGCAAAAAACCTTAACCACCGTTCTTCGTGGCTTTCAACCAAATGTAACATATAATTTCTTTCGCTTTCTCATTACTTACGTAAAAGCACGTCGATGCATTACTATCACTTAAGTATTATTAAAGAGATGCAAATGACTGACTGTTGTCATTGTAGAGTAGGAACCTAAACCAGGCGCAAACGGCGCTTATGACCTTCCCCTCGTTAACAAAACTGTCGTGTGTGATGTTACTACACTAGGTACCTACCTAATCACGTAATTATCTAATGACTGTGATCGGCTGATGTCACCAGAATTTCTTAATCTCCGATACGCTAAGAGGATCAGGACTGGCCTGCTTGATACCGGACATGAGGCACTCCAAATATCGTAATCAACATTGTTTCGTTATTATCTGCAACCCGAATTAGCGGTCGGGTAGTAATAAAATGACCACAACTCAACAGCATCCATTATAAACACTTAATTATTTATCGGTTCGGAATATGCACTTAACATCAACATAAGGGACGTGCCTATCGATAAATTAATGCGACTTAAGTGAATGCATCGTAAGTGCCTCCACATAATAGTCTATGATTAACACACTTTCACTTTCCCAATGATAAAGGGCCTCAAGGTCGCTAGCAGAAGATATTTGGACCAGATACACCAATCTACTTGCTTCCAAGACTAATTAAGGTTGATCGATTGTTTTTAATTATTAACACCAACAGATTTCTTAAAATTTCTACTTTCCAACACAATAAGTCTTAATTTCTCGAAATTGGGGTCTCTAACTCCCTTAAAGTTAAGCGTCTATCTTTAGCCCAGTTTCAGTTTATGATAGTTAGTCGTAATGAAACTAGAACGGCAATAAATGTTATACCCGGTCCATGATACAATATTTAATATTCAAGATAAATGCAAAGGAAAATAATGTGATTTATGAGGCAATATAAGATCAATATATACCTAAGTATGCAAAATATCTTCCTAAGTCAAAATTAGTCCTACGAGTATAATAGCATGATTCAGATAGACGCAGAAACGTATTATGCAAATATTCAATGGATACAGTCGATTCGCGCTCGAGCTATTGAACTAATGGATGAGGTCGTACCTATACCTTGATCCAGTTGACATCATATCGAATCTGGTTCCATGAGCAATCTCTTAGATCCATCGATAGAAATCACTGCCTGCATTAGCTGACCGTGAGCAGTGGTTCCAATGGCAACTGTTGCTGTTCCTACCTAAATACATGAAAACGACATACCTAGATAATGCGGAATATGATTCAAACTCGAAGTAATGCTGAATCCACCTATTGATCAATTGTAACGCTTGAATTGATAAAGGAAACTGTAATTAATCTTCGTGTAATGAATAATGAAACGCTGCTGCACCATTTCCTACTTAGTATAAGAATACAATACTGATTAGTGCGGCACTGGTGCGAGAGGACCGACTCTGCGGTCACCAACCCGCTTGTGCGGCCTGGTAACTACCGGCTTTGCCTACCTTTTTTGTGGTAGACATGTCAATGGACTGCCATAAACTGACCAAGCCGGCTACAGGAACCCTAAGCCAGATTCATGGTTATGAACAGACCCGCTCGTTTGTAGAATAACAACTAGATTCAATCTAACCAGTTTAATCGATCTGCAGAAACGGCACTGCATAAATGTGGGTGGTAGAACTCCCTTTACATAATTATAAAATTATTTAGTGTTTTTTTTACCCGGCGGCAAAGGAAGGGTTATGTTTTTCACACGAATCTTGTATGTTTGTAAATTTCTTTAGAACCTCGTATGTTCCAAATGGCTGGATGTCATTAGATTCGTCTCAAAATCCAGGTGTTTAAAAAAATGGTGTACTTTTGGCGCTAAATTGCAAGTCGTTAATTTTTTTTTTTCAACCAAACCTATCGAGTAAGGTATCAAAGTGAAGGAAATTAAAAGGAGATTACAAATATTAGGTACTAACGTCAGGTATTAAGGTACATAATACTGTTTGTAGTCGGTTTTTTATACTTATAATTAAATGTTAGGTACTTGTTTATGAAAGCCCTACCCGACGTGAGCCCATAAAGCATAAAAGCTGAGTTATATTTTATTGTTTGCAGGTGTTTGCGATGTGGTACACGTGGACAACGTTACTGCTGGTGTCGTGTGCACTAGTGAACGCGGAGACTGGGGCAGGGGGCCCGGTGGAGGGTCCGGCGCCGGCGCCTGTAGCGACCACTCGCGCGCCACCCCGCACCCTCGACCGGAAGGCCGCTGAGCTCGCCTGGAAGTCCTGGCTTCAGAGCCCCGAAAGCGGCAACCCGAATGCACCACCGCGAAGGATAACCACTAAGTCCCTGTTCATAACGCCCCTAAATTGCCCTGAGGGACAGAGACTCGATCGGAATGGCTGCGTTCAGGTTGGTACTTGAAAAACCGTTAAACTACTATGAAATTAATTCGTGATATTTTCGATTTATAGCTCACTTAAAGAAGATAGATTTCCTGAATAGGTTGGAACTGACCATCATAAATATTAGCTAGTGCACTTAATAAACATGCCCTGTGTTACAGTTAAAAGTTACGATATGTTATTAAAATATTATTTTATATTTCCAGGTAGTTACAGTTAACAAAGACGAACATGAACGTATCCTGCTAGAACATCTGAATGCTTTCTTCGTGACTTCGGCTCCCGGTGGAGACGTATTGTACGACTACGGCGATGCTGAACCAGGGCCACTGCAACTTAATATACCCATCGGGTTAGATCCTCAAGCAGCGCCGCTTCAGGGCCAGGAGCCATCTTCACAGGTAACAAATTCGAATAAATGTCACAATGATAACAAACTTTCATAACTTTATAGGGTGTAACAAGACCCTTAACGAAGCCGAAAGACACTTGTTCTCCCCGTCATTGCGATTATTTTTTTGTTCTAGCTTTAGAGTTCCAACTTTTTCACAAGTTTTTTTTTTTAAATACATGTTTTTAATGTAAGATTTTTACTTTAAACACCTCCACGACCCCCAACGACTGTTCAGTCCAGCCATTAGGACAATGTTTTTAGTGAGTTACATTGAGTCCTACCGTAAAACGTGATTTTTCACCCCAAAAAAAAAGTCGTTCCCAGCAATATTTTTTGCGTAAAGTTACATAGTTTGATGTACAGCCAGCACATCAAGCTACCCGAAACTGTCCCAACTTTCCCAATCAGCCTTGAACCTAATGCTATAATTTTAGGAATAAAGTTTAAAATCTATTAAAGAAATTTGACAGATTGTAGTAACTTGGCGTCTGCACATAATGCTTAGTTGGCGGCTTCGTGCAGGGTCCGCTCCTGTATGAATGCGATGCGAATTTATCATATTAAAAATAATTAAATAACGCTTTTATTTTTCCAGGCTCAAGAGCTGCAACCAAACTACGTGAAAGTTGACAAGAAAGATAAACTGAATGGCGACGCCAGCATAGAAGCAGAACTAGAACTATTAAAACTTCAAAATACACTTAATCCAAATAACACTGTAGTTGATAGTTCATACATGGTGAACCAGAATATTCTGACGAACACACACAACTATCCCGACAAACCTAAACGCGATAGTCCAATCGTGAATGTAACTGAAATTGAATCGCCAAATAATGTCACCAACGAAGGACAAAAAGAATTAGTTTATGGACACGTAAACGTTGACCCCGTCCTTTATAATACAGAAAACCTAACGGATAGTGCCGAAGATTCTGAACCTAGCAGCTTAACAGAGATTGAAAATAATGCAACCTCTATTAATGAAGCCCAACAGACTTCGTCTATTATTTCCACTTCAGAAGCTGATCATACCCCTAATACAACTGCAGAAAAGTTAAAAAAAGATGGAGATCAGAGTAAACTTAATCCAGAAAATGACTACTCCGATATAGGAGAAGCTATTAAATTAATCAGCCGATATGCCGACGTTACTACTGATGACAATTTTACCAAAGAAAAGAATAATAACGGGATGAAGGACGACAGCGTTCTTGGTACACGTACTAAACTTCAGTACCGTCGCAATAAGCCAAAAGAACAGAAAATGGAATCTGTAGCAGTTAATACTCCCCTTGGCCTGGCTTACACTGATAAAACCGCTGTGCATAATGCGTATCCAAAGTACGAGGTTTACTACAGATATCCCTGGCAGAGCCAACATTCTCAGACGCCTCCACCAGATTATCCGTTCAGGCATTTACAGGACTACTGGCCTGGTCGCAACCAAATAGGAGGCGTGTATAACACACACGAGAACCCTCGGCGTCATCATCATTCTTATCCCCACAACTTCCGGCTACACTCCTACCCTCATGCAGGATACGCGGGCGTACCTCCAGCATACCCGGAACAACTGAAGGGATACATTCACCGAGTGGCCCAACAACGCGCCGACCCGATGCGACCTCACGCTAACAACCAGGACCTCTACAGCCTGCTTGGCTTGAGACATTGGTTCAGTAGCGAAGGGACGTCAAAAAGATAGCTTGTTTCCAGCTATAGTAGACAAATCGATGTTACCCGACGACATATAATGGAAGCTATGGGAAAAATGAACATGCACTATATTCTAGACTAACCATCAGAGTACGCTTTCGTTATGTACCTTACTTATTTTAAAATTAAGTTTATAAAATAAGTCCTATAATCAAAGAAAACAATAACAATCTTGTTATATTTGTTATCAATGTAACTTTTATTGGGTCTTATTTACTTCGAAGTCGTTTCTGTCCATAGCTTTCAATATATTAGCCTATTTATTTCAAAGCCAAATATTACAGTCATAATTAAGTTATTATTCTTTGTTAGAAATTGTAAGTTCTGTAAATATCTTCTAATTTAAGTGTTTTATTTTGCTGCTGATAAAATTGTTCACATAGTATTATCGTTGTTTTATATTATAAATTGTTCTATTGATGATAATTTTCGATTTATGTTTATTCGATGTATATTTTTATATATTTTTTTCGTTGTGAATGTATTTGTCATTTGTTTGATGTTTTGTAATAAGTATCGCAAAATATATTTGTTAATTTAAGTAAAAACAAAAAGAAATGGCACGGGCTTGCCATATTTTTTTCAAGAAACTAAGTATTCGTTGCAGTTGATATGTAACCTAATTCGGTGTTTTATGTTTATGATGTGTGTAGATATAGCTAGTAGGTATTTGTTTGTATTATTAGTTCCAAACAATTTAAATGCAAAATCGGACACTTGAAACCCACCAAAACATGATTGTACTTCCGCTAAATCATTGTGTAACATTTCATTTTTTTTTTTTTTTTAACTTTGTCACGATATTAGGAGTACTTATATATAATCAATTAATATGTATAAGTTTTGTTTTCTCGAATCTGCAGGACAACTGTGTAACTTGCGACATATTGCTAAGAGAAAGCAATGATTCGAGAGTACTCGCATTTCGAAATACATTCACATTTCTGTGCTTTCGTAAGGCGTAAATACCTGCATTACCGAACTATTTCATTATTACACAATAACGATCCCACCAAAGTTTAGTTTAAGTATTTCGATTTTTTTTATTGTCACATAATTATTGTATTTGAAACTTTATAGAAGGTAGATGAATTAAATGTATTTTTCTAATCAAATAATGTTTAGAGATAAAAATTGTCGAGAAATAAAATGTAATAGGCTCAAGGTGAAGACTACACGGCAGGCATTTGCAACCACAACGCAATTAAAATTGCAAAAAAAAATCTATCCCTACCTGCATGAAGCGTACTCAGCTCAAAAATCGCTCTATTAAAACTTACTTTTTATGAAATCCTGATTTTCGGTTTCTACAAAAAAAAAACATCCTGTATAAGCATAATCAGCCTATAATATTCCCACCGCTGGGACATACGGCCTCCTCTCTGTAAATGAATAATGATAATAGCCAACAAGAGTGAATACGAATTCCATGTTTATATGTCATTTTTTTCCATTTACTTAGCTTAGTTAGTAAATGGAAAAAAATTACATATTAACATGGAATTCGTTTCCAATTCAGTAGTTTTTTTACTTCGAGCCCAATATATATTTTAAAACACTTGCTAGGAAGTCAGAGGTTTATCACGCTGTTTTTACCCGACTGCATAGAAGGATTGTGTTTTCCTTTATAAAACTTAAAAAAAAAAAACAACTTAAGTAAAAAAAATAGGGGATGAATTGGAGAACCACTGTAAAAGAGATTTAATGTTGAATTAATAATTGTTTCTTGTCAACAAACAAGGATGCCAAACTTCCTTTTTAAGTTCTGTACTATTTATCCCAGCATCCCCGTTCATCCAATTTTTCGCAATTTTAAAACGAATGTCTGTAGTGATGTAATATCTACTTACTGATGAGTAGTCGAAAACAACGATTTATGAATTTTGAGTCATTACACCTAATAGTTTATATGATAAACTTTTGACTATGATAACACTTATTTCATTATTTAAAAACCAGTGTATTATATAAATAGATGGTTAGATATTATATTTTTAACACTGAAACTAACCATGTATGAAGTATATAAAAGTACAAAAATGGCCTGAATTCATAATTATATTTAAAGTCAAAGAAATAATGTACCTAAATTTTCATGTATTATCCAAGTATATTGGTTCCTTTAAAAAGCCTGTTTTTGTACTATGCAAAATGCTTATTTAAAATGAATAAATTCTAAGATTAATATGAAATTAAAAATAATATTTCATGAGGACTATTGTACAAATATTGTAAGATTTTAGTCAATAGAATATTATGTATCATCAAAATGTCTTGAAAAGTTAAAATGTTATATTTAAAATTAAAGAAATTTGCTTATTCACTGGATGATATTTGATGAAATATAAAACTATTAATTGATCAATGCCAGTATTTTATTGTAAATAGTAAATGTGTTACATTAAAACGGAAATCAAATTTATAAACGCATTTTTATTTCTAAATAATCAATAACAAAACCAAGATTTACTGCAAGATGTTTTATTGAAAAAAAAATTATTCAATTTTATCAATAACGTTGATAATAGTTTCTACTAGTAGGTGCCGAATGATATTTAACTTGTTCAGTTTAAAGAAATTCCCTGTACTTGCACATACTTCAAGCTACGTGAAGTAGGTAACTTTAACTGACTATTGTACATAATATTCATAACAAAAATGATGATCAAATAATAGAAACAACTTACATGCAAGTCATTTGTACAAAATATCACAATAATAATACATAGTATTATTAAGAAACTTAACACATTATATAATTACAATTATTATTCTTTAATGGTTTTTAAGTTTCTGAATCACTACTACTATAAACTGGGTGAGCAGGAGATGACAACACAAATATGTCAGCAACTCATTTTCTTTCTCTACATCTACAAAATAATTATATTTCATTGATAATTAACAAAGCATCATTCCTATTATACTACGCAACATTTGGAGCTCCTTGACACTGAAGTATGTGCAAAAACAGAATATGACACAATGTTGTTCATGAATCATTTTGTAAAATTACATTGTTCTGAATGAATGTCTACTATTAGCCCTGACATCTTTATCTTAAATTACTAGAGAAACACAACATTGGCAATCTTTACACATTTTGGATACTGACTGTAGTTAACACTTAATGAACAAGTAAGTACTAGCGGACACAAAAATACCAATCCAAATTTTTAAGTTTTCACATGTTGATTTCATCTAAACTCATAAATTTGGATGCTGTGTTCCGGTACATGGCTTAATGTCAAAGATTGATACCTGAAAATCAACACAAAATTCACTAGTTATTATTTATTCGGAATCACCAAAATGCACAAAGTAAAAGTATGTACAAATTAATTAAATTCTATTCTAATCTTACAGCATATGAATAAGCAATGGCAATAAGTCAGACTGGAGTTTTTAGAAACCTAATTAAGTATGACTAATTAGATAAATTAGGGGCACAAAAGGGGCTTACATCCTAGCTGAATAGTGTGTTAACAAAGTTAAATCAGGACAGTCAGTATAGTGTTAGTTATTTTGAGTGTTGAAGCAATAATATCACTAATCACTCTGAACTACTGTTATCTTTAACCCCAGTCTTGTGGATGTGGATAAGTGATTAGCATTGCTGCAAGTCCTATTTATTTCTAGAAGCTTGTTAAAACCACTCCAGTTCAAAAAGTAAGTTAGATGTTAAATACTTGAATGCTACATACAGTTTTAACCAATAACCCTACAATACTAGATACAACACTATAGGTACCCAACAGCAACAATAACAACTTAACTTGAGCGAGTGATAACCACTTTACTTTGATAAAAAAACACAGTTCTTTGACTCCAAAATATTCTTACAAGTATACTTAATGAGTGGACTTTGTTTAGTAATGTAAGTTCACACTACAAGTAGGGATTTCAGTAATACATCTTGACTCGGAATATATGTGAATAAAAATAATTTATCTTTGAATGAAATAAAACAGTACTCACCATTCAGAACTCCGATGATAATAATAACCTTCTATAGTCGCCGCAGACTTATGGAAGCATATATAGTAAAAACCAGCAAACGAAGCACCATTTATGTCCTTTATTGTATGATCTGGCACTAAAAAGTGTTCTTTCCACCTCATAAACACATAGTCAGCCTTTTCAAGAGAGTCATAGTCAAACGAATCCGAATTGAATGTCTTTAAGTAAGGTACAAACAAATCAAATTTGCTCTGAAAGTAATAATAAAAATTGTAAGTGTTAGTGCTTACAAACAATATTATAATGATATAGTAAAGCATAAGCAATAAAACTCACCCAATGTTTCCTATCCACATCTTCATCAGCATCCCACTTTCTTGTGAGAAAGGGGTATTTGGCAGATATGATTTCTCCATCGAAAAATGTTGTTAAAGTGGGAAACTCCTCAGTTAAACCTTTTATTTTTAAATACCCACAAAGGTATGAATTTTCCTCATCTACATGCTGTAAATAAAATGTATAAATAAATTGCTTATCATAGTAGTTTCAACAACATTACAATATATCAAGTCGTCCAACAATATTTTTGACATGTCGGTGTATGTCTCAATAAGAAGATAAATGTATTTTTACACTGAAATTTAAAACATACGGTTATAATTGAGCGTTAATTTCTAATTTTATCAATATGCGTACTTTGTTTTTGTTACTAACCTGTAAAACCACTTCGACTTCATAGGAGTTACCTTTGCTTTTTTGGTGCCCTTGAAACTTGGAACCGTTATAGAGCAGAGACTTTGTAACTCCAGGCTGTTTAGAATTTGCTGGAGGTGGTGGAGTTATATCAACTTTAACGGGCATTATTTTTCCATTAAAACGGATGACAAAGCTTTCGTAAGTATGACAGATGATAGGTTGTTCTCTTCAACAACTGGCGCCTTTTGACAGTTCGTGGTTTTTCCAGCAAATTCTATGAATTAAAACTTAAACAATTTTCAATAATTTGCCCAACTAAAGTAAACTTTTATAAATTATCTGTTTCGTGGTATTTGAAAACTATTTTACTTGCAGATTTTTGTAAAAAGGAAGTGAAAGTTACGGCTTGCTTTTCAGACCTCGCAAACAGATAAAAAATAATTTGGCATCTCGTGACACTGACAGCCAGAGCACTTGAGTTTGGAGCAAAGACTAAAATACATAGTAGAACAAAACGATTTTGAGCACATGGACTCTAATGCCGACACCACACTAACGTCCAACAGCTGTTCGTCGAACCTTCCACGTGTAGAGAAAAAGTTCGTGCTTGTTAAATGTAGTTGGATCGCGTTGGTGCGTGATCGCTCTGATGACGGTAAAACGTACTCAGATCAAAGGAATATTCATTAAAATCATTAATGCAACCCTTTAATCAATAACGATTTCATGAAAAAATCATTCAGTGTTGTTGAATGAACTTATAGGGTTGTTTTAATGATTTTAATTCTCTAACTACGTACGTGTTACTTGCGCAACTCATATTTCATCAATAAACAACCTGACACTGACTTGCAAATTACAAAAAACGTAAGAAAATTTGATTTCCGCGGGCTACTCTAGCGCTTCCACCCTAGACTGCGACCTAAAACAATACACATTGGCGTATGTTGGCGAATGAACTAGTTTAATTGAACATCTAGGGTCTTTTGGCCAATGTACATCTGCACGTACATCAAGCTAGCCGAAACTGACAAATTTGCCCAATCAACCTTGAATTTAATGTTTCAGCGATAAAGTTAAAAATCTACTAAAGAAATTGCAGAGGGGTAAATCCATCTATGCCAACTCTAGAGCTCTTCCTTAATGATGTCAAACTGTCTTGATCACAGAACACTATGGTATTATAATGTCTGTGCTATGGTCTCGATCAAAGAGTATAATAATAATATGGGAGGTCTCGATGCATTCCCATCCTGTCGTGTGCACTCTTCTTAAATTACCCAAAAGCCAATTTTCATTTATGGTATTTAATTTAAAAATCATCGTTTGTTTATGGAATAATGGTAGGGTTTCATCGTTTCGTTGGTTTCGTTGACCGATTCACTTGTAAAGATTGTTTTGTTTTGTGATTAATTTAATAAAAACGATCAAGTCATTAATTATCATGATTTTGTTTCAAATATCAAACGTGATTCCCGCTGAGAAACGTTACAGTTCAATCTACGTTTTGTGATCTTCAAGCAATACTAGTGATATTTTTCCCACATAATTATGGTTAACTGACGTTAGACTGTGCATCCTCAATTATGGCAGAGCCAGGTTATTACCACAGTGATTACGTTCGACACCCAGTTCTCCACGAGCTCGGTGTCAAGTATGGAATTAAAACTGAGTGTATTCCAGAAATAGCATTGCCGTCTAAGTTGGAGGAGCTCAAGGATGTCATACGTAGAGAAATACGTAAAGAACTTAAAATAAAAGAAGGAGCCGAGAAATTACGGGAAGTGGCCACTGACAGAAGATCACTCTCCGATGTTGCCAATATAGTGAAAAAAGCTAACATAAAGCTCAATGAACTCAAATCAGATCTCCAAGAACTGGAGTCACAACTTCTTTTGTCTCGTGGTCAGTCCACTCCCACTTCACCTGAAGACCTGTCTTACGATGAAGAGATTATTCTGGCTTCTGAAGCAGCCCAGCAACAAAGGCAACTTGGTGAAGCTACAACAGACAGAAAACTGGCATCACTTGAAAAACAGTTAAACATTGAACTAAAAGTGAAGCAAGGGGCTGAAAATATGATACAAAGTATCACTAGCAGCAATCAATCCAGAGACAAAAAGTTACTAGCTGAAGCTCACCAAATGTTAGCCGATTCTAAAGACAAGATTGAATATTTAAAGTTACGTATTTCTAAGCTGACCAAACAGCAGAAAGGTGATAATGCAGGAGCCAATGGGGATGGAAAGACTTCTGAGAGTGGCATTGCTGCATTATTAGATGAAAGAATTGCTGAATTGAGAAATCGTTTAAGAATTGAGGCAGCTGTGGTTGAAGGCTCCAAAAATGCCATAAGACTTTTACAAAGTGACAAGAAAGTAACTGACAAGAAAGCTTTACAAGAAGCTCAGACAAGCCTTTTAGAATCATCGCAGAAGTTAGATTTGTTGCGCAGATCTTTAGATATGCGTAGACAGGAGCTTCCTTCTGAGAGCCCTGCATTTATAGAATTAGGACATGAATTACGTAGTACAGGATCTAGCCCTGGATACGTAAGTTTATCTGGAGGCAGTGGGTCGAGGGCCCAGTTTCTATCCCCAGCTCCTTTGATCAGTCCTTGTGTTCAAGTGACTGGAACATTAGAAGTAAGATTGATGGGCTGCCAGGATCTGCTAGAAGATGTTCCCGGTAGAACTCGTCGTGACCCTATGGCTAGCCCTTCAGACTTGAAGTCATTTGTTAAGGGAGTTACAATACGTAATTCTATGAAGTACACATACAGCATTAAGGAAGACACTAGCAATGAAATAATGGCTGTTTTAAAACTAGACAACCATAATGTTGCACAGACCAGTTGGAGGCCATGTTCACAACAAGCATGGGATCAAAGGTGCGTTGGCTGTAATTGACTCAGCAGTTTTGTTCCATTTGACATTAAATAGCATGTAGTGTTTGAAAGCTTTTTCAAACAATTTTTTTAATCCAAATAAAATCTGATTAGGGTTTTTATGCAGTACATTTTAATAGGTCAATTAATATCTTTGATTATTATAGGTAATTCATAAATAAAAAGTATATTTGTACTCATAATAAGATAAATTCCTACATTATATAACAAAATGAAATATTAATTGAATTTATCTTTGTAACTCGGCTTCCTTGAATTATAATCTTTATAATTCTTTGCTATTACTCATATCTTATCTATATGCCGTACACATATTTGTAGTGTGACTAAAAGTTCTACACAAATACTGCTGTACTCTTCCATCACTAGACAAAAATGAGTCAAGTTTGATGAACTTAATAAACAGCATTTAAACTAACAGTTAAAAAATTGCTGCATAATAATAAATTGTTCCTTGACATTTAATTATTCTAAACTACAAATAAACTCTAGCATATCTCTTTTAAAATTTTCAGATTCACCATCAAGCTAGACAAATCAAGAGAACTTGAAATTGGCATTCATTGGAAGGATTGGCGTGGATTGTGTGCTGTTAAAGTTTTAAGATTGGAAGAGTTCATTGATGATATAAGACATGGTATGGCGTTGGAACTTGAACCTCAAGGCCTTCTATTTGCAGAGATCAAGTTCTTAAATCCCATCATATCTAGGAAACCTAAGCTACAGCGTCAAAGAAAAATTATCAAACAACAAGGCAAGAATATACCTAGGCCATCTTATGGTGAAATGCACATTCCAGCTGTTGTGCTAGGCAGACTACTGAAACGCTCTTCTCCCTCCATCCAAAACATTCAAACTGCTCATATGAATCAGGCCCAGCAACATAGCTTTGAGTCTGCTTCTATTGATAACAGAGAAATTGAAAATCCAAATGTAACATTGGGTGGTATGGCTGGTATAAGACCTTTAGGTTTACCTTCCACACCTGTTACTCCTCAATTGCCTATCACACCCCCACCTCAACCAACATTGCCTATGCAACCGCCTCCTAATGTTTCTACTCTGAGAATGGAGAAAGAACTACAGGAAGCATTTGCATTCTTAGAAGACTCTTATACAAGGGATAATTATGTCACAAAAGAGCCACAAACCCCGTCATGTGATACACCATTAGTGGAGTATCCACCTTCACCATCACCTAAATTGGTTCTGGAATTCCCAAGCAATGATGATCAAATTGTTGAGATTACCAGCAACATGAGAATATCATCTTCTCGTTCGTCATCAGTAATAGATACTTTAGGCAAAGAACTGGATACCAGACGACAATCTGGTGAAATGTCTATGGAAAGTTTCAGATTGTTAAGTGTTCTTGGAAGAGGACACTTTGGCAAAGTAATTCTTGCTCAATACAGACCCACTAATGAATATTTTGCAATAAAAGCTTTAAAGAAAGGTGATATAATAGCAAGAGATGAAGTAGACTCACTGCTATCTGAAAAAAGGATTTTTGAGGTAGCTAATGCAATCAGACATCCGTTTTTGGTAAACTTGTTTGCATGTTTCCAGACTGAACAGCATGTGTGTTTTGTGATGGAATATGCAGCAGGAGGTGATCTGATGATGCACATACATGCTGATGTGTTCACTGAACCTAGAGCAGTTTTTTATGCAGCTTGTGTAGTATTAGGCCTACAGTATTTACATGAAAATAACATTATATATAGGGATTTAAAGTTAGACAACTTACTTCTAGATACTGAGGGGTATGTTAAAATAGCTGATTTTGGTCTCTGCAAAGAAGGTATGGGATGGGGAGACCGTACTGGTACATTTTGTGGTACTCCTGAATTTCTTGCCCCTGAAGTCTTAACTGAGACTTCGTATACCCGGGCTGTAGACTGGTGGGGTCTCGGCGTCTTAATATTTGAAATGTTAGTTGGCGAATCGCCTTTCCCCGGAGAGGATGAGGGTGAAGTTTTTGACTCGATTGTTAACGACGAAGTTCGTTACCCTAGAACACTGTCCTTAGAAGCCATCGCGCTCATGCGTCGGTTGCTTAGAAAGAATCCAGAAAGACGCTTAGGGTCGTCTGAGAGAGACGCCGAAGATGTAAAGAAACAGGCTTTCTTCCGAAATGTTAATTGGGAGCAATTACTCTTGCGTAAGGTGAAACCACCATTTGTGCCAACAATAAATAATTTAGAAGACGTCAGCAACTTTGACAGTGAATTCACATCGGAGGCAGCAGTGCTGACGCCACCCAAAGAACCAAGGCCGCTCTCTGCCACAGACCACAAGTTGTTCCATGACTTTACCTATATGGCAGATTGGTGCTAGTTTATAATTGTTTCAACCAATTTGAATTTTGATTATAATTTCATGATATTACATAGACGACTAAACCCCCATTGCCTTACAAATTGTGTGAAGATTTCTGTATTTTGATAATAACACTGTTATCTATACAAAAGAGTTCTAATATAGATTCTCTTGTTAACTTGTATTTAATGCAGTTAAATGCAATATTTTATAATAAGCTGTATAATTTAATGTTCTTAAATAGTGCTAATGTTTATTTTTTTAAAACGACGTGTTATAGATTTATATATTGTGTAGTTATGAAATTAACTTAGATACTAATAATAATTATTATAAGTGAAGGCGTGTCAAATCATATTACGTTTTCAGTCAATTGTATTCAGTAAAATAAAGGTATCACCAACATACATCTTTATTTATCTACAACTTGAGTATTTTTGAAAAAAATAAATAAAACTACAGCTTTGGAATTGTAAGTTTCTAATATTACATTTGGTAAATGAGCATAATATCTGGAATTGATAACTGATCCAAAGGAAAACAACATTTAGTTTAAACAAAATAAGGTCTATATACATCCAATTTCCAGAAGGCCAAAAATCATGAGCATTTCCATTAAATTCACTCTTAGAAGTAGATTGTAACATAACAAAACATCAAGTGTCGTGCTCTAATGTCCAGTCCGTCGTAATATAACACATTAGAGCTGCTCAATGCTCTGTGTACTTGCCTACAGACCAACAGACAAGTAATTAGACAGGGTGCTGTTACTTCAGTCAGCCAGTTCAAGCCACAAATCATTTATTCTCTATTCTAGCCACAATGAGATAACGCGCGGGACGCTACTGTGCGAATTTCAACCTGCGCGGGATTATCTTCAGCACGGCCAAAACTTCAACACGAGTTTGAGTCTGTAGACTAATTTTGTTTTGTTATGCCTAGAAGTACTAAATACTGAACTGCCACACTCAGAGACCTTAATTTTAATCATTGAAACAATCAGTAACTTTGATTAGTACATCCTAATACACACTTGAAAAAAACCTCTGCCTTGTTTTTCACTAGTGTTCTAACATCAATCAATTCAATAATTAGTATGGATTATAATTATTTACGTGGCATCCCTGAGTGCAGCCATTATTATGTTAGAGTGGAGGTAATAAGATACAGGAGGATCATACAAGCATTCTAAAACCCTTATACAATAATCAGTTTCCACCATCTTAAGGCAGAAAAGAAATAACCACATTAATTTGCTGTATGTAGGATCTCAGATCAGGATCAAGTCAAAATAATATTTTAAGATTATACATTTGACTGCATCAAAATATATACAATTCTAAAATGTTATATGCCCTTGGCAGTATCCTATGTGATAAACCTGTGCGTATTTGCAACAATCATTATTTACAATAATTTTTGTGACTGACATATTTTGATGCACCCGTAACATAATATTTTCTAAAAATCTATTAAAAATTTTCAACTTCAAATTGAGTATTTGTCTAATATTTATAATTTACTGAAGTAGAAGACCAAAGATACAGTTACCACTCAATTGACTAATACAAATGTTATTGTAGGACTCAAGACAATTTTTACATTTAAAATTAAAGAAAAAAGTTATTGACTGTTTACACTCTAAAATATGTACAACTTTCTCACACAGAGCTGACAGTCTCAAAAAATATTAAACCAATATAGGATAAGCTCACATACGTGAGCCTTTTTGTTGAAGCACCTTGGCACGGTCTGTGGGTTCTATGTCATTGCTGTTGAGGGAACTGCCACACTCTCGGCTAACAACACAAAGGAACTCTGCATGTTCTTCATTGCCATAGTTATATTGGGAGCCAATGTTTATCAGCTGTTCAAATTTCCACCCATCTGACATAGTGGACACCATTTGTGTCAACTCTTCTTCATGAAACTGTAGCACTCTATACACATGCTTCTTAGAATCTTTCAAGGGCCTTCTTTCTCTTAAACATATTCTTTCCTTAACTAATCTTATAAGTTCAGTTATATTATAAAACTCGGCTTCTTCCAACACACCCTCTTCGGCGATGTCATTGTTAATAACCAGTTTACCGTGACGAAGATAATTGAGGACTGGTGAAAAATACGTGGGATCTCTGTCTATTAAATAAGCGCCAGTTTCGTCCTGGAAGCAGACACACATATTTGATGTGACAAATGAACTAAAACTCATTAACATACAAAAAGACAATAAAAAATTCTACAAACCCTGTCTGAAATCAAATCGCTGTCCTCTTGAACTAATCGATATAAAAATGAATTAGGATCTCTAGATAACGTTGTTTTTGTGGTCAGGAAATACGTTCCACCAACATTAAGCTTAACCCACTGTTTACTGCTCCTCCTTTCATTGTTAAATTTCTGTATATTTTCGTCCAAAAAATCACCGTCACCAACTCGATCCGCCATGGCGTACCATAAACAAAACAAACAACTTTTTGTTTCTTGTGCGGTTCATTTGACAGCGGCATCTTGGTTGGGGTCTATCCCGTCAACCCATGGATAAAGTTAATGATGAGTGTACATGAGCGGAATCGAGAAGTTTATCATAGACAGTCATTTAAACATTTTTCTCTAGAACGCAATCTTCTGTACAATTATTACATGGATAATAAATTATATATCTTGACTTGGCTCGCGGGGTTGTCGACATGTGGGATGTGGACTCAGCGATCATTGTGCCGATTGTCTTATCAGCCTATGGCTTAATTGCTAAGAGCCTCGATGAATACCTGAGGAGGCTCTCGTTAGGCAGCTGGATCAAGGCCTTAATTCAGAAAGCAGTACTCCTGGACACGGCTCGTATTGTTAGGAGGTTTCTCTTTCTGGAGCCCTGACCACCGGTAGCTTGGACCCTGTTCCCGATACCGGTGGGCAACAATTTTTTTTATTTTTAAATGTTTTTATATTGTTTTTTTTTTTATGAAATAAACTGGTTTTTTTTGCAGAAAGTTTTTTTATTTTACCCTTTTTAGTTGTAGTATACCAACTAGAAGTTATTATGGGATCATCATGTCATCAACATAGCCCAAGAAGAAAATATAGGTATCAGGGAAAAAAGTACTGAACCAATTTTGATAAAAATTTTAGGGAACATATCGGAAAGTATATCCTTTCACGTAAAAAAAAGATTTTTTGAAATCGTTTCCTAATCGGTTCGGTTTTATATAAAAAACATTTTAAAAAACTGAATTGGGAACCTCCTCATTTTTTTGAAATTTTTTTGTAGTGGTCAAACGATTGTGTAGACATTCCTTTAGGTTGAGTACTCTATCTACATTGTTATTTCGTTTATGGTTTAGAGGAGATGTTGACCGTAAGAAAAAAAAGAAAAAAGCGCGGGAAACGTTCAACTTGGCGGACGCGTCCTTTTTGAATCTAAGTTAAATTATTTGTTATTACGGTAATATAGGATCAATAGTCTTAGTTTTAGTGCTCTATCATCTTCTTTAATTTATAATATTGTAGTTTTTCTTTTTTTCTTCGGTAGTGGTAAGTTTTTACTCAATTTTTTGTTGAAGCCGTGTGATGAACGACCCGCCAGACCCGGGGGACTTTGTTCCCCCGGCAGGCAACTTTGTTACTATTAGCAATGAGTCAGGCATGGAGACTGATGGGTCGTCCTCGGCTCGTCACCGGAAAAGAAGCCGCGTACATGTGTGCAAGCACTGTAATAAACGCCGTCGCACCCGAAATAACCAAGGTTCCGAGTCGTCGGGTTGTGTTTGCTCGGATCCTACAAGTCCTACAACTCTAACAGATTTTGATCGCTCTATAAATTCTGAAATACCAACCATTGCTGCTGATATTCATGCTCCATCCGTAGCTGTTCCCGCGCAAATCGGTCGTAAAACATACGACAAAACTGACAATGCACCTTACATTATTCATTTACAGAAAAAAACTATTTCCCCTGATGATGGTACTACATTGCACCCAATCACATTTGGTAAGTTTCTCAAACACAACGCCTTTCAAAATATTATAAATGGTAGCGTCAAAAAAATTGGGCGCAATAAAATTTCTCTCTCATTTTCCAATTTTCTGGATGCAAATTCTTTTATTTCACATAGTAGTCTGGAAACATATAATTACAAAGCTTTTATACCCACTTTCAATGTTACAAGAATGGGCCTAGTGCGTGGTGTTCCTGCAGAATGGTCTCCAGAGGAAGTTATTGATAATATTACAGTTCCAATTGGTTGTGGTCCAATTCTAAAAGTCAGACGCCTTAATTTTAAATCCGTTGTTGATGGTACAACCATTTGGAAGCCATCCCAATCCATAGTTGTTACCTTTGATGGACAGGTTCTACCTAAAAGAATATTTATGTGTTATAACGCATTACCGGTTGATTTATATATTTTCCCTACTGTACAATGCTTCAATTGCTGTCGTTTTGGGCACACTAAAGTTCAGTGCAGATCTAAACCTCGCTGCTACAAATGCGGTCAAGGCCATACTGGAGATAGCTGTGAAAGGGAAATAGAAAATGCATCCTGCTGTCTGTGCTCTGGCTTTCACTATGCCATTAATAAATCTTGTCCTGAATTCTCTCGTCAAAAACAGATTAAATCATACATGGCAAATAGCTCAGTTTCTTATGCTGAAGCAGCAAAAGTATATCCCCCAGTAACTAAATCGTATGCTGACACACTTTTAACTTCTCCTTCTAAAAACTTTGCAGATACTCCATCAATCTCTTCACCTAATAGAATGCAGGCTTCCAGTAGTTATAAAAAGACAGTCTTCCTGAAACCACGCTCCCCACCCAAATCTATACAAGGTTATAATAAAGAGGCCCATAGTGCTATTATTAATGACTTTAGAATTCCCCAGCCATCTAATGGTTGTGGTTTTTCTAATAATCAAAGTAATGATAAAAATGATGTAAACTTTTCTATAAATGATTTTCTCTCTGCATTACACAATCTTCTTTCTCAGTTCAACATCTCACCGTCCAACGTTGCCTCAACTTTCAATGTACCTCAATCCATTCATAATGGACAACACAACCAATATAATCCAGTGGAACTGCCGCAGTCTAGTAAACAAAAAGAGTGATGTTATATACCTTTTAAACAAATATGAGCCATTTGTCTTTGCTTTAGCAGAGACTTGGCTCAAACCAAATCATATTTTTAAAATTAATGGTTATTTAACCATTAGGGAGGATAGGTCTGATGGGTATGGTGGTGTAGCTATACTTGTCAAGAACTCTTTTCCTTTCTCTATTGTTTCATTACCTCCTCATAGTGAGGAAATTTCTATTGTAGCTATTAAGGTGCACCAAACTTGTTTTGTTTCTATTTACATTCCTCACCCTTCTTCATCTATTCTTCAAGAGATGAATAATCTCTTTTCTTCACTTCCAAAGCCCTTCTTAATATTGGGGGACTTTAATTGCCATCACCAATCATGGGGTTGTTCTGTTTCTAATTGTCATGGAGAGGAATTATTAGATATAATAGACTCACATAACTTATGCATCTTGAACTCAGGAGCTGCTACTCGCCGTTCAGATCCCAACCAAAACCAAAGTGCAATTGACCTGTCTATCTGTTCTCCAAACTTAGCCTCTTTATTAACTTGGCATACTCTAACCTCCACTCATGGTAGTGATCATTTCCCAATAGTTATTTCTTACCCTCTTTCCAAATCAAAGGCATCATCAAGGAGATCTAACTTAAAACATAAATTACCTAGTAGAAATAATAATGACTGGGACAAATTTAAAAATATTGTTGACAGTAAGCTTTGCTCCCTGCCTGTGATTTCTGATGGCAATGAAAACAGCTGTGCTGAAGCTTTAGCACTTTTGTTAATCGAAACTGCAGATGTAGTTTTTCCTGAAAAAAATAACAATAATAGTACAATTCCCTCGCCTCCATGGTGGGACTCTGAGTGTACAGAATTAGTTAACAGACGTAAAGAGGCGGAATACAATTATAACCTTGATATGTCTGATATTAATTTTGAAACTGTTACTAAATTATCCAACGAAACTTATAAACTTTTTAAGACGAAAAAATTTGAATCTTGGCGTAACTTCTGCTCATCAATTTCACCGAACACTCACCCAACGATTGTCTGGCGTAATATCCGTAGATTTAGATCCATTTATAAGAACCCTTCCCCTATACCTGATTCGTTAGCCAGCGAATTTTTAGATAATTTAGCACCGCCTTGGGTTCCTGAGGCTATTAACCCTAACCTGTCCTTACCTATACTATCAATAACCAACGGATCCCATAACCAAGACACCCATACGACTCTAGATGGCCCTTTCACTCTTACTGAATTAAAGGGTGTTATTCATAAAACTAAGGATTCTGCACCAGGCAGTGATGGCATCCCATATTCCTTTTTTGCTAATTTAAATGAAGACGTCCTCAGTTATTATTTACATCTTATCAATTCTATTATGATCACTGGAAACATCCCTGTTGAATGGAAACGTCAAATGGTGTTGCCATTCCTCAAACCAAATAAAATCCCATCTGACGCTTCTTCATACCGTCCCATAGTTTTGTCTTCAGTTCTGATGAAATTAGCTGAACACTTAATTAAAAATCGTCTAGAATGGTTTGTTGAAAGTAAGGGTCTTTTGGCAGAATCACAATATGGCTTTAGAAAAGGTAGAAGTACCAGTGACTGTCTAAGCATTTTAACATCGGATATTCGGATTTCATTCTCTAATAATCAATCTACGGTTGCGGTTTTCCTCGATATTAATTCAGCTTATGATAATGTTGTATTATCAGTTTTACAAAATAAATTAAGAGCTTTACGGGTCCCATTGAATTTGTCGAATTTTATTATTAATATCCTGACTGAACGCTCTATTAGTATGTTAATTGGAGATCAAGAGGTATCTCACCTTGTGTGGAAAGGCCTCCCACAGGGTTCTGTGCTCAGTCCCCTTCTATACAATATTTACACGTATGATTTAGACTCGTCCTTAGCTGACCAAGTTAGGGTTCTTCAATATGCCGACGATTTGTTGTTATATTCTTCAAGCCAATCCGTCGAACAGGCTAGCCAGGCTATCAATTCCGCTTTATCTAATTTGGAGTCATGGTTACATCTTAACGGCTTGGATATATCCACGTCTAAAAGCGCGGCCGTTTTATTTACCAGAAAGAGAAATATTCCCACAATAAATCTCTTTTTTAAGGAAACTCCTATTCCGATTAAAGATAATTTCAGATATCTAGGTGTAATACTTGACTGTAAATTAAGTAGTGCTCCTCACTGTGATTATATTGTTAACAAATGTGAAAATCACCTAAACATGCTTAGATGCCTCTCTGGTGTATGGTGGGGTGCGCACCCCTTTTCATTGAAACTAATTTACAACGCAATCATCAGAAGCACTCTGGATTATGGATTGTTTCTACTGGAACCGGGTAGCATCATGGCTTTTAAAAAGTTGGATCGCATCCAATCCAAAGCTCTACGCATTGTTTCGGGTGCCATGAAGTCCAGTCCCATTAATGCACTCCAAATTGAATGCGGGGAAGCACCTTTACATCTGAGACGACAATTCCTGTCTGACAAATATTTGTTCCGGATTCTTCAGTCATCAACTCATCCTCTCATTCCTAAACTAGACTCTTTAGTGTTACACATAGAATCTTCAGACTACTGGTCCCATAAACGTGCTCCCTGTCTAGTTGTAAGCTATAAAAAAATCCTTTCATTTTCTTCTCCTATTCACCGTTCCAATAAACTTCCCATGTTTAATTGTAGTTATGAAAGTTTGCTGTTCAGCCCCACCCTAAATTTTACGTGTGTTAAAAAAACAGACCCTAACAGAAATTCAAGATTTAATTTTTTTTTGTCTGAACACTTAGAATATCACCATGTATTTACGGATGCTGCCAAGCTTTCTCCAACGGGTTGTGTTGGAATAGGTACGTATCATTCTCAATACAATATCGTCCAAAAAATAAAACTGCCTCCGGAAACTTCTGTTTTTACGGGGGAATGTTTCGGTATTTTAAAAGCATTAGAATATTCTCGCCTTTTTAAACTCAAAAAAACTATAATTTTTACAGATTCTCAAAGTGCTCTTCTAGCCATCAACAAATCCCCTTTCGATCATAAATCGCAGTTTCCTATCATTTATTTAATAAGAGAATTTGCGTTCAGAACCATCTCTGAGGGTAATTCAATACAGTTTGCGTGGATTCCGGCCCATGCTGGAATCCACGGCAATGAAATGGCGGATACACTCGCTGGTGATGCGGTGCAGTGTGGAGACTTAGTTCCCTATGTAAATTTTTGCACTGATCTTGTGACTCTACCAAAAACTTTTCTTCGGGACACTTGGAAGATAGCTTGGGATATCAGTAGCAAATCGAAGGGCCGTTATTTTTCATTAATTCAACCTGACGTTCCTGAAAAACCGTGGTTTGGTAGGGCTGGGTTTGGTAAGATGGAGACCTCCATTCTTATACGGATGCGACTGGGTCATGTTTGCACTCCAGCCCATCTTGCCAAACTACATATCATTGACGACCCCACTTGTTTGTGTGGCACAGATGTAGGCGACTTAGATCACATATTTTTCTCCTGTCCCTTATATGATCATTCTTCCTTTCTTAGTAACCTTTTGTCTCTCCGTATACCTTTTCCTACCTCTATACTTAGTTTACTTTGTACAAATAGTTTTTCTGTATATAAATGTATAGCCTCATTCATTATTCTGAATAATATTAAATTGTAATTTTTCGTCATTGTAATTTGCTCATTTGTATCTTCTCATTCACCTCTCCCGTTTATTGATCCTATATTTCTGTCCTATTCTAAATCCCGATGAATTATTATTTTTGTTTCCATAAAGTTTCCCTACCTTTATTTTCCTCGTCTAAAATAAACTTAAAAACCCAAACGTGACATTGGCTAATGCACAAACCGTGCGAAGCCACAAAAAAAAAAAAAAAAAAAAAAAAAAAAAGAAAAAAAAACTTTATCCCTGTGGTTTCGTTTCGTCCGCTGTTGTTTGTGTCATTCATTAGCCAATATTTATTAGTATTTTATCAGTTTTCCGTGCATTCTAAATACTGTTTAAATATTTAGTATTCGGAAAATTTTGTAAGCAATTGTATTAATATGATATAATGTACGTTTGATATAGGCTAGAGTCACAATGAGCAGTAATTTGGATAATGATAGATCACTCACTAGCAAAATGCATCCAATAGATTTAGCACCCCAAAAAATTACTATAGTTAAAAGTGTTACTAATTCAGACATGAAAATGGCTCACTTAATCCCGGGACAGGCTAAAACAACAGGTTCAAGTCAAATAATTGCACACGCTAGCCCAGCAAGTGGCTTGATGCGTCCAGGGCTTGCTCAAATTATTTCTTCAAGTGTCGCTTCACAGGTATGCGCCTTTAACGAATTTTTAAATTTACTCTTTTTCATCATCAACAGAACATAATTTCATATAGCTTACACTGAAGTTTATATTTCTGTTTATTGTTTTAATTTGGCCAGATGTCCTAAGCTATGACTGCAATTCTACATAACCATATGCTTAAATCATGTTTTCAAAACTTTCAGCCTCAGATGATAATCAGTGGATCACCAATATTACAAGGAGCCCAGATTGTCAGCCAGGGGTCACAGCTCATTGGTCAGAACTCACAGATAATGACCCAGTCACAGTTGATTACACCTGGCCCTATTTTAAGTCCTGGTACACAGATTATAAGTCAAGGAACGCAGTTGTCTGCACAAGTGTCCAGTTCAAATAATGCAGGGTCAACAAATATTCAGGCTAATGTGACCTCTTCTGTGAGTGGTACTCAAGTCTTGAATGTTGGAGGACAGCTTGTGAGTGGTGCTGGTAACTTAGTGGTAAATCCAACTGTGCGGACACTTCCGCCCACTGTGAGGGTGCTGCCTCCATTGCCTCACCATAATAACAGGCCAGGTAAGAATTAAACATCAACTATTCTCTTTTCAATTAATGCAAAACCTAATTTGATCACTATTTTTCTCTTGTGAACTACAAACTAAAGTGAAATAAAAATTTCTCAGCCGTGCTGTCAAGTGTGAATGTGAGCAGTACAAGTGGCGTGTTGGTGAGCAAAGGCGTGGGTGTAGGAGTGACGAGCCACGTCAGCCACGTACCGCGCGGCCTCGCCGCCGGCGCTTCGCTTGCCGTGCGACCTGTCACCCCTGCGTCTAACTCGGCAGCTTCTGGTGCAAAACCCTTTTAAATATTGTCATTTTCAATGTGGTTTGAAGTAAACAAAACTATTTAGTCTGCTGCATGCAAAGTGCAACTGCTCACTTGATCAACCAAAGTTAGAAACAATTGTTTTGGGAAATTTTCTTTTATGTGCAGAAAGTATCTGTTTTTATTCTAGTAGAAATAGCATATAACCAGCTTAGATATTTTCCATCTCCAATAATTGCAATAAAACTGTTACTACATCAGGTGGTGCATGGTCGAATGCGTCACGCGGCCCCCGCAGCACGCTGGTCTATGGACAGCGAGGAGCGCGTGCGCCCGCGCCGACGTCGTCATCGGCCCAGCCGTTACAACCGACGCACTCCACTGTCGTTACTCTGCCTACTACATCAGTACTCACCTGTAAGTACCCTAACATAACGCTATAGCCCTCTAGTTAGAGTCTATAGTCTAGACTCTAGACTATAGACAACCTGCTCAAGGAATCAATGGAAGGAATCAGTGCACTCTTTCAAGTTGTTTTTAAGCTTTTTTTGAAGCTTTGTTTTAGTCTTTGCAAGGAATATATTCTTGCAAAGACTGATCCCTCAAATAAGGACTCAGGTTCTGAAGGGATTTTTTATTATATATTGTCTTTTGCAGCAAGTGGTGTAATATCAACTGCAGGGCGAGGCCCCCCGCCTCGTGCGCTCACGCCCACCCCTGTGGCGACTGCGCCGAGACCATTACCACTATTACAGAGGAACTACCAACCAGCTAAGGTAAAAAACGAGATAAATATTCACAATTAAAGCAACACTTTTTTGCCCCAAAATCGGAACAATACATTTCTCAAAACAATAAACAGACATACCAAGCAAGCCTTACTCTCAGCGTCATGCGAGCGTCAAACGAAACATGCAGGATACGGGCGTCCGCTAAAACTCGCGTATGCGAGTTTTTCGTACACCCTTATACCACTAATTATAGTGACATCATTAATTATGTGAAAAAACAGAAAATCACCCTTCATAATTGAATGTCCCAGGTGGTGGGTGTCGCCAGCGTGGGCGTGCGCGGGGTGGTGGGCAACAGTGCGCCAGCGCAGCTGTACTACGAGGTGCCGCGCGGCTCTCACGCGCCCGCGCTCCCGCCGCGGCCCCTGGCGCCCTACCTGCACCAGCCGCAAGCGCAGCCGGTGCAGACTCAAGGTACTACATTGACAGTCTTTCACTACCCGTGGGCCTAGAAAGTAGAAGTAAACGTAAAGTTCGATAATTTTTTTATATATGCTTGTTTCGCACATAACATTTATTTAGGTTGATGACTTCATTTGCTAAACTTCCGTGAGTTTAAATTATTTTGAGCTCCTAATATTTCGACGCTGTTGCAAGCGCCATGAGCGCCAGTCATCCCGCGATCACGGAAATCACGCAAGAAATCCCGTAAGTGACAGTGTAAGTTTAGTTATAGACCGTGAAAGCTTAAAACAGGACTTCATTCACATCTGTGGGAGTTACTTTTGTGCTTGTTGCATAAATTTAAATAAATTTTGGCGCACTAGTTTTCTCCTAGCAAATAAATAGATTTTTCAATATTATTGTTGTTTACTTTTAAAACACTGAAATAAAACATGGTGAGGACTTGATGGTAAGTCTTAGAACCAAACATTTTACGATATTGCACATCCACCAACCCGTAGTCGGCCGCCCCCGTTGGGGGATTCCTGCTCCCTCTCACATAAATGAGGCCTGTATGTATCCTATTACTAAGAACATTGTGTGCTGATTTTGATATGCCATAACTCTTATTTGTAGTAACGGTGGTGAATACTGTATCGTCGTCGCCGGAAACCCGCGTACCCGTGTCCTCCGTCCAAATTCAGCAGGTCTTGCCTAGACCGTCCATACTCAGGAAGAGGGAACTTGAAAGGTATGTTCCAATAATTTTTATTCAGTAATGTGGCGTAAAATACTTAAGCAGTGAGCTGCGGGCAAATGCATCAATACTTGTACAACAATTTTTCTAAGTATTTAAAACTATATAGTCAAAATATTTATGGAAAATATCATAAAATATGACATTTAAAAATGGGTACACTACATAAATACGAAAAAAAATATTCCGTCAGTCACAAATACGAATTTCAAAATACCGATTTTCATAATTCTGAATGGCTCAAAATTCCGAATATAACAACTCCGACTTATCATTACTCCTATTTTTATAATTCCTAAATTTCAATATTCATAACGTTTATAATTACTATTCTCAAAATACCGAGTTTCAATAGATCGAATAACAAAAAGTCCGAATTAATGATAACTCTAATCATCAGAAATACGAATTCCGATTATTAAAATACCGAATAATACAATTCCGAAATAAAAACGCTTAGCTTGCTCGCCTTCGCGCTTTAAGTCACAGTTCTAATCGAACCTAACCAAAGTGATTCATCAATAATACAGGGGATTTGAAGCATGCAAGCAGACATGCAGCATGCAAGCAAACATACAAGCAGGCATGCAGCATGCAAGCAGGCATGCAGCAAGCAAGCAGGCATGCAACATGCAGCAAGCATTGTTTCTGTCACGGCTGCGGCGCTGCAGGGGTTGGGCGGCCCCACGCGAGCTTATCGTCTTAGATGGTTTTAACGCTCACCACCACTCACCACCTCAGCCGCGGCGGCGGGCCTTCAAACCACCTGCTCGTCAGCTTGCGGGCCGCCCCACCCCTCCGCGCCTAGGCGGGCTTACTCTCGGGTAGGGCAGACAAGATTGCGTGAAGAAGTCGGTTTTGCAGCGATTCGTTTCTGTCACTAAACTTTGTAGCACATGTTGAGTTTTTTAAAATATATGTCAAATAATGCATATATAGGCTCTATCTATTCATACACGAATTCTCTTAAGGGGTCATTGTACTCATCATTATGAACAACTTTCACTATGGGACCAACCCCGAAATCGCGAAAAAAAAATCAACTGTTCCCTACAATATGATCGCACTATCTCGTCAAAATGTACCGAACAGCAGATTTTTTTTTCGGGATTTTGGGGTTGGTCTAATATAGCAAAAACGACGTCGGTCAATAGTTTTCAATAAAATGAAATTCGAACAAATAAAATTCGGAAGTGATTCAGAATCCTAAATTCGAAATCCTAATTTTAGTAGTTTATTCGAAGTATTGAGAATCGGAATGTCGTTTTTCGGACCGAGAACCCTTCGAGCATTTGATTCTTCGAACGTATGAAAATCGGAAACTAACAAATCGCATTTACGACCGGTAAAATAAATTTCGTGATTTTTAATAATAGACATTATAATTCTTAGGTATTATGAAATTCGGACTTTTGAAAATCGGAACATCGAAATTCGCAATAAAATATTTCGGAGTATTTGGGTGTTCCCTTTAAAAATACTATTCATACCATTATTATACAATCATCTTATTATTAATGATACCTTATTATAAATAAAAATAACTACTCTAATAAATTAGTTTATTGTACTACACACTATGTCCATAGTAAAGCGTGTCCAAACTGAAGCGCATTCCATACTAGTCAACACTCAATCTTTAGGTAAATATGCATCATCATTATCTGCCTAGCCTTTTCCCAACTATGTTGGGGTCAGCTCCCAGTCTAACCGGATGCAGCTGAATACCAGTAAATAAATATGCATATCTGATCCTTAATTATTTTATAAATTGATATGAGGCTTTATAGCAGTTTTTTCTGTGTCGTTAGTTCTCCATGCAAGGCATCCGGCTACGGGCGCTCGGGCTGGGACGACGTGCCGGTGGGCGGCGCGTCGGGCGGCTCCACGACCATCAGTGCGTCCTCGTCGCCGGCGCCCGACGACGAGCCCGACCCGCCGCGCCAGCAGACACATGAACCGGACCTTAGCCCGCGCAAGAAGCCGAGGAAACAGATGTATGTAACAGTCAAAGAAAACAAAGAAAAATCTTTTACGAGCGCTTTAAACAATGCATAAAAAGTTAATAGTAATATTAACTTTTTATGCATTGTTTACAGCGCTTAGTAAGTCCTATTCCTCTTGTTTTTCGACCGCCATATGGAGTTAACAAGTTTCCGGGCTATGTTCATTAATTGTCTACTCACTTCTGTTGGACTGGCAATACATGAGCGTCTTAATTAATACAGCAGTGGAGACTGATCATTATGATAATGTTGCTAGCATCATGACGTCTTTTCTAAATTTTTTATATAATTTTATACAAATGACTCACACTTTTGCTCTTACCTGTGAAACAGAACGTAAATTGGCAATAATAACGAAAACTTTTTTTTTTCCCTCATAGATTAAGCAGCGAAGTGAGACAATGCGACTACCAAGGAGAAGAGCCACCGCCCACGCCACCTCCTGTCGCATTCAACCCTCCGAAACGTGAGTATCTCTCGATAAGCCGTAGTAATTTTGTCAAGAGCATGCTGACATTGTCATTGCATTTCATGCGCCTCAATTATTGCAATCTAAACCTTATCTCAATGACATAAAAGTTATTTACAGTCCTTTGAGACTAGGTTAGGTGAAAAGCTAAGCTGTCGACAAAATTACTGTATTTTCTAGCCTATCTCCATAAATGGACATGTGGCACTTATTGTGCATTTTATTCTACAATGAGTTTTGAACAACAACGTTTCCGATGCAGATGAGGAAGATAAACCAAAGTGGAAGAAAAGGATACGGAAGGTCGTCCCGGCGAGCGTCAAGGGTTAGATATTTTTTAAATTAGAAAATTCTGGAATGCAGAATTGCCGTACGATTTGGAGAAAGATAAAGTAGAAAAGCCAGGAAGAAAATTGTTTAAAATTTCAATCAAGATACAGAAAAACAACACAAAAGGTGACTTTGTGGCGGTGTACGAGGCTTCTCTGGTACGAATCGTGGGTTCGATTCCCACACAGAACAAATATTTTCATAACAGTTCCAGGTGGTAGTTTTAGGTTTTGGCGTGTTTATGTCACATGCGCTATCCTGACGAGGTTCCTAGTGTGGAACAAGGTACAACACTATACTCACAGCCGTAAATTGTCGTTTCAAAATTCTAACAAAACTGAACACATTAAAATTTGACTAAAGTCATATTTGGTTACATAAACTTTAGTGCCTCGAGTAGTGTACACTATACTGACAAATAAAGATATAGTCATTTAATCTGTTTATTATGGTTTGCCGAGCTCTTGCCCTGAAAATTTAAGAAAATGAGCAACCATAAATCCTCAAACTACTAAAAACTGGAGTTGTGCAAGTGAGCCCCTAAAATTAACGGAAAACAACTATTATTGCACACAGGTCCACTTTTAAGTTCGAGTTACGTGTGCGGTTGGCGTAGTACGGCGTTGCATTTCACACGTCCGTCAGACGTACGGCGACGGGAGCCGCGGACGCGTGATATCGTCGCCATCGCCAGCCAAAAGCATGTGCTCACCAGCGCTGAGGGCTGGAAGGTGCATCATCTTACTGCGCAAATGGACGACTTGGTAACAACATACTGTTCATAGTGCCTAACAAAATGTTATTTGGGTTCAAAATTTTACAAGTTCTTTTAAACTATTCCAAATTCCGGACATCACTTTCGCATCTAGGGTGCTTTCGTCGGTAGTATTAGTTTTAACATATATTTTGTTGTTTTATCTAGATGTCCTTAGAATCTGACGTCGGGGAGCAATTAGCGGGTCTCCTTCGAGCACTCGAGACGGCTTCAGGACGTGCGATCTCTGCTCTGCAGCCACATTCACACACGATACTTGAGTTACTCAAGGTAGGTTCAAAAATGGCCTCGACACTATTGGTTTACCTGGTTTTCATAGACCCAAAGCTCCTTATGCGTGAATTATTTAGAATCGGCGTAAGGTGAAGGCGCGGCGCAGATGTGGAACATTTAAGGCATGGACGCGATTATAATAATTATAAGAGGCGAAGACGTTACGATGCGTCATTCATTATACAGGCTGACTTTGTTGCGATAGCATGTCTTCCTTTTCAGAAGACGAAGATGCGCTTACTTTACTGCAACTCATTAATATGCAGAGGCACAGAAGATATTGGATGCACCCTGTGTGGAAATTGTCATAGCATAGAGCATAGATATTTAAAAATAATGGAAAAATTAAATGATCGTTTTCCTAGTGTTTATAATGTCACAAGAATGTTTCCTTAGTATATTGTCGAAAGTAAAACACGGTCTTCAGAAGTAGCATACACATTGAAGAGAACCAGTATGTCCTGAAGAAAGACTATTGATAACATTATTGTCAGTAAAACATCTTTGATATTTAATTAACTTCTTTTTTTTTTCATTTTTTAAGAGAAAACATTGATATACTAAACTCATATTTGACAAGCAGGTATCGACACTTCATTAATTGTCCTTTCGTTTTTGTGTTGATAAATACTGCTCATACCGTATAACAAACGACATGCTCCTTGCCCACCGCTCCAGTCGCGCCTGATAGCGACGCGGCACAGGCGACGAAGCGGCGGGAAGCAGCCTGCGCCGCGCCGCTTGAGTGTAATTCACGACATGTCGCCTTCATACATTTTGTATGAAAACGTTTTGAAGCGGCATCATGCCTGCGCCGCGCATTCACCTTACGCCGTTTCTGTTTAGTTCACGCCTTAGAATGTTAGTTAAATCAACATATAGATTTCACGAACCGCTATCTGCGAATACTCTTCGAGTCAGTCCTGTGTCGTGACACGATTATTGTGAATACATTTTGATTGTTTCAGGGTAACATACAAAGAAGTAAAATCGTATGCGAAGGTATACAAGAAGCTCGCGAGGACATCCTTCGAGTCTTCACGCACAGAAACTTTGTGTCAGACATTCTGACGAGACAAGCGGACAAGCGGTGCTTCAGAAAACACCGGTCGCAATCATAGCCGACTGTGGAATCTCGCTCAAGGAAAATAGACAGTATTTTCTTGTGATTGTATAAGTCTCACACGGACTTTCGCCTTACTCACATCAAGTGCCAGTTGCCACCTTCTAAATATATGACTACAATGTTTAAATATTACTGCATGTAATAAAAAAAAGGTCAAAGTATAAGAACTGGTGAAGTTGAGTAAGGCTGCAAGTGCAATATTAAGACTTGTACGGAAGTGCATTATAAAAGAGTTTCTTCCGAGAATATATTGAGGTTCTAAACGTGTAAATAGACTTAGGTTTATGATAAGCAATTAAAAAATATTTAAGTTGAGAAAAGAATGCCTTGAATGAGTTGTGTTGTTTTGTGACTTAATTTAGAAAATACATGATTTATAATTATATAATATATTGTTTTTGTTTGTTAGTATTTTAGTAATGGTTGAAGCTCATCATCTTCTTCTATCGCTCAGAACAGTCATTTGCTAGAGCGAGAAACAGCTCAATGCTTTCCGCCGGCACGCGGCAGCATCTACGTAGGTTCCGTGCTGTTTTATTAGGCGCAACCCTTGGCCAGCTGGCAGTGCAAAACATTTTAATTTCAGAGTATGTGATACAGAGTATAGTTCTGTTCAACATCTGGCGGAAATCGGAAAGCTGCGCAGAACGCAATTTAAGTATCAGCGGGGCGCAGAGGACGCACCGTCTTGACCATGGGCTCCGGCAGGATTTTTTCCAGGAAAGTGCTCCTTCCCCATGAAAAGAGCTCGAAATTTTTTGCACTCCACCTCGGACGGATATGTTATGGTGCGATTCCACCAAAAATTGTGCGCAAACAATTTTGCCGCACATTTGTTCCCGAACATTTTGTGCAGCACAAAACGTTCGCGCACTGAGCTGCAGGACCGTTTCCACCGGCAAAACTCTACATAACTTTTGTTCGCGCACAGTGCTGCACATTAATTGTAAGCGAACATATTAGTACGAGAGCCCAAAATGTATGCCTCAACGTTTTATATGTACCAAAACCGTATAAAATCGTAAAAACACAACGTGTAACAGAAATGCAAAATCATTGTACTCATTATTATGAACAATTTTCACTATGGGACCAACACCGAAAAGGCGAAAAAAAAATCAGCTGTTCAGTACATTTTGTCGAGCTAGGGTATTATTCCAAACCACGCTGCACGCAGCAGTGCTGTCGCGGCCATATAAAATGTAAAAATTTAAATGTAATGTAATTTGAATGTCTCGGCTATATAAAATGTACTCTGTGGTCGCGGCACTACTGGTCCCACTGGTCTCCATACAATCTCTATTTATGCTTTTATGAGATTAGATTCCGAGCTAGGCAGCAATGTCGCGGCAGCCAGAAATGTATGGGGCTTTCGATGTTTTATTCGCGATTTCAGTGTTGGTTCCTTAAATGACCCCTTAAGAGGTTTTGTGTTTATTCTGTTACACGTTGTTTAAATTTTTATTCTGATTCCATAAATAAACACAGGCACATTGCCGCACAAATGTTTCTTTCGGTGGACTCACTCAAGTAAATATGAACAAAATGTGTGTGTGCACTGCAACATTCGCGCGCAACTGCGAATATTTGTGCGCGTACACGTAGAAGCGTTGGCGTCGCCTCAACGAATATGCCACAGAGCATCATATATATACGAATATGCACTCGCTGTTCGTGCACTCAGTTTTAATAGCGAAACTGACTATCAACGAAATCTTCGGAATAAATAAACTGACTAGTGTTACGCGGACTCGCTATTTTTTAGCAACTTAGCAAGCTTAGTAGCATGTCTGATAAAATTACGTCAAGCAAGACTATACATATATGTATAAATTGCGACAAGCGTAAGTCTCATGCTTGACTGATTAGTGATTAATGATTACAGTCGAGTAGGTACGTTGTTAAACCAAGCTAAACTAAAAGCTGTACTTAAATTAAAAATAGTTGTTGAATTCCATCCCATACCATTTTCATACCTAATTTTATATTCAAATGGGCCCCGCCTGCTTCCAACTTTTGTTTAATTGTATATTTGCTTATCAGTTTTTTCAGTCGGATTTTTTAGTTTCAAAATTTTTTTTTCACACCCCTAATTTCACGCGGACGAAGGTCGGGTCACAGCTAGCTGTTTTACAAAGCAAAACAATGTGAAACGAGCTTTCTAAATGTTTGTAACAAAGTGTCACATAGCATCTTCTTATAATCTAGTTCATTCCACAGTGGCCGCATTCCGAAATACAAAATAATCACTCAAAGCGCTCACATCTATATTTTGCGTTCCGTTTTAGATATCACGATTATGACAGCTGAGAGCTGTCATCATCATCAATTCGGAACGCGTTCAGAGTGAACATAATTACATAACCCCAAACCGAAACCTTTCACAAGACCTATTTTTGAAAATGGACTATATGTTGGTTGACTCTGCTGCACATACAAAGGGTTGTATGTGCAGCAGAGTCAACCAAATGGGGTTAATTGAACTTGGAGGGCCAAGTTCAATTAACCCCATTCAATAAAGAACTATTTCATGAAAAAGTCACTCAATGGGGTTAAATGAACTTGGAGGGTTATATTGATGATTTGAATGATTATAATTCTGTAACTCCATACGTGTTACTGGCGCGATTCATATTTTCATCAACATACAATCTGACACTGACCTGCAAATTGCAATAAACGTAAGAAAATTTAAATTTCGCGGACTACCCTTGCGCATCCACCTTAACAAAACAACACAACCTGTGAACACAACTGTAATTTTTGACAGCGCTCACGGTGATATTTATTTGGTGCATGGTCGGTGTTATCGCAAGATGGCGCATGTCATGACGTCATCTATGACGATTCAAGGGACATCAGTATCGCGCTCACGGTAATTCGGAACGGGTTTATGGACGCTCAAATCGATCACAGCGTAATTCGGAATGCGGCCAGTGTGTCACATGCATTGCATGTTTTGGGAAGCTTCAAGTGATATTAAATGAGCGTAGTTAAGCAGAAAGCGACCAACCCCGATTTTTGCGAAAATCAGTTAGAATGCCCATGACATAAGATTTACTTTCCTTCACACATTCCACAGACACGATTTTTTCAAACTACATCTGTACTCAAGATATTAAATTGTCAAATGAGACCATGTAGCATTTTCACCAATTTTTGTGTTAAAAACGACTATTTTTGGTTTTGATCAAACAAAATATCCAGAAACGCGTGATTATTATTAAGCAGAATCCGACCATCGAAGTTGGCTGGCTTCTGCAAATTTCGTTTATAATATTTTAGTTTCATTTTTATATTTGCAGAAGCCGACCATCGCAATGGTCTAGTTCTGCAAAATAGTTTTTCGTGAATTTTATTGTAAATTAAGTATTAAGAATGATGCAGAATAAAACCATTATTTTGGCTTTCTATTTTTTTTTATTTTTCGGCCACATCTCAAAAAGCAGAATAAGACCATCCCGATAGAAGCATTCTGCAAAAGTGTTTTTATTTAATTGTTTCATAAAGCAGAACGCAACTACTACTTTAAACCGAAAATTCATGCAAAAACCAAAGTATTTTGGTATATTCAAATTGCTTATTTTGTAGCCTTTGTTGTATATTTTGATATAAATAAGACTTTTAATTCATTTTCGTATTGTATAAAAAATAGCAGCGAAAATACCTAAACGCGGCCATATCTCAAAACGCAGTTTTCGTCGATGGTCAAATGTCAATTTGAAAGAAAAACAATAACCTAACTTATTTAACCTCATCCAACTAATAATTTAATTTACCTCGACTGCAGATAATTCCAGTAAAATTAAATCGTGAAACAAAAATGGCAAGTAGTCGCTTGGAAAGAATTGGAACGATTTACACACGGTAAGGAACTAATTTCCTTTTTCTATGGTTTTTTTTTAAATGTCTATGTATTTATTTTGAATTCGGAATTTATTTTTTCACGCGCCAAAGCATTTTTAGCGGGAATTTGGAAAATTCACTTAGTTTCTAGTGCGTTCGTTAACATTGTAAAAATTTTCTAACTCTATTTTCCTGAATAATGACGTCTAAAAAAGGAGCAAAAGCTAAACATTTGTCAGTAGATCTAAATGAATTACTAAATGAATCACAGTTTCTTAAGGATTCTCCTAACAATAAAAGGAATCAGAAACGCCAACGAAACGATGTGACCGTGACAGACACAGAAGAGGAGAGCATTGCCAAGTTGATTGGGCAGTATCAAACTAATGCTAAGAAAAAGAAATTGGAGGTCAATGTAGAAGCTTGTAAAGAGTCGCGTCAAAAAATATTGAATGTTATGAGCCATCAACTGGAAACAAGGTAAGTACTTAACTAAAAATTCATATATGATTGCTGACTATTATAATACCTGTAATTGCAAAACAATACCAACCGAGCCAGGTAACTAATCATCACCTAACACATTAATTTCAGGAAAGAAAAAAGTGATGCCCTGCTTGAAAATCTCTCAGAAGTCATGCTGCAATTGGAAGCAGATTGTAATGCAATGAAAGATAATGAGAAAAAGTTGGAACATTTAACCGCAGCAGTAGTAAAGTGCATGCAGCAGACAACCACAGCTCATAAACAAAAACTGAAAGCATTAAAAGAGATTCACACTTCATTTAAGAAACAGTATGTTTAAGAAGTTACAATCAAACTTGAAGTTCCTATCAAAATGTTAATGTTGGTTCGGCAAACTGTGTTATTACACCAGTAAAAAAATGACATTACAACAGAAACAAGAAGTTTCAATTTTTCTATCGCTGTTTTTTATTAGTTGTATTTGCAATTAATATTTTCCTTCATCTTTTAGATGTGAAGAAATGGAATCGGATCATAAAACCGAAACTGACAAATTAGCAGAAGAATTAGAAGATGATATTAAAAGACTACAACAAAAACTAATTTCAGAGACCAAAAAAAGTGGTTGGGAAAATTTGCGCAGAACAATTTTTCATGCTATGCAAAATGATTTTTAATATTAACTGTCTTTGATTTTAATTTAATAAGTATTTTAATTCAATAAAACTTTTTTCTTATGTAACATGTTCATGCATTTTTAATAAATCTTCTTAAATATCTTTCTGCATGAAACCAGCAAAGCAACAGCTTGGGTATTGTACTGACTTGATTAGCAAGCTCCTTCACATTGTTCATCATCATTTCAGCCCGTTGTTGTCCACTGCTGAACATAGGCCTCCCCAATCGATTTCCAATGTGTCCGGTCCAATGCCACTTCGTCGTCGGTCCATCTGGCAGGTGGCCGTCCCACGCTGCGCTTTCCAATGCGTGGTCTCCACTCCAGTATCCGTTTTGCCCCATCGGCCGTCCGATCTTCGCGCTATGTGGCCCGCCCGTTGCCACTTCTTCATCTTCACTTCACTATGTCGATTGTCGACGACCTTGGTTCGTCTACGGATTTCCTCATTTCTGATTCTATCACGTAGAGAAACGCCGAGCATAGCCCTTAATAGAAAAGCCCTTATTAGAATCTTAATAATCCACCAGTACCTAAACCAAGAAAATATACAGCTTTAGCTACAAGCTTTGATGTTGTTTCAGAGTGGAAGGACTACTCACAAAAGGAGCGATGAGAGCAGATGACAGGCCCCTGTGGTTTGATGTGTATAGAGCTTTCCCACCTCTTGTAGAGCCTAAGTTTGCCAAACCTAAACCAGAAATCAAACCTATCAGACAAATTCTTTATCCTGAAGATGACATCAGAGCGTAAGTAAATGAATGCTTAATATCTGTTCGCAAATGGGTTTTATCAGTTGTGTTGTTGTTGGATCTTTTTTTAGATCCCGCCTGTATAAACATATGTATATTATATTAACTTACAGGAAATTTCACTCAAATGGCCATGGCTTAGGAGCAATAAGTATGATCAGTCAAACGGAAACTCAAACCAAGAGACTCGTTCAACAATATGAAAAAATGAAATCCGAGGGCGTTCCAGAAGAGCAGCTGATTGAAAAGTCGGCGGCAGTAGTCGGCAGTGAACGACAATTGGAAGCCGTCAAAGCCAGAGTTACAGCACAAAGCCCAGATTCAGTATCTGCTAAAATTATGGCTGAAATAGATATGAAGAATATTTTCTCTAAAAATTAAATAAGTAGTAAAAGTAAATAGATTTTAATTGTTAGATTGACTGGTGTTTAGATTTAGTTAGTCTTCAATAAAGTTTTTGTTTATTTAAATTTGTTGCTGATTTCACTGTTAGCAGGCCCGCCGCTAGGTGTTTGAGCGCCCGAGTGCAATACTGATGATGCCGCCCCCATAGGCTAAACTACAACTGCCTAGTCCAAGCTTGCCGTAGAGGTTCTCTAGTTTACTCGCATTAAGATGACAAAGAGGTTTGAAATTTTTGGCTTGCCTAACTTCTGTCGTTTTATTAATTTTTAAAAACAGACATGCATGAAACCTGTATTATCAATAGCTGGCATCAATACAAGGCGCTTTACGGACTCCGAGCTCGAAAAATAAGAGCTCATGCGGCCTTTAAATTTGGCTAAATTCAGTTCACTAAATTAGAATTAGACTCTGAATTTAGACAAGTTTATAGACATTCAGACTGTTAGACACAGTAATTAGGCAATCAGAGTCGGGACTGCCGATCTAAATCAGTTAGCATGCTGAATTTAGCCAAGTGTAAAGCGACTTAGGCAAGAAGTTCGTTTAGTTCTCTGCCACTCGCAGTGTACTGCGTACGTCGATCATTAAAGTAACAGCTAATCTTTCTCTTGGAGTAACAGCATCTCTGAGCCAAATGTCTTCTTTTTTAATGTACGGTGTAACTAATCTCAACAATTCTTAAAATTGTTCAGATTCCAATCTTAGAAAATTTCTTACATTTTCCAGCTGTATGAAAATTAACAAAAAATAAGATTTCATTAAAGTGTCAATAATGAAAAATGCTTATTTCCATGGTCTGAACATCTGGTCGAAGTTTATGTATATCGTCCGGAACACGGTGTATAAATATTTTAACCCAATACCTACTTCCTGCATCTTATTTTAAGTCAACTTTACGCAACCATAGCAGGCGAGCCCTGTCCTTTGACACAGCCTTTGATGTTATTTTGATGGTCTCATGAGAGTGCTATGGTGCTGTGTATGTACGTACGATACGCTCGAAATTCGCTGATAGACTGTCTTAGCTAGCTAATTAGATCAAGTGTAAAGAGCAAGCTTTTTATTCGCTCACGCTTACTGTCTGAATTTAGTGAACTGAATTTAGCCAAATGTAAAGGCCGCTTTATTGAAAAGCGAGCGAAAAGATTGAGGGAAACCATGGCAAATCAAGTATTTATTCAAGAGTGAGCGATGGAGCTCGAAAATTTGTATTTTTTTTGTATTCCGATAATCCATATCATGATTGAATAACGAGCGAAGCTAACTCGAAAAGCTGGAGTTTAATAGAGCGCCATGAGACAAGTTCTCATTGAAGAGCCAGCGATCCGGACTCGTTTTTTCTTTTAATTTAAAATCGCCTAGTCTTTATTGAAAAGCGAGCAAAGCGTGCTCGAAAAATTTGAGCTTACTGGACACCCACAAGTCAACGCTACAGTAAGGCAAGGCCACACGTATGTATAATTAAATACATATTAAGCAACTCCGGTTATACGGAAATTGGAAGAAAATTACATCAATGTATTGTAAAACACTTATTTTTAGCCGTAATTGGGTTTTAGTTTTCAACTTATTTTTTTCAACATCGATGACATTTCTAATTAGTGGCGTACGTGGGTTTTTGCTCCCCGGCGCCGACCGGAAAATCGCCGCTCCCTCTATGTTCATGATATCTTAGAAGATAGAGTGTAGGCGGCAGGCTAGAAGAATATAGTGCTCTATCTAGTGAATACGGGGCGGCTTCGATCGCCCCTCGTGGTCTACCGCCCCGTGCCATAGCCAGTAGCAAAACAACAAGGTAAATTCGCCACTGCTAGGCCGTCTCCGTTTTTATTAGTTAATTCCAATGACAACAGTAAATATCTGTTCTGATGAATATGACCTGATGTTGCATTAAGGATGGCAGTTCACTGCCCCAGCACCTACACCGCCAGGAGCCATGGCGCCGCACTTCTCGATACATTACTGTTTCCAAATGTTTGGTAAACGAGGAGCTACGTGATCATTCAATTTGCCATCCCTGTCCGTGGCGCCCGTGTGCGCCGCACGCCTTGCGGCGGGCCTGACTGTTAATCATTCTTCTACTTGCAAATCGATTCGCATTTTATCTGTTGAAAATGGCTATTTTGTACGTAGATGCGTAAGCATCAGGATATACTAACAAAACTATACATACAGGTGAAAATAAGGTCATGGTTCCTGTGACCACTTTTCTCTACCAGGTACCTACTACATAGATACTTTCGGATTTAACTCTGATGAGCTAACGTAAAGAGGTCCCTGTAGGTGAAAACTGATTGAACTCAGTCCGGCCATTACAAAATTATGTTATTTACTACACAATGCATAAACTTACTCCTACAAATGTATAAAGTTTTATTTGTGGCCGCTAAAAAAGAGGCACCTTGCTCCATACATTTTAACACCATGGTCTTTTCTGAAAGATAAGTTACCTACCTATTTATCAAATAGAAAAATATCCTGGAAAAATACTTACTGGACTTGTGCTGTTGGAATCGACTGATTAAAAATACAGGCTGCTTATTTACTTCGCCTGGCCTAATATACAACGTCGTATGGTAATGGAACATAAGACCCCATCATGCTCAGCAGCTCAAGCCAGCTTGCAAATTATAGAGGCAAATACTTGGAAAAGTGACGGGAAGACCTGTTGAGCTCATTGACTCACACTTTTAGTATTCCAACCTGCTTTTCAGGTACAAGATAGCTGTGTGTACGTATTACTAATCGGAATCGCACTATCTTATCTAAGCCTGATAAGGACCTCGCGCCGAGGAACACACCTAGCTATCCTCCTATGTTTTAGTGTGTCATCAGTTTCGCTTTATTACGAAGTGTTGTTTAATTCGCTACTAGTGTCCTAATTACGTACAAAGTGTTCAAAATGGCTCAAAAGAGATCTTTGTGGTTCTACTTTGCTGTTATTTTGGGTAAGTACAAATCATTTCTGTAAAACAATTTCTACAGTGTGCTAATTTTAAATAATATGTACCTACTTACTTGGTTTTCTTTGTTTGGTCAGTGGGTAGGGGTTTTTTACCATATTGGCGATAACCATGACCATTTTGGAATCCTGGAGGTGGTAATAGTTATTTGTTAAGTAAACTGAAACTACGTTACTAGGTTAAGTGATTTTTTGTCTACAAATCTATCCTAGCTCTGAAGATTTGTGTTTCGGATGCGCATAGATAGATATACCTAAAAATATCTACCTTTCTTTAAAATATGTACCTATACCTAAGTAAGCACAAAGGTATTGAGAACAAGGTTTAGGAGGCATATACACAGAAACCAGAAGAATAGTTACCTATTGTCCCAACTTCTGGTTTCTGTGTGTTAGAGAATAGGGCCCATAGTGTTAAAGGTTTACCATCCAACTTTAAGCTTATGCTAATCTACGAATCTTCTGGTCATTAAGGTGGATGCGCAAGGGTAGCCAGCGAAAATTAAATTTTCTTATGTTTATTGCAATTTGCAGGTCAGTCTCAGGTTGTATGTGGATAAAAATATGAATCGCGCCAGTAACACGTATGGAGATACAGAATTATAATCATTCAAATCATCAATACAACCGTCCAAGTTCGTATAATCCCAAAGAGTGACTTTTTCATGAAATAGCTATTGAATGGGGATAAATGAACTTGGAGGGCTGTATTGATGATTTGAATGATTATAATTCGGTAACTCCATAAGTTTTACCGGCGCGATTCATATTTTCATCAACATACAACCTGACACTGACCTGCAAATTGCAATAAACGTAAGACAATTTAAATTTCGCGGGCTACCCTTGCGCTACCACCTTAAGAAAATGTGATGACTTATTCATACCTATGTTATCTTATGTATCGCTTCTGTTGAATATTAGGTAGGTACTAGGCCGTTATCTACTTTATACCTAATATATGTATAAAGTGAAAATAGAAAGGTAGATAAAAATAAAAAACAATTGCCGAGTAGGTAGGTACCTACCGATCTACACTAAAGCTGTGATTTCGGGTATCTATTTTAAGCAGTGCCAATTCCCTACTTACTAATCTCATTTATAAGATACGATGCCTGCCAAACAAGTCCTCCTAAGAAAACATTAAGCTTAAGTACCTTTTAAAAATGCTTGGGTCAATACTGGTCGTGGTCCTGCTCCACAGCCACTTGGGCTCACGAACTAAGATTTTAATTTTTGGAGAAGATGCTCTTTTTTAGGGTTCCGTAGCCGAATGGCAAAAAACGGAACCCTTATAGATTCGCCAAGTCTATAAGGGTTCCATTCCAAGGATTATAGAACGTAAAAAAAACTTACAACCAAAATTGGTTTGAATAAGATTTGATGTTTATTTTTTGAGATATGGGACTTTTACATCAAGCTGCAGCAACAATTTTGTTTTTCATTAACATACTATGAAAAACAAATTTAGTAATGTTGTTGAATTTAAAAAAAAAATTACATGAATGAGCCTTCAAAATATTATTATATTGTTTGGTGCTACGAAACCCTATGTGCGTGTGAGTACGACTCGCACTTGGGCGGGTTTTTTTTTTCAAGCATTATTTCAGTTTTTGTTAATGTGAGTACCATGTTGACTTTCTATTCAGGGTACTAGGGCATATCCTAATTATAAGGTTTTAATTGTTTTTTTTTTTTCTATTTCTACATTGTGCTCACTAAGAGAAGCAACAAAATTGTACCCAGGACTATATAGGTAATATCTAACTTGATTTGAAAATAGTGCCCATGGAGTTTCTTGCCCATTCTTCTCCGTGAGATCTACTATTTTCGAATGGACAACTACAGTCCATTCACAGTTATTATGCCTGTGGCTGGACTGTAGGTAGCTTATTTTTGACTATGCAAAAGTGCCTATCACAGGCTTAATTGAAATAAATGTTTGAGTTTACCAACTCTATACATAACCATAAGTATTATTATTTACTATATTTTTAATCTTTCTCTTTCAGTTGTTCTGAGTACACTGACTCAAGAAACCGAAGCCAGGCGAAAAATCCTCCGAGGAAGGCGTGTTATGACACGTACTTACTACCGTAAGTTCGATTTTATCAATATCTACAAAGTGAGGATCAGCTCTCATCAGGAGCCTACTGCGCGCAGGTACAAGAGTTTACAAGACGGAGCTAACTAATTACTATGACACGGCTGGCGCAGTGTTTGTGTGATTGCTTACTGCGCAGCGACACGGGTTTGATTCTAGACTGACCAAAAATATTTTAATGGCCTCTAATAGATCTGTCTGATCTGTTGTCCGGCTGTTACAAAACTGCCCTTACTGCTACGATTTTAAAGCCCTCAATTGATCACAGAATTGCTGTTGTTGACAATAATTATTATTTGTATCAATTCCAGATGGTAACGCTGTTCCTGCATGGGCGATTAGTTTGATGGCTGGCATCGGCATGCTGCTTGTAGGCGGCATCTTGTATGTCGTCATGAGGAAGATCGTACTTTCTTCAGAGACCGGTTCCTTGAACACGTACCAGCCGGCTATGCAGCAAGATGTTTAATAAGCTGCTTGATTTAAGTTTATTTGTAAGATTTCATTGTAACTTAAAGATGCCATAAGTTGGGTCATAGCGATGCGATAATATTAACGAACAAGTTAGTTTATCCATGTCTCTAATTCACTGTTTATTGAGACACATTCATTATGTAATACTGTAAACAATGTTTTAAACGAAAACGTTACCACCTACTATTAATTATATTTTTATTACTTTATGCATTTGTACTTAAATTTGTTTACATTTTGTTTAGAGGTTTAAAAATAAAAATCGTTTTAGATATTATTATAATTTAATTTTATCTTTTAATTATACAATCAAGTTGAATGGATATATGAAATTCATTATCTAAAATGAACAAGTCATTTTATTGCATTTTTGAGATTGTATTAGACAAGGGTAATTACTTGTGACGAGATAAATTTAAAACTTAGAATTCTCTACGATGATACTTGTCAGGGTCAAAGTAAGAAGTAACAACCACACGATTGCTGAATTTGCGGCCAGTCAGGGTTTGCTGAGCCTTCTGGCAATCAGCAATACTGTTAAACTCGACAAACACCTGCACAAAAAGACACACGGAATTAAAATTATGTACACTGTTCGTTATCAACATTTTTAAATCCAAAAGCTTAAACGTACTTTTCCACATCCAGGTACTTCAACTCCCTCTATAGGTCTTGGGATTTCTATACTGCGTACACAGCCATATTTGTTGCATTCTTCCCTGTAAAATAAAAGACACAGTATTAGTTAAAGTCCATTAGGAATCAGTCAACATCTTCATCATTCATTAACTATCTATAGTCAAATAAATAAAATTGACGTGTCTGTTTGTAACATCAAAATAACAGCTTTTTACTGAATGCATATGAAAATATTTACGGCACTTGACTTTTACTGGCACGTAGCTGATGTAGTAAGAAATAACTAAGGCTAGTTTTCTTTTAGAAGAGTAAGTAATTAGGATTCCGTGCAAAAACACAAAACCCTTGAAAAATCCGATTCAAACGGCTGGACAGATTTTGGCGGGACTTTTACTGGCAGATAGATAGCTGATGTTGTAAGGAGTAACTTAAGCTACTTTTATTTTAGAATAAGAATTAGGATTCCGTGCAAATAAACAATACCCTTGAAATTGGTAACAAAATCCGATTCAAAACGAAAGTATTTTTTTTAATAATAATTTCACGCGAACGAAGGTCGCGGGCAACAGCTAGCATTGATTTTAAGTAACTTTTTCAAGTACATACGTTTAAATCTCCAGTAGAATAGCAAGAAAATTAAGTCGATCAACCAATTTAAATAGAATCAGGGGGCCTAAAATGGAAGCTTTAACAGAATCATAATATGAATCACGTTAAAAATTTAAAATTCTTAAAATGGTCTTTATGGTTATGACCACAAAGTCCATTTAAAGAGTTGTAAATTTTTAACGTGATTCGTATTATGATTCCGATAAAGTGGCCATTTTAGGCCCCCAGATCACTTACTTGATATCTTCGAGAATGTCTTCATACTCCTCTTCGTCGCGCAGTTCGTCGGGAGTGACCATGTTGAGGAGACACAACACTTCTGTGGGCGGCCCGGCGCCCGCCAACGTCAGACCTGCCACTTGCAGCTGCACCGGCGCTGCTCCGGTCATGGCTAAAAAATCATTTCAGATATTATCGGAGTACCAAAGCTCATTCATTTTCAAAGTTACCATAGCAGGATTTTGAAAGCATGCTGTACCTAAAGTTGAGTTCTTAGCTCCAATACTAGCTCGTTGAACAATGAGTTTCTTGTCACCCAGTTGCATTCCATTCAGACCTGCTATTGCCTGTTAAAAAGTTGCAATAGTTTAGATTGATACTAGGATAAAGTCATTAGTTATTCATGTAATTTTCATATGCATAATTACCTGATCAGTCATTGAAATATCAACATATTCCGCAAAGGCATAGCCCTTGCTAAGTCCAGTTGATGAGTCCTTCACCAAATTGAAAGCTCGTAGTTGTCCAAATGACATCAGCAATTCTTTTACCTGTTTCACACATTATTCAATCAGAAAGTGAGTTGTTTCTACAAGGTTTGAATTACACTGAATAAATATTTAGGTACATGATTGGTCTATTATGCAGTTGTACATTCATTACACACAATTTTTTAGTGTTCCCGTTACATTTGCTAGGCAAAAGGCAGCAAATATATAAATGAATGTTATCTGACCTGTGTCTAGCCGCATGTTAGAATCAGATGTGAATGGAGGAGACTTGCCTTGAAGTGCCGACGTCTCATTCAAGTACAAGACGTATAGGTGAGAATGAGAGACAACAGTGACACGCGGGCCGCGAATGTGCCAAATCTAAGCTAGGGAGGGGCAGAAAGCAAACTATATCAGTGAGTTGTTTCAGAATATATCGAGCGTGAAGCGCACGCTCATCCCGCTAGGGTACCTGTGAAAATACCTGAAACTGACCAAAACATAACGCGGCTCACTGCTGGCTCCACCGTAGCCCTGTCAACTGTTGAATCTCGCCCTGAAATGGCTGCGGCACCTAATACTAACTCCTAATGGGAACATCTAGTCATGTGTGCAACATACATGGGTAGCTTCTCAATATTATTGCTATGAATGACTTACGTATGGTTTGATAAATTTTTTTCGTTACACCAAAGTGATATCGAAAATATCAATAAAATATGCTTCATGTTTATAGACCAGTGCTAAAAATATTTAGGATCAAAACAATTACAAAGGAAAGGAGGGTTGTGTTGATTTAGTTCACTTGACAAGAGAAATCCTAAGAATCTGTGTGTAAGAATACAAGATGCAGTCGCAGTATAGACCTGCAAAACATAATTTTGTATAATCAGTATGAACAGACGAATATATTTTATACCTTCATTGGAAAATTGTACACTCATAAAATTATGGAGTAGTTATGATTTATTTCAATGCTCAAAGTGTAATAATATAATACACACCTTATGGCTGATAAACATAAATAAGAAAGCACAAAAATACAGGAACTTGAACAAAAAAACGAAAATCAACAGTCCATAAACAAAGCAACATGTCTAAACACAAATGGTTTACAGGCCAGCGTTGTGAATATTCAAATGATTCTAAAATGAATTTTATGAAATATAGTTATATTTTTATTGATGTAATTGACGAGTTTTTAATGGCTTTTAGATTTTACGCTCATAAAATGCTCTCCTGTAAACCATGTGTTTAGTTAGACATGTTGTTTTGTACTTAGGGACCATCAAAATGTTACATCAAACTCGAGAGCATTTATCAGCCTTAGTCTTTTCATGATGAATATATTTTATGTATCACAAAATACTATGAAACATTGATTTTGTATATTACTTCAAAACTGTAAAGATTTATATTGTGCAGTAATCCTATTTACATTTGTAACCAATCAATGTGTCACAGAAATGTATTTTATGCTAATTATCAGATAGCAGCAACTTACTTGGTCCTCATTTAGATAATTGGGCAAACCGCCAATAAATATTTTGTGTGGGGAATCTGGAACTACTGTGCTAATCACACCAGCTGAAAGCAAGAAACATTATTATAATAAAAGTTTAATAAAAAAAATGTACTAAAAACAGCCAAAAATACTAAAAGGAGTTGCAAGCCCGATTTTGGTAAAAACTTAACGGCATTTATTTTAGAAAAACCATCCAAGTTAATGAGACTCGGTTCTGTACAAACTTGTAGGTGTTTTGTAATTTAACTACATATTTTTTCCTTTACATGTCCTGTAAGATATTGCTTCTTGCCAAATTTGATGATTCTAGGTCAACGAGAAGTAACCTTCCCACCACTTCCATTATGAAATCTCAAAATATGCAACAGAAATAGATATAGGTCATATCATTAGATCACTTTGCTTTACAAGTTAGTTGATATTTTCACAGCTAAAGGAGATTGTAGACCCAAGTATTTGATATAAATTTCTACTCAATACCTTTACTACATGTTCCTGAAAAAAAAGGATCTTGACAGACAGATACAGAATGATCCTATAAGGGGAGTTTTTGCTTTTGAGGTACGGAACCCTAAAAAGCATGATTCCTAGCCAAGAATCAAATGCCATATCATTAATTCCCAGAATTTGATCCTTATTAGCAACACTATAAGTGTAATATTAGTGTTTCTTTTCCAAAATCAATCATGGCTTTGATTCCTGGCTAGGAATATTAATTTTTCAAAAATCCAATGATGCAGTTTAAGTTTTCACTAAAATCAAGCTCAAGACCCATATGAGTATTTTTTTGCTATTCCTCATAGTTTTGAATTAGGCCATCTCACTTAAATTCACCCTTTAAACTTATACTATCTTAGGGCCAGAGTTTTTTTTTAACCTTTAAACTTTTTGCTTATTTTTTAGAATTAATTACAACCACATGTAAAATACGTATCAAGAAAAATATTATCAGAAGAGATTATAACTCACCCGGCACATTAATAGCTGGATTTTCAGTGCCAGGCATGGGTTGATAGTCGTGCGGCCGTCGAATCTTCAAGCTCTGCCCTTTGAAGTTGATACCATCAAAAGCCATAGCTTGTGTTGTCTCATCTATAGATCTAAATTCAAGGAATGCAAAGTTTTTGTCCAAGTTAATTTGGCAAGCTAACACAGGATTTCCTGCGGCTTGCGCCAAGCCCGAGAGGTGCATCTGTTGGTTGAAAAACTCCATGGTTTCCTCCTCTGTGACGCCGAAAGGTATGTTGCCCACATACAATCTTCGGGCTTGGCGAGTTATCGTAGATCCGACGACGGGTACAGCTGCTTGAGGTGTATCTGCGACGATATTGGCCGGTATTTGTCCAGCAGCTTGCATGGCTTTATATTGTAGTGGCGTAATATGCTCGAAGCCCGGTGGCGGGACATCCCAATACAGAGACGGCTTGCGTCTACGAGATCTTTTGCTCTGTGATCTGGATCTGCTTCTCCTCGCAGGCTTTTCACGACGCTCCCTAGACCTAGGGGACCTAGAACGACGCCTGCCCTCTCTTGAACGCGACCTGCGCCGGCGGTCTGCAAGCAAGGTAAAACAGTTTAATACGGACTATTAATCTTACTTTAATAAGGGAAATAAATCAAATAGTTTACGTACCTTTGTCTTCACCCATATTATTCTGTTTATTAGTTATTTTCAGAGACTATTTCAACTTCACACTTTCACAGTTTACTCAAGCCAGCCGAAGAAGCAAAAATACGTCTTCGCAAAATGGCGTCGGATTTAAAAAACAATATTTCAAAGTTTGAACACCGGTCTTTCGACCAAACTACTTCCTAGAGATGTGACTTTAGTAATTTGAAAAACTAAAAAGACGAGTGTTTTTTAAATGTATGACTCATGTTTTTATTTTATTACTATCGCTGCGCCCGCGGTGTTACCCGCGATGAAAAAGTTTGCATTACACGAACTGAAACTTGGAAAAAAGAATTATATCAAAAATATTTATTTTTTTCATGCTGCCCTACGTACCTACTACCTACCTACTTAAATTCCTACCCTACCTACCTCCCTAGTTTGAATAAACAACACCTTGAATATAAGCTAACCCAGTACTTCGGTCGCCAGTAAGACGATTTTGGTCAAACTTCAGGAAAACCCTATTGAGTTATTTGATCACCCCATTTTTTGTTATTTGATCACCCCATTCTAGTTCGTACGAGACAGAGTACAAAATTTGAACGGTATAAAATATCCTCTACAATAAAACCGTCTGCTCAAACTACAGATATCCTCAAAGACTGTTACAAGTTTATAGAAGATGCACCGGAAAATTATATTATCTTGAGTGTTGCACAGAATGATAAAAATCCTACGAAAATTACTATGGACTTGGCTGCATTATTAAGTAAGCTACAATTTATAAACATTATAATTTTAAGTGTCACATACAATCCATACTTGAATGAATGGAAGCTCAATAATTTACTACAAGGTATTTGTAATAATTTTAAACAATGTAAATTCCTATCATTATCAAATGTTACAAAATATAAGACACCCTTCCTATATGACACTAGTAATCGAATTAATAGATTGATAGACAGAAATGACTATGGGAACCTAAATACAAGACATTTTCCTGACCCTGTATCTGAAAAAAATAAAATTGTGTCAAAACCACCGCCAAAGAGGGGCACTATTCCATTTTATTTCCCAGTAAACACTAACCAACAACGTCATAATTGTACACAGGAAAAACTAAATTCTAACACGGATAATCTTTTTCGTGACCAATAATAATACTGATTGCAATTATGATTATACCGCAACTCTTTTGCATCAAAATATTGCTGGGTTGCTCAATAAAGTTGATTCTGTCCAACTTTGTTTAAATGAATTATCTGATAATGATTTTAATGTAGATATTCTTTGTTTTTCTGAGACGTTTGTAAGAGCAGGCGATGAACTAAATATTAATTTTAAAAACTTTAATCTTGCATGCTCGTTTTCTAGGAAAAGAGAAAAGCGTGGAGGTGTTTGTATTCTGGTACAAAAAATGTTTGACTTTAAGAACATAGAATTACCTAAGGATTTATGTACTGAAAAAATATTTGAATGTTGTGGAGTAGAGATACCTTCTCTAAAATGTATTGTTATTTGTATTTATAGAATTCCTAATTCCAGAACATTTCTATTTTTTGAAAAATTAGACCTATTGTTGTACAAATTACTCAAACGGAAAAAACGTATTATAATTACAGGAGACCTAAATATTGATACATTAAAAGGAACCAATGATACAACCAAACTTAAAGATATTTTATCTAACTATGGGTTAACTCTGCATATTGATACACCAACACGCCAGCTTTCTTGCTTAGATCAGATTATAAGTAACATAGAAAATTCAACTGGAACCACACACGAAGTTTATTTATCAGATCATAATACATGCCAAACACTAACATTCCCAGTTGCTGAGAGGAAACCTGCCTTAAAATATTGGTATAAAATAAACAGGGATTACTCAGATGATAACATTAAAAAATTTATGGAAGCTGTAGGGAATTTGTCGTGGATCGATGTTTTCGACAACACCGACGCAAACGATAGCTTTAATATATTCCATGAAAACTTCTCGCTATTTTATAAGTTATGTTTTCCCTTAAGGAAAACTAAAGTATATGTTAATAATACGTCACCTAAATGGATTACCAAAGGTATTAGGAAATCTTGTTCTAATAAAAGACAACTTAAAAAGATGTGTTACTTAAAAAATAAAAATAACGAAATACGGTCTAGGTATTTAGAATATAATAAAATATTAAAATCTTGCGTAATCCGCTCAAAGAAAAGTTCTAACCTTAACTACATACTAAAATCTAAAAATAAAAATAAAGCTACATGGGATATCATCAAAAATAGAACAGATACACACAAAACATTTAATCATATAAACGCAATAGATCACGATGGTTTAATTTTAAATGACCCAACTCAAATAGCTAACTCATTAAATAATTTCTTTATTGATATTTCTCATACAAAACAATCTGCCAAAAGTACCCATACATCTCAACTCACACGGAACAACTCCAGCATATTTTTGAAACCATGCTCTGACACTGAAGTGTTTCGTGTAATATCATCCCTCAACAATAAAAAATCAGTAGGATATGATGAGATCTCCACTCACATACTGAAACTATGCGCTAAAGTGATATCACCAATTCTGTGTCACACAATTAATTTATCTCTATTTGAGGGAGTCTTTCCAATTATTCTAAAATCTTCTATAGTCAAGCCCCTGCATAAAAGTAAGAGTACATTAGACAAAACTAATTATAGACCTATCACACTCATTTCAATATTCTCTAAAATGTATGAGAAAATAATGCATAGTCGTTTAATTGAATTTATAAATAAGCATAAAATTATTAATGAAGAACAAAATGGGTTTCAAAAAGGTAAGTCAACCACTTTGGCAGCATTCTCTCTAGTAAGGTCCATAACTGATAATATAGATAAAAAACGTTCTGTTTCAGTAATCTTCCTTGACATGAGCAAGGCTTTTGATCTCGTTAATCACGATACACTTCTTGATAAGTGCGAACGCTATGGAATTAGAGGTCCTGCACTAGATTGGCTAAAAGGTTATCTGAGCAATAGACAACAGTGTGTTGAAATATCCCGAATTAGTGATAAACTTGTTGCAATGATATATAGATCCTTATTTCGTCACAATGGGTCAGGAGTGCCTCAAGGAAGTATCCTTGGGCCTCTTCTCTTCCTCTTATACATCAACGACTTACCAAATATCACTAAACATAAATGCGTACTATTTGCCGATGATGTGTCAGTAATAATACCTGAGAATGACAAAACACTGCACCAACAAGAAGTAAAAGAAACCATTACCGATATCATAAATTGGCTCAATGAAAACCACTTAAAAGTTAATTTATCTAAAACAAAATTCATTCAATTTGCAAACTATAAACAAAATCCACCAATAATTAACATAGAACACAATAATGAAACAATTAATAGAGAAAACAGCATACAATTTTTAGGGTTAACATTAGATAAAAATTGTAATTGGGGAATCCATATTGACAACCTGTGTAAAAAAATAAACAGATTTGTATACGCGCTAAAAGAGCTACGCAAAACAGCAAATGAACAAGCCGCACTCAACGCCTACCATGGCTATGTAGCGTCTATACTGAGATACGGTTTACTCTTATGGGGTAATTCGACTCATGTCCAAAGAGCGTTTATAGCACAAAAAAAATGCTTGAGAGCAATTACTGGGACACCTCCTTACGAGAGCTGCAGACCTGTTTTTAAAAAGTTAAAGGTTTTAACTCTAGCTTGTACCTATATCTTAGAGATAGGTATATTTGTTAAAAAAAAATCACACTTCTTCTCCACTGTAGCCGAAAACAACAGATTCACAAAAAGGGACCCTACTAAACTTAAAAACCAATTTTGCAATAGTACTCTTCACTATAAAAACAGTTACTTAATGTCCATTAAAATTTACAACCACATTCCGAAACCAATAAGAGAGTCACCACTTCATTTTTTTAAAAACAAGTTGAAATCATGGCTACTTCAAAAGACTTTTTACTCAGTAAAAGAATTTCTTGAAGATATTAAATATAATAGGTAGATACTGGATATTGTTATACACTTTTTTATGTTTTTATTTTATTTTTTTATTATATCCAAGGTTAATGTTAATGTTGTGTTTTATATTTTATGTATTAGATTATAAAGAGTTTAGACATTTAGTTTTTTTTTTTTTTGCTTTATTCTAATAGAGTGTAAAATTTTAGTGTTTTCATGTGTAAATAATGTAAATATTCGTATGCCGCGTCTAGCGGCGGATATGTCCTGAACTATGCTATTTCTATTTAACAACTTTGTGCCTACCGTATCCTACGAATAAATGTCTTTGTCTTTGTCTTTGTCTTTGCATTTGAACACCGCATTTTTCCGGGATAAAAAATAGCCTTTGTGTTAATCCAGAATTTACGCTATCTTGATACCAAACGTTAAGCCGTGAAGCGTGAAGGAGTAACAAACTTACGCACATAACATACACAACGGTTGTGAGAGTAACGAAAATAACAAATGACTACAAGTTTGTATTGACGCCAGCACATCAAGGTTCTACAATCCGTCCAATACATTTTCAACTTTATCGGTGAAGATAGGCACATTAGACAGCATGAATGTGTGTTTAGACGTAAGACTAAAAACATGGTTGAAAGACTAGCGACTATAGCTATAGCCTTCGCATAGAGGAAAAAAAAAGAAAGTGTCAACTGTCATACCTCGCGTGTCATTCCATTGGTGATTATGTCAAAATTATGCAACTAACTTCGAAAGTAGTGCATCGACGAACAAGTTGCAAGAAAATAGAGTGAATGATAATACAATTTACCATGGCTGGATTATAATGTTTAAGTCAACAACTAAACTTGTTCAGAAAAGTGAAAGTTTGTAAGAATTTATATCTTTGCCGCAGACCGAAATTGTTATTTTAGCTCGATGGCTTGTTGCTTTTCGATTAAAGTTTTTACTAGTGGTGTATTTTGGGTTATATGAAAAATGGTAGATAAGGTTTCATTTATAAAACAATTTTATTCGTCGTTTGTAATATAGCGGGTTCAGTTAAATTTTACTTTAAACAAATTAACTGTGTTTTAGAACAACGAACAAGGGAATGGAGGAGTCAGAAAAAGGTTTGGAAATGGAGTGGATAAAGACGACCTGATCAAAAATGACATTAGCTCTGTGGAGATTAAAAACACGAAAGGAAATACGAGAACCATCGGCCTGGTATTCGTGTCATTACTTTTGGATTTGTTAGCTTTTACGATGATTCTGCCTCTTTTGCCATCGCTGCTGGATTATTATAACAGAGAAGAAGGCAAAGGGAACAGTTTGTATGCTTCTTTATTAAGAGCTGTGCAAGGTTTCCAGAAATTCACAGGAGCTCCTGATCAATTCGCGTCAGTTTTATTCGGAGGAGCACTTGGATCGATGTACAGCTTCCTACAATTTCTGACTAGTCCAATAGTGGGAAGCCTTTCAGATGCTTACGGAAGAAAGCCTATGCTTTTAATTTGTTTAGTAAGTTTGTTTTAATTACATATTAGATCCTAGTAAAATGTAAGTTTAATATGTTGTTGAAGTAAAAAATTCAATTATTTGTGCAAGTATAAGGTACAAATTCTTTATATGGAATAAGAAAAATTATAAGCAAAAACATAGCCATATTAATTCATGCAGATGATGCAGTAAGTAGAAGATCTGATAAGAATTAAAAAGAAAATTACACAAGAATAACAGTTAAAAAAAAAAGTTGAGTTAACTTGTGGTATTGTTACTAGTTTATCAAGTTCTTAACAAAACATACTGTCAGGAATTGTGATAATATCTACTGGATTTCAACATACCTATCACTGATAATAAAGTATGGGTTTTGAGATCTTAGATAAAACTTTAAATTCAAAACAAATAAAAGTTGGAGAAACTAAAATACTTTGTGATTCCTAATTTTTGAAAAAAGAATTTTCCAATCACATTAAATATAGATGAATTATAAAAAAAAATGGTACCAAATATTCCAGTAAAAAAGTGGTAAAAAACATTATCAATAATAATAAAACTAATTGACATTATTCATACATTTGGCTAAAGTTTCATAAAAAGTACAAACATAGGTGTTTACTCAAGTGTGGGAGTTATTATATTTCCAAGGCTATAGAAAATGTACTTCCTTGTAGGAAAGATGCAACATGTAATATCCTCTATTACATGTTCATCATATAATGATTACAATGATTACATTTATGAATATGATTACTGAATTACTAAGCAGTTGAAGTAGCAAATGATTGCTTCTCTAACTGCTTAGTAATTCAATAATCCAATAATTATTGTTCATGACTGTAAATGGAAATTCCCACCACATTTTATTGTTATTTCCTTTATTTTTTATCCTTTTATTTTATTGTTATTTCCTTTATTTAAAACCTATTAAACACATTGTTATGATTGTTAAGGCTTCAATTGCAAAACATAAAGACTCAGACTGAAAGTAGGTCTGTCTCACAAACTACAATTAGGTAAATTAGATCAAAATGTTTTTACCCATTCTCATTGTAATAAACCTGTTTGGAAAGATACAAACTAAAAATGGTTTCGTTTACATAATGAATATACGTATTGACTTTATGCCGCCAGTAAAGAACCCAATTAATGCAAATTGAATCATCACAGGTTGATGCTACACAATATTATCAATGATGTTGGTCAAAAAAGTTCAGAAATGGAAAGATTTCTGAGAGTTCGTTTCATGCCGAAAGGCGCGTGTTCCAAAGACGCAACAGTGATGTTTTCTAAAAGTATGCTATGGTTTTCTTTTCTAGGTGGGAATAACATTATCCCATGCACTATGGAGTTGTGCCAGTACTTTTAGCGTTTTTGTTCTGGCGCGATTTATTGGCGGATTGAGCAAGGCCAATGTGAGCCTTAGTATGGCTGTAGTCACCGACGCTTCCAATGAGAAGACCAGGGCTCGAGGAATGGTAAGAATTTACTTATAATTTTTAATTCAAAAACGCTTCTTCGCTCTGTTTTAACACATTGTTGCTGCCTTCAATGTAGGCAATGTAATTGTTTATGCAACAGACACTTGTCAAAATATGTAAAGTAATGCTGCCAATTCATGATGCTCATTTCAGCCAAAAGACGTCCACTGCTTGACAAAGGGCACTAATTAATACGGCAATATAGAAAGTTACCTAAATGTTCGATTGTCTATCTTCGTAACACTTAACGTCGTTGAAGTAACGTCTAACAACGTTAGTAAAAAAATTGCTACTTTTCAGGAGAGTGAAAAACGGCATAATTATTTATTTGTTTAAATTTCATGTACAATAGTGGTATATAGGCGGACTTAATGCCTTAAGGCATTCTCAGTCAACCACCAGTCAATTATACATAGGCAATGCTACAAACCATTTTATTATTTGTGTTCACTTTAAATTTGATAAAGAGAGGTTGCTTGTTTCTAAACAACCACAACATCGTTATATTTTCAGGCTACTTTGGCCCATAGATACACCTAAACCTTACAGACTAACATACATAATTATGATAAAATACTAACGCGGTTTTATCTAAAGCCGATCAAAGTATGCTCGGACCGAGTGGACTCGGATACCTACTCAGACGCAACTCGTATTGTGGCAACCCATAATCCAAGCGCACTCGGATGGGTTGGTATGGGTTGCCACAAATGCCACAATATACGAGTTGCCGAATAAATACCAAAAATTTACTTACGTGGTGTTAGAACTTCAACGACGCTATGCTTTTTCATCACTGTACCTACTGACACGCTAAAAATCACCATGAAGTTAAACATCGAAAGAACTGATTAAAAATGGGGCACTTTTTCATTTTTTAAATCACAGTGTCTCCACGGTAAAAAGGTGTTGCAATTATGAATCTATCCTTCAGGATAAATTTATACTGTGGCGGTAGAGAAGGGAAAGTAAGCATCAATTTCGCCTCGATGCGTAAGAAGGCGCGCGAAAACATGACGAGTTTCCCATTTAAAAAATCGCTTCACTTCCTTTCTCATAAAACACAGTAATGTTTATTTTTCATCCGATCAATTATTAAATAAGGGAGTATATAGGGTCTATCTATTCATACACGAAATCTCTTAAGGGGTCATTGTACTCATCATTATGAACAACTTTTACTATGGGACCAAACTCGAAAACGTGAAAAAAAAAATCAGCTGTTCCCTACAATATGATCGCATTCACTCGTCAAAATGTACTGAACAGCTGATTTTTTTTTCGCCATTTCGGGGTTGGTCCCATAGTGAAAGTTTTTCATAATGATGAGTACAATGACCCCTTAAAAGATTTCGTGTATGAATAGATACACCTTATATAGAAAGGTGCCAACTGTTCATATTCATCATATGTTTCAGGCACTGGTAGGTTTGGCGTTCTCTATCGGATTCATTGTTGGGCCAGTCACTGGAGCATGGTTTGCCTTAAATAGTGACCTATCCTCCGGCGCATGGGGCGAGCGCCCCGCCTTGTACGCGCTGTTTCTTTCTCTTGCTAATATACTTCTAGTATTATTCTTTATTCCGGAGACATTGACTAAAGTAAGTTCATTAACTTTACAGTTCGGTTCTATAATTAATATGTGTTTCTTCTGCTTTAATACATCGTATTTTTCAGGATAAAAGAGCACCTTTATCATTCAGTCTATCTAAATCCGTGGATTTCGTCTCCCCTTGGCATCTACTAAGGTTCACTGCTGTTAAAAATCTTTCACGTCATCAGAGTGAAGTACTATCGAAGTTGGGGCTGATCTATTTTCTATATTTATTTATATACTCGGGCCTCGAGTTCACCCTTACATTCTTAACGCATCACACCTTCCAATACACAGCTATGCAACAAGGCAAAATGTTCTTAGTTATGGGTAAGTTAGCTTTGTTTTAATAATAAAGGGTTTAATGTTCGCAATTAGTAATTGTTTGAGGTAACGTAATTTTTGCTGCATGA